>FR997791.1:6093518-7367983 GCA_905475315.1 Autographa pulchrina | reverse complement strand
ATGTAATAAACTAAGGTAGGTGTAATATAAAAATTAAAGTTATGGTCCAAAAACTAGTTTTTCATTTCAACATTTTTTCGAGCTATCCGCACGTGAGTGGTGTCGTTAGAAGCGCCTCGGCGAGGGCTACGTAAATATGTAATAAACTAAGGTAGGTGTAATATAAAAATTAAAGTTATGGTCCAAAAACTAGTTTTTCATTTCAACATTTTTTCGAGCTATCCGCACGTGAGTGGTGTCGTTAGAAGCGCCTCGGCGAGGGCTACGTAAATATGTAATAAACTAAGGTAGGTGTAATATAAAAATTAAAGTTATGGTCCAAAAACTAGTTTTTCATTTCAACATTTTTTCGAGCTATCCGCACGTGAGTGGTGTCGTTAGAAGCGCCTCGGCGAGGGCTACGTAAATATGTAATAAACTAAGGTAGGTGTAATATAAAAATTAAAGTTATGGTCCAAAAACTAGTTTTTCATTTCAACATTTTTTCGAGCTATCCGCACGTGAGTGGTGTCGTTAGAAGCGCCTCGGCGAGGGCTACGTAAATATGTAATAAACTAAGGTAGGTGTAATATAAAAATTAAAGTTATGGTCCAAAAACTAGTTTTTCATTTCAACATTTTTTCGAGCTATCCGCACGTGAGTGGTGTCGTTAGAAGCGCCTCGGCGAGGGCTACGTAAATATGTAATAAACTAAGGTAGGTGTAATATAAAAATTAAAGTTATGGTCCAAAAACTAGTTTTTCATTTCAACATTTTTTCGAGCTATCCGCACGTGAGTGGTGTCGTTAGAAGCGCCTCGGCGAGGGCTACGTAAATATGTAATAAACTAAGGTAGGTGTAATATAAAAATTAAAGTTATGGTCCAAAAACTAGTTTTTCATTTCAACATTTTTTCGAGCTATCCGCACGTGAGTGGTGTCGTTAGAAGCGCCTCGGCGAGGGCTACGTAAATATGTAATAAACTAAGGTAGGTGTAATATAAAAATTAAAGTTATGGTCCAAAAACTAGTTTTTCATTTCAACATTTTTTCGAGCTATCCGCACGTGAGTGGTGTCGTTAGAAGCGCCTCGGCGAGGGCTACGTAAATATGTAATAAACTAAGGTAGGTGTAATATAAAAATTAAAGTTATGGTCCAAAAACTAGTTTTTCATTTCAACATTTTTTCGAGCTATCCGCACGTGAGTGGTGTCGTTAGAAGCGCCTCGGCGAGGGCTACGTAAATATGTAATAAACTAAGGTAGGTGTAATATAAAAATTAAAGTTATGGTCCAAAAACTAGTTTTTCATTTCAACATTTTTTCGAGCTATCCGCACGTGAGTGGTGTCGTTAGAAGCGCCTCGGCGAGGGCTACGTAAATATGTAATAAACTAAGGTAGGTGTAATATAAAAATTAAAGTTATGGTCCAAAAACTAGTTTTTCATTTCAACATTTTTTCGAGCTATCCGCACGTGAGTGGTGTCGTTAGAAGCGCCTCGGCGAGGGCTACGTAAATATGTAATAAACTAAGGTAGGTGTAATATAAAAATTAAAGTTATGGTCCAAAAACTAGTTTTTCATTTCAACATTTTTTCGAGCTATCCGCACGTGAGTGGTGTCGTTAGAAGCGCCTCGGCGAGGGCTACGTAAATATGTAATAAACTAAGGTAGGTGTAATATAAAAATTAAAGTTATGGTCCAAAAACTAGTTTTTCATTTCAACATTTTTTCGAGCTATCCGCACGTGAGTGGTGTCGTTAGAAGCGCCTCGGCGAGGGCTACGTAAATATGTAATAAACTAAGGTAGGTGTAATATAAAAATTAAAGTTATGGTCCAAAAACTAGTTTTTCATTTCAACATTTTTTCGAGCTATCCGCACGTGAGTGGTGTCGTTAGAAGCGCCTCGGCGAGGGCTACGTAAATATGTAATAAACTAAGGTAGGTGTAATATAAAAATTAAAGTTATGGTCCAAAAACTAGTTTTTCATTTCAACATTTTTTCGAGCTATCCGCACGTGAGTGGTGTCGTTAGAAGCGCCTCGGCGAGGGCTACGTAAATATGTAATAAACTAAGGTAGGTGTAATATAAAAATTAAAGTTATGGTCCAAAAACTAGTTTTTCATTTCAACATTTTTTCGAGCTATCCGCACGTGAGTGGTGTCGTTAGAAGCGCCTCGGCGAGGGCTACGTAAATATGTAATAAACTAAGGTAGGTGTAATATAAAAATTAAAGTTATGGTCCAAAAACTAGTTTTTCATTTCAACATTTTTTCGAGCTATCCGCACGTGAGTGGTGTCGTTAGAAGCGCCTCGGCGAGGGCTACGTAAATATGTAATAAACTAAGGTAGGTGTAATATAAAAATTAAAGTTATGGTCCAAAAACTAGTTTTTCATTTCAACATTTTTTCGAGCTATCCGCACGTGAGTGGTGTCGTTAGAAGCGCCTCGGCGAGGGCTACGTAAATATGTAATAAACTAAGGTAGGTGTAATATAAAAATTAAAGTTATGGTCCAAAAACTAGTTTTTCATTTCAACATTTTTTCGAGCTATCCGCACGTGAGTGGTGTCGTTAGAAGCGCCTCGGCGAGGGCTACGTAAATATGTAATAAACTAAGGTAGGTGTAATATAAAAATTAAAGTTATGGTCCAAAAACTAGTTTTTCATTTCAACATTTTTTCGAGCTATCCGCACGTGAGTGGTGTCGTTAGAAGCGCCTCGGCGAGGGCTACGTAAATATGTAATAAACTAAGGTAGGTGTAATATAAAAATTAAAGTTATGGTCCAAAAACTAGTTTTTCATTTCAACATTTTTTCGAGCTATCCGCACGTGAGTGGTGTCGTTAGAAGCGCCTCGGCGAGGGCTACGTAAATATGTAATAAACTAAGGTAGGTGTAATATAAAAATTAAAGTTATGGTCCAAAAACTAGTTTTTCATTTCAACATTTTTTCGAGCTATCCGCACGTGAGTGGTGTCGTTAGAAGCGCCTCGGCGAGGGCTACGTAAATATGTAATAAACTAAGGTAGGTGTAATATAAAAATTAAAGTTATGGTCCAAAAACTAGTTTTTCATTTCAACATTTTTTCGAGCTATCCGCACGTGAGTGGTGTCGTTAGAAGCGCCTCGGCGAGGGCTACGTAAATATGTAATAAACTAAGGTAGGTGTAATATAAAAATTAAAGTTATGGTCCAAAAATTAGTTTTTCATTTCAACATTTTTTCGAGCTATCCGCACGTGAGTGGTGTCGTTAGAAGCGCCTCGGCGAGGGCTACGTAAATATGTAATAAACTAAGGTAGGTGTAATATAAAAATTAAAGTTATGGTCCAAAAACTAGTTTTTCATTTCAACATTTTTTCGAGCTATCCGCACGTGAGTGGTGTCGTTAGAAGCGCCTCGGCGAGGGCTACGTAAATATGTAATAAACTAAGGTAGGTGTAATATAAAAATTAAAGTTATGGTCCAAAAACTAGTTTTTCATTTCAACATTTTTTCGAGCTATCCGCACGTGAGTGGTGTCGTTAGAAGCGCCTCGGCGAGGGCTACGTAAATATGTAATAAACTAAGGTAGGTGTAATATAAAAATTAAAGTTATGGTCCAAAAACTAGTTTTTCATTTCAACATTTTTTCGAGCTATCCGCACGTGAGTGGTGTCGTTAGAAGCGCCTCGGCGAGGGCTACGTAAATATGTAATAAACTAAGGTAGGTGTAATATAAAAATTAAAGTTATGGTCCAAAAACTAGTTTTTCATTTCAACATTTTTTCGAGCTATTCGCACGTGAGTGGTGTCGTTAGAAGCGCCTCGGCGAGGGCTACGTAAATATGTAATAAACTAAGGTAGGTGTAATATAAAAATTAAAGTTATGGTCCAAAAACTAGTTTTTCATTTCAAAATTTTTTCGAGCTATCCGCACGTGAGTGGTGTCGTTAGAAGCGCCTCGGCGAGGGCTACGTAAATATGTAATAAACTAAGGTAGGTGTAATATAAAAATTAAAGTTATGGTCCAAAAACTAGTTTTTCATTTCAACATTTTTTCGAGCTATTCGCACGTGAGTGGTGTCGTTAGAAGCGCCTCGGCGAGGGCTACGTAAATATGTAATAAACTAAGGTAGGTGTAATATAAAAATTAAAGTTATGGTCCAAAAACTAGTTTTTCATTTCAACATTTTTTCGAGCTATCCGCACGTGAGTGGTGTCGTTAGAAGCGCCTCGGCGAGGGCTACGTAAATATGTAATAAACTAAGGTAGGTGTAATATAAAAATTAAAGTTATGGTCCAAAAACTAGTTTTTCATTTCAACATTTTCTCGAGCTATCCGCACGTGAGTGGTGTCGTTAGAAGCGCCTCGGCGAGGGCTACGTAAATATGTAATAAACTAAGGTAGGTGTAATATAAAAATTAAAGTTATGGTCCAAAAACTAGTTTTTCATTTCAACATTTTTTCGAGCTATCCGCACGTGAGTGGTGTCGTTAGAAGCGCCTCGGCGAGGGCTACGTAAATATGTAATAAACTAAGGTAGGTGTAATATAAAAATTAAAGTTATGGTCCAAAAACTAGTTTTTCATTTCAACATTTTTTCGAGCTATCCGCACGTAAGTGGTGTCGTTAGAAGCGCCTCGGCGAGGGCTACGTAAATATGTAATAAACTAAGGTAGGTGTAATATAAAAATTAAAGTTATGGTCCAAAAACTAGTTTTTCATTTCAACATTTTTTCGAGCTATCCGCACGTGAGTGGTGTCGTTAGAAGCGCCTCGGCGAGGGCTACGTAAATATGTAATAAACTAAGGTAGGTGTAATATAAAAATTAAAGTTATGGTCCAAAAACTAGTTTTTCATTTCAACATTTTTTCGAGCTATCCGCACGTGAGTGGTGTCGTTAGAAGCGCCTCGGCGAGGGCTACGTAAATATGTAATAAACTAAGGTAGGTGTAATATAAAAATTAAAGTTATGGTCCAAAAACTAGTTTTTCATTTCAACATTTTTTCGAGCTATCCGCACGTGAGTGGTGTCGTTAGAAGCGCCTCGGCGAGGGCTACGTAAATATGTAATAAACTTAGGTAGGTGTAATATAAAAATTAAAGTTATGGTCCAAAAACTAGTTTTTCATTTCAACATTTTTTCGAGCTATCCGCACGTGAGTGGTGTCGTTAGAAGCGCCTCGGCGAGGGCTACGTAAATATGTAATAAACTAAGGTAGGTGTAATATAAAAATTAAAGTTATGGTCCAAAAACTAGTTTTTCATTTCAACATTTTTTCGAGCTATCCGCACGTGAGTGGTGTCGTTAGAAGCGCCTCGGCGAGGGCTACGTAAATATGTAATAAACTAAGGTAGGTGTAATATAAAAATTAAAGTTATGGTCCAAAAACTAGTTTTTCATTTCAACATTTTTTCGAGCTATCCGCACGTGAGTGGTGTCGTTAGAAGCGCCTCGGCGAGGGCTACGTAAATATGTAATAAACTAAGGTAGGTGTAATATAAAAATTAAAGTTATGGTCCAAAAACTAGTTTTTCATTTCAACATTTTTTCGAGCTATCCGCACGTGAGTGGTGTCGTTAGAAGCGCCTCGGCGAGGGCTACGTAAATATGTAATAAACTAAGGTAGGTGTAATATAAAAATTAAAGTTATGGTCCAAAAACTAGTTTTTCATTTCAACATTTTTTCGAGCTATCCGCACGTGAGTGGTGTCGTTAGAAGCGCCTCGGCGAGGGCTACGTAAATATGTAATAAACTAAGGTAGGTGTAATATAAAAATTAAAGTTATGGTCCAAAAACTAGTTTTTCATTTCAACATTTTTTCGAGCTATCCGCACGTGAGTGGTGTCGTTAGAAGCGCCTCGGCGAGGGCTACGTAAATATGTAATAAACTAAGGTAGGTGTAATATAAAAATTAAAGTTATGGTCCAAAAACTAGTTTTTCATTTCAACATTTTTTCGAGCTATTCGCACGTGAGTGGTGTCGTTAGAAGCGCCTCGGCGAGGGCTACGTAAATATGTAATAAACTAAGGTAGGTGTAATATAAAAATTAAAGTTATGGTCCAAAAACTAGTTTTTCATTTCAACATTTTTTCGAGCTATCCGCACGTGAGTGGTGTCGTTAGAAGCGCCTCGGCGAGGGCTACGTAAATATGTAATAAACTAAGGTAGGTGTAATATAAAAATTAAAGTTATGGTCCAAAAACTAGTTTTTCATTTCTACATTTTTTCGAGCTATCCGCACGTGAGTGGTGTCGTTAGAAGCGCCTCGGCGAGGGCTACGTAAATATGTAATAAACTAAGGTAGGTGTAATATAAAAATTAAAGTTATGGTCCAAAAACTAGTTTTTCATTTCAACATTTTTTCGAGCTATCCGCACGTGAGTGGTGTCGTTAGAAGCGCCTCGGCGAGGGCTACGTAAATATGTAATAAACTAAGGTAGGTGTAATATAAAAATTAAAGTTATGGTCCAAAAACTAGTTTTTCATTTCAACATTTTTTCGAGCTATCCGCACGTGAGTGGTGTCGTTAGAAGCGCCTCGGCGAGGGCTACGTAAATATGTAATAAACTAAGGTAGGTGTAATATAAAAATTAAAGTTATGGTCCAAAAACTAGTTTTTCATTTCAACATTTTTTCGAGCTATCCGCACGTGAGTGGTGTCGTTAGAAGCGCCTCGGCGAGGGCTACGTAAATATGTAATAAACTAAGGTAGGTGTAATATAAAAATTAAAGTTATGGTCCAAAAACTAGTTTTTCATTTCAACATTTTTTCGAGCTATCCGCACGTGAGTGGTGTCGTTAGAAGCGCCTCGGCGAGGGCTACGTAAATATGTAATAAACTAAGGTAGGTGTAATATAAAAATTAAAGTTATGGTCCAAAAACTAGTTTTTCATTTCAACATTTTTTCGAGCTATCCGCACGTGAGTGGTGTCGTTAGAAGCGCCTCGGCGAGGGCTACGTAAATATGTAATAAACTAAGGTAGGTGTAATATAAAAATTAAAGTTATGGTCCAAAAACTAGTTTTTCATTTCAACATTTTTTCGAGCTATCCGCACGTGAGTGGTGTCGTTAGAAGCGCCTCGGCGAGGGCTACGTAAATATGTAATAAACCAAGGTAGGTGTAATATAAAAATTAAAGTTATGGTCCAAAAACTAGTTTTTCATTTCAACATTTTTTCGAGCTATCCGCACGTGAGTGGTGTCGTTAGAAGCGCCTCGGCGAGGGCTACGTAAATATGTAATAAACTAAGGTAGGTGTAATATAAAAATTAAAGTTATGGTCCAAAAACTAGTTTTTCATTTCAAAATTTTTTCGAGCTATCCGCACGTGAGTGGTGTCGTTAGAAGCGCCTCGGCGAGGGCTACGTAAATATGTAATAAACTAAGGTAGGTGTAATATAAAAATTAAAGTTATGGTCCAAAAACTAGTTTTTCATTTCAACATTTTTTCGAGCTATCCGCACGTGAGTGGTGTCGTTAGAAGCGCCTCGGCGAGGGCTACGTAAATATGTAATAAACTAAGGTAGGTGTAATATAAAAATTAAAGTTATGGTCCAAAAACTAGTTTTTCATTTCAACATTTTTTCGAGCTATCCGCACGTGAGTGGTGTCGTTAGAAGCGCCTCGGCGAGGGCTACGTAAATATGTAATAAACTAAGGTAGGTGTAATATAAAAATTAAAGTTATGGTCCAAAAACTAGTTTTTCATTTCAACATTTTTTCGAGCTATCCGCACGTGAGTGGTGTCGTTAGAAGCGCCTCGGCGAGGGCTACGTAAATATGTAATAAACTAAGGTAGGTGTAATATAAAAATTAAAGTTATGGTCCAAAAACTAGTTTTTCATTTCAACATTTTTTCGAGCTATCCGCACGTGAGTGGTGTCGTTAGAAGCGCCTCGGCGAGGGCTACGTAAATATGTAATAAACTAAGGTAGGTGTAATATAAAAATTAAAGTTATGGTCCAAAAACTAGTTTTTCATTTCAACATTTTTTCGAGCTATCCGCACGTGAGTGGTGTCGTTAGAAGCGCCTCGGCGAGGGCTACGTAAATATGTAATAAACTAAGGTAGGTGTAATATAAAAATTAAAGTTATGGTCCAAAAACTAGTTTTTCATTTCAACATTTTTTCGAGCTATCCGCACGTGAGTGGTGTCGTTAGAAGCGCCTCGGCGAGGGCTACGTAAATATGTAATAAACTAAGGTAGGTGTAATATAAAAATTAAAGTTATGGTCCAAAAACTAGTTTTTCATTTCAACATTTTTTCGAGCTATCCGCACGTGAGTGGTGTCGTTAGAAGCGCCTCGGCGAGGGCTACGTAAATATGTAATAAACTAAGGTAGGTGTAATATAAAAATTAAAGTTATGGTCCAAAAACTAGTTTTTCATTTCAAAATTTTTTCGAGCTATCCGCACGTGAGTGGTGTCGTTAGAAGCGCCTCGGCGAGGGCTACGTAAATATGTAATAAACTAAGGTAGGTGTAATATAAAAATTAAAGTTATGGTCCAAAAACTAGTTTTTCATTTCAACATTTTTTCGAGCTATCCGCACGTGAGTGGTGTCGTTAGAAGCGCCTCGGCGAGGGCTACGTAAATATGTAATAAACTAAGGTAGGTGTAATATAAAAATTAAAGTTATGGTCCAAAAACTAGTTTTTCATTTCAACATTTTTTCGAGCTATCCGCACGTGAGTGGTGTCGTTAGAAGCGCCTCGGCGAGGGCTACGTAAATATGTAATAAACTAAGGTAGGTGTAATATAAAAATTAAAGTTATGGTCCAAAAACTAGTTTTTCATTTCAACATTTTTTCGAGCTATCCGCACGTGAGTGGTGTCGTTAGAAGCGCCTCGGCGAGGGCTACGTAAATATGTAATAAACTAAGGTAGGTGTAATATAAAAATTAAAGTTATGGTCCAAAAACTAGTTTTTCATTTCAACATTTTTTCGAGCTATCCGCACGTGAGTGGTGTCGTTAGAAGCGCCTCGGCGAGGGCTACGTAAATATGTAATAAACTAAGGTAGGTGTAATATAAAAATTAAAGTTATGGTCCAAAAACTAGTTTTTCATTTCAACATTTTTTCGAGCTATCCGCACGTGAGTGGTGTCGTTAGAAGCGCCTCGGCGAGGGCTACGTAAATATGTAATAAACTAAGGTAGGTGTAATATAAAAATTAAAGTTATGGTCCAAAAACTAGTTTTTCATTTCAACATTTTTTCGAGCTATCCGCACGTGAGTGGTGTCGTTAGAAGCGCCTCGGCGAGGGCTACGTAAATACGTAATAAACTAAGGTAGGTGTAATATAAAAATTAAAGTTATGGTCCAAAAACTAGTTTTTCATTTCAACATTTTTTCGAGCTATCCGCACGTGAGTGGTGTCGTTAGAAGCGCCTCGGCGAGGGCTACGTAAATATGTAATAAACTAAGGTAGGTGTAATATAAAAATTAAAGTTATGGTCCAAAAACTAGTTTTTCATTTCAACATTTTTTCGAGCTATCCGCACGTGAGTGGTGTCGTTAGAAGCGCCTCGGCGAGGGCTACGTAAATATGTAATAAACTAAGGTAGGTGTAATATAAAAATTAAAGTTATGGTCCAAAAACTAGTTTTTCATTTCAACATTTTTTCGAGCTATCCGCACGTGAGTGGTGTCGTTAGAAGCGCCTCGGCGAGGGCTACGTAAATATGTAATAAACTAAGGTAGGTGTAATATAAAAATTAAAGTTATGGTCCAAAAACTAGTTTTTCATTTCAACATTTTTTCGAGCTATCCGCACGTGAGTGGTGTCGTTAGAAGCGCCTCGGCGAGGGCTACGTAAATATGTAATAAACTAAGGTAGGTGTAATATAAAAATTAAAGTTATGGTCCAAAAACTAGTTTTTCATTTCAACATTTTTTCGAGCTATCCGCACGTGAGTGGTGTCGTTAGAAGCGCCTCGGCGAGGGCTAGCTAAATATGTAATAAACTAAGGTAGGTGTAATATAAAAAATTAAAGTTATGGTCCAAAAACTAGTTTTTCATTTCAACATTTTTTCGAGCTATCCGCACGTGAGTGGTGTCGTTAGAAGCGCCTCGGCGAGGGCTACGTAAATATGTAATAAACTAAGGTAGGTGTAATATAAAAATTAAAGTTATGGTCCAAAAACTAGTTTTTCATTTCAACATTTTTTTCGAGCTATCCGCACGTGAGTGGTGTCGTTAGAAGCGCCTCGGCGAGGGCTACGTAAATATGTAATAAACTAAGGTAGGTGTAATATAAAAATTAAAGTTATGGTCCAAAAACTAGTTTTTCATTTCAACATTTTTTCGAGCTATCCGCACGTGAGTGGTGTCGTTAAAAGCGCCTCGGCGAGGGCTACGTAAATCTATACATATAATAAATCTGTAGAAAAGTAATTTTTGTACATTGAAGAAATTGAAAAAAAAAATAGCCAGCGTGTTAAAGGATAACTAACAGAACCCATTGCCATCATTTTTGAAATTTTTGTCTGTTTGTCTGTTTGTCTGTTTGTTTGTGCACACATCACGTAAAATCTACGAATTCAATGCAGACAATGTTTATATACAAAAGTTATACACCACTTGAGGTATAACTTAGTTTTTGTTTCATCGAAATCGGTTCACTCTATCAAAAGATATGATTAATTTAGTGAGTTCAAGAAGTAAAATATTACAAGACGCAATTCAGTACAGTAATTGCATAACAACTCTCTTTTGCCGGGGGTCAGATTTTATGTTACAGTATCAAACATAAACTACTTAATCGAATGGTGTAAAAAATTGAGAGGTTGTTTTCAAGAAATCGTAGATGGTTGTTAGCTATGTTGAAACATGCTATTGAATCTAGCTGATAAGGGGTGGAGCTTTAAATTTCCAAAATCATTTTCTCAACTGCACACATAAATTGGCATTATTGACAGATAAACAAGAGGGTAACCATGGCAGACTGAGGTAGCCATAGCTATCTTCAATTTGATTAGTACCTATATTTTAGTGAACTAGCTATCGAAGTAAACAGCTTGGCGGTTGAACGATTGGAAATGAGTGATCTTGCTGCAAGTTCAAATCCGGTTGTTAATGTTTGTATTTTTTTTCATGCGTCCATTTTCTTATATAAGTTTGAATTTTTTGATACCCAAGTTCAAATCTCAGTAGAGATAACTCTTTTTGTGTTTTACTAACGTATCTTTTTTAAGTAAAAAAAATATTTGTAACATTTTGTTGTATTTTTAGTCGCAATAAACGACATCTTTAAGTCGTGAATTTTTTCTCAACCGATAATAAACTTACAATTATTTAGTGTTTATATTTACTAATCTCCGTAGGTAAGTTTGTTCCTCATTGCTGATCATGGAGGAACAAACGTGCATGGCATATACCGTAAAGTGATTCAGGCGTAAATGTCCTGGCCATTTGCCTGGAAATTTACGCATTCGCTTCTGACTTGAAAACGTAAGCTTTCATAGATCACTTTATAGTTGGTTAAAAACTTTAATCCACTTTCAAACTATTTTTCCAACATAATGTGTAATGTTTTTTATTGGTCATCTATATTATATTCCATGGACAAGATCTTTTTGTATTTGCTATTTATTTTCTTTTACCCAAAAACCCAATGATCTTTTTATCACACAATCTTTAGTATGTACTACCTCTTTAATATTCTTTAAAAGGTAGCTTGCTTCTCATGTAGGTTTTTATGCGTACATGATGTTTTATTTATGTGTTTAAATTTCATAAAGTTTTTGTACCCTATTACCGGAAGGTTGGGCCAAAACCCTAAATAAAATAAACTTTCTATCGCATTCTCTACATTTTAAAATATATACGTACGGTATTTAAGCCCATCACCTTATACTGCACCTTACACTTAATTAAGCGAATTGTACAGGATACAGCCTCTGACTTTAATCAGGGTAGAATGAGATTGTCCTTAGACAGCTATTACTTAATCTTTCCAAACAAATAATTTTAAACACAGTTTTGGTAATTCTGCCACTGCGCCTCTCAAACCGTACGTCAACTTTTTGTAACTACCTCCTCTTTCAGTTTCATGGGTCTCATGTCAGTCACTGCCTATCTGATATCCACTCTCAATTTTACGGCGTAGTTCAATTTCGAGGTTTCGCACCAAAACCTCGCGCCCTGTAGTCTCACTAGGGACTACGGTACCAACGAGAACTATAGCATAAAAAATGGACTAATTTGTTTTTATGGATTCGGTTTTTGGGTGCCCTTTGCCATTTACTGCCTAGAGCGACAGCTGCTTTTACTTTAACTCAGAGTTGGCGCTGCCAGTAGACTCAATATCAAAACATTGACCTTCAATTATTGTAACCAACTGGGTAAAGCACAAAAGAGAAAACATACTACATATATAAAAAAGAAGATGAAAGAGTCAGTTCATATTTTGGACATTGACATCGAAAGCCACCATGAAAATTATAATTTTTTCTCACGGTTCTGGACTTGGAAGATAAATCTAAAATTTTTAAACAAAGTAGCATCAAAACCAATCCTTAAAATTTTTAGAGGTAAGCTAATTATATAATTATGACGATGGTACTTTTTTATTTTGAGAATTTATACAAACAGCAACATTTGTGACAAAATTTACTCGGCAGTAGGCAGTTCGTGTTAGTGGCCCTCTATATCACAGTCAAATATTTATTCATAAAGATGAATGATAGGTATATAAGCGAACAACGTCGCGGGTACAGCTAGTATGTAATAAACTAAGGTAGGTGTAATATAAAAAATTAAAGTTATGGTCCAAAAACTAGTTTTTCATTTCAACATTTTTTCGAGCTATCCGCACGTGAGTGGTGTCGTTAGAAGCGCCTCGGCGAGGGCTACGTAAATATGTAATAAACTAAGGTAGGTGTAATATAAAAAATTAAAGTTATGGTCCAAAAACTAGTTTTTCATTTCAACATTTTTTCGAGCTATCCGCACGTGAGTGGTGTCGTTAGAAGCGCCTCGGCGAGGGCTACGTAAATATGTAATAAACTAAGGTAGGTGTAATATAAAAATTAAAGTTATGGTCCAAAAACTAGTTTTTCATTTCAACATTTTTTCGAGCTATCCGCACGTGAGTGGTGTCGTTAGAAGCGCCTCGGCGAGGGCTACGTAAATATGTAATAAACTAAGGTAGGTGTAATATAAAAATTAAAGTTATGGTCCAAAAACTAGTTTTTCATTTCAACATTTTTTCGAGCTATCCGCACGTGAGTGGTGTCGTTAGAAGCGCCTCGGCGAGGGCTACGTAAATATGTAATAAACTAAGGTAGGTGTAATATAAAAATTAAAGTTATGGTCCAAAAACTAGTTTTTCATTTCAACATTTTTTCGAGCTATCCGCACGTGAGTGGTGTCGTTAGAAGCGCCTCGGCGAGGGCTACGTAAATATGTAATAAACTAAGGTAGGTGTAATATAAAAATTAAAGTTATGGTCCAAAAACTAGTTTTTCATTTCAACATTTTTTCGAGCTATCCGCACGTGAGTGGTGTCGTTAGAAGCGCCTCGGCGAGGGCTACGTAAATATGTAATAAACTAAGGTAGGTGTAATATAAAAATTAAAGTTATGGTCCAAAAACTAGTTTTTCATTTCAACATTTTTTCGAGCTATCCGCACGTGAGTGGTGTCGTTAGAAGCGCCTCGGCGAGGGCTACGTAAATATGTAATAAACTAAGGTAGGTGTAATATAAAAATTAAAGTTATGGTCTGTGCAGTCGCGATAAAAACGTTGAGTTAACCGCACATCTGGGACAGCCTTGGTGGCTGGACGATCACACAAACGATGTTCTTATGAAAATACAGCAGTAACAAACTAAAACACGTGCACGTACCTTGGTCTGCTATTTCTGCTGCCGATGACCCGCCGGCGATATGATTCCACCACAGTTGATTGTTGAAGGTCACGAGCTGCTTGGAATATTGATTCCCAGCAGAATATCGGTCGAGTTGACGCGTTTAAAGGTTTTTCTTGAGAGAGATCGCGAAGTGCGCGCGCGTGCAAGATGGTGAGAAACGATTTCGTTAGGGGGGCGGTCCGTCCGTTAACGGTCGTGACGTCATGACAGATGCAGCAGTAGCACCAATCGGATAACGAGTACGGCACGTATTACAACTGTCAAAACAGTTGTGATTGCCACTGCTGAGAATCGATAAGAACATCGTGTGTTGCCCGTGGTGAAATTAAACGATCTTATTTTAGTCATTTGTATGATGACGAAACATTCCGCCCACCAAAATACCTATGGTATTTTCGAAAATACGAAATATAAATAGAAAAGTTAGGAAGAAAACGTTAAACCTTAATAGTTACTGAACTACGAATCTAATCAACCTAACCTACGATGCTTAATAATATTAAGTTAAATAAAACGTTAATCCTCTATAGGTAGAGGACAGAGTTTGACCAGCGGTCGCTTAACAGAATTGCTAGTAGCGGTCTTAAGAATTGCAACCCTAACTACTCCGTCAGCGCCAGGAAGAAGATCAGTAACCCTACCGAGTGACCATGCAAGAGGAGGTCGATTGTCATCCTTGATGATTACAAGCGAGCCCACCCCTAATGGTCTTGAGTTCTTGGTCCATTTGGCGCGTTGAGTGAGTGAATTTAAGTACTCGTGTTTCCATCTTGACCAAAAACTTTGTTGGAAAGCTTGCAACAACTGCCACCGATGAAGACGATGAGTATTGACGTTAGAATAATCATCATCGGGGACAGCGGTCAGAGGCTCCAATGTAAGGAAATGACCCGGTGTTAACGCTGACAAGTCATTAGGGTCCGAACTAACAGGGCACATGGGCCGTGAATTTAAAACCGCCTCGATTTGTACGAATAATGTAGTAAGTTCTTCAACTGTTAGAACCCGATCACCGACTATGCGATACAACTGTTGCTTTGCGGCTTTGAATTTTTCTAACGTTGAAAAACGATTTAATAAGTTATCGATAATTGAAACATCTTTTTTCCGAGGATGCACAGTTGATACTAACACAGGAGATTTACGAGTCTCGGCCTCAACAACTTTCTGCTCGTCATTAGTAACGCTGTCAATACAAGATGGCCATGACTCATGCGGCACGGATAACCATCGTGGCCCCGCCCACCATAATGAGTTGTGAAGAAGTTCACTTGGAAATTGGCCTCGCGAACAAACATCTGCAGGATTGTCTGCAGAGGACACGTGATGCCAATATTCAATAGCTGTTATTTCTTGAATATGACTCACGCGATTGGCAACGAAAGTAGACCAACGACATGAGGGTGAACGCAACCAAGAGAGAGTAACAGTGGAATCGGACCACAAAAAGACAGCTGAAATAGGAATACGAGACAGATAAGTTTCTGTAACGAATTTGTACAGATCTGAAAGCAAAACTGCGGCGCAGAGTTCTAGACGTGGTAATGAGGTATGTTTTAATGGTACCACGCGAGCTTTCGAACAAACGAAATGAACGTAAGAATTGTTATATACGTCTGTTACTCGTAAATAAATAACCGCGCCATATGCAGTTTCCGAACTGTCGCAGAATCCGTGTAGCTCGTAGGATTGTGAATCAGTACGAGTGACTCTACGCGAAATTTTTAGATGTTGCAACTGAGAAAGTTGATTCTGATAATTTTTCCATGTACTGACGACCTCGTCAGGGGGAACGTCATCCCACCCGGCACCGATAATCCAAAGCTTTTGGATTAAGCTTTTAACATGAATTGTCAGGGGGGATAAGAATCCTAACGGGTCGAAGATTCTAGCGAGTTCACTAAGAATAGACCGTTTGGTACATGGCCGATGTGAAGATACAACTTCAAAAAGAAACGAATCAGTTGAGGGATCCCATTTGAGTCCCAAGACTTTGAATGAAGCCGGTTCAGCTTTATCTAACGATACAGAATCAGTTAGGCAATCTTCAGGTTGAAGATCCGATAAAAGACGATTGTCATTTGACACCCACTTCCGAAGATGAAAACCTCCTTTTCTAAAAAGAGCGATGAGTTGTGTTTTTGTTCTTTGTGCAGTGGCGAAGTCCTGACTACCGCTGACGACATCATCGATGTAGGTGTCCGACAAGATTACACTCCTGGCGAGCGGGTAAGAATCCCCCTCGTCATCAGCAAGCTGTCGCAAAGTACGGCAAGCGAGATAGGGGGACGAAGAGATGCCATACGTGACCGTGTTCAGACGAAACTCTAAAAGAGGTTCACTAGGCGAAGCTCTCCAGAGAATTCGCTGATAGTCACGATGGTCGCCGAAGAGTATAATCTGTCGGTACATCTGACGTACATCTGCCATGAAAACGACGTCGTGTTCACGAAAGCGTAATAGAATTTCCAAAATGTTTGATTGTAATTTTGGACCGATGTGTTGACTTTCGTTTAACGATCGAGAACTTGCATCTTTAGCAGAGGCGTCAAATACGACACGAAGGCGAGTCGTGGGACTATCAGGACGTATAACGCAGTGATGGGGAATATAGTATTTCCCATTCCCTACGTCATCTGGAGAGACCAATGACATATGGCCCGCAGTTAGATAGTCAGACATAAAATCGCAATATTGACGATGACACTCGGGGTCACGTGACAGTCGACGTTCAATCGCATAGAAACGACGCAAAGCAATATCACGTGAACCAGTGAACATAGGCTCGGACTCGTCCCTGAATGGCAACTGCACGATGTACCGCCCAGATGAGTCACGAGAATGAGTTGTGATAAAATGTTGTTCACATGCTATCTCATCTGGGGTTAGGGATGCTGCGGGTGGTAATACATCTAACTCCCAAAAACGTTGAACTAATGAGTTTAATTCCTTATCACTTTGTATAGAAGAGTTCAGTAGGGAGCCGAGTGAATGAGTAGCTAAACGAGTTTTACCGAACAATAGCCATCCAAAGACTGAGTCGAAGGCGGTAGGTTGATGTGAGTTTCCTTTAATATTACGATTACGAAGCGATTCCGCAAATACATCCGCACCGAACAGTAGGTCGATCCGGCCAGGAATGTCAAAACCGGGATCGGCTAACGATAGTGAATTGATGTGAGACCAACCCGATGTGTTTAATTTAGCTATTGGCTGGTCCCCGCAAATTTTTGACATTACGTGCATATTTAAATTAAATAAAACTTGATCACCAGTACCAATGGAACAATTAATGTCTCCTAAGATTGAAGCCGGGGCTTCACCGATTCCACTTATAGTTGTGGTAGGACTGGATAGTTTTAAATTTAATAGTTTGACAGCTGAGTCAGTAATAAGATTAATCTGACTCCCCGAATCGAAAAGAGCTCGAAAAGACACGAACTTGCCATTCGCATCCCGTACTTGCACAATGGCAGTTGCTAATAAAACAGTTGTGTTATTGTTATTAGAAAATAATGAAGAGGTTGGGTTCGACTCGACCGGTTTATCTTTATGAAGTAAAGTGTGATGTTTATGGTTACACTTACGACATTTAAAAATAGATGTACAACCTTTTAATTGATGTGAAGCTCGAAGACAATTGTAACACCAATTATTCTTGCTTGCGATAGATATCCGCTCATCTACTGGTTTATTAAGAAATTGTTGACATGATGATATTGAGTGAGTATCACCACAAAACGAGCACTTAACTGGTTGTGACGTAGGAGTTTTACTGCTTGTAGTACTAGCTGTGGCAACTTGAGGTTTATCTGTACTGCCCACAAGCGTATGAGAAACGTTTGCCCGTTTATTTGTTTGATATGATTTTACAGATCGTTGTTGTGGCTTACTCGAAGTTTTATTATTAGTGTCGCAAAAATGAGAATCACGTAAAAGCGCTTCACATTTCAAGTTTAAGAAAGACTTCAACTGTGCATATGGAGGAAACTCAATATCAGGATATTTTTCCTCGAAATCGCGACGCAAGTTTGAGTCCATCTTAGAGAGAAGGTGGTGGACTAATACAAAATCCCATCGGTCCTCAGGTAAAATAATTTTCTTTAAAATAATTAAATTTTCCTCAAACAGGTCCAATGATTTTCTAAACTCATTACCGTCAGTAGTATTAAAATTAATGTTTAAAAGGTCCTTCCATGACGTAAAAGCTAAAGGTCGTTTCCTTTGATAGCGAGTAACAAGGGCCTGGTAGGCATCATTGTAATGCTCATAAGTTAATGGGAATGCCTTGATAACAGATAATGCATCGCCGGTCAACGATGAGAATAAATAATGAAATTTTTCCGTATCAGTAAGACTACTCGAATTATGAATCAATGCATTAAAAGTGTCGTGATATTCAGGCCATTTCTTGATGTCACCACTGAAAGTTGGAAGAACAATTTTCGGTAAACGGATATTCGACGATGAAGAACTTTGTTTATTGTTTACTTGAGGTTCACTTTTAGTTAAACTACGATGAATAGATAAGATTTGAAAATATTTATCGTCAAATATATCCTGGAGCGTATTATCTGCATGATCAGGATCATCTAAAAGCTCCAAAACGATCTGATGAGCACTTTCAAAGCTATCTAGAATATGTTTGAGTTCCTGATAATAAGAAAGAAATAAATTCCGTTGTGAGTCATCACTAATTGCCAATGTACCTATTTCCAATGCCTTATCCAACCGCTTAATAGCTAAAGTACGCTTTCTACGTAACTGTGATAAATCTTGAACTGTATATTCATTCTCCGTAGAGTGGGATTTCGATTTCTTAAAGCAACTTTGTTTACGAGACGAATGTTTACTTAACAATGACATGATGAAAACGATTAGCAAGATCGGTTACCGATAACGAATAGTCGGCGATACAAGGTTCCAACAGATGGGCGCTGTCTGCTTACAAAGATGTAAACAAGATAAGAACACGAGTTCTTACGCTAATCGGTAGTAATATTTATTTAATTTTGGTCGTGTGTCTGCAGTACAGATTATAGATTGTGTAAAAGCGCAACATAAATCCTTTGTTCAATGTTAACTTAATTAAGTTTTGAAGTTAAACGGATGTAAGCTTCGTAATACCTATTGACACAATTTTTCTTTTATGTAATAGGAAGGAATGTAGCTAAGGTAGTCTTGCCTTGGTTTTACGGTAATCTCACGAAGAGTATTATCGCGTTTCCCGAAGGCGGAACGTGTTGGCTGCGTATCCGAACGCAAGCCGCTGACAACTCAGACTACTAGCGCGGTACGTTGAGATAATTTGTTACACCTACCTCCGAATAAAAAATGTCACACGAACAAAGGATTTTTTGCGAATGTTAATGACCGATATTTTTTCGATACGTTATACCTAAAACAGTTAATATAGGCCGAAAAGAATAATATTAAGCACCGAAGGAAGATAGATTGCCTAATATTGAGATCCTACAGTAACTATTAAGGCTTAACTGGGTTGAAAAATAAGTCGTAATGGCGGGTCCCGGGTTTCGGCACCATAAAAATGTGCAGTCGCGATAAAAACGTTGAGTTAACCGCACATCTGGGACAGCCTTGGTGGCTGGACGATCACACAAACGATGTTCTTATGAAAATACAGCAGTAACAAACTAAAACACGTGCACGTACCTTGGTCTGCTATTTCTGCTGCCGATGACCCGCCGGCGATATGATTCCACCACAGTTGATTGTTGAAGGTCACGAGCTGCTTGGAATATTGATTCCCAGCAGAATATCGGTCGAGTTGACGCGTTTAAAGGTTTTTCTTGAGAGAGATCGCGAAGTGCGCGCGCGTGCAAGATGGTGAGAAACGATTTCGTTAGGGGGGCGGTCCGTCCGTTAACGGTCGTGACGTCATGACAGATGCAGCAGTAGCACCAATCGGATAACGAGTACGGCACGTATTACAACTGTCAAAACAGTTGTGATTGCCACTGCTGAGAATCGATAAGAACATCGTGTGTTGCCCGTGGTGAAATTAAACGATCTTATTTTAGTCATTTGTATGATGACGAAACATGGTCCAAAAACTAGTTTTTCATTTCAACATTTTTTCGAGCTATCCGCACGTGAGTGGTGTCGTTAGAAGCGCCTCGGCGAGGGCTACGTAAATATGTAATAAACTAAGGTAGGTGTAATATAAAAATTAAAGTTATGGTCCAAAAACTAGTTTTTCATTTCAACATTTTTTCGAGCTATCCGCACGTGAGTGGTGTCGTTAGAAGCGCCTCGGCGAGGGCTACGTAAATATGTAATAAACTAAGGTAGGTGTAATATAAAAATTAAAGTTATGGTCCAAAAACTAGTTTTTCATTTCAACATTTTTTCGAGCTATCCGCACGTGAGTGGTGTCGTTAGAAGCGCCTCGGCGAGGGCTACGTAAATATGTAATAAACTAAGGTAGGTGTAATATAAAAATTAAAGTTATGGTCCAAAAACTAGTTTTTCATTTCAACATTTTTTCGAGCTATCCGCACGTGAGTGGTGTCGTTAGAAGCGCCTCGGCGAGGGCTACGTAAATATGTAATAAACTAAGGTAGGTGTAATATAAAAATTAAAGTTATGGTCCAAAAACTAGTTTTTCATTTCAACATTTTTTCGAGCTATCCGCACGTGAGTGGTGTCGTTAGAAGCGCCTCGGCGAGGGCTACGTAAATATGTAATAAACTAAGGTAGGTGTAATATAAAAATTAAAGTTATGGTCCAAAAACTAGTTTTTCATTTCAACATTTTTTCGAGCTATCCGCACGTGAGTGGTGTCGTTAGAAGCGCCTCGGCGAGGGCTACGTAAATATGTAATAAACTAAGGTAGGTGTAATATAAAAATTAAAGTTATGGTCCAAAAACTAGTTTTTCATTTCAACATTTTTTCGAGCTATCCGCACGTGAGTGGTGTCGTTAGAAGCGCCTCGGCGAGGGCTACGTAAATATGTAATAAACTAAGGTAGGTGTAATATAAAAATTAAAGTTATGGTCCAAAAACTAGTTTTTCATTTCAACATTTTCTCGAGCTATCCGCACGTGAGTGGTGTCGTTAGAAGCGCCTCGGCGAGGGCTACGTAAATATGTAATAAACTAAGGTAGGTGTAATATAAAAATTAAAGTTATGGTCCAAAAACTAGTTTTTCATTTCAACATTTTTTCGAGCTATCCGCACGTGAGTGGTGTCGTTAGAAGCGCCTCGGCGAGGGCTACGTAAATATGTAATAAACTAAGGTAGGTGTAATATAAAAATTAAAGTTATGGTCCAAAAACTAGTTTTTCATTTCAACATTTTTTCGAGCTATCCGCACGTGAGTGGTGTCGTTAGAAGCGCCTCGGCGAGGGCTACGTAAATATGTAATAAACTAAGGTAGGTGTAATATAAAAATTAAAGTTATGGTCCAAAAACTAGTTTTTCATTTCAACATTTTTGCGAGCTATCCGCACGTGAGTGGTGTCGTTAGAAGCGCCTCGGCGAGGGCTACGTAAATATGTAATAAACTTAGGTAGGTGTAATATAAAAATTAAAGTTATGGTCCAAAAACTAGTTTTTCATTTCAACATTTTTTCGAGCTATCCGCACGTGAGTGGTGTCGTTAGAAGCGCCTCGGCGAGGGCTACGTAAATATGTAATAAACTAAGGTAGGTGTAATATAAAAATTAAAGTTATGGTCCAAAAACTAGTTTTTCATTTCAACATTTTTTCGAGCTATCCGCACGTGAGTGGTGTCGTTAGAAGCGCCTCGGCGAGGGCTACGTATATATGTAATAAACTAAGGTAGGTGTAATATAAAAATTAAAGTTATGGTCCAAAAACTAGTTTTTCATTTCAACATTTTTTCGAGCTATCCGCACGTGAGTGGTGTCGTTAGAAGCGCCTCGGCGAGGGCTACGTAAATATGTAATAAACTAAGGTAGGTGTAATATAAAAATTAAAGTTATGGTCCAAAAACTAGTTTTTCATTTCAACATTTTTTCGAGCTATCCGCACGTGAGTGGTGTCGTTAGAAGCGCCTCGGCGAGGGCTACGTAAATATGTAATAAACTAAGGTAGGTGTAATATAAAAATTAAAGTTATGGTCCAAAAACTAGTTTTTCATTTCAACATTTTTTCGAGCTATCCGCACGTGAGTGGTGTCGTTAGAAGCGCCTCGGCGAGGGCTACGTAAATATGTAATAAACTAAGGTAGGTGTAATATAAAAATTAAAGTTATGGTCCAAAAACTAGTTTTTCATTTCAACATTTTTTCGAGCTATCCGCACGTGAGTGGTGTCGTTAGAAGCGCCTCGGCGAGGGCTACGTAAATATGTAATAAACTAAGGTAGGTGTAATATAAAAATTAAAGTTATGGTCCAAAAACTAGTTTTTCACTTCAACATTTTTTCGAGCTATCCGCACGTGAGTGGTGTCGTTAGAAGCGCATCGGCGAGGGCTACGTAAATATGTAATAAACTAAGGTAGGTGTAATATAAAAATTAAAGTTATGGTCCAAAAACTAGTTTTTCATTTCAACATTTTTTCGAGCTATCCGCACGTGAGTGGTGTCGTTAGAAGCGCCTCGGCGAGGGCTACGTAAATATGTAATAAACTAAGGTAGGTGTAATATAAAAATTAAAGTTATGGTCCAAAAACTAGTTTTTCATTTCAACATTTTTTCGAGCTATCCGCACGTGAGTGGTGTCGTTAGAAGCGCCTCGGCGAGGGCTACGTAAATATGTAATAAACTAAGGTAGGTGTAATATAAAAAATTAAAGTTATGGTCCAAAAACTAGTTTTTCATTACAACATTTTTTCGAGCTAGCCGCACGTGAGTGGTGTCGTTAGAAGCGCCTCGGCGAGGGCTAGCTAAATATGTAATAAACTAAGGTAGGTGTAATATAAAAAATTAAAGTTATGGTCCAAAAACTAGTTTTTCATTTCAACATTTTTTCGAGCTATCCGCACGTGAGTGGTGTCGTTAGAAGTGCCTCGGCGAGGGCTACGTAAATATGTAATAAACTAATAGTCCATCCAACAAAGACATTGTAGAGTGCGTGAGCAAGGCCCTAAGCAATTACTTCAGAAAATTGTTCAGGGTGCTTAGAGAGTTAACATACTAAAAGTCCTGACATCTAGGGGGTGAGGCGGAGTGGGGGGAGGGGGTTAAAGTTCCCATTTTTCAGTTTTTCGCTAATATCTTTTAAACGGTGCGTCATGGAGATAAGAAGTCTTCTACGCAATGAAAGCTTATAAAATTATGTACAACTTTTATCTTATACACTTTTTCACATTCCTACCTATTTTCGAACTACACGTTCCGGAAAAGTGAAAATAGAAAAAAATACTACTTGAATTGAACACTACCTCTTGTATACTACTTCCTTCACGTTATTTGGGGATAAAAAGTATCTTATATCTTAAATCAACTCCTACTATATCAATTTACTAAATTTTATCCAAATCTGTACAGCCGTTGGGATACCAAAACTTTTATCTACACTTGTCTTATACACTTTTTCCAAATTTTCACCAGTGTTCGAGTATTAGTGTGATGTGACAAGCATTACCGAATGTTAAATATGAGCTAGTATATAAATTAGGTATTTTATTGATAACATAAGCTGGGAGTACCTCCAAGCGGTGAAGGCGGTAACAGTTTGAGATCTCGTTTTCTACCAGTGGTAATGGAGCAGAAGCGGGTCGTCACTTTTCATTCCATATTTCCTGTCGTAGAAAACGGGATCTCACTGGCTAAAACTCCCATAATCATCCATGCCTTCGGGCTTATGTTATTGTTGTCGTTTATGATTCAACCTCTTTGGCATGGTAGCCTACCCGGTAAAGCAGGGGAGCAGCCAGAACAGTTCTTTGCTTTGTAATCGTCATTAGTTACGCAATTGGATTATCCATTTTAACTGAATGTACTATTCTTCTTCTGCTCAAAAGCGTTCTGGTTTCTTCTTTTACATTATGTGCGCATAATAAACAATTAGTCATGAAGTCGAATTGGGGAGCTGAAGACCTGAGCTGAGACGGGCCTGCCTCTTCTTGAGATGTAGATGCAACACTTACATCTTTTTAATTGTATCGGCTCAAATGTAGTTTTTACGACAATTAGCTAGTGTGGATTAAAACGGATGTCAAGGCGCGGAAAATTTGGTGCTTATCATCGTTCCGATCTATACTAGCTTTGATAAGGCCGAGTATTCCTTTTTGTTTCACCTCAGAAACATCCTTACTCCCTTTAACGATGTCCTTATCACACACAGGACACTTATTATTATTAGCACTCATGATGGATAATCCAATTGCGTAACTAATGACGATTACAAAGCAAAGAACTGTTCTGGCTGCTCCCCTGCTTTACCGGGTAGGCTACCATGCCAAAGAGGTTTAATCATAAACGACAACAATAACATAAGCCCGAAGGCATGGATGATTATGGGAGTTTTAGCCAGTGAGATCCCGTTTTCTACGACAGGAAATATGGAATGAAAAGTGACGACCCGCTTCTGCTCCATTACCACTGGTAGAAAACGAGATCTCAAACTGTTACCGCCTTCACCGCTTGGAGGTACTCCCAGCTTATGTTATCAATAAAATACCTAATTTATATACTAGCTCATATTTAACATTCGGTAATGCTTGTCACATCACATTAGTACTCGAACACTGGTGAAAATTTGGAAAAAGTGTATAAGACAAGTGTAGATAAAAGTTTTGGTATCCCAACGGCTGTACAGATTTGGATAAAATTTAGTAAATTGATATAGTAGGAGTTGATTTAAGATATAAGATACTTTTTATCCCCAAATAACGTGAAGGAAGTAGTATACAAGAGGTAGTGTTCAATTCAAGTAGTATTTTTTTCTATTTTCACTTTTCCGGAACGTGTAGTTCGAAAATAGGTAGGAATGTGAAAAAGTGTATAAGATAAAAGTTGTACATAATTTTATAAGCTTTCATTGCGTAGAAGACTTCTTATCTCCATGACGCACCGTTTAAAAGATATTAGCGAAAAACTGAAAAATGGGAACTTTAACCCCCTCCCCCCACTCCGCCTCACCCCCTAGATGTCAGGACTTTTAGTATGTTAACTCTCTAAGCACCCTGAACAATTTTCTGGAGTAATTGCTTAGGGCCTTGCTCACGCACTCTACAACCCCTTATGGGTGATTTATTGACTGAACTATAAGGTAGGTGTAATATAAAAAATTAAAGTTATGGTCCAAAAACTAGTTTTTCATTACAACATTTTTTCGAGCTAGCCGCACGTGAGTGGTGTCGTTAGAAGCGCCTCGGCGAGGGCTAGCTAAATATGTAATAAACTAAGGTAGGTGTAATATAAAAATTAAAGTTATGGTCCAAAAACTAGTTTTTCATTTCAACATTTTTTCGAGCTATCCGCACGTGAGTGGTGTCGTTAGAAGCGCCTCGGCGAGGGCTACGTAAATATGTAATAAACTAAGGTAGGTGTAATATAAAAATTAAAGTTATGGTCCAAAAACTAGTTTTTCATTTCAACATTTTTTCGAGCTATCCGCACGTGAGTGGTGTCGTTAGAAGCGCCTCGGCGAGGGCTACGTAAATATGTAATAAACTAAGGTAGGTGTAATATAAAAATTAAAGTTATGGTCCAAAAACTAGTTTTTCATTTCAACATTTTTTCGAGCTATCCGCACGTGAGTGGTGTCGTTAGAAGCGCCTCGGCGAGGGCTACGTAAATATGTAATAAACTAAGGTAGGTGTAATATAAAAATTAAAGTTATGGTCCAAAAACTAGTTTTTCATTTCAACATTTTTTCGAGCTATCCGCACGTGAGTGGTGTCGTTAGAAGCGCCTCGGCGAGGGCTACGTAAATATGTAATAAACTAAGGTAGGTGTAATATAAAAATTAAAGTTATGGTCCAAAAACTAGTTTTTCATTTCAACATTTTTTCGAGCTATCCGCACGTGAGTGGTGTCGTTAGAAGCGCCTCGGCGAGGGCTACGTAAATATGTAATAAACTAAGGTAGGTGTAATATAAAAATTAAAGTTATGGTCCAAAAACTAGTTTTTCATTTCAACATTTTTTCGAGCTATCCGCACGTGAGTGGTGTCGTTAGAAGCGCCTCGGCGAGGGCTACGTAAATACGTAATAAACTAAGGTAGGTGTAATATAAAAATTAAAGTTATGGTCCAAAAACTAGTTTTTCATTTCAACATTTTTTCGAGCTATCCGCACGTGAGTGGTGTCGTTAGAAGCGCCTCGGCGAGGGCTACGTAAATATGTAATAAACTAAGGTAGGTGTAATATAAAAATTAAAGTTATGGTCCAAAAACTAGTTTTTCATTTCAACATTTTTTCGAGCTATCCGCACGTGAGTGGTGTCGTTAGAAGCGCCTCGGCGAGGGCTACGTAAATATGTAATAAACTAAGGTAGGTGTAATATAAAAATTAAAGTTATGGTCCAAAAACTAGTTTTTCATTTCAACATTTTTTCGAGCTATCCGCACGTGAGTGGTGTCGTTAGAAGCGCCTCGGCGAGGGCTACGTAAATATGTAATAAACTAAGGTAGGTGTAATATAAAAATTAAAGTTATGGTCCAAAAACTAGTTTTTCATTTCAACATTTTTTCGAGCTATCCGCACGTGAGTGGTGTCGTTAGAAGCGCCTCGGCGAGGGCTACGTAAATATGTAATAAACTAAGGTAGGTGTAATATAAAAATTAAAGTTATGGTCCAAAAACTAGTTTTTCATTTCAACATTTTTTCGAGCTATCCGCACGTGAGTGGTGTCGTTAGAAGCGCCTCGGCGAGGGCTAGCTAAATATGTAATAAACTAAGGTAGGTGTAATATAAAAAATTAAAGTTATGGTCCAAAAACTAGTTTTTCATTTCAACATTTTTTCGAGCTATCCGCACGTGAGTGGTGTCGTTAGAAGCGCCTCGGCGAGGGCTACGTAAATATGTAATAAACTAAGGTAGGTGTAATATAAAAATTAAAGTTATGGTCCAAAAACTAGTTTTTCATTTCAACATTTTTTTCGAGCTATCCGCACGTGAGTGGTGTCGTTAGAAGCGCCTCGGCGAGGGCTACGTAAATATGTAATAAACTAAGGTAGGTGTAATATAAAAATTAAAGTTATGGTCCAAAAACTAGTTTTTCATTTCAACATTTTTTCGAGCTATCCGCACGTGAGTGGTGTCGTTAAAAGCGCCTCGGCGAGGGCTACGTAAATCTATACATATAATAAATCTGTAGAAAAGTAATTTTTGTACATTGAAGAAATTGAAAAAAAAAATAGCCAGCGTGTTAAAGGATAACTAACAGAACCCATTGCCATCATTTTTGAAATTTTTGTCTGTTTGTCTGTTTGTCTGTTTGTTTGTGCACACATCACGTAAAATCTACGAATTCAATGCAGACAATGTTTATATACAAAAGTTATACACCACTTGAGGTATAACTTAGTTTTTGTTTCATCGAAATCGGTTCACTCTATCAAAAGATATGATTAATTTAGTGAGTTCAAGAAGTAAAATATTACAAGACGCAATTCAGTACAGTAATTGCATAACAACTCTCTTTTGCCGGGGGTCAGATTTTATGTTACAGTATCAAACATAAACTACTTAATCGAATGGTGTAAAAAATTGAGAGGTTGTTTTCAAGAAATCGTAGATGGTTGTTAGCTATGTTGAAACATGCTATTGAATCTAGCTGATAAGGGGTGGAGCTTTAAATTTCCAAAATCATTTTCTCAACTGCACACATAAATTGGCATTATTGACAGATAAACAAGAGGGTAACCATGGCAGACTGAGGTAGCCATAGCTATCTTCAATTTGATTAGTACCTATATTTTAGTGAACTAGCTATCGAAGTAAACAGCTTGGCGGTTGAACGATTGGAAATGAGTGATCTTGCTGCAAGTTCAAATCCGGTTGTTAATGTTTGTATTTTTTTTCATGCGTCCATTTTCTTATATAAGTTTGAATTTTTTGATACCCAAGTTCAAATCTCAGTAGAGATAACTCTTTTTGTGTTTTACTAACGTATCTTTTTTAAGTAAAAAAAATATTTGTAACATTTTGTTGTATTTTTAGTCGCAATAAACGACATCTTTAAGTCGTGAATTTTTTCTCAACCGATAATAAACTTACAATTATTTAGTGTTTATATTTACTAATCTCCGTAGGTAAGTTTGTTCCTCATTGCTGATCATGGAGGAACAAACGTGCATGGCATATACCGTAAAGTGATTCAGGCGTAAATGTCCTGGCCATTTGCCTGGAAATTTACGCATTCGCTTCTGACTTGAAAACGTAAGCTTTCATAGATCACTTTATAGTTGGTTAAAAACTTTAATCCACTTTCAAACTATTTTTCCAACATAATGTGTAATGTTTTTTATTGGTCATCTATATTATATTCCATGGACAAGATCTTTTTGTATTTGCTATTTATTTTCTTTTACCCAAAAACCCAATGATCTTTTTATCACACAATCTTTAGTATGTACTACCTCTTTAATATTCTTTAAAAGGTAGCTTGCTTCTCATGTAGGTTTTTATGCGTACATGATGTTTTATTTATGTGTTTAAATTTCATAAAGTTTTTGTACCCTATTACCGGAAGGTTGGGCCAAAACCCTAAATAAAATAAACTTTCTATCGCATTCTCTACATTTTAAAATATATACGTACGGTATTTAAGCCCATCACCTTATACTGCACCTTACACTTAATTAAGCGAATTGTACAGGATACAGCCTCTGACTTTAATCAGGGTAGAATGAGATTGTCCTTAGACAGCTATTACTTAATCTTTCCAAACAAATAATTTTAAACACAGTTTTGGTAATTCTGCCACTGCGCCTCTCAAACCGTACGTCAACTTTTTGTAACTACCTCCTCTTTCAGTTTCATGGGTCTCATGTCAGTCACTGCCTATCTGATATCCACTCTCAATTTTACGGCGTAGTTCAATTTCGAGGTTTCGCACCAAAACCTCGCGCCCTGTAGTCTCACTAGGGACTACGGTACCAACGAGAACTATAGCATAAAAAATGGACTAATTTGTTTTTATGGATTCGGTTTTTGGGTGCCCTTTGCCATTTACTGCCTAGAGCGACAGCTGCTTTTACTTTAACTCAGAGTTGGCGCTGCCAGTAGACTCAATATCAAAACATTGACCTTCAATTATTGTAACCAACTGGGTAAAGCACAAAAGAGAAAACATACTACATATATAAAAAAGAAGATGAAAGAGTCAGTTCATATTTTGGACATTGACATCGAAAGCCACCATGAAAATTATAATTTTTTCTCACGGTTCTGGACTTGGAAGATAAATCTAAAATTTTTAAACAAAGTAGCATCAAAACCAATCCTTAAAATTTTTAGAGGTAAGCTAATTATATAATTATGACGATGGTACTTTTTTATTTTGAGAATTTATACAAACAGCAACATTTGTGACAAAATTTACTCGGCAGTAGGCAGTTCGTGTTAGTGGCCCTCTATATCACAGTCAAATATTTATTCATAAAGATGAATGATAGGTATATAAGCGAACAACGTCGCGGGTACAGCTAGTATGTAATAAACTAAGGTAGGTGTAATATAAAAAATTAAAGTTATGGTCCAAAAACTAGTTTTTCATTTCAACATTTTTTCGAGCTATCCGCACGTGAGTGGTGTCGTTAGAAGCGCCTCGGCGAGGGCTACGTAAATATGTAATAAACTAAGGTAGGTGTAATATAAAAAATTAAAGTTATGGTCCAAAAACTAGTTTTTCATTTCAACATTTTTTCGAGCTATCCGCACGTGAGTGGTGTCGTTAGAAGCGCCTCGGCGAGGGCTACGTAAATATGTAATAAACTAAGGTAGGTGTAATATAAAAATTAAAGTTATGGTCCAAAAACTAGTTTTTCATTTCAACATTTTTTCGAGCTATTCGCACGTGAGTGGTGTCGTTAGAAGCGCCTCGGCGAGGGCTACGTAAATATGTAATAAACTAAGGTAGGTGTAATATAAAAATTAAAGTTATGGTCCAAAAACTAGTTTTTCATTTCAACATTTTTTCGAGCTATCCGCACGTGAGTGGTGTCGTTAGAAGCGCCTCGGCGAGGGCTACGTAAATATGTAATAAACTAAGGTAGGTGTAATATAAAAATTAAAGTTATGGTCCAAAAACTAGTTTTTCATTTCAACATTTTTTCGAGCTATCCGCACGTGAGTGGTGTCGTTAGAAGCGCCTCGGCGAGGGCTACGTAAATATGTAATAAACTAAGGTAGGTGTAATATAAAAATTAAAGTTATGGTCCAAAAACTAGTTTTTCATTTCAACATTTTTTCGAGCTATCCGCACGTGAGTGGTGTCGTTAGAAGCGCCTCGGCGAGGGCTACGTAAATATGTAATAAACTAAGGTAGGTGTAATATAAAAATTAAAGTTATGGTCCAAAAACTAGTTTTTCATTTCAACATTTTTTCGAGCTATCCGCACGTGAGTGGTGTCGTTAGAAGCGCCTCGGCGAGGGCTACGTAAATATGTAATAAACTAAGGTAGGTGTAATATAAAAATTAAAGTTATGGTCCAAAAACTAGTTTTTCATTTCAACATTTTTTCGAGCTATCCGCACGTGAGTGGTGTCGTTAGAAGCGCCTCGGCGAGGGCTACGTAAATATGTAATAAACTAAGGTAGGTGTAATATAAAAATTAAAGTTATGGTCCAAAAACTAGTTTTTCATTTCAACATTTTTTCGAGCTATCCGCACGTGAGTGGTGTCGTTAGAAGCGCCTCGGCGAGGGCTACGTAAATATGTAATAAACTAAGGTAGGTGTAATATAAAAATTAAAGTTATGGTCCAAAAACTAGTTTTTCATTACAACATTTTTTCGAGCTAGCCGCACGTGAGTGGTGTCGTTAGAAGCGCCTCGGCGAGGGCTAGCTAAATATGTAATAAACTAAGGTAGGTGTAATATAAAAAATTAAAGTTATGGTCCAAAAACTAGTTTTTCATTTCAACATTTTTTCGAGCTATCCGCACGTGAGTGGTGTCGTTAGAAGCGCCTCGGCGAGGGCTACGTAAATATGTAATAAACTAAGGTAGGTGTAATATAAAAATTAAAGTTATGGTCCAAAAACTAGTTTTTCATTTCAACATTTTTTCGAGCTATTCGCACGTGAGTGGTGTCGTTAGAAGCGCCTCGGCGAGGGCTACGTAAATATGTAATAAACTAAGGTAGGTGTAATATAAAAATTAAAGTTATGGTCCAAAAACTAGTTTTTCATTTCAACATTTTTTCGAGCTATCCGCACGTGAGTGGTGTCGTTAGAAGCGCCTCGGCGAGGGCTACGTAAATATGTAATAAACTAAGGTAGGTGTAATATAAAAATTAAAGTTATGGTCCAAAAACTAGTTTTTCATTTCTACATTTTTTCGAGCTATCCGCACGTGAGTGGTGTCGTTAGAAGCGCCTCGGCGAGGGCTGCGTAAATATGTAATAAACTAAGGTAGGTGTAATATAAAAATTAAAGTTATGGTCCAAAAACTAGTTTTTCATTTCAACATTTTTTCGAGCTATCCGCACGTGAGTGGTGTCGTTAGAAGCGCCTCGGCGAGGGCTACGTAAATATGTAATAAACTAAGGTAGGTGTAATATAAAAATTAAAGTTATGGTCCAAAAACTAGTTTTTCATTTCAACATTTTTTCGAGCTATCCGCACGTGAGTGGTGTCGTTAGAAGCGCCTCGGCGAGGGCTACGTAAATATGTAATAAACTAAGGTAGGTGTAATATAAAAATTAAAGTTATGGTCCAAAAACTAGTTTTTCATTTCAACATTTTTTCGAGCTATCCGCACGTGAGTGGTGTCGTTAGAAGCGCCTCGGCGAGGGCTACGTAAATATGTAATAAACTAAGGTAGGTGTAATATAAAAATTAAAGTTATGGTCCAAAAACTAGTTTTTCATTTCAACATTTTTTCGAGCTATCCGCACGTGAGTGGTGTCGTTAGAAGCGCCTCGGCGAGGGCTACGTAAATATGTAATAAACTAAGGTAGGTGTAATATAAAAATTAAAGTTATGGTCCAAAAACTAGTTTTTCATTTCAACATTTTTTCGAGCTATCCGCACGTGAGTGGTGTCGTTAGAAGCGCCTCGGCGAGGGCTACGTAAATATGTAATAAACTAAGGTAAGTGTAATATAAAAATTAAAGTTATGGTCCAAAAACTAGTTTTTCATTTCAACATTTTTTCGAGCTATCCGCACGTGAGTGGTGTCGTTAGAAGCGCCTCGGCGAGGGCTACGTAAATATGTAATAAACTAAGGTAGGTGTAATATAAAAATTAAAGTTATGGTCCAAAAACTAGTTTTTCATTACAACATTTTTTCGAGCTAGCCGCACGTGAGTGGTGTCGTTAGAAGCGCCTCGGCGAGGGCTAGCTAAATATGTAATAAACTAAGGTAGGTGTAATATAAAAAATTAAAGTTATGGTCCAAAAACTAGTTTTTCATTTCAACATTTTTTCGAGCTATCCGCACGTGAGTGGTGTCGTTAGAAGCGCCTCGGCGAGGGCTACGTAAATATGTAATAAACTAAGGTAGGTGTAATATAAAAATTAAAGTTATGGTCCAAAAACTAGTTTTTCATTTCAACATTTTTTCGAGCTATTCGCACGTGAGTGGTGTCGTTAGAAGCGCCTCGGCGAGGGCTACGTAAATATGTAATAAACTAAGGTAGGTGTAATATAAAAATTAAAGTTATGGTCCAAAAACTAGTTTTTCATTTCAACATTTTTTCGAGCTATCCGCACGTGAGTGGTGTCGTTAGAAGCGCCTCGGCGAGGGCTACGTAAATATGTAATAAACTAAGGTAGGTGTAATATAAAAATTAAAGTTATGGTCCAAAAACTAGTTTTTCATTTCTACATTTTTTCGAGCTATCCGCACGTGAGTGGTGTCGTTAGAAGCGCCTCGGCGAGGGCTGCGTAAATATGTAATAAACTAAGGTAGGTGTAATATAAAAATTAAAGTTATGGTCCAAAAACTAGTTTTTCATTTCAACATTTTTTCGAGCTATCCGCACGTGAGTGGTGTCGTTAGAAGCGCCTCGGCGAGGGCTACGTAAATATGTAATAAACTAAGGTAGGTGTAATATAAAAATTAAAGTTATGGTCCAAAAACTAGTTTTTCATTTCAACATTTTTTCGAGCTATCCGCACGTGAGTGGTGTCGTTAGAAGCGCCTCGGCGAGGGCTACGTAAATATGTAATAAACTAAGGTAGGTGTAATATAAAAATTAAAGTTATGGTCCAAAAACTAGTTTTTCATTTCAACATTTTTTCGAGCTATCCGCACGTGAGTGGTGTCGTTAGAAGCGCCTCGGCGAGGGCTACGTAAATATGTAATAAACTAAGGTAGGTGTAATATAAAAATTAAAGTTATGGTCCAAAAACTAGTTTTTCATTTCAACATTTTTTCGAGCTATCCGCACGTGAGTGGTGTCGTTAGAAGCGCCTCGGCGAGGGCTACGTAAATATGTAATAAACTAAGGTAGGTGTAATATAAAAATTAAAGTTATGGTCCAAAAACTAGTTTTTCATTTCAACATTTTTTCGAGCTATCCGCACGTGAGTGGTGTCGTTAGAAGCGCCTCGGCGAGGGCTAGCTAAATATGTAATAAACTAAGGTAGGTGTAATATAAAAAATTAAAGTTATGGTCCAAAAACTAGTTTTTCATTTCAACATTTTTTCGAGCTATCCGCACGTGAGTGGTGTCGTTAGAAGCGCCTCGGCGAGGGCTACGTAAATATGTAATAAACTAAGGTAGGTGTAATATAAAAAATTAAAGTTATGGTCCAAAAACTAGTTTTTCATTACAACATTTTTTCGAGCTAGCCGCACGTGAGTGGTGTCGTTAGAAGCGCCTCGGCGAGGGCTAGCTAAATATGTAATAAACTAAGGTAGGTGTAATATAAAAAATTAAAGTTATGGTCCAAAAACTAGTTTTTCATTTCAACATTTTTTCGAGCTATCCGCACGTGAGTGGTGTCGTTAGAAGCGCCTCGGCGAGGGCTACGTAAATATGTAATAAACTAAGGTAGGTGTAATATAAAAATTAAAGTTATGGTCCAAAAACTAGTTTTTCATTTCAACATTTTTTCGAGCTATTCGCACGTGAGTGGTGTCGTTAGAAGCGCCTCGGCGAGGGCTACGTAAATATGTAATAAACTAAGGTAGGTGTAATATAAAAATTAAAGTTATGGTCCAAAAACTAGTTTTTCATTTCAACATTTTTTCGAGCTATCCGCACGTGAGTGGTGTCGTTAGAAGCGCCTCGGCGAGGGCTACGTAAATATGTAATAAACTAAGGTAGGTGTAATATAAAAATTAAAGTTATGGTCCAAAAACTAGTTTTTCATTTCAACATTTTTTCGAGCTATCCGCACGTGAGTGGTGTCGTTAGAAGCGCCTCGGCGAGGGCTACGTAAATATGTAATAAACTAAGGTAGGTGTAATATAAAAATTAAAGTTATGGTCCAAAAACTAGTTTTTAATTTCAACATTTTTTCGAGCTATCCGCACGTGAGTGGTGTCGTTAGAAGCGCCTCGGCGAGGGCTACGTAAATATGTAATAAACTAAGGCAGGTGTAATATAAAAATTAAAGTTATGGTCCAAAAACTAGTTTTTCATTTCAACATTTTTTCGAGCTATCCGCACGTGAGTGGTGTCGTTAGAAGCGCCTCGGCGAGGGCTACGTAAATATGTAATAAACTAAGGTAGGTGTAATATAAAAATTAAAGTTATGGTCCAAAAACTAGTTTTTCATTTCAACATTTTTTCGAGCTATCCGCACGTGAGTGGTGTCGTTAGAAGCGCCTCGGCGAGGGCTACGTAAATATGTAATAAACTAAGGTAGGTGTAATATAAAAATTAAAGTTATGGTCCAAAAACTAGTTTTTCATTTCAACATTTTTTCGAGCTATCCGCACGTGAGTGGTGTCGTTAGAAGCGCCTCGGCGAGGGCTACGTAAATATGTAATAAACTAAGGTAGGTGTAATATAAAAATTAAAGTTATGGTCCAAAAACTAGTTTTTCATTTCAACATTTTTTCGAGCTATCCGCACGTGAGTGGTGTCGTTAGAAGCGCCTCGGCGAGGGCTACGTAAATATGTAATAAACTAAGGTAGGTGTAATATAAAAATTAAAGTTATGGTCCAAAAACTAGTTTTTCATTTCAACATTTTTTCGAGCTATCCGCACGTGAGTGGTGTCGTTAGAAGCGCCTCGGCGAGGGCTACGTAAATATGTAATAAACTAAGGTAGGTGTAATATAAAAATTAAAGTTATGGTCCAAAAACTAGTTTTTCATTTCAACATTTTTTCGAGCTATCCGCACGTGAGTGGTGTCGTTAGAAGCGCCTCGGCGAGGGCTACGTAAATATGTAATAAACTAAGGTAGGTGTAATATAAAAATTAAAGTTATGGTCCAAAAACTAGTTTTTCATTTCAACATTTTTTCGAGCTATCCGCACGTGAGTGGTGTCGTTAGAAGCGCCTCGGCGAGGGCTACGTAAATATGTAATAAACTAAGGTAGGTGTAATATAAAAATTAAAGTTATGGTCCAAAAACTAGTTTTTCATTTCAACATTTTTTCGAGCTATCCGCACGTGAGTGGTGTCGTTAGAAGCGCCTCGGCGAGGGCTACGTAAATATGTAATAAACTAAGGTAGGTGTAATATAAAAATTAAAGTTATGGTCCAAAAACTAGTTTTTCATTTCAACATTTTTTCGAGCTATCCGCACGTGAGTGGTGTCGTTAGAAGCGCCTCGGCGAGGGCTACGTAAATATGTAATAAACTAAGGTAGGTGTAATATAAAAATTAAAGTTATGGTCCAAAAACTAGTTTTTCATTTCAACATTTTTTCGAGCTATCCGCACGTGAGTGGTGTCGTTAGAAGCGCCTCGGCGAGGGCTACGTAAATATGTAATAAACTAAGGTAGGTGTAATATAAAAATTAAAGTTATGGTCCAAAAACTAGTTTTTCATTTCAACATTTTTTCGAGCTATCCGCACGTGAGTGGTGTCGTTAGAAGCGCCTCGGCGAGGGCTACGTAAATATGTAATAAACTAAGGTAGGTGTAATATAAAAATTAAAGTTATGGTCCAAAAACTAGTTTTTCATTTCAACATTTTTTCGAGCTATCCGCACGTGAGTGGTGTCGTTAGAAGCGCCTCGGCGAGGGCTACGTAAATATGTAATAAACTAAGGTAGGTGTAATATAAAAATTAAAGTTATGGTCCAAAAACTAGTTTTTCATTTCAACATTTTCTCGAGCTATCCGCACGTGAGTGGTGTCGTTAGAAGCGCCTCGGCGAGGGCTACGTAAATATGTAATAAACTAAGGTAGGTGTAATATAAAAATTAAAGTTATGGTCCAAAAACTAGTTTTTCATTTCAACATTTTTTCGAGCTATCCGCACGTGAGTGGTGTCGTTAGAAGCGCCTCGGCGAGGGCTACGTAAATATGTAATAAACTAAGGTAGGTGTAATATAAAAATTAAAGTTATGGTCCAAAAACTAGTTTTTCATTTCAACATTTTTTCGAGCTATCCGCACGTAAGTGGTGTCGTTAGAAGCGCCTCGGCGAGGGCTACGTAAATATGTAATAAACTAAGGTAGGTGTAATATAAAAATTAAAGTTATGGTCCAAAAACTAGTTTTTCATTTCAACATTTTTTCGAGCTATCCGCACGTGAGTGGTGTCGTTAGAAGCGCCTCGGCGAGGGCTACGTAAATATGTAATAAACTAAGGTAGGTGTAATATAAAAATTAAAGTTATGGTCCAAAAACTAGTTTTTCATTTCAACATTTTTTCGAGCTATCCGCACGTGAGTGGTGTCGTTAGAAGCGCCTCGGCGAGGGCTACGTAAATATGTAATAAACTAAGGTAGGTGTAATATAAAAATTAAAGTTATGGTCCAAAAACTAGTTTTTCATTTCAACATTTTTTCGAGCTATCCGCACGTGAGTGGTGTCGTTAGAAGCGCCTCGGCGAGGGCTACGTAAATATGTAATAAACTTAGGTAGGTGTAATATAAAAATTAAAGTTATGGTCCAAAAACTAGTTTTTCATTTCAACATTTTTTCGAGCTATCCGCACGTGAGTGGTGTCGTTAGAAGCGCCTCGGCGAGGGCTACGTAAATATGTAATAAACTAAGGTAGGTGTAATATAAAAATTAAAGTTATGGTCCAAAAACTAGTTTTTCATTTCAACATTTTTTCGAGCTATCCGCACGTGAGTGGTGTCGTTAGAAGCGCCTCGGCGAGGGCTACGTATATATGTAATAAACTAAGGTAGGTGTAATATAAAAATTAAAGTTATGGTCCAAAAACTAGTTTTTCATTTCAACATTTTTTCGAGCTATCCGCACGTGAGTGGTGTCGTTAGAAGCGCCTCGGCGAGGGCTACGTAAATATGTAATAAACTAAGGTAGGTGTAATATAAAAATTAAAGTTATGGTCCAAAAACTAGTTTTTCATTTCAACATTTTTTCGAGCTATCCGCACGTGAGTGGTGTCGTTAGAAGCGCCTCGGCGAGGGCTACGTAAATATGTAATAAACTAAGGTAGGTGTAATATAAAAATTAAAGTTATGGTCCAAAAACTAGTTTTTCATTTCAACATTTTTTCGAGCTATCCGCACGTGAGTGGTGTCGTTAGAAGCGCCTCGGCGAGGGCTACGTAAATATGTAATAAACTAAGGTAGGTGTAATATAAAAATTAAAGTTATGGTCCAAAAACTAGTTTTTCATTTCAACATTTTTTCGAGCTATCCGCACGTGAGTGGTGTCGTTAGAAGCGCCTCGGCGAGGGCTACGTAAATATGTAATAAACTAAGGTAGGTGTAATATAAAAATTAAAGTTATGGTCCAAAAACTAGTTTTTCACTTCAACATTTTTTCGAGCTATCCGCACGTGAGTGGTGTCGTTAGAAGCGCATCGGCGAGGGCTACGTAAATATGTAATAAACTAAGGTAGGTGTAATATAAAAATTAAAGTTATGGTCCAAAAACTAGTTTTTCATTTCAACATTTTTTCGAGCTATCCGCACGTGAGTGGTGTCGTTAGAAGCGCCTCGGCGAGGGCTACGTAAATATGTAATAAACTAAGGTAGGTGTAATATAAAAATTAAAGTTATGGTCCAAAAACTAGTTTTTCATTTCAACATTTTTTCGAGCTATCCGCACGTGAGTGGTGTCGTTAGAAGCGCCTCGGCGAGGGCTACGTAAATATGTAATAAACTAAGGTAGGTGTAATATAAAAAATTAAAGTTATGGTCCAAAAACTAGTTTTTCATTACAACATTTTTTCGAGCTAGCCGCACGTGAGTGGTGTCGTTAGAAGCGCCTCGGCGAGGGCTAGCTAAATATGTAATAAACTAAGGTAGGTGTAATATAAAAAATTAAAGTTATGGTCCAAAAACTAGTTTTTCATTTCAACATTTTTTCGAGCTATCCGCACGTGAGTGGTGTCGTTAGAAGTGCCTCGGCGAGGGCTACGTAAATATGTAATAAACTAATAGTCCATCCAACAAAGACATTGTAGAGTGCGTGAGCAAGGCCCTAAGCAATTACTTCAGAAAATTGTTCAGGGTGCTTAGAGAGTTAACATACTAAAAGTCCTGACATCTAGGGGGTGAGGCGGAGTGGGGGGAGGGGGTTAAAGTTCCCATTTTTCAGTTTTTCGCTAATATCTTTTAAACGGTGCGTCATGGAGATAAGAAGTCTTCTACGCAATGAAAGCTTATAAAATTATGTACAACTTTTATCTTATACACTTTTTCACATTCCTACCTATTTTCGAACTACACGTTCCGGAAAAGTGAAAATAGAAAAAAATACTACTTGAATTGAACACTACCTCTTGTATACTACTTCCTTCACGTTATTTGGGGATAAAAAGTATCTTATATCTTAAATCAACTCCTACTATATCAATTTACTAAATTTTATCCAAATCTGTACAGCCGTTGGGATACCAAAACTTTTATCTACACTTGTCTTATACACTTTTTCCAAATTTTCACCAGTGTTCGAGTATTAGTGTGATGTGACAAGCATTACCGAATGTTAAATATGAGCTAGTATATAAATTAGGTATTTTATTGATAACATAAGCTGGGAGTACCTCCAAGCGGTGAAGGCGGTAACAGTTTGAGATCTCGTTTTCTACCAGTGGTAATGGAGCAGAAGCGGGTCGTCACTTTTCATTCCATATTTCCTGTCGTAGAAAACGGGATCTCACTGGCTAAAACTCCCATAATCATCCATGCCTTCGGGCTTATGTTATTGTTGTCGTTTATGATTCAACCTCTTTGGCATGGTAGCCTACCCGGTAAAGCAGGGGAGCAGCCAGAACAGTTCTTTGCTTTGTAATCGTCATTAGTTACGCAATTGGATTATCCATTTTAACTGAATGTACTATTCTTCTTCTGCTCAAAAGCGTTCTGGTTTCTTCTTTTACATTATGTGCGCATAATAAACAATTAGTCATGAAGTCGAATTGGGGAGCTGAAGACCTGAGCTGAGACGGGCCTGCCTCTTCTTGAGATGTAGATGCAACACTTACATCTTTTTAATTGTATCGGCTCAAATGTAGTTTTTACGACAATTAGCTAGTGTGGATTAAAACGGATGTCAAGGCGCGGAAAATTTGGTGCTTATCATCGTTCCGATCTATACTAGCTTTGATAAGGCCGAGTATTCCTTTTTGTTTCACCTCAGAAACATCCTTACTCCCTTTAACGATGTCCTTATCACACACAGGACACTTATTATTATTAGCACTCATGATGGATAATCCAATTGCGTAACTAATGACGATTACAAAGCAAAGAACTGTTCTGGCTGCTCCCCTGCTTTACCGGGTAGGCTACCATGCCAAAGAGGTTTAATCATAAACGACAACAATAACATAAGCCCGAAGGCATGGATGATTATGGGAGTTTTAGCCAGTGAGATCCCGTTTTCTACGACAGGAAATATGGAATGAAAAGTGACGACCCGCTTCTGCTCCATTACCACTGGTAGAAAACGAGATCTCAAACTGTTACCGCCTTCACCGCTTGGAGGTACTCCCAGCTTATGTTATCAATAAAATACCTAATTTATATACTAGCTCATATTTAACATTCGGTAATGCTTGTCACATCACATTAGTACTCGAACACTGGTGAAAATTTGGAAAAAGTGTATAAGACAAGTGTAGATAAAAGTTTTGGTATCCCAACGGCTGTACAGATTTGGATAAAATTTAGTAAATTGATATAGTAGGAGTTGATTTAAGATATAAGATACTTTTTATCCCCAAATAACGTGAAGGAAGTAGTATACAAGAGGTAGTGTTCAATTCAAGTAGTATTTTTTTCTATTTTCACTTTTCCGGAACGTGTAGTTCGAAAATAGGTAGGAATGTGAAAAAGTGTATAAGATAAAAGTTGTACATAATTTTATAAGCTTTCATTGCGTAGAAGACTTCTTATCTCCATGACGCACCGTTTAAAAGATATTAGCGAAAAACTGAAAAATGGGAACTTTAACCCCCTCCCCCCACTCCGCCTCACCCCCTAGATGTCAGGACTTTTAGTATGTTAACTCTCTAAGCACCCTGAACAATTTTCTGGAGTAATTGCTTAGGGCCTTGCTCACGCACTCTACAACCCCTTATGGGTGATTTATTGACTGAACTATAAGGTAGGTGTAATATAAAAAATTTAAGTTATGGTCCAAAAACTAGTTTTTCATTACAACATTTTTTCGAGCTAGCCGCACGTGAGTGGTGTCGTTAGAAGCGCCTCGGCGAGGGCTAGCTAAATATGTAATAAACTAAGGTAGGTGTAATATAAAAATTAAAGTTATGGTCCAAAAACTAGTTTTTCATTTCAACATTTTTTCGAGCTATCCGCACGTGAGTGGTGTCGTTAGAAGCGCCTCGGCGAGGGCTACGTAAATATGTAATAAACTAAGGTAGGTGTAATATAAAAATTAAAGTTATGGTCCAAAAACTAGTTTTTCATTTCAACATTTTTTCGAGCTATCCGCACGTGAGTGGTGTCGTTAGAAGCGCCTCGGCGAGGGCTACGTAAATATGTAATAAACTAAGGTAGGTGTAATATAAAAATTAAAGTTATGGTCCAAAAACTAGTTTTTCATTTCAACATTTTTTCGAGCTATCCGCACGTGAGTGGTGTCGTTAGAAGCGCCTCGGCGAGGGCTACGTAAATATGTAATAAACTAAGGTAGGTGTAATATAAAAATTAAAGTTATGGTCCAAAAACTAGTTTTTCATTTCAACATTTTTTCGAGCTATCCGCACGTGAGTGGTGTCGTTAGAAGCGCCTCGGCGAGGGCTACGTAAATATGTAATAAACTAAGGTAGGTGTAATATAAAAATTAAAGTTATGGTCCAAAAACTAGTTTTTCATTTCAACATTTTTTCGAGCTATCCGCACGTGAGTGGTGTCGTTAGAAGCGCCTCGGCGAGGGCTACGTAAATATGTAATAAACTAAGGTAGGTGTAATATAAAAATTAAAGTTATGGTCCAAAAACTAGTTTTTCATTTCAACATTTTTTCGAGCTATCCGCACGTGAGTGGTGTCGTTAGAAGCGCCTCGGCGAGGGCTACGTAAATATGTAATAAACTAAGGTAGGTGTAATATAAAAATTAAAGTTATGGTCCAAAAACTAGTTTTTCATTTCAACATTTTTTCGAGCTATCCGCACGTGAGTGGTGTCGTTAGAAGCGCCTCGGCGAGGGCTACGTAAATATGTAATAAACTAAGGTAGGTGTAATATAAAAATTAAAGTTATGGTCCAAAAACTAGTTTTTCATTTCAACATTTTTTCGAGCTATCCGCACGTGAGTGGTGTCGTTAGAAGCGCCTCGGCGAGGGCTACGTAAATATGTAATAAACTAAGGTAGGTGTAATATAAAAATTAAAGTTATGGTCCAAAAACTAGTTTTTCATTTCAACATTTTTTCGAGCTATCCGCACGTGAGTGGTGTCGTTAGAAGCGCCTCGGCGAGGGCTACGTAAATATGTAATAAACTAAGGTAGGTGTAATATAAAAATTAAAGTTATGGTCCAAAAACTAGTTTTTCATTTCAACATTTTTTCGAGCTATCCGCACGTGAGTGGTGTCGTTAGAAGCGCCTCGGCGAGGGCTACGTAAATATGTAATAAACTAAGGTAGGTGTAATATAAAAAATTAAAGTTATGGTCCAAAAACTAGTTTTTCATTACAACATTTTTTCGAGCTAGCCGCACGTGAGTGGTGTCGTTAGAAGCGCCTCGGCGAGGGCTAGCTAAATATGTAATAAACTAAGGTAGGTGTAATATAAAAAATTAAAGTTATGGTCCAAAAACTAGTTTTTCATTTCAACATTTTTTCGAGCTATCCGCACGTGAGTGGTGTCGTTAGAAGCGCCTCGGCGAGGGCTACGTAAATATGTAATAAACTAAGGTAGGTGTAATATAAAAATTAAAGTTATGGTCCAAAAACTAGTTTTTCATTTCAACATTTTTTCGAGCTATCCGCACGTGAGTGGTGTCGTTAGAAGCGCCTCGGCGAGGGCTACGTAAATATGTAATAAACTAAGGTAGGTGTAATATAAAAATTAAAGTTATGGTCCAAAAACTAGTTTTTCATTTCAACATTTTTTCGAGCTATCCGCACGTGAGTGGTGTCGTTAGAAGCGCCTCGGCGAGGGCTACGTAAATATGTAATAAACTAAGGTAGGTGTAATATAAAAATTAAAGTTATGGTCCAAAAACTAGTTTTTCATTTCAACATTTTTTCGAGCTATCCGCACGTGAGTGGTGTCGTTAGAAGCGCCTCGGCGAGGGCTACGTAAATATGTAATAAACTAAGGTAGGTGTAATATAAAAATTAAAGTTATGGTCCAAAAACTAGTTTTTCATTTCAACATTTTTTCGAGCTATCCGCACGTGAGTGGTGTCGTTAGAAGCGCCTCGGCGAGGGCTACGTAAATATGTAATAAACTAAGGTAGGTGTAATATAAAAATTAAAGTTATGGTCCAAAAACTAGTTTTTCATTTCAACATTTTTTCGAGCTATCCGCACGTGAGTGGTGTCGTTAGAAGCGCCTCGGCGAGGGCTACGTAAATATGTAATAAACTAAGGTAGGTGTAATATAAAAATTAAAGTTATGGTCCAAAAACTAGTTTTTCATTTCAACATTTTTTCGAGCTATCCGCACGTGAGTGGTGTCGTTAGAAGCGCCTCGGCGAGGGCTACGTAAATATGTTATAAACTAAGGTAGGTGTAATATAAAAATTAAAGTTATGGTCCAAAAACTAGTTTTTCATTTCAACATTTTTTCGAGCTATCCGCACGTGAGTGGTGTCGTTAGAAGCGCCTCGGCGAGGGCTACGTAAATATGTAATAAACTAAGGTAGGTGTAATATAAAAATTAAAGTTATGGTCCAAAAACTAGTTTTTCATTTCAACATTTTTTCGAGCTATCCGCACGTGAGTGGTGTCGTTAGAAGCGCCTCGGCGAGGGCTACGTAAATATGTAATAAACTAAGGTAGGTGTAATATAAAAATTAAAGTTATGGTCCAAAAACTAGTTTTTCATTTCAACATTTTTTCGAGCTATCCGCACGTGAGTGGTGTCGTTAGAAGCGCCTCGGCGAGGGCTACGTAAATATGTAATAAACTAAGGTAGGTGTAATATAAAAATTAAAGTTATGGTCCAAAAACTAGTTTTTCATTTCAACATTTTTTCGAGCTATCCGCACGTGAGTGGTGTCGTTAGAAGCGCCTCGGCGAGGGCTACGTAAATATGTAATAAACTAAGGTAGGTGTAATATAAAAATTAAAGTTATGGTCCAAAAACTAGTTTTTCATTTCAACATTTTTTCGAGCTATCCGCACGTGAGTGGTGTCGTTAGAAGCGCCTCGGCGAGGGCTACGTAAATATGTAATAAACTAAGGTAGGTGTAATATAAAAATTAAAGTTATGGTCCAAAAACTAGTTTTTCATTTCAACATTTTTTCGAGCTATCCGCACGTGAGTGGTGTCGTTAGAAGCGCCTCGGCGAGGGCTACGTAAATATGTAATAAACTAAGGTAGGTGTAATATAAAAATTAAAGTTATGGTCCAAAAACTAGTTTTTCATTTCAACATTTTTTCGAGCTATCCGCACGTGAGTGGTGTCGTTAGAAGCGCCTCGGCGAGGGCTACGTAAATATGTAATAAACTAAGGTAGGTGTAATATAAAAATTAAAGTTATGGTCCAAAAACTAGTTTTTCATTTCAACATTTTTTCGAGCTATCCGCACGTGAGTGGTGTCGTTAGAAGCGCCTCGGCGAGGGCTACGTAAATATGTAATAAACTAAGGTAGGTGTAATATAAAAATTAAAGTTATGGTCCAAAAACTAGTTTTTCATTTCAACATTTTTTCGAGCTATCCGCACGTGAGTGGTGTCGTTAGAAGCGCCTCGGCGAGGGCTACGTAAATATGTAATAAACTAAGGTAGGTGTAATATAAAAATTAAAGTTATGGTCCAAAAACTAGTTTTTCATTTCAACATTTTTTCGAGCTATCCGCACGTGAGTGGTGTCGTTAGAAGCGCCTCGGCGAGGGCTACGTAAATATGTAATAAACTAAGGTAGGTGTAATATAAAAATTAAAGTTATGGTCCAAAAACTAGTTTTTCATTTCAACATTTTTTCGAGCTATCCGCACGTGAGTGGTGTCGTTAGAAGCGCCTCGGCGAGGGCTACGTAAATATGTAATAAACTAAGGTAGGTGTAATATAAAAATTAAAGTTATGGTCCAAAAACTAGTTTTTCATTTCAACATTTTTTCGAGCTATCCGCACGTGAGTGGTGTCGTTAGAAGCGCCTCGGCGAGGGCTACGTAAATATGTAATAAACTAAGGTAGGTGTAATATAAAAAATTAAAGTTATGGTCCAAAAACTAGTTTTTCATTACAACATTTTTTCGAGCTAGCCGCACGTGAGTGGTGTCGTTAGAAGCGCCTCGGCGAGGGCTAGCTAAATATGTAATAAACTAAGGTAGGTGTAATATAAAAAATTAAAGTTATGGTCCAAAAACTAGTTTTTCATTTCAACATTTTTTCGAGCTATCCGCACGTGAGTGGTGTCGTTAGAAGCGCCTCGGCGAGGGCTACGTAAATATGTAATAAACTAAGGTAGGTGTAATATAAAAATTAAAGTTATGGTCCAAAAACTAGTTTTTCATTTCAACATTTTTTCGAGCTATCCGCACGTGAGTGGTGTCGTTAGAAGCGCCTCGGCGAGGGCTACGTAAATATGTAATAAACTAAGGTAGGTGTAATATAAAAATTAAAGTTATGGTCCAAAAACTAGTTTTTCATTTCAACATTTTTTCGAGCTATCCGCACGTGAGTGGTGTCGTTAGAAGCGCCTCGGCGAGGGCTACGTAAATATGTAATAAACTAAGGTAGGTGTAATATAAAAATTAAAGTTATGGTCCAAAAACTAGTTTTTCATTTCAACATTTTTTCGAGCTATCCGCACGTGAGTGGTGTCGTTAGAAGCGCCTCGGCGAGGGCTACGTAAATATGTAATAAACTAAGGTAGGTGTAATATAAAAATTAAAGTTATGGTCCAAAAACTAGTTTTTCATTTCAACATTTTTTCGAGCTATCCGCACGTGAGTGGTGTCGTTAGAAGCGCCTCGGCGAGGGCTACGTAAATATGTAATAAACTAAGGTAGGTGTAATATAAAAATTAAAGTTATGGTCCAAAAACTAGTTTTTCATTTCAACATTTTTTCGAGCTATCCGCACGTGAGTGGTGTCGTTAGAAGCGCCTCGGCGAGGGCTACGTAAATATGTAATAAACTAAGGTAGGTGTAATATAAAAATTAAAGTTATGGTCCAAAAACTAGTTTTTCATTTCAACATTTTTTCGAGCTATCCGCACGTGAGTGGTGTCGTTAGAAGCGCCTCGGCGAGGGCTACGTAAATATGTTATAAACTAAGGTAGGTGTAATATAAAAATTAAAGTTATGGTCCAAAAACTAGTTTTTCATTTCAACATTTTTTCGAGCTATCCGCACGTGAGTGGTGTCGTTAGAAGCGCCTCGGCGAGGGCTACGTAAATATGTAATAAACTAAGGTAGGTGTAATATAAAAATTAAAGTTATGGTCCAAAAACTAGTTTTTCATTTCAACATTTTTTCGAGCTATCCGCACGTGAGTGGTGTCGTTAGAAGCGCCTCGGCGAGGGCTACGTAAATATGTAATAAACTAAGGTAGGTGTAATATAAAAATTAAAGTTATGGTCCAAAAACTAGTTTTTCATTTCAACATTTTTTCGAGCTATCCGCACGTGAGTGGTGTCGTTAGAAGCGCCTCGGCGAGGGCTAGCTAAATATGTAATAAACTAAGGTAGGTGTAATATAAAAAATTAAAGTTATGGTCCAAAAACTAGTTTTTCATTTCAACATTTTTTCGAGCTATCCGCACGTGAGTGGTGTCGTTAGAAGCGCCTCGGCGAGGGCTACGTAAATATGTTATAAACTAAGGTAGGTGTAATATAAAAATTAAAGTTATGGTCCAAAAACTAGTTTTTCATTTCAACATTTTTTCGAGCTATCCGCACGTGAGTGGTGTCGTTAGAAGCGCCTCGGCGAGGGCTACGTAAATATGTAATAAACTAAGGTAGGTGTAATATAAAAATTAAAGTTATGGTCCAAAAACTAGTTTTTCATTTCAACATTTTTTCGAGCTATCCGCACGTGAGTGGTGTCGTTAGAAGCGCCTCGGCGAGGGCTACGTAAATATGTAATAAACTAAGGTAGGTGTAATATAAAAATTAAAGTTATGGTCCAAAAACTAGTTTTTCATTTCAACATTTTTTCGAGCTATCCGCACGTGAGTGGTGTCGTTAGAAGCGCCTCGGCGAGGGCTACGTAAATATGTAATAAACTAAGGTAGGTGTAATATAAAAATTAAAGTTATGGTCCAAAAACTAGTTTTTCATTTCAACATTTTTTCGAGCTATCCGCACGTGAGTGGTGTCGTTAGAAGCGCCTCGGCGAGGGCTACGTAAATATGTAATAAACTAAGGTAGGTGTAATATAAAAATTAAAGTTATGGTCCAAAAACTAGTTTTTCATTTCAACATTTTTTCGAGCTATCCGCACGTGAGTGGTGTCGTTAGAAGCGCCTCGGCGAGGGCTACGTAAATATGTAATAAACTAAGGTAGGTGTAATATAAAAATTAAAGTTATGGTCCAAAAACTAGTTTTTCATTTCAACATTTTTTCGAGCTATCCGCACGTGAGTGGTGTCGTTAGAAGCGCCTCGGCGAGGGCTACGTAAATATGTAATAAACTAAGGTAGGTGTAATATAAAAATTAAAGTTATGGTCCAAAAACTAGTTTTTCATTTCAACATTTTTTCGAGCTATCCGCACGTGAGTGGTGTCGTTAGAAGCGCCTCGGCGAGGGCTACGTAAATATGTAATAAACTAAGGTAGGTGTAATATAAAAAATTAAAGTTATGGTCCAAAAACTAGTTTTTCATTACAACATTTTTTCGAGCTAGCCGCACGTGAGTGGTGTCGTTAGAAGCGCCTCGGCGAGGGCTAGCTAAATATGTAATAAACTAAGGTAGGTGTAATATAAAAAATTAAAGTTATGGTCCAAAAACTAGTTTTTCATTTCAACATTTTTTCGAGCTATCCGCACGTGAGTGGTGTCGTTAGAAGCGCCTCGGCGAGGGCTACGTAAATATGTAATAAACTAAGGTAGGTGTAATATAAAAAATTAAAGTTATGGTCCAAAAACTAGTTTTTCATTACAACATTTTTTCGAGCTAGCCGCACGTGAGTGGTGTCGTTAGAAGCGCCTCGGCGAGGGCTAGCTAAATATGTAATAAACTAAGGTAGGTGTAATATAAATAAATAAATAAAATAAAATGTCATTTATTTCAGGCAAGTTCACCCATATCAGAAACAGATTCTTGGTCACACAAAATTATTATTATTCATTAAAAAACTATTAATAATTAAATTAGACATAATAATAAAAATTGCCAATAAAATTAAAATAGGTAGGTACAATTAAAATCTTCTATCTGGCATTTGCACAGTTACATGCCTGTCAGAACAGTGTCGTATGAAAGGGCAGTCTAGCCTTGCCCCGATCATCGCCAAAATAGTGTTAGCACTGGCCCGTACTCTGCGCACTAGGGATGCCGCGCGTTTGCGCATAGTAGCTTGAAAGCCATCGGTGCAATATAAAAAATTAAAGTTATGGTCCAAAAACTAGTTTTTCATTTCAACATTTTTTCGAGCTATCCGCACGTGAGTGGTGTCGTTAGAAGCGCCTCGGCGAGGGCTACGTAAATATGTAATAAACTAAGGTAGGTGTAATATAAAAATTAAAGTTATGGTCCAAAAACTAGTTTTTCATTTCAACATTTTTTCGAGCTATTCGCACGTGAGTGGTGTCGTTAGAAGCGCCTCGGCGAGGGCTACGTAAATATGTAATAAACTAAGGTAGGTGTAATATAAAAATTAAAGTTATGGTCCAAAAACTAGTTTTTCATTTCAACATTTTTTCGAGCTATCCGCACGTGAGTGGTGTCGTTAGAAGCGCCTCGGCGAGGGCTACGTAAATATGTAATAAACTAAGGTAGGTGTAATATAAAAATTAAAGTTATGGTCCAAAAACTAGTTTTTCATTTCAACATTTTTTCGAGCTATCCGCACGTGAGTGGTGTCGTTAGAAGCGCCTCGGCGAGGGCTACGTAAATATGTAATAAACTAAGGTAGGTGTAATATAAAAATTAAAGTTATGGTCCAAAAACTAGTTTTTCATTTCAACATTTTTTCGAGCTATCCGCACGTGAGTGGTGTCGTTAGAAGCGCCTCGGCGAGGGCTACGTAAATATGTAATAAACTAAGGTAGGTGTAATATAAAAATTAAAGTTATGGTCCAAAAACTAGTTTTTCATTTCAACATTTTTTCGAGCTATCCGCACGTGAGTGGTGTCGTTAGAAGCGCCTCGGCGAGGGCTACGTAAATATGTAATAAACTAAGGTAGGTGTAATATAAAAATTAAAGTTATGGTCCAAAAACTAGTTTTTCATTTCAACATTTTTTCGAGCTATCCGCACGTGAGTGGTGTCGTTAGAAGCGCCTCGGCGAGGGCTACGTAAATATGTAATAAACTAAGGTAGGTGTAATATAAAAATTAAAGTTATGGTCCAAAAACTAGTTTTTCATTTCAACATTTTTTCGAGCTATCCGCACGTGAGTGGTGTCGTTAGAAGCGCCTCGGCGAGGGCTACGTAAATATGTAATAAACTAAGGTAGGTGTAATATAAAAATTAAAGTTATGGTCCAAAAACTAGTTTTTCATTTCAACATTTTTTCGAGCTATCCGCACGTGAGTGGTGTCGTTAGAAGCGCCTCGGCGAGGGCTACGTAAATATGTTATAAACTAAGGTAGGTGTAATATAAAAATTAAAGTTATGGTCCAAAAACTAGTTTTTCATTTCAACATTTTTTCGAGCTATCCGCACGTGAGTGGTGTCGTTAGAAGCGCCTCGGCGAGGGCTACGTAAATATGTAATAAACTAAGGTAGGTGTAATATAAAAATTAAAGTTATGGTCCAAAAACTAGTTTTTCATTTCAACATTTTTTCGAGCTATCCGCACGTGAGTGGTGTCGTTAGAAGCGCCTCGGCGAGGGCTACGTAAATATGTAATAAACTAAGGTAGGTGTAATATAAAAATTAAAGTTATGGTCCAAAAACTAGTTTTTCATTTCAACATTTTTTCGAGCTATCCGCACGTGAGTGGTGTCGTTAGAAGCGCCTCGGCGAGGGCTACGTAAATATGTAATAAACTAAGGTAGGTGTAATATAAAAATTAAAGTTATGGTCCAAAAACTAGTTTTTCATTTCAACATTTTTTCGAGCTATCCGCACGTGAGTGGTGTCGTTAGAAGCGCCTCGGCGAGGGCTACGTAAATATGTAATAAACTAAGGTAGGTGTAATATAAAAATTAAAGTTATGGTCCAAAAACTAGTTTTTCATTTCAACATTTTTTCGAGCTATCCGCACGTGAGTGGTGTCGTTAGAAGCGCCTCGGCGAGGGCTACGTAAATATGTAATAAACTAAGGTAGGTGTAATATAAAAAATTAAAGTTATGGTCCAAAAACTAGTTTTTCATTACAACATTTTTTCGAGCTAGCCGCACGTGAGTGGTGTCGTTAGAAGCGCCTCGGCGAGGGCTAGCTAAATATGTAATAAACTAAGGTAGGTGTAATATCAAAAATTAAAGTTATGGTCCAAAAACTAGTTTTTCATTTCAACATTTTTTCGAGCTATCCGCACGTGAGTGGTGTCGTTAGAAGCGCCTCGGCGAGGGCTACGTAAATATGTAATAAACTAAGGTAGGTGTAATATAAAAAATTAAAGTTATGGTCCAAAAACTAGTTTTTCATTACAACATTTTTTCGAGCTAGCCGCACGTGAGTGGTGTCGTTAGAAGCGCCTCGGCGAGGGCTAGCTAAATATGTAATAAACTAAGGTAGGTGTAATATAAAAAATTAAAGTTATGGTCCAAAAACTAGTTTTTCATTTCAACATTTTTTCGAGCTATCCGCACGTGAGTGGTGTCGTTAGAAGCGCCTCGGCGAGGGCTACGTAAATATGTAATAAACTAAGGTAGGTGTAATATAAAAATTAAAGTTATGGTCCAAAAACTAGTTTTTCATTTCAACATTTTTTCGAGCTATTCGCACGTGAGTGGTGTCGTTAGAAGCGCCTCGGCGAGGGCTACGTAAATATGTAATAAACTAAGGTAGGTGTAATATAAAAATTAAAGTTATGGTCCAAAAACTAGTTTTTCATTTCAACATTTTTTCGAGCTATCCGCACGTGAGTGGTGTCGTTAGAAGCGCCTCGGCGAGGGCTACGTAAATATGTAATAAACTAAGGTAGGTGTAATATAAAAATTAAAGTTATGGTCCAAAAACTAGTTTTTCATTTCAACATTTTTTCGAGCTATCCGCACGTGAGTGGTGTCGTTAGAAGCGCCTCGGCGAGGGCTACGTAAATATGTAATAAACTAAGGTAGGTGTAATATAAAAATTAAAGTTATGGTCCAAAAACTAGTTTTTCATTTCAACATTTTTTCGAGCTATCCGCACGTGAGTGGTGTCGTTAGAAGCGCCTCGGCGAGGGCTACGTAAATATGTAATAAACTAAGGTAGGTGTAATATAAAAATTAAAGTTATGGTCCAAAAACTAGTTTTTCATTTCAACATTTTTTCGAGCTATCCGCACGTGAGTGGTGTCGTTAGAAGCGCCTCGGCGAGGGCTACGTAAATATGTAATAAACTAAGGTAGGTGTAATATAAAAATTAAAGTTATGGTCCAAAAACTAGTTTTTCATTTCAACATTTTTTCGAGCTATCCGCACGTGAGTGGTGTCGTTAGAAGCGCCTCGGCGAGGGCTACGTAAATATGTAATAAACTAAGGTAGGTGTAATATAAAAATTAAAGTTATGGTCCAAAAACTAGTTTTTCATTTCAACATTTTTTCGAGCTATCCGCACGTGAGTGGTGTCGTTAGAAGCGCCTCGGCGAGGGCTACGTAAATATGTAATAAACTAAGGTAGGTGTAATATAAAAAATTAAAGTTATGGTCCAAAAACTAGTTTTTCATTACAACATTTTTTCGAGCTAGCCGCACGTGAGTGGTGTCGTTAGAAGCGCCTCGGCGAGGGCTAGCTAAATATGTAATAAACTAAGGTAGGTGTAATATAAAAAATTAAAGTTATGGTCCAAAAACTAGTTTTTCATTTCAACATTTTTTCGAGCTATCCGCACGTGAGTGGTGTCGTTAGAAGCGCCTCGGCGAGGGCTACGTAAATATGTAATAAACTAAGGTAGGTGTAATATAAAAAATTAAAGTTATGGTCCAAAAACTAGTTTTTCATTACAACATTTTTTCGAGCTAGCCGCACGTGAGTGGTGTCGTTAGAAGCGCCTCGGCGAGGGCTAGCTAAATATGTAATAAACTAAGGTAGGTGTAATATAAAAAATTAAAGTTATGGTCCAAAAACTAGTTTTTCATTTCAACATTTTTTCGAGCTATCCGCACGTGAGTGGTGTCGTTAGAAGCGCCTCGGCGAGGGCTACGTAAATATGTAATAAACTAAGGTAGGTGTAATATAAAAATTAAAGTTATGGTCCAAAAACTAGTTTTTCATTTCAACATTTTTTCGAGCTATTCGCACGTGAGTGGTGTCGTTAGAAGCGCCTCGGCGAGGGCTACGTAAATATGTAATAAACTAAGGTAGGTGTAATATAAAAATTAAAGTTATGGTCCAAAAACTAGTTTTTCATTTCAACATTTTTTCGAGCTATCCGCACGTGAGTGGTGTCGTTAGAAGCGCCTCGGCGAGGGCTACGTAAATATGTAATAAACTAAGGTAGGTGTAATATAAAAATTAAAGTTATGGTCCAAAAACTAGTTTTTCATTTCAACATTTTTTCGAGCTATCCGCACGTGAGTGGTGTCGTTAGAAGCGCCTCGGCGAGGGCTACGTAAATATGTAATAAACTAAGGTAGGTGTAATATAAAAATTAAAGTTATGGTCCAAAAACTAGTTTTTCATTTCAACATTTTTTCGAGCTATCCGCACGTGAGTGGTGTCGTTAGAAGCGCCTCGGCGAGGGCTACGTAAATATGTAATAAACTAAGGTAGGTGTAATATAAAAATTAAAGTTATGGTCCAAAAACTAGTTTTTCATTTCAACATTTTTTCGAGCTATCCGCACGTGAGTGGTGTCGTTAGAAGCGCCTCGGCGAGGGCTACGTAAATATGTAATAAACTAAGGTAGGTGTAATATAAAAATTAAAGTTATGGTCCAAAAACTAGTTTTTCATTTCAACATTTTTTCGAGCTATCCGCACGTGAGTGGTGTCGTTAGAAGCGCCTCGGCGAGGGCTACGTAAATATGTAATAAACTAAGGTAGGTGTAATATAAAAATTAAAGTTATGGTCCAAAAACTAGTTTTTCATTTCAACATTTTTTCGAGCTATCCGCACGTGAGTGGTGTCGTTAGAAGCGCCTCGGCGAGGGCTACGTAAATATGTAATAAACTAAGGTAGGTGTAATATAAAAATTAAAGTTATGGTCCAAAAACTAGTTTTTCATTTCAACATTTTTTCGAGCTATCCGCACGTGAGTGGTGTCGTTAGAAGCGCCTCGGCGAGGGCTACGTAAATATGTAATAAACTAAGGTAGGTGTAATATAAAAAATTAAAGTTATGGTCCAAAAACTAGTTTTTCATTACAACATTTTTTCGAGCTAGCCGCACGTGAGTGGTGTCGTTAGAAGCGCCTCGGCGAGGGCTAGCTAAATATGTAATAAACTAAGGTAGGTGTAATATAAAAAATTAAAGTTATGGTCCAAAAACTAGTTTTTCATTTCAACATTTTTTCGAGCTATCCGCACGTGAGTGGTGTCGTTAGAAGCGCCTCGGCGAGGGCTACGTAAATATGTAATAAACTAAGGTAGGTGTAATATAAAAATTAAAGTTATGGTCCAAAAACTAGTTTTTCATTTCAACATTTTTTCGAGCTATCCGCACGTGAGTGGTGTCGTTAGAAGCGCCTCGGCGAGGGCTACGTAAATATGTAATAAACTAAGGTAGGTGTAATATAAAAATTAAAGTTATGGTCCAAAAACTAGTTTTTCATTTCAACATTTTTTCGAGCTATCCGCACGTGAGTGGTGTCGTTAGAAGCGCCTCGGCGAGGGCTACGTAAATATGTAATAAACTAAGGTAGGTGTAATATAAAAATTAAAGTTATGGTCCAAAAACTAGTTTTTCATTTCAACATTTTTTCGAGCTATCCGCACGTGAGTGGTGTCGTTAGAAGCGCCTCGGCGAGGGCTACGTAAATATGTAATAAACTAAGGTAGGTGTAATATAAAAATTAAAGTTATGGTCCAAAAACTAGTTTTTCATTTCAACATTTTTTCGAGCTATCCGCACGTGAGTGGTGTCGTTAGAAGCGCCTCGGCGAGGGCTACGTAAATATGTAATAAACTAAGGTAGGTGTAATATAAAAATTAAAGTTATGGTCCAAAAACTAGTTTTTCATTTCAACATTTTTTCGAGCTATCCGCACGTGAGTGGTGTCGTTAGAAGCGCCTCGGCGAGGGCTACGTAAATATGTAATAAACTAAGGTAGGTGTAATATAAAAATTAAAGTTATGGTCCAAAAACTAGTTTTTCATTTCAACATTTTTTCGAGCTATCCGCACGTGAGTGGTGTCGTTAGAAGCGCCTCGGCGAGGGCTACGTAAATATGTAATAAACTAAGGTAGGTGTAATATAAAAAATTAAAGTTATGGTCCAAAAACTAGTTTTTCATTACAACATTTTTTCGAGCTAGCCGCACGTGAGTGGTGTCGTTAGAAGCGCCTCGGCGAGGGCTAGCTAAATATGTAATAAACTAAGGTAGGTGTAATATAAAAAATTAAAGTTATGGTCCAAAAACTAGTTTTTCATTTCAACATTTTTTCGAGCTATCCGCACGTGAGTGGTGTCGTTAGAAGCGCCTCGGCGAGGGCTACGTAAATATGTAATAAACTAAGGTAGGTGTAATATAAAAAATTAAAGTTATGGTCCAAAAACTAGTTTTTCATTACAACATTTTTTCGAGCTAGCCGCACGTGAGTGGTGTCGTTAGAAGCGCCTCGGCGAGGGCTAGCTAAATATGTAATAAACTAAGGTAGGTGTAATATAAAAAATTAAAGTTATGGTCCAAAAACTAGTTTTTCATTTCAACATTTTTTCGAGCTATCCGCACGTGAGTGGTGTCGTTAGAAGCGCCTCGGCGAGGGCTACGTAAATATGTAATAAACTAAGGTAGGTGTAATATAAAAATTAAAGTTATGGTCCAAAAACTAGTTTTTCATTTCAACATTTTTTCGAGCTATCCGCACGTGAGTGGTGTCGTTAGAAGCGCCTCGGCGAGGGCTAGCTAAATATGTAATAAACTAAGGTAGGTGTAATATAAAAAATTAAAGTTATGGTCCAAAAACTAGTTTTTCATTTCAACATTTTTTCGAGCTATCCGCACGTGAGTGGTGTCGTTAGAAGCGCCTCGGCGAGGGCTACGTAAATATGTAATAAACTAAGGTAGGTGTAATATAAAAATTAAAGTTATGGTCCAAAAACTAGTTTTTCATTTCAACATTTTTTCGAGCTATCCGCACGTGAGTGGTGTCGTTAGAAGCGCCTCGGCGAGGGCTACGTAAATATGTAATAAACTAAGGTAGGTGTAATATAAAAATTAAAGTTATGGTCCAAAAACTAGTTTTTCATTTCAACATTTTTTCGAGCTATTCGCACGTGAGTGGTGTCGTTAGAAGCGCCTCGGCGAGGGCTACGTAAATATGTAATAAACTAAGGTAGGTGTAATATAAAAATTAAAGTTATGGTCCAAAAACTAGTTTTTCATTTCAACATTTTTTCGAGCTATCCGCACGTGAGTGGTGTCGTTAGAAGCGCCTCGGCGAGGGCTACGTAAATATGTAATAAACTAAGGTAGGTGTAATATAAAAATTAAAGTTATGGTCCAAAAACTAGTTTTTCATTTCAACATTTTTTCGAGCTATCCGCACGTGAGTGGTGTCGTTAGAAGCGCCTCGGCGAGGGCTACGTAAATATGTAATAAACTAAGGTAGGTGTAATATAAAAATTAAAGTTATGGTCCAAAAACTAGTTTTTCATTTCAACATTTTTTCGAGCTATCCGCACGTGAGTGGTGTCGTTAGAAGCGCCTCGGCGAGGGCTACGTAAATATGTAATAAACTAAGGTAGGTGTAATATAAAAATTAAAGTTATGGTCCAAAAACTAGTTTTTCATTTCAACATTTTTTCGAGCTATCCGCACGTGAGTGGTGTCGTTAGAAGCGCCTCGGCGAGGGCTACGTAAATATGTAATAAACTAAGGTAGGTGTAATATAAAAATTAAAGTTATGGTCCAAAAACTAGTTTTTCATTTCAACATTTTTTCGAGCTATCCGCACGTGAGTGGTGTCGTTAGAAGCGCCTCGGCGAGGGCTAGCTAAATATGTAATAAACTAAGGTAGGTGTAATATAAAAATTAAAGTTATGGTCCAAAAACTAGTTTTTCATTTCAACATTTTTTCGAGCTATCCGCACGTGAGTGGTGTCGTTAGAAGCGCCTCGGCGAGGGCTAGCTAAATATGTAATAAACTAAGGTAGGTGTAATATAAAAATTAAAGTTATGGTCCAAAAACTAGTTTTTCATTTCAACATTTTTTCGAGCTATCCGCACGTGAGTGGTGTCGTTAGAAGCGCCTCGGCGAGGGCTAGCTAAATATGTAATAAACTAAGGTAGGTGTAATATAAAAATTAAAGTTATGGTCCAAAAACTAGTTTTTCTTTACAACATTTTTTCGAGCTAGCCGCACGTGAGTGGTGTCGTTAGAAGCGCCTCGGCGAGGGCTAGCTAAATATGTAATAAACTAAGGTAGGTGTAATATAAAAAATTAAAGTTATGGTCCAAAAACTAGTTTCTCATTACAACATTTTTTCGAGCTAGCCGCACGTGAGTGGTGTCGTTAGAAGCGCCTTGGCGAGGGCTAGCTAAATATGTAATAAACTAAGGTAGGTGTAATATAAAAAATTAATGTTATGGTCCAAAAACTAGTTTTTCATTACAACATTTTTTCGAGCTAGCCGCACGTGAGTAGTGTCGTTAGAAGCGCCTCGGCGAGGGCTAGCTAACCGTGTAATAAACTAAGGTAGGTGTAATATAAAAAAATTAAGTTATGGTCTAAAAACTAGTTTTTCAGTACAACATTTTTTTGCGAGCTAGCCGCACGTGAGTGGTGTCGTTAGAAGCGCCTCGGCGAGGGCTAGCTAACCGTGTAATAAACTAAGGTAGGTGTAATAGTATCAGAAGCATGGAATATATCATTTTGGTTACTCTATTAATGGAATTAAACTTAAAATATTTACAATATTATAAAAACTAAGCCGAAGAATTATAGACTAAATGAAACTAAGAACTAAAACAAGGCATCAAAAAATTCATCCACATCGCTGTCGACTGGGACTGTGCCCAAAAGGCTGGCAGCATTGCCACGTTGTATGGCAATGCTTATTCGCTGACCTAGGTAGAAGCCAGCCTTTGGGTCACGCGAAGTGTCAACCAGGCGTTTGGATAAATCTTTAAAAAATCTGTGTGCACTCGGACCCCACGGACCAAGGGTCTCAACCCCAAACGGCTCGAATAAATAACTTCCAACTAGGTTGGTATATTTCCGCCGCTTGAGGTTCTCAGCAGCTGTAGCAGCAGCGCCAGCACAGCACGACGTACTAGGAAGATGGGATGGCGCAAGAGTATCGACGCAAGTAGCGTCCCACACTAAAGGCCTACCCACCTTCCACGGGAACAAAGACATGTCGTCCGGTCTCTTGCCGTCGTCGCGTGCCAGGCCATTAGGTTCGAGTACAGCCGGAACGCCGACGGCGACAAGAGCTCGTCGAATAATGTCATTTATATTCGCATGCCGCGCCATGCGGCCCGCGCTACAGCTACATGATAGGCCGTGGTGTCCGAGGCTGTTGACAACTTCGCCACAGTGACAGCGATGCGGGGTACAACTTGAAGCCCCTAGGCGTAGAGCAGGCGTAGAGCAGGCGTAGAGCAGCCGTAGAGCAGTCGAACAAGGTGCCTATGTTCGACGAAGGCAATGCTTGAAGCCAAAGGCCTGACTCCCACTCTCCCACAGCCAGTAAGCGCGCACGCTCAGCAGTAGTATTGGAAGAAGAGATTAGATTTTCCTTAACTACTCTGCAGAGCGGCTCGTCCCACTGTCTCTGGGAAGATGGGTGGACAGGAGTATTTGAATTCGGGCAGGCAATTTTCCAGGCATCCACAGCCTCGGTGAAGCACGGCACCTCAAAATTAATCAGTGTGGAACTAAGAATATTCCTGATTAATTTATCAGTGCCGTGGACCGAGGATATGAAAGCCGGTAAACTGATACTTGTAATTTTGCGGACACCGAGCCCGCCCATACGGATGGGAAGAGTGGCCTGAGCCCAAGCTCGGTCGTCCATGGCCACATTTAAAATTGAAGTAAGTGTATGTTTTATAATTTGGTCCATTTTTTCCAAAAGTTGAGGATGCTTCCATAAATGTGAAGCACGAAGGAAATAAATTAATTTAGGACCGAAACAGCAAAACCGAATTAGGGTAATGGCCGAATGCATATTAATTTGGTGCAGTCTATCCGAAACATCATTGAAATTTTAAATTTTTTCGTCTATAAAAGTGTGAAAGGCATCGTCGAAGATTGGAGACCCAAGGAGACGGAGAGAGCTTTTTTCAATAATTTTTATCTCAGGGGCTATTGTGATAAATTTTGAAAGAGTCAGTTGTCTGTCAGTCACGTTATTTAAGGAAAGTTCACATTTCGAAAAGTTGAGCTGAAGACCAATAGTATTTAATTTATTTTTTAAAAATATAAGATCATTTACAACTGTATCCACATCGCCTCCGAGGGTCCCATCATCGAGATACCACACGTTGAATTTTGAATTTAGTTGCCGAATGATTGGGAGGATGGCTAGGCTAAAAATCACCGGCCCGAGAGGATCACCTTGCTGACAACCAACTGCAGATTCTAATAGATTTTCCCGATACAGTAATTTTGATGGACGTCTGTAGCATTGCCAAAGAAAACTCAAAATTTTGGGTAATTCTTTTCTAGTTTCTGCCAGCAAGATATCCCTATTAACAGAGTTGAAGGCATTTTTGATGTCAACCTTCAGAATGACCTCTCCTTTGCCAGAATTTAGATAGGCCGACAACGCGTGTACGGCAGCCTCACAGCCCCCCTTGGAGCCATAGCCAAGTTGCAGGGGCCGAAATTTGTTCGAAACGTCCTCACCATAAAATTTACAACAGATCTTGGCTGCCATACGACGGTATGTGGTTCCCACGGCAATGGGACGAATGCCGCCATCCCTCTTGCGCAGGGCACATAGATTGGCTCCGTACAAGACATCGATGACGGCCTCGTTAACCTTGCCGGAGAGCATGAGGTTGATCAAAGCCGTTAGCTCCTTCAAAAGTAGCTCACCAGCTTCCCCGGCACCTGAGCAGACAAGGTCCTTTAAGTGCTGTGGGCTCAGGCCGTCGAGGCCGCCAGCAGAGCCACTCCTGAAGGAACAAAGTGCTGCGATCACCTCTTGACCTGTAACGGTGAGGGAGTGAGTATCTGAATCAGGAGGGTCGGGAAAAGAGAGGTCATCAGCAGGGGCAGGGTGTTTGCTCTCCAGAGCTGCGAGAGTTTCTGGAGAACTAGGAGCCACCACATCGCTGCTAAAAAGGATTCTGGCTGCTCCGCTTATGTCACCATCCCCCAATTTTGATTCGACTACATGAGAAATACCTCTAGAGGAGGTAAACCTATGTGTCAATAATTTGGAGTCTAAATTATACGCCGAAACGTTACATTTTTCTTTAATTTGGCTAGTTAAAGTTTTTTTGTTTGCCGAATCTTTTTGAACATGTATAATTCTGTAGGGGAAGGTGAGCAGATTTTCCCAGGCACTTAGCGAGTTCTCTCGGGCAGCGAGGCGAACGCAGCTAGCCAGATGTTGTGCCACTAGAGGTCTAGCGCCACGAGGAACTCGCTTTAAAACCGGTAAAGAGTTTTTGAATTTAGAGAGGGTTTTCCAAAAAGGGACAAAACTGCATGTTGCTGATGGAGTATGGGTCCTATGTATAAGGGCCAGACTGCAAAATCACCACTTTACAGGAGGGGCCCATAAAGTATCAATATGGTATAACTTAAAGATGGTAAAACCAAGTTTAATGAAACTTTGCAGGCTTACTTTGCAAGCTATTCTCTTTATGTAAAACAAAGTTTTTATTTTTTTCATGTTTAAGTTTTTATTTTACTACTTTTGACCCTTTTACGTGAGTTTCGGTCTGAATTTGTTTTACGCGAAACTACGTATAAGTCTCAATGCGACATACTTATTACAATGCCTAGATATTTTGGATAAAAACCAGTTAGTTATAATTAATATTGTTTAACTGTCTATGAATTTAAGGAGTAAAAATAAAAAAATATAAATCTAAAGAAATGTAAATATATTTGTAGGCCATTTGTACCTTATACGCGTCGAATGCTAACTAACTTTGAGTTTCAATCGTTTAACGGCTATTAAACACATTGGCCTTTTTACGTTTAAAATCACGCTACATAGGCCTTTCTACTACAGAAAAAATACTATTTCCGTGTATAAATTGTAGTTTTTTTTAAGCTCACTTTATGAACCATACTAAAATAAAAAATAACCATAACCATAATAAAAAATTAAAAATGGCCAAATTGTTAGTTTGGCCCTTTTACATAGGACCCATCGATGTATCTGGCATACTATTATGGTTTCCGAGATACAAGCTATGCCTTATTAGGAGGTCACTGTTTCTGATTGTCAGCCTGTTACAATTGCCTTTATTATTTTTTCAGGTTTAATCCAATATTACCAATGATTATTTGTGTTGTACTCATCATAATAAAAGCATAAAAATGCTGGTTTTATTACGGTAAATGGACCAATAAATTGTGGCCCGGAATGGAACATTGTGCAAAATGTGCCGGGGCTAACACTTGTTAGAATGAGGAAGATGAGCATGTTTTTTTTATCATCTAGAAAAATCAAACTAAAAATTAGAAAAACAATGGTGAAAAAATTTTAGCGATATCTCAAAAACTCTATTTTTTACGAATTTTTAAAGTCGGGCATTCTTAAATTTAGTTTTGGCACATGAGTAGATAAACGGAACAGAGGCAAAGCTTCTTAAGAACGTGCAAAATTGTTACCTATTTTGTTAGGGTTGTCACAATAGGTGAAGACAAATCAAACAAAACGTTTTTTAAATAGTTTTAATAGTCAGTATAATAGAATATATAATAGTATGATAGAATAGTTTACAAATTACTTACTCTAAGAATTTTCTTTTTATAATTTTTGTTTTTTTAAAATAAAAAATACCTACCGTGTTGTACAAATTACTCTCTTCTTATTATAAAAAGGATCATACAATAAAATAAAGGTACTTGCTTGAAAAAGTAATAACCAAATATTTACTTACCTAATTGTACTCCTTGGGATAGTTAAAGTATGATATATTTTTGTTTTCTCTATTATTATTCATACACACGGTACAATAAACAACCATTATTATTAATATAATACCACGTTTTTACAACTAAACTTATAAAAACTTAAACTTGCAACTAACAAAACAAACAGCGTGCGTCGGACTGACCCTTAGATTGTACACTGGCTGTGCCAGCGTAAACTGGTTTTTTCCAGTCTCGCCGCGTATGCGACAAGCGGCCAGTGGTCACGCACACATGCCCCGCGCGCTTGTGTGCGTGCAACCGATTCGAGCGGTTGTTCGAAGCTTTGCCTCTGTTCCGTTTATCTACTCATGTGGTTTTGGTTCGCCCGATCAACGCGTGACGTCACAACGCCCGTCCTCCGCTCCCGTACATACGATCTCGTGCAGTATTTTTATGTTACTCGCATATTTTTCTAGATTTTGCTAAATATGGAAAAAAGAGTAGCGTAAAGTTACTGAATAGGTTTCTTTGTACTAATACAACAGTTAGCACGCCAAAAAATATATCTTTACAAGCTTTTATTTAACATTCAATGTATACGTTTGTACCTACAGCTACGAGTGGAATCTTGCAACTTAATTTTGAAACAGATATCTTTAACTGATTGAGCTGAAATTTTGTATATCTGTTAAGTTTGGATGACAATATAATTTTATAGTACTTTCGAGCTGATCTGATGATGGCGCCAGAAGGTGGCCCGAGGAACTCTCTAACTAAATGACGTAATCGCATCGCGTTTGGGCTTGTTTGATAAGTCTACACTATTGCTGTGAGCTTAGTTAAATTTGAAGCTTGTGTTTAAAATTAATTTATATTAGAAACTGAAAACTGATTTGTGCCCGAAATGACAAAAAAAAGTATGCGCTCGTGTATTATATTGTCGTAAATTAATGAAAGGAAGAACAAGTCGTCATTCTTGAAAAGATCGTTTCAATGTGAAAAATAATGCTAAAACTTTATTTCTATCCATAGCGGCCCGTCCCGGCTTCGCACGAGTATTTAACAAACATTTTAAAATATATTAATTTTAATAAACACTCACACAAACACGTTTTTGAATGGGGTACAAAAAAAGAGTAGGTACATTAAATTTCATTATAAAGAAAATTGGATTGTTATTTCTTTTTTTATTATTGTTTATGAATCTTTCTATTACATTTTATATTTTATTTTAGTTTACTCCCCTCCCGTACTCCAGTGACGTCTACATCGCATAGTTAGCCGAGCGGAGAGCGCGGCCACCATTATAGTATTAACAGACGATCGAACTTGGTTCGGGCCGGACAGCGGACTTGGTACGGCGTACCGATCCGCTAGTCACAACAGACGGCCGGATCTCGCACTAACCGCGTGGCGTACACACAGGTCAGACGTCATGCCTCCGACGTTATCCAAGCGCGCTAAAATTGCGATTGTTGTTTAATGCCGCCACAAACATCACGAAAAAAAAGAAAGGAGTAGGCAAAAATATATTTGAAAAATCGTGATGAATTTAGTACTAAAGTACTTAAAGCCTACACATCAACCTTATAATTTTCGTTATAGTATATTATTAGTTATTAGAGTAATAGGAATAGGTAGGGCTTATTAACCTAAACTTTGATTAATATAGAGAAGGAAGAGACTTCCTTACGACACAATTTTTTTCCGGGACTTCTGCCCCAAGATTCAGGACATCACTTACTTAAGTACATTAAAAATTAATGCTATTTGGAATAAGTAATTGGTCTGTTTACTAAAGTTTGAGACTAGACATAACTGTGTTACTCAAAAATGTGATCCGGCCATTATTTTAATAATAACATTACGCACATTTTATAATAAACTTTTGTATCTTGATCTTTTAGTAAGATAAAAGTGCAAAATGTGATAATGTGAAAATTTTCCAAATGTGCTTAATGTTACCTCCAGAAGGTTTCGATCGCGACTGCCGTGCGTTTGTCCGGTCCGAGCTTACACACCGGCGGATTTGGTACGGAGCCGACCAAATTCGACGCGCAAACCATCGAACCGACCGGACACGAAATAATAATAATAATGTTCGGCGGACAACTCTCCAGACGACCGGATATGGTACGGAGCGTACCAAATCCGCTGTCCGGCCCGAACCAAGTTCGATCGTCTGTTAATACTATTAACCAAGCGACTTTTTTCTAATATTTACACTTTTGAACTCGTGTTATCTTTCGAATGTAATGTCCAAATTGAAAAATTCAAGTTAAATAATGGTATTATATAACTTGAATTAATATAATGTATTAATATAATAATAATATACAAGGTGTATAACAATTAATTCTAGCCCTCACACACCCCAATTAGTTTATTAAATTATAATATCAAAATAAGGTCTATAATTTAATTTATTCAAACCAAACCCAGTCATTTTTCAAGTAATAATTACCCTAACTTTACGTTAAACGTATGGTCGTATAACATACGCACACACGCAGAGCACAGTACGCGTACTGTGCTCTGCGTGTGTGCGTAGGTATTTGCACGCAAACTAGATTGTTCGTCAGCTGTTTAGGTGGGCACTAGTTCAATGATCGAACATTCTCATCATCTTCATTCTACACTCAAATTATTTCTAATAACTACTGTTCACACTTAGCTGGATATTATCATGGTATGAGTTATTTATTGATAGTAAAATAGGTAGATAGTTTTCCAACTAGTAAAATAGGTAATTAAGATTCTGTATTTCTATCACACAGCTGTTCGGACTGGCGTGTTTGGCGTTTTGTTCATTTCACAGTAATTGTGTTTAATAGTAAATCAAACTTAATAAATAGGACATAATAACGGTATGTTACTTTAATCGGTGTGCGACTTTCAACCGATTAGATGTAGGTACCTATCGTCAATAACGTAACGTGGTTGGCGCCCGCCGACGACGGCCCGAGTCGCCGTATTACACTCGTAGGTAATTAAAGGCGGCATAGAAGGAATAAAGAACAAAGTTGTTTCCGTTTATCTACTCATGTGGTTGTACTTACAAAACTGAACATTATGTAGATTCACAACAATGGCTCAAAAGTCCGCCGTATTTTTCGATTCACTTTAGGTATTACCCACTTTATCAAGGTATTTTTAGTTAGTTATGTACTCAAGTATCACTGTTCACTGTCACAAACGCGAGTTTTATTTTACTTTTGAAGTCATCGACAGTTGAACGTTACCTAATTACACTAGCGATTTTATAAGATCCACAAATAAAAATCCTCTGGCGTCCACACGCAGGAAGACCACTGCATGGGTCCCCAGCTACCTATCCATCGGGTGCAATACTTCACGTCAAGGTCACAAGTCACAACATAAATAACGAGACAATCATAGCACGCTGTCGGCGGATGACTAATCGCCTTTGATGTTAGGTTAGGTTAGGTTAGGTTAGGCGGGCGGTTGCCGCTTGCCGCTCTTGGCGCTGCTGCAGCGCGAGCAGCCGCGGCGCGTGCGGCGCTCATTGGTCAGAGGGTGGCCGGGAAATGATTGCGTCTCACTCTTTTGCATTATGTTTACATTAGCAAATGACATACAATATTTTTTTCGGAATTTCGCGTCTGATGACACAAAGTAAAATGCCGACTAAAACTCTGAAGTACATGTAGTTACGCTTTGTTCCGTTGCAGTAAGTTTCAAATTTCTTTGAATATTAATTATTCGCATTCTAACAACTTCAATATTAAATGTTTTTATTGTTTAAGTGTGTGTAAGAAAAGCTAGCGACGTAAGAACGAAATACAAATTGGACTTTATTCCTTTGACATAAGGTTTAAATCACTTTAAACTAAATATTAAATGTATTTGTTATGAGGTGGTGGTTCTAATTCAAGACATATGAAGGAAGTTTTCCTGAAAAATTAACATGTATTTTTTATTTCGGAATTCGATTAAGAAGCCTATTCTGAACACACTATTTTCTTAACTTGAGCAAAATGTATTACTCGTTGTATAATATAATGTATTATATTACGAGCAGGACAGATAACAATAGCAGAAAAAAGGGGAGGCCTATACCCAGCAGTAGGTGATTCCGGGCTGATATGATGATGATGTTAAAATGGTATTAAAGCAGTCTTAAATATAAAGCAAATTATTTTGATAAGGATTACTACCAAGGTCAAACACAAGGTCGCCATTTCCAGCGACGTCATTGTATTTTTTTTTAATGAAAGAACACTTGTTGCATTATTGGAGTTTTAGTAAGGATCCCTATTATTATTTTAATATAATATAGGCTACTTCACGTAACGATAGTGTAGCTAATCAACAGTGGCGTGCATTGGTTTTCGACCATGGTAGGCACTCGTACATGGAGCAACTTTACCGTAAATACGCAAATGAACTCCCAAAAAATGGAACAAGCATTATTTTTGTGGATCACAAGGTGCGTTCAGGTCTGACGAACGCGCACCGAATGCGCTGCTCGCGCCTGCAGTTAGGTACTGCAATATGTTAGTGCGCCTCCTCCGCGAAACTCTCGCAAAGGTCGATGGTGCAAATAACGCCGTCTCCGAACTGTTCGCGAGCAGTACGCGCGCTGCAAGATACAATTTAAAATGCACGCGCGCAGCTCGCGACCAATTTCTAATTGAATCACTATTTCAACTTGTTGGTATAAGTTTGTATAAAATAATCTTAGTAAAGCTAACTGCGAACAGCAGCCGACTCCGCGACTAGGGACTCGCGACGAGCAAACGGTCAGCTTATGATTGAGGACTTTTATTTGTGTATTATTCTTAATAAGGGTTCGAAACCGAACCTAAATAATAGTAGGTAAATAATATATTGAGCCATAGTCAATATGACCATTCGATATCAACATTTTTCTTACCTACCTTATGTATTACATAGACAAAAAAAGAATCAGACGTATTATTGAATGTGCCAACATATACTATTATCTTGTATGTTTAATTTACTCCCATTTTTACTAAAATTTTAACTAAAAACAATCACTTAATATCATCATCCACAACAACAATATGTTTTCGTCGTAGTTGTTCTCGTAGGTATAAATTCACACAAAAATTTCGTATTTAACAATCAAGAAACGACGAATAACACAAAAAGAACAGTTCGTCCAGCAGCACACCGCTAGTCAGGCGATAGTTTCTAACATTTTGAGTTAATATTATTATGAGCCTTACCTTTAAAGTTTTGTCAACAAACCCCATCTGATGGGTTTGTATTGTAAGTTTGTAATTACGCACGTATGCTATCCAAACATATTTCATTTTCGTCACAATCTTAACATTCATACACATAGCGGTTTATTAATGCTCCTGTTTCTTAAACTACAGCCACTTCACAAAATCATAATAAATAGAAACTAGTTACGAAAGACAAGACGAAAACACGCGCGCGAACTATCAAAAACTTAATAAACAATCTGCCACAGATACTAAATATCGAAAAACGACCAAGTTGCAACACAGAAGTAAAACAATAAAAATGTTAATTGAAACTAAATATAATAAACATCAATAAGTAACTAAATAATATTGTGATAATTAATTTACAAGTTATTAGTATTTTAAAACGCAAGTTTAATTTAAAAATACACTAATAACTGGAATAAGAATTGACAAGTTCGATGAACGACCCAAAAGACTTTTGCTCCAAAACGGATATGAGAGTAGAATGAATGGGAGAAAGAAAGAATCTTGTTTATTGGCAGGTAAGCATGCTTATAAGCATGCTTACTGTAGGTGTAAAAAATTACGAATGTCAAATGTCAGAGCATTACGCTTTGCAAAAAGAGGTTTTCGTTTTTGTCGTATAATAAAAACTCAAGATGGCGGTGTATTATTTTCTGTTTTTGAAGTGTGCGTGCGTATATGGATAAGGAGATTTTGTTTGAATGTGTGAGTGGAAACTAGGCAGTTTTTGAATAGCCTACTTCGTGACATTTTAAATGAAGTTGAGTATTGAATGAATTTGAATGTGACATATTAGTCTAAGATCCCGTTAAGACCGACCTTCACCGAGATGCTTATTTAATGAAACGTATTTTATATTTAATTTAATATGTCAATAAATATAATGCATATGGGTTGCCTATCAAATTTCAGTCCAGAGTATATTTAATTAAAAATTAAAAAAAAATATTTTTTTAAACATTTCACCGGTATGATTATTAGATAAATTCTATACCAATCGAAAGTATGAAGCCCATAGAATAAGCAAACGTTAGGTTGCCTATTCTTTTCCGGTCACAACTATAGACTCGTAGATACTATGGCAACCCGATAGTTGTGACCGGAATTTTCGGACCGGGATTTTGTAGGTAGGCACTGCCTTTTTGCCTATATGCTATGCACGCCACTGCTAATCAACAATGAAAGATTTTTTTAAATAGGTATAATAATTTCGTAGCCTATTCAAAATGCAACCAAAGAAACAATCAATCAAATCTTGCCTCTTTCTTATATTATCATAGATATCTTAATATGAAATTACAAACACACTTTAGGTTAACAGCATTACACTAACTACAAATACGGTACATACTTACGTAAAAAAACTTGTTTTAATTTTTTATTTGGCTCTGAAACGAAATCTCTGAAACGGCTGGACCGATTTTGACAGAACTTTCAGTCACAGATAGATAATGCAATAGGAAGTTTAAATTTTATTTATTTTAAAAGGGGATTTTGTGAAACATTGGGGCACATATACTACTGAATATTTAGCATTCCGCTGCTTTTCATGTTCTCGAACATGAGTAAAATGTTCAACATAGAAATCTACCTATCTATACTGATATTATAAAGCTAAAGAGTATGTTTGTTTGCTTGAACTTGCTAATCTTAGGAACTACTGATTCAGACTTTATAACACTACGCTGCACCCAATAGGGCGAAGCATCAATGGAAAATGTAACAAAAACGGAAAAATATCCCTATTTGTGAACTTCCGTTGCGTGCGCAGCGTAAACGGTTGAAGTTAGGCAAAATTCATGTATGACGAAATTGTTCCTCTTTAAAAGTTCTAAAAAAAAGTCAGCGACAACATATGGCTATCTTTCAAGATTTAATACTATAACCGCATTTTTATGGAAATCAACTTTGTTTTAAATTATGAATTATTTGCGAAGGCGTTTTGTCAAAATTATACTAATCCTTATCTAAATAAATGTGATATTAATCACAAGTATTTAATTGTGAACAAAATTGTCTTTGACATTACTTGACATCAACATCTTAGGAGGTATCATAATTTTAAAATAACCACCGGCCGGCCCGAGCGCCCGTCGTCGCCTGCGGTACTGCGGCGTGACGTCACGACAGGTTCTCGGCCGGCTCAAAAAGTTATCGGGGGATACGAAATTGAAAAATTTATAAAAAATTAACTACTGGAGATATCGACATAATTTTTTCGCAGTTATTTTTTTATTCACCTAAATTTTTTGATAAGCCAATAAAAATGCGTTTTTTTTTTTATTTACATCTTCCTCATTGCGACAGACGACATGAATTTCTTGTTTTTTTTATAGGTACCATTTGTATGTATATAGTTTTACATATAAACCTTCCATTTGAATCATCCTATCGATTACAGCAAACTGCATTAACATCTGTTAAGCACAGTAGCGGCGTTAGGGCAGGGCGCGGTTGGGCGACCGCCCGGGGCGCCGGCAAGAAAGGGGCGCCGCAGGCGCCCCTTTCTTTCCCATCTCTCAAAGTTCCAGGTCTAGTTACTCTTAAAAACTCTGTGCAAAATTATTATCTATAATAAAAGGGCGCCGCAAGCGCCCCTTTCTTGCCCATCTCTCAAAGATCCAGGTCTAGTAACTCTTAAAAACCCTGTGCACAATTATTATCTATAATAAAAGGGCGCCGCAAGCGCCCCTTTCTTGCCCATCTCTCAAAGTTCCAGGTCTAGTTACTCTTAAAAACCCTGTGCACAATTATTATCTATAATAAAAGGGCGCCACAAGCGCCCCTTTCTTGCCCATCTCTCAAAGTTCCAGGTCTAGTTACTCTTAAAAACCCTGTGCACAATTATTATCTATAATAAAAGGGCGCCGCAAGCGCCCCTTTCCTGCCCATCTCTCAAAGTTCCAGGTCTAGTTACTCTTAAAAACCCTGTGCACAATTATTATCTATAATAAAAGGGCGCCGCAAGCGCCCCTTTCTTGCCCATCTCTCAAAGTTCCAGGTCTAGTTACTCTTAAAAACCCTGTGCACAATTATTATCTATAATGAAAGGGCGCCGCAAGCGCCTCTTTCTTACCCATCTCTTAAAGTTCCAGGTCTAGTTACTGTTAAAAACCCTGTGCACAATTATTATCTATAATAAAAGGGCGCCGCAAGCGCCCCTTTTTTCCCATCTCTCAAAGTTCGAGGTCTACTCGTAGTTACTCTTAAAAACCCTGTGCACAATTATTATCTAAATATGTAAAAGGCAAACCTAACTGAATCATCTATCAACGCACAGCCAAAGCTACTCGACGGATTTTGCTGTAAATTAGCATACAGCCAGTAGTGACGAGAATTATTTTTGAACATTCACCCATAAGGGGAAATGAAAAAGGGGTTAAAATTTTGAATGTAAGTCCGTCATTTTTAGAGCTAGAAGCCTGAAACTTTGTTTATAGGTTAAAAATTTGAATTTTTATATTTCTAAAAGAATAAAGATTATTAATTAAAAATTTGCACAAAATTACAGCTAATCAAAAAAAATTAATTTAAAAATTAAAGACATCGGGAACGTGAACTAGCTATTCACGCGGGTGAAACCGCGGGGCACAGCTAGTTCATTATAATCAAAGATCTGCTCGGACTAGATAGATACAAGGAATTAGATAAGGGGCGGTACTGGATGCAAGTAAACCCTAACGCAAAAGTCACCGGGTGTTTATTCCACTACCAGCGGTCAATATGGAATAAGGCTAAAGAAATGGCACTGACCACATCTTGAGAAAATAGACCTCGCCTCGGACATATTCCGAATCGTGGCGACGGGCGTTGTTACCTCTCCTTTCTCCTCTCCCAAAGAAAAAATTTTTGAGGGATGGGAGACGCGGGCTTGTCGGGAAAGAGTTCGGTCACCGTCGGCCGAACCGGTAACTCTGTCGATTTCAGGACGGGACCGGTGGCCGCCTTCTTTTACAGAAGTGAACATAGAAAAATTGAATTCTTTTAGATTTTTCTAATAAATGGTTGTTTTTTATTATAAATATTTTTTTAATAATTGGGTATTGTTATACATAAAATCCTTTCCTTTTTTTTGTATGGAGTTGAATTGCAGTTGGGGGCGCCGTAGAAATCTCGCCCAGGGCGCTGGTAGTGTTAAAACCGGCACTGGTTAAGCATATAAAAATATCTTAGCGAACAGACAGCGAAAGCGACATAAAAGGTTATTTGAACCAGGAACATGATTTAGTTTGTTTCCTTTCTGGACTCCAGTTGATCGAAAGGAAAATTCTGTCCCATTCTTATGATATATTCATTGTAGGTATTATGACTGGTTTAGATTATACTAGAAATATCGTGCAAGTTGCTGTCCATTGCCGTCTATAATCGATCATTTATGACAACATAGCCACGCGGTGCCGCAATGTACTGCAACTCGCACGATATTCCTGGCACCTAGACGGTGCCAGGAATATCGGGGAACCAAGGCCTTATTGTTTACGAGCGATGCAATATTTGTATCGTACCCAGTGACGGATTAAGACTACATGATGCCCTAAGCAATCCACGTCTGTGGGGCCCCCTATCCGTTTGTCAACTAGTACTACAGTCATTTGGTGCTCAAAAAGAGGGAACCTGGAAAGTTTTCCGGGAGATTTAAAATTGGTGATTTTATAGATTTCGATGTGCTCATTTCGAATTTTCACACTGCCACCTCGTATCTTTGCCACTCGCGCCGCCATATGGGAAAAATAGCGCTCAAAAACAGTTTTTTGACAACAATTCCTTTCCAGATTATTTTACGATTAAAATAATTAGTAATAAATTAAACAAGATAAAATTTCCTAAAATTTATAAATTAACCTTTTTTTGTAGAATCAATAGTTTTAGCGTACGAGACCCGCAAAGTCCACTCCTACACGCTTTTGGCCAAATTTCTAATTTCCCCACCACCATGAGGTGGAGTAAGTTGCGCGTTTTTTTTTCTGGTCAGCCTAATTTACAGGCACGGTAGTGCCCCCCGACCTGGTAGACTTCAAATTTCATTCAATTTGAACAAGTAGTTTAAGAAATATAACTAGTCAGACTCTCTTATTTACTGACCGATCATCAAAACTCTAAGACAATCCTTTTTTCGGTGTGATTTTTGGTGAGGTTAGAGTGAGATGTCATGCCCTAAGGACGGATTTCTTTTCGCTTCTTCTGGTGCCCCCCCCAGACGTGATGCCCTAGGCAATTGCTTAATTTGATTAAGGGTTAATACGTCACTGATCGTACCCACAACAGCACAACCACCAAAAAAAAAACCGTGACCAAAAAGTTTTGTAGTGTAGCGCTAGATGGCGCAATTAGTACTGCCAAGTTTATTTAATGAAAACACTAACTTCGTCAAAAGAATATTAATTATTCTTGTGGATAGTAGTGTTTTGATCCTATTTCCAAGATAAGCTATTCATTTTCAAGGTATTTATTTTATTTTTTACTGATAATAATATAGTTATTTAGAAAATTGTTAGCAACATTGTTGTCATGTTTTGACAGCAGTTGAGCATTATCATCTGTGTCGTTTTTCAATCGATTGTTGATAATTTGGCGCAAAACCTGAAAGGACTTTTAGAAACTGTAAAATTGTCGTTTTGTGCCTTATGGCTTATTCAGTGTTTACTACAACGAAAAGCCAAATAGCTACCCTTGATATTACACGAAACTGATCTAGACTGTATAGAAACGTATTTTAGAGAGTGTATTGTGAAACCTAAATAAAAATAACAGTGTTTTTACGGTGTTTTTGTCAAGTAATGGGTGCTAAGTTCGCAAATTTCATTTAAATCGGTGAGTTTATAATGTAAAGCAACATTTACACATCTCTCGCAACTCTGTAAGCACCCAGTGCTGTTTAAAACTTGATATTATTATTTTTATAACCTAAAACATTATTCTATTTTGAAGTTTATTGTCCTTGTAACTGTTATTATTCAAGTTATATTTTATTTTCTGCTTTGGTTGAATATGCTTATCATTATCTCATACAAAAAAGTATTGAACACAATCATGAATTTCAATTATTTATGTTTTTGTTGCTGAAAACTATAAAACACTATAGAAGTCATTAAATTTTCCCATAAAAGTAGCTGTTGGTCAGCCTGCTCAGTACTATCGCATATCGCAAGGCTATCGCGCTGCTAGTAATATCACGGTGGCCTTGCAATGTGTATGACTTCAACCACCACTAGTTACCATATTGCCTATAATCAATTATGCTGTCAGCACTAACATAATATATCCTACATATTAAGTTGGCTCCTTGCTTGGCTCTTAACTTAATTCCTACATTTTGTCATCCTGGGTCTTACGCTATACCTACTACTTCAATTTCTAAGTTATCAACAACTTGTTAGAGTATTGTCTCCGTTCATATATTTAGTTTCTTCCACTCTGTGTATGTATTAACATTTGTGGCCATAATATTGTAATTTATAATCAAGGTGTGGTCAGTGTGTCTGTATGATACACCTATTATATGATAATTTAGAAACAGTAATGATATTATATTCCCCGCTCCATTTGCTTGCAGTTTGTCATAATGAGCCATTGTTTTACAATCACTTGAAAGTTGAAGAGCAATGTGCATGTGTGGCACTTGATGAGTTACTCACATAGAAAGTACATTATAATATGAAGTATGTATTTTACATCATAACTGTTTTTAAAACTATGTAGAAAATTTTTCATTGTTTTCTTTTCATATTTTTATTTGACTTACAATAAGGAGGCATTCCTATTCCACATATTAATGAGTGTATGTGTTGGCAGAGTGTGGCGAGCAGACGCCATGCCGCGCTTGCAGAAGAGGCGTTATACCAAGAGCTGTGAGTATACTGCCTCATGCCTGCTGTATCATATCTATATATAGTTACTGTGTAGAAAAAGACTGTTAATTCATCTTCATAGACAAATAAACATAAAACGTTGTCCGTGTAGAATATTAAAATAAATTTTACATACAATAAATAATTATTATTAAAAATATGATTCTCTATGAGTCTAAGGCACTTGTATGTAACTACTTTTTAAGTTTGGCAAAGTTTTATTGAAATTGGTTTACCTATTGACTATTGACGGCCCTGTTGGTCTAGTGGTTAGTGACCCTGACTGCAATACCGGAGGTCGTGGGTTCGATTCCCATCCAGGACAAATGTTGTGTGATGAGCACGATCATTTGGTCTGTGTCTGGGTGTAATTTATCTATAATATGTATGTATTTAGAAATATATAAGTATGTTTATCAGTTATCTGGTTACCGTAACACAAGCTCTGCTTAGCTTGGGATCACATAACCGTGTGTGAATTGTCCCGGAATATTATTATTATTATTTTGGAGATTAGTCTTAACAGTTAGATATTTTATATTTGTTTGCGGATGTAGCCACAGATAACATTATACTCATGTTAGTAGTAAACTGTTTTATTTTGTATTTATTTACATTTTCGTTACACAAGCAAGCCTTAATGAATGTCATATAATATTCCAAATAAGTTGACTATACATCAGCCACTTTAAAGAAATAATGACCGTGCTTTGGGATTATGAACCTTAATTCAATGACTAACAGTTCAGTTTCCATCACATTCAAATTACTTTTAGGCCCTTTTCAGTAATATTTGTCATTCTAAAATGAACTTAAACACATGTTGTCAAAGTTGATAATTGCGTAATTAGTAATAACGTTTAATTCTCTTTCCAGATTGGCTTTAGTATAAGCAGTAGGTACTTGTTCTTATGTTACGATGTGGTCATAACATAGTAAAATAAAGGTTTATTGTGAGTGCAAGTTATTATGATATGTCCCGTCATCCCGTGCGATAAGCTGGTGTTATCTATACATACAGATTGTTACAATGTTACCTGAAGCCCTCTCCTGTTGAGGTGACAAGCGCCGGTCAGCTCCAGTTTCACACATGTTTATGTTATAGCACAAAGTAACACTGTTCACATCCATACAACTGTCATACATAACAAAACAACGAAAAGTAAAAAAGGCTTGTTGTCATTTTATCGTATTTGATTTGAAGCGCGGGTAGGTCTAGGTAGGTACTTGCTAACTAAACTTACATTATTTCGTATTAAGACATAATATCTGTAAAACTCAAATTATTTCATAATTAAGTACAATAACATATCACTCAGAAAACAATTGACAGTTTCATAGATATTCCAAATTCAAACTACCGCCATGTCCGCAATTTAAATTTTGAATTAGGAACACGCTCAGTCTATGAGGTGTCGTCATTCGGCGGCCATTTGTAATTTATTAAGTTAATAAATTCCGTTATGATTATATTTTGAGGGTATCTGAGTCTTGTGACACTGGAACAGTGTCGCGTGTGTCAGTGGCGTATTCTGTTGGTTGTGATACGTGTGGTAAAAACTGCGTGTGTTATTGTGTTATAACGCTGGTTGTCGAGTACATGAGTGACGAAGACATGGGAGTGATCAGTAATGATGGTAAGTGCCGACAGACACTCGCCGTCAAAGTACGTGCGAGGCAATAGTTATGTTAGTAGGGTTATAAAGGCCAGTCTTGACAGTAAGCGCATTCCTCCACATAAGTACATCGTTATCTAGCATTAGGTCCAATAGTCTGGCTGAACTTTAATAATAAATGCAACTGAGTTCGTTTCGACAGTTAGTTCCCATGGTAGTCTGTATGAAAATGTCTCTTGGAATATATAAAACAATAAATAATAATATTTATTAGTAGTTCTCGACTTAGGTATCGTTATTATAGTAATCAATTTTAAGTAAATCCAAGTTAGAGCAGTAACTAAATATCAATCGTCAGTTGTGAACTCGTGACGTATATAACCTCCACAGGTCTGTTAGGTTGTATTACAACCGCTCTGTACATCGACTTGGAATTAACTTTAGGCGCAAGCAATTGTTTTTACTTTTTGCCTCAACACCTTACACCGGTATTACCAAACTTGCTGAAGCCAAGCGATATGATTACACATTGCAAGTTGTTGCTAGAATTATTGCTGTCTGTGCAGTTTTTACGAAGTTATGGCTGTTAGGGTGCTAGTTAGTTTCTAGGAATTATCTTTTTGATTTTGACAGCTATTATTGTGCTATTTTCCATCGCTCTGCTTTCGTAAGTTAGGTAATAACTACCACTCGGCGGCTGATCAACACCAAAGTATGGAGACTGTCGTTTCGAATTATTTGTCCGTGTTTTGTTCAACAAATCGCATCGGACATGACATTAGGTTTGTAAAAAATACAAATACACTAATTAATCTAATACGAACTTCAAAAACTTAGTTAATTATTTACATTATTATATTCATAGTGATGTAGTACGTTACTTTGAATACGCATAATGTGTGAAGTTGTGAACCCTGTAATTGTCATAGTTGTTATATTATAATGACTGTAAATTAATCTAAATTGTTGTTTAGAGAAATTTTGGCATCCCTCAGTTTGACTTAAGTCACGCCAAATGGCGTCATCGTGAATGCCCTCATGTATGTCATGTAGTATATCATGGTCGTGTGTCGCAGACGGCGAGCCGCCGGCCAAGCGGCCCGCGCCCACCATCCGCGTCGGCTCCGGCTTCAAGTGGAACTTGCAGGTCAGTACACACCACACTATCCTACAGTGCATAGTACACTATACTAGATGGAATGTTCTCGAACGAGCCACCTGCTCTGCTGTCTTACTCTAGGATGAGACACCTTGTCTCCTGTTCTGGCCAAATATAGTAATGTTTACTATAAGGTTGGAGGATAAAATGCAATTGAAAAAGTTGTTGGCCACAGACCATATCTGGGATAAGTAACTGGGACATGCAAAAGGGGAGGCCAGTATTAAGCAGTATACATCGTACAAGTAACCAACAATTTTCTCTTCCTATGTTTTCCGAAAAGTTGATCATCAACGTAAAAGTTATTTATTTTTGTGTCAAACTTCAATCCATCTCGATAGTCTGGCCACGGTAATATTATAATACAATAGTGTAACTCGGCCGCATGATAGAAATAAATGCCTACAGCCGCGCGGTACGTAAACATGCGTTAGGGCTGCCCGGCTCCAGCATTTTAATTACATTTGCCTACTTTCTGTTGCTATTTAGTTTTGTGATTGTAAATATCCTTTTTATATAAGTCAATGAAATACTTTGTATATTGAATAGAAAGTGTTCAATAAAAATGCGTGTTGTTTTTTGATTGGTAGATTTAATTAAAAAAACATGTTTTTGTTTGAAAAACAAATCGGGCTTATAAATTTGCGAGATCGAGGCGCGTAGGTATAGCTCGCGTTTCGTCCGTTTGTATGAAGTTGGAGTACTGTATTATAATATTATCGTGGTCTGGCATAGTGTTCAGCAGCCGGTGTATGTGTATGTGTTGTGTGTGTGTGCGGCAGACGCTGGCGGCGGCGGCGGACGCGGTGGCGAGCGGCGGCAAGTCGCCGGTGTCGGCGCTCAACGAGCTGGGCGTGCGCGTCGCCTACGCCGTGCTGCGCGCCGGCGGGCCCGCGCACTGCCCCAGCTTCCACGTCGCCGTCACCGTACGTACACTATACAATACCATACATTATACACCATAACATCGCGCCAAACGGCTTGATGTCAAGCTAAAAGTTGATCGTGTCTCGCAGGAACGCAATGGATTTTGAGACAAAATTTAAGAAAGGTTTGCTGAGATGGTTTGACTATGTCCAGAGAATTAATGAATATGATTGACGAACGATTGACGAAAAAAGTGTATAAGGCGAGTGTGATTGAAAAAAGGCCAGGTCAAGAGTACCATAAACCGAACAGCATGTATGAAGGGAATGATGAAAGTGGACGAAGCTAAACAAGTGTGTAAGGATCGTAGCAAGTGGAAAGAAGTGGTCTCTGCCTACCCCTACAAGCGAAAGAGGCGTGATTATATGTATGGATGTATGTAGTCGGCTGCAAAATAAAAACACACTTGTTATCTTCGCTTAAATACAAACTTTTGATTGATTGTCGCTTCTTTTCTAGATAGATAGTTTCGTTACCCTACAATATCGTAGCCAAGGCAAGTTACTCGTACAGTACGTTGGTACCCGGCCGCGGCAGGCCGGTAGGTACCGTAGTGTGTGTCCACCACAACATGACGATGCTATACTCTATAGTCTCTAAGCCGGTTCGTGGTCACGACAATAATCGCGCCCCGGCCTTACTAAAACTCGGATCTCAACTAAATCATATTTATATATATTATGACTGTTACATTAGTAAGCAGCGTCAGGTCGTGTGCTCGGCGTAACCAAACCATTGCGCGATCTAATTCGACGCCACCGCCATCTAGTTACGTTGGGGAACAACTCTCGCGCCCCTATGTCTGTCTTCGCCGCTAGGGGTGGCTTGAATCAAGAACACTACAGAATGTAGGTTATAACAGGTATAAATTTTAATGTACTACGACTATACTTAGAAATTAAATGTATCGATATTAATCACTATGAAATGGACATTTAGTCCTAATTGTGTCCCTTATGCTGAACTGGTATGCTCCTTGTACCGCGATTGGCTACTTAACGGTGATGGGTTTTATTATGATTTACTTTTTTTCGGTATTTATTTTATTATGGAGATCTTTGATTATCCATGCATCTAAAGCCACGCGAAACCAGTCGGTCCCGTGATATTGGCCGGTGAAAGGGGCGATGTTATTGTCACAATGCGGCGCTCTAACACTTGTGCGTATTCTGAGGGGAGCAATCAGGATGGTGACGTCACACGATGCTCACTCGTATTTTAATTTAATAAAAAAATACATTGTATATAAACTATCCTAAAAACAAAAACATATATATGTTTCGCTGCCACAACTGTTAAATAGTCAATTTATACAATAAAACAATTTATTCAGAAAATATAGGTTTTCAGTATAGGGTGTTTTTAACCGACTTCAAAAGGCGAAGATGTTCTTGTCTATGATGGCGGTACAGCCGCGATGCGAGGTTGTTACTGATGAAATGCTATTGCGTTACTCAATACTCAATATCTTTATTGCATTCCAAAATGTACAATATGTAAGTTTACATTTTTTTTTTTTTTTTTTTTTTTTTTTTTTTTTTTTTTTTAATAATGTTTTATTTCGGAAAAATAGAGTTACATTGTTCACAAACTTATTTTACAATTAGGAAGAACATTACAGAAAAAGAGGTAACGTCGGTACCTGTACTAATGAAAAAAACATTAGCTGGTGGGTTGTAATATAGACACAATTTTGGACCCTGTAGGGCACAGCATAGCATAATTATTATGGAAGAGAGGAGGAAGAGCGCTGAGTGTTTACTTCTAATACTAAAAATATATACTCAAATACTCAAAATCTATATTGGCATTCCATATGTACCCGATAGGGCGCAGCTTAAAGAGTTTCCTTAGCTATATTTATATTATGTTTTGTTTCATTTCTTGAACGATTTGTCTTCCATGTATTCTTTTACTGTGTAATAACATTTAGTATTGAGGAATTGTTTTAATCTTAATATATATAAATCTCGTGTCACAATGTTTGTCCTCAATGGACTCCTAAACCACTTAACCGATTATAATAAAATTGGATCGAACTGCACATGGTGTGCACCATGTGCAGTTCGATCCAACTTGAGAGATAGGATAGTTTAAATCTCAAATTAAAGTCGCAATTTTAATTTATTGCTAATTATTTGTCTGTTATTATATACAAAGGCACCGGGAACGGGACCTAGGTATTCACGCGGGTGAAACCGCGGGACACAGCTAGTTTTTTAATAAATATTGTAGTTTTAGGTTCATCTTTTATGTTTTTTGGAAGATTGTTGTAAACTTTGATGGAGCTTACTAAAGGACCGGATGAATGTAATTTGAGTGTTGATGTTGGTAAATTTAATCAATTTTTATGTCTTAAGTTATATTTATTTTGAATTTCTTCGCGGGTGTTATAAAATTCTGGGTATTTTCGGACAAATTTGCAAATTTCTAGAATATATAAACAAGGAAGTGTTAGTATTTTGTGATTTTGGAACTGTGGTTTACAGCTGTCTAATTGATCAATATTTGTTAGTATTCTGATTAGCTTCTTTTGCAGGGTAAATATGGTATGTGAATCAGTACTGTTTCCCCAAAGTGTGATCCCATAACTAAGCCACGCTTGGGCGTATGCGTAATAGGTGACGAGTGCCGTTTGGAAGTTGGTGGTTTTCTTTATTTCGCGTAAGGCGTAGGTAAATTTCGAAAGTTTTGCTCTAATCTTTTGAATGTGACATTTCCAGTTTACGTGTTCATCTATTGACAATCCTAGGAGAGTGAAATTGTTAACCTGTTCTAGTTTAGTATTATTATAAGTATAGTCAATTTTTATAGGGTCTCTTTGATGTGGGTGGAAGGTAATTAGTTTGGTTTTGGTGAAATTAATAGCTGTTGAAAGGAGGGTATTTAGTTTTTAGTTTAAATTTTCAAGAAGAAAGAAATTTTTTATTTGACAAGAGGTGAGTATAGATACGTCATCTGCGAAGGAAGATCGTCTAGGAAGATCGTTTATGTAGATGAGGAATAAGAGACATCCTATGACACTACCTTGAGGGATTGATGCATTTATGGCTTTTACATTGGATTTTATTTGTAATATTTCTTTAGTTTTATTGTTGAAATATTCTATCTCGACAACTTGCTCTCTATCTTTCAGGTAAGATTCGAACCATTTATAGGAATTTCCACGGATTCCGATTCCATGTAACTTATTTAGGAGTATTCCGAATTGCACTTTATCATATGCCTTGGTCATATCTAATAGTAGACCGATAGCGTACTTTTTATTATTTATTATATTTAAGGCTTCTTGTATAAATTTGTAGACTGCCAATGTTGTGGATCTGTTTTTACAAAAACCATTTTGACAGGCGTCTAATATTTATATTTTTCGCAATATTTACTTTATTTATAGACTAGGCTTTTGACTTGGAGTACTGCCTGCCCTGCAATAATCCAGCTAGGACACCTTACTCGAACACCCTAAGGATGCGCTCCTACGCCTGGCGAGTAAGTAGTCGTTGCAATGTCTTGGTGCTTGGTACCCTTCCCTGCACGTCGCCACATGGCCTTACGACAGGCACACGGCGTGGTGTGTGTCCACCATAGTATGGTGAGTGTCCACCACGGTGTGGTCGATGCCAGAGTTTCTTAGCCGGTTCGTGGTCACGACAAAAGTCGCGCCCCGGCTCTACAAAAATACTGATTGAACGTTATGTCTTAAGGCGACGACTAATTTATTTACATATCGAATATAAATCAGTTATCATCTAGTTACTGCTTAATGTCGTCAGCGTCAGGACATGTGGTCGGTGTAACGAAACCATAGCGCGATCTAATTCGACGCCACCGCCATCTAGTTACGTTAGGGTACAACTCTCGCGCCCCTATGTCTGTACATTACTACTCGAATGAGAGCTACGTTCGTGAATGAATTATAATATTGTAGCTTTAAGCGTGGTGTTTTTCTAGTATTCATTAAATTTTACTTGTAAACGTATTTCTTATATGGTCTTGGATTTGTGTTTGGTGTGAAGAACTTAAGACGTATTACTTAAATTCCCAAATAGTAACGTTATTTTTTTTTTTAACACGCTTTTATTAGCTTCACTTGTATGTATGTATGTATGTATGTATGTAACTGACTCCTTTGGACTCGATTTTGACCCACTTTAAACAAACAGATTTAATTCAAACTTTGTACACTTATCAAGAATCAGCGACAATATAATAATTTCATAGGTTTATCTCATTTTATCCTGATTAGGATCACCAGGATTAAATAAATAAATATAATAGAAATAGAAATAAAAAAAAAACAAGAAAAAAAACATGTAAGTCCACAAAGCAATACGTTTGAATTCAGACAACACGTATTGCTGCTAGGACTAAAAAAATTGCAACTGGGTTGCTCGATAGACGAAAAATTAGCACAGAGCGCCCCACGCTTTTTCATAATAATACTAGTGTTTTTTGTTCATTACCAATTTCAGCTTATATTAGGTTTATTTTTCACTTTTTTAGTTAGAAGTACTTTAAAAGCGTGTTTTTTAGTTTTTTAAACTATATTTATATTTATTAGGGACAGAAACTTGTTATACGTTACAGGAAATATTAAAAACTAGTAATACAACTAAAAAACGCACAACCCACACTATTGTTCACGTAATGACATAATATGTTTAAGAGTGATAAACTGACGGACGCGTAGCTTACAAGGAAACAAATTGTATTGAAATAAAACTACTTTTTACGGATTTTTTCGCGGTTTATATTTAGATTTTAGGTCCCGACGTTTCGACACCTTAGCAGGTATCATGGTCACGGGCAGACTGAGATGGCGTTCGTCTTGACAGTAGATGTTGCTCGTTCTACCTTCATATTTTAACTAATTATTTGAGTTCCGACCTACGCAATATGAGCTCACTGTGTCTTGATGTCTTGCAGCGCTGCTCTTGGGTTTGGCCTTGAGTTTATGTATTATTGGGTCCCAAGTAGGTGATATCTTCCAGCCATCTTCTCTATTGAAATTAGGGTGTTTTTTAATTTCAATATAGCCTCGCGAAACATCCTAGGTAGGAATTTGGGTTCTTTAGCGAGGATCTGTGGTTGGTTGGTAAAAAGTAGTTTTATTTCAATGTCTAACATTCGCGTAAACCTAAGAAACCAATAAACAAATTGTATTTTAAAATCAACCCTTTCATTCGTTTATGGGAGATTGGCGAGAAATTCACGAGACATTTTCTTAAATTTAATCTGAGTGAGAACAAAAATATCAATATCAGTCTGCTTGCGACCAAGGCCTGTGTAACTGGGTCGAAACATCAAGCCCTAAAGGTATTTATGCATGTACGCGCTAATTCCCGTTTTATAATATTACTAAAAATATCAAGGTCGACAAAATACGAGTTGCAGGTTGCCAATAATCGGCGCATAGGAGCCCGTTCCGTTAATTGATAGATAATATAATCATTGAGTGTTTGGCCAGCTGTCCTTACGTCGGATGAGTATGTTTATGTACGGATTAGTTGCTCAGATACAAATATTGATACACACGCGATGCTTTCTTAATTCTTAATTCTTTATTGTACACACTTAAACATTTTAAAGATATACATTAATTAAAGTTGATGTACAGAGGCGAGACTGCTTTGACGGTAAAGACGTGATACTTTGTCAGTTCTGACGCCATGCTACGTCGCTACAGGCTCAGTGCTACGTCGCTACAGACTCAATGCTACGTCGCTACAGGCTCGGTGCTATGTCGCTACAGACTCAATGCTATATCGCTACAGACTCGATGCTACGTCGCTACAGGCTCGATGCTACGTCGCTGCAGACTCAATGCTACGTCGCTACAGGCTCGGTGCTACGTCGCTACAGACTCAATGCTACGTCGCTACAGGCTCGGTGCTATGTCGCTACAGACTCAATGCTACGTCGCTACAGACTCGATGCTACGTCGCTACAGGCTCGATGCTACGTCGCTGCAGACTCAATGCTACGTCGCTGCAGACTCAATGCTACGTCGCTACAGGCTCGGTGCTACGTCGCTACAGACTCAATGCTACGTCGCTACAGGCTCGGTGCTATGTCGCTACAGACTCAATGCTACGTCGCTACAGACTCGATGCTACGTCGCTACAGGCTCGGTGCTACGTCGCTACAGACTCGATGCTACGTCGCTACAGACTCAATGCTACGTCGCTACAGGCTCGGTGCTACGTCGCTACAGACTCGATGCTACGTCGCTACAGACTCAATGCTACGTCGCTACAGACTCGATGCTACGTCGCTACAGACTCAATGCTACGTCGCTACAGACTCGATGCTGCGTCGCTACAGACTCAATGCTACGTCGCTACAGACTCGATGCTACGTCGCTACAGGCTCGGTGCTACGTCGCTACAGACTCAATGCTACGTCGCTACAGGCTCGGTGCTACGTCGCTACAGACTCAATGCTACGTCGCTACAGGCTCGGTGCTATGTCGCTACAGACTCAATGCTACGTCGCTACAGGCTCGGTGCTACGTCGCTGCAGACTCAGTGCTATGTCGCTACAGGCTCGGTGCTATGTCGCTACAGGCTCGATGCTACGTTGCTACAGACGCGATGCAACGTCGCTACATACTCAATTCTACGTCGCTACAGATTCAATACTACGTTCCTACGGACGCGATGCAACGTCGCTATAGACTCGGTGCTACGTCGCTACAGACTCGGTGCTACGTCGCTACAGACTCGGTGCTACGTCGCTACAGACTCGGTGCTACGTCGCTACAGGCTCGATGCTACGTCGCCACAGACTCGGTGCTACGTCGCTACAGACTCGGTGCTACGTCGCTACAGGCTCGATGCTACGTCGCTACAGGCTCGGTGCTACGTCGCCACAGACTCAAAGCTACGTCGCTACAGACTCGGTGCTACGTCGCTACAGACTCGGTGCTACGTCGCTAGAAACGCCATGCTACGTCGCTACAGAAGCTATGTTACGTCGCTACAGACTCGGTGCTACGTCGCTACAGACTCGGCGCTACGTCGCTTCAGACTCAATGCTACTTTGCTAGTCTTGGTGCTACGTCGCTACAGACTCAATGCTACGTCGCTACAGACTTAATGCTACGTCGCTACAGGCTCGGTGTTACGTCGCCACAGACTCGGTGCTACGTCGCTACTGACTCGGCGCTACGTCGCTACAGATGCGATGCAACGTCGCTACAGACTCAATTCTACGTCGCTACAGACGCGTTGCTATGTCGCTACAGACTTGATACTACAAACGGAACGGGATTATTGCGTGTATTGGTTCACATAGACAGGCTTCGCGTGTCTTCGAAACTTATGCGGTTTCATATTGAGTGAGAGATGAACAGTAGTGTAAGTGTTGTGTATTGGTGCAGGTGGCGGACCTGCGGTTCGAGGGCTGGGGCAACAGCAAGCGCGCGGCGCGGGCGGCGGCGGCGCGCGCGTGCCTCGCCGCACTGCTGGCGCGCGCCGGCCGCGTGCTGCCCGCGCCGCACCACGCCTGCGACTTCACCAGCGACGACCCCGACCCCGACCCCGCGCTCCCCGCAGGTACACACACACTTACACACATACCCACCTCTCTCTGCTGCGTACTGTATGAGTACATAACACGTCGCTCCCCGCAGTGTCGCAGCTGCAGAGCGTGGCGCCGCTGGAGTCTCCGCCCGCGCCGGCGCCGGCGGTGCTCACCAACGGGAACGGACACAGTGAAGGTCGGTGACACGTGACACGTGCTCATGTTAATGAAGTTTCATGTATTCATTCTACAGTAAAACTTGTTCTCATCTCATGATACCTCGATAGGAGATACTTAAAAAATTGTTAGCTTACAGTCATACTCAGTGTGGCATATGTGTATGACTGTGAGGTAACAATTAGATTTTTATGTAATGTGATCTCGCTCTTCGAAGCTGAATAAATGTTGTGCCAGCAAGAGGGTAACTTCTGTGATTGTTTAGATGACATGGTCATGAGATCAGGCTCGCCGTCCTCCCCGGCCCCGGCCCTGGGCTCGGCCCCGGCCCCCGGCCCGGCCGCGGCCCCGCCCGGCGAGCCCGCCTCCGTGTTCGGCAGCGCGGCGCCGGCCACCGCCAGCAAGTCGCCCATCAACGTGCTCTACGAGAACTACTCCGGCCTCACCTTCTCCTGCACCTTCGGAGACGGCTCGCCGCTCAACGCCGCGCAAGGTATGCCTCTACTGCAGCTTACTCTCACCTTTGTTACATATGTTCTCGTCCATACAAGGGTGTGTAATACGTGTGTGAAAATGTGTTGTGCAGCTCCCCTGCAGCTGAGCCACAGCATGCGCTTCAAGGTGGTCTGCACCATCAAGGATCAGAAGTTCGAGGGCTACGGTGAGTCACACTCCCATCCTTACTCTATCAGAGACCAGAACACGTGTATACGTGAATACTATTAATTGAATACATTGTGTTCAAAAGGTAGTTATAGTCCTGTCCATTTTTTACCGAAATTAATAGGAAAAGTTCTCAATCCGACTGCATTTGTTTAGTTTGTTCGTTATGCGATATCGCCCGTCTTGTGAATCGATTTGAAAATCTTTTTGTGGTCGACAGATTATACTTCAGAGATGGGATGGTCTGATATAATTTTCATTGCTGTCGTTTTTTTGTAGCTGTATGTATAATGTATGTGATTGTGATGTCGGCTGGCTGCAGGGTCGAGCAAGAAGCTGGCCAAGCTGGCCGCGGCCCGCTCGGCGCTGGCGGCGCTGGAGCCCGCGCGGCTGCCGGCGCCGGCCGCCGCTCCGCGCCCGCTGCTGCACCAGACGCTCGCCGACCACATCGGCAAGTACGTGCTCAACACTCTTCACACTCTTATGGCATTACCTAGTCGCTCCATCTTCACATAACGAGTGTGTCGTGTCTCAGACTGGTGAACGAGAAGTTCAACGAGCTGATGCAGCACGACCTGGTGCACTCGAAGCGCAAGGTGCTCGCCGGCATCGTCATCACCACGCACAACCGGATCGAGGACGCCCGGGTCAGTATACACACAAAAACACACACACAACATACATTATGCTCTTCACACCTCACCCACCCAGTGACACTTAGTCATGTACGATTGTTTTACATGTATTATAAAAGCATGTGTGTGTGTGCAGGTGATAGCGGTGACGACGGGCACGAAGTGTGTGTCGGGCGAGCACATGTCCGTCACCGGGCGCGCGCTCAACGACTGCCACGCGGAGGTAAGTGTGTGGCTGCAGTGCGTGAGTGACTGCAGTGTATTGGTGACTGCAGTGCGTGAGTGACTGCAGTGTATTGGTGAATGCAGTGCGTGAGTGACTGCAGTGTATTGGTGACTGCAGTGCGTGAGTGACTGCAGTGTATTGGTGACTGCAGTGAGTGCGTGACTGCAGTTACAGCATGCCTGTGTTTGCAGGTAGCGGCGCGGCGCTGTCTGCAGCGGCATCTGTACGCGCAGCTGCTCATGTATGCTGACCAGCCGGGTGAGTCAAGCTATATTATTAACCCCCGACGCTAAAAGAGGGGTGTTAATAGTTTGACGTGTCTGTCTGTGTGTGTGTGTGTCTCTGTCTGTCTGTTTGTGGCATCGTAGCTCCCGAACGGATGAAGCGATTTCAATTTAGTTTTTTTTATATTAAAGGTGACTTATCTGCGAGTGTTCTTAGACATGTTTGATGAAAATCGGTTGAGCCGTTTAAAAGTTGTGGGGGTAAAATTGGGGCAGAATAACCGAATATCTGCAAATATACTCGAGTGGGGTCTGAAATGAATTATTTGCAACATAACAAAATCTATATCATAATAACTACACTCAGGGGCACAATTAATCGGCCACCTTAACTTGCGATATAACTTCCTGAAATGGTTGTGGAATGATTTTATTTCTTGACAATATTGTAGCACTATTCATTTCTGTTAAGAGACAACAAAAATTTAGTTTAACAATCTAAGAAAGTTTGAGATCATCGATAAATTGACAAAAAACAAAGGTGTGTTAAACATACCTGAACTTCTTTTTTTACATTAAAAACCCAAATTTAATGATGAGCATTGTCTCCTCCATCGCTTATGACCTCCTCGAGATGATTTGAAAAACCATCCTTTATGTCTTGAATATCTGAATGCAGTATATTCGTCAACTCCTCCATCTCAGCAATGTTTAGCTCATGAATAGTGGTAGGAGCCAGAAACCGACTTTGCACCTACTTTTTCCGATTATCGTGTTCAATAGGATTTAGGTTCGGGCTGCAAGCAGGCTATGGTAGTCGTGCTATACTCACGACAACAAGGTCCTCCGTAAACGGTCTCACGCACGAAATCGTACGATATAAATAAAAATTGTCCAATAAATGACTAGTAGTAGTAGACTACGAGCCCCGGGAACCGTAGTGAACCAATTTTTAAGAAAGTTTGTCATCGCACAGCTGTCATCTCTTACAGATCTGTATGTATCATTGGATGGCATCTCATATCGTGATATCCAGCATATCCCAGCATACGGCCTACCCGACGCTGGATATAGCCAGCGCCTATAGCAGATATTCGGAACATGATGGATGGTCTTCCAAATCATCTGAAGGACGTTATAAGAGCCAGGAGAGACAATACTCATCATTGAAATTTCGGTTTTAATGTAAAAAAGAAGTTTTAGACGGTTTAACACACCTTTGTTTTTAGTAAATAATCGATAATCTCTAACATACTTACACTATTAAAAAAATAAAGCAATAACAAACTTCTTTTTCATTCTCTTTGATCAATAATTAATTGATCATTTCACCATGATTTAACGAAGTTATAGCGTAATGTTAAAGTGGCCGGTTAATTATGTCTCTGAGTGATTCCTGATGAACACTTGGAGCTATATTACGTGATCATTGGAACTTGTATGTCTGTATAGTTTTGGTTTTTTTTCTTGCGCCGATCCACAACGACGCCTATTGAGACCAACGCCTGTAAAGACCGACGCCTATCCCCAACGACGCCTATTGAGACCGACGCTTACCACCAACGACGCCTATTGAGACCGACGCTTACCACCAACGACGCCTATTGAGACCGACGCCTATCCACAACGACGCCTATTGAGACCGACGCTTACCACCAACGACGCCTATTGAGACCGACGCCTATCCACAACGACGCCTATTGAGACCGACGCCTATCCCCAACGACGCCTATTGAGACCGACGCCTATCCACAACGACGCCTATCCACAACGACGCCTATTGAGACCGACGCCTATCCACAACGACGCCTATTGAGACCGACGCCTATCCACAACGACGCCTATTGAGACCGACGCCTATCCACAACGACGCCTATTGAGACCGACGCCTATCCCCAACGACGCCTATTGAGACCGACGCCTATCCACAACGACTCCTATTGAGACCGACGCCTATCCACAACGACGCCTATTGAGACCAACGCCTGTAAAGACCGACGCCTATCCCCAACGACGCCTATTGAGACCAACGCCTGTAAAGACCGACGCCTATCCACAACGACGCCTATTGAGACCGACGCCTATCCACAACGACGCCTATTGAGACCGACGCCTATCCCCAACGACGTTTATTGAGACCGACGCTTACCACCAACGACGCCTATTGAGACCAACGCCTGTAAAGACCGACGCCTATCCACAACGACGCCTATTGAGACCGACGCCTATCCACAACGACGCCTATTGAGACCGACGCCTATCCCCAACGACGCCTATTGAGACCGACGCCTATCCCCAACGACGTTTATTGAGACCGACGCTTACCACCAACGACGCCTATTGAGACCGACGCCTGTAAAGACCGACGCCTATCCCCAACGACGCCTATTGAGACCGACGCCTATCCCCAACGACGCCTATTGAGACCGACGCCTATCCACAACGACGCCTATTGAGACCGACGCCTATCCACAACGACGCCTATTGAGACCGACGCCTATCCCCAACGACGCCTATTGAGACCGACGCCTATCTACAACAACGCATATTGAGACCGACGCTTACCACCAACGACGCCTATTGAGACCGACGCCTGTAAAGACCGACGCCTATCCCCAACGACGCCTATTGAGACCGACGCCTATCCCCAACGACGCCTATTGAGACCGACGCCTATCCCCAACGACGCCTATTGAGACCGACGCCTATCCACAACGACGCCTATCCACAACGACGCCTATTGAGACCGACGCCTATCCACAACGACGCCTATTGAGACCGACGCCTATCCCCAACGACGCCTATTGAGACCGACGCCTATCCCCAACGACGCCTATTGAGACCGACGCCTATCCACAACGACGCCTATTGAGACCGACGCCTATCCACAACGACGCCTATTGAGACCGACGCCTATCCCCAACGACGCCTATTGAGACCGACGCCTATCCACAACGACGCCTATTGAGACCGACGCCTATCCACAACGACGCCTATTGAGACCAACGCCTGTAAAGACCGACGCCTATCCCCAACGACGCCTATTGAGACCAACGCCTGTAAAGACCGACGCCTATCCACAACGACGCCTATTGAGACCGACGCCTATCCACAACGACGCCTATTGAGACCGACGCCTATCCCCAACGAAGTTTATTGAGACCGACGCTTACCACCAACGACGCCTATTGAGACCAACGCCTGTAAAGACCGACGCCTATCCACAACGACGCCTATTGAGACCGACGCCTATCCACAACGACGCCTATTGAGACCGACGCCTATCCCCAACGACGCCTATTGAGACCGACGCCTATCCCCAACGACGTTTATTGAGACCGACGCTTACCACCAACGACGCCTATTGAGACCGACGCCTGTAAAGACCGACGCCTATCCCCAACGACGCCTATTGAGACCGACGCCTATCCCCAACGACGCCTATTGAGACCGACGCCTATCCACAACGACGCCTATTGAGACCGACGCCTATCCACAACGACGCCTATTGAGACCGACGCCTATCCCCAACGACGCCTATTGAGACCGACGCCTATCTACAACAACGCATATTGAGACCGACGCTTACCACCAACGACGCCTATTGAGACCGACGTCTGTAAAGACCGACGCCTATCCCCAACGACGCCTATTGAGACCGACGCCTATCCCCAACGACGCCTATTGAGACCGACGCCTATCCACAACGACGCCTATTGAGACCGACGCCTATCCCCAACGACGCCTATTGAGACCGACGCCTATCCACAACGACGCCTATTGAGACCGACGCCTATCCCCAACGACGCCTATTGAGACCGACGCCTATCCACAACGACGCCTATTGAGACCGACGCCTATCCACAACGACGCCTATTGAGACCGACGCCTATCCCCAACGACGCCTATTGAGACCGACGCCTATCTACAACAACGCATATTGAGACCGACGCCTATCCACAACGACGCCTATTGAGACCGACGCCTATCCACAACGACGCCTATTGAGACCGACGCCTATCCCCAACGACGCCTATTGAGACCGACGCCTATCCACAACGACGCCTATTGAGACCGACGCCTATCCACAACGACGCCTATTGAGACCGACGCCTATCCCCAACGACGCCTATTGAGACCGACGCCTATCCACAACGACGCCTATTGAGACCGACGCCTATCCACAACGACGCCTATTGAGACCGACGCCTGTAAAGACCGACGCCTATCCCCAACGACGCCTATTGAGACCAACGCCTGTAAAGACCGACGCCTATCCACAACGACGCCTATTGAGACCGACGCCTATCCACAACGACGCCTATTGAGACCGACGCCTATCCCCAACGAAGTTTATTGAGACCGACGCTTACCACCAACGACGCCTATTGAGACCAACGCCTGTAAAGACCGACGCCTATCCACAACGACGCCTATTGAGACCGACGCCTATCCACAACGACGCCTATTGAGACCGACGCCTATCCCCAACGACGCCTATTGAGACCGACGCCTATCCCCAACGACGTTTATTGAGACCGACGCTTACCACCAACGACGCCTATTGAGACCGACGCCTGTAAAGACCGACGCCTATCCCCAACGACGCCTATTGAGACCGACGCCTATCCCCAACGACGCCTATTGAGACCGACGCCTATCCACAACGACGCCTATTGAGACCGACGCCTATCCACAACGACGCCTATTGAGACCGACGCCTATCCCCAACGACGCCTATTGAGACCGACGCCTATCTACAACAACGCATATTGAGACCGACGCTTACCACCAACGACGCCTATTGAGACCGACGTCTGTAAAGACCGACGCCTATCCCCAACGACGCCTATTGAGACCGACGCCTATCCCCAACGACGCCTATTGAGACCGACGCCTATCCACAACGACGCCTATTGAGACCGACGCCTATCCCCAACGACGCCTATTGAGACCGACGCCTATCCACAACGACGCCTATTGAGACCGACGCCTATCCCCAACGACGCCTATTGAGACCGACGCCTATCCACAACGACGCCTATTGAGACCGACGCCTATCCACAACGACGCCTATTGAGACCGACGCCTATCCCCAACGACGCCTATTGAGACCGACGCCTATCTACAACAACGCATATTGAGACCGACGCCTATCCACAACGACGCCTATTGAGACCGACGCCTATCCACAACGACGCCTATTGAGACCGACGCCTATCCCCAACGACGCCTATTGAGACCGACGCCTATCCACAACGACGCCTATTGAGACCGACGCCTATCCACAACGACGCCTATTGAGACCGACGCCTATCCCCAACGACGCCTATTGAGACCGACGCCTATCCACAACGACGCCTATTGAGACCGACGCCTATCCACAACGACGCCTATTGAGACCGACGCCTATCCCCAACGACGCCTATTGAGACCGACGCCTATCCCCAACGACGCCTATTGAGACCGACGCCTATCTACAACAACGCATATTGAGACCGACGCTTACCCCCAACGACGCCTATTGAGACCGAAGCCTATCCATACCGACGCCTATCCTTACCGACGCCTATCCTTACCGACGCTTATCAATAGCGACGTCTATAGAGACCGATGCCTATCCCCAACGACGCCTATTGAGACCGACGCCTATCCACAACGACGCCTATTGAGACCGACGCCTATCCCCAACGACGCCTATTGAGACCGACGCCTATCCACAACGACGCCTATTGAGACCGACGCCTATCCCCAACGACGCCTATTGAGACCGACGCCTATCCCCAACGACGCCTATTGAGACCGACGCCTATCTACAACAACGCATATTGAGACCGACGCTTACCCCCAACGACGCCTATTGAGACCGAAGCCTATCCATACCGACGCCTATCCTTACCGACGCCTATCCTTACCGACGCTTATCAATAGCGACGTCTATAGAGACCGATGCCTATCCCCAACGACGCCATTCCGTGTATCAAAGACTGTAGCGAGTGCTATGTATCAGACCCGACGGTCCCACTGGAGGAGAGCGACGTGGAGCCGGTGGCGGGCGGCGGCTACCAGCTGAAGCGCTCGCGGCAGGTGCACCTCTACGTCAGCACCGCGCCCTGCGGCGACGGCCGCATCTTCAGCCCGCACGAGCACCACCACGCCGAGCCCGACAAGCACCCCAACAGGTCACACACACACACACACGCACACACATATGCAGAAGCAAACGTACTCACACGTATGACCCCGACAAGCACATCAACAGGCCACACACATACTCACACACACACTTGCACGAGCCTGACAAGCACACGCACCTCAACAAGTCACACGCATATATACACACATTGACACAATCACACACGCAATCGCATTCTCACTCACGTACACGTAAGAGGGAACTGAATGGACTATACCTACTTATCATGTTGAGATGTTTTGTAACATTCTTCTTCTTTAATTTAAGAGCCTAGCTCTTGTCGGTGCAGCTCCTTCCATTTCCTCCTATCGAGTGCCAATTCCTGAACTTCCTTATACGTCACAACCTTCACCTTCTCTTTAATCTACACTAATATTATAAAGAGGAAAACTTTGTTTGTTTGTAATGAATAGGCTCAAAAACTACTGGACCGATTTTAAAAATTCTTTCACCATTCGAAAGCTACATTATCCACGAGTAACATAGGCTAAATTTTATTTTGAAAAAATCCAAAATAAATCCAATGGTCCACGCGGGCGGAGCCGCGGGCGACCGCTAGTTTGACTAATATAGCTATACCTCGGACGTCCCCTTCCCCTCTTTCCTTCGACCTTCCCTTCCACGATGTTTTTAATGTACTCGTCGTGACGTATAAGGTGTCCCATCATTTTCCCTCTCCTGTTCTCAATGTTATGCAATAGTTGTCTCTTAGTTCCTACTCTGTTTAGTAGGAACTAAGAGACAACTAGGTACTAGTTACTCTGTTTGTAACATTAGGAAACTACAAACTGCCTCGTTGGCCTAGTGGTGCTAAGCGCGACTGCTACGCTAGAGGTCTTGGGTTCGATTCCCAAGTCGACCAAGATGTTATTGGGTTTTTCTATGAAATTCTCAGTAGCAGGTCGGAGTTTGGATTTGTGCCCGGTTAGTGGCAATAGGCTCGCCCCCTATTACATGGGACCTAAACATACCGGCGAACTGTGGGTGTACATTGGTACACCTCTGCCTAACCCTTCGGGGATACAGGCGTGATGGTATGTATGTATGTATGTAAACTACAAATGATATTTATTCATTGATACAAACGAAAGCTGCACGATACCTATGTGAACATTTCAATATAAAAGCATATGAATGTTTGGATGTCTGTCTGTCTATACTGTCATAAGTATGTATGACGACCTGTGTGGTCGAGTGGCGTACACACCGGTTTCAAGGTGTCGCTAGCACTGAAGTCTCGGGTTCGATCCCCGGACGGGTCAATGTAGAAACCAACTTTTCTACATTGCCTCGGGTCTTGGTGTTTGTGGTACCTTCGTTGCTTCAGAATTCCATAACACCACTGCTTTAGCTACTAACTTTGGGTTAAGATCAGTGTTTGTGATGATGTCCGCATTTACTTATTTATGGATGTTTGTTATTTAACTACTAAACAGATTTTTTTTTAGAATAATATAATGGACAATCGTATCAACAAACTTACACAGAAAAATAAATAAATAATAAATAAATGCGGACAACATCACATACATTGTTCTGAACCCAAAGTAAGTTGCTAAAGCACTTGTGTTATGGAATTCAGATACAACGAAGGTACCACAAACACCTAGACCCGAGACAATGTAGAAATGTGATTTTCTACATTGACCCGTCCGGGGATCGAACCCGGGACCTCAGAGCTAGCGACACCATGAAACCGGTGCGTACGCCACTTTACCACGGAGGTCGTCAAATTGCGAGTGGCCGCTGTGGTAGGACAAATATGTCTACTATTTTTATACACCCTACTTCCTCTGTGTCGTGTCTACGCTAACCTCTCTGTCCGCTGCGGTCGAGTGCCGGCTGAGTGCTGGGACAGAGAGATAGCGCGTGTAGGAGTATGTGTCGGTGTGTATATGTGGTGTGTGTGAGAGCAGACTGGCGCGCGGCCAGCTGCGCACCAAGATCGAGTCCGGCGAGGGCACCATCCCCGTCAAGAACTGCTCCAACGTGCTGCAGACCTGGGACGGCGTCATGCAGGTCAGTGCACACACCTACTTACATCTTACAAGATAACTTTGTTTGTTTATTGTACACAAAACATTAAGGAAGAACAGGACCGGTCATTGTGGAAATACTATGGGAGGCTTTTCTCCAGCTGTGGACGTCTTTCGACGAAGATGACGATGGTGATGGACACAAAAATGGTCAGATTACATAAATAAATGTATTTATGAAAAGGGGTAGACTTATTGCATATGACAATAAGAATACAATGTACTACAATAGTTGCTCAATAAAAGAGAAAAATGTAACAAATTGCCTTGTAAGACAGAGATGCAAGCATTAAAAGACATCAACGAGAGTTACTTCATCTTTATATAGCCATCTTTTTTTTATTTCAAAAATGATTTCTTGTGATTACATTATATTATATACCGAATTAATATTAAGCCATCTAAAAAGAAGACACCATCGATTGATCCAGCAATTAATAGAAGCTTTACAGTATCAGTTAAGCCGGAGTTATGTTATTGTGTTGGTCGTGTCATGTCACATTGTCGTGTCGCGACAGAAGCGAAGTGCCGCGTGTTGGCGCCCTTCATATTCCTGTCGCAACACAACACGCTTAGACTTAAGACAACACACGAGTGTTGTGCTTGTGGGCGAGGTATGACTGGTGGGGTGTCGGCAGGGCGAGCGGCTGCTGACGATGTCGTGCTCGGACAAGGCGGCGCGCTGGAGCGTGGCGGGGCTGCAGGGCGCGCTGCTGGCGCTGCTGCTGCGCCCCGTCTACCTCACGTCGCTCGTGCTCGGCTCGCTGCTGCATCCCCACCACATGTACAGGTCAGTGCCCCACACCACCCTTATGGGGAGGAACTTCACTAATATTCTGACGATACCACCATGTGTAACTAATCTAAAAATAATCACACTGATCTGGTCTTTAATAAAAAAAAAGTGTAAATTATATGTTATGTCGGCGATATTCTTTCAGAAAGGGATACGATACATACCTTTATTAAGGAAATAAGGTTATTGAAAGTGATTTTGTCAACCAATATTTCTTCTAAATTACGATTGTCCCAATGCGGCACCTTGCAGTACCCCGTACTAGACGTCTTACTTTAAATGAAAATGTAGCTGTATATTGAGCCTAGAAGTGTACTTATATTTCGCTATTCTCATTTCTCCACGGTTCTACTAATCAATTCATTAATTAATTTTTGATTCCTTAAATTAAAATAGTGTGTAAGTGAGTATATATCATGACTTACTTTATCAAACACTTCCGATAAATCTACGACCTGTGTTTTTAATTAATATGACATAGCGTTATATTTCCAATTGTTAAACTTTAACACGTTTAACCAAGACGAAGTAAATAAAACCATATGTTTACTACATAAGACATATATTAGCGTACATTGATATTACTTGCATCTATTCTATGGAGTAGGGCGCGGCGCGGTGCGTGATCAGGTAGTAGGTCCCGCGCGCTCTACGGACATAACACGAGATGTACTATACGTAGGTACCTAGTATTACAGGTAATTTGTACTTATATTTACAGCAATATACCTAATTCTAAATCATAGGTTTTCAAAGTGCTTAGGTATATACTTCTGGTGTGCTGAAAGCGAGTGCAATCTGTTGCTGGTACTAAAAGAACAACCTAATGTCAAATTAAACTGCAAGTGTTATTAAATAAAAAAGTGCATCATTCTAAATGGTGATGTGTGACATAAGTTGAACATTTGCATCAGAAACTTATTAATAATTATACACTCTATTTCCAAATGACTATCTAACTAAAACTTCTTATTTATTTACAATTACCAATCCAAAAACAATTACACTGATCAAACTTTTATCTACATTATTAGAAAATTCTCGCTTAAGTCAAGACCCTATTCCAATTTATTGACCTCTACCCACTGCCAATGGTCAAGCGATCTCCCTTGGTATTCATCCCCAGCAGCCTCTTTACAAACGCCACCACCTTGTTCTCTCCGCCGAGCTCGAGCGTGTACGTCAGCGGCGTGACGTCAGGCGGCGCGCCCACGTAGCTGTTCCTCTCGCGCGTCGCGTGGCTCAGCTCGCCGCCCGCGCTCTTCACCAACGTGCTGACGTCACGAACAACACTGACAATAGGCACTACACTCTTACGGTTCCTTACCAAGAAGTTTAGCGCACGGAATATAAAGTTCTCGTTACTCTCAGTGTTGGAAGTCGATCGGAAGAACTGTAGGAACCGTTTTTGTCGGGTCTTCGATTGTTTCTCGTTGTTTGCGGCGATTGTTGTTTTCTTGTGTTTGATTGACTTTTCTTTAGTTTCATTGATACTTGGTACGACTTTGGTGTCCTTACTTTGTGCGTTATTTGAACTGTCAGTTGCATTAATCTTGGGTGGGTTGTTAACTGATGCTTGTTGTTTGTCATCAATACTTAGTGACGTGTTTTGTTTATCTTCGTTAATATCCGATGTATTTACATTGCGCTGTACTCGTTTCCTACGTAAATGATTAGCAGTATCGCTGTCAGGAAGACGTTTAGAATCATCTGTTTTTCGCTCAGTAATATCTCTTCGAACAGTACCTTTGTTTTGTTTCTTATATTTCTTCGTCATTGACAGATATTTGCCATATCTCCTATCATCTTTATTACCGTCTAAACCAGTTTCAACTGGTTTTATGTCCCTACTCACAGATGATTCACTTTTCTCGTGTGTATTTACTTGTTCGTAGTGTTTCGAGTGTGTTCGTAAATAGTAAGTGTAGAAGCCTCTAGTCTGCTCCGTGCCGTCACCTGTAAGCGTCAACGTGTATTATACAAATATGTGCTTACTGCATATGTGCTACGGTGCTTTATGCCTTAACCTATCACGTCTAGTTACTAGCTATTGTTCAACATTACGTGTACTTCTGTGCCAAGCGCTGTCTTACCATACTACCGGTGCAGGTCTATCCAGTGCTCTCTGCTTGCCATGCCCTTGTCTATATATTTATGTGCGAGCCTTACTTGTCGTCGGCCCCCTCTCCCATGTGCGCTATGGGTGCGCCGGCGCAGCGGCCGCGGCTGTACTCGCGCCAGGAGGGACACGCGACCGCCACGAACGCGCGCGGCCGCAGCACTGACTCCGCGTAGAACATGTACGACCGCCAGTGGCTGCAGAAGACTATAGGGGGGTAGCAAGAGGGGAGGGGAGGGGTGTTAGTGAGATACGCCGTATTATAGTGTTACTGGGATTATGTGTTTGACGCCACACGAGATTGAAAATATGGTGGTCTTTTGCCCGAGCGTTGCTTTGACTGCTTTACCGGACTTTACAATAAAGACCGTCTTCTGGCACTGTATGTTTAAGTTAAATATGGCACAGTTGTGTGACGTCACAAGGTGGGTTACACAATCCCTGTCCGTGTCAGTATGTGTGTGTGTGTGTGTACTCACACTTGTTGAGCAGCAGGTGTTGCGGGATGACGACCTCGAGCTCGCAGCCGGGCTGCGGGCTGCGGCCGCCGTTCGGGAAGAAGTCCGCGTGCCCTATGGCCTCTTTCCAGCCTGCGAAACATGTTACAACAGGATAAAATATAGTGGCGATGTTACTGTATACCGATAGAGTTTTAGTTAGGTAGCCGTTATTGTCCATTCACAGCCGAAGATTACCAGTTTACTTTCTTTTGAAAATCGACGCTAAAATCCGCACTAGCCGTGGCAGAGAATGCCTCTGGCCTTAAGTCCGCTATGTACCATATTATATACTATACATATAGTACATACTACATATACTTTATGTACCAAATAGTACATGAAGTATTAAATAAATAAACATAATCTAAGTTAGTAGTAGCATAGCTCACCGAATATCCCGGCGTCAGTGTGTATGACGTCGACGAACTCGGCGTCGGTGCGGTCGAGACGCTGCGCGAGCGGCAGGCCGCTGAACAGCGGGAGCGCCGGGTCCAGCCCCGTGATGCGGGACACGCGACCTGCGGGCGTACAGTCAAGGATAATGTCCATTAACCACTGCATGTTATAGGCCGGTCCCAAGTTGCGACAAGTTAAACAAAATATAAGGTTGTCCGTTATTTAAAGGTTAACACAAAATCTTTTCTTCGTGCAATTACTTGAGTCTTCTTCCAAAGATATCTGTAGTTGTTAGGAGATACCATTTTGATTGGTATTTAGTATTTGTGCTGGTTGGTTAGTAACTGGTGTTGGTACATACCGGAGGTGAGCGCGCTGCCGGCCACGCCCGCCGCCTGCGCGCCCAGGCTGTGCCCCACCAGGTGCGTCGTGTTCAGGTTCAGACCTCTGCGGAACATACAAACATCATCATTATATAGGATTACGCTGACCCTGTCCAAGTTCAGAGAACTATCTAACTTGGATTGTACAGCATGTAGTTGCTAAGTTTGGTTAGCTTCATAACATAGGTCGTTGCCATAGTATGACGCTATAAACCCAGCTCACCTGGAGACCATGTAGTCGATGAACTTGGCGGCGTACTGGCCGATGTACCAGGTGTTCTGCGCCGCCGTGAAGTACCACGGGCCCGCCTCCAGCCGCTGCGCCGCCACCATTATCACGTTCGTGTCGCCGCGCTGCATGTACGCTAAGCACACACAATTATTTAGTAATCAACGTATACTGACAGCATTATACTACACATACAAAATATCTGTTTAAAGATAGACTGTTAATTTAAAAGTGCCGTCTTCATTCCCAAAATTAAATATCCGAATATTCTAAAACACCACCGTCACGGTAATATTATAATACAGTACTCCAACTTCATACAAACGGACGAAACGCGAGCTATACCTACGCGCTCGATCTCGGGTTGCGCTCGGGGCGCAGACAGTCACGGCTGTACCGCAGTGTCGAACGGACGGTGTGTTGTTTTTTTAACAATAACCGCGCGATTTTTTCTATGACGAGTAGGAAATATTGTGCTGTTTTTGGTTGTATGAATATTTGCGCAAATATTTTTCGGTCGCAAATTTATAAGCCCGATTTGTTTTTCAAACAAAAACATGTTTTTTTAATTAAATCTACCAATCAAAAAACAACACGCATTTTTATTGAACACTTCCTATTCAATATACAAAGTATTTCATTTATTTATATAAAAAGGATATTTACAATCACAAAACTAAATAGAAACAGAAAGTAGGCAAATGTAATTAAAATGTTGGAGACGGGCAGCCCTGACGCATGTTTACGTACCGCGCGGCTGTAGGCATTTATTTCTATCATGCGGCCGAGTTACACTACTGTATTATAATATTACCGTGCCACCGTCTTTACTAACATTTTTTAAATGTTTTTATTAGCCTAATCTGTCCCGCTGCTGGGCAATGGCCTCCCCTTTTAGTTAGTTTGTAGCTCAGCGGTTCTTTTTTATCACACTTATGTGTGATGAATTATGTGCCAGTACATTTACCATCCCTCCCTCCATTAATCGCATACATATTTCTTCTAGACTATTCTAGGACATTCCCGACCCTTCCATAGCGTGTTATTGTTATGCTTACCTTCCCGCACCATGACGCCGCTGCCGTCGTCGGGCTGCTCCATGAAGGCGTGGAAGTAGATAACGGTGGGCGCGCCGAAGTCCATGTGCGACGCGAACAGCCGCTCGTCGTCCTCCAGCGCCAGCTCCTGGTACCATGTCGGGTTGTGTCTGTAGGAATGGAGAAGACGCAAAAATAAATATTAAAATACAAGCTTCTTAATCATCTAGGATTATAGTACTAGTGAAAACAAAACAAACGACCAGACCAGTTAGAAAATACCATAATACTGTATACACCTTAATCGAGTGTCTAGACGAGTTTCTAGTTCAGCTTGCATGTTCTGACCTAAACAAACATAAATACAGGCTGTTCTTTGACTAAGAGTATAGGTTCTAGGTACACGGGCGCCAGCTGCAGCAGCGCGTTTCTAGTCCAGGAGCTAGGTATATGTATAGTGACCTGGTGTAGAGCTGGAAGCCGACGTCGTTGTCTCCCCGCACGTAGGGGCACTTGGCCTTGTCCACGGGCGCCACCTGCAGCAGCGCGTTCTCGTACTGCACGCCCGGCGGTCCTGCACACACACACACATACATTAGTACATGTAGATAGTACTATTGTGTGACTAGGGGTGAAATATATAGGTAGGCTGCTCTGCCTGAGCAAGGTCTGGACCTGGGCATTTTTAACCGCTTAAATGATTTGCTTTGGACCGTGGACTGTGGTCTGTGTGTCGACAACCTTAGATGCGTTGACAGTAACGAGTGTCCCACAGCTAGCGTCGCCGCGTCGTGTCACAGGTTACCGTGTGGAAACCGCGACGGTCACATAAACTGCGCGCGCATCAAACTGCACTAAACCTACATCCACCTTACATAACGTGCACATTACATGGCTGACAGTTATATTACTCTGTATGTATAAGTTATCTCATATTATAACATACTAGCGTTGCCCTGCGGCTTCTCTCTCCGATTTCATAACTTTTACCGATGTTTTTATTGTTATTCTGCTATTCAGGGTGGAGACGAATCCAACAAATTAAAGATCATGAATATCGGGTTACCCGTTCCTGAGTTATAACTGGTGTAGCTAATCCGTCTTGTTTTATATATATCACTAGCTGATTCCCGCGACTTCGTCCGCGTCAATTTCTTAAAATTGCGACTATAATTTGAGATTTAAACTATCCTATCTCTCAAGTTGGATCGAACTGCACATGGTGTGCGAATTTTATTATAATCGGTTAAGTGGTTTAGGAGTCCATTGAGGACAAACATTGTGACACGAGATTTATATATATTAAGATAGATTTTCCTTAACGATTAAAAGATCTAGTCCTATGCTAAACTAAATGCTAAGCCTAATACCCAGTAGTTGTGTAACCCCCGGTCCACTTCATTACACCGTCTTACTAGGTGGGTATACAGAGTTGTGTAAGAGCACGTAACACTTCACATGTCTAATTGATTAATGTAATTAGTGGCCGGTCACGAGGAACGGTGTTTGTCAATGGTTATTAATGTGTTACCTTTATAAATAACTTCTAGCAATCATAATTTTACGATGCGAAATGAATATTTTTTTACGATGCGAATGTAACTATCTGGTTCGAATTCACTGCGTAACAGTAGTGCTATTCTGTAACATTATTTTCACATCTCGACAGCGGAATCCGCGGTGAGATGTCAAATACGTATTCTCGAATTTGAATTCTAAATCAATGCCAATTGGGTTCACTTTTGAAGTGAGCTTTATTGTCACTCAGGTGAAGCTCGATACCGAAATTATTTACAGAATAGACATACAGGACCAACATTATAAAATATGGTAAACTGTAAACTTTAACTCCAAGATAAGACATAAGTTTATTATTGCCCGCAAACCGAGTTTAAGACTATTTGAAGGACTGTTCATCTTGTGCGGTTGCAGAGACCGTATATTGGTATTGATTCACAAATAACTTCATTTGTTGAAATAAAACTACTTTAAAGGTGTCGAAACGTCGGGACTTAAAATCTAAATACAACCCGCGATAAAATCCGTAAAAGTAGTTTCAATGTCTAACATTCGCGTAAACCTCAGAACTGAAAACTTCATTTGTTTTTCGAAAAGTGCTTTGTGATAAAAAGCCATAGCGTGTGTGTACCATGTAACAGGTGCCAGCATAAAGCTATGCCACTTTGACTTATAAACTTGTTTATAAGTCATAACAAATATCAGTAAATAATATTGTGCTAATTTTATCAGTTTTACATAAATACGGGTCCATACACATGCAACATTAACTCAACCTCTTTTTTGGAGCTTAGCAAAAACTACAAGCAAGTAAACAGCATAGTTCCTTAGTTCTTAGCGTCCACAAGAACGCAGGAAGCGCCGCCCATGTTATCTACAGTAGTATGTAACGCACTTATGTAGCGATTACAATGGCCGATCAACCGTGAGCCGCTGATGGCTATCAATCTATATCATACGTAAGAGTATAGCTAATATATATTGCTGATACAGTACGGAGCGGGAATCGAACCGAGACCAGTGCGGTATGATTACAGAAACTAATGCCAATCGTATATGAGAGGCATGTCGACGTTAAAATTAGTGAATGACCTGCCAAACCAAATCATATGTTAAGCGCTGTGGTTTGATATTGGTCTTTTGGTGAACCTATTACAGTCGTGATAATTGATCAGTAGATTTGACAACGAATTTAATCGATCGGCATTTTATAAACTGAGGATAAGAGTTTTTTTTTATTCTTAATAGGTAGGTTCTGCAGTATTTTGCAACGTATGACAACTTATGAAATAATAAATAATAATTATAAAATAAACCGGCCTACATTATCCCACTGCTGGGCACAGGCCTCTTCCCATATAGAGAAGGCACGAGCATTGATCACCACGCTTTCTCCTTGTGGATTAGCGATTTCAGATCACAAATTTTGGTTTCCTTCACCGTTGTTATGAACTTATATATGTTTTTATTTTTTCTATTGAAGATAGGACATCCATCAAAAGCCAAAAAAGGATGGCTATGTTTTTGACCTGTATGATTGTCGGGGTATTACCGTGTATAGATTATATTAGCCAGCTGGTTGCGACTTGCGAGGCAGACCAGAGCCGCGAACTTAGGTTAGGTTATGAAACGTTGCTTACACTCTGTCCGCCCTGATAAATATGTTAATGTCGGAATGTTTTATGCTTGACTTTATTAGCTGCAATTAACCACACGACATTACTAGGTACGAAGTTATAATAGACATAAGTCTTGAGGCATTCACGATGGCACTATTTGGCGTGAATCCAAACTACTTCAGTCAAATTCATTGTCCTTTTAATAGTATAACGTCAATTGGCGCGACAGCCATCATCATCTCCCGAGCCTTTTCCCAACTATGTTGGGCTCGGCTACCAGTATTACCGGATTCAGCTGAATACATGGAGCGACTGCCTATCTGACCTCCACAACACATGTTACTGGGTAACGCAGTATCCCATAGAAAGACTGCTTGTCAGAAATTGACTTAACCACTGACAAAGATCAACGTATGACAGTCGGGACCATGTTAAGAAATGATCACCCATCCACGGACCAACCGCGGTGAGCGCGGCTTAACTTGTATTATCGGTCAAACCGTACGTAGCTACAAGCCCCCCAATTGGCGCGACGACGGTATGAACATAAAAACCGTCCTCTGTAGCTATGTAATGAAATCGTTCATATCAATATTTTGTTAATTAGTTATATCCTGTGAACACGGCTCATCGCTGTTGAGGAAAGCTGCCGACATTATTACCCATAACATTTATTACAAGATTTCTTTGTGTGGTTAGAGTTAGCGTTCACGTACACTCGGTGCGGTACACTCAGTGTACAGTGTCGTCGTGTATACCTAGCATAATGTAACCAGTGATGTTCTACAGTATGATGTTTATACAAGCGTGTCAGCATTACCTACATATCAAAGTGTTGTGACTGCCCTCGCGACAGCCCGCGTTACTACTCACTACAGCGTTACAGTGTTACAGCGTTACAGTAACCACAACATATTGTGATGTTCTGAATACCGGCGCGCTCGCCCGCGACCGATGTCTTACATGTTGTAGATAGGTACTTGTTGCATGAGGCCACGATGGCTCAGTGCCACGAGTAGAGGGTTAGAGTATAGGGAACGGGGTTCGGTTCCAGAAATAGATTTAGTGGTTTATATTATGCTTGTTGTTTTCCGATAAATAAATGCCATTGTTATAGTAGGTTGTTCGAGACACAAGAAATTGTTCATTATTTTTATGTGGCATAACTAGGTGAATAGGTTTTATAGATAGCATAGATTAACATTCACAGCTCTATTAATTTATAATAACTTCCCAGTAAGGAAAATCGAAAGCTACTGGTTTTAAAAGTTGTCAGACTTCTATGTGTACATTTACCAAATAAGGTATTCAGGGCAAACTTATTTAAAGTCACTATTACTAAAACTAATTCAATGGGAGTCAAAAATCCGCTAGTGTCACTAGGGTCACATCAGGTGCATCTATTATTCTCCATCAATAAGAGACCTACTACTGGCCTCTGATTGGTCACAATTGACAGATAGAGCTGTATGTCTATTCTGTTAATAATTTCGGTGACAGGTGAAAGTGAAGTGACAATAAAGCTCACTTCAAAAGTGAACCCAATTGGCCTTGATTTAGAATTCAAATTCGAGAATACGTATTTGACATCTCACCGCGGATTCCGCTGTCGAGACATGAAAATAATGTTACAGAATAGCACTACTGATGTGAGACTACTCTTACTTTTTAACAAAATCATTCAATAAATGCTTTTTTGTTAATCGCGAATCAAAACCAATAGCTTTTATTATTTAACCACCATTACCGTCTCACCACAGGTCATAGGCCATGCAATGCTATTGTCATCCATGTTTATTAATAGGAATCAACCCAATGCCCGACTGCCATATAGTGTCGAGCTGGGAATCGAATCCGTGACTTCACATAAACACAAGTACTCACGTATGACGGAGAGGAAGCACGCCAGCGGCACTATCGTCTGCATTCTGATATTGTCACACCACACTATATCTATCTAAGCTATTATTACTAAACGATAAACTAAACTAAAAAACTTAAAAAAAATAACTTAAGATATCCTCAAATTATAATAAGAAATTTAAATACGATCATATAAAAATTAAATTACGTTCCCCTAAAAATATTAAAACGTCATTGACAAATAAAAAATTAAAAACACTATTTATAAAAATATCAAGGTAATTTAATAACCTATTCATTAAAAAATATTGTTAAAAAAATATAATAAATGACTAAATAATTATGGATTTTCAACGCAATATTTCAGGGAGGTCCCTATTTTCCTAAACTACGTATCGCTCTTGTAGCCGCGGACTCGGTATTGCTGCGCCTCCCGCCTCCTCCCGTGCCACATGGTCTGACCCCTCTACAGACACTGCAGCTGCGTGCATATTATACTGCACTTTCAAATGCATCGGGTCTGAGACTCCTAGCAACTATACAGGGTGTTAAGAAACCTCTGTCCGATCCGTTAAGGTGTTGTTGGGTATCGATATCTGATTACAAAAATGTGGAAATAAAATGGAAAAAAAGAAAAAAATTATAACCTAAAAAAAATATTTTTCTCAGAAGTCGAGAGAGAGTGTCGTCGTTGTCACAGATGATACCTAATTACCAAACAAAAGGCCCCCAAAAATACCGACGAAATTGGTGTTGTAGTTTTTGTTTTAATCTCAAATTAAGGGAATTTCGGGGCAAAAAATGGTTATTTCAATATCCATTATTATTGTTTCTGTCATGAATTTTCCAAATTTGATATTTTATTTGGGCATGTGATTATGATTATTATGAACCCTCTATGACCCTTTGGGTCGGACAGGGGTTTCTTAACACCCTGTATAAAACTTATTCCAAGCTGTATAGGTTAGTTTTATAGCCAGATTTGTAGGCTCAAAGTGTTAGTTTTACACCACTGACTTACGAAAGAAAATATGGAAACTTCATTGATATATTAAAAGGAGGAAGATACGTTACGCGCTAACATTGCAATCAAAAAACCTGGACTTGGTCATCACGGTCGCACACCTACAGTCACTGATAGACAAGGACAGAGTTATGAGCCGGCGCTGTCGTGCGAGCGAAATCGCATTAGCCGCCGAACGTTGCCGAATGTTTACTCGGTACTCGTCGCGTTCTCGCAACTCGCGCATAATGTGCGTATCGTGTCTCTCACGCATGTTTGTAAGATCGATCTCGCTCTCACAAACATGGCGAAGGAAACATTAAATATTATTGTAATTTTCAACAAATTAACATTTTTGGCTGTAATCCCTATATAATGTAGTGGTAAGTAATCGCATGTGTCTTATTTTTCTTCCTTGTATTATTGAAACACTGTTTAGCTGCACAAGAAGTCATTTTGATGCGTATTTATCAAAAAAACTGAAATTATTGAGGTGTGTGATCATAACGACGTTCCATGCGCAACTGAGTGCCAACTACGGGCAATCACTTAGTTGAGTAGGACCAGGCGCTGTGACTAAGTAACGTATCTACCGCTTTTAAATACATCAATGGGAAACTTGAAGTTTTTATTCCGCTAATTGCCACAGTCCGAGACGTGCTTCGGGTTCGATCCCCGCATGGGAAAAGTATTTATGTTTGACAAAGTGTCGTTCCAAGCCTGGATGTTCTTTGTGTAGAATTAATAATTTAAATGTTTGTAAAACAACCCATACATAAGTGTCTGAATATTAGTCGATTGTGTAAGGCTCTTATTTTGTACATTGAAAATATAAAAAAAGGGGGGTGTACCTAGACCTGTCTGTCTATCTGTTTGTTCAGGTATCATGCAAAAACTACCGGTTCGATTACGATGAAACTTGGTATAATTATTCTTTATTATCCTGGGCACCACACTGGGTAGTTTTTATCCCGGAGAAGTATAAACAATAAAAAACAAACTTAATTATGCGGTTAAAAACTCATTGATAAGTTTCGTCATCCACGTGAACGAAGTCGCAGGCACAGCTAGTAATCTTAATAAAATGTGTTCTCAGAAACCGTGTCTCTTAGTTGTTAATTAAAATGGTATCTACAAAGTAAACCCACTTACATTCATAGCCCCGTATACAGACTATACAGTACAGTCAACTACACTTGCTATATGTATAACATTTTAATGTTGAATTGTTTTTTATTTTAAAACAATAAATTTTACTTACGGAATTATAGAGTAGTTGCCTTAAAAGCTCGTGAGTTAGATAATAAAACAAATGATAAGTATTTTGTCTTGTGTCACGCAAACAAATGTTACATATTCAATGAATTGAAGTAGGAATGTCTTGACGTCACTCCCTACAGCTTTAACCACTGCGTGACGTCACAAGCCCGCAATTAATTTTTTTAATACGTTATATAATAACACTGAAAATTCAATTGAGCCGTTTAATAAATTTTATAATTTTTAATAACTTATCAAACGCTCAGTTAAATCATCAAAAAAAAAAAAAAAACATTTTTTCGTTAATGAATCAGTCAGTTATTTTCTTACCACGCGGTCGACTTTACTTCGTTATGTATATCTCGTGTTGATCGTAAACAGGATACTTATATAAACGGCAGCAGGCGCCCGACGCGGCGCGCGCGCAGGATGCGTTGCGTAAGCATTGCCGTGTCATTAACTAACCTGTGCGTAAGATAGGTTACATACCACCTAATGCTTGGTTGATAACTGGGTAAGTAGTAGCCGACATACTCGGCGTATGTGTGCGATCACAGGGTGCGAACCGTTTTATAAGACCGGTATCGTATCTCTTGTTAATTGTCGTCTACGTTAAATACATAATGTTCATTTTTAGGGTCCCTTACCCAAAGGGTAAAAACGGAACCCAATTACTAAGACTTCGCTGTCAGTCCGTCCGTCTGTCTGTCACCAGGCTGTATCTCAAGAACCGCGATAGCTTGACAGATGATGAAATTTTCCCAAATTATGTATTTCTGTTGCCGCTATAACAAAAATTACTACAAACAAAATAAAATGCTACTGGGGAGTTTGTTGCGTCGTTTCTTCTCCTCAGCCAGAGCACTTAGGAAGCGGTGAAGGGTGGGTGAATAACGGTCGGTTCATCTATGGCGGTGGTGGCGTCGCGTGTTGTCGGTCGCGTGGCGCTGGGACGGACGTGCGCATGGTGGAGCATTCGACCTTTTCACACTGAACTGATGATGCGATGGTGCGTGAGGTGTGAGAGGTTAGATGTTCTATTGCCTGTTTATTCGTTGTGGCGTTGCGCGCTGCCTTTCCCGCCGGATATGAACCGACCCTTAGGGTGCTGTCCTCTTTGTAATAATTGTGTTTTTTTGATTATTTTGGTGTTACCATACCTCCTGCTTTCCGTTAAGCCATGTGTTTGTTTCACTACTTGTGTTTTCGGCACGACTGGAAGCCAACTGGATCCCAACATAGTTTGCGAGCCGCAGGTACACTAGGTAACACATGTGTATGTGTGTATGTGCAGGGCCATCTGCGGACGCATCGAGGCGTACATCTCGTCGCTGCCGCCGCCCTTCCAGCTGCATCGCCCGCTGCTGTCCCGCGCCGCCAGCACCGAGGCCCGCACGCCCGCGCGAGCGCCCTCCTTCAGCGTGTGCTGGTGCTCCACCATGCAGGTGACACACACACACACAGCAACACACAGCTCACACCCGCCAGCACCGAGGCCCGCACGCCCGCGCGAGCGCCCTCCTTCAGCGTGTGCTGGTGCTCCACCATGCAGGTGACACACACACACACAGCAACACACAGCTCACACCCGCCAGCACCGAGGCCCGCACAGTGTATTGACGTTAGTGTGTATATGTCCGCAGCAACCTGAGGTGATCAACGCTACGACGGGCAAGCTGGAGTCGGGTCAGCCGTCCATGCTGTGCAAGCAGAGCATGTTCGCGCGCTGGCAGTACCTCGTGCGCCGCCTGCCGCTGCTGCCGCAGGTACAAACACACACACACATCACTCCGTCTTGCTCACACTCGGCACAGTCTATCACTCCCTCTCTCTCCCGCGTGTGCAGGAGTCGGAGCTGGACGAGAGTGGGGCGAGCATGGCGCCGGCCGCCGCGCCGCGTCTCCCGGACAACCTGGAGCAGCTGCTGTACAACGAGGCCAAGCAGATGTGCCCCACATACCAGGTACGAACGATCTGATAGCAGACTGGTTTAGGTGTACTGGTTGTGTCGCCTCGTAGTAACACGTAGGTTGTGTGTCAGTTGGCGAAGCGTCGGCTGTTCGCGGCGTTCGAGAAGGCGGGGTTGGGGTCGTGGGTGCGACGGCCGCTGGAGCAGGACCAGTTCGTGTGCGAGATCCCCGGCGCCGACCCGCGCCTGCTGTTCGCTTAGACCGGCCGCGCGAGCCGCCGCGCCGCCGCGACCCCCGCACGCGGGCCCTCCCCCTCCTCCCCCGCCAGCCCCGCACGCGAGCCCTCCCCCTCCTCCCCCGCCAGCCCCGCACGCGAGCCCTCCCCCTCCTCCCCCGCCAGCCCCGCACGCGAGCCCTCCCCCTCCTCCCCCGCCAGCCCCGCACGCGAGCCCTCCCCCTCCTCCCCCGCCAGCCCCGCACGCGAGCCCTCCCCCTCCTCCCCCGCCAGCCCCGCACGCGAGCCCTCCCCCTCCTCCCCCGCCAGCCCCGCACGCGAGCCCTCCCCCTCCTCCCCCGCCAGCCCCGCACGCGAGCCCTCCCCCTCCTCCCCCGCCAGCCCCGCACGCGAGCCCTCCCCCTCCTCCCCCGCCAGCCCCGCACGCGAGCCCTCCCCCTCCTCCCCCGCCAGCCCCGCACGCGAGCCCTCCCCCTCCTCCCCCGCCAGCCCCGCACGCGGGCCCTCCCCCTCCTCCCCCGCCAGCCCCGCACGCGAGCCCTCCCCCTCCTCCCCCGCCAGCCCCGCACGCGAGCCCTCCCCCTCCTCCCCCGCCAGCCCCCTGCCACCGCTGCGGCTCCCAGTCGCTGCCGGGGGCCGTAGCTCCCCCGTAGTCACTGTATACCCCCAACGCCCTCTAGGCACTGCACTCCCCCAAAGTCCTATAATCACCAAGAGAACAGTAGTCCTCGGGAGTCAAAGATCCCTCGCAGTCCCTGTATCCCCCGAGGGTCATAAAGCCCCTGAAATCCCTGTAGTCCCCGCCAGTCCTCTGCCTCCCCTTCGCCCCGTAGGTTCTGCATTGTCCGCAACTCTCATAACTCCAAATAGAAGTGGAGTCCCCAGTGGTCATAGTTCCCCCGCAGTCCCTGTCTCGCCCAAAGCACTAATTACCCCTGGCAAGCATATAGCCGTTGAAGTCCGAGTATCCCCCGGAGGTCATATAAACCCCTCGGACCCTGTAAACCCCGCAACCCCTCTCCCACCCTTACGCCCTGTAGCGTCTACACTCCCCGTAGGTCCGACAACCTCCAAGACCCCTGTTGCCCCAGCGAGCCGGGAGTTGGGGCCCCGTACCCGTATGTACCTCGCGTACCGAGACCTAAAGCTACCCCACACAGACACTGTGCGTGACGTCACCGATACATCTGAACGCTGGGATGATTGTGATGATAGTAATGATACAAATGGTGATGTAAGAGACACGAGAGGTGATAAGGACGTAGATAAGGTGACGAGCATGATGCGGGAGGTGGCGCTGAAGCCGGCGGAGCGCGTGTTCTGGCGCGACTTCTACCGCGGCCGGCAGGCGAGGCGGGGGGCGGGGAGCGTAGTGCTAGGACAGTACGAGACGACGGTGACGTCACACGTGTCAGTGTTACCGTAGAGATAGAGAGAGATGGAAGAGGCAAGAGTGAGACGGCAGATGAAAGGGAATCAGTAATTAAGAAATTGTCATCGAACTTGAGTCGCTACAGAGAGATTGATAAGAATGAGTTACTTAGCAATGGGAGGCCCTGTGAGGGAGGGCCCCAGGACCGGGGCCCCGACTCATTCAGTATTAAGAGCGCTCTGTTACAGCGTAGACTTAATGTTTACCATAGTGTTAGTTCTGCGCGAAGTAAATAAGATCTTTTTTAAAATTACATTTTATTTTACTTGGTCCATTTAGGACTTTTTATTCAAATTAATTACTTGTGAAGTACAACTTTTTTAGTTAAAAAAAATGTTGTTTAAGTTTTTTTTTTACTTTATTATATATTTGGTCATTCCTATAAGGGTTCTAAGAATCTCGCCTTACCTATTAATTTTTTTATGGACCTAGCATAGTTTATTGACCTTTTTATGTTAACTCATTATTGCCTCCCAGTTTATCATTGCTATTACAAATGTTCTGTTAGTATGTCTGTCTCTCCTAAGTCTCCACTATTAGTTCTTGCTGTCATTACAAACAGTTTAGGCCGCTGGCTACTTATTCTAAGCCATCTATCTGACGTCACGGCGTGTCTATAACCTACCCCTTCTCTGTTCTCCTTGTGCTACCTCTCGAAGCATTCCAAGTCACTTTGCAGCATGGCTACCGAAGCCCCAACCTTAAAGAGGGACGCTACCTCCTCCTATCTCCCCTCCCATCCGCGGAGAGCATGTCCCCCCCCTCCCCCCCCCCCCCGGCGGGGCCCCCCGCGTGCGGGTCGCGGCGGCCGCGCGCCCTCACGGCCAGCCTTGGAAGCAGTACACACGCATACACACAATACATGTACACTATACATACATACACACACTCATACACATACCATCTCATACTATACATAAACATAAGGTATATTTTAATAGAACTTGGAAATAATGTAAATATATAAATCAATCAAAATTTTTCTTTTAACTCTCTTGTAGTGTGTCAAAAAGTGTGTCTCAAATGTGTACTCAACTAATTTTACTTTGTCACCTTTTATTATTGTCTTTCCATATTCTCTTTACATCATTATAGAACTAATCTTAATAATGGCTAATTAAAACTAAATAGACGGCAAAAAAGTATCAATATGGTATTGTTTACATATAATACAAGTAAGTTCTATTGAGAAATACACACACACACGTAACCCCACACTAACACACACATACACACGCCACGAGCAGCGGATGAAACAACGTTGGAATGTTGCACAAACTTGCACAAAATTGTTTAAATTAAATTGTTCCCGTGTCGCCCTTGATGTGACGTCAGGGGACACGGAACAATGTGAAAGTAATTCGTACAAAAAATTAATAAAAATTGTTTTAATCGTTTTAAAATTATGTTGATTCGAAATCTTTGAAAGATGAAAATTATTTTGAACTTCTTAAAGGGCAAGTTTATTTAAACATTATTGTTACGCTGGTCCGAGGTCACACCGGACGGTTCCCCGCACTATATCGTGTTCGGCTTCCAGTCTCACCGCCAGCTGAACACCAGTATGTTATAGAGCGACTGTCTGTCTGACACACAACACATTTACTGCGGGATACAGCATGTCTTGGTGAGACTGGAGGTCACTTGGGTCTCCGAGGACAGAGGTCAGGTCATGTTGGGTGTGACCTCTGCCGGGTCGTGTCGGCTGCTCCACGTTAGTCAACTGATGCCAATGACTTGATTTAGTTAACTTTGTTTTGTACTTATTTAAGTTACGACTCGAACACTATACGTTTTTAAAATAAATCAAACACAGCATAGCTACGTCGTTCTGTCTCTTTCTGCCACACACAATTAGATAAGGACAGAAAATATTTCACACCATCTTTTTTATTGAATATCCTCTATCCCTTTCTAACGTATGTAATTAGAGCGAGACAAAGCGATTCTTGTTTAGTTGCACTAGTATTATCGCTGGCTATGTTAATCTCTGCTGTTCGACTCGTAACGATCTACTTGTATGTAATAATTGTTCAGTTTCCACAGCGCTGCGTACTGGGAGAGACAGTATTACAAGTCGTACTCAAGCGATACTCAACTTTAACACACTCTTAAGTTAACTACGTCTATATAATTACATTTCTATATAATGTATTGAGTATGTGTCTCACACACACACACAGGTAGTGTAAACGTAGGATTAAAGTAACAAAGACTTAGAAACCACTCAAAGTTGAGTGCCGTTTGAGAATTCGGCTAGTTTTAGTATATTTAAAGCGTAATAAACTAAACGAGTTCAGTACGTAGCGCCTTCTAGATGGTAATCATAGTAATCATTAACTAAGCGTGCACACACTGGCGCCATTTTAATAAACAATTGAAATACTTCTTAAATGTCAAACTGACAGGTTTGTAAGACAATACATGGTGTTGTCTGTATATAATTAAGTAACTAATTGATTGTTAAGTTGTTAATTAAGTAACTAATTAGATTATCTGAAATCTGATTGTTTTCGTATTATTTTAATCATTTTTTGTTATATTTTAGTAGTTTTAAGAAGAAAATAATTTTTGTGTATTAATGTTTTTAGATTTGTAAAAATACGTTATAAATTAGAAAGCAATAACAATGCGCTGCCACAAATTGTAATTGCCACACTTGTTGTAATCAGACTATAAGCATTTTAACCACCAATCAATATGGGCTATCGCGAGTCAAAATCAGCTACGATCTCTATTTGTCATTTTCCACCAATAACAGGCCAGTAGCCTGTCTCTCATTGGTGGAGAATTACAGATACACCTGATGTGACACTAGCGACCCTAGCGGAGGTTTGAATCGCCGTAGCCCCCATTAGTTTAGTTCCGTGCTCGTGCCGCTAGGGGCACCAGTGTGTCGCGTGGTAGCTCTAACGAAGTTATATATTTTCTCTGTATCGTTGTTAGCTGTAGTTCGAGGACTTCCGTCAATTGAAACTGATTTGATCTTGTTTAAGAGTAAAATATAATTATTATCTGTTTGAAAATGTGTGGTTTTATTTACCCTGGACTTACTAACTGAAGGCTAGGTAAGATATGAAAGAGGTAAGACGTGGAAAGCGAAGGATCGGCGGACTTACTACGTAACTTGCAAAAGCGCAAAGCAACAATAAGTCGCAGCAACTTTTAGGAATTAATTAAAAAAATCTCTTCCTCTATATTACATGAGTAGATATAGATGGTTTCCACATAATAATATGTATTATAGTGGCAGGTATTGTGTGAAATTAAAAAACTAGTAACATAATATCATTTATTTATTGATACAATAAACTTTTAGTTAATTAACATACGCTACCTAACAACAAGGGGACAGCAGGTTTCTGAGACAACGGTAAAAACTTCTAACTTTTACATAACATGAGCCAAGATACTAAGAACGTACTTTGACTTAGCATACCCCATCTCTACCTCGCATTGGTGCTTTTGCTTAGCCACAGTACGTTCTTAGAATACGTCTATTTATCTTTGACAGTGAAATAACTTGACTATTTTATAATATTGCACTTTATATCAGTAAAGATATAACTATTATAAGTTATCATTTATACAACGAGAGGAGAAAACATTGCACTGTCACTAGCTTTCAGATACTAAGAATCATTAAACAAATAATTCAAGCCTTATAAAATTGGTACAAAAATATATATATTGAGCGAATTGAAAAGGTATAGGAGACCACATAAATATACAACATTTAATAAATGAGCAGAGCTACAAAACTATTGTCTATATTTAGATATCACACGGAGCTATGTTTCTGGAATACATTTTAACACTTTTGTTACAACTTTTGGCAAATTCTTAACTTTATCACAGCATTTTGACAAACTACATTCTACCAGGAGGCAAGCAGGTAACGATTCTCACATTTTTTTTATTGTAGGTATTTCGTTTCTCCGTCCCTCATAAGCCACCTACTATCGAGCTTAACCTAAGTATTATTCTTCTTGATAAGACTTTACTTGACTTTATTCACTCATTAATTTGTTCGCAACTCTTTCGTTTTACGATTAACTTAAATAACAACAATCTTAAAACTTAACTCGTTTGCTTACAGTCGGTCGGTCCCAAAATAAGCCACCACTGAGGACTTTTCATTAAGAAAAGTATCAGTAACATACCTGGGAGGTTAATATTCGAGACCTCAAGCACTAGCCACACTAAACATGGTTGCACGCCATCTATTGCCAGTCCCTAGCTACTACACAACACTTAATACAACGACATCTATGTCTCGAAGGAGGTACTAAACATGTCTTTATACTGTTACGTTAAATACATAAAATGCAATTCGACAGGGAACAAACTCCTCACTAAAACTCTTTAAATTGTCTGCTAATTATATTTTGTTCAGATTTGTTGCACTATAAAGTTCAGTGTTTCGATAAATTAGTTATTTTGTAAACGGTGTAAGTTTCGAAGGTTCGTCACTAGATGGCTCTGTGACGGACAGTAGCTAGACGCTAGCAGTCGCGGGTCGGCAGCGGCGGGCGTGCAGCGCGTCGTGCACGAGCGCGGCGAGCTCGCCGTACAGCGGGCAGGCGCGGCCGGACGGCTTGCAGATCTCGCGGTGGTCCACCGAAACGCCGTGCAGGGAGCCCACGCCCGCGTCTACACATACACACGTTATGTTATAATTAGCAAAATATCTGGTACTATAATAAGAAAATGAATGATGGGATACCTTTTTGGAGTCATCTTGAAAAGCACAAATCTTAGTAACGATCAAAATCACAGATAAATTGACATTGCGTGAAATAGTCAAAATAAACCTTAAATTAAAATGTGAATATGGAGCACATAAGTACTTATGTAGTTACATGTTATTTCTTATTTTCTGCCAACAACAGTAAAAATTCTCTACACCAACAGCTTCAATATACCCTTTAAGATAGGGCGGCTGCTCATGTAGCCATTAGAATTGATGTCATAAAAAGTAAACAGCATTAGGTAGCAATAGTATGTGTTACCGGCGGAGTCCTCGCCGACGATGGTGAGCCAGAGCACGGACATGAGCGTGCGGCGCGTCTCCACGAGCGAGCGCACCGCCGGCCTCCCCGCCGCCGCCGCCGCCAGCCACGCCGACTGCAGGCCCAGCACCAGCGGACAGTCTGCCCACACAATACCACACCCATTATGCCCATGCTTGGAATATAGCGTGTAACAAGGGTGAAACGAATCCCGCAGGAACGCAATGGATAATCATAAAAATAATTTAATTAACCAAAATAGCGGCGATGTGGTTCGCTACCCATCACGTCTCTTTTCTCGCGGGGGCGAAAAGCGACCCACGGAGAGCCGTTTCAAGGGAATAATGATAATGGTCAAAGCGAAACAAGTGTGTAAGGATCGTAGCAACTGGAAAGAAGTGGTCTCTGCCTACCCCTTCGAGGGAAAGACGCGTGATTATATGTATGTATGTAACAGGCGTCAAATAGATGACAGAAACGCACGAATTACCAAAAGATCCTTCATCTTTTTATTCATTAAATATCCTGCAAATGGCGTTATTATTGGGCATTTTTAGGACCTTGGAGTGTGGATATGTACCTCCATACTACATACCAACGAAGTGGTTAGTACCACTTCGTTGGTCTTCGGCCCATTATTAAGAGATTTCTCTTAACTAAGTATTAAAAAAAAACAGAATCTCTCAGTGCCACACAGGACAGCCCCCTTGAAATTCCTCATACCACAAGGTTGCTTTTCCACGAGCCATGTATAAGCAGTGAACAGTGACCGAAGCCATAGCTTGGCTGCTCTCATATCCCAGAAGAGCTCACCTTTAGCGATCTCGAGCAGTTCGATGCTGCGGCAGGTGATGGGCGTCTTGATGTGCGCGAGCGGCGACCCGCGGTGCGGCACCGAGTAGAACATGAAGCCGCAGCTCTCGCGCCACAACGACGCGCGACGGGACAGGTAGGCATTGTCTTCTGAAACGGGGAAGTAACGTTATACAATAGAACGTCAAATCAATTAAAGCTGCTAAATAAAAGACGTGCGTTGAGTACAAGCGTATATTATAACTGCGTCACGAATACAAGTGCGCGCTTACCTGCTAAACATACCCTCTAATATATTTATAATATGTAACACCTCCACCCTTAATTTCTACTATACTTCTTAAAAAAAACATAACAACTTATTACACAAAAAAAACAAATAATCTCAGACTGTTACAAACAAAATAAGAAACTAATAATCCATGTCCCTAACAATCTTATATAAATATGTATAACATTTTATCTCCCTTTCCCTCATGATAATCATTTGTAACATTCGTCTATACCAAATCGTCTCACAGGTTTACGTACACGGCAAATATTACGCGATTCATCAGTTACATTGTTGTTTGGGCCATGATTGTCTATTTCCCGCACATTGGGCACGTTAGACGTTGGCGGGGTTGCCGATAATACGGTGTCAGTATATTCGGTTGGTTTTGGCGATGCGCATTCGGCTACCATCGGGCCGGCCGCGGCGGCGACCGCTGCGTCGGACTGTTTCTCGTTGTTTACCGGGAACATTAGCGAAGGGCGGAATCGTTTCACAGGTCTTTCGCGTACCGGCTGAATGTCACCATTATTACGTGTTAAGTTTTCTATATTAGTTACATCTTTTGACACTCTTAGCTTTAGTTGGTCGACATGTCTGTGTTCCTCGGTTCCATTGATAGATTTGACTTTATAATCCGTACTACCTGTTCTCTCTATTATTGTCCCTGCCGTCCACTTATCAGAGCTACGATAGTCTCTAAACCAGACCTTATCACCCGCCGTAAATTGTCTAATAGCCCCCCCAACTGACATTTCTGTTCGCTTCTGGCGAGCCTTTACAAATTCCTTCTGATCAGGTTTCAAGCAATCTAGACGCATGCGCAAATTTCGCCCTAAGCACATTTTTGCCGGACTTTCACCTGTTGTGTAGTGCGGTGTATTTCTATAAGCTAATAGGAATCTACACAAGGAAGCGTGTATATCTGTTTTAGACTTAATGGCTTTTTTTATATTACGTTTACATATTTTAACGGCGTTTTCCGCCGCTCCATTCGAAGCCGGGTGATATGGAGCTGAAAAAATTTGTTCAATCCCATTGGTACTTAAAAATTGTTTGAACTCGGTACTGAAAAACGGAGGGCCGTTATCACTAACTACTTGCTTCGGCAAACCGAATCTCGCCCACATTTCCCGCAACTCTTTGATTACAGCTTTCGCTGTAGTGTTATTCATTTTAATTGCCTCTATCCATTTCGAATGAGCATCAACGACAATAAGATAAGTTTGCCCCGCTAAAGGCCCCAAAAAATCTATGTGTATCCTGGTCCATGGGCGGTCTGGCCATGGCCAGGCGCGCGGCGCGTGCGCTGGAGGGGCGTCAGCCACCGCGGCGCACACGGTGCAGGCACGGCACGCTGCTTCTACGGCCTCGTCTATACCCGGCCACCACACATAGCTCCGAGCCAGCGCCTTTGTTTTTACTACCCCCATATGACCTTCATGAAGCTCCGTAATCACTTTATCTCTGCAAGAGTTTGGAATAAGGACCCTATGTCCCCACATTACACAACCTAATTCTATATATAACTCATTTTTTCTATTAACATATGGTTTTAATTCTCTAATTTCGATATAGTCCGGCCAACCGTCATTAATATATCTAGCTACTCTGCTTAATATACTATCCGAAGCAGTTTCTTTTTTTAATTTATGATAATCTAAGAGTAACGCTTCTGAAGCAAAATGTAAATATGTTTGTTCTGGGGTGTTTAATTCTTCCTTATAAACCACTTCTTTATGCTTACTAATCAACCTAGACAGAACATCTGCTGTATTCTTGTCCGTGCGAATATACTCTATATTAAAGTCATAAGCTGATAATTTTATAGCCCATCTTTGTAGTCGACTAGCCGCCGTGTTGGGAATACCCGCCTGCGGTCCAAAGATTGTGACTAACGGTTTATGATCCGTACGTAAAGTGAACTTTCTACCAAATAAATATTGATGGAATTTGTCCATAGCAAATATTATCGCGAGGGCTTCTTTATGAATCTGACTATAGTGTTGCTCGGCGGCGGTGAGCGCGCGCGACGCGTACGCCACCACTCGCTCGCCGCTGCCGTCCGGCGCGCGCTGCGCCAGCACCGCCCCGAGTCCACGCGAGCTCGCATCGCATGTTACTATGCTCTCCAACGACATATCAAAATGTGTCAAGACTTCCGCACTACACAAAAGTTTTTTAATTGTATTAAAAGTTTTTGTATGTGACATTGTCCATTTCCAATGTTTACCCTTTTTCAGTAAGTCATAAAGAGGGGTAATATGAGTGCTTAAATTGTTTATAAATTTCCCGTAGAAATTAACCATGCCCAAAAACGATTTTAATTCCGAGATATTGGTTGGATGAGGCATACCTAATATGGGTTTTAACTTTTCCGGGTCGACTCGAACTCCCTTTTTATCTATTATGAACCCTAAATACTTTACTTGGTCAGCCATAAACTCACATTTTTCTTTTTTAATTTTTAAACCATTGGTTTCCAAAATATTAAATACTTGTTCTACGCTTTTTAAATGCGAGTTCCACGATTTACTTTTTATTAGAATGTCATCATAAAATACTACTACATCCGGAATAGTTTTAAAGAGATTTGTCATTATTTTTTGAAAAATTCCAGGACTAGAAGCGAGACCATACACTAGACGGTTGTATTTAAATAGTCCTCTATGTGTATTAATGACGGTGTAGTTCCTAGACGTTTCATTTAAAACCAGCTGATTATAAGCTTGAGATAGATCTAACTTGGTAAAATAATGATTACCACTCAAGCCACTATACAAATCTTCTACTTTTGGAACCGGGTACCTATCGACCAACAAAGCTTTGTTCAGTGTCACCTTATAATCCGCGCACAGTCGTATTCCGCCGTCCGCCTTCCTCGCTATAACCAACGGCGTGGCCCAGTCCGAGCGGTCAACCGGCTCGATGACGCCGGCGCACAGCATTGCGTCCAACTCGGCGTCCACCCGCGGGAGCAACGCGTACGGTACCGGGCGCGCGCGGCAGTAAATCGGCTGCGCTCCATCCCGCACGTACAGCTTGACCTCTTCCCCCGTATACTTGCCCAATGTGCCGTCAAATAGACTCTCATGCCTGGAGATAATATCATTAAGCAAGTTATTTTTACATGGCACCATATTATGTATTTCTGTACACTTACTTAGCATAGGTATTTCTATACACAATTCAGACAGCCACTGTCTCCCTAATAAACTAGTGCTGCCATTCTTTATTACATATAAATCCAACTTTTTCACCTTATTGTTATACTTAACATTTGTTTCCAAGTAACCTATCGGATAAACAGTAGAACCGTCGTAAAATTTTAACTTTAATTTACACGTTTTTAGAGGCAAATCCTTAAACAATTTAATGTATGCTGAATAACTTATACAAGATAACGCCGACCCTGTATCGACTTCCATTTTTATAGGTTTATTATTTATAATAATTTTCATACACACCGGTCTATACTTCGCTAAAGACATCTGGTACATTGCCTCCTCGCCATCATCAGACGCGTTCTGCTCCTCGCCGGAGGTGTCACCCGTGGCCGGCTCGCGCAGCCAGTGCGCCGCGCCGGCAGCTTGGCGGCCCGCGCCAGCGCCAGCGCGGCCGAGAGCCCCGCGTGGCGCGCCCGCGGCCCCGCTGCGCCGCTGCTTCCCGCCGTCCGCGCTGTGGCCGCTCGGCCCGAGCGCGCGACCTCTGCGTGACCTTCCCCGCGCACCGTTTGAATTGTCCGATGTCAAACGTCGATCGAATTCCTTCTTCATGCATACTCTTCGCAAATGGCCCATTTTTCCACAGTAACTGCATTCAAAATCTTTATACCTGCAGTTTTGTGAGCTATGTCCGTTGCCACCGCACGCTGAACAATTTTTGCTTCCTAATCTATATATCTTCTCGCTAAGTTCCCGGTCCGGATCTTGTTCCCGCGAGCCCTCGACAGCTCCGGCGTCCCGCTCGGCTGCCTCCAGGGTGTTGGCTAACTGTAGCGCTTTGTTATAATTTAGATCCTGTTCCGCAAATAACCTCTGTCGAATAAAATCGCTCCGCAGACCGCACACGAACTGATCTCGTAAATTTTCTTCTAAGTTAGTTTTAAATTCACAGTATCTAGACATCTTTTTCAAGTCAGCCACGTAGTCTGCTATCGATTCGCCTGTCACTTGCCGTCTTTGACGAAATCTGTATCGTTCTGCCAGGATTGACGGTGTCGGTTGCAGATGTGCACGCAGTAGATCCACCGCGACCGCATATGATAAGCTTGACGGCTTCTTAGGACTCGCTAATGTAGACAATAATTCGTATGTCTGTTCACCGATTAGCGCGATTAAGGTCGGTAACTTCAAATCGTCCGTTATTTTGTTTGCCACAAAATACATTTCCAGTCGATCCACATATGCTGACCAGTTACCGGTTTTCACCTCAAAGTCTTTGATTTTGCCCACAGACATTGTAATTATCGTCCCCGACACGATAACAATAAAATATTCTGCACCGAACAAAGTTTTATCCTCGTCGCCACTGCTAAATAAAAGACGTGCGTTGAGTACAAGCGTATATTATAACTGCGTCACGAATACAAGTGCGCGCTTACCTGCTAAACATACCCTGTAATATATTTATAATATGTAACAAAAGCCATAATAAATAATAAATAAATGCGGACAACATCACATACATTGCTCTGAACCCAAAGTAAGTAGCTCAAGCACTTGTGTTATGGAATTCAGAAACAACGAAGGTACCACATACACCCAGACCCGAGGCAATGTAGAAAAGTTGGTTTCTACATTGACCCGTCCGGGAATCGAACCGGGGACCTCAGAGCTAGCGACACCTTGAAACTGGTGCGTACGCCACTCGACCACAGAGGTCGTCAATAATAATAATATAATGAAGTTTTATGTATATTCTGCTATTTAACATTCTGTATGCGTATGTAGGGTTAGTTCAGGCACAACAACAAAACATTACATCATTAAAACCTTCATGTTTCAGACTTCTTCATTTCCGTTAACTCAACTTAAACTGTGTTGCGGTTCAGGCTAGTTACTTAATATTCTTACCTTTATTACTTGAAGACACCTCACAACTCCTCTCGCTTCCCGCCTCCCGGTTTCCTTCGTCCTTGCCGACACTAGATTCCGCGCACTCCTCGCACCTCGCTTGTTCACCAGTATTAGTAATATCATTACTGTTACTATCATTATTGACATTGTTATCACCCGAATTATTATTATTTCTTATCTCGTTCATCTCGTCAATGTTTCTTAAAGTACTTATATTATTATTTGTACAATTAAAGTCATCATTCATAAAGTTATTTGGAAAGTGTTTGTCGTTGGTCTGTCCATCACAAGTGTCGTTAAAACTATTATAATTATTGTCTATGTTATTGACTATGGTTTTGTTTTCTCTATTGCTTTGGTTCTCGGTATTATTGTTTAATATATTTTGTCCTTCACATTTTTTCTTCTCCAGTTTTAAGTGGGCTTCATAAGCTGGAACAAATAAAGTTTACATTTATGCCTCCACTAACTTCTTCAGATATAGGAGAACAAGAAAAAAAAATGCTTTTTAATAATCAAAACATGCGATAGCGGTCTGTAAAAAAAATAATATTATCAGTCATTGCAGAAAAACGGCCTCACTGCTATGTTTTGATATCTCTCATTTTATTGATTTCAATGAATTTTCAACTAAAATGAATTATACACAATATATTTCTGATCGAATATGTATATGAAGAGTTCCAGAACGAGTAGTATGACCTACCTTCGCAGTATATCTGCTTGATGAAGAGCCCTCCCTTGGAGTGTCCGACCCACACGACGGGTCTCTCGCCCACGCCCAGCGCCAGCAGCTGCTCGATCATCTGCTCCGCGCGCTCGTGCAGCCTCAGTCTGGAAACATAACACAATTAATCAATTACATGATTACTTGTACCTGATAATTTACTCGTATTGAATAGATTTTTTTTTTAATTATAGGTTTGGCCCCAGTATATTACCTTTAGGGAAACCACTTTTCAATACGCTTCTGAAAACCATTTATGTAAGCGCATTAAAATGTATTTATGTATTAAAATAATACTTTGTCTTGAACAGAACTTATATGTTTACCATTAAGACCCATCACTTTTTTCGGTAGATTCGCATGACTTACTAAGTCAAACGCTTTTGAAGAAACCAAAATTATTCTTAAAGCAATTATTTTGTCAATTAGCAAATATTTTTCTAACCTCTTATTGCCCTTAACCCACAGCGGCCTCCACAGATACGGGTCACTCGTATAGTTAATGGAGATGACCCTCGCTTCGGGGAAGTCCTCCTTGATCCAGTCTCGTGGCCAGCAGGAGGAGTAGCAGTCATCGCACACGCAGCCGCAGCCCGCTGCGCACGGCTCCGACCGCTTCTTGCACTTGCACTCGCTCAGCTTGCACTTCTCGTTCAGGCACCTGCAGCTGTCGTCGCTGCACTTCTCCGTGTAGTTACACTTGATGCCGTCCTCGAGGCTACAGTTGATGGTGTTCAGATCACAGCGGTTATCACAGTCGTTCTTGAAGAGTTCGCTCACGAACTTGGCTTGGGTTTCGTAGTTAACATCTACATGAAGTAACGTGTTGTTGTAAAAGTTCTCAGTGATTAAGGAGTTCTCGTTCGGCAGAATCTTCTGGAAGCAGCCGTTAAATTGGTTGAAGGTGATGTTTTTGTTTTGTTCAATGTTGGTCTCGTAGTAGACCTGCTGTAGGTGGCTGTACTCCGGCTGCTCGCTGTGGGAACAGCTGCAAGGCTCGGTGCTGTGGTCCCTGAGGGGTACCTTGGTGGGGTCCAGCTTGTACTTTGTCCGCCAGTCGCCTTGACGCCATGTGTTGCCAAGAGATCCTGCAATGGAAATAGGGTGAGGTTACCTATATTGTTCTAGATACTCATATTGCACACACCAAAAAAAAACAAAATATGATGTTATTTAGACTCCCCCATTCTATCATTAGCAACTACTAGACCAAATGTCGCATGCCACCCGTGGCATGTCTTATCATCATCCGCCTTTCATGTAACCAACAGTTGGTTACATGAAAGGCGGATACCAACGGAGTTGGTTACCAACTGCTTACTTTATTTTCTTAGCTCGGTCTACTGCAACACTATACCAGAATAGACCACAGTGATCGTGACTGACTTACCGTAGAGTCCGTGCACGAAGATGACGTCTAGCGAGTGCGTGTGCGGCGTGTGCAGCGTGACGCACTCGACGCGCGGCTCGGGGTGCAGGTGCGCCGTGCCCGCCGCCCGCGGCTTGGCCGACGGCTTGCCCGGCTGCCGGGACGCTGCGGTGGAGGAATTATGCCGTGTAATGTCAAATAGAAATCAGAACTCTGATTGCTATCCCTAAATTCATTTATCGTTGACAAGTCAGCATGCGAGCTATGTCTATTACTGTCGTCATGGGTACGGGCTATGACAGATTGGCATAAGCTTAATTGCAGTGCAAAGTGTTTGCTAATTTTTTCTTTTCTTTTATTAGACGTCTAAGCAAGTGGTCCTTATCGTTGAGCAGTTCATAAAAGCTACTCTACATACCGGTGACAGCGGGCAGCGGCGCGGTGAGCAGGCGATGCAATAGTACTGAAGCCGTGCTCCATACACATGACACCATCCAGCGACTGTGGGCAAATAACAACACTTTAAAACCCTTTATTCCAACTAGGTAAAGTAATACCTCGGAGCAAAGTAATACATAGGAGAAGTAGCACTTTTCAAATGTCAATACAATGAATAGCGCCCTGATCTGCCCACCCTTTCCGCTTCCTAAGTGCTCTGGCTGGAGAAGAAACCGCACAACAAACTCCCCGAATACAGCATCATCTTCGCACTATTATTTGCACACACACACACACACACAAGTCTCTTCGTGTGTGTCCCTGTCCCTAACGATCCCCGTTCAAATCAATTGTACCTCACACATGATCGGAGCCGCACGAGCGCCACGCCGCGCCGCCGCGGCCGTCGCCCGCCGCCACGCGCCCGGAACCGCGTCAATTGCCGCCATTAGCGTCGTTACCTGACCGACCTGACCGTATTGTGTGCCATGTGTAGGAGGAGCAGTTTATAGCATAACTTGTTTGAGAGTACGTTAGGAAAATAGTAGGCCTTTCTACATCGATTGTCGATAAGATTTGAAAAGTTTTATCGTTTCTGAAACCGTTGGATGAAGACGGTTGAAATGTCAACAGGATTACAGGATATGTTTCGTTATGGCTAAGAATAATGGCGATAAGAGATGCTATTAAAAATCATATCAATAAAAGTCAGATGAAGGACAATCTCAAACAACCTTACTCTTACTATTACATACATTGGTATTACTATAAGTTGGTTAGTGTAGCTCAATACAGGTTTTTTTAAGCAATTTATGTCTTGTAGTCCAAATCGAATCAAAATTCTGCCGTCTGAAACTTAAAAATCCCTAAAAAACATATTAAGTTACCACGTCATTAGCCATTTTTCACCGGGGGTGGTTTACCCCCTATATTTATCACGTATCGTTTTAGTGTCAGTACGGTAATGACTGCACTCACTGCTGCGGCTTCCGACCTTCACCTTCACACTAGCACTATTTATGTCACACACACACATACACACAGGCATGAGGGGTAAACAATGTAGAGGGAGGGGGTGGTTTATGTAGCGATAGAATTACAGTGGAACCAATTAGGTATTATGGATCTGAATAAATCATTCAAAACAGGTAATTAGGAAGGTAGAAACAGGTATTCAAACAAGGTATCTATTTGAATACCTGTTTCTTGCTAAAATAATAAGAAAACAGGACATTAAATAAATCCCCATAGAACCTAAAGTGCCTTCAAAAATCGAAGAACAGGAGAATGGTTTTAAGAAGAAACTTTGTTATATTATTTGTTAAATATTTAAAGTAAGTAGTGTGTGAGTGGGATGACAAATCCTCATATAAGTATATATTAAAACTTGGCTAGGAAACGTAATTAGAAAATTATTTGTTAATCAAAATTGAACAGCAATTATCCACGAACATTCGTCATAGAATAGAAGTACTTCTCTTAATTTGTAGTCATTAAAAAACAAGACCGTCTGTTGAGGAGCACAAATGCGAGGCGTATCGACCTGCCACCAATGTACCATATAGGATGTGCATATATAGTGCATAAGGCTCAATTTGTAATAGATATAGGTATAGTGTATAAGGAAATTGTACAAATTGTCATAGTTGTATAAGTAAATATGTCATACATAATACTGTAAACGGTGGCAAGAGAGTAGCGGGGTAGCCCACCCGCGTACTCCGCCCGCAACCGTGTTTTGGCCGCAGGTGGCAAGCGAGTAGCGGGGTAACCCACCCGCATACTCCGCCTGCGAACGTGTTTGGCCGCAGGTAGGAAGTGAGAGTAGCGGGGTAACCCACCCGCATACTCCGCCTGCGACCGCACGTATATATGTATATAGGTTAATTGTAAATATTAGTTGTAGTTCAGTTTCGTAGTTCATCTTTGTCGGTCGTAACGCCCATTGTGTACTTCGTAATTGTTATTACCCGCCGTGATTATAAACTCCTGTGATTTATCTCCTGTGAATAAAAGTGCCTTCAAGCAACCTCAACTGTGTTTGTGTTTTCGTGTATTTCCCTGATTCAACAAACCCCCGCGCCTGAATAGCGTACACCGTCCCTTGTCAATGAATCATACAGCATATTATCGACACAAGTACACAATGTATGTACACCTATGTATTACATACAAGATGTGACACACGCCAGCTATATATGTCCCTATATGTTATACATACATACATATGTATGTATGTAATGCACTCGTGTCGAGGGTACAAAGGTCGACCAGGTCCACATGACAGCTGTATCTTTAGTCAATAATCGATACATAATGCGCCTATGTATCGATAATGTTGGTACAGCTCTAGCTTTATATCGATGTCAGGTGGAAAGTATCTTGTTTTGAGATGATTTAATGAAACTAGTTACTTGCAAAATTTGTGTAGTGGTTGTCCTGTGGTTCTATGGATGGAAAGGTAATAACAAGGTTCTAAGTTCAAACCACGATTAATTGCGATGTTACATTTAAAACGTATTACTTTTTCTTGGTTGTTCCTTTGTCTAAAGGTTAAAAGGGTTCATACGCACTATGCGGTTACCCGCAATGCGGCTAGCCGTCCGGCTGACCGCAAGCACAATTATGTACGTAGGTAATATTCATTTCTATGCGCACTGCGATGCGGCTAGCCGCATCGCGGGTAACCGCATAGTGCGTATGAACGCTAAGGTTTTCCTTATTTAGTCAGAGAAACATCTTGAAGAAAATTAAGTTAGATATCTACCTAATCGGTAAGCCCAAAGTGAGTGTAATGATTAATAATTCTGTTCTAGAAAAAAGACTTAGATGCCGTGCACACACATACAGACTAGATTATATGCAACTATTTGTAAACCTGCACGGGAATCGAACCTGCAACCTGCATTATGGAACAGTCTCATTTAGAGTGCTTTAGTAAAAATACCGTAGAATAATGTAAAGAATATGCAACATTAAAATAACTATATTCCTACATGTCGTATTTTGTGTAAGTATATAATATATATCCATAAATATTTTACAAATGAACACACAAAATAAATACTTTAACATTACGATTTTTAAGAGTTCACCTGTGTAAATAGTCAGTTGACTAAACAATGAGACACATTATGTTGTATACTTTATTGTAGTCAAAAAGCAAGATGGCAGCCAATAAAAACGGTCTCAAAATACAAGTATTTTTTATTTGGTGAATAAATACTAAACAGCAGTAAATGTGTTGTGTGTCAGACAGACAGTCGCTCTATAACATACTAGTTGATACTAGTGTTCAGCTGGCGGTGAGACTAGGAGCCGAACTTCTACTACATAGTGCGGGAAACGCTAATTTCGTAGACAGACAATTCACCTAAATAATATTTAAATAGAGAAAAAGCAAGAGCTAGTCAAGGTCGTCACAGTAATTTTCCTATTAGTTATAAACAAGTATTGTGTCGAAGGCGATAGATTACTTTATCTTATCTTAAGTACCACACAATAGAAAATATATCACCCAAGATTATATCTAACTATTATTCAAGGTTCTTTTTACATTGGGCGACGGAGTACAAAATGTGCAATAAAAATATCTTGAGACAAAACACACACGGCCCCAATCCCCATCTGATCCCGAACAAAGCAGAGCCTGAATCATATGGTAACCAGACAACTGATACACATAGTAGTTACTTTCAAAATACAGTTAAATATATCACTGTTTTTGTATAGTTCTGAAGATTTAAGTATTAAAAGTTTGAATATGAGCTCTTTTTTAGGGTTCCGTACCCAAAGGGTAAAACGGGACCCTATTACTAAGACTCCGCTGTCTGTCTGTCCGTCTGTCTGTCTCCAGGCTGTATCTCATAAACCGTGATAGCTAGAAAGCTGAAATTTTCACAAATGATGTATTTCCGTTGCCGCTATAACAACAAATACTAAAAACCACATAAAATGAATATTTAAGGGGGGCTCTCATACGACGGTGGTACGGAACCCTTCGTGCGCGAATCCGACTCGCACTTGGCCAGTTTTTAAATTACAATGTTTTTTTATTCATTTTCGGTAATTTTATTATTGCTATCAGTTCAAACTGACATACAGAAGATGACCTCCTACAATATGTGTTATCACAAAACTACACATTTCATATCAATAGGTACTATCATCTTCCTTGTACTTATCGACGAAAGTTTTGATTATTTTTTAAACAGTCACTATTGCCGATTTGGTTGAAGATTAGGTAATAGTACCTACCGATACAAGAATGATGTGTATTCTTTTACTAATAGTATCATAAATGGTTTAATGTACTAGAGGTAGGAATAAAACAAACCTAACCAAATAATGTCAGACATTAATTGCGAAATAGACACACGCCAAACAAGAAGTGTCATACACTAGTGCTGCAATAATTTGCTCTAAAGTCCGGCAAAAGCAACGCACTAATGTTTATCGATACATGTAACATCACTACACACCAGTGGGTCCAGCCGCGACCTTAATTAAAGAAACAGGTTATCTTAAACGATCCCATCTTATCAACGACACTACTATTCTTAATATACTAGCTTGGCCCGTGACGTTGCTCGTAATACATACTTTGATAAGGAAAATATCTGGAGCAATTAAACTAAACTTAAGTTGGTAAACAAGTTTTATCAAAATGGATATAGCTATTGTAGAGATAATCCCAAACACAGAGACATTTTCTATATGATAGAAAAAAAAACGAAAATAGATCTATTTATATCGTTTTTCCCATACTTCTCCCAGAAACAAGAAAAATTTAGCGTGAAAATCGGAAAAAAAATACAGAACCCTAGATGCTGGAGTCAGGCTCGCACTTGTCCGGTTTTCCCTGTACTTTATAACATAGCAAGAAGCAGACGAACCGATTTATTTTTGTATATCACCTACGTATGTTCTCTAAATAAAAGAATTCGATTTAATAATAATATAATACACCCCATAACACGTGCAAAGTATAAATAATAAGTATAAATGAACAAAAATTGAATGAGTTATTGGCGCGAAGCCACGGCCGCCATTGCGGGGTCAACGGCCGGCGCACGTGGCTTATGTAATACTCTGTACATAGGGCATATTATCGCTATGTATATTTAATTAGAAAGATAATTATGTATGTATAAATCACGGGTTTATACACTATGTTGGTGCTTTAGTACTATACTTTACATACATACTATAAGTATTTTAGTTTTATATAATATCAACTAGCTGTGCCCTTCGCCTTCGCTCGCGTAAATAATATGGATAATAATAAACTTATATTATAATCCAGGTTGTAAACTAATTGGTTCTATTTTTCATCTTATATGGTACAGTAATTTTTAGTAAAAAAGTAACTAATATTAATAAATTACAAACTTCTGCGTGTTATTAAATCAATAATATAATAATAAATTTTATTTGATTTGATAGACACACATATATGCGCAATTTTTTACACAGTGATCGAAAGAAACGAGTTTATAAAGAAAAAAAAATACAGATTATAAATATACAGATAACTTATTATTTATTATAATTATACAGATTATAAGTAGGTATACGTTTATCATGAATATATGTATGTATAAAGGAATCGGAACTTCGCGGCCTCGGGAATATATAATTTAAATACTTAATGCATATCAACCGCGATTTAAATTATTTTGGAATAATAATATATAACATTATGCCAATAACATTATGTTTTGCAAACAACAAAACCCCTTTTTTTCACATACTTAAGCATTCAGGTACCTCTCTAGAAAACTATGTAAACCTATTCTTTAAGTTAAAACATAAGTAAGTTCATTGGTTGGCTGTCTCGTTGGTTTAGTAGTCTCAAACACGACTGCTGTGCACGAGGTCGAGTGTACCTAGTTACTCAGTCATAACTGCAGTAATGAGATCCATTATCTTTATTTATGTTTAATGAGACAGATAAGTACTTAGCGTGCATTTCTATAAACACAAGATGCGCGTGCCTTGCCAGGAGGCGATAACATGGCAAGGCTGGTTAAGATCAACTTACTTCTGCATGCTTTTGTGCTTAAACTTTTAAGATTAAGATAACTACATTGCTTTACGAAAACCAGAAGAAATACATATGATCTACACCTGTACTAATATACGGTAAAATATGCGAGTGAATCGGCAGAGCTACGATTTTTTTAACTTGCTACTTAGTTCCATTAGATCGCTGAAGAAATAAGCATTTTTCAATGTGTCGTCGCCACTGACTTACTACGCCCTGGTAATTTATGAATTGTCCATCGAAAGACATTTTAAACAATGGACAAGAAATGTTGAAAAAATACGTTATATATTATAGCAAGCACTTCATTAAGAAATGTGGTCTTGCTTTGCACTTCTATTCAAACATTTTATACCACAAGAAAATAATATTCCTAACACAAAACAACCTATAATTCAATAGGAAGCCACATTTACATGATAAACAAAACTCCATTTTAATGTATTCTATAAAAAATCGCTTAGCGACAGCGTTAGATAACACATTTAGGTTACGCTACGCCACAAATATTTATTTTATAAATGGTTTTATAAGTTTAGACTAGTCATACTACATAAGTGTATACTCTGTTTTTTTCTGTTTCGTGAGTATAATGTATCCCCCAGTAAATGTTTACATACTGGGGTCCGATGCCGCTACTTTAAGTCAGTGATTGGCAGGTTAATAAACGTTCCAGTATACTTGTTATTTTGTGCCTAATTTTCGTATTCAGATAAGAACAGTCACTTGTAATCCTACAATGACATCAGTGGCAATTAGGTGTACATTTGTCATTAAACTAATATTATCCGAATACGAAAATTAGGCACAAAATAACAAGTATACTGGAACGTTTATTAACCTGCCAATCACTGACTTAAAGTAGCGGCATCGGGCCCTTGGTGTTCAGCTGGCGGTGAGACTGGCAGCCGAACACAACGTACTTACTGCGGGACAAAGGTCCGCAGAAATAGTCCTTACCTACTCGTGTGAGTCATTAGGTTGACAAGATGGCGACTTCTGGCTTATCAGTAGAGTTGTAGGTCAATTTGTATTATATTATTATTGGTAATTGATGATATAATTATGCTCGGTAATAGCTGTTATCAAGTTTAAAAAAGGTTGAGGTTGTTAATTGTAAACTATTGTTGGGTAAAAATTAATTACGTAGTGATGGTTTCAATTATTTTGTGACATTGGCTATTTGAAAACCACAGGGTTATTTGGAATCCAGTCAATTTCTTGTCCAAGCCATCTTTTGTTCTTAGAATAAAGAAATAACAAACATACCATCACGCCTGTATCCCCGAAGGGTTAGGCAGAGGTGTATCAATGTACACCCACAGTTCGCCAGTATGTTTAGGTCCCATGTAGTAGGGGGCGAGCCAATTGCTACTAACCGGGCAAAAATCCAAACTCCGACCTGCTACTGACAATTTCATAGAAAAACCCAATAACACCTTGGTCGACTAAATAAAGAAATACCTATGGGATAATTTTAGAATATGTATATTGAAAACTTAGGTACTGTTTATTTAAAAAAACATTCAACTAAATAAAGTTTAAACTAATGTTCGTTCCAAATTACCTCGTGGTTTCCGAATGGCCCCATTGTAGGTTTACCTATATATATAATTTTATTTTCATTTATAAATTAATTTAATAGTTATGTATAATATACATAACTATTAAATTAATATTATGTTATACTTAGTTTATGTACAGACACTAGTTTACCTTTTAACCACTAACTACGTTTACTGTGACGTCAATGTTAAGGTTTCATAACTACGTAAGTAGTTAATCCTTAAGTAGGTAGCCAGTATATCAGATTAACTCACAAAAACATAACATTGTTAAGGTCATAACAGTTTTGTGTAACTCTATTAAAGCTTAACAATAATGAACCTTATTCCCTTGTAATAAGAATGCTTTCAATGTCAGTGTCGATAGTACTTGAAAGGTATTATAAGTAAAGCCTTGGAGGCAGTTACATAAGCGTAAGGGGATTAATTACAAAGATTATGTTAAGTAATTATATCTTTAATACTATACATATGTAGCAATATCTTAAGTATATGGTCTTGTGTATACTACTTATAATATATTAACTTTACCAGTAATTGGTCCTAGCTTCGCAAAGATAGACATAATATTTCCTAGTTCGGCTGCAGATGCTCCCATCTTGTATTGTGTTATTATATAAGTATAAGCAAAACGTTTGTAATGAACACTGTTTTTGAAGTCAATAAATTATTATTATTATAATTTATTATTATTATCTATTATTTAATAATGATAGTACACTAAAACTCTTCCCTCGAATCACTCTATGCATCAATGAAAAGGAAAACCATATGAAAATGCGTTCGGTAGTCGTTGAGTTAATCGCGTACAGACAGACTCCTGAGTATTGACACAACAGGGGACTTGCATAATGCGTCTAGATGAAGATTAAGATTGATGTTTATTTCGTATAAGTAGTACTTTTACCTTTTAATCTGTCTTGCCTAAAATAAATCCAAATTAAAGACCAACACATGATCGGGACAAAAAGTTAACCGCAGTCCACAGGTTCGGATAGAACTCACTTACCTACTTCAAATTCACAATTTTAAGGATCAACAGCTCTTGCTCAGCAGCGACCCCTATTTACTTAGTCCAAATATAAAGTCAAACGGTCATCCAAACAAACCCTAACATGTGTTAATACGATAAGTGGATTATCAAAACGCATCGCATTACGCCACAAGCCGCGCTTACATAAGGCGGCACGCGCTGCGGCTTACAGACCAACAGCGTCCGATGTCAAGGCTACGGTGATACTGCGACGGTAGAAAATAAATATCTAAGTAATACAACTTTATTGTGCTAAATAAACCCACACTGAGCTATCTAAACCCAAAGTTAGAGCCAGTATTATGGCAACTAGATAATTGATAAATATACTTATACATTTCTAAATACGTGCACGTTATAGATAAATTACACCCTCATTTCTTTCCTCTCATACTTAATCATTACTATCCATATATACATAATGTTATATAATATATATGTCTTAGTAATTTTGTTCTACTGTATTTTGTTATTTTATGTAAATTCTTATATTATTATTTTCTAGCTACACACTGTGCCTATGTCTCTTTTTAAATGTTTTGAGTCACAGGTCTGCTGGAAGAAATTTCACATGAAATAAGCAGTACCTTTGTACAGGACCTATTTATTCTGTATATTTTAATTATTGTTTGTCTGTTGTGTGTACAAAAACTTATAAATAAATAATTACACCCAGACAAAACAAATGATCATGCTTATCACACAAAGATTTTTCGTTTGGGAATCGAATCCACGCCCTCTGCTTTAGCAGTCACGGTCGCTTACCTCTAGAGTCTAGACCAACAGGCCAATCAGATAATCATTGTCTCAATGGTTTTCTAGTTGACAAAGGCTTAGGCTTCCCACATGTTTATGATTGTAACGTTCCAACTGTGAGACTATAACAATAGGATCACTGTCTGGGAGATTACAAGCCCCATTGATGGGCATTTGTTTACTCTTGGACAAGGAAACGAAGGAATTCCTGGTTGGCTTTGTTTCTGAGATAAATGTCAAGAAAATATGCAAAACATATTCAATATGAGTTATAAATGGGAATTTTCACTGTTCTTTATATTAACTAGCTTAAGCTTAGTTAGAAAAGGTAAAAGTGTGTATTAAATAAAATAAATCTTTGCTAAGAACACTGCCGAGCCGTCGGAAAATATAGAGACTAATATCTGTTAAATTTTTGACTATTGCCAAAACTTAACCATCTAGTAACTCTGTCTTTTACTCGACTGTGCCGATAAAGGGTAATGTATCTACTCTCATCACATAATACTCCACACCTATAGCCTTCCTACCCATACACTCTTACACAAGACATTAAGTAGTAACAGATAACTCTTAATCCGAACCAATCAAACCGGCTTATTAAGCCCAAGGCGATATTGGTACTTATAACGTAACACTACCAATGCCATAAGGTACTACCAAATGTAACTGATACGTGTAAAAAACATCGGTCATGCTCTGCTCTTCGATAACTGAAAGATTTTTTATTCGATATACTTGCTAAAGGGTTAAGTAAGGACCCAGGAGAATGACCTAACAAACGGTAACTTTTTTCCCTGAGCGATCCTTACCATCATAGAAAAAGTAAAAAATCATAAACATCGACATATCGCTTAACGTTAGTGCTTGGTAGATCAAATGGATGGTCCTCCACCTTCCTGCAATCAATTTTTTTTTTAATTACAACAGTTTCCATATATTTTTTACACAGTAGTTAAATTATATTATACAGTAAATTTTAATCTATACGACAAACTTGATTGGTTGCAGAAAACACTAAACAACGAAATGAATCACACTTGACTGTGGTTTGATCGATGACTCAAACATTTCTGTGTTGGACTGTCTTTTAGAAAAAACATAACAAAACATACCATCACGCATGTATCCCCGAAGGGTTAGGCAGAGGTGTACCAATGTACGCCCACAGTTCGCCGGTATGTTTAGGTAGGTAATAGGGGGCGAGCCTATTGCCACTAACCGGGCACAAATCCAAACTCCGACTGCTACTGAGAATTTCATAGAAAAACCCAATAACACCTTGGTCGACTTGGGAATTGAACCCAAGGGCCAAGACCTCTAGCGTAGCAGTCGCGCTTTGCACCACTAGGCCAACGAGGCCTTTTAGAAATTGCGGGAATTATCGTATAGCTCGGAAACTGTCTCACTAAGGCTTATAAATAGGCATTTTAAACATAATAGTATTTCCCTTTTCAAAGTTGTGAGTCAACGATTGTTGAAAGAAAGTTTTTTACATGTGTTCTGTTGCCAAAATATTACGAACGTATTTTTATCTGAAACTATTTGCAACTTTGTCTTTTTAACCTTTGCCAAATTGTTCTAGAAAACATTGTCTATTGTGATACACGCTTCCCCAAAGCCCTAGATATTTTTGGCACATACATTTTTGACCTAAAAAGGTAGTGTTTGAAACGTCTCTTATTTGGCTTTGTGCCAAGTACCAAGTACTGACAATTCTTACCGGAAATGCTCAATAACACTTTTTATATGACCTGGAAGTTTATCACAAGATATCGAAGGCGACAATTATAGCGGTCTATTTTTTCTTTAGTTATTAGTTATTAGTCACTGAAATGAAACGTTAGTCAGTTAGTTTTAAATCTTCGTTTAGTGTCTAGTCGATGTCAGTTTAACTTTAAGTAGCGACAGACAGATATTTAACTTTGTCTCTATTATTTACTAGTTACGTATGATAAATTTAAGGCAAGCTCGATACAGACTACATTATATATCTAAAATAAAAGAGATTATTTATGTTTTTTTTTATTTACCACCTGTATGCTGCATGTAATCTATAATATAAAAATGAATCGCTAAATGTGTTGGTAAGCGCATAACTCAATAACGCCTGGACCAATTTGGCCAATTCTTTTTTTGTTGTGTTTGTTATTGTCAGGAGAAAGTTCTTATTAAAGAAAAAGTTTGAAATTTAAGAAAAAAAAATTAGAAAATTAGGAAATTGAAGAATACTCAACCACCAAATTAAGTAATCCTGACTTATGTTACGATAGTGATTTGTTGGATTCATCTCCACCCCTAATAATACAAAGGCACCGGGAACGGGACCTAGTTATTCACGCGGGTGAAACCGCGGGGCACAGCTAGTTTTAATATAAAACTAAGTTTGCCAGCGGCATCTCCCACATTGACATCTATTCTCAACATTAAACCTAAAAACCTGAGCATTAAAGATAAACCTCTGTAAATATTTTTTAAAATTTAAACGCACAGTTTTTGAAATACCCATTCATTCTCACAGAGTTTTTAAATATATGCAATAAAAATAAAAATTATACAAAGTAATTGCTATCGCTTTCCAAAGAACGCGAAATATTTTGGCAACAGTCCTACAAAAGTATTACACATGACAAAAAAATCGTCGCGTCGCGTATACTAAGTATGTATACAGATACACTATTATTTTTATCGCAGAAACGTGTCTTCAATTCTAAATAGACATAGACACGTGCTGGTTCGTTACTTATCTGTTTTTATTATTATATTAGGCATAGATAATAATAAAAAATGGCGGTATGAGTAACTGTCACATGGTAACAGATTTAAAAAAATAGTTTAATAGTCATAAAATATTAAAAGTTTCGCGTGATATTCCCCGCACTATGTAGTGTCCGGCTCCCAGTCTCACCGCCAGCTGAACACCAGTATGTTATAGAGCGACTGTCTGTCTGACACACAACACATTTACTGCGGGATAAGTCTTTTTTAAATTGTAATTTGTTTCCAATTGAAATAGATTTAAAACAGCTGATTATCTATTAGTACCTATACTGGGTCACCTTGGCATTCTGTCGGCCCTGTACCTATTGAAGGGCCTTGTGACCCTACCGTGAGGTCAAACAGTAACTCTAAATGGGCATTGAGACATAAGTTACAAAATACCCTCAGTACATTAGAAACAGCACAAATGGGTGAGTTAATGGTAATACAATTATTTTCGCGGCATTCGTGTTTTCGTAAGGCACTGCGCACTGGTCCGATTGCGGGCGAGAAGCGAGTGACTATCGACTATTTAATCGCCCAAGAAACGTACAACAAGATGTAGATCCCGTGTAAAAGAAGGAGATGCATAGGTATTATAAATAGTTACTAGCTGACTGTTCACACTGGCCGGAGAGAACTCTCAAGCGTACGATAGATGGCTTTTTGTAAGGAACTGATGTTCAAATAGTTAAAAATATGAAATAACTCAAAAGACATAATTTAACTATATACAAAAAGAAGTAAAGAACTATATGTATAGGTACTAAATTAAACTTAAAATCATAAGGTATCAAAAAAGACATTTAAATCGCTGTCGACTTGGAGTGTGCCCAAAAGGCTGGCGGAATTGCCACATTGAATGACAATGCTTATTCTTTGACCAAGGTAGAAGCCAGCCCTTACTCTAAAGATAAATAAATAATAAAGATAATGTTTATGTAAAGGTACTCACACTAATGTTATTAAATAAGGGTGCAGTTTGACGTTCCCGTCGCCATCTTGTAGCGTGACGTCAGAGGACGCCATGTTGGAGAGCCACAGTTACCGCCAAAAAGCTGCGAACAAAACAGAATATTATTAAAAGATACTTCATTATTTACTGGTACCTATTCAAGGTTTATTGCAAATTATTTTATTTGAAACCCGATTGATTCTACTATGATATAATATCCTTATGATATAATATGTAGCAGTTCTAAGGCCGAGAAAAACATTTAATTCCTTTTAATGAATTTGAAAACTTTAATTGGCTTATGTGACCTACCTACCTCCACTGTCCACCAACACAATTAATTTTAATCAACTAATAAGTTCAGAATATATCTGTCCACTGCTGGACCTAGGCCTAACCAAAATCGTTTAAAAAAAATTGGTCTTCGGAATCCCTTTATCTCTCTTCTATTTCCTTGTATGAGGTGTATAGGCATTGAACATAACATAGCCATTGAAACTACTATCATCTACATGTAATTTACTTCTCGATGACGTCACAATACATGTTGTGACACACACACAGACACGGCTGTTTATAAATGTGTCAGTGTGACAGCCCGCGCGCATGCGCACACAGCGCCAACATGGCGGAAGCATACGTTGAACTCCAAGATAAGGATTGCTAAAAACCCACCTAATTGAGGTTCAAAGTTATATGAAATGTGAGCAAAATAATAACATTATTTGACGACCTCCGTGGTCGAGTGGCGTGAGCACCGGTTTCAAGGTGTCGCTAACTCTGAGGTCCCGGGTTCGATCCCCGGACGGGTCAATGCAGAAACCAACTTTTCTACATTGCCTCGGGTCTGGGTGTTTGTGGTACCTTCGTTGTTTCTGAATGCCATAACACAAGTGCTTTAGCTACTTACTTTGGGTTCAGAGCAATGTATGTGATGTTGTCCGCATTTATTTATTATTTTATTTATCATGGGAAAACTCAAGTTCAGCCATATGATCCCAAATTAGGCAAAACCTGTATTTTGGCAAATATATGTATTTTTTTAGGAGGTACTCAATTCGACTGTTTTTTTCAAGTTTGTGACCTCAGTACTTTCGGCTGGGTGAACTGATTTTGATGATTCTTTTTTTATTTCGAAGGTGGTGCTTCCCGTGTGGTCCCATTTTATATTTGGTCCAGTTATGACAGCACAGTGGGATCCATAAGAAAACCATATAAGACTTATGTTGAAGTCGGTTTTTTTTTAATTTGTTTATTTTTAAAGACATAGTACTTAGATATTATAGATATAATAGAATGTCACCCAGACTCAGAACAGATAATCATGACACAAACATTTATCCTGGGTGGGAAATGGGAATCGAATCATACGAGCTCACGACTTAAGGTTTAGCTGTCAGTGTCCCTAACCACTAGACCAAAAGGCCCCAAAGACTACTACCTGCGTTTGTGAAAATAGTACCTATGTTTGATCAAAGGTTATATCACCAAACAAAGAAAACACAGGGACATACACCTAAGGTTAATCTTCATACCTAATACTATAAATGTTCTAAACCAGCAAGAAAAACATCGAGAGCGTTTGTATGTCATGAAGAAAACACACGTTTCCTCTAGGAAACACCAACACAGTTTATATTTACATCCGCAACGGCTAAGAATGGTCAATAATGGCGGTATTATGGGAAGCCAGAGTTACATCACTATTATAATCAGAGCCATCTTAATAAGAATATCCTTTCTATAACCTATGGTCCTCCCACTATACCTAGATTCCTAGACCCACGTAGGTCTAAATAAGTATTTATTGTAGTTAGGAATAGTTGTAGTTGTAAATAGGATGTCCTACGTCGTCTGGTACATTACTCGACTGTTTATCAAAAGGTCTTGGGATAAGAATCTCTATTAGTTACTCGTGCTCTATTCGCGAAGGCTGTAAAAAACTCTGAACGAGTCCTCGGAAAACTGATTGTAAATTTTACACAAGATTTCATATTCTTGAATAGATGCTAAATCGTAAAATGTATTCGTCAGTAAATTTATTAACCGACGAAAACGGAGGAGGTTCTCAATTCGACGCGTATATTTTTTTTTTCTTTTTTTTATTTTTGATTTTTATTTTGTGGTCGGCTTCCTATCTCCCTGGATTCAGCTGAATACCGTATGTTACAGAGCGACTGCCTATCTGACCTCAACAACACATGTTACTGGGTGACACAGTATCATATAGTAAAGACTGGTTGTCAGAATTGACTTAACGACTGTCAAAGATCATCGTATGACAGTCAGGAGAAACGCCTCAACGTGCTTCCCGAGGTACAGAATGGTCACCCATCCACGTACCAGCCGCGGCGAGCGTAGCTTAACTTTTGTTTTTAACTCAATTCGTACGGATTATTTTGCTTTATAAACCTAACATTGTTTATGTATTGTAGTCTGTTTGTATGTAGGTCAGACAAGTCAAAGATCAGTACACACAATATAGGTGTGACAAAGAATATAGTCTACATTACGACGGGCCTGGTGGTCTAGTGGTTAGTGACCCCGACTGCTATACCGGAGGTCGTGGGTTTGATTCCCACCCAGGATAAATGTTTGTGTGATGAGCACGATCATTTGTTCTGGTTGTCTGGGTGTAATTTATCTATAATATGTATGTATTTAGAAATATATAAGTATGTTTATCAGTTGCCTGGTTACCATAACACAAGCTCTGCTTAGCTTGGGATCAGATAACCGTGTGTGTGTTGTCCCGGAATATTATTTATTATTATTAGCTAGATGAATTACTGTCTCACCAACGACATTACTAAAGTTTGCAGTGGGACAGTTACACGCTGGTATTATTAACCGCTTCGGTAATGGCGCCCACCGTGGGACTCACAAGCTTGGTGATCAATGCTGAATGCTCTCTATATAAGAGGCCAGTGGGTCAGTTAATGTTTTACTAATCTTTATAAACAACATCCTGATTGAACTGTTATAGTTCATCCGCGAGTACAATCTCATCTGAAAGTGTAAATATTTAGCTAAAGGGCGTCCGCCTGTGCGCACATCCCTAGCTGTAAGTCACAACACTATTGTGTAAATGTAGGGTAGGTTAGAGTTCAGACACAATGGGACCGGAAAGTGAATTAAGTATATTGTCACTGTCGCGGTAACATAGAGGTTCAATGAAAAGATTTACAAATACAAGGTCCGAACCGAATACCTATCTACCAATACCTACATCTAGGTACATAAATTTTAAAAACAAAATCTTCCGCTGTCCGTATGTCTGAATGGGTTTAGCTGAACTGCTGAACTACGAGATCTCTTGCTTTTTTGATCAATTCTCAGGAATGATGAATTTATGATATCTCCTAATCATCCTCAGGAATTAGGTTATCAAATGCTAAAAGATTTATTTGAAGTCTGTTATTTTTAGAAATTCCGAATAATTTATTTAGCTTTTTATTTTGATTTACATGTATGATGACTTTCTTATTCCAAGAAACGTCTGACTAACGGCGAAGGACAATATGATGAGGAAAATTAGATAAATCCAAGTAATGAGTAAAAAGCGTAGTGATCAACACGGTATTTTCTGCTGTAGGACAATTTTTTCCAATTGACGTTCTTAAAACTTAAACAATCATCAGCTTTAAAACAGTGCTGATAAAGTTCATTTTGGACTGACTCATTTTCCGAGCCTTTACGAACTATGTTGGGGTCGGCTACCAGTCTTACCGGATTCAGCTGAATACCGTATTTTACATGGAGCGACTGCCTATCTGACCTCCACAACCCATTTAACTGGGAAACACAGTATCCCATACATAGTAAGACTGGTTGTCAGAATTGACTTAACGGCTGTCAAAGATTTGCTCCGAAGTCAACGTATGACAGTGGGGACCAACAGCTTAACGTGCTATCCGAGGCACGGAGAGGTCTCGGTACGTTGTAGAAATGGTCACCCATCCACGGACCAATCGCGGCAAGCGCGGCTTAACCTGTATTATCGGTAAAACCGGCTTACACTTAGCCACGAGCCCCTCCTTCATTTTGGACTGACTTATACCGTTATAATGGATTAAAAAGCTTTAAGCATGAACTACAGTTGTTTTTCCTAAGACAAGTGTTTGTTTACACAATTTCATGTTTGGCATCGAATGCCGTGTCCCTACCTACAAGTTGTCATCAGATAGTAGCGAGGTAGACCACAGCCACTAAATAGTTATCAATATTGGGAGGAACCCTTGATTTTTGTGAAATATTTTATACGAAAATGGTTGTAAAATAAGTATAAATAAAAACTATTTAAAGTAGGTAGCTAAAAAGTATATGCAATACAATTTTACTCAAATTTTGTAGCTTTCATTTTTCTGGTCTATGATATGCTTAAATATCAAAATATTATGCAATACTAAACAGATAGCACATATAATGACGGGTCAGAATGTATTATTATACCTCCGACGCAGCGATGCGCTTCCTTATCTACTGCAGTTGCTAATGACGCTCGTTACGATTGAAAAACATGCATTACTGGTAAAACTGCAGGAGATATCATACTTATTGTTTAAGATAATTTCTAGGTATGTACAAGTTATGGGCAAAGATGAGATAATTTAAAAAATTGTAAAAAGACATACCTACACAGACTAATTGAGAACCTCCTCTTTTTGAAGTCGGTTGAAAAGAAGTTAAATATTATGTAGTTAAATGAAGAAGGTGTAAGATAAATAAATTTAAAATATATAATATATTGGAAAAGTAAAGTTAAAACCAGGGCTCGGATACCGGTATATTTTTCGAAACGGTTTCGTCTTAAATACCTAAGAAACAGTTTGTTTCGGTTACGTTCGAACGGAACGTTATAAAAAACGTTCCGTTCGAACAACAACATTGGAATTGTTCTCGGTTAATAAAACGTTTATAACCGGTTTTTCTATTTTTTTGGGTTTTTTCGTTCGAAACAACGAAACTTCGATATGAAGAATATCACGATTTTAATTCAGTTGGTATTTGACGGCCGCGCGGCTAAGTTTCGTCGTTTCGTTAACGCAAGTAGACCCTATATTATTTATATTATCGGTTACCATTATTCTATGAGTACGAGTATAGTGTGTTAAGCATGGATGATTCAGGTGCGTAGGTAACAACATTACGGTACATGACATTTCGTGTATGAAAAGATCCGAAGAAGAAGAAGACCGTAAATAGCTAGTATAATGAAATCTCCGATAGATTTTGTGATAGTGACGCCAAAAATTGTTAATTGTGTAAAACTTTAGGCGGGAATTGCTGTTGGTTGTCTCAAATAGTCTCAATTACCACGGCAGAGCACCAGCCAGCCTAGCATGCGCACCACGGCTATTCGTCGACGCTCGTCTCGCGATGTCACTGATATCAGTGCCGTGTGAGTGGGAAAGACATCACGCTGACGAGAGAAAAGTGTCGACAAAATTTTGTCGTTGTTGCATATGCTAGAACACCATATTGCAAACTACCTAATTACTCGCAAGTCGCAACACACACAACCTTAATCAATGCGCGACCGCATCGGAATGAATAATTTATCGAAATTTAAACATACCCTACAGAACCCAACAAGTTCATGCTTTTCGCTGCACACTACGTGCGGCTGTGTCCTGCGGAATAAACCGGTTTTTGAAAACTAGCTTTTTGTTCTCATTTCGTTTTCGTTCCGAACAAAATGTTGTTCAAAGAACTGCTGAAACCGTTTTAAAAACGTTATTTTAAATAACGGTTCCGAGCCCTGTAGTGCTATTCTGTTAATAATTTCGGTGACAGGTGAAAGTGAAGTGACAATAAAGCTCACTTCAAAAGTGAACCCAATTGGCCTTGATTTAGAATTCAAATTCGAGATTACGTATTTGACATCTCACCGCGGATTCCCCTGTCGAGACATGAAAATAATGTTACAGAATAGCACGGAAGGTCAGATTCGAAGTGAGTGTGAGAGTGAAGTGAGTTGCGAGTTGGTGTGTGAATTTTACAGAATCGACAAGCTGGTTAAAACTATAAAAATACTCATGGTATGAACTAAATTATTGGGAATAGAGCAAGAAGATCATTTAATATATAAAAAAACACATGGAATTAAAACGAAAAAGAATACATAAAATATAGACATTCGCATAGGCGAACATACGTATATGTAACCTTCATACCTGTAATGTAATTTTATTGCCTATTTTAAAACCCTGAACTACATTGTGTCTTTGCCTGTTAGAATACCAATCTACCAAAATAATTCAAAATAATGGACAATTTAAATTCCGTTGAAATCGTAAAGTAGTAAGAGTGTGTAACACCAGCCAGGCATCAAGGCTTCACGTTGTGTCAACACTTGTGCCTGAAATTTTAATATAATTTACACAACAGTAACATGTTTACCCGACTTTCGGTATGTCCAATATTTTTTCATTACAAAACTACAATATCTTGAAAAAACAATGAAAAACATTAAACAAAATATATAAAAAAACGTAATATTTTCATGGATTTGTAAAAAGCTTTCGACACTGTTATATTAGTCATAATCATCAATAAAAACATCATAATCTTATGAAAAAATATGGTTTCTTAAAAAAAAAATTACCTATCTTCTAAAAATATAGAAGGTAAAAAGTATGCCAAATAGAAATTGATTCTTTTATAAATACGAGATATTATATATTTTGGTATACTCCAGGGTAGTGACTTGGACCCATTAAATTATTACCCCAAAAGGAAAAAAACTACTTATGATATTACTTTTTAGAGTTCCGTAACTCAAAAGGAAAAAACGGAACCCTTTTGGATCACTTCGTTGTCTGTTCTGTTCTGATTCTGATTCCGTCCGTCTGTCAAGACTGTTTTTTTGTGTCTTTCTAAAGAATATTGATCTGAATTATCCTATGAAGGAGTTGATGATGATTAGATAAAAACATAACCCTGTGTTTTTATTTCATAAGAAGTTTTTCACATCTTTAAGCTAATAAGTCACGTTCAAGCTATTATCGCGAACTGTTACGATACACGTCAGTTATTTAGACAATAGTACAAGTAACGTATCAATTATAATTATCATTATTACTACATTGAGACAATCACAACACGTTGAGCAATTCATCAATTATCTTATGTCATAGCAGGTATTGTTATCTTACAAGAACAATAGATATACTTCATTTGTTAATTGATTTTACATAATTTTTTGTCAAGTTAATAACTCCTTGCAACTATGTAGGGACGCTGTGTCTCAGAGCTCAAGATGTGTTTTGCTACCAAATAGGTTTTAATGACCTCCGTGGTCCAGTGGCGTACGCACCGGTTTTAAAAGTGTCGTTAGCTCTGAAGTCCCGGCTTCGATCCCCAGACGGGTCAATGTAGAAACCAACTTTTCTACATTGCCTCGGGTCTGGGTGTTTGTGGGGTAAATCGTTGTTTCTGAATTCCATAACACAAGTGCTTTAGCTACTTACTTTGGGTTTAGAGCAATGTAGATGTTGTCCGCATTTATTTGTATATTCATAAAAACTGAAGTTTTTTGCAAGCACGTTTAGTTTGGATAAAAATGAAATCATACTAAAAGCATATAAGCAATTATGTTAGTATTTCTAAATTATATTTTATGCCTTAATTTTGAAAGTGCGGGATTCCGTATCTTCTGTATCCGGCCTGTGATTGGTCAGAGAAAGTATCAAACGCTTTTATTGGATCAAGAAAGATTAAGGACATTATCCAATTCGGGTCGTTATTGTATCTCGGACACAAGATTATTGGGTTAACTTGCAAATAACACAATATCCAAGACCTGGTTATAAATAACTAGCTCCGTACAAGGATTATTTAATATTACTGTAACTTATAAACTACTAGCTGTGTCCCGCGGTTTCACCCGCGTGAATACCTAGGTCCCGTTCCCGGTGCCTTTGTATATAATAACAGACAAATAATTAGCAATAACTTAAAATTGCGACTATAATTTGAGATTTAAACTATCCTATCTCTCAAGTTGGATCGAACTGCACATGGTGTGCGAATTTTATTATAATCGGTTAAGTGGTTTAGGAGTCCATTGAGGACAAACATTGTGACACGAGATTTATATATATTAAGATTAGCAGTGTCCCGCGGTTTTAAATTACCCGCGTAAATATTTCTGTTCCCGTAAGAAACAAATTTCTTTTTCCTCTTTTATTTTATTTTATTATAAATATATGGAGTTTCTTGCCGGCTCTTCTCCATAGGAAGGACACTTTGGAACCGAGCAACTAGAGTCAGTAGATTTTAACTTAACGTCTTAAGCGCCTTTTTTTTGGTTTATGAGAAATAAAAATATTTTGATTTTGATTTGGGGTGAAAAAGAATTTAACAAATCAATTTCATGAAAATCGGTCTTCCCGTTCTTCACATATGATAGGTGTAACTAACCCGAATGCTAAAAGATACAAAGATTATACATAGAAAATCCTTCAAAATTAAAATCAAGTCCTTCAATTAGGTTCTGTTGATACCCGCCTGGATTTGAATCTGTAATCTTGGGCATACGAATCCGGTCAATGAACCACTAGACCATTAGGTACGTCAATTGAAACTAATTTGCAAACAGTGGATCACTTGAAGGTGTTGCCTTTAGAATGAGATTGGGCCAGTCTTGGAATTTTATTATAATATCTAAAGTACCTAAACTTCTGCTTAAAATAACAATGGCGCAGTGGTTGTACTGTAAGCTGTTACGAGTTCGATTCCTTCGCAAATAATGTACTTCATTGCTCACTAATCATTGTTTTAAAAAGTTAGTTATTTAATTTTCGTGTTTGTACAATACTGAGTACTTACAAGATAGGTTGTCTTAGAACAAGTAAGTAATAACAAAATAAGTTAAAATTCCGAAATTAGTCCAGATTAGGTTTGGAATAGAACCCTTGACTAACGAGTAACAAAGCCCACTGTTCTTATTTTGAGTCACTAGTACGTACTATTTATTTTAATGATCCAAGCAACTGTAAATTTAAAGTTAAAACAAAAGAAGCACACTTTCTTAATTCATTTTAAATTACTATTGTTTAATAACGTAATCAATTAATAATTGATGGCTTTAAGGTACAGTTATTTAAATTAAAAATCAATCATAGTGTAAGTGTACCATAGATTACCATAGACAATATAGTTGATAATATTACCTTCGTAGTAAAAACCAGCAATCCAGACCATCTTTGTTTTAAAACATTAAGAAAGATCACCACATCACGTTATTTCACTTAAATAACCATAGACCACAATTCACTGACGATATAATATTTATTTCATACCAAAACTGGTAATTTAACGACGTATTTAAATAATAAACACAATAATAATAAAAAAGTAATGAAAAATATCGTGACGTCACTCGCGTACGTCTCCAACGCGCGTTCCCGCGTTACTGAATTGAAAATTCCCCATATTGTAATTTATCTAACCGACCAATTTAAACAAACACTCTGAAACTCATTACTAACCCTTATGCTTTACACATAAAGCTCAATTTCGCTTGGCGGAACAGCAGAACTAAACTTGTCAGTGTACACTATCTGACGTTTTCGACGTCATGTTACATTTGCAGTTGATTCAGAAGAATGTTCCTTCATAATGTTCGTGGGATATAGTTTCGGAACCGCAAATATAAGTTTGTATCTTCCAACGTATTGGGCATTGTTGTCAATTTTTATTTGACTAGTATTAGCTCGCGGCTTTACTTGCTTTTTGTTATTGTTCTACAAATGTGTGAATATAAATGGTCTACAAATATGAAAACTTCATTGAAATATGTATGTGACAATTACGTGATTTTTATGTAATTTTCAAACAAAAGAGTATATTTTTGTAAATTGTTTTGTTTTGTTATCTAATAGGCTTTTATTTATAGTATACCTACAACACGGTTATTGAATGTCGAACAAACAGCCATTCTGTGGGCTACATTTTCCGTGACAGTATTTGTAATTTTTTAATGCTATATAGTTAGTTTTAGTTTAGTAATTTTTTGATGTCTTAAAATATTCGACCAGTCGGTAACTAAGTTAAAATAAATAGGATTATAAAACTGTTTACTTCTTTATGTCTCAATAAGCTTCCATTGCGCTAAGAGCTGCGGGTTCGATTACCGCTTGTGACAAACATTTATGTGATTAACAAATGTTTGGGTCAACAAATATCGTGATAAACATACAAATAAAGAATTCCATGGACACCTAGATGTAGGCATAAAGGCTGCCAGGCTCAAATGGGAGTGGGCGGGTCACGTGGAAGGAATTGGGGGAGGCCTTTGCCCAGCAGTGGGACAGTACAGGCTAAATAAAAAAAAAATGGACACCTTCAGGCTTCTTAGCCAGACCAATTTTGTATTTTATCGGACTTAAAATCTAGAAGTGGTTCTTATTTTAGCTTGCAACATTTGACCTAACCAAACACAGAGACATACAAACATTGCAAGTAAAAGAAAAGCTTTTATGAAAGCAGTCGAATTAAGAAGCTCTACCTTTTTAATCTATACTATAATATTATAAAGCTGAAGAGTTTGTTTGTTTGTTTGTTTGTTTGTTTGGATGAACGCGCTAATCTCAGGAACTACTGTTTAGAATTGAAAAAATCTTCTTTTGTGTTAGATAGTCCATTTATCGAGAAAGGCTTTAGGATATATAACATTACGCTGCGACCAATAGGAGCTAAGAAGCAGTGAAAAATGTCACAAAAACGGGGAAAAATATTCATACTTGAAAGCTTCCGTTGCGTGCGCTGCGTAAACTGTTCGAGCTACCCAAAATATATGTATGAAAGAATTGTTCTAAAAAGATGTCTGCGACAGTATATGTCTATCTTTTAAGATTGACTCACTATAACCTTTTTTTAAGGTAATCATTTGGTCGAAATTAATGCATTATTGCCAATTATTTGCTACAGAGTTTTATCAACATAATATTAACTAAAATTATCATTTACGCAGAAATACTTTTTTTTTAAACTTCTTAAACGCGGTCATAATAACAGAAATTGACGCGGACGAAGTCGCGGGGATCAGCTAGTGACACTATAAACCGAACAGCATGTATGAAGGGAATAATGAAAGAGGACGAAGCGAAACAAGTATGATAGGGAAGGTTCATATCTGACGGAACATGCGGCGCGTATTATCGGTCGCGTAACGCCAGAACAGACAAATGTATAGAAAAACACTTGACCGTTCACACTCAACCGACTAACGTATCATCGGTAAGGATATGACTAGGTATGAAAAGACAAAATTTATTTAGTCCATCATTTAGATAATCAAAATATAATAGACACATATTTTTTCTTTTCTCAAATAAATTACAAAATACGAAGATAAACCGATGTAAAGTTCAGGAGTGGGGGCTTGTGACGTCACGGCTAGGTACAATTTGTACTCAAACGTGACGTCCCGCAAGAATTGTACTCGCTGTATCTTCGTAATTCTTTGTTTACGGGACTAAACAAAAAATACGTGTTTAATATTTTTTTCTTATCTAAAAGATGGACATAAAAATAAAAATTAGTCATCATCCCTATTGGAAAGAAGTTGTCTCTGCCTACCCCTACAAGGGAAAGAGGCGTGAGGATATGTATGCATGTATGTTTATGACAAAAACCTGTTTCTATCAATTTCTTATGTTTTTCCTCATTGTAAAATGTTTTTCATTTGTCATTCACATTTATAATTAGGTATATTTAAAGTGGCCAGCTGTGTGTGACTAGTAGCTACCTATACTAAAGCCAATCTGGAAAGAGAATGAAACGTTATTACTAATTACGCAATTATCAACTTTGACAACATGTGTTTAAGTTCATTTTAGAATGACAAATATTACCGAAAAGGGCCTAAAAGTAATTTGAATGTGATGGAAACTGAACTGTTAGTCATTGAATTAAGGTTCATAATCCCAAAGCACGGTCATTATTTCTTGAATGTGGCTGATATATAGTCACAAGTTAATTCCTAGCCATTAAGTAATTAGGTACGTCCAGTTTGAGCGGAAGCACTGCGATTGCGAACTTCATAACGCGATACATTTGCTGTCGACACTAAATAGTCCACTCGTATTAGTATACAACCTAGTTTAAAAGTAGTTTTTAATATTTACTGAGATTTTCGCGAATGTTAGACATTAAAATAAAACTGCTTTTACGGGGTTTTTCGCGGTTTTCCGTCGTTTCAACACCTTTGCGGGTGTCATCAGTCATTTCTAACCGACTTCAAAAAGGAGGAGGTACTCAATTCGACTGTATTTTTTTTATGTTTGTTACCTCAGAACTTTCGACTGGGTGAACTGATTTTGATGATTCTTTTTTTTATTTTAAAGGTGGTGACTCCCGTGTGGTCCCATTTTAATTTGGTCTAGTTATGACAGTGGGATCCATAAGAAAACCATATATATAAGAATTATTTTAAAATCGGTTTGGTTTTGTAAGAATTTTTATATAACCGCGGTAAATCCGTAAAAGTAACCAATTTCAACATATTTTTTATCTACTTTGGGGATTTGTGGCTGAGTGTAAGTGGTCTTTAGTGTATGTCAGTATGTTATTACTAAGTTATGTTGGGGTCTTGGGGTCTTGGGGTCTCGTTGAGTCTAGCTAATTTACTTATTGGTGTTACGCGAATAATTTAAAAGTTACTGGCATAGTTACAAAATAAATTAATTATACATCAATGTACAACTCGATAGCAATTGACAGCAAAATTAGTACAATTAGTGCAGTCAAATTGCAAATTTGAATAAATTCGTCCTATGTAATATGTACCTACTTTGTTCTATGTCATCTTTGCAGGAGGGCTATGTGAGCTATGTCCAGCAGTGCAAGTAGGTACAACAGCCGAAACAAAGACAATGACTTAGATACTGGAAAGGACTATCCCATTTTGTTTGTAGGTAAGATGATGCATGGAATTCCTGTGTGTGAATCCACTCGGACTTTGCCAATTTTGAAGTTTGTTTATGTGGACTACGCGACCACTATTTTTTAAGTAAGTAATTTCATACACATTCATTCAATAGGGTAGATGACTGGGTATGAAAAGCCAAAATTAATTTAGTCCATCATTTAGATTATCAAAATATAATACACACGTATTTTTTCTTTTATCAAATCAATTACAAAATACGAAGATAAACCGCTTTAAAGTTCAGGAGTGGGGGCTTGTGACGTCACGGCTTGGTATAATTTATTGTTAGACGTGACGTCACGCAAGATTTGTACTCACTGTATCTTCATATTTTTTTATTTACGGGACAAACGAAATAATACGATTCTATTATTGAAAAGATTGACAAAAAAAAAAAAAATTAGTCGTGATCCCTATTAGCACACGCAGTGTTCAGTGTGTAAGGGCTCTTAACTTAGTAATTATGTATCATAGGGATATTACACTACGTAATATCTCGACCTGGGATCGAACTCGCACCACGCTTAACATTAGCAAGCGTACAGGCGTGTAATAATAATAATTCTGGCATCTTACTCCACATCCTTCGATTTTAGCAGCCGTTATAGTAACCTTATCTATTAATTAGTATTAAATAGTAAGGAAATGAATACATTAGAGTAAATCATGACATTGTGCCACGGTCGTTATAACAATTAATACTACAATGTTGTAAATGTATAACATTCAGCCAACCGTGAATTTAAACTAAAAAGGTTGTAAAATAGAGTCCAGTTGGTACTGTGTCCGACTAATAATTGTTCCTATTCTATGATAATGAGCGTCAGAGGTCATTTAGACTATTATTTATTCTAGGTATTGTGAAATGTTGTATGTTAATGTGTAAATAATTGTATGAATTAGACTGTAGGTATTGTTATAACCTAGTTTTTATCATTTGTTGTAGTTTGAGGTTTAAATTATATTCAAAGGTAAAAACATAACACTAAAGTGAAGTGTTAACTAACAGGATATCCAAAGACATAAAATCGCAATGAATTTGTAATAAAATAATCTGAAAACATTGTTTCTTTGCAAATCATGCGTCGAACGGAACGTACAATGATGACCTTGTCGTTTGACAGTTATGAATAAAGTTGCTATTCTTTAATCTTGTTCATAAATTAGGGTACTTGAAATGGTTTAAAAACTTTTTGTATTAATTTTATTCTGTGGTTTGATTTCTGTTTTAATTTATAGACTTTTAGATATACCTGAATTGACTTAGTCATAGAGTAAAATGTATTTTTTGAATTGTAAATTGAACAACTAAGATAAGTCAAATGTGCTTGGCGTTCTTCTTACGTACGGAATACAGTAGTGAAATATAAACGAGATTTTTTCTTAACTAAACTCATTGTGAAATCTTGATGGTTAAGAACGTAAAGGAATGAGTAGAAAAAGTAAAATAAAAAAAAAGTAAAAATCAGACGGAACCACTTATTTAAGTGGGGTAAATAAAATCATTAACTGGCAACATTGGAATGACGGCCATAGCAGTTTACCCAGTCACGCGAGAAAAAAAATGTGAATTTACGAATTGAATATTCTTTGTTTTAATTGCCATAACGTACTTAAAATTAAGTTTTTTTGTGACAAATATAGATTAGACGACATGTGCTACACGATGAGTGTGTTGTTCAAGTAGTTATGTCGCGAGAAGACGATGAAATTCGTGTTTATAAACTAATTTGTGAATCAAGTAAAAAAAGTGTTTTTTTGTGCTATACAATTCAACATCAGGTGAGTTTTTTACGACGGCCGTATCGATTAGTACGTGGAACGACGTTCTGTGTTGTTGTAAACGTTATTTCGGCTTTCAAAGTGGTGAAAAAACTTATTTTACTGTCGTGTTTACATTTTAGAGGACTAAGGTTGGTTTTGATTATACGATAATTTTCTCGAAGCATATCTTTTACGTTGACTACGGTGTGGCGATAAATATGGCGTGTAATTAACTGTGAGCGCCTTATCATTATGTTGTGTCATTAATATAATAGTAATTACGAATTAATTATCAATTACACCATGTTTTGTTGTCACTTGCCATTTGAGGAGGGACTAATTGTTTTCAATTATTTAATTTTCCATATTAATATTTACTGAGTTTAATTAACTTCCAAATACTAATATATTAGTAAATAGTTGGACAATTATTGATCAATTATCAATTTTAATAGATACCATCATTAATTTGTTAAAGAACTGTACTTGCAAACAAATTGATCATAATTACATCTTGTAAACAATCTGTAAATAAAACAATTTAACTCCTGACTCATTGCAGTGACTATTTCATGAAGATACTACTTGAAAACTTGTTTGTATAGATTCTACAATAACAATGACAAAACATATATTATATAGCTAGAAATTATATACTTATGAGAATGTTATGTTTAAAATAACCTCAAATTCTTGCAATTGCACATTAAAATAGCTATGCCCCGCAAATTGACATGCCTTGCCTTTTTCAAGGCACGTAACATGATGTTAAATGGCCTTTCTTCGAGAATTGGACTATCAAATCAGTCTAGTAGTTTCAGATTTGCATATTCGAACACTTAGGTCACCTTAGTTATATTGGTAAATTTTCATGTTTAACACATTATAAATTGTTGCAATTTTTGGTTGAAGAATGAGTACTTTATTAGGATAATTCATAAGATTAATTTATTTTAATTAATCATTTTGGTATAGGGAAATTATATTTACAGGGAATCTCATATTGAAATTGCATATTGTATGCTATCCTGCAATGTTTTTTTGGTGGATATATATGAGCATAAATCTTTTATACGAAAATTTTAACAATCTTATTATCTATTTCAGTAACCATGAACCACACTCTACCAGTCAACATGGACATAGATCCACTGAGCTATGAATACTCCTCGTACGAATACCCGCTCAACCCACCACCGTACACATACCAAGTCAAAGCAGAGACGTACTACCAACAGAACTACGTTCCCAACGGACAGACAGAATACAAGATAACACCGCTAGAAACAACAGAAAGTAAAGAAGAAGAAAAAGATAGCAAAAAAGATATAAAAGATAGCAAAACTGTACCGACGAGGAGAAAAAAAGATAAAGGGCAAAAAAGTACTTATTGTTCAGAAAAGATTACGGATGCAAGCTTCCCATTCTACGGTTGTTCCGTCTGTAATATTAGTTATAAGGCATTACATGAACTAGATCAACACGTTACTATACATAAGAATAGAATGACTAGCTACAGGCTACGGTTAAGGAATCAATATAAAAAGAAACAATTAAAAAAAGAAAAGAAACGATTAAAAAAGATTATAAAGAAAGAAAGCATGACAGATATAGAAATTAAACCGGAGGATGGGTACATAGGTAATGAGAAAGCTACAGATTTTAATAACGGAGACAACTCTGAATGTCACGATGATAAGAAAAAGATTGAGAATCCTAACAATACTTTAAGTAATGTTGATAGTTCTGTAAGTAATGGTAACGGTGTAAGTAACGGTAACGGTGTAAGTAACGGTAACGGTGTAAGTAACGATAGTAATATAAGTGAAAATAACGGGGTTAGTAAGGAGGAAGAGGTAGAATTGAATAATTTAGAGAAGATATACAAATGCTTTGCGTGTCTGAAGCAGTTCACGTTGAGTTATTACTTGAAGCTACATGTCAGATCACATACAGGTAAGAAATATTGTTATTACTATGTTTTTTTACAGGATTTTTTCCGCCTGCGTTTGAATTGATATGTTATAAAGAAAGAAAGCAAGATAGATATAGAAATCAATCTTGATCATTTGCAATAGCAGGGAAAACCAGCTTATGTTCCTTGTTGGGATCCAAGTTTACCCTAAACTCAGCTTCTTTTGACGGGCCTGTTGGTCTAGTGGTTAGTGACCCTGACTGCTATACCGGAGGTCGTGGGTTCGATTCCCACCCAGGACAAATGTTTGGGTGATGAGCACGATCATTTGTTCTGGTTGTCTGGCTGTAATTTATCTATAATATTATGTATGTATTTAGAAATATATAAGTATGTTTATCAGTTGTCTGGTTACCATAACACAAACTCTGCTTAGCTTAATTAATAGAAATTTTCAAACCTATTTAGACAGTCTTTACTAACACTGGACATTTAAAACGCTTTATGTAATTGTTTTTAATTTACAAATGAAGCAAGAAACGCCTACTGCAAAAGTAGGAGCTTGTCAATTCGATACTATTTTATTTGTAATTTCGTTACGCTATTTCGCCTGCTTTTCAAAAAATATTTTTTATCATCAATACCTCAAGAGTATGTCCCATATAACATTGAAGTTTCCTTTTTAAATTTAAATGTAATATATGTAATAAATGATCCACTTTCAGACGAGAAGCCATACAAATGCAACGCGTGCGGCCAGTCGTTCATAACGGCGAGCAAACTCGGGCGGCACGACAAGCGTATCCACCAGACCGCCAGGTTCCAGTGCAGGATATGCTTCAAGGTGTTCCTTAGGTAAGGCCTTGTTAATTTTCAGCCGTTGGAGTCCCACAGAGTCCCACTACAGGGCAAAGCCTCCCTTTCCTTCTTCCAATACGTACTAGCTGTACCCTACAGTTCCATTCGCCCTGCTATTCTACCAAGGCATTAAACGCAATATTATATAGTGGTAATTCTTTTTTGTTTTGTTATAGGTTCGACTTATTAACGGCTCACTTTGATAAACATCATCCTGAAGACAAACTAGAAGGAGAGCCTTACGGTATGTATTAGTAATAGGCAAGGAGTAATTTATAAAGTGTTTAAGTAACAACTAGCACAAACAATGATGTGATTGGTCTTGTATATTAACGGAATACTTTGTGCCACAGCCAGAGTCCAAAAATCGGTTGTGAATAGTTTTCAAAACATTAATATTTTTAGTCATTTTCGCACCACTGCGAGGTCCTTCTTACAATTCTCCTGGTCCTGGGTTATTGTTGTCCACAATATAGAATAGGAGACAAGTTCGTCCTGCCATCTCCTTCTGGGCCGGCCACGAGGTCTTCTCATGTTGTGTGGAGTCCACATTGTGGTCACTTTGGCCCAACATTTGTCGGATATGCGACAAATATGTCCGGCCCTGTTCCATTTTAGGCTAGTGGCATCAAAGACATGCCTTAAATATATTTGTATTGTCCCCAGACTATAACGCCATCCTCCCCTACCTGAAGGAGTTAGAGGAACAACTCTCCCAACAGGCGGAGGAAAAGCCCAAAGTGGAGGACTTGTGGGGAGACGAGCCCTGTCCTCCGCAGCAGGTGACCCTGTGCGAGGACACCGGCGAGGTGAAGGTGGAGGGCTGGAGCGAGGGCCGCTGTGTGGTGCTCACCGAGGAGGTGAAGGAGGAGGTAGGTCACAGAGAGAGGTGGTGTGGGGAGTGTGGGACCGCAGTAGGTGACCCTGTGCGAGGACACCGGCGAGGTGAAGGTGTCCTTATGATGTTGTGTTATGTATAGTATATTGAAATTTTGATAAGTTAGTTATTTTAAGTCTATATTTCTTCGCAGTTCCCCGATGAGGATCAAAAAGACATCGTGCCTAAAATAAGTGTGGAAGTGAAAGTGGACTTCGAAGACTTGAAGGTGAAGCAGGAGGTGTCGGACGACGGCGGAGACGCGGGGATCGCGGGGGAGGACGCGGGGGATGAACCCGCGGGCGGCGAGGACCGCGTCAAGGCTGAGGATAGGTGAGCGATGTGTTTATTGTTGTATACTTTAGGATTTTTTTGCGACATTTTGAACATATTGTGACTTTTCAAACATTTTTAATCGTATAGGTGCATAAGTCAACTATCATTGTGCTCAGTGCGTGACGAATGTGTTCTCTTTTAGGTGTTATTGTAACTTCTTTAAGTGATGTTTGAGTCTACAGTCGCCTTTGACTTTAACACTTGTTTATTGTCCGCAGCGCCTCGGACGAGGATTACTTCCCGTCCAACACGTGGGCGGTCTCCCCCGCCGCGCCCCCGCCCGCCGCGTCCCCGCTGGCCTCGCCCCGGCGGCGGCGCGGGGGCGCGGGGGGCGCGGCCGGGGGCGGGGGCGAGTGCCCCGTCTGCCACAAGACGGTCAGCAGTGCATCCTACATGCGCGTGCACATGCGCACGCACACCGGCGAGAGACCCTTCAAGTGCTACAAGTGTGGGCGTGGGTTCATCACGAGCAGCAAGATGCATCGGCACGTGCTGACGCATGAGGGTGAGTGGCACTTGCTAGTACCAGTAGAGAATGTTGTGCTGTGTGGTACTTAAAGTACCAATTGAAAATAAATGGATCGTGTTGAACTATATCTTGTTTTGTGTGTGTTTGATTTTATTTTAGGATACAGCAAAAAAAAAAAATTGAAAACTAGTGAAGAATTATTTTTTTTGTTTTTTAGACAAAGACGGCGACATAAAGACCGAAGAGGGGGCGGAAGGTGACAAGAAGGCGGAGGGAGAGGGAGGAGAGGAAATTGACGAAGATGATCTACCTCTTAAGGCTAGCAAGTCAGTGTAATACAATATTTAGTATATTAATTTATTACGTGAAATTAACAAAAAAACTTTTACATGGATTGTTCTGAGCTCAGTCACTCAATGAAATCGTCATTTTCTTGTTAAAAACACAGCTTATGCCCAATTATGGGACAGAGAATGTATGTTAAACAATGTTCTGTCCATAGAACTAAGAAGCGAGGCAAGACGAAAGAGAAGAGCAACGGAGAAGAGAAGCCGAGAAGGAAGCATCAGAAGCGGCCGCACTCCTGCGAGTACTGTAACCAGAAGTAAGTAGTAGTATATGTATAGAGATAGTTCTCGTATCCATCCAATATGATGATAATCATACGTAATTTTCACCCCCTCATGAGTAATTTTCATCCCCCTCACGAGTATATTTCATCCCCCGCATGAGTAATTTTCATCCCCTTCATGAGTAACTGTCATCCCCCTAATGAGTAATTTTCATCCCCCTCATGAGTAAGTTTCATCCCCCTAATTTGTAATTTTCATCCCCTTCAAGAGTAACTTTCATGTCCAACGTTAATTAATTTTCATCCCCATCTTGAGTAATTTTCACCCTCTCATGAGTATATTTCATCCCCCAGTTGAGTAATTTTCACCCCCTCATAAGTAATTTTCAACCCCCTCACGAGTACATTTCATCCCCCAGTTGAGTAATTTTCACCCCCTCATAAGTAATTTTCAACCCCCTCACGAATATATTTCATCTCTCTTGAGTATATTTCATCCCCTTCATGAGTAATTTTCATACCCTTAAGAGTAACTTTCATGCCCAACGTTAACAATTTTCATCCCCATCTTAAGTAATTTTCATCCCCCTCATGAGTAACTTTCATCCCCCTAATTAGTAATTTTCATCCCCTTCAAGAGTAACTTTCATGTCCAACGTAATTAATTTTCATCCCCATTATAAGTAATTTTCATCCCCATCTTGAGTAATTTTCACCCCCTCATAAGTAATTTTCAACCCCCTCACGAATATATTTCATCTCTCTCTTGAGTATATTTCATCCCCCTCACGAGTATATTTCATCCCCCAGTTGAGTAATTTTCACCCCCTCATGAGTAATTTTCATCCCCCTCATGAGTAATTTTGATCCCCTTCATGAGTTATTTTCATCCCCCTCAAGAGTAACTTTCATGCCCAAAATTAACAATTTTCATTCCCATCTTAAGTAATTTTCATCCCCCTCATGAGTAACTTTCATCCTCCTAATTAGTAATTTTCATCGCCCTCATGAGTAATTTTCATCCCCCTCATGAGTAATTTTCATCCCCTTCATGAGTAATTTTCATCCCCCTCACGAGTAACTTTTATGCCCAACGTTAACAATTTTCATCCCCATCTTAAGTAATTTTCATCCCCATCTTAAGTAATTTTCATCCCCCTCATGTCATGAGTAACTTTCATCCCCCTAATTAGTAATTTTCATCCCCCTCACGAGTAATTTTCATCCCCCTCATGAGTAACTTTCATCCCCCTAATTAGTAATTTTCATGCCCCTCATGAGTAATTTTCATCCCCTTCATGAGTTATTTTCATCCCCCTCAAGAGTAACTTTCATGCCCAAAATTAACAATTTTCATTCCCATCTTAAGTAATTTTCATCCCCCTCATGAGTAACTTTCATCCTCCTAATTAGTAATTTTCATCGCCCTCATGAGTAATTTTCATCCCCCTCATGAGTAATTTTCATCCCCTTCATGAGTAATTTTCATCCCCCTCACGAGTAACTTTTATGCCCAACGTTAACAATTTTCATCCCCATCTTAAGTTATTTTCATCCCCCTCAAGAAAAACTTTCATGCCCAAAATTAACAATTTTCATTCCCATCTTAAGTAATTTTCATCCCCCTCATGAGTAACTTTCATCCTCCTAATTAGTAATTTTCTTCGCCCTCATGAGTAATTTTCATCCCCCTCATGAGTAATTTTCATCCCCTTCATGAGTTATTTTCATCCCCCTCAAGAGTAACTTTCATGCCCAAAATTAACAATTTTCATTCCCATCTTAAGTAATTTTCATCCCCCTCATGAGTAACTTTCATCCTCCTAATTAGTAATTTTCATCAAAATCAAATCAAATCAAAATCATTTATTGGAACAAAAACCAGTAAGTAACATTAATTATGCGTTAACAGCCACATTAGTTACAAAAAACTGTGTCGCAACTGTTAGCGCCCACCTCCGAGATGGGGACTGTTCCAACATAAAATTGTTAAGTATAACAACTTTACTTATAACTAAGAAAAACACAGAGTAATTTATGAGATAAAAATATTAACATAAATGTGTATGTGTGTGTGTGTGTGTGAGTGTGTGTGTGTGTGTGTGTGTGTGTGAGTGTGTGTGTGTGTGTGTGTGCGGAGGACTATACCTTGACGAGGATTTCTACATCTTCATAATTTTGAGTGGAGAGCCAGTCTTTGATAACCGTTTTACAGTTAAGGGAAGTTAAAGGGTATATATTTAATTTTGAGTTTATTCTATTGTATAAAATACTGCCTGTAAAGAGATACTGTCTTCTTACTGTCACAATTTTAGTGAATTTTATATCACATACTCTACCTGACCTGCGGTTCTGCCTACACATGTTATTATCAAAAACGAGTTCAGAGTGTTTCCTTAAAATTGAACTTATAATAAAAGATTGCCTAACCGTAGGAACTTTGCAAAGCGCGTAGAGTTCAACCGTAGGGAAAAGAATTGGCTTCTTCATCATAACCTTTAAAACAGCCCTTTGAGCTCTTTCCAAGCGAAGCATTATTGTCTTCCCAGAATTGCCCCATGCACTAATGCAATAGGTAAGTATTGAATGAGCTAGGGAATGATATACTGTTTTTAGTATGGGCAAATCGGCCGATGATCTCAATTTCTTAAAAACGTAGATTAATTTTCTGACACGCGATGTTAGTGATCCAATCTGATCGTGAAACGTCATGGTACTATCTATAATAACACCAAGATATTTGATACTGGTGGCACGAGCAATGTTATTACACGTACAGAGTGTACGGTTATTTGGAGAGCATATATGAGCAGTTAGGCAAAAAGAAGAATCAGGCTGCGAAGCAGGTCTGATGGCAAACGGAATGAATTTTGTTTTTTCTATATTAAGTGTTAGGAGATTATTTGCAAGCCAGCCCATAACTGTCTCCAATGCTGCCTCTGCATGTGTGCGGGTTTCAAGCCAGTCATTGCCGTGGACGAGAATGACTGTATCATCTGCATAGACTAAGGTCTTGGAATTAGCTAAGGGCAATTTACACAGGTCATTAATGTAAATAAGGAAAAGGGTAGGACCAAGAACGCTACCCTGAGGGACACCGTAGCTAATATATTCTTCGCTACTCATAAAATTACCCAGCTTGACAACCTGTGAGCGACCATTTAAGTAACTCTCAAATAAATTTAATAATAGACCCCGTATGCCAATATTTTCGAGCTTTGTAAGCAAGTGGGGAACAGAGACAGTATCGAAGGCTTTAGAAAGGTCTAAAAATAGAGCAACAGTTTTAAGTTTGTTGTTTAAGTTATTTGCTACAGTACTCGTTAATTCAAGAACAGCATCTTCGGTACTTTTCCCTTTTCTGAAACCAAACTGGTTCTGTGCAAAAATATCTCTATGATTAATGTAATTAAGGAGCCTCTTATTTAAAACTTTTTCCAGCATTTTTGAAAGAATTGTTAATACCGAAATCGGCCTGTAGTTACTTATGTTGTCTCTGTCTCCACTCTTGTAAATGGGATGAACGAGAGCTCTTTTGAAGACAGAAGGGAATACCCCTGTGTTGAGAGCAACAGTGAACACATGGGAAATTACTGGGACAAGGATGTGTCTAGCAGCTCTAATAATGGCAACAGATATACCATCCCATCCTACTGCACTATTAAGTTTAAGTTCTAGAATGATACTTTCAATTTCGTCATCATCAATATTAAATAATGCCATAGATTCTGCGACTGTGTTTTGTGAGTCAAAGTTTATTGTAATGAGAGGACTATTTCGTGTGATTTTAGATGCTAGTGATTTCCCTATATTTGCAAAGTAAGCATTAACGGTATTTAGAGAAGTAGACGGATCTGCAGCAAGAGACAAGAGCTCAGTGGAAGAAGATTTTTTGTTTGGAATGTTAGTAATGGCTTAAATAAGGTTCCATGTCGCTTTTGGATTTTTACTATGTTTTTGAAATTCTGTCTTTTCATATTGCCGTTTTAGTTTTTTCAATAAGTTCATCGCCCTCATGAGTAATTTTCATCCCCCTCATGAGTAATTTTCATCCCCTTCATGAGTAATTTTCATCCCCCTCACGAGTAACTTTCATGCCCAACGTTATTAATTTTCATCCCCATCTTAAGTAATTTTCATCCCCATCTTAAGTAATTTTCATCCCCCTCATGTCATGAGTAACTTTCATCCCCCTAATTAGTAATTTTCATCCCCCTCACGAGTAATTTTCATCCCCCTCATGAGTAACTTTCATCCCCCTAATTAGTAATTTTCATCCCCTTCATGAGTTATTTTCATCCCCCTCAAGAGTAACTTTCATGCCCAAAATTAACAATTTTCATTCCCATCTTAAGTAATTTTCATCCCCCTCATGAGTAACTTTCATCCTCCTAATTAGTAATTTTCATCGCCTTCATGAGTAATTTTCATCCCCCTCATGAGTAATTTTCATCCCCTTCATGAGTAATTTTCATCCCCCTCACGAGTAACTTTTATGCCCAACGTTAACAATTTTCATCCCCATCTTAAGTTATTTTCATCCCCCTCAAGAAAAACTTTCATGCCCAAAATTAACAATTTTCATTCCCATCTTAAGTAATTTTCATCCCCCTCATGAGTAACTTTCATCCTCCTAATTAGTAATTTTCTTCGCCCTCATGAGTAATTTTCATCCCCTTCATGAGTAATTTTCATCCCCTTCATGAGTAATTTTCATCCCCCTCACGAGTAACTTTCATGCCCATCGTTAAAAATTTTCATCCCCATCTTAAGTAATTTTCATCCCCCTCATGAGTAATTTTCATCCCCTTCAAGAGTAACTTTCATGTCCAACGTTATTAATTTTCATCCCCATCTTAAGTAATTTTCATCCCCCTCATGTCATGAGTAACTTTCATCCCCCTAATTAGTAACTTTCATCCTCCTAATTAGTAATTTTCTTCGCCCTCATGAGTAATTTTCATCCCCCTCATGAGTAATTTTCATCCCCTTCATGAGTAATTTTCATCCCCCTCACGAGTAACTTTCATGCCCAACGTTAACAATTTTCATCCCCATCTTAAGTAATTTTCATCCCCATCTTGAGTAATTTTCACCCCCTCATAAGTAATTTTCAACCCCCTCACGAATATATTTCATCTCTCTCTTGAGTATATTTCATCTCTCTCTTGAGTATATTTCATCCCCCTCATGAGTATATTTTATCCCCCTCACGAGTATATTTCATCCCCCAGTTGAGTAATTTTCACCCCCTCATGAGTAATTTTCATCCCCCTCATGAGTAATTTTCATCCCCTTCATGAGTTATTTTCATCCCCCTCAAGAAAAACTTTCATGCCCAAAATTAACAATTTTCATTCCCATCTTAAGTAATTTTCATCCCCCTCATGAGTAACTTTCATCCTCCTAATTAGTAATTTTCTTCGCCCTCATGAGTAATTTTCATCCCCCTCATGAGTAATTTTCATCCCCTTCATGAGTAATTTTCATCCCCCTCACGAGTAACTTTCATGCCCAACGTTAACAATTTTCATCCCCATCTTAAGTAATTTTCATCCCCCTCATGAGTAATTTTCATCCCCTTCAAGAGTAACTTTCATGTCCAACGTTATTAATTTTCATCCCCATCTTAAGTAATTTTCATCCCCATCTTAAGTAATTTTCATCCCCCTCATGTCATGAGTAACTTTCATCCCCCTAATTAGTAATTTTCATCCCCCTCACGAGTAATTTTCATCCCCCTTATGAGTAACTTTCATCCCCCTAATAAGTAATTTTCATCCCCTTCAAGAGTAACTTTCATGTCCAACGTTATTAATTTTTATCCCCATCTTGAGTAACTTTCATCCCCCTAAATAGTAATTTTCATCCCCTTTAAGAGTAACTTCATGTCCAACGTTATTAATTTTCATCCCCTTCATGAGTAATTTTCATCCCCTTCATGAGTAATTTTCATCCCCCTCAAGAGTAACTTTTATGCCCAACGTTAACAATTTTCATCCCCATCTTAAGTAATTTTTATCCCCATCTTGAGTAATTTTCACCCCCTTCATGAGTAACTTTCATCTCCCTAATGAGTAATTTTCATCCCCCTCATGAGTAACTTTCATCCCCCTAATTAGTAATTTTCATCCCCCTCAAGAGTAACTTTTATGCCCAACGTTAACAATTTTCATCCCCATCTTAAGTAATTTTTATCCCCATCTTGAGTAATTTTCACCCCCTTCATGAGTAACTTTCATCCCCCTAATGAGTAATTTTCATCCCCCTCATGAGTAACTTTCATCCCCCTAATTAGTAATTTTCATCCCCTTCAAGAGTAACTTTCATGCCCAAAATTAACAATTTTCATTCCCATCTTAAGTAATTTTCATCCCCCTCATGAGTAACTTTCATCCTCCTAATTAGTAATTTTCTTCGCCCTCATGAGTAATTTTCATCCCCTTCATGAGTAATTTTCATCCCCTTCATGAGTAATTTTCATCCCCCTCATGAGTAATTTTCATCCCCTTCAAGAGTAACTTTCATGTCCAACGTTATTAATTTTCATCCCCATCTTAAGTAATTTTCATCCCCCTCATGTCATGAGTAACTTTCATCCCCCTAATTAGTAACTTTCATCCTCCTAATTAGTAATTTTCTTCGCCCTCATGAGTAATTTTCATCCCCCTCATGAGTAATTTTCATCCCCTTCATGAGTAATTTTCATCCCCCTCACGAGTAACTTTCATGCCCAACGTTAACAATTTTCATCCCCATCTTAAGTAATTTTCATCCCCATCTTGAGTAATTTTCACCCCCTCATAAGTAATTTTCAACCCCCTCACGAATATATTTCATCTCTCTCTTGAGTATATTTCATCTCTCTCTTGAGTGTATTTCATCCCCCTCATGAGTATATTTTATCCCCCTCACGAGTATATTTCATCCCCCAGTTGAGTAATTTTCACCCCCTCATGAGTAATTTTCATCCCCCTCATGAGTAATTTTCATCCCCTTCATGAGTTATTTTCATCCCCCTCAAGAAAAACTTTCATGCCCAAAATTAACAATTTTCATTCCCATCTTAAGTAATTTTCATCCCCCTCATGAGTAACTTTCATCCTCCTAATTAGTAATTTTCTTCGCCCTCATGAGTAATTTTCATCCCCCTCATGAGTAATTTTCATCCCCTTCATGAGTAATTTTCATCCCCCTCACGAGTAACTTTCATGCCCAACGTTAACAATTTTCATCCCCATCTTAAGTAATTTTCATCCCCCTCATGAGTAATTTTCATCCCCTTCAAGAGTAACTTTCATGTCCAACGTTATTAATTTTCATCCCCATCTTAAGTAATTTTCATCCCCATCTTAAGTAATTTTCATCCCCCTCATGTCATCAGTAACTTTCATCCCCCTAATTAGTAATTTTCATCCCCCTCACGAGTAATTTTCATCCCCCTTATGAGTAACTTTCATCCCCCTAATAAGTAATTTTCATCCCCTTCAAGAGTAACTTTCATGTCCAACGTTATTAATTTTTATCCCCATCTTGAGTAACTTTCATCCCCCTAAATAGTAATTTTCATCCCCTTTCAGAGTAACTTCATGTCCAACGTTATTAATTTTCATCCCCTTCATGAGTAATTTTCATCCCCTTCATGAGTAATTTTCATCCCCCTCAAGAGTAACTTTTATGCCCAACGTTAACAATTTTCATCCCCATCTTAAGTAATTTTTATCCCCATCTTGAGTAATTTTCACCCCCTTCATGAGTAACTTTCATCCCCCTAATGAGTAATTTTCATCCCCCTCATGAGTAACTTTCATCCCCCTAATTAGTAATTTTCATCCCCTTCAAGAGTAACTTTCATGTCCAACGTTATTAATTTTCATCCCCATCTTAAGTTATTTTCATCGCCATCTTGAGTAATTTTCACCCCCCCCCTTACGAGTATATTTCATCCCCCGCATGAGTAATTTTCATCCCCTTCATGAGTAACTTTCATCCCCCTAATGAGTAATTTTCATCCCCCTCACGAGTACGTTTCATCCCCCAGTTGAGTAATTTTCATCCCCCTTTTGAGTAATTTTCATTCCCTTCATGAGTAACTTTCATCCCCCTAACTAGTAATTTTCATCCCCCTCATGAGTAACTTTCATCCCCCTAATAAGTAATTTTCATCCCCTTCAAGAGTAACTTTCATGTCCAACGTTATTAATTTTTATCCCCATCTTGAGTAACTTTCATCCCCCTAAATAGTAATTTTCATCCCCTTTAAGAGTAACTTCATGTCCAACGTTATTAATTTTCATCCCCTTCATGAGTAATTTTCATCCCCTTCATGAGTAACTTTCATCCCCCTAATTAGTAATTTTCATCCCCCTCAAGAGTAACTTTTATGCCCAACGTTAACAATTTTCATCCCCATCTTAAGTAATTTTTATCCCCATCTTGAGTAATTTTCACCCCCCCCCCCCTTACGAGTATATTTCATCCCCCGCATGAGTAATTTTCATCCCCTTCATGAGTAACTTTCATCCCCCTAATTAGTAATTTTCATCCCCTTCAAGAGTAACTTTCATGTCCAACGTTATTAATTTTCATCCCCATTTTAAGTTATTTTCATCGCCATCTTGAGTAATTTTCACCCCCCCCCTTACGAGTATATTTCATCCCCCGCATGAGTAATTTTCATCCCCTTCATGAGTAACTTTCATCCCCCTAATGAGTAATTTTCATCCCCCTCACGAGTACGTTTCATCCCCCAGTTGAGTAATTTTCATCCCCTTTTTGAGTAATTTTCATTCCCTTCATGAGTAACTTTCATCCCCCTAACGAGTAATTTTCATCCCCCTCATGAGTAACTTTCATCCCCCTAATAAGTAATTTTCATCCCCTTCAAGAGTAACTTTCATGTCCAACGTTATTAATTTTTATCCCCATCTTGAGTAACTTTCATCCCCCTAAATAGTAATTTTCATCCCCTTTAAGAGTAACTTCATGTCCAACGTTATTAATTTTGTTGTAATATTTAAATTTCGCGCCTTCTGTTCCATTGACTTATAGACTTATATTAATATGCCATCTTTTCGTTTATCTCTGCCCTACTCTATACTCTGTAAACATCACTAGTAGCCGATGTATTGTTCTCTCAAACTAAATAAAGTTAAAGTTATTTTTACTAGAAAAACCAACTTGTTTCCATTAAATCTCAACAGGTTATGGGCCCAGATAGTCCGATTAGTAAAAATCAGTAACTAAATTCAGTGTTAAATACGTCTTCAAAACACATAACCTCAACCACAACGTGGCACGTGCTCAGTTTCAAGAAAAGTTTTCCGATAGTCAAATAAGATGTCATCGTCAAATAACTCATTGGCATTAATAGAAAAATTAACCGGCCGTGATAACTACGCAACATGGCGATTTGCTGTAAAAACGTACTTGGAACATGAAGAGTTATGGGACTGCGTCGAACCTTCTAATCCATCGAAAGACATCGATAAAAAGCGTGACACCAAGGCCAGATCAAAGATAATTCTTCTTGTGGATCCCGTGAATTATATACATATTCAAGAATCAAGCACAGCAAAGGAGGTTTGGGACAACTTATCACGTGCGTTTGATGACTCGGGACTAACACGCCGGGTTGGTCTTCTACGAGACTTATGCAATACTACACTAGCAGGATGTTCAAATGTGGAAGAGTATGTCAGCAAGATAATGACAACAGCTCACAAATTAAGAAATATTGGCTTTCATGTAGATGACGAGTGGCTTGGCACACTTCTATTGTCCGGCCTTCCAGAAAGTTACAAGCCAATGATAATAGCCATTGAAAGTTCAGGTATGAAGATTAGCTCTGATTCAATAAAATCTAAAATTCTACAAGATGTCAAACATACAGATTCTGATTCAACTGCTTTCGCTTCGAGTCAGAAGTTTCATAATAAAAATAAAAGTTTTTCAAAAGGACCTCGCTGTTATACATGCAACAAATACGGTCATAAAAGTCCTGAGTGTAAATCAAAACCTAATAAGTATCAGAAGAATAAGGAAAGTAAACAGAACCAATCATCCTATGCAGCTGTATTTATTGCCTCTTCTGGTTACTCTGATGACTGGTATATTGATTCTGGTGCCTCGGTTCACATGACCAAACACAAGAATTTGTTTATAGAAGAAACAAATCCAGATATAAAAACTATTAAAGTTGCAAATAATAAATCATTACCTGTTCAAAGCTCTGGAAAAATAAGCTTATGTGTTGATAATGAGAGAGGTCAACCAAATGAAATACTGTTTACAAATGTGCTCTACGTGCCTGAACTAGCTACAAACCTGCTGTCAGTGAGTCAAATAATAAAGAATGGTGGCCAAGTAAAGTTCAATAAAGATGGCTGTATTATACGAAACATAAACAATGTAGTAGTAGCAACAGCAAGCTTGATAAATAATATGTACCGTTTGAACATGTCTACAGCTCATGCTTGCATATCAGATGTTATCGAGCAAGATACTTACCTATGGCACCAAAGGATGGGTCATCTAAATTTTCAAAGCTTGAATAAGTTGACTGAAAATACTGCAGATTTAAAACTTGATTTACAAGCAAGTAATGTGAAGTGTATAACGTGTCAGGAAGGAAAACAAACACGTTTACCGTTCAAAAGTCAAGGGTCTCAGACTAAAGACCTGCTTGAATTAATTCACTCCGACATTTGTGGACCAATGGAAACTCAGTCATTCGGCAAAGCTAGATATTTTGTGACATTTTTAGATGATTACTCAAAGAAGATATTTGTATATGTACTGCATAACAAATCAGATGTTCTGGAAAAATTTATTGAATTCAAGAAATTAGTTGAGAATCAGTTAAGCCGTACAATTAAAATTCTCAGAACTGATAATGGGCTTGAATACGTAAACAGAAATTTTTCAAACTTTCTCAGAGATGCTGGGATAATACATCAAACAACCACACCTTACACTCCAGAGCAAAACGGCACAGCCGAACGGATGAACAGAACCTTGATAGAAAGAGCAAAATGTATGATGTTTAATGCCAAACTACCTAAAGTCTATTGGGCTGAAGCAATTCACACGGCTGCTTACATTATTAACCGCTCTCCGACTAAGTCTCTGTGCTATAAAACTCCAGAAGAGATGTGGACTGGACAAAAACCCAATGTCAGCCATATGAGGACATTTGGATGTGAGGCGATGGTTCATTTGCCAAAAGAGAAAAGAAAGAAATTGGATACAAAATCTCAAAAACTGATCTTTATAGGATACTGTGAAAACACTAAGGGGTACCGTTTTTTATTACCTAATTCAGGAAAAGCTATAAAAAGTAGAGACGCAATATTCTTAGAGTCCACAGTCAAGAGAGACTATGTGCCCATTGAATTAACTACAAATGAATGTAGTATGCAAAATAAGGATTGTGAAGAACTTTCAAGTGATGACTCATTTAATACTGTAACTGAAAATAAATCTCAGTCAGACAGTGAGTACTTCCCCGATGAAAGCATAGAATATTCACCAGAAAGAAATGTTACAGTTAGAACACGAAGACAATATAAATTAGCTTCACAAGAACTAGAAGAAAGCTCTTACCTGTGTTTTAATGAACAATTATTGAATAATGAAGTTCCTGATAACTATGAAGAAGCAATGAAGTCTGTTGATGCTTCAAAATGGATAACTTCCATAAAGGAAGAGCTTGATGCTCATCAACAAAATAAAACATGGACATTAGTTGATAAAACTCCTGATATGCGAATAATTGGATGTAAATGGGTATTTCGCATCAAAGAAGAATCTTCTGGACTACGATACAAGTCTCGGCTTTGTGCGAAAGGGTACTCACAAACTAAAGGTATTGATTATCAAGAAACATTTGCACCCACGGTCAGGTATGATTCAATCAGATTATTACTCGCAGAAGCTGCCCAACATAACCTACAAATAATACAATTAGACATAAAAACAGCTTTTCTGTATGGAGAGCTTGAAGAGGACATATACATGGCTGTACCTGAAGGCTTAACCTGCAAGACTAATAAGGTATGTAAGCTCAATAAATCATTATATGGCTTGAAGCAGTCTCCGAGATGCTGGAACTCTAAGTTTGATTCAGTTCTAAAGAAGTTTGGGCTAGTTAATAGCAAAGCAGATCAGTGTGTATATGTAGGCACTATTAATGGAGAAAATTGTTATCTGTGTCTATATGTTGACGATGGACTGATATTTTCTAAAGATAGATCAACCATAAAGGAGTTAATTAATGATTTACAGTCAATATTTGAAGTAAAAACTTTTCCAGTCAGAAATTTTGTTGGTATGGAAATAATAAAGTCAGACAATTTTATTTTCATACATCAATCAAGCTATATTGAGAAATTATTAAATAAATTTATGTTAAATAATTGTAAACCTAACAGCATTCCAGCTGATCCACATACAATATTGGAAAAAGGAGAGGGTGAAACAGAAAAGAACATTCCATATCGGGAAGCTGTTGGATCATTGATGCACCTTGCTACAGTAAGCAGACCAGATATCTCTTTTGCTGTCAGCCTGGTGAGTAGATTTTTAAATTCATACAATGAAACTCATTGGAATGCTGTGAAGAAAATTTTCAAGTATCTAAAGGAAACTAAAGTGTATGGTCTATACTACACAAGATCAACTGAGCCTAATGTTGTAATTGGGTATAGTGACGCAGATTTTGCCAATGACCCTAACACAAGACGTTCCGTCACTGGATACGTGTTTATTAAGAATGGAGGAGCAGTAACATGGGCCTGTCAGAGACAACAGACAGTTGCCCTATCAACCACTGAAGCAGAATTTATGGCAGCCTGTGCTGCTACAAAAGAAGTCATGTGGATTAAACAATTACTATCTGATATTGGTACAATTAATCAAAAGTCTGTGTGTTTAAATTTAGACAATCAAAGTGCTATCAGTGTAATCAAAAATACTAATTTTCACAAACGATGTAAACATATAGACATTAAGTTTCATTTCATTAAAGAAAAATACTATGATAAAATTATCGAATTAAACTATGTGTGTAGTGATGAACAATATGCAGATATTTTTACCAAGCCTCTATGTAAAATTAAGTTCTGTTATTTAAGAGATAAAATTGGTGTTAAATCTGTCGATATAATTTCTAGCAGTTAGTTATTGGTTAAAGTTTTGTTTTGTTAATGTTTAAAGCTTATGTTTTTTTGAAGGCTCAAATTTAGGAAGAGTGTTGTAATATTTAAATTTCGCGCCTTCTGTTCCATTGACTTATAGACTTATATTAATATGCCATCTTTTCGTTTATCTCTGCCCTACTCTATACTCTGTAAACATCACTAGTAGCCGATGTATTGTTCTCTCAAACTAAATAAAGTTAAAGTTATTTTTACTAGAAAAACCAACTTGTTTCCATTAAATCTCAACAAATTTTCATCCCCTTCATGAGTAATTTTCATCCCCTTCATGAGTAACTTTCATCCCCCTAATTAGTAATTTTCATCCCCCTCAAGAGTAACTTTTATGCCCAACGTTAACAATTTTCATCCCCATCTTAAGTAATTTTTATCCCCATCTTGAGTAATTTTCACCCCCCCCCCCTTACGAGTATATTTCATCCCCCGCATGAGTAATTTTCATCCCCTTCATGAGTAACTTTCATCCCCCTAATGAGTAATTTTCATCCCCCTCATGAGTAACTTTCATCCCCCTAATTAGTAATTTTCATCCCCTTCAAGAGTAACTTTCATGTCCAACGTTATTAATTTTCATCCCCCTAATTAGTAATTTTCATCCCCTTCAAGAGTAATTTTCATGTCCAACGTTATTAATTTTCATCCCCCGCATGAGTAATTTTCATCCCCTTCATGAGTAACTTTCATGTCCAAGTTCCAACGTTAGTAATTTTCATCCCAAGGATAATAATTTTTAAACTCCTCATGCATGAGTAATTTTCATGCCTAACGTTATTAATTTTCATCCCCATGAGTAATTTTCACCCTCTCATGAGTGTATTTCATCCCCCGCACGAGTAATTTTCATCCCCCTCCACAGTAACTTTCATGTCCAACGTTAGTAATTTTCATCCCAAGGTTAATAATTTTTAAACTCCTCATGCATGAGTAATTTTTATGCATAACGTTATTAGTTTTCATCCCCATGAGTAATTTTCACCCTGTCATGAGTGTATTTCATCCCCCGCACGAGTAATTTTCATCCCCCTCACGAGTATATTTCATTCCCATCTTGAGTAATTTTCATCCCCCTCTCGAGTATTTTTCATGCCCCTTCTGAGTAAGCGCATACATTACATATCATAAGCGTCAGTCTCGCTAAGCGTCGCTCTCGGTAGGCGTCGGTCTCGATAAGCGTTGGTCTCGATAGGCGTCGGATTCGGTAGGCGTTGATCCTCATAAGCGTCGTTCTCGGTTAGCGTCGGTCTCGATAGGCGTCGGTCCTCATAAGCCTCGGTCTCGGTAGGCGTCGGTCCTCATAAGCGTCGGTCCTCACAAGCGTCGGTCCTCACAAGCGTCGGTCCTCACAAGCGTCGGTCCTCATAAGCGTCGGTCCTCACAAGCGTCGGTCCTCATAAGCGTCAGTCCCAATACGCGTTGTTCCAAAATAAGCGTAGGTCCATGATTCGTATGTGTACATATGTGTAGTAAAATTAACTTTCCCTTCTAGATTCCTGCACCTGAACATGCTAGAGGTGCACCGGAAGAGCCACGCGGGCGAGCCGCTAGTGCTGCGCTGCCACTACTGCCTGCTAGAGGTGGCCGACCAGCCCGCACTAGTGGAACACGAAGCCACGCACGAGGGACCCAAGCCCTATCTCTGTACTATTTGCGGGAAGGGGTATAAGAAGAGGGAGACTATGGTGAGATATACTTATTTATTTAACAATTTATTTAATAAGTGCTACTTTGTAGCCTAAGTTAAATAAATGATTTTGAATTTTTTTATTGTTTAACCTTACATGCTATTTATTGTTTCCTTAGTTAAAAAAGATTAAGTAAATACCGAATCCTAGCAAATAAAAATCTAAGCACCATTTATCGATATCCCAAGTTCTACATACTACATATTCATCACTATTACTTTATTTTCTGACTGGCCTGTTGGTCTAGTGGTTAGTAACCCTGACTGCTATACCAGAGTGGGTTCGATTCCCACCCAGGACAAACGTTTGTGTGATGAGCATGATCATTTGTTCTGTGTCTGGGTGTAATTTATTAACCGACTTTATCTATAATATGTATGTTTTAGAAACATATAAGTATATTTATCAGTTGTCTGGGTACCATAACACAAGCTCTGCTTAGCTTGGGATCAGATAACCGTGTGTGAGTTGTACCGGAATATTATTATTATTATTTAGTAAGAAATTGCAAGTCGATAAAAAGTCGATTACATAAAAAATACTTAAATAGACATAAAGAAAGACATCAACGAGCAACCCTTCACCTTTTTATAAAGGTGGCGTGTCTCCCGTTGATGTTTAAAGTACTAGGTTTTTATAGAAACCATAACGACGTGAGCACTTTTAGAATAGTAATGAGTATTATCTACTTTGAAAACTTTCCTATTATAAAAGCGGATAAAATATCGACTTGAATTTGAGGTATTATTGTAATAATATCGATATTTAATCGACTTAAAAATAAAGTCGTTGATATTCATCTACTTATGGTATTTGAAGAGTTTTACGGTGCTATCTGAGCGTATGCTTTGACTGCTTCACCGGTCTTAAAGCAAGTGATGTACGTGTGTGCAGGTGTACCACCGCAAGCAGCACAAGTCGGAGGCGTCGTTCGTGTGCGACGTGTGCTCGCGGCGGTTCGCGGCGGCTTGCAAGCTCGCCAAGCATCAGCGCTCGCACCGCGCGCGCGTGCTGCGACGCTACGAGTGCCCCGTCTGCGCGCATCTCTTCCACACCAAGTACCACGTGCACATGCACCTCGCCACGCACCAGAAGGAGGGCCTGTGAGTACACTATGAAGCAAGACTAATACCTAAACTAGTTAATTTTGATTCGAAATCAGTTCCATCCCAAATTTCTGGAGTCTTTTTTGTGTCTTCTAACGTTTTCTGGCGTTTATTTCGATTTCTGGACCAACTCAATGTCAATTGTAATGTAGTAGAACTCGATGCAGTAGCACTATAGCTAAGTATTGTGTATCCGCAGCATCCAGGAGCAGCACCGCGGGCAGGTGCTGGCGATGGCGCTGCAGAACGCTCGGCCGCTCCCCGCTCGGCCCGCCTCGGCCGCGGCGGACGAGCGCTCGCGCGTGTGTAACATCTGCGGCGAGCTGTTCCACCACTTCTTCCACCTGGAGGAGCACCTGAAGGGCCACGCGGCCAGCATCGCCGTGGAGACGCTGGACTCGCCCGCCGACAAGAAGCACGTCTGCCCGCTCTGTAACAAGGCCTTCAAGCTGCACTACTACCTCAAGCTGCACAGCTTCACGCACTCGAAGGAGAAGCCCTTCATCTGCCAGCAGTGCGGGAAGGGCTTCATCACGAAGGGCAAGCTGAAGCGTCACCTGGAGACGCACTCGGGGCTCAAGAAGTACCAGTGCCACATCTGCTGCAAGTTCTTCACGCGGCCGAGCTACCTCCGCATTCACGTCCGCACCATCCACGGCACGCAGGACTACAACTTCCGCCTCCAGTCGTCGCTCGCCGACACGCTGCCGCTGCACTAGCGGCTGTACACACTTCACTATAGTGCGGCCGCTGAGAGGATGCCTTCTTGACAGGTAGTGGGCAACAGGAAGATAAAACATATGTGGCAAAGAATTTACGATATTTGTTCTATAAATAAATAATATCGTTCAAAACTAATTATTATACAACACAGTTTTCTCCCCAATACTAATCAAGACCAACTGAAATGTGTCAGGAACGCATTCTCCCAGCGGGCGTTATATAAATTTAATTATTACATTGTGGAGGTAATTTTTGTATAAAAATAGTTACATTGAAGTGTTGGCACCCTCATTTTGACGTTATTAAGGCTCGGTGCTCGATGATTTCTGTTTACCAGGGTTTATAGTTTCACTAAATACTTGTTGTCCTTGTCTGTGTTCTCTCTCTCTAACACAACGTGTGACGTCACACTGGGGGGGGGGGGGAGGACTTGTTATTATACTTAGCAATAATATGTTGTAATAAGATGGTTGTTGATTTTGTAAAATATTAATAAATTAAGTTTTATAATTTGTTGTTTTAATTGTTTTTGGAGCAGAAGAATCAATTACTATTAGTTATTTCTTGAAGAAATGTTCGACCCTAATAAGCGACGGTACCAAATAAGCGTAATAATATACATCACATGCTGGATGTACGACGTGGCCAGCGACGTCGCCAACTAGTTCTTATTGAGATGTATGACGGCTAACTCACTTGGCGACCGACTGGCGACGCTGACTGGCGATATTTAGTTAACTCATTCCGACATTAACTCAATAATTTATCAAATGATGTTAGTGATATCCTCAAATAATTGAACATTTTTTTCAGGGTATTTTCTCAAAATAAATCTTCATAGAATTTCAGAAAAACACCGCTTTGGCTTCGGTTTGATACAAATGTACCATATTTTTTTTCTTTTTTCGGCTTATCATTTTGCGACGCTGGTAATAATATAATAACAGTGCAGTAATTTCCACGTCCATTCCCGTGTCGAGACAGAACTGAATACCCTACTTATTTACTTTTCTCTATGCTGAATGCATTGGCAACGCAGGGACGCCAGACGTAGCCATGGCAACGTCGCTGGCCACGTCGCCATATGGCGTCTCGGTGAGGTATGGCCCTAATAGTTTGTAGAAAATAAGTCAGGATAGTCATTATATTGTATAATATTTTCTTTCTCTTTTTTCACTTCCGGTGAACAATAAAGAATAATTAAATATAGGTACTTTTGTATTATCTTGTTTTCAAGATACAAACGGAAGTTTGTATGAACTTGAACAACAAAATTATCACACTTGACGACCTCCGTGGTCGAGTGGCGTACGCACCGGTTTCAAGGTGTCGTTAGCTCTGAGGTCCCGGGTTCGATCCCCGGACGGGTCAATGTAGAAACCAAAAAATTTCTACTTAGCCGGGTCTGGGTGTTTGTGGTACCTTCGTTGTTTCTGAATTCCATAACATAGTGCTTTAGCTACTTACTTTGGGTTCAGAGCAATGTATGTGATGTTGTCCGCAATTATTTTATTATTTATTTATTATATCTGCTTAGACATCCTACGGTATCGCAACAAGTAGCCTTGTGCAAAACATCCTGATTCTAGTTTACTCATACAAAGTTGCCTAAAATTGTTTCAGAGTTTTAGTCGTGAAAGCTTAACAGAGTTCTCAGTTCCTTTTGTATTTACAGTATTAGAATGGATGTCATCAAACTTACCTACATACTTACGAACTTACACATATTTTTGTTTCTCTCCGTGACGTCTTCGTGGTACTTCCGTCACTTGATGACGGACTGTTACCGGCTAAACAAGGGCTAAACCGCGTCAATTGTTTATTTTGAGGCTAAAGTAATCAGCCAATCACAAAGTAGGCAGTTATGCTGCATTTATTGTCTGGTAAAAGTAAATTCACATGAATTGATATAGTGGGCTTGGTCGTTGCATGTATTATGTACCTACATAGAAACTGGTAGCTATTATAATATATCCTAAACTTGATTTATTTAGCTACTTCAAGATGAATCCTGAAACACATCATATCCGGAAGTCAGGGCTTCTTTCAGCAAATTCTAAAGCTACTATACCTACTGCAATCATATTTAGTTTCCAGTCTCCCCGCCAGCTGAACACCAGTATATTATAGAGCGACTGTCTGTCTGACACACAACACATTTTCTGGGTGACGGAATATTTCCCAGATAATATGAGAATCTCATCCAGGGCAACAAATAAAAAACTTTTTGGTGTGAGAATGTTTATTAGCGCCGGCACGAGCCTCGCGCGCCGCACGCTACGCCCAGAACAGTCTGCAAGTGTAAACACAACACCTACGTAAATGTTATCACAACCGACTTCAAGTTCAGGAAAAATACCTAATTTTATATACTTAGGTAGCAGTCACCAACTGTGGGATTTTCCCCGATCGAAAAATACAAACAAAACACATAAAAAATTAGAATTCATAATGAAAATCAGTTTAATCACAAAAATATCACATGACATCCACAAAGCAAGCACTCACGTTGAGAACCTCTGCGAAGTTTACTTCTTAACGCCGACGAGACACTTGAGGATGTACCTGATGATGTAGACGCAGTCGCTGCAGACGCCGGCGGCGGCGGCGGCCAGCTGCCGCGCCAGCAGACAGAAGTTGGTGCAGGGCCAGCTGCAGTTGACGAGGCAGTACACGCACCTGAGCACGTCCTGCAGGTAGCGGCTGATGATGGCGCAGCAGCGGCAGCAGTTGTTGTTGCAGGACGCCGCCAGCGAGCGCAGCGACGGCTCGCGCTCCTTGCACGGCACCGGGCAGACGAACTTCTTCTTCTTGTTATGGAAGCAGAGCGTGATCTGCCGGTCGCGCTTCGGCTTCGGCTCCTTGGGCACGGCCTTTGCTTTGGGATCTATCTCTGGATCCTGGAAGTTCGTGGAGGTGAGCGCTGAGACTCCTTTGGCAGGAGGTTTTTCTTGTTTCTATGCAGAAAATTAAAACAAAATAGTTAGAACATGCAGTTGTCATTCCAAAACATCTAAATGACTTATCTATATATTTCTTACCTTATCAATAAGATTCCCATCTCCTCGTCCATGTTTACCCGACAACCAAGTTTTCGGGTTCTGTGAGAAAAGCCATTGCGTTACGTTATTGAAATAGCTATTTACACCTATGTACCTACAGGTCGTTAGCCCTTGACTACATGACAATACTACTAGGTACTATGAAATCAGTGTATTTGTATAACAGCTTTCAGAATGGAACTATAAATATGACGGTATTTTTGTGAAAACGGCATAATCAAGTTATTAAACAAAGGGCATTCTTCTCCAAAAAAATAGGTAGGTACAGAGGTTTATATAAAATTATCTATGGCATAAATAATATTTTTTTATTTATATATCAAGAAATTAAACTGCCTCGTTGGCCTAGTGGTTCTAAGCGCGACTGCTACGCTAGAGGTCTTGGGTTCGATTCCCAAGTCGACCAAGGTGTTATTGGGTTTTTCTATGAAATTCTCAGTAGCAGGTCGGAGTTTGGAGTTGTGCCCGGTTAGTGGCAATAGGCTCGCCCCCTATTACATGGGACCTAAACATACCGGCCAACTGTGGGTGTACATTGCCTATATTGGTACACCTCTGCCTAAACCTTCGGGGATACAGGCGTGATGGTATGTTATGTTAAGAAATTAGGTTACCAAAAACCATAATCAAATGACAAAGGGGCAATTAAACGAATCGATTTAGGCTCGTCGAATCATTTCATTAAAATCATCTTTAATGCAACAAACTCAAGTTTAAAGAACATAATCTCCCGGCTCCGAGGTAGTCAGAAGAAATAGACAACTTTACGTTTTAATTTCTTTAGATAGGTACTAAAGCATTCAGGAGTAACATCTTACCCCACAAGAACTGGGTACATGTAGATTACCTAAGCTAGTCCTACATGATGGCACGCTCCTACTCACCAGATGGAGTCGCCACGCCTCTGTCTCGACCTCCATGACTCCTCCTCGCGCGGCGCTAAGTCTTCAACATCGTACACCTATTTATTTATAACGACATTCCAAATAACCCCGATATAACACACCTTGGAATTTTGTAATTTACACGCCAGACAGCTGTCTTGTGACAGAATAATATCTTCCTCTTTATGTCATATTATTTGATGGCTAACCGAGAAATAGAAAGAAGGTTGATGTGTTTGTAGGTTAGAGTGATGGAAACTCCACGGATCAAAAATAGCCCTTTTTCGAAGATGGGTTAATGTTGTTGGTTTCTTAGGTTTACGCGAATGTTAGACATTGAAATAAAACTACTTTTTACGGATTTTTTCGCGGTTTATATTTAGATTTTAGGTCCCGACGTTTCGACACCTTTGCAGGTATCATGGTCACGGGCAGACTGAGATGGCGTTCGTCTTGACAGTAGATGTTGCTCGTTCTACCTTCATATTTTAACTAATTATTTGAGTTCCGACCTACGCAATATGAGCTCACTGTGTCTTGATGTCTTGCAGCGCTGCTCTTGGGTTTGGCCTTGAGTTTATGAATTAATACATAAACTCAAGGCCACAGTGAGCTCATATTGCGTAGGTCGGAACTCAAATAATTAGTTAAAATATGAAGGTAGAACGAGCAACATCTACTGTCAAGACGAACGCCATCTCAGTCTGCCCGTGACCATGATACCTGCAAAGGTGTCGAAACGTCGGGACCTAAAATCTAAATATAAACCGCGATAAAATCCGTAAAAAGTAGTTTTATTTCAATGGGCTATATTATTTGTCTCTTTTACGTCTTTTGCGAAGAAGCATTTTATTTAATCTTAATTTACTAACTTTACCAAGATTTCAATTAAAATAAATATCATGCATACATACATATACTCACTCCTTTTTCCGTTGTAGGGGTAGGCAGAGACAACTTCTTTCCACTTGCTACGATCCTTACAAACTAGTTAAGCTTCGTCCACTTTCACTATTCCCTTCATACATGCTCTTCGGTTTAGGGTAGTACTCTTGACCTGGCCTTTTTCCAAGACGTCCCCGATTTGTCTCGAAACGTCCGCCTAGGTCTACCCCTTCCAACACTTTCATTCACAGTCGCCTTAATTAGATCACTTTTTATAAATTCATAACAAATTAACAAGGAGGCTGATGAACTGCCTTCACTTGGGTTTGCGCACATGAATTGGTCACAAGCCGCGAGGATCGAACCCGCTTCTCAAACTTAGCGTTCCTTATTTCCAAAATTTTATTTATCATGATGATAGATAGGATTGTAGGACTGACTACAAACTATGAGGTAGCTATCATAAATCATTAAAAATTATCAAAAAGGGAAATAAAACACCATTGCTTTTCATAATAAACTTTTTTTCAAATAGCATATATTTTTACGAAATAAAAAATACACAATACATTAACATAACTTTATTAAGCTATCCTTAGAACTATTCTCCCGAAGATTTGTGACGGGTTGCCGAAAAAATAATATTTTATAGAAAATAAACACAAAACTATATTGATTGCATTTAATTATCATTTAGAAGTTAACTACTTCCCGTTACGTAGTTAAGTTACGAAAACCAGAGGTTGGCGGCAACCGGTTACTACATAACCATTTTTAACCGAACAACCTTTTTAACCATAAAAACAATTAAGTTGAAAAATTATTCCCCTTCCATTTTTAGTTTAATGAAAGAGAAAACAAAAATTTTCTAATTTTTATAATTAAACAAGTTACTCGGTACTTGTCTCAATGATTGGGGTTTAAAACCAGAATTACAAAGGAAATCTTATCACTTCTAAGACTTCAATGTAGTTAGCATACAAATGTGACTGCTTACCCACAAACGCTATCGTAGTGACGGGTTGCCAACAACCAAAAAACAATTCAACTTGTCATTTTATCAACACTAGAACACTTTCTAGGTAATGTCAAATCGAATAGGGCTTAAAACAAGATGGGCGACCATACAAAAATAAGAAGTTTACGTTTATTAAAAATAAGACATTTTAAAATTAACAACAATACGTGTACTGGTTGTTTTGTATGGTTGATTCAACTTTGTATGGGTATTGATGAAATTTATTTAGATTTTTTAGGTACAATCGAAAAATTAAACTGAAGTTTTTTTCATAACAATAATATGGTCATATTGTTAATAATGGTCCAATAACAATTGATTAAAAGTATATAATTAACAAAGTCAAATCAACCGAAACATTTTACGTCCATATAGTAAAAAATGAAGAAAAAAATAATAATTTAAATCTACAGAGAGTAGGCTAGCCTGCTTACACTTAACTTTACATAAAATGCTAACATATATTATATTTTGTTTTATATTTATAATAATATCAATTGTGTAGGATGATCCGTGAATATTTTAAAATACTAAAAAACACAAGTTTTAATGACATACCTATCTAAAAAGTTGGTATAATTTTGACATGAGTAGAAAAAAAATGGATAGACTTGATTATAAATTTATTAAGTTTATTTTATATTTAATTTTGTATATTAAAACAATATTTAATTAATATCAGACCATCCCATCTAACCGATATATCTATTTCAATATTATTATTAAAAGCACAAATGGCGAGAGGTTTCTGAACGCAACCAATCACAATAAAAACTACTAAAATTTACACATCTTTTTGTAATATTGTGACTTTCTACGGTAGAATATTTTTACATTACTTCTACTCTATAATACCATATTGAAGGTTCGTAAATAGTATGTAATATACTGACAACATTCCATCTCTCTCGTTCATACGAAGAACGAAAGAGACGAATATAACATTTATGATCACATGAGTAAACAAATCAGTAGTTACAATGACTAACAAAAACAAACCTTACTACTTCGAAACAAGACTGCTATTTCAAAGATCAACTAGTAGACGCACCAGTTAACACTTTGAATCTAAACCCTACCTTATACCAAAGAAATTAAGGTCTATTTTCGCAATACATAGTAACTATTGATGACGTCACTGTATTTATATATTGTGATATCGAATCGCGTTCAGAAGTACCTCTATACACATGAAAGCATTAAATGCCGTCTATCAAACGAAATAATTGTAAAACAATGCACCAGAGATGAAACGACTTTTATTCAAAATGTCGGTATTTTTGTTACAAACGTTAATTATAACACTATGTAGTGTCCGGCTCCCAGTCCCACCGCCAGCTGAACACCAGTATGTTATAGAGCGACTGTCTGTCTGACACACAACACATTTACTGCGGGATACAGTATGTGTCGGTAAGACTGGTTTTAAGACATTTTTTTATACTTGTTTAAATTAACGTCGACAAGCTGCCAAAATCAAACCACCGTCATTCCCAATAAAAGTCGAACACAGTCAGAAAACTAAAATTAAACAAAAAAAAGTATATAAAAAATAAAATTTGACATAAGAACATGATTGGCAAGGCGTATTAAGAAAACCAGAATTTAGTCAAATGATCGTCAAATGTAATAAATAATGAAAACGCTCTATTTGATAGCGTCTACACACTATAACGCTCGCGACACTGTTGAGCACAAACTCAACTACATTCAAATAACTCGAGCGAGTCGCAGTGCAAATTGCTCATTACACAAAAAATTGCCGAAACGTGCCTTGTCTAGCTCGAGCCGGACGCGAGCGCCCTCTAACGTGTTAGCCAAACTTCGTTAGCTTAGCCCAGTTAGCCAAACTTCGTTAGCTCAATTTAGTAAACTTAGCTATGTTAGCTCACTCCTCGCTCCGGTGGGTGGGTTTTACTCATGTACAGGTCGGTTCAGCCGCTAGACTTAGCTCCAAAATTTAGAATATAATATTAAATATACCAAGCAATTTTGTAGAAGCCAGTATTACATATTTATCATACGATTTTCGCCACCATTTTGTTACGTCATCATTTTAATAGTATATATGACGTCAACATATGATTCTACCATTTTAAATACTGGCAAGTTTGTAATAATGTTGCCACTCTAAATTAAATTCTTGTACTACGAGTGGTTTGATTTATTTTTTTATACTCCGTATAATTAATATTATTTTCTATAAACAATTTGGAGTAATAATAACTACATTTAAAAACATTTAATTTTCATATGAGTGCGGCTTCGTAAAGCTTAGGGAAAGGAGATGCGTTCGCTATTTCTCGAAGATTCTTACACTAAAACATTTTAAGCGGGAAAGTTTAGTTTAGGCGCGAAATGGAAGGTTCTAAGTTATAATAAAACAACAAACGAGACAGTACAAAAATAACTAAAATTGTAGGAATTCCCAATAATAGGAAACTTTTCCCAACATTGAGGACTTTTTCCCAGTAATAGGAAATTATTCCCAATCATATACACAGTAAAAAATCACTATCACGTTTTAGTACCAAGTTTGTTAAAATTAACATTAAAATAAAATGGAGTAGAATCGCGAACGCACCACATACAGTGTGTTGTCTGTCACAATATGTACACCCCACCGTAACACGCTGTACAGCTGACGGTTGACGCATGTTCAGGATAAATCCTTATATTATTAAAAAAATTACAAGTATTTTGAAAGCGAAAATGGCAGTGTAGACTCGTGGGATTATCTGGAATGAGGAAATAAGATAAAATTAGTTCAACATAATATTATAATAATATTCCGGGACAACTAACACACGGTTATCTGATCCCAAGCTAAGCAGAGCTTGTGTTATGGTAACCAGACAACTGATAAACATACTTATATATTTCTAAATACATACATATTATAGATATATTACACTCAGATACAGACCAAATGATCGTGCTCATCACACAAACATTTGTCCTGGGTGGGAATTGAACCCACGACCTCCGGTATAGCAGTCAGGGTCACTAACCACTAGACCAACAGGCCTAAACTATATCCATGAAAACTAAGACAGTTGTTACTGAAGGAGTTGGTGGCCTGATTATGTTTGAGGTTAAATAATTAGTGCAAAAAATTGGGTATCAATAATTAAATGAACTCATTTTGAGCTAAGATTTTGTAAACTGACTCTATACCAGGAGTACTCTTCACCCCTTTTGGATGAATATACTTTTTAGATAACACCTTGTTTAGATAAGTTACAAATTGTATGTCCAGAAGTGCAATAATATTTTTATAACAATTCCCCTCTAAAAGCGCCCCACTGCTGGGTACAGGTCTCTTCCCATATAGAGAAGGCACGAGCATTGATCACCACGCTTGCTCTCTGCGGATTGGCGATTTCAGATTCCAATTTGTGGAATCAAGGTTTCCTTACGATGTTTTCCTTCACCGTTTGTCGGAAGTGTCTTAGAATAATTAAGAAAGTACAATATAACTTTAAAAAAGTCACATTGGTACTTGCAAGGGTTGGAACCTGCAACCTTGTGCACACAAGTCCGTTTATTGAACCGCTAGGCCACCACGACATATTTTTCTAAAAGTTTTTTACCCCCTGATAATAATCCTCATTCCTATACATATACGGTACATATTAGCGTGTTGGTGGCCGGTGGCTTACCTCTAGGCGGGCTGCGGCGTGCTAGACTTCTTCTTCTCCTTCTTCTTCTTGAGGAACGAGGGTGTCCGGAGCCCCTTCTTCTTCTTCTTGTCCTTTTTCGGCGAGTCCTCCGTGGACACCTCCTTGGAGGGAGAGCCCTGGGGGTTAGAAATATACATAAAGACACGATCATATAACTATGTTTAAATCCTACTAAAAAATAAAACAACTTTAAAGTTTGGATAGAACATAAATACAGTTAGGTAATTGTCAATCTCATATCTATACCCAAAAGTAACAAAACATAGTGTTTTTTTTATCTGAAAGTCGTCTAAGCAATCAATTCGAGGGTGGAAATCTTAACGCTGGACATTAACTCTACTAAAGATATAATGTATATTAAAGCCTTCTTTCTTCCTTCACAAAGGTATTAACATAATATTCTACCGATAGCCATAACGTTCATGAAAACTATTTGTTGCAATACTAAAGAGTTTGAACTAAACTTCGCTGCAGCTATAAAAAAAATTGTTATACGTCTAACCAAAACTATGAGAATAAGCAGCGGCAGGTCGCTTGTTTGCTCGCGACCAAAACGTCGTAAGTAACCGAGAATTTCAATGAGCTAATGTAAGGTGTATGGATTGCAGTACAGTTGACTGGAACATTGTCATCGTTCGGAGCGCCCTATCTGGAGCGTAGTACATACAAATCGATGGGTATCACTCACCTCTTTACTGCTGTGAGAGAACGTGCTCTGGTGCGCGTCCGAGTGGTCGCCGTTCACGGTGTGTTCCCCTGCAACATGCAACATATTATTATAGTATTATATTATATACTAACTTCCATACTAAACTATATGTAATAACTTTAATTTAGAATTTTGTATTACTAGTCTTCTGAATGTACTATATGTATAAGGATTAGATTAATTAAAAAAATAGACTAGATTTATATAATTATATGTTGAAATCTAAAAGTATATAAATTGACTTAGGGATTAAATATCATATAACTGCAAAAAAATTAAAAATATGACACATTTGTTTGTGTCTATTGTAAAAAAGATAATTGGTTGTGTAAACTACTGTAAACCTTTTAATTAAAAAAAAACATTTATCACCAAACAATTTTACCATGAAACATTACAATAACAAAAAAAATTTAAGTATCTTAACATTATAACGCCAAACCATATCCCATGCAAATTAATCAATCACAAAAGTGCCAAACCAATGTACCTATACTTAAACAACACTCAACTGTAAGACACTCTCAAGTCTGTCAACAACATGGCATGAGAAACGTCTCAAAATGTAGTGTTGTTCGAGTATAGTGCTAAAATAGTGTTAGTGCCATAAAGTGCCACTTACCGGTGTGGGTTAGTACCACGAAGCGTCGGTGTCGGAACCACGTGACGGCTAAGCATGCAAGCGTCGCAAAGCATTCGTTATTGCAACACAAAACATAAGGCGGACAGAATAAATAAAAAAGTGAAATTAACATGAATTGATCTTTAAAAGTATGTGGAATTAGATATTGTGAAGTATAAACTTAATCAGTTTTAAAAAGTTCTTTAATGAAGGTACGATGGTATAATTATTTTTTCCATTTAATTGTAATGGTTTTAATATATCTGGTCGTATAATTTCAGTGAATTAACAAAGAATTACAAATCAAAAATAGTGATAATAAACGATGTTAGCAAACGATGTAACAAAACTATCACAAAATTAAATATTGTTAACAGAATATATAAAACAAAACAGATAGATAAAAAAACGAAAAGGCTCTAGCGCTACAAAAAATAAAACAATTACAAGATACGTACACTTTATTAGCTGGCAACATTTATATGCTTAGAAAATGGCGCGAAAACATTATTACATACATAGACATGCGAACAAGCCCGAACAGTCACACACCACAAAAGCGGGGGTTATACACAAGGAAAAAATTAATTTTCAACAAATAAACATACGAATTATAACATAAGTATGAAAAATATTTAAAACGCTTACATCACAAATAAAAAGGAAAATGAAAACTAAGTAAAGTACATTAATATTAAAACATGCTTCTATAAAAATATATTCATCTCCGTTTTGGGAACGCATTGGAGAGGATTCTGTTGCGCACAAACTTAACTAAAATTAGATAATTGCTATGTTTAACAACTGAACTGTCCCGCCAGTAGACACAATAGTTAAATAATAGGAATGTTCATATGTGACTCACAGGACAAGGACTTCCTTGTCTGACTGAATACTTTAACGTAGATTAATTTGAAGTTAATTTTCGCTTGAGTTTTAGACATCTTAAATCAAATCAGTAAGCGCCTTGATCAACATAATTTTTTACAAAAATGTATTGACTAATTCAGATGAGAAAAGGGTTCTTATCTGAATTAGTCAATTAATTTTATTGAGACCTTTATTTGTTGATCTTAATGAGCAAGCGATCAATGCTCGTTCCTGCTCTATATGGTAAGAGGCCTGCGCCAGTTAGGGACGTTTATCGGCAGCTATTGTTATAATTAATTTCTTAACTGTAATTTACTTCTATACCATTATTAATTTATAAGCAACTAACATTCTAATCTAAGTTAAGTTCATGTGCAACAGAATCAGCACCTTTATTTATCTAGCTCCGTATTATAATTTCATAGTACATAGTTTGCAATCGACTGCGAATATCCTAGCATTGTAAGAGTTTTATTATTACACCGATGTTGTGATATTACTCTCGTCCCGATATAAATTTAGTTTATAAGATATAAATCAAATATTAAGTACCTACTCTATTTTAGTAATTTTTAAACATTTACATAAAATTGTAGGAATTTAGTTTGTGTAATATTTTGATGACTGAATACATACATACCCATATCATTTACTATTATTAAATAATTACAGTCTTCATTTACGCAAGGTTTGGTTTCGGGCCTAACGAACATGTTCTCATAATAAGGGCCCGTTTACGCCTGAAACTTGTTAAGCGAAATTTTTCCTTCATTGAATTTGAAGAAATCACTTTCATAATAATTAATTCTACACATAGTTTTATATATAAATATCGGAACGAGAACAAAATCAACTCATTATAACTACATAATCATAAGTCTTACATTAGAATACCTACCTATAAAGTACTCTCATTGGTTTAAACAAATTACTCGTACAATTAATTAAAGCACTTACCTTTTTATTAACATTACATCACAGGACTTTGTACTTTATTCTCCTTGTAATAAGACCTAATTTATTTTAGTTAATACTAGCTTCACAACCCATAGTTTACCCTGTCTAAACAAATTTGAACTTTATCAGCTACGAAATAAGGTCTAATTTCGTTTAACAGACGATAACTAGTGTATTGTATCTGTTATAGATGTTTATCCTCAATTCCTCTATTATTTTTCCCTCGAAAAACAAAGTTCTATAATTATATACCCTGTCACAGGTCTCTGACAGACAGAAAACAGTGTCAAACCGCTAGAAAAATAACATTTCGCGTTTCACTCGACTTCGTCAAACTTAGTCATATCCAAATCGCTGGGATCGAAACTCTCCGACATCCTAAACTTAGATATGATTTGGTAGAATAAAGTATCTTCGAAAGGCGGCCAACTCGAGTACATACGTTTCGACGGCTTACTATGCAACTCATATAAAAGCCGCTTCTGAGGGACAATCGATTCCGAGTTCTCGCTAACCGTATCGAGTTTCTCGTAATCTCGATTCTCATTTTTCGAATCGATGCGAGACTCGCAAGCCGCGAACTCTATATTCGAAGTGCTAGGGGATGGGAAGCTAACCTCATTTTCAACGTAATCGGTTAACAGCACACTCGATCTTTTAGTGTTCATATTAGTTTCTTTGTCGTATAGTTCATTCGATTTGTTATCGATATCGTCGTCTAAATCGATTGAGATAAAGCTAGGGAGAGTGTCGTCGATACTTTTAACGTTGCGTATAGCTGGTTTCTCATTATCAACCGACAAATTCTCATCGAATGACAGCCAATATTTAACGCCTCCTGAGTGCTCAGTTTGTGACATAGAAATGACATTAGCCTTCTTGATAAACGGAGAAGTTATATCCGAATCGCGTAGTATTCTACGATTCGTAGAGTTTTTGATCGGTGAGTCTGTAAGTTCGAAAATGGGTTGTCGATTCGGAGACGAAGACCTACTTAACGCGTCTTTGACCTTCCGAGTTGGGGTCTGAGATTCCTCGTTGACGGTATAATATTCTTTCTCTACATCCCTGGTGGAAATATCTCTGTATTCTGGTGAGAATATGATTTGTTCGTTTGAAGACTCCATTGATTCTTCTTTTGGTATGATAGAGATGTCATTTTCTTCAGGTATGTTAGGTAAGGTTTTTATTTGATCGTCTGTAGTGTTGTGATCGTGTACGCCTTCGTCTGTTGTACCTTCAGCGTCTTTCTCTAGCGAGAGATGATCGTCAGGTGTTACGAATAGGTCCTCTATATGTGATGAGATGGTGGGATCTGATTGGCTGAAATCTTCATGGAAGGCGTTGTTCATATCACTTGATTCTAGAAAGGTCTCGTTAAGGAACGTTTCCACTAGTTCAGTTTTCTTTACTTCTGAAACTGATAGTTTTTCTAGTAAGACTGTCGCGTTGAGTTTATTTTCATCGTAAGGTAATACGTCTTGACAAACATTCGTGTCATCTCTTTTGTAAGTTTCCATTTTGACTAAATCAGGATTATATACCAATAAATCTGTTACTTTATCTATACACTCCTGTACTAAGTCTGCAGACGTTTCTAGAACGTCTTGTTTGAATCCCTCTTGACATTTCTCTTCAAACAATTCCTGGTTTATCTTTTCGATAACGTTAATATCTTTTTCTGAATCCGAATCAAAGATAGGTTTAGCTGTGTAGAGTATATCTTCGAAGTCTGCGACGGTGATCACTCTTTTTGCTTTGGCTGTCTTTTTGTTACCTTTTATCTTTTCATGATGAGTAAACATGGCTCTATCGAAGATATAATAAACTATGCCTTCAATAACCTTGTAAGGTAGCGATATATCCGTCTCACTCACTTCCGTTAGTACCGTCTCATTCAAACACACATGCTGTTCAATATCTTCAATAATCTTCGCTATAGAGAAAATCTCATGAGTTTCTTCTACTTTATCTTGAATTACAAACGGAACAGATACATCTTTCAACGGTAGAACCATCTCAGTAATATCCAACCTATTTAATATCGCTGAAATAACTTCAGACACCGCTTCATATTTCTCAAACTCACCCGTCGAATCAAAGCTAATCCTATCATTGGAGCTAAGCGTGCTTGCCAGAGAATTCTGTCTCTTAACGCTCTGGTAATCAGTATCATTTTCCGTCGACAGTATCTCAAACACATTATCATAAACACTGTCTATCATTGCCTGTTCTTTAGCGTTCTCATAGACAAATATAGCGGTTTGTACGGAGCTCGTGTTCATAGACTCTAGATCGTTGATAGCCGAGCCTTCTTCATTGATCATGTAGCATTCTTGTCTGTTCACACACTCGGCCACTAACGTCTCTGTGGTGACTTTACCAGAGTTATTGGCTGATATTTCTAGTTTCAACTGACTGGCTAACACAGCTGTGTTAACTACTTCACCCACTATATTATCCATTAACTCTTCCTTTCTTTCATTCTGAGAATTATTGGACTCATCGCCGTAGGAACTTTTGGACTCTTCCAATATGGGTTCTAGTACATTTTTTGTTTTTAGAGGAGATTTTTTGGCTTCTTCCCTCGCTTTGTAATCCTCGCAGTAAAAGTCTATAGGTACAGAGTAGTCTCTGATGTCTTTCTCTACTAGCTCTTTGACTGGACTTTCGTAAGACTCCTCTAAATCCGTAAAACTATGATACTCCCCTTCAGCGGATTCCAAAGTCTTGTTAACATCTTCAATTAACTGCGTATCATCAAAATCATCAGTTAAAGTCTCTATCGTACTTTTAACTGTACTATCAGTGGCAACTATAACGTTTTTCCCTTTCGGTGGAATAGTCTGATCGTCAGCATCGGATTTTTCTATAACCGTTTGATTCTCGGAAGAGAAACTATTACCGATATCACCTATGTAGTTATCCTCATTGAACTCTTGACTTTCGACGAATTCCATCTCTTTCTTTTCCACCTTAAAGACAGGGACGAACTTCTCCTGAACCTTAACGTAAGTCGCTTCTCTATCCTCTTCTGAACACTTCTGATGTATATTATCCACAGAAAAGTAAATGGAATTATGAGTTTTCTTTTTAGCTTTCTCAGCCTTACTGAGCTCAAACGCGTAGGAAACATTAGTCGCACCGCACGAGCGACACCGCGGGACATGGTAATGCTTCGGCTCCGGGTCTTTGATGTACGCGTTAATAAACCCACTATGTGATTGTGTCCTGAACAACTTAGTCGTTTTCTGTCGAGTCAGAGACCTAGTCCTAAGTCCGAAGTCAGACTTGCAGCGGCCGTCCCACTCTATGGAAGGAATAGAGTAGAGACTGGACCTACTACTCTCGTTGCCTACTTCGTGTGTATGGGCTAGTCTAGACCGACTACCTTCGTTAACTTCGTGTGTATGCCCTAGTCTAGACCGACTGATTTCGTTCCCCACTTCATGTGTATGGCCTAGTCGTGTAGTAAGGCTGAGTTTACACTTGGGGCCTTTCCGCGGGGACTCAAACTGTCGCGTGAGGGCATCGAAGTGTGGCGATCGAGAGAACTCGTGTTTGGTTCGGTTGTTAGTGGTTAGGACTTCTTTGTTGTCGGTACCTGGAAAGCGGGGCGGGTTAGCTGGGGGCTAGCGGGACTAGCTACTGCTATGTACTTGCTATACTACGGAGAGGTTTAACTACATTGAGATATACATCAACGTCTGATTCAATAATAATATGGGAATTATTATACAAAGTGGTGATGACAATACGACAATAAATGAAAACACGGACAGTACTAGTTCATAAGAATAATCCTAAACGGTAAAAAAACCGTAGCATCAAAAATAAAAGAATGAAAATTTCAAACAAACTAAATCGCATAAAATTGGAAACGCAGGAGAACACCATTTGTAAAGGTCGGCGGTCCTGTAGCAACCGCGCCGCTGCTCAGCTGTTGCCGCTCTTATCGCAGGTCAGTGACACGATATGTTACAAATGGTGTTCTCCTGCGTTTCCAATTTTATGCGATTTAGTTTGTTTGAAATTTTTATTTTTTTATTTTTGGTGCTACGGTTTTTTTACCGTTTAGGATTATTCTTATGAACTAGTACTGTCCGTGTTTTCATTTATTGTCGTATTGTCATCACCACTTTGTATATATTTATTCTAACGACGATGCCCTAATTGTTTTAATAAGTAATTTTGTTTTTTATTCTGGTAATTACTTTTAAGAAGGTTGGTTATCAAATAGACGTTGAAGCATGATATCTACGCAGCGGAAATAAAAAGTATATTGAAAAAAAGATAAGATAGAAGAAATTTTTAGTTTGTGTATTTTTTATATTAGTTTAGTATTATAATACTTAGATAATCTTATTTGTTGATATTTAAAAAAAAAAAAATACATTTTTCCTACTTAATTTGCGGACCAAATACCTCACACATCAAAATCTAGCAACGCTGACACTGACCTAACCCGAACAACACAACTGAATGACCCTGAATGAAGAGTGAATGAAGCGAGCATCCAAAGACCCAATGAGTGAATGAATGACACACACACAATTCTATAAAACTTCATAGCGAACCAACAATGACAGATGAAATGAATTACAACGAAGATGATAGGACCACGATCTCAATTCTAGACCAACTGAAAAAATACATTCACGAGCATACCGAAAGTCATGAACCTAGCCCTATATCCGTCCCTTTTCCTTCCTATCTCCCTCTCCCTCACCTCTAACGACGGCGGGCGGCCTAACGGACATCTGCGTGGGCGCGACGTGTGACGTCACGGTGACCTGCTGCGGCCGTGACGTCACGCGCTGCGACTCGAACACGTCGTCGTCGGACCACACTTGCGGCGGGTGCGACATCGCTTTGTATGGGAGAGGAGGGTTAGGATATTTATATACTAGTCAATCAGCTAGTAACGAATTTAACAAGCTATGTGTTTAACGAAAACCTATAGAAACGAGAGTCTAACATTCAAACAGCATACTATTCCCACTAATATCATTATTGCGTACCCATCGCTCGTCACAATCGTTTATTACCTATAATAATAATAATAATATAATAATATTCCGGGACAACTCACACACGGTTATCTGATCCCAAGCTAAGCAGAGCTTGTGTTATGGTAACCAGACAACTGATAAACATACTTATATATTTCTAAATACATACATATTATAGATAAATTACACCCAGACGACCAGAACAAAATGATCGTGCTCATCACACAAACATTTGTCCTGGGTGGGAATCGAACCCACGACCTCCGGTATAGCAGTCAGGGTCACTAACCACTAGACCAACAGGCCCGTCATATAATTCATTCATCATTCGTTCGTCCATTTGTCAATTATTCGTACGTTCATTTATTAGTACATAGTTCATTCGTTCAAGATTCATAGAATCAATCGTCTCACGTCCATTATTTATGCTCATTATTCTCATTCGTTTATCGTATATCCCATTATTGTCTGTGATTATACATTATTCTTTCACTATAATATTCTTTCTTTTATTATTTAGTTTTTCATTCATATCCTTATATCCATCATTCACCTATCTTTCAACCAGCATTCTACTTCTTAGCATGTCGATGGACTTCTATATAGACCCAGAATTCTGCTAAACAACTTCAGTATTTATTTACTTTTTCAATTATTCTTTCATGGTTCCTTCACTCATTCCACATTCGTTCACAGTCCCTCCATTCATTCAGTCAGCCTATCCTATCCCGCCACCAACCTATGTCCTCACCTCTGATAACGACATGCTGTGTGGGCGAGACGGGCCCCGACGTCGGCGGCGACGCGGCCGAGTCCAGGAACACCTCCGCGTCAGGCAACAGGTTCGGGTCCCGGGACTCTACTTATATACCACAAGTATTATAATGCTGCCAAAACTATGTTACTGCCAGTTTACAGATTTACAGAACTATGTTGGGGTCGGCTTCCAGCCTTACCGGATTCAGCTGAATACCGTATTTATATAATGATGCAACCTCCGGGACGCTACTTCTTGCATACCACATACATTAACCTTTAGGTAGACAACACAGAAGTGGTATGCCAGTATATTGGTACGCTAGGTAGAATGTAGTGCCAACTACCACTGCTTCGGACGTTTGAAATATGTAATGCTAAATCTAAACCTAATAATCTTTGTGTTAACTAGAACGTTTGAGAATCTTGACTTAAATTGACTAATTTTTTTTTTAAAGGACGGAAATAAAACCTTATTTTTTTGTTTAGGCAACATTTGAAACGCGTTTTGAATGATAAAGATGTATGATCTTTATCATTCATTTGTTTGTTTTTTTGAGATTGAAAATAAAAAAATGACTATTTTTGTATTAGCGTAATTTTAAATACGTTTTGAATAACTTTAAAGATTATACCATACTGTTTGTTATTATTGATTGAAAATTATTGTGATTTTATTTAGTAGTTAGTAGAGCAGAAATAATAGAAAACAACTAGAAAAAAAGCGTTAGTAAGAGAAAGCAATCAGAAAGTGTTAAGTGGTGATAGCTTCATAACGAAAACATTACAATTTTCTTTAACGCTAAAATAGCTAATACATTTAATTCACATATACAAAGAATCCATTAAATTCAGGCCAGTTGGTCAAGAAGCTACCACTTTTAACAATAAATCTACCATTCACATAAGTTTACATTGCATGAAATATTTTTTACTTCAAATTGTAATAAAAAAACTGGCCAACTGCGAGTCGGACTCGCGTACGAAGGGTTCTGTACCACCGTCGTATGAGAGCCCCCCTTAAATATTCATTTTATGTGGTTTTTAGTATTTGTTGTTATAGCGGAAACGGAAATACATCATTTGTGAAAATTTCAGCTTTCTAGCTATCACGGTTTATGAGATACAGCCTGAAGACAGACAGACAGTAATAGGGTCCCGTTTTACCCTTTGGGTACGGAACCCTAAAAATGTCACATCAAAGCTTAATTTAGAGCCGTGCTTGTGCAAAGTGCAACATAAGTCATAATTGTTATTACAAAATGGTGGAATGTTAACTCATGCAAATGGTATATTGCAAATAATTAAGTAGTTAATTACGAAAATGTTAAACACTCGTGCTAAAAGCAAAGATTAGTAAAACATCTACTAAGTCGAATTTAATATTTTAACTGACGAATTAAAATGAACTTTAATTGGTATTATACATTTAATACTTCGTCAGTTAAATAAAATACATTCCCTTATTCATGTCATAAATTAACTAACATTAAGATAAAAGTTAATTACAATAAAACATTTTATTTTTTATTTTTAACAAAACTATTTATTACTGAAACATTTATAATTTTCAATTAAATTACCCCTTCATATTTCTAAACGAGCAAAAACTAGTGTATTATAAAAAGTCTCCCTACAGCGCGTCGGCCACCGGTGACCTAAGCCGCGATTCCGCTATTTTAAAGTCAGTGGGTGGCAGGTTAATGAACGTTCCCGTGTACTTGTCAATGTGCTTAATTTTCTTGATTACCACTGACTGTTCATTGCAGGCTTATCTGAATACGAAAATTAGGCACAATGACAAGTCCACTGGAACGTTCATTAACCTGCCACCCACTGACTTTAAAATAGCGGAATCGCGCCCTACTCTCACATAACCCAACCATGAATAAACGAGCATATTATCATAATATCAATTAGTGTGACATCTAATATATCTAGATTAGAGTCTAGTCTAGACTGACCTTTCGTCCTGTCGGCGTGCGCGCGCTCAGAGTTCAGGAAGTCCGTCGTGTCCACTACAATGTGAATGGGGTCATACACATGCATGAAACTAGTAGTCATACATTCCATACAACATAAGACTTTAGACAAAACTTGAAACCCCTGAATAGTGAATCCCAATATATTTAATAGGTTAAAAAGATATTTTTTTACAATGGTGTAGATGACTGAGTGTCATCATACAAAATCTCTGTGGTCCGTTAGATAATATTTTTTAATTATCTCTCTGACGGACATTTAGAAAAAAACTCACAGTCAAAGTTAAATGTTCTATGGAACGTAGTAATAGAATATTTGGGTCTATATGTATGTTTGTAACGTCGTAGAGCATGAATAACACTAGGGAACTATTTGGGAAGGTTACAAAAGATTGTGCAGCAGCTGAGAACTAGGTTTCTGATCGTATATAATTTGACTCCCATTTTATATCCAAACTATGTATTCGATCCCATTTTTAACCGACTTCAAAAAGGAGGAGGTACTCATTTCGGCTGTATTTTTTTTTATGTTTGTTACCTCAGAACTTTCGACTGGGTGAACTGATTTTGATGTTTTTTTTTTTTGAAAGCTGATTCTTCTCGTGTGGTTCCATTTTAATTTGGTCCAGTTATGACAGTGGGATCCGTAAGAAAACTATATAAGACTTATTTTGAAGTCGGTTTTTTTGTAAGAATTATTACCTAGGTTTTTTAAAATGCACTTTATTTTTGACATGCACAGACCAAAAACCAAATATCACATGCAAATATGCACTCAAAGTACATATCTAGTACTCAGCTGCCGCCACAAAAAAAAAAAAAACAAAAAAAAAATCTTATGTAAAGAAAAATGGGTAAATCAAGACACATGCTAGATGCTTAGGCTGAGATAAATAAACTTAATTCTACTCACTTCTAATTATATAATAAAAATAATGAGAAAAATATTTTTTTGCACTAAATTATATTGCAAATAAAAGCACTGCCAATTTAAACGTATAAATTAAATGGGAACAGTTAACAACACCTTCTATACAGGGTGTTAAGAAAACCTTGTCCGACCCGAAAGGGTGATATAGGGTTTACAATCACATGTCCAAATAAAATATCAAATTTGGAAGAAATCATGATAGAAAAATAATAATGGATTTTGAAATAACCATTTTTCGCCCCGAAATTTCCTAAATTTGAGATTAAAACAAAAACTACAGCACTAATTTCGACGGTATTATTGGGGACATTTTGTTTGGTAATTAGGTAGCATCTGTGACGACGTCGACTATTGGTCGTTAGGTTATATATTTTCTTTTGTTTTTCCATTTTTTTCGACATTTTTGTAATCAGATAATGATGCCTAACAACACCTTCTCGGATCGGACAGGGTTTTATTAACACCCTGTATAGTTCATTGATCTTAGCCTAAATAGAGCATGCTTATAGAAAACATCCCACTAATCCTATAATATCTAATGTTCATTTTGAATAAATCAGAAATTACAATTTTATCCCCTCTTTACCCCTTTCTCCTCCTACCATGTGTGTATGTATGATGTATGTATGTTATGTGTGTATGTACTCACCATCGCTGAGCACGACCTCGGGCTGGCTGCGCACCGGCGCCTGCTTCGTTTCTATTCTAAGCACGCGGTGCTCTGAAACATAATTATATAGTACATTATACACACATCAAAAAAGTCTAAGCAACACGAACGGTTTTGAAGTTTTGAACGTTTTTTTTATATTGGAATATGTTTGTATTTGTGTTTTAAAGGATTACTAAGCCTTTTTTGATGTGTTTGTGATTGGAACAAAAAAAAGTTTTATTATTATTATTATTTAATAACAATAACTCACATTATAAGTTGCACCGTTAACATACATGGTATAAAATTAAGTTCAAACGAAATTGAACTTTAAATTTTTCTTCAAGTTAGATACCGTTTTTTTTTAGTTTTTCGGTAAATTAAAACATATTGTGACCGCTTTTGTTTTTTTTTTTAAATTTGTCCGAAACGATTTTTTAGTGTATTATACTAACAGTTTGTAATAACCAAATGCAGGAGATATTTTTCAAATAAAGGAGTTTTCTCCTATTTTAAATTAATGTTTTATACCTAGAAGAATGATTGGACAGAGAAAGAAAATCGAAATTATGAACCAAGAAATAAGCTAAAAAGCAATTTTCGAAAGACACTAAAACTAAAAAAAAACTTGCTAGTTTCAATAAAGATGTTTTGAAACTAACTAGTAATGTTGATAAAATCATAAAAAAAATTAAGAAATGTATCGCAAACTGAACCCTATAACATTACAGTGACTTTTCGTTAAACTCATGCTTGTTTCCATGTTTGACAAATATTGTTTTATCTCAACCGGAACATTATTGAGCGACACAGATGACATTAAAATTTCCTGAGAGAGCGATTTTCTTTCATCTGTATGTCTGTCGCCTGCCTACGTTTGTCTGACTGTTTGTGTGTGTGTGCCTGTGTGTGTGTCTGTGTGTATGTGTGTACGTACCGTCGCGCGACTCGTCCTCGGTCTCGGAGGGAGCGCTGGCGGGTGACGTCACCTGCGCCGCGCTGATCGCCTCCGACTCCGACAGGTCCGTGTCGTCTGTGCAACAAATATATTTCAAATATAACATCATCTAAAGCAAACACACAACAAATCTAAACATATTTGGTGTGTCACTTAAAGTACCATAGACCAAAATCACTCTTTTCATCTACAACATTCAGCAAAACCAACTAAACCATCATACATGACTAACCGCACTCATAATTGGCATGGCACTCAAAGTACCATACATTAAAATCCCCCTATTTCATTTTCCACATACAGCAACACTGCCTAGAACATCACACACAACAAATTCCACTCATATTTGACGCGGCACTAAAAGTAGCAGTCCACATATAGGTATACGTACAGTCGGAGCGCTGCTTGCGCTCGACGGTGCGGCGGTACTCGTCGATGTCGGTGTCGGTGACGTGGTCGAAGGGGTTCCGCGCATAAGGAGCGCTGTACATGGTGGCGTTGTGCTGGTAGCCGCGCTGGATGATGCCCTTGGAAGCCGCTCCCATCAACACCTACCACATTACAACAACACATTGTTATTAAATATTAAATAAAATGTATTTTTATAGTCCGGCCGCTGAGAGGATGCGTTCCTGACGGATGGGCAACAGGAAGATATAAATTTAATGTGGCGAAGAATTTGCTAAATATAAAATACTATCACTTATTTGTGTCTATAAACGAATAATATCATTCAAAGCTATTAATTATGCCAGGTTACAATGAATAATAAACTACGGCTTTTTTAACCAATACAAATCAAGACCAAGTGATGTGTGACAGGAACGCATTCTCTCAGCGGCCGGCCGTATAAGGGAAGTGTACACGCAAGCCGCGTACAAGTGTACACGTCGTGAGCGTATAAGTAACATAACATAACGTACCATCACCAGCACGATATTTTTGTGATCCATACATTTGTTAATCACTTTAATGTTCATCCTATGCGAGAATCGAACCCGCAACTCGTCGTGCAGTGGCTTGCAGTGGGCTTGTGAACATAACATAACATACCATCACGCCTGTATCCCCGAAGGGTTAGGCAGAGGTGTACCAATGTACACCCGCAGTTCGCCGGTATGTTTAGGTCCCATGTAATAGGGGGCGAGCTTATTGCCACTAACCGGGCACAAATCCAAACTCCGACCTGCTACTGAGAATTTCATAGAAAAACCCAATAACACCTTGGTCGACTTAGAAATCGACCCAAGACCTCTAGCGTAGCAGTCGCGCTTAGCGCCACTAGGCCAACGAGGCGGTCGTATAAGTGTGTGTAGGTGAGGTGGCTGACCTGGTGGCTGACGAGATGGTCGCCGGTGTGCGTGTTGGCGGCGTCCTCGCCGATGAGCTTGCTGGCCTCGTCCCACGTCACGCCCTCCAGGATGTGCGACTGCGGGCCCGCGCTGATCTTGTCCGCGCGACGGTTCTCCTTGATCTAGTGCCCACACACATATAGAGTATAGTAGACCAACACACAAGCAACAGTATATCGAACACACACACGTACAGTTTGCGTGACGAAGGGCACTTCATTAATGTAAGGACAATTTTTTTTTACTTACCAATACCGTCATTACGTAAGCCTACTATTAGAGTTAACATAGCTACGAAATAAGTAATGCGTTTAATCACAACCATATATTATACGCAAGCGTACAGTCACATCATATAATAATTAATATTTTATTAAGTTCGTGACTTTTGTCTTAGTTGATTCTCGTTAGCACCGCTATTCGACTAGCTGCTCTACAATAAGGCGTAAAATTGCTGTAAATAGCCAACTGTAGTCTTGACCATATTTCTAATTTCTTCCCTTCCTTCCCGCCCTTTCCCCAATTTATTTGATGTTTTCTCTATTCCACTCTGTTAGCTGTCGTACTCTCATTCACAGATTTGTCATTCATATTATCTCTCACACAGTCAAGCCACCATTTCTTCGGCCTTCCTCTCCCTCTCCAGCCATCCACATTCAAATTTATGACTATTTAAATATTGAATGTTGCTAATCTAAAAAGTTAGTTTTCAGTGACTGTCCAAATTTTCAGAGCTGGTTCAGAAGCGATAATAGTTATCGATGAACTAAAATATGGAGTATTAAAGATTTAGTAAATTTTTGTTTTAAATAAATTTTGAAATGAATTCCATTATTTTATTCGACAATAATATTAAAATGTATTTTCGGCTCGATATTTGAGGCTTATTTTTTAATTTGGCTGGTCATTGAAAACTAACCTTGTATATCTATTTTAGGTGCCTACAAAAGTACTCCTTCAGTGATATGTAAACTCCTTATGTAAGGGACAAAACCTATTACCTAGGAAAACATTGAAATTTAATTACTTTAAAATCAAAATCAAAATCATTTATTTAACTTAGGCTACAAAGTAGCACTTATTAAACGTCAAAAATTCAAAAAGGACAGCACCCTACGGGTCGGTTCATATCCGGCAGAAGAGGCAGCGGCCGCGCAACGCCAGAACGAACGAACACACGATAAAACATCCGACCTTCCCACACCAGACGCACCCACGCATCAGCTCAGTGTGAAAGGTCGAACGCTCCACCATGCGCCCGCCCGCCCCAGCGCCGTGCGACCGACAACACGCGCCGCCACCTCCGCCAGACATGAACCGACCCCAATTCGCCCACCCTTAACGCAGTCTATTGCGGTATTTATTAAAATTGTAGTTCCCGAAGTTTCGACGCCTTTGCAAGTGTTATGGACACTAAAATTGTCCTTTTTCGGCATTTTTTTTTTTGTTTTTCTTTCAAAGTAACAACTATAACATACTTATAAACATACCTGTTGTTGCAGTGCCTTAAACTCCTTAGGGTTGGTGTTCTTGGGCACAAACTGCAGCGTGTCGATCTTGACGGGCGTGCCCGAGTGCGCCGGAGACCCGTCCTGCACCCACTGCGGTCCCACCCGACCGGGACCAGCATAGACCAACCGGGACCAGTATGGACCGACCGGGACCAAACCGTTTACCAACGGATTCGTTCATTCATTTCGTGTTTTCCAATTTGTATAGTGTTTTATTATTGATTTTAATTTTCGATTCGATTCATCCATTGTTGTCACCATTCGTGATAGAAAAAAAAGAGAAAAAAGAAAATTAGTATAAATGTTGCCATCATGTTAAGCGAAGTACAATGAATATAATTTTTTTAATTATATTTATTGATATTCGCGTAAAGGGGTTAGTTAAAGGATGTGGTAAGGTGGCATTTATATTGTAAAACAATAGAAAAAAAAGTGTGCGAAAAAGTGAAAAAAAAAAATAGAAAAAAAAAACGGCTCATATTTTTTTTTATCCTGGTGATACATCGAGCATGTACAGTATAGATTTGAACGCATTTCGGGCAGAAGCAGACATACAGACAACCATGCACAGCCCTTTTAAAGCAATCATTTTTTTATTCCAAGCTCTAATTTCTTATACCGAAAAGGATCAAGCACTAAATAACGAAAAAAGAAATTTAATCAAAAAAGGACAAGCCTTGAATCAAGAAAATAATAAGTACAAGACATTTTTAACAAAATAACAGCATTATTTTACTACCCTAAATTTTCCCGACAAAAATCAAAAATTGTTAAATTACATTTTTTTTGTCGAATACATCTTGTATCCCCATATTTTTGTGCGAGGAGGCACGGGTAGGAAAAAAAATGGAAAAAAAATAGGTCGTGCAAGGAAAGGATTTTTCATGTGGCAACATTGCTACCAATTTTAAACTAAAAACACTGTACAGACTCGATGTAATAATATCATAGAACCAGGGATTTATTATGAAATGCTGTTGGCTATTAAAATTATATATAATATTTATTATTATTTTGTCCTAAAGTTTTCAAAATTATTGTCACCCTACCGGTAATTTGGACTTGCCCCGAAATGTTAAAGCGAGAGAAAAGATGTGAAGAAAAGGAAAGATGATGATGTAATTTTATAACCTCAAGTGTGTGTTTGAAAGATAATAATAATGTATGTATGTAGACTGCCTCGTTGGCCTAGTGGCGCTAAGCGCGACTGCTACGCTAGAGGTCTTGGGTTCGATTCCCAAGTCGACCGAGGTGTTATTGGGTTTTTCTATGAAATTCTCAGTAGCAGGTCGGAGTTTGGAGTTGTGCCCGGTTAGTGGCAATAGGCTCGCCCCCTATTACATTGGACCTAAACTTACCGGCGAACTGTGGGTGTACATTGGTACACCTCTGCCTACCCTTCGGGGATACAGGCGTGATGGTATGTTTGTTTACATACAACAGGTGTCAATTTACGATATTACTTCGTGAAGTAAAACCACGAAGTAGATCAGGTAAAGAAAAAAATATTTGAAACAAGGATAAATAAAGCTAAGAGATATTGCCAGTAATAAAAATGTTGAAAGGGTTTGAAAAGTAAATTAAATATTCAGTCCAAATAAGAAAAAAAAAACTAAACAAAAGACTTAAAAAGAGAATGTGTCAGAAATTGACCTGGATAGACAATGACCAATATGTAAAACTAAACATATTTGTATAGGCCATAGACAATGTAAAGTATTGAACAATATGGCTAATGTACACAAGTAAGGTCTATGTTTTGACCTTTGCTTAATTTTTTAAACATCATAACTGTCTAAATCCGAGACGATAATACTTGAAGAACATATAAATAATTAATTGTATATATCCTAACAGCAATAACACACACAATCAGTCATAGAATTACATCAAAATAATAGAAAAAAAGATAATTTTATTAAAATTCGTCGAAATTACCTCTTCGTTGTTAGCATCCACCCACTGCAAAACATTATTATATTAAATTAGTAAAGTAGACAAAACAGCGGCACAAAACTAGTCAAAAGCATTTCATGAAGTGAGCGACAAAAATAGAAAAGTTATTTTTAATTAATATTTTTTAATTGATTCTTTTAACATATCTATAAGCACAATATATTTAGAAGCTTCATTTGCAGTCCCGTGTAGCAAAAACTTTTATTTGCAAAATAATTAAATATAAAAAAATGGACCAAAAATTACGTATTATTACTCAAAAGTTTTTGCCGAATTAAAAAAAAACGGGACGATTATAGAAAAACGTCTTCACACAGTAGCAAGCAATTATACAAACATATCATAATATATTAATATCTGAATAAAATATACTCTTATATAATATCTAAAGATTTCGATGATTCATACCTTTGTAAATTAATTAAAAAACCCAAAATATATAGAGAACCCAAGAGTTTGAGCCATTTTGAGCGCGACACGACAAAAAGCTCAATATTTGTGAAACTTATAAGATACATGTATAGACTATTTGAAACATGGTTAACATTTAAATTACGTTGCTATAGCAACAAGTATTAAACGCACAGAAAGTAATGCTACGTTTACACTTCGACACTATAAACACGATATACATCTATGTAGGTATATAAAATACGGAGAAATATAGGGTTTTTTTGCAAAAAAGCACTCGTTAGGTTTCGCTATATTACAAGAGCCTCCTCCTCCAAGAGTTTTTGCAAAATACCTATAATATTCTAGTTAATTTGTAAAATGATGTCAATATAATCAAATTATCCGTATTTTCACAATATTCTAAATAATTCAACACAAAAGTGTCAGCCATTTATTGCGACATACCAATGCATCGTAGATGCAAGACATTTGTGTCACAATGAGTGTCAAAGTGTAAACATAGGCTCTTATACATAGAAATATATTGTTAAACATATAAACGCCACTACCAAAATCCCGAAAAAAAGGTAAAAGTAAATAAAAAGGTAAAAGAAATTAAAAAGTTAATAAAAATGGAATGTCCTACGTATAATGGAAGGGATGGTTGACAGAGTATAGCCGTGTGCTTTGTCCTGCATCAATACTAAATTTACTTTTCAATTATTTTATGACATACTAGCGTTGCCCCGCGGTTTCTATCGTGTAAGTAATTTTACAGTTATTCTGCTATTTGAGGTGCAGACGAATCAAACAAATCAAAGATCATGAATATCGATCCACACGTTATAAATGGTGGAACCAACCCGACTTTATTCATATTTACGTTCATCTAAACATTTATAATTACATAAACGTATATTAAAGTTGCTTACTGTTAGTTAACAACTTAACTGTCCCGCCAGTAGACACAACAGTTAAACAATGGTAATGTTTACATGTGACTCACGGGACAGGGAAGTAATAATAATAATAAATAATAATAATATCCTGGGACAACTCACACACGGTTATCTGATCCCAAGCTAAGCAGAGCTTGTGTTATGGTAACCAGACAGCTGATAAACTTACTTATATATTTCTAAATACATACATATTATAGATAAATTACACCCAGACAACCAGAACAAACGTGCTCATCACACAACATTTATCCTGGGCGGGAATCGAACCCACGACCTCCGGTATAGCAGTCAGGGTCACTAACCACTAGACCAACAGGCCCGTCAAATGTCTTTTATTTTCAGTGATACAGTTCCAAACGCCAATATGAATAGTTTGTATGATGCAGGACAAAACATAAATTCTAATATAATTATACAACGCAACAGTACTTCTTATGTACTTACTATATAGTACAACCAATAGGGTCGCTAAATCAATGTCTTCCAAAATAATTTTAAGGAGTGTGTATTTAAAAAAATCTAGACAAAATACTAAGGCTAAGGCCGCACTACGGCTAAACCGCCGCGGATTGTAATCGCCTGATTTTGTGAGTAAAAGAAACTAATGGAAGCGGCCGCACTGACGGTTATTTACCGCGGCACATTTTTAACCGTAGTGTGTGCGTCTCGGGCGGTTTTGCGGTTTCACGGTTTACCGCACGCGGAAAAAAACCGTAGTAAGGCCTTAGCCTTATAGCATCAATACACTGCGATTTTCAGTATTAAAGTAAATATTGAACTGTTAATGAAGAAAGAACTATTTAAAAGAAGACGTTATAGCATTAGTTTTCGCCAACAAGCAAATATTAAATAATAAAATTGTTTTAGTCATTTAGTTGTTAAAGTACATCTTTAAAAATATTTTGGAATAACTCGCTCTTTATGTGTTAGATAAATATAATATTAGTTAGTACATATTCTTTTAATATAGAGACTAATATTGTGACTATACGTTATTATGACAAAACGTTAGTTAACCGACTTTGTTAAAGAGGTATTATGTACTTTTTTGAATAAAGAATTTCTTGTTATTACTAGACAAAGTGCGAAATAGCTATTTTTCTTGATATTAATACACATCTACACATATTTTTTTGTTACTAGATAAGATTAAAAAAAAAAACAATTTATAAATATGTGTTTAAAGTTATAAATATGTCTGGATACATAAAAAATATAATTGTATTTATAAGCACTTGAATTCTTCACATAATTATGATTCTACTGCATACAACTTTGCAAAGTCGGTTAAGCAAAACCTATCGTACAACGTAAAGACACTAGTCACTGTACTTTTGAATGATCTATGTAACTTTAGTAAATATATTTTTGGAATAATTTTAGATTTCCAGTGCACCTAGAAAGGAGCACTAACTAGAAGCCTCTCTATTGCCTAAAATGCTAGTATTCAGACAGGAATATCCCTAATTTTGAAAAGATTTTTAACATCAAATGTTAGTTTCAATCTAAAAGAACTATGTTTTTTTTGTTATTCTAAAATTGATAAATAACATAGGTATTTAATTTCCCGGTTTTGTGCAATTACAAGAGTAATAGTTTGTACTCAAAAGTTAAGTTTTTCATACTTAACCGACTTCAAAAAAGTTGAACATTCTCAATTTATCGGAACCCTTTTTTAAATGTATGTTCCCCAATTATTTAAAGACATCTGGACCGATTTAGAACATAATTTTCTCCCATTATTTTCGTTACTATCAAAATTAGAACCACAAAAAACCAAAGAACATTCGATTGAATGTATTCACGAACGAACGAGTGAATGAATGATTGAACGAATGAAACACCCTACCATTGTGAAGGCAACATAAACTCCTCCCACTCTACATCACGAGTGAGACACACGATATAGTGCTCTCTGTCTTACGGTACTTGGTACAACTGTGTATACACATAGCATTTGTATATAAATATAGATATTTGTAATATATATTGGAAACGGTGGGAAAATCATGGCTGGTATCTTAAAGATATATTATAGTAAAATTATTTGGAGACAAATTGTGAGAAAAATACTTCTTATTTGGATTAAATACATATGCTATGTGTATACATATATGTTGTGTATATTATACCAACTCGGATGTGTATACCGTAGTTCACTGTTGGGACTATGTGTTACTCTAGCAAATAGATTTAAAACTACAGACTCACTGAGTGGTAGATTTTTGTGCTATCTAGTATTAAATCTAGGTGCTATTTCGAAAGTTATATAATAAATTCTATGTTGAAAATTAATATTAATGGGTATTGAACCGCAATAAAAACCTATTGCACAAAATTATATAGTTTATAGTTTCATTAGTTCCTGATTATAAGTTGAACAAATACTAAATCAACAAAATCTAGGTATGTTTTTGAATCTAAGAAATTTTAGTTTTTTGTTTTAATGATTATGAAAGTTAGGGTAGATGTATTGAATGATCATACTTTCACATATTTTACCTACTTCAAAGAGGAGTTTATCAATTGAACCTCGCCTACCCAACACATAGTCCCCTACACCCTTGTATCTCAAGCCAGTCTACTCGGCTTCCAGCCTCAAGTATTCTACCTTGGTGATCTTCTTGGGGTCGGAGGTCCCTGTCTCCAGCACCTCCACCTTCTGGTACACGTTCGGCGAGTTCAGCCAGCGCGTGCGCTCGCCAGTCTTGCCCTGACCCTTTTTCCAGATCCTGCGGATATAAATAAATAAAGGGGATGATGAATTATTTTAATGTCCATCTTTTAGATAATAAAAAAATATTAGACACGTATTTTTTGTTTTGTCCCGTAAACAAAGAATTATGAAGATACAGCGAGTACAATTCTTGCGTGACGTCACCTCTAAGCAAAAATAGTACCTGCCCGTGACGTCACAAGCCCCCACTCCTGAACTTTAAAGCGGTTTATCTCCGTATTTTTTTTATTGATTTGATAAAAGAAAAAATGTCTATTATATTTTGATTATCTAAATGGCGGACTAAATAAATTTTAACTTTTCATACCTAGTCATCTACCCTAATGCGGACAACATCACATACATTGCTCTGAACCCAAAGTAAGTAGCTAAAGCACTTTTGCTATGTAATTCAGAAACAACGAAGGTACCACAAACACCCAGACCCGAGGCAATGTAGAAAAGTTGGTTTCTATATTAACCCGTCCGGGGATCGAACCCGGGACCTCAGAGCTAGCGACACCTTGAAACCGGTGCGTACGCCACTCGACCACGTAGGTCGTCATATACGTATAGTAGTTGAAATTTAACATAACGTTATTCCGTACATTAAAACAAATAGCTAAGAAGTCTAATTGTATGTAATGCTCATGATAATAAAACTGGCCAGATACCAATCTATCTGTCTATTCATGTATATATGAGTGTACATACTTCGATCTTGTCTTCTTCTTCTTTTCATGTCGATGGTAGATTGAAGTTAGAGTATGTTGGCCCAGTAAGTTGCGACATTAATGGCAGCATCGTTAGCGTGCTTTAGGTCATCCAATGTGCAGGTGTACGGACAATTTGGGCAATTTAGCAGGTGGGGCATTCGGTAATAAGGGGATCTATTATTCCCCATTTTGCGAGGTTGTGTTTACAGCGGCCTGCCTGGGTTCGCAATCGATTGAGTGCTTTCCAGATAAGCCACACACTTCGATCTTGTGAGGAGTGTAACACTGCGTGTGTGTCTGTGTGTGTGTATACTGACCCCTGCTTGTAGAGCTCTTCCTCCTCGAGCAAGTAGCCGAGCGACGACACGGCCGGCGGCACCTCCACGTCGTTCTTAGGACGAGGCACGTCGTTCTATAACAATAAGGTTATTATAATAATAATAATAACAGCCTGTAAACCTCCCAGTGCTGGGCACCGGCCTCTACCTATTCAGGGTGTTAAGAAAACCCTGTCCGATCCGTTAAGGTGTGGTTGGGTATCAATATCTGATACCATTAACGTAAAAATAAAATGAAAAAAATATACATGTATATGTATATTATAACCTAATAAAATAAATACTTCTTATAAAGGCGAGATAGAGAATCGGCGACATCACAGGTGCTGCCAAATGATCATACAAAAGGCCGCCAATTGACCGACGAAAATGGTGATTTAACTTTTGATTTAACCTCAAATTTAGGGAATTTCGCGCCAAAAAATGGTTATATTAAATTTCATTATTATTGTAACTATCATGAATGTTCCAAATTTAATATTATATATGGGCATGTGATTGCGAACCTTACATCACCCTTTCGGGGCGGACAGGGTTTTTTAACAGCCTGTATAATATAACGGCGTAGTATAATAATAATAATATAATAATAAAATCATTTATTGTCAGGCGACTAAGGCCCATAGATAAATACCTTATAAACTAACATACATATTTTTTATAAATAAAAACTAAAAACTAATGCACACGAAGTGTCGGCATCGTGTTACGCTGCGTGGTGTCGCGTATCCTTCCTCTGAATTTTCGATAGACGACACCCTTCGGCCAAAACTCTTCCTTGAGGAAGGTCTCGATGTGGTGAGTTGGAACTCGCACCATGAACGACTTGAAGTTTGTGTTGTGGCGCGACTCCAACCTCTCCATCAAGGTCCAGTTGGTCTTGGACCGGACATACTCCACGACCTGCTCCACCGTCGTGGTGTGATGTAGACGGGACACGTACAGCTGCGTCGTTGGTACTGCAGGACGCAGCAGGATGTTGGGTCCAGTTGGTGCGGTACCGCACTGGTTCCTACAAGTAGGCTTCTTTTTCTTCCTTTCTACCTTTATGAAGCCATCCTTGTCGCACGTGTCCTTCTTTAGACTACTCGGTGGCTGTGGTTTGCCACGAGATTGTTTTTCCCCTTTCGCTTTGGCCCGCTTTGTTTGCGTCACAGCGGGCTTGTTGGTGGCTGCAACTGCTGCGTAGGCGCGTTAAGGGGTCGATGTACCTACGCTAGCTTCAGCCGCAAGTGTTGACACAGCGGCGGCGGCGGGACGGGGCGCATCGTCAGCGATATCAGCGACCGGTGACGCACTCGAATTCGCCGACTCAAAACTGATGACGGACGCATTTTGCGCCCCGCGACGTGTATTCACGTTCATTTTGTCCGATGACCCACTTACAGAAATAACGTTGCGCAACAACGCCACTTCTCCACGCAGGTCATTGATGGTCACCTGTGATGCTTCCATCTTGGACTTCATATCTTCCAGGCTTGCCTTTAGACACGTAATGTCTTTCAGCAGCCTGGTGACGTCGACGTGATCGAACGTGACGGGAGGCAGCTTGTGCAAGTCCTTCGCCACGAATTCAGGCACGTCGTCAGGATCAGTCCTCTTCAGCAGGGAGATGATATCCTGCAGGCTCTTGTCGCCACCGTCCCTTCGGCGGGATGGCATCTGCTCGAGTTGTCCGAGCGACTGGAAAAGCATCAGCTTGGCACTGCAAACCTCCTCCTCTTTGTAGGCGGATCTGCAGATCTGCACGATGCTGACCTCGTCCATATAATCGATGGCATGGATAATAAATGCCAACACTTCGTTGGCGATGAGTGGTTTAGAACTCATCGCGACTAAGACGGGCGACGGCTATTGCCGCGCAAAACGCGAATATAATATTCGTAGTGAGCAGCGAAAATGCGACCGTTCTCGAGCGCGCATCGCACTGCACTGTATAGTGACGTGTGTCGTACCTTGACGAGCGGGTGCCTGTAGATGTATCCGGTGCGGAAGCCGGCGTTGTCCAGCATCCGCATGAGCGCCTCGAACTCCTCCCCGCCCACGCGCCACTTGCCCGCCTCCGCCGGCGGCTTGCGAGACGCCTCGTAGATCTGTAACACACACAGTTATACTACCACTGTACGGGAACCTGTTTGTGAGACACTGATCACGACTGTGATTGGTTGATAGAAAGACAAACAACCAATCAACGAATTTTTGTGTTGGACTACGTTTCAGACACAGAGGGACTGCAGCAGGATCGCAGCAGCCGCGCGCAAGCGATGTGCAAGGTGTTACCGAAAGGGTATATCTATCCAAAAGGGGTGAAGAGTACTCCTACTACAGAGTAAGTTTACAAAATTTTAGCTCGAAATGAGTTAGTTAAATATTGATACTCAATTGTCCCAAAAATCATAACCACATAGGAGGTCTATGTGGTGAAGCGATGTATCGAAACATTTAACGAGTGACGTAAATAAGCTTTCGACCCTTGCAGTGCAGTGATAGTTTTAAGTCTGTGTGGAGTATATGTGTGTACCTGTCTGCGCGTGTCGTCGTCGAGCAGTGCGAGTTCGGCGACGGGCACGCTGGCGAGACGCAGCTGCACCTCGGCGGCGGCCAGCAGATGCCGGGCCTGGCTGAAGGCCTCCTCCAGCGTGGCCCCGCAGCACAGCGCCCCCGCGCCCGCCAGCACCAGCACGGTGCTGTGCGGGCCGAGCGCGCGCACCAGCTTGTCGCGCTCGGCGTTGTCGAGCAGGCCGTGCGGCGGCTGGTGGTAGGCCACCTCGCCCAGCAGCGCGGCCTCGCGGCACAGCGGCAGCAGCCCGCGCCGCGTGGCCGACAGCGCCAGCGCCGCCGCCGACCGCACGTGCAGCACGCAGCGCACGTCCGGCCGCGCCGCGTGCACCGCCGCGTGCAGGGAGAAGCCTGGGGGAGATCGCGGTGTACGTACTCAATGTCGATGATACGGTCTTGGATAGTCGACCTACCCGATAAATAGCCAGAATATTTGAATGCTAAATGAGAACCACACAATATAAAACGTCAAGACTGCAGCTAGTATAAAGGAAGAGCGTTTAATTTTCCACAGCTGAAAAGTTTTTTTTTTAATTAAATTTAATAATATTGAGTTCAATCAATAACCTAATAGTAACGAGAATTTCAGGTATTACCTTCAACGTTGATAGGGAAGTTGGTAGTCCCCTGGTCCTGTATGACGCCCTGCATGTCGACCTTGACGAGCGAGGAGGCGGTGACTTCGTGCGGGAGCAACCCGCGCGGCGTCGTCAGCACCTGCTCGACGGCAGTGTTGAGCCGCGCCGTGATCTGACCGTGGTTGCCAGCTGGGATACGAAGACAGGTTGATATTTAGAATCATACGAACTTACATTTAAAAATTATCATCCAATGAAGCCTCGCTATACTATAGAAAAGGTTATACGTGGAGCAAACTGACAATGCATTGCCATGACAGTGGTTGCCTCCTAGGAAATAAGCCAGGGTAATGACAGGCATACTGTTATAGGGCAGGACAGTCTGATATAAAAAAGCAATAAGTCGTTAATTTACTCGAGACATATACACTTCTTCTTTTTATAAATAGCATTTGTTTTTTTAGCCTCTTAGTCCATATTATTGCTCAACACAACAGTCTACATAAAGTATAGTACTCACTCTGCGTCCACCCGAACAGGTCAACCAGACGGTAGACGGCCGCCAGCTTGCAGCGGAGGATCTTCTCGCCCTTCTCGTAGCCGACGCCCTCGATGCCGCGGATGTCGTTGATGGGCAGCACGCACGCCGGACCCTGGGAGAGGACCATGGAACCATGATACATAAGTTAACCCGCATACCAACTGCTGCTTCAAGCTGCTATAGACTTCTATGGCTTCCAGATGGACTATATGGAATTCAATTCCAACAGTTCCACTGCTTTTGTATGGACCACTGTTTCAAAAAGCACCCCTAGCTTTCGCTTTTACGTGAGGCGCGAGAGCGGTCCATTGCTGTTATGACTTACTAACCGGGCGGCCTATGATTTAAAAGTAACTGTATGAAGTCTGTACTACAAAGAAGTTAACAATGGGTATGACGACCGGATAAATAACACAACGATTTCGGACACGAGATCAATTATTCAGAGATGGATTCTAAAATCAAGGAGTAGTTATCGCACTAAATAGTTGAGTACTAAATTCTCGTCTCAGTTGTTTGCTTGCTACAGTACAGGATCTGCCCATTAATTTCTACCTAGGCACAAAGTTTCACTCACCCTCAGACTACCGGTGTGCAGCCTGCCGCCGACCATCTCGCGGATCCTCTGCAGCAACGGCGCGTCGTTGCCCTCGTGCATCTGCTGGTCCAGCACGCGCTCCAGTTCCTCGCGGAACAGCTTCGACGACATCAGCGCCTCCACGCGCTTGCGCCGCTCCATCTCGCGGACATCCTGACCGAAACACAAACATATATACACAGGAACAGAGTATGGGACAGAGGTCCAAACACGAAGACAGTTAATTTGTAAAATATTCGTGTAGTTAACCCCACAATTTGTATGGTGTATGGTTAGACCATTGCGAATGTTGTGTGTCTTGCGCGTTAACCCAGGAGTTTCCAATAAACTCAACTATGTCACAAAGCTTACGAACCTTCGTTCGTTCATTACTTCTGCAACCTAGCCCTGGCCAACATTCAGCGACAGATTTTTCTCTAGACAGACTTCCTATCCTTCCTATTGTAAGTGACGCTACTATACCTTTATCGAGACCCTCTCAAGTCACCGCGACTTCAACACAAGCCATGGATACTTCCATACATCGGAAATGCCTCGACTAAAAACACTCCGGTCTTCTTCTACCCCGCAGAAGTCGCGGGATCGCTTGCACATGTTCAGCGCCTCTCGTCAATGAATAAAGGCAAGTGTTATATACTCACAGCATCGATGTCAGCTGGCCTCTGCTTGAGCCTCTCCTCCTCCTCCTCGTTGAGGGTCCCGGTGCCGTTGGCCAGCGGCTCCGTGTCGGTGTCGGCCATTGTGGGCGGCACGCGAGTGGCTTCTGTGGACAAACGATACGAACAATTAGTACCTAATATGATAAAATTATTTAAAGGACCAATCGCGAAATGGACTTATCGCGACCTAGACCATGTGGATTCAAAGCAAATAGTGTAATCGCGTAAATCTATCGTATACTGGTTGCTTAAATAAACATCAAGAAATGAGCTTTTTACGCTGAACTCCACGTAAAAATCAGTGATGTGCAAAAATAAATAAATAAATAAATGCGGACAACATCACATACATTGTTCTGAACCCAAAGTAAGTTGCTAAAGCACTTGTGTTATGGAATTCAGATACAACGAAGGTACCACAAACACCCAGACCCGAGACAATGTAGAAATGTGATTTTCTACATTGACCCGTCCGGGGATCGAACCCGGGACCTCAGAGCTAGCGACACCTTGAAACCGGTGCGTACGCCACTCGACCACGGAGGTCGTCAATCTAACCAATTATGAAATAAATGAACGGCACGGTAAACAATCATGTGTTCTTGAATTTTGTATCATAAATTTTCGACCATAATCATGTCTTGATATAATTATTCGGCATTTACAACAGGAGCCTTATTACCAAGTCTTAATAACTTACAGACCAGCACCTATAGTCCACAACCTATTGTCTACCAAACAACTTTGGCACCCGAACGCATCATATACCCCCGCCATGCGCCATGACACACCTCACATTACTCAGAGCTATTCAATGGCCACTGTTAACCAAATCACCTCCGGTTGCTGAATACGATATTAATGTATCGACTGGTACTCTCCATAGCTGGGGAGTGTTATAGGAATTTCAACCTTACTGCGTTGAGACAAAGGTTATTAGGTGAACAAGTCAAAGATTGGCGTATCTCCCCTCGTTCTAGACTTAGTAAAACGATAAAAATACCCCTGGTTGCTAAAAAGGTGATCAACATAAAATATTGTCCAATCTACTGATCTCGACTATGATTGGTTGACCAATAGACTAACAGACAATTACAACGCTGAACATGAGGTTCGACGAGTGATTAACAAATTTTTATCTTGATCAACGTTTCAGAGAACAGTGTCAATTTCACAATTCTTGCCGTTGAAATGGTAATTCGTATAACCTATCGCTAAAAAGACCAACAAATTACATATTTGACATAAAATTAGCTTGGCTTTCATACGTTAGGTAATAGCGATCATAAAACCAGTTACGACTTATATTAACACTTTGACCTCTATGTCAAGTACATAAAGTTAATTTACTCCGTTCATTGTCACCATTGACTTTCATTCAAATGTTCAGTCTAGCCAACTCTAATATATATTAGTCAGAGAGCTCCAAAAACGACACAATACTATGTTATAGAGGTGCCTAGCGGGAGGAAGCCGCGGCCTATTATAGCCTATTGTGGCCTATTGGGACCTATTTGTGTCTATTGAGTGCACCTACATGATGAGTCAGGCGGTGGGTAGACTATGAATATTGGTATACGAAAAAGATTCGTTTCGATGATAACCTCCTACATGGCAACTTACTATGTCTTAATATATTTATGTCTTAGTTCAGCAGATAAGATGACTAATCTATTCTATTAATTTAATGAAGTTAACATATTTTGGTTCGTGCGCTTATCTCTGAAACTACTAGTCGGGTTTATAAAAAATATTTACCTTCGATAGCCCAATTCTTGAGGATATTAACTTAAGACTAAGGATAGGATATTAACTTAATTATAAGACTATTAACAACATCATGCCCAACAGTGGGATGGATGACTACACCTTAGGTACTTACTCACCTATAAATACTACACACAGTTTTCCCCTGCCTGTTTTTTTATTTGTATTTTTCTCATAATTCATACTTGCTACAAATTCGCTTGCAGTCTAAACCTAGCTACCCTACTTCCTGCTACCTTAGTTCAACTCTCTCTCTGCCTACCTTATAAACCACAAAAGTGACAGCGCCATCAAACATTAACTCGTAAATCAATGGCCGGCGCATAGCAGTTGTCAGGGAAATTCTAACATGGCCGTGGGTCAATGACCTTCACGGACTTATTTGACGAGTCCAGTTATGGATAGGCAGAATAAGCTGTATTGTTTGTGGTCAGCGAAAAATAAATTATAAATAAATGCAGTAAGTACGGTATGCTACAGTTTTCAGCTTATTATAAGTTGTAACATACTCATGTTTTTACAAATAAAATGATCTTTATCTTTATCTGTAAACTTTTGTTCCCTACTGTCCTACGTTGATCTTCGACAGTCGTTAAGTCATTACAATTCTGACTACCAGTCTTACTATGGGACACTGTGTTACCCAGTAAAATGGATTGTGGAGATCAGATAGGCAGTCGCTCTGTCACATACGGTTTTCAGCTGAATCCGGTGAGACTGGAAGCCGACAAAACATAGCTTAGGATAAGGCTATGCACGAGAAGAGTAAATTGTAAAGCTAACTAAAGAAATACACATAATTTGGTAGAGTGGAATCGTCGTGACTATTTTTGTGTAAAGATTACTAATTATTTAGCATATACCGACTTTAAATACGAAGTGATATGTATGATGTTTGTGACATATAACACGCAGAAACGACAATTGTTAGATTTGGATAAAACTTAGTACACGGACAATTTGACCATGAAATCTTATATTTAAAACAGAATATACTCACAACCCGTTTTGGGCATGGTGTGGATAGGTAGATGATAATTGTATGGCTTATAATTATATAGCAGGGCTACCTTGAATTTGAATAGACAAAAAACTAACACCGCCTCCTTTGTGTAGATACAGTCGTATCACAACTAATATCACCCGGTTTTGTTTGGATTGTAGATGTTTCTGCAAGGTATTGTCTTCTGTAATTAAGTAACGATATCTTTTTTTTTTGGGTGTCGTGGTGGCCTAGCGGTTCAATGAACGGATTTGTATGCACAAGGTTGCAGGTTCGAACCCAGTCAAGTACCAATGTGGCTTTTTCAAAGTTATAAGTACTTTCTTAATTATTCTAAGACACTTCTGACAAACGGTGAAGGAAAACATCGTGAGGAAACCTGGATTCCAAAATTTGGGATCTGAAATCGCCAATCCGCAGAGAGCAAGCGTGGTGATCAATGCTCGTGCCTTCTCTATATGGGAAGAGGCCTGTGCCCAGCAGTGGGACGTTTAAAGGCTGGATTATTATCTTTTTTTTTTTTTTATGGATCCTTTTTGAACCTTATCACAAATTTAACAAAATAGTTGGGCTTTTAATTCTTTGTATACCTAGTGCAACTGCGTAGCTTCCACCAACACTATAATTAAATAATTATACACTACAGTCGATTAATTTTACCAGCAAATCTTTGAGGCATAGTAAATGGGTAGATTAAAGAGGACATAGTTTAGTGACACAAAATAGAGTTATACGACACAATTCTGACTTTGATTTGTCCTTCAGAAGACTTGAAGGACGCCTCTCACCTTATCAGAGCCTAAATATTTAATCTATCATCAAATCGTATATCACCTCTCAACACCATGGCTTTATTAGTGTATATGTAAATAAATAACAACCCTAACTTCTAAGAAAAGAACTGTCAACATTCAAATGTTAATAACGGAGTTGACTGTACTGGGTAGGTACATGAAAAATAACCACTTACAAATAACTATAAACAATGACGTAATTTGGAAGTCAAGTACCTATGTGAGGTAGGCAGTGTGATATAACATGCGTAATATGATTTTCGACGACCGCCGTGGTCGAGTGGCGTGCGCTCCGGTTTCAAGGTGTCGCTAGCTCTGAAGTCCCGGGTTCGAGTCCCGGACGAGTTAAACAAACTTTTCTACATTGCCTCGGGTCTGCGTGTTTGTGGTACCTTCGTTGTTTCTGAATTCCATAACACAAGTTCTTTAGCTACTTACTTTGGGTTCAGAGCAATGTATGTGATGTTGTCCGCATTTATTTATTCATTATTTTATTTATGATTTCTCAGTTCTGTAAAACAATCACTAAATGATATAATTTCACAGTAGGTAAACAAAATATTATAAAAATTCTAAGCAAATGTATTTATAAGAGTTTATTACTTCTTCTGCTTATTTTTTTACTAAAATTTAATGTCATATAAAATTTTGTATATTATTCTAATCAATCAAAATCGCCTGTAATGAGCAAGCGTAATGATCAATACTCTTTCCTTTCGATATGAGCAGAGCCCTTTTCTTACAGGGACACTTAAAGGCAGGTATTATTATTCTGTATGGAAAATATTCCTATGCATTATATATACAATGTTCTGTTGTAAGTGGATCGATAGCAGATTGTATGTGGGGCACGCGGGGCTTCAGCGGACGCGGTCACGGCCGGGGGGCGACGCATGTATGCGGTCTTACGACTGGACATGGGTGGGGTAGGCAGTTGGGTATTGTGTTTGGTCTGCTTTACTAATATCTTAAGCTAAGTTTACTTTGGAGTGTCTAAGGCCAATAGATGGGTCTGTAGATGGGTGATCATTTGTAAATAAACCAAGACCCCTCCGTGCCTCAGTAAGCACGGTAAGCCTTTGGTCCCGACTGTCATAAGTTGATCTTTGACAGTAGTTAGGTCATAACAATTCCGACAACCAGTCTTACTATAGTGTACTGTGTTACTTTGTAAAATGGAATGGGGGGTAGAAAAGCAGTCTCCAAGCCGACCACGACATAGCTTGGCGAAAGACTAGGCCGAAGAAGACCAACTGATAATCTGCGGAAGAATTTACTACAAATACGTAGACAATATTTATTACATCCAGAGATATATTATTATCTCATTATACAAAAACCCACCTATAATTTCCACATCAGAATTAGTAGCACACGTCATAAAAATCCCTTAATTAGGCAGTAAACACTATCATCTTACAAGACTCATCAATTTCCCGAATTTTACCGCCAAACCGGCCGAACAGAGTGGAACAGACGACGCCGCGGCGCGGCGCCGGAAAAAAAAAAAAACAAAACAAAAAAGAAATAGGTGAAAATTTTAAATTTGGAACCGTTGGCTGGCGGAAGCACATTCCTCGCGCGCCCGTCGTCTATAACGGTCGTGTAGGGCTAGTAAAATCTTTTATTATTGTTTAAAAATATATACGTTTTAGGTATTTGTTTGGGTTTTGTTTTGACAAGCAGTTAGTGGGTGCCGTCGTTATAATAACACGTTGTCAGCGGGTGAGAGTCATCGGTAATGTGGTGTTGTGCTAGAATTGTTTCCTATTATGGAAGTATGTAGTATAGTAGCATTATAGTAAACACCATCTTCCATCTGTTTGTAGGGACTCAGGACTATCAAGTGATAAGTGGTATATTATTTTCCGTGTAGAATGCCTTATATTTGTAATCCCTTAGATTTGTAATTAATATTAAAAACTGGCCAAGTGCGAGTCGGACTCGCGCACGAAGGGTTCCGTACTACCGTCGTATGAGAGCCCCCCTATATTCATTTTATGTGGTTTTTAGTATTTGTTGTTATAGCGGCAACGGAAATACATCATTTGTGAAAATTTCAGCTTTCTAGCTATCACGGTTTATGAGATACAGCCTGGAGACAGACAGACAGATAGCGGAGTCTTAGTAATAGGGTCCCGTTTTACCCTTTGGGTACGGAACCCTAAAAACCAACTTTTAAGTTGACTTTAATTTTATATAAAAAATAAATACAGGTAAGGATATTATTAGTATAAAACATACAAATACCTACAACAATTTTGCACAAACCAGGGATCAAAAACCCTGCTTACCCCACAACCAGGACATTACTATAATCGATCGACTAACAATCCGATATCACTACAAAACACAGGTGAACGACAGAAGATCAAAACAACATAATTCTTAAGGTCACGACAAACCAAAGTTACTCGTTCTTCTTTGATTATTCTGTAGATTGCATTATAAATTATGTAATCCAAGAATTCTAATTCCATAAATTCACCTATTCATTAGTTGTAAATTACTCTGCAACAAACATCTCAATACGTTTACCTTCTATTTTTGCAAGGCAGGGATACGGGATACCCTACATCCTTGCAATGATATACCCAGGTACCCAAACAAGACCACCCAAACTTATAACAATCATTTGTCTCACCCAAATACTTGTCTTATACGGGGATCGAACCCGCAGCACGTCACGTGTCACCTCTACCACTCTCCTACCACTCAATCAAATCAAAACCCAGCCAATTAAACATGTCTTATATAACACGTGCCCTTCGCTAACCTTCCGCGTTGCCTGCACAGTGGGCAGGCTGCCCGGCTGCGCCTACGCCGGGTCGACGACCCGTGACTCAGGCCCTTAGACTTACGTATGGTTAAGTAAAGGAAATGTTTACTAGTGGCTATTTATTTTCTTTATTTTACACCTTTTAGGAACTTTCGCAGTGGATTCTTCATTTCCTTAGCTCCCTAAAGTGAGAAGTACTCAGTTCCCTCTCACCGGATGCAACTAAGAAACTACTGGTATTATGTTAAAGGTGCTAAAACTGACAAATACCCTATAAAATAAACTCTTCCATACGTAGGAATTGGACTTTACTGGTATAAAAATTTTCTCAACCATAAAAACTGCGATGGCGATTTCATATTTATTGAATTCAGTATTCAGCTCCGGGCTTGTTACACTTCTTAACAATTTATTAATTTCAATTCCAATAAAACTTAATATTCATTTAGCAGACACATGAAAAAAAACCTTAAAAAAGTACAATGTTCTTATAGATAGTCAATATTAGGGGTTTATACTGGGAATTAAATATAACATTGAAACAATTTGGCGCTAGCGTCATTCGGTCAGAATCAAATTCTTTCCATATTCATCTAATCCACAATCCTCACACCAATCTAACACCTATACTTGTTGCTATGCACATTATAACCTACACATGTATACATGTATAGTGCTAAGGAAGAATGAATAGTTTGTATGCGTGTGAGTCACGATGGCGCGCGTCCAAATTCTGGCCTCATTACACCAATTAGTAGACCACCGGTAACGGGTCACGGACCTTACGCTGCATATATGAGAGGTACAGGAATTTTATAGCTGATACTGATATGGTATTGTTTTACGTAAATGTATAAACTACTGGCAACTCGGTTTTACCCGTGTACCTAGGTAACGTTCCCGATGTTTTAAGTTATTCGGGGTATTGAAAAATCTAAAAAATTTAAGATCATCATGAAAATAGATGCGCTCGTTCTTGGTACATGGTGTCATACATGGTGTAACCTAACTTAGTCTTCTTAAAGTGATGTAATTTAGAACTTGCAAATCTCTAGAAATGACGGTCGTATTTGAAAAGATATTTTAGCCTTGATTTCCTTGTACTGTTATCTACAAATGTTTGTAAAGACCCCACCACATAGACAATTCGTTCACTAGTCCGAGAGTTATTTAAACAAACTATAAACATAAAGTTTGTTACAGGGATCCTGAAAAATGTGCGCAAATAAACTATGTTTACAAATAAATAATAAATGGACTTCGCTTCACAAAAAATACTATAAAATTTTTCGCCATTCTATAAATACACCATGACTTGTATTCTCACTACATACACTAGTATTCCCCGTAAATTCCTACACCATGGCGTATGGCGTGTCGACCTGTCATACCGTGATCTATGAGGTCAGAGGCCGTAGCGTGTCAGTCTATGGGACTCGCCCAACATAAATAACTATTTTATTAGTGGTAATATTAGGTTTGGTTGTTACTGTGATGTCTTTAGCGACATTTTATTGTAACGACTACGTAATTTGAAAATAAATTTAATTGTATGAATTAAGGTTTTTTATAAAGTATAATCCTATGTAAGTTCGGCTTGGTACGTAGGGTAAATCGTGCTATTAAAAAAATACGATTTAACAGCAGATTACTTACATTGGAACTTTCTCTTTTATTTGTGTCTGGGGCTTTGCCATAGATTTGTAATTCCATTTTATTTACCACATCTCATAAATACACAGACATAGACCCGCCAGAAACCACCATACATATTTAATACCCAACGCATCCCACCTTTACGACATACGACACCTAAAAAACATCAACCTACCCCCATTCAACAACATATACCCTCCAAAAAAAACATTACCTCGACCATCACACAAAGACAGCTACCGCATAGCAACAACCCGTCCTCCCCCCGGGCGGTGCGTCGACCTCTCATCGACCGACCTTCGGAGGGTAGGCGCACAATCGTGACGTCACCGCTAGGGAGTGCTTCTCGGAATAAAGGTATAGCTTGGTTAAGATATTAAGGTTGGGGGTGTAACTTAATTATAAGAAACCGATTAATTTACTAAGTTAGGGGGGTTTTGTGTTCGGAAAGTATGTTCCTGGAAAGTTGTCGACTCATGTTTTCATTTATTAAAACTAATATTACAAAGTTGAAAGGTTTCCTTTGTATGCTCTATTCTTTAACAATAAAAAAATCTAATAGTCCCCCCGGGTTTGCCTTCGAAACACAAAACCTTTCTCTATAATCAATCTATCCGTAGGTGAGAAACCTATGAAAATTCGTTCTGCAGTTTTCGAGTTCACGCGTTGAATACAGACAGACGCGACAGGGGACTAATATGTATAATATGGATGCAACGTATTGCAAATTCCATAATTTCATGATATTTTGATGACAGCATTATTCTGTATTACTGTAATATCGTGAGCTATGACATAATCAAAGATATTGGATCGTCAACAAGTTTATTTCTAGGTTAACTACGAACTATATTTACTACTCGGACGTTCCAAGAGCACCCACTATAAAATAAGATATTAAGTCGTCCATTAGTTAATTTTGACGACCTCCGTGGTCGAGTGGCGTACGCACCGGTTTCAAGGTGTCGCTAGCTCTGAGGTCCCGGGTTCGATCCCTGGACGAGTCAATGTAGAAACCAACTTTTCTACATTGTCCCGGGTCTGGGTGTTTGTGGTACCTTCGTTGTTTCTGAATTCCATAACACAAGTGCTTTAGCTACTTACTTTGGGTTCAGAGCAATGCATGTGATGTTGTCCGCATTTATTTAATTCGTGGAATGCCTATATATTGTATGTATCATGAAAATACACGAAAACAGTTTTACACAGGACACGAAAAACATAGTTATATCGTATAAAATTAGCTTTATAAACGATGCAACACAACACTAATCAAAAACTACCATAAACGCGTTTTTTCATATCCTGCCCGTACTAAAACAAAGTGATTATAAAGAATTAAAAAAAAAGGAGGTTTCTTTATCGACAATAGGTTTTATTCATTTCTAGTAATCCTTTGACCAGGCGGTTATAACACGTTAAAAAATGTCTTATTTAATCCCATCCTTTATAACTTTCAAATTATCGAACCTACCTTTATCCTTACACAACATACCAAACTTATTACTTCAAAACAAAGTAATACACCAGTGACAAATAAGCCTCGACTACCCTCCGCCGCGCTGGGCAATAAGTCCGCGCCCCACGTCGGGCGCCACTAGTCTCCGTCAAGAAATCAATACGGCTCGCACGCACCGCACTGCGAGCTGCGAGTGTTTCCAATCCTTTGTTCTTGAAACTTATGGGATTAGGGAAAGGCTTCCGAGGACATGTCTGACCTATTTATTTTTGTGATAGTAAATTTTTTGTTCAATAACATGTTTTTCTTTGTGAATTGGTAGTTGCTAGTTTCCCACTAGCAACTTCGCTTACCTAATGAAAAGTAAAACTTATGCGGGCTTGACAGCTTAGGTATATTTTACCAGATAGCGATTGGGAATACCTGCTAACTAGAACGTGGTGGTAAATATTATTGCTGTTTTAAGTTAATTTTAATCAAATAATACACCCGTTGACAGTTTAAATACTCCCTGTTTCACCATACTAAAAGACACCCACGAAGTCCTTAACATTCATACTCCATAATTCCTCTTACAAATGAATTTGTTCAACCAACCATCTTCACCTCACGCCAATACTAATATCGAAGCGTGCCCCACGTTGTGCGCCAATAACACGATCATCATAGTACGCTACATTAAACATGTCAGTCCGATATCTCTCGCCCCGCTGTGTTGTCACAACCATTTCATTATAATACACGTGGATGAGCTTCTGACGTCATGAGATGCTGGATTCTATATTAATATTATTCTAAGGTTCTCGCAAGAACGCAGCTTACATATATTTGTTTAAACATGCACATTCATACTTATTTCACGAACAGGTAAAGATGTTACGTTACTGATGAGACTTATATGAAATCATTTCTTTGAAAAATCTTTAATAATTGTTGAGATAAGTGGCCCACGGAGAGCCGCTTTGCTACGTTGAATGTAAGAGGAGGAATGGATGGCAAGGTGGATGAAGTATGCAAGATGATGGATGTTGAAAAAAATTAAGAAAGGTATGCTGAGATGGTTTGGCTATGTCGAAAGAATGAATGAAGAACGATTGACGAAAAAAGTGTATAAGGCGAGTGTAAATGAAAAAAGGCCAGGTCAAGAGTACCATAAACCGCACAGCATGTATGAAGGGAATAATGAAAGTGGACAAAGCGAAACAAGTGTGTAGGGGTCGTAGCAAGTGGAAAGAAGTGGTCTCTGCCTACCCCTACAAGGGAAAGAGGAGTGACTATAATTATGTATGTATGTATGTATTATTGAGAACTAAAAGTGAAACAAATGTGAAAATCTGTGTTACACATTCAAGCTTATTCATAATCATCTCCCTGCCCTTTTCCCTAACACATTTGAGTATTTTTCTTTCATTCATGTCGTCGTCACCACGGAGGTCGTCAAAACCTTGACGACCTCCGTGGTCGAGTGGCGTACGCACCGGTTTCAAGGTGTCGCTAGATCTGAGGTCCCGGGTTCGATCCCCGGACGGGTCAATGTAGAAAACAACTTTTCGACATTGTCCCGGGCCTGGGTGTTTGTGGTACCTTCGTTGTTTCTGAATTTCATAACACAAGTGCTTCAGCTACTTACTTTGGGTTCAGAACAATGTATGTGATGTTGTCCGCATTTATTTATTATTCATCTCTACTACTCAACATTACTCTCATCATCATCTCTACTCTTCAACTTAGCGTTCACTCCTTTCTCACATCTTTCAAACAATCCATCCGTTTTTCCGGTCTTCCCTTTCAATAACCAAATCATTCATTATAAGGTAGACCAAACAAATACAGGTACATTGGAATACGGAAACAATAGCAATTTCCTACAAATACGCACAAAGCCAGTTAACCTAGTGACACACAATCAGCAAGTGTTATATGTGGGTAGGTAGACAAAGTACGAGCGATCGAGGGGCGGGTACTGCGCACAAAACTGACCTATATCCGGGCGGGGTGAGAGCCTTGTAAGGTACCCGGACTGTGAGGTACCCGGGTATGGACAGATAACAAAGGCTTTGTTGTCGGGTAGTTTCGGAAAGATTGTGATTATAGCGGTAATGTGAGGGTAGGTGGATATTTGAGACCGCTGATGTTTTTTACCTTTGATTTGTTTTATCTTAATTTCGAACAAGTTTTGCTTTGGACGCTAATTATCCCAGTTGCCTAAATAATTTGCGCGTACGACCATAACATTTTATAGAGAATCTCTAGAATAATATAGAAGCAGTACTCTTTATTGATTTTGGCAGAATTTTTACTTATACGAGCATTCAGACACATAAAAGATTATACCGTGTTACGAGTGGATCAATCTCATTTCAAAAGTCCATTATGAACAGCAGCTTTTCAAAGCTTTTTACAATACCTACAAGATAAAACCGCCATTATCTCTAGAAAAAATATCTCAATATAAATAAATGGAAGGAAGGTTATTATAAATTATTTACATAAGTAAGTTTTCGTTTTTCCTATGTAACTAGGGTACCATACCAGGAACACATAAACCCGTAGGTAGCTACAACAGGACATGGTGGCATGTTGGGGTGCACGTGCAATAAGATGTCTTGATGCGTGATGGAAGCACCTTATATTATCCTTATGTTATCGTAACCAGGATAGTTGAATTTACCAGGATGACATAAACCAGTAGGTACCAACAACATGGTAGCATGTCGGGGTGCAATAAGGATGTCTTCCGGTGACGACACGCCTCGAACAATACGTGTGATGTGTGATGTCACGCTAATATGGTAATACGCAATATATACATTTCATAAGGGTAGATACTATGAATAGTAGCAGTACTATATTCAAGAATCGATTGCCTTGCCTCGCCTTGGTACATTAAATTTATTTTTGCCGTGCCTAAATAATTTAGAAATATTTGATCGTGATCGTGTGGAAACGAAAATATTTATGAGCGGGTGACATACGTAGTGGAAGATAACTTTAAAGCCTCAAAAGTCATCTTTTAAAAAGAATCCCCTAGTGCGAATGATATAAGTATCAATTCCTAATTAATACACATCCAGAAACAATAGATTTGTAACAAACGTTTGTCTCACACACATGCGTGTCGGATGCGGACACGCTCACCCTGTGCACATCCTGCAGCGGTAGCCCTAATCAGTGTACTAACCTATTATATACCAGTCTGCAATTGGTACCTACTAGTTTCTTAAGCTACACAATCAATATTAATTAAAAGAAACCTTTGATACATTTTTTTAAATTGCTTATCGCTTCTAAAATACTTAACAGATTGTCATCAAACATAGCTAAGAACACTTTCAACTAATTCACCTTTCAAACAAAACTAAAATCAAAATCGGTTCATGCGTTCGGGAGCTACGCCGCCTCAGACAGAAACATCAAACTTATAAAACCCCGTCATTTCTACGTTAATATTAAAAATAACTTTAAATCATTGTGTTTACACCTAGCGCACACATGTCAAGTATGCATACATTACACATTCTCCTAGCAAAACAACATCACATGATATGTCATACGCGTAGACACAACGTGCCGGGATTATAATGACCATATGTGTCCTATTGAACTGGAGGCACTGTTTACACGTTACTACATCTGTTACTTAACTGTAAACAGTATTGATCATACATAGATTTAATAATCAAAGATTCCAAAAGATGGAGTCTGAAATCGAAATCTGCAGAGAGCAAGCGTGGTGATCAATGCTCGTGCCTTCTCTATATGGGAAGAGGCCTGTGCCCAGCAGTGGGACTTTATAGGCTGGAATTATTACTATTGTTTTCTTCTCTTGCAAAGTCTTTCCCAAACGGATATCAAATACTGAAGTACATTTTTATTTGTTATGTTGTTCCTATCTGAATAAAATTGGATGAAATAATTTATTTAAATATTCAGTGACTATTTGACCACCATCGATGACTGTTAATTCATTATTTCTCAGTACAATTGCTGTTCAGAATTGGCTTATCGGCTGTCAAATATCTAAGTATGGTAACCGTAATCGATGAATTACAATGCTTTTAGACATACCAATATATCTTCCCGTATTTTCTCGGTTTTTAAGTAAATTGGTAAAACAAACCAAGCAAACTTAGTTAAACTTTTACTTTACCCAAACTTCAGACTTTTAAAAAAATGTCTCATAACAAAACCATAATTCCGAAAGTTCCAAATCAAAAGCCACAAATTTAAAGTAAGTAACCAAAAAAATGAAAGTATAAACCGCGGCGTAAAATAAAAGTAGGTCATCCTACAGCAGACAACATTCGTGGCGTTAGTCTTTAAGACAAAAGGCTTAATGATAACATCGGCGCTTTTCTCAGGCTGTTGCGTTATTGATGCGTTGTGGCAAGAGGGATAGGCGGTAGCGAGATGGAAAAACAAATATGACACAAATAAGCAATTATGTTCATATACAGATAGATTCATAACACTAACCTAAACTAGTCTTCAAATCCACAATTTGTTTACCCATTTAGGAGCTTTCGTGCCACATACGTACTGCCAGATACACAAACATACACATATATCTCTTTCATTTCGTCGAGGTTATAATCGATTTCATATAAGCCAATGCACCTATCAAAGGAAAAAAAAATATCTTTGACGTGCCATACAATTTCAGTAAAACCCAGGTCAAAATTCTACGAAAAACGCATTAAAAAGCTAACTTTAAATTACATATAGCTAAATTGCATACTCACATCAGTAGTAGTTACACAACTAACACCTTTATTACAAAACATTAAGAACTATTTTCCCAAATGATAGTTACCATGGTATATAACGAAAGTCTATGGTTTTTCACCACCATCGCGTGCATATAAAAACTTTCGATAATCGGCACGCGACCACTTATGGCCGATTTACACCAAGCAAGCGAACGCTCATTGTATCCCCCACCCTATTAAAAGCTATAAGCATTTGATGGAATGGGGATGGAAAGAGCTTTCATTCGTTTGATGTAAATCGACAACTTAGTTATAATACACGTTGGTTTAAAGTAAGGGTGAATTTAAGTGGTATATCAATGTTCACTCAAATTTAAAGGGGTGTTATTAAATATAGTTGAATATAATAAACACTTATAAGAAGTGGTTGCGGTTAATGACTGTCTGAAGTGGGATACGATTTTCCTCTGTGAGGGTTCATTTTGCTATAGAAATGTAAAAAAATAATATCTAGAGAGGACCAATAATAATTTAAAAATACAGTATAATGTCAAGTTAACTACCAAAAAGCGAACAAACTATTTTATTCTCTAAAAAAAAATAATTATTCAAGTAACACAGAGGATCTGCGTATGTATGTATATCACTACATCAAGTCATCAAGTATTAAATGGCTAGGAAAACCAAGAACAGTCCTAAAAATGTAATTTGTTATAAAAGATCTCACAATCTCACAACTTGGACCACGCAAGTACAAAGTTGAGAAATGGCTTTGTGAAGTGTACCAGCGCAGAATGAATTAAGTTTACATTATAACTAATGGGTATAATACAACACCAGCTGTTATACCACTGTAAGTGAATAACCTCTTCTTATACAGAGAACTCCTTCTCTGTATAAGAGGTATTATTGTCTAGCTGAATTAACGGTCATAGTGTAGAATTTCAGTTTTTAATAACAAGATTGAGAAACACCATATTATTATGTTACATCGTCAGAAATCCTTAAGAAAACGAATAAACGTTATAAAAAGTACAATTGTATAGAGCACCAACATAAATAATAATAAATAAAAGTGTCCAAAATCACATTTATTGCTCTTATTGGTTGCCTGGAAGAAATTGCCCGGCGCAATACGGCCGCCCCTGTACCACTGCTTTGTATGATTTCTTTCTTTGTTGAACAGTGTCTCTAAACCACTCGTGTTAAGGAATCAGACACAACGAGGTACCACAAGAGTAACCCAGGTTCGACACAATTTAGCCATCTCGCAGAGACAAATTTTACCGATTTATGATTGACCAAAAACACAACTTTTTCTACCATCAGACCGAGTATACTCCATATAACTATAGCCCAACTTCCGGCTGCAATCACAACAGGCCTTGGCATCTATTAGCACAACTATGAATCATTGGAGCAACATCACGAAACTACGAGAATGCACTGTATGTATGTGAGAATTGGTCAATATTAGTTTACATAGCATCCGCGAATCAAGTTATTATTGTCATAAACAGGAGCATTTAAAAGGAAGAACCTGATTAATCAAAATATTTTTATTTCTCATAAACCAAAAAAAAAGGCGCTTAAGAAACGTTACGTTAAAATCTACTGACTCTAGTTGCTCGGTTCCAAAGTGTCATTCCTATAGAGAAGAGCCGGCAAGAAACTCCATAGGTTACTCTTTAAAAAAAAAGGTTAGCATCGATGTTAAGATTACATTGATTTTAAAATATGCGACAACAACGTAAGCAGCAGAATGTTTAGATTAATGTAAACTAAGACATCCAAAATGGAAGAACAAATAAAATCGAAATAAAATCGATTTAGAATACACAAAATTAAGATTCAAGATTCTTTTTAATCATGTATTCTATAAAAAACTAGCGACCCGCCCCGGCTTTGCACGGGTGCAATGCTGATACTAAATATACTACTTACATAATCATAAAGTGTTGTAGGGCGAAGCGCGGCCTTCGACGCACTATTTAGGTATAGGCACGCGCCCCCCGCCCCCCAGCCGGTACCGCCGGTATATAGACCAATATGGCCCATATTACATGCACAATGTATTTAAGGTACTTAATTGGATAAGGATTAATGCTGTATTGCTTAAAATAAATAAAGGATAAAAAATGGTTATTGTGGGTTATCCTCAAGAGATAGACATATACCATCGCGGACTTTTTTGTAGATCTTTTTAAGGTGTACAATACTGTAGTACATTATTTTGATCTATCTCGTAGGGTTCAGCCAGTGTTTGCAATGTAAGCGCAAAAAAGTGTGTTTATTTACGACCTTACATAAAAACCTCTAAGATAACTAATGGAACCATAATAAGCTTTAAAAGTAAATGTTTCCGATGCCTGCCGGTTATTGTTCGTATCGTAATCGTATTATGTATTTTTAGGTCCGAATTGTTTTTTTTTATCATTACTATATTTTGTAATTTATGAGCAAACAAAAAACAATAGTGCCTACAAATCTATGCTAATAATAAATCTGTAGAAGTGAAAATTCTGTACAACTAGACCGACACCGAACCCAAAAGTGTGAAAAACAATTTTTTTTGTCTGTCTGTTTGTTTGTTCAGGTATCACGCAAAAACTACCGGTTCGATTACGATGAAACTTGGTATAATTATTCTTTTTTATCCTGGGCACCACACTGGGTAGTTTTTATCCCGGAAAAGTATAAACAAACTTAATTTTGCGGTTAAAAACTCATCGATAAGTTTCGTCATCCACGCGAACGAAGTCGCAGGCACAGCTAGTTTACTAATAAAATTAAACCGTCCTGTGTCCCTCTAGGACTATTTGCACCTAAAATTTCTGCTAGAATCTCGACAATAACAATGTATTGGCAATATTCGGTGGTCAAAAACCCTACCTTAAACTTGTGATCTAACCTCCTTTTATAGCATTTATTATCTCACAATAACAACTATGAGTAACACCGAACGTTCGACGGGCATTGAAAACATTCGCGCATGACATCATTTTACTCATATCTAAAAAATAATGTGCTTTGACGGAATATTTGTATCACAATTTCTAAACTAATGGAGAACGTTATAAATATATGTACTGATGATAAATTAATTTACACTAATTATAAATTCAAAGTTATAATATTGCAATGAGGTAGATGACTGGGTATAAAATTACGAAATTTCATTAGTTTGTCATTTATAATATTATGATAAAAATATTTGACTCGTGTTATTTGACGACCTCCGTGGTCGAGTGGCGTACGCACCGGTTTTCAAGGTGTCGCCAGCTCTGAGGTCCCGGGTTCGATCCCCGGACGGGTCAATGTAGAAAACCACTTTTCTACGTCCCGGGTCTGGGTGTTTGTGGTACCTTCGTTGTTTCTGAATTCCATAACACAAGTGCTTTAGCAACTTACTTTGGGTTCAGAGCAATGTATGTGATGTTGTCCGCATTTATTATTATTTTTTTGTTTTTACTTAGAAGCAGCACCATATAAATAGTATGTCTTTGATAGATAACCTTGATTTTATATAATTTTTTATTTACCTGACCTATGCCTTCTATCCACATATTGCAGTTAGCATGTTAAATTCTGATCGCTTTTCACCTTGTATCATATATTTGTACCAGAATGGTCCATTGTGTGTATCTAATAGTTTCCTTGTCATCATATGGCCTGGCCCAGCTTGGTCCATTGTGTGAACAGCGACATTATCTGGCGGGCGACGTTATGTCACATGTGATGTCATGACTGAATTAATGTCAATGTCGGCTTTGGTGAGGTGAGGTCCCACTGTCCGAGGGTGGCGAGGCTGAATGTGTTTGTATAAATTATTGATGATTTGAGTTGTAGCATGTGAATTAATATGTTGTAATGTGTTGTATTTTAAAAGTAAATATATTTTTTGCCGATTTGCATGTTTACCTAAATGCCATTGCCAAATTCATTATTCGTGACATGCATCCTTATATATTTTAAACAACCTTAATGCAAAGGAGTTCCCAAAAAGATCTCTAAAAAAACGATGGCAGCGTTAGAAAACTAGAATCTATGCATAGAATTTTGTTATAAACCATTCATAACATACCATCACGCCTGTATCCCCGAAGGGTTAGGCAGAGGTGTACCAATGTACACCCATAGTTCGCCGGTATGTTTAGGTCCCATGTAATAGTGGGCGAGCCTATTGCCACTAACCGGGCACAAATCCAAACTCCGACCTGCTACTGAGAATTTCATAGAAAAACCCAATAACACCTGGTCGACTTGGGAATCGAACCCAAGACCTCTAGCGTAGCAGTCGCGCTTAGCACCACTAGGCCAACGAGGCAGTCAACCATCAAACCATTCATCGTGTTTTAAATGACGTTTTCTTTGGAACCAGCAAAATGTATACTTTGAATGTGTCTTTACCTTTTTAGTCTGGTTTAATCTATGAAACAAGTAGTGCTAAGAACCTTACATTGAGTAGAAGTCATCAAAACTCGAGAGCTATTGAGACATTGCCCTACTTTGATAACGAATTCATGTAATATTATACTAAAGTCTTCGTCTTCACTCACTTGCCAATCATTTCAATTGATACCTGATAACACGCTATACCTAATTCATATTTAAACGGTGACTAAAGTTATTTAAATACGGTATCACATGATAGTAACTTTATACAGACATCTGTCACGCTGCAGAACCGAGCTGCAGAGTTGAGTGCGAAAACTGTGAAGCGTAGCAATAAAGATATAAAACCGGAACATGATTGATTTGTTTAAAAAAGTTTTTCAGGCATTTTTGAAGTTTGAAAATGTTTGTACGGACGACCATGTTTTCCGTATGCACTACAAGGCGACGGTGATAATGTTACTTGTTTTTACGTTGTTGGTGACTTCTAAGCAGTTCTTTGGCGAACCGATCCACTGCATGAGCGACTCCGAGAAAAACAACGATAAGGATGCGATCAACAGCTACTGCTGGATCTACGGGACCTACACACTGAAAAGCCGGTTTGTTGGTGTAGAAGGTCTAAACATGGCGTACCCGGGAGTGGGCCCCAACGAAGCGGACAACGACGAGCAGATCAAACACACGTACTACCAGTGGGTGTGCTTCGTGCTGCTCGGCCAATCCGTCATGTTCTACACGCCGCGGTACCTGTGGAAGATCTGGGAGGGAGGCCGGCTTAAAGCTTTGGCGGCTGACCTGAGTAGCCCTGTGGTGACAAAGGACAGGTCTGAGTTCCGGCGTGGAGAGCTGGTCTCCTACCTCAGCAACAAGAACATACACACGAACATATACACGCACAACATGTATGCGCTGCGGTACGCCTTCTGCGAGATACTCAACCTTCTCAATGTGGTTGGACAAATATTCCTGCTGGACATTTTCCTCGGCGGCGCGTTCCGCAACTACGGCGCAGCAGTCGCAGCGTTCACGCACACGCCGCGCGTGCCCGCAGACATGATCGACTTTGCGGCCGTCAACCCTATGGACCAGTTCTTCCCCAAACTCACCAAGTGCTGGCTCCGAAGCTACGGACCCTCGGGCAGCTTGCAGATCAAGGATCGTCTCTGCGTTCTACCCCTCAACGTAGTCAACGAAAAGATCTTCGTTATTCTCTGGTTCTGGCTGATCATCTTAGCGTTTGTTTCCACTTTGGCCGTTCTGTTCCGTGTGTTAGTCCTCTCGCTGCGACCCCTCCGATCTCTCATGATAGCTGGACAGCTGAGATATGACAAGAAGAACGTGATATCACGAATTGTCAAACGTTTTGGTTTCGGCGACTGGTTCATACTGTACTTGCTGGGCAAAAACATGAACCCAATCATTTATAAGGACTTGATAGTGGAACTATCCAAAGAATTGGAACACAAAGTTGTCATGGTATAATAATAAATTTATGTGATCATTATAATGAGATTGCTAGTGGCTGTGAGGTAATTAGTATAGTCTTAGGATTAATAAAATAAAACCAAATTTTATGTTTAGGCTCAAAGACTGAATTTTAGATAACTTCAATTTTTCCTTTGGTAACACCTAGCTTTAAACTTTTTTTAGATATAATATATATACAGGGTTTCAGGTTTAGGTCAAAATATTTCTTAGACATTAGCAATCTCATTCATGTAAATGTAACTAATCAAAACTTTACATATCGGCTCAAACAGTACTTAGTATTGTCTAAGTAAAAACACTGATTGGTTAAGAACAAGTGCCTTCTTTAAAACTAGCTGTGCCTGCGACTTCGTTCGCGTGGATGACGAAACTTATCAATGAGTTTTTAACCGCAAAATTAAGTTTGTTTTTTATTATTTATACTTTTCCGGGATAAAAACTACCCAGTGTGTTGCCCAGGATAATAAAGAATAATTATACCAAGTTTCATCGTAATCGAACCGGTAGTTTTTGCGTGATACCTGAACAAACAGACAGACAAAAAAATTTTTTTTCACACTTTTGGGTTTGGTGTCGGTCTAGTAACACCCCCCGCCATTTATTTTTTTGATATTTTCAATGTACAGAATTTTCACTTCTACAGATTTATTATAATAGATTATTAAATAGATAAGATTATTTTGAATTTATAATCTTCATTAATATTTCATTCATGATTGATTTTCGTACAGAAACTAAATTAATAATTTCATAAGAAATTGATTTGTTTTATTTTTTTGTTGCTTTGAAGTTTGCTTGAAAAGTTTAAGTTATCATTTATTTAATGTTTAATTTTGCATATTATATTCGATTATAATATGTTCATATTATTTCTTTTGTTATTAATTAGTTGAGATTGAGAAATTGTTACTTAAGTCATTATTAAAGTCATATATCACAGGGTTATTCATTACTAAATGATTACTTATAGAATATATTTTGATAACTAAAAGTAGTTAAAACAAATTTGTAACATTGTCTCATAAAAGTGTAAGATTAATTAATAAACCAAGGGTTGTTTCATTTACAAAAAGACCCGAGTTAAGAACGAATTCAGATTTCAATTTAAATCGCTCTTATAGATTAATTGCCCCGCTGCCACTGTGACCGTAGCTTTACATAGCGACATGAATTATCATATTTATGAGATCACACGTGACTACAACCTGTAGGGCGGGTTGTTATATCTAGGTATTGTGTGTATAAATATGAATATGTATGGCCTGGCCAGTATTTGTATACGGAGAGAGAAGCGTGCGAAGTTAGGAAAGAAGAGATTTTTATAAATATCAAGTCTAATGACTCTTTTTTTTCCATTTCTGTTCCACTGCAGGACAAAGGTCTCACTACCCTTCATTTCTCTCTGGTTAGGGCCAACCCTAACCAAACAGCTGTTGACCACAAGGTCAACCACTCTTTATCAAAGGAGTCCAGCTCGTCCCGCCATCTTCGTCTGGGCCTACCGCGATGTCTCTTGCCATTTAGATACTTAAACGCAACTCAATTTTAAATGGCCGTAAAGTATTTATTTATTTATTTAACAATAAGCACACCAACTGCATAATCACACAAAGCTTTAGATACTATCATAATGGTTTTCAATGTATATCATAGAAGTAATTACACAAATCACAGGTATGCATGGCATTGACAAAATTTAGCTTTTCTGGAGATTACAAAAAGTACAGGACATTTAATGTGGTTTTCACAAATTAATTACCTAATTTTGAATGAACTTACAACTTAATTATATTCAAATGAATTTTGTTTTCTTTCAATTTTACATTATTTTTACTTTTACTAACATGATACATTAATTCGATTTTATTTTCTTTACAATTGAACAATGAGAGTCATTTATCAAGAAGTGCCTGTATGCTGCAAATTTCATAGAAAAAAGAACGATGTATCATGTTGTCTTTGTCCCTTTAAGGTGCAAAGAAGCGATAGAGATAGTTATTTAAGAACGTCTAGCTTTATTATTTAAATATAGATAGACATATTATGATCTATACATGTGACTAATAAATCAGTGAATAAAGATCTGATCTAGAAATATCGACATTACGCCATATTACATAATGTTATCTAACAGACGTGAATGATACTAAAACAGAATTATCATAACGGACGATACAGCATGTTATGCAGATTCCCATTCAGTTACGCAAATAGAAGCAATATGTATTAATAAATGTGGACAACATCACATACATTGCTGTTATGGAATCAGAGACAACGAAGGTGGAGGAGAATTGGTCTACTACATTGACCCTTTCGGGCATCGAACGCGGGACGTAAGAGCTGGCGACATCTTTAATGTAAGCCACTCGACCGAGGATGTCACCAAATATAGTGTAATAAAAATGGTTAAAAAGCCCGTGGTTTAAAATTGGAGGGGAAATTAAAGTTTAAGGTCATGACGTCGCACCTTGGCATAAATTGTATCACACAGTGACATCATTATCATCTCCCTGCCCTTTTCGCAATTATTTGTGTTCAGCGCAATGCGTATCCAGCTGCCATTCATCTCTACTACTCTTCATCTTACTCCATTATAGTGACGTCACTACTAATTTTCACTCACTATATTTTCGATATTTTTGCATGTACTTAACTATCGGTACGAGTATTTTTTAAAGTAGTTGCCAATAAACAATTGTAAGTGAAAGACGTGTTTCCTTCCATAAAAATCACCACAAGCCACAATCAACCGTATCATCCAGAACAATAATAATATTATATCCTGGGCAAATCACACAAGATCATCTGGTCCCAAGCTAGACAGAGCCTCTGCTATGATCACAAATAATCATTGCTCATCACTCAAAGACTTGTCCTGGGCGGCAATCGAACCCACGACCTCCGGATCAGCAGTCAGGGTCACTAACCACTAGACCCACCGGCCCGTCATGAGTCAATAATCAACAGCTATCACCACTCTACATTGGTTCCTAGTGATTTGCAAACTACTATCATGTCCCGGGCAGGTATCCTACGGTACGGGGCCTCAGTTCCGGTCGGCATCCGCGCGGTGCCGTAATTGTGCGCGTCCGGCCGATCCGTTTCCTGTACGCAGTCGCTGGCTCGTTGGCACTACTGAACTCAATGCAGTGTTGCATAATATTTGGTAGTGTGTGTTGTGGTATGATATAATATTTATGATCCGTTAAATCATGACCCATTTAGCTAAATATATTTCTTTAAACAATCAATATTTTTATCTCAAGGATCTCGTATAGGCAGGAAAATTTACAGTGCGAAGATTCAGGATCGAACATTTATCAATCATCATTCACAACACCCGGTCCTCCGCCCTCCGCATCCAGTCCCCTCCAGCGACCTTTTTCAGGTCGTCAGTCCACCTGGCGGGGGGGCGTCCTACCTACGCTTGCCGAGTCGCGGTCTCCATTCTAGGACTCGTCTGCTCCAACGGCCATCGGTCCTTCGACAGACATGGCCAGCCCATTGCCACTTCAGAACATTTCTAACATTTATGAATTTTCTTCGAACATTTATGAAAAACACAAATATTTGTTCTATACCACAACTATAAATTATGTCGATGAGTGAAGCAACTGAATGTATGTGGTTCATGTTGTCATGTCTAGGTGTTCCTAATTAACTAAATTTTAATTTGTGCCAAACATGGATACAACATGGATTTTAGTGCAAAAAAGGTTAAACAAAATACCTAATAATAATAAATGCGGACATCACATGCATACATTGCTTTGAACCCAAAGTAAGTAGCTAATGCAATTGTGTTATGGAATTCAGGAACAACGAAGGTACCACAAACACCTAGACCCGAGACAATGTAGAATAGTTCATTTCTACATTGACCTTTCCGGGGATCGAACCCGGGACCTCAGAGCTAGCGACACCTTGAAAACCGGTGCGTACGCCACTCGACCACGGAGGTCTTCAAATCTTAATATTTTGCTAACTTGCGTCCTAAATATAATACCAAAAAACACTAAAACCTCTCTAAACATAGCCTGACCTCGTCCCTCACATCCGGGCTGCCATTTCTCAATAGCCACTAATTACATCGGTCATCAATTTATAACGACCACATAAACAAGCTACGCAATCACTCGCACACGACGTGGCGCATACTAACTATATTATTACGACTGTTTTATAATACAGGATAGGCAGGCTAGGCTATAGTCCGGCCACTGAGAGAATGCGCTCCTGACAGGTCGTGGTCTACAGGACGATGTAACTAAGGCGGCGAAGAATATAGGGACTAAACATAAATTACTATAACTTATTTGTCTTATTAACGAAAAATATCATTTAAAAGTACATCATTATGTCCGGTAACAACGTATAAATTAACACGGTTTATTTTATTTCCCCATACAAATCAACACCAACTGACATGTGTCAGGAAAGCATTCTCTCAGCGGCCGGACTATAACTATATTACGACTGTTTTATAGTGCAGAGTGGGCAGCCTAGACTATATCTATTCTAGAACCCTTAAAACACGAACATAGCAGTAATAATGACACTAACTGTCGCACTCACAGTTTAATGGTTATTAGCCGTTATTGATACTCATGAATCCCTTAAGTAACCATTAACGTCTCTGGGTACGACACTAAACCCCGGATAATTGAACACAAATTACTTCTGTCGCTGCTTTTCACCTTAAAGTGATAGAGACAGCATGAGACAATCGAGACTCAAAACTTATTGACATATCAATATTAGGCCAAACATTAAGTGAGAAAATAACACTAAACAATAATAAAAACAGAATAAAATTAAAAAAAAAAGTCTCGGTTATGTGCTTATCATGCATTGTCAAAATAATAATAATAATATTTCGGGACATCTCACACACGGTTATCTGATCCCAAGCTAAGCAGAGCTTGTGTTATGGTAACCAGACAACTGATAAACTTACTTATATATTTCTAAATACATACATATTATAGATAAATTACACCCAGACACAGAACAAATGATCATGCTCATCACACAAACATTTGTCCTGGGTGGGAATGGAACCCACGACCTCCGGTATAGCAGTCAGGGTCACTAACCACTAGACCAACAGGTCCGTCCAAAATAAAAATGTATTTGAAGATTCAGCTTTATCGAAAATCAGGAAAGAGAGAAAGACGATAATTTTCAATGATTTTTACTAATTACAGGTGAACCTAATAAAAGAGTGTTAAAAACAAACAAAATTAAGAGTAATTAACAGTACAAAGACGTGGTTAGTTGCAAGTGGCACAAATTACTCATCATTGTCTTAAAGTCTTTAAATAACTTAGAAAGTGCAGCCATTGTGAAGTCAGTGTCGTTCTCATTCAAAAAACATAACATACCATCACGCCTGTATCCCCGAAGGGTTAGGCAGAGGTGTACCAATGTACACCCACAGTTCGCCCGTATGTTTAGGTCCCATGTAGGGGGCGAGCCTATTGCCACTAACCGGGCACAAATCCAAACTCCGACCTGCTACTGAGAATTTCATAGAAAAACCCAATAACACCTTGGTCGACTTGGGAATCGAACCCAAGACCTTTCTATTTTCTCATTCAGCCTACATTTAAACTTGCACTTTGTTTCATGATATCCGGAACTACAACTATCAACCCTAAAGCTTTCTTTAGTACTATATAGTTTACTACCTAATTATTTAAACAAACAACAAACCAGACAGCATGACCAATAACAATAAAAAAAACATCTTGAAAAACATAACCTCCTTTTAACGCAGTAAGGTAAACCGACTATTAACACAGTACGCTAAATTCATTGCAACTACCCTACACAATTTAAAACCGCCATAAAAACGGTCAATTCCATTAACAAATCAATGTATTTACAAATGGGACACATTTTGAATTCAGAACACTGTTCAGCATTCATCGATCGCGTCTCGAACGGGGCGGACGTCTTTATGTCGACTATTAAGTTGTCGAGAAACTAATTAAAATGTATAATGATTGTAATTTATTGCAGGTTATGATATCATTGTTTATGTTATGTAAGTTAATTGATTCATTACTTATTAATGTATTAATTATAATATTGTAACTTGTGTCGAAGACTAAGTGATAATTTCTTTAACGTATCGTTTAAGATAACTAGTAATTTCCGTTTTATAATTCTTATCGTGTCGATGACAATCTATTTATATAGTGTCGGCCCAAAATTCTGCTACGAGAACTGCATTGTCAGTAGCTTGCATTAAATCGTCCATCGTGCAGGTGTAAGGGCACCGAGGACAAGATAACAGGTGTTCCATCGTCTGGGGAGTAATACCACATCTACAACTCATTCTAGTTGTATAGATGTATCCCCACCTAGACGTATTATCTTTACTTCGGCCAACCTGTGTCCGAAGTCGGTTTAGAGACTTCCAGGTTAACCAAGGTAGCCCATGTCCTGGAGGAAGGTCTTAGAAACCTTACTTAAACGTTTACGTACGAATCCTAACATAGGATTTTATAGGTAGTCGGTTTAATTCCTACGAGTACTACACACTATAACGCCTTGTCTAGGGTAGACATGTAACTGTAGAATTCAACCTTTCTATATACCTAGTACCCAAATTCTTTATAAAAAAAGCTGCCAAAACAAATCGTCATCACAAAAACTACAACCGAACTATATAACTACGCTATATAAACACAACAGTGTAAGCAGAACTCAACGAACACTAATTGCATTTCCCCACTCGAGACGAGACTGCACTGGGGTAGGCACAACTACCCCAACTATGTATAAATGTTATTCCACCCCCTCCCCCCTCTGTACTTTGTACTCGTGACGTCATGAATAAGGATGGTTGACTTGCAAAACACCTCGTTATGGAGAAAGGGAGGGAAATGTCGAGGTTTCAAGTACAGAGAGAAAAACCAACTGTTTGTGTTATGGGGAGGTTGTTTATTTAACTCTTACTTAGAAGAACTTTAACTTAAGATATTTAAGTCTACTGACTCAATCACCTTAATCTTAAAGTAAGGTAAATACAGCATGAGTTTGCAAGGCTAATTGGTGATTTTATTCGACTTAAGTGATGACTTAGTAATTGAAAAATAAGGGCCTAACGGAAGACAAAAAGAACAACGATAGGTATAACTCGCGGCAAATAACTTGGCAAGATTTTGACGTAGTGGGGGTAAACCCGCGCATATTCGACTAACTCACCAATCTCTAATCGACTCGGTCGACGAACGCACCAATCGCGCGCTCGGATCGGCGACTCGGTCGACTAACGCACCAATCGCGCGCTCGGATCGGCGCTACCGCATACCCCGCGTCCCGCTTGACCACCAAATAGACCTAAAAAACGATTTCTGCGCATCTAACGACTCTTGCCAAGTTATTTGCCGCGAGTTATAAGTCAAGGTAAGAGGTATTAATTAGTGGGTTCCAGAGGTCAGAAAACCAGTCGCTTAACTTTCTAGCATCCCGCTGAATATAGTGAAACTGGAAACCCATCTAAGAATTTTAATTGCAAGATTTGACTTAAACATATTTGCAAGTTAATTAAAAGCCTGTTAATAAAGAACTTTTAATGACATCCTACAATGCACACACACACACATAGCGACAAACACTGACCTGCCACAACATTTAACTAGCCAACCTTAGTTTAACCACTCCTAATCTTTGTACTAAAACTATACACTACTAATACTTTTATTTAGCGCTCTTATTACAAGGACATAAGGTCGATATTGTAACACAAGTCCTTCCTATAACATAGCTAGCGTCCTTATCACAAGCGAATAGGGTAGCTTTTCGCAGTCAATTGTTACTTCGAAGCTTACTTTAACATCACCGTCCTTATGCCAAGGGAATAAGGTAGCTATTTCACTGTACATGTACATTAGTGCCTACTTGAACACATCGTCCTTATGACGAGGGAATAAGGTAGCTTTTCCGCTGTAAATTACTGTATATGGTATTATTAAAGCACTGAGACCAAGGGAGATATTGAGAAGCTTCGTAACCTTGAAAAGTTAGCTTCATCAGGCCTCACTGTAGAAGAACCTAAAAAACGCCGTCCTAGGATCACTGTCGTAGGCGTACCAGCAGCCCTAACCGAAAAAGAAGTATTTGAATGCATATACGAGCAGAATTTAGCTGACAAATTCCCTAACTCCTCTCGTGAATCGTTTATGAGCACTGTCAAACTAAGCCATAAATCGGGTAAGAAAGGCCTTCCTACCTGTAACTTTATACTGGAGGTACCAGCCAACGTTAGAAAAGCGCTCATAATCCAAGGCAGAGTTTATATTGATTGGACGTCCTACCCAGTAAGAGATTTTACGCTGGTGACTAGGTGCTTTAACTGCCAGCAGTTTGGACATGCAGCCAAGTACTGCCGAGAGTCTAGCCCTACCTGTAACCACTGTGGAGAGCTGGGACATTCCTTTAAGGAATGCACTAACAAGTCTACACCGCCCACTTGTGCGACGTGCAAACGTTTTAAGCGTAAAAGTGATCACCAGACTGGTGATGCTACTTGCCCGGCACGGAAATACGCGGAGGACAGTTACATTCATTCCATAGACTATGAGGGCGCCTAAGAGCGCCGGCGTTTATTTATAAAGTAAGCACTTAAACTAGTTTATATTTTATTTTAATTATGACTAATCAGTTTATCGATGACCTAGATAATTTCTCTGTGTCTGAAGCTAAATATTGCGAGGTCGAAGACTGTAAACAATATCTGCCGACTTCCGAATCTTTTCTTACATTAATCACTCAAAATATTCGCAGCATAAACAAAAACATGAATGGCTTTCAGGTATTGCTCCATACTCTTGACATAAGTAGTGACATCATCGTTCTAACAGAATGTTGGCTTACTAACAAACAATCCCATTTACCTTCTATTGATGGTTATATAATGCACAAATCCGATATATTTTTAAACCAAAATGATGGTTTAGTAATTTATATAAAGAGAACCTTAAATGTAACTGTAGAAGAACCTATTCTACAGGGATGTAATTGTTTATTAATTCGAATAAACCCCGATACAGTAATTATAGCTGTATATAGACCTCCCTCTCAAAACATTGAACTATTTTTAGAATCGCTTGAAATGCATTTAAAAACCCTATCATCATATAAAAATATAATCTTAACTGGCGACATTAACATTAACATTGCTACTGGGAGCACCGACACTAACGCACATAACTATTTGAACATTTGTTCTTTTCACGGACTATTACCTGCGCACAACTACCCCACCCATCAAAGTGGTTCCTGTCTAGATCATTTTATTATAAAAACTAATAAACCTTCACTCACATTGGTTACTAACTCCACTATTACCGATCATCAAACTATTTTACTAACAATAAAATTATCCTTGCCGAGAAAAAACTGCAAGCAAAGCTATAATAAAGTCAATATGAAAAACCTTGAACGCGATTTAAGTAAACATAATACCTTTGAACCAGTTTATAATGCGAGCGATGCAAATGTTGCTTTAGACTATTTTATTAACCTATTGCAAAAAACAATTATAAAAAATACTACGACAACTATGATACCTAGAAAACATAGAAATTTAAAACCTTGGATAACACCGGGACTCGTACGTTGCATTAGACATCGAGACAAACTTCATCAAAAATCGAAATTAGAACCCGACAATTCAGTTACTTCCATATCTTATAAAAGGTATAGGAACTACTGCAATAACCTTTTAAAAAAATTGAAGTCTCAATACGATAGGAATGAATTACAAAAGGCCGGTAATAATAGCAAGCTTGTTTGGAAATTAATAAAAAAAAATGCATTCCAGTCAAAAACCTCAGAACCTCCTGTAGATTTGTTACTTAGCGAAACATGCCCATCCGAAGCAATTAACAAAGTCAATAACTTTTTTGCAAACGTGGGTAAAACCCTTGCAGAAAAAACCTTGCGGACAAGCAGTATCGACTTAAATAAGTTAATGACTGCCTCTACGGTGAACTCCTTTGTTTTGCTAAATACGGATATAGATGAAGTGTTAAGCATTATTTCTGGATTAAAGCACAATTGTGCTGTAGGATGGGATAATATTTCCAATACTATTTTATATATACATACTATATATTATATTAATTTTAGTTTAACATAAGTGTAGTTTAAGTATTTTTGGAACTGTGGTATTTATAAGATCTAGTTTAAAATTCTACACTGTAACATATATTTGGTCAAATAAATAAATATTATTATTATTATTATTATTATTATTATATTTGTCGCCAGTCTGCCGCAATCAATACGTATTTTTACGAGCTAACGGGTAGACGGGATTGTCCGAGTATGGGGTTTTATAATGATTAACTTTTATTTGTAAGGAATAAGCTAGGACTATGGTGTATTAGGTATACAAATAATCAAGAAATATGATGCTTAATATGATGCTTTTTATTCGAGAGATATAATTCACATCTGACTTATTTTATATTGAAGAACTGTAAAAAAAACGAAATGGTTCCCAATGACATTAACTAATACTCGCTTGAATAAAGATGAGAAATAAAACGGCATTTTTTTGCTGCGAGTAAATATGTTATTAATGACTATGACCAAACTAGGACAAGTTATTTTCCGACAACCATACCGGTACCACGGTAATATTATAATACAGTAGTGTAACTCGGCCGCATGATAAAAATAAATGCCTACAGCCGCGCGGTACGTAAACATGCGTTAGGGCTGCCCGTCTCCTACATTTTAATTACATTTGCCTACTTTCTGTTTCTATTTAGTTTTGTGATTGTAAATATCCTTTTTATATAAATAAATTCAATACTTTGTATATTGTATAGGAAGTGTTCAATAAAAATGCGTGTTTTTTTTTTATTGGTAGATTTAATTAAAAAAACATGTTTTTGTTTGAAAAACAAATCGGGCTTATAAAGGACATTGCCCATTTTATTAGGAGGTTTAGGCCCCCATAAAAGTTTGTCGTGTCACGGTGATTTTCATTTTGTTTTGTAGATAAATACATTTCCTTTCATATTATGCAAACGATTTCCATTTATTCACCCTGGTTCAAGAGAAATCTTTTTTTTTAGCTTGCTGAATTTGAGGTTATAAAAGTTACATTCTTCAAGATTTATCAACTTCTAAATAGATATTTGTTTACTATTTGAATTGATATTGTGATTAATGCTAATGGCTTCTATCTATATATTTTCATGTTAATAAAAATCTCCGCCACCAAGTGAATGGGGTCGTCGAATCAAAATGCCATCCCATTGGGGTGGTTATGTTAAAATGCATTTTAACTAATCCTAATACACAGGTTTATTAAAAAAAAACAATTTACGCACCGGCGAGAGAGTGGTCGGTTTGTCCGATATCGACCCGGTGTAAACATTTTCTCGTTAACACTAGAGTCAATTCGCACACTTAACAACAAAACAAAAGTCTGATATCTCACAACAAAACCACTTGAGGAACATAAATGCTCAACTCGATACCAATAACACGTAATGTAACAGAAGTAAATACGGGGGACTATAATACAATATATACGAATAACCGGCTAATTATTTGACAGATATATCTACCCTACTTTTTAGTTTATTTTTCTTTGTATGTCAAAGTACAAATGTGCGGATGTAGGTACTGAGATTCAATTAAATAAACATTTATTACGTTTTTCAATGCTAGCGTAAAATAAATGCTAAGTAATAAAAAACACATACATAAAAAATAAAATATAAATTTTGTATAGCATAAAGTTGAGACACGGCGCCACAAAGTGGGCCTGTCCGTGGGCAATCTCCTTTGCGACCGAAAAATATTTGCGCCTCGACTGAGTCGTACGAAATGCTTTATTGTTAAATTTTAAAGTATAACAAATCCGCATTCTTATATAAAGCTTAATTAAAAATGCGTTATTGACGAATTCATACAACCAAAAACAGCACAATATTTCCTACTCGTCATATTAACTGATTTTTAGAGAAAAAATCGCGCGGTTATTGTTAAAAAAAAACACACCGTCCGTTCGACACTGCGGTACAGCCGTGACTGTCTGCGACCCGAGCGCACCCCGAGATCGAGCGCGTAGGTATAGCTCGCGTTTCGTCCGTTTGTATGAAGTTGGAGTACTGTATTATAGTATTACCGTGCCGGTACTTTTGGCTGTTAAATCAAGTGACCTCACACTTTGGCACATACAAACTATCTTAAGAATAATAATATTGACTATGATGACTATTGATACTCACTCAGTAATACGTGACGAGTACAATCAATGCGAACTCCTTCTTGGAATCATGCACAACACTGAAACAATAACAAAATACACGTTAATACATAAAACTACATAATTATACATAACTGTAATGGAAACGCTGCATTATTTAGAAAATAAACATCTCTTATGTCTTTACCCGACTAAGCCAAAAAAGATGGGTTACTCAAGTTAGATAAATCATTGAAATAGAGAAGGCACAAATCACAGTCAAGTCACAGGACAAAAATACGTGTTGTCTAAATTCAAACGTATTGCTTTGTGGACTTAAAAATTGTTTTATTGTTTTTTTTTTTATTTATTTAATCCTGGTGATCCTAATCAGGATAATGAGATAAACCTATGAAATTATTATATTGTCGCTGATTCTTGATAAGTGTACAAAGTTTGAATTAAATCTGTCCGTTTAAAGTGGGTCAAAATCGAGTCCAAAGGAGTCGGTTACATACATACATACATACAAGTGAAGCTAATAAAAGCGTGTTAAAAAGAAAGTTATCAGTATGACTAATACTTGCAATCTTTAAGGGCTATAGTTATCAATTTTTTGAGGCAAATAAAAAACTTAACTATACCAAAGTCTTATCACACCAAAAACTAAGAATACCTTAACTTATCGCTTATCAGTAACTAATCCAAATTCCAAGACCAAAAAAAAAGACCACTAAAACAATTCTGAAAACCGATTGAAAACAAACAATAACGAAAGCAGCGCATCCTGTATAGAATGGGCATCAGTATGCGCGCGCGCACCCGACAATGCCCGATTGTTGCCGAAGTGTGCCGAACGCGTCACGCTCGGTAGACGCCCCGGTGACGTCACACCGCACCCATTCAGATGACTGGGGATATTAGCATGGAGAGAAGTTATCACATATTTGTAGTACATCAACCATTGCGTAGGGGAGGAACAGTCATTGTATGTGAATAAGGTTATAACAAGCAATGTAATGTAAAAAACTTCCGCATTTAAGAGATCCTATATCGTGTTATCGCATATAAAGAATCCAAAAGTTGGAACAAACATTTGTCTCACACACAAATGTTTTTCGCCAGCAGGTATCTCTGTCACACTACGCGCAGTGGTAGTTGGCATAGTAACCACGGCTATCCGAGCAGTTACAATTTTAAGTATTTGTTAAAACAATTTAATATGCATGTGTTATGTAATGTTTCGTTTGTAAAGTGTGATATTTGAACAATTATTTAACAAAGGATTTCTTTATTATGCGGGTTTTCCATCATACCAGAAGGCTACACGTCAAAAATGTGAAAAATAGCTGTTTAGTTTCGGTGCGAAATTGTCTTGGTCTTCTTGCACGCTGGGCGCATTCCAGATTTTTCCATTTAACACCACCGGAGGGCTTCTTCCTCGCCGTTGATTTGACAAGTAACTAAATATTAGCAAAATAACAGTCCTTATTTATGGGATGAGCATATAATGGCTTCAAACACGTCGAGGACACAACATGAGCATTGAGCATATGTCGGACATGCACCCACTACACCTCCCGGTCCCGTCCTCGTCTTGCACGAAGCCGCGGGATCACTAAACCATGGTCTGCCTTGTCGGGAAGTTAGCAGACCTACTCAATCTCAAGGTTTACAAGCACCGTTGTAAAAACACGTCATTATTCCAGTACTAGTTTTTATCTTCGAACCTTGAGAAACGTCTCAAAATGATTCTGCACAATTCTGATTAGATACGCTAAGTCGGAGACCGTTAAATATAAATATGCGACAGGTTAATGCATTTACAGTGGTAATGGCAATATTTGACTTCGGATACTATCGTGTTTTAGAAAGAGATGTAACGATGCGAAAAACCACTGGAGTGAGCGAGATAGCTGTCAAAATACATAACCTAAAGTAGGCTGGTCATGGCTGTTCATGTCTGTCAAAAGACCGATGCTGAAGCAGAGGAGTTCTTATGTGGAGTCCTTGGAGGAATAGGATCCTATCCCAATGGATGACCGGAAGGTAGCAGGGTTGGTCTGGCTGCGGAAGGTGGAGGACTGGGTTTTATGGCTCAACTTGGGAGAGGCCTATATTCAGCAGTGGTGAAAGAATCAAACAGGAATATGGAAATAACGCTTATTGATTATAAGTGGCAACATTTAGAACCTAAACAAACAGCAGGGCAGGGACCTGATAAACAACTTTATTTCCAAGCGTTAAGGTTGATTTTCCCAATTGGTTCCAGACGTGAGGTAGACGGTTAACTAAACGTTTCGCTCGTAAACCGCTATTAACTCTAGTTAACCTAAACCGCTGCGATGGCGACCCGATTCGCGAAACGACTTCATTCCAGTACTGAGCAGACTAATATTTGTTGGCCTAGAGTTTTATTTAGCCGAATACCTTTTACCTTTAATACGAGACGGTAATAGGTGGAGCGTGTTTCCATTACCAATATCTCGAGGTCTTGGTCGAGGTTATTGTTGGTCACATATAACCAATATAAGCAAACGCCAACTGAAGAGTTCTCGTTCATTGAAAGTAAGGATCGGCTCACACATACACAATACTTTTAAGCTTTTTAAGTATAAATTCTAGATACCTGAACCTTTTCAGTCATGCCGTACTATTGGACTGTGAGATTGCAGGAGTAGAGTGCAACTGATGAACAGTATTCAAAATTATAAGTAACCCAATCACCAGAAATATTGTCAGACATTGTCACATGAATTTATAGCAATGTAATAATTGTATGCCCTTCGTACACGAGGCGAGGCAAGTCTACCAAACCCCACGACTTTAGTCTCTAGCGTGCATACGAGGGACCAACCTGTTCAAGTATATATATTGATAGTCACTTATATACTAAGTTCGGGTAAGTATCACACTTGCATTGCCTCGTGTACGAAAGACCGTAATATGCCTCACGATACTTTTTACACAGAAATACAGTCATCATTATAACTGGTCTTCGCTTCTCAGATTGCGTTATCAATAGTCACTACAAACAAAAGAAAGTTGCATTTTACACATTAAACATAACGAAAAACCTTCCGACTGATAAATTTTATATGTAATTGATAATATTGTTAGGTGGCAGCATCTGTTATCGGCCATACCAAATTAGAATAATATTTATATTTCGTGTATGAGAATCATACTCCAAAAATACAAATTAAATATTGATAAACACACTTAAAACAAATATCTACAACAAAAACATAGCTGGTGTACTATTGTGTAGATAACCTGATTTACAAAAAAATACTGAACTTGACTATTTTCATTTCAGTGCCTTTGCAACGTCAAAATTTATGAAGAAAAGTTATCTTTCTAGACTCTTCACAAAACATTCAACTTTGTTCTGTGTCTTGCACAAACTAAAAGTCTTGTTACTTACATATTGTTTATTAAACAATAGCTTCCCGAAACTATATGACTAAATCTACAAAGAAATTCTAAAAATCTACCAAATACCGACAACAGCCCCACTCACCCTACTGGCCCTATCTCGCACCGATTCGGTATCTTATCGGTTGAGTGTATCGCTCCACTTCGCGTTATTTTCTTAGCCACGATAAACTAACTTACGAGTACTTACTGAATGTTTTTCGTGTTACGTCATTGTCTATTGAGGTTTCTAGGTAGGCAGAAATGAGGATTCTTAGTAAATAGGACTTCCTTTTAGAGGTCTGCTTATTGTTGTGGTAAATAGATTGTTTCTATAATTTTTCTAACCGACTTGAGAATAGGAGGTTCTCAATTCATCTGTATGTTTTATTAAGCAATATATTCAGCATACCTCGATCTTATATAAATTCCATCTTTTCACATTTATGTAAAATTAACTTTTTTACCACAAGTCTTTTAACTTTATGTTCCTTGCATAGCAACAAAATATTTCAAAGGTTTTCCAACCTAGACTCTTGACTTGAGAGTTATACTAATTATATCACATTCCTTATCTCTGATAGACAACACATTAAGCATTTTAACTACTAGCATAATTCAGGTTATACAATATAACTAACACATTTTACACTAATTATAAAACAGATATTATAATATAGACATACAAATATTCAAAGTTAAATCTGTATACACGTCCACAACATATTCTAAGCAAGTTAACGGCCGTACTCTTTCATGAATAAAACCTCATTGAACATCGATTTGTCAGCGCAGCGTCTGTCGCCTATCTATGCTGACCTAAAGGTCGATGTCATCGGTGCTATACATCATGAACGATCGACGATCGCAGTCAATTGGCCCCTCATTCAAGATTTAATTGTTGCAAGGTCCGTTAGATGCAGTGATTTCTCATCTAATAATAAAACATTTACTCAATCGGTAAATATGTGTCATTTGTAATATTCCTGTAATATTCTTATTCACCATGATGACGAATCAATTGACACCTAATTCGCCAAAATTGGTCTGGTACTTTTCGAGTTACAACCATCAATGAATACATAAATTCAGACGGCTAAAATACCTTCCTTCTGGATGTGCTATGGGCTATATCGCGTGGCTGAGACTACTTCCTAATAATTTTTAACTTCTTAAAATTTACGCTAACAAAATCTCTTTCCAATTTCCATTTACAAGATGGGATATTCCATTCACCAAAATTGCACTCGACTCTTGAACACTCCAAGTACCTATGACCCAGTGGTAACTACCGCCCACAAGTCGAACGAACACGAAAACGTGTGAAGTAATGTAGCCGGCTAATAACGCTGACCTTGAGGGCAATTGAGGGTCTCCGAGGAGGCCAGAGTGTTAGCTAGATTATGTCATGATGAGCCACGGAATTAAGGATGCGTCTGCTTCTTTATAAGTGTAGCTATATAGATTGGGAAGGTTCTTATAAGGCTTAGCTAGATAGTAAGTATTTTAGCTGATAGCAAGTAAAACTACTGCCTATTATGTAACATCCTAATTATGAATATTATTTTTATAACGATGGTTTTATGTTGATGTTTCGTGGGAGTAATAACTACTGACCGGATGTGACCTAGACAGGAACCAAGTGAGTGAAGTCGCGGTACTTTGCTAGTCAATCATCTAACTGCTATAATGATTAGGTACACATGACGGGCCTTTTGGTCTAGTGTTTAGTGACCCTGACTGCTATACCGGAGGTCGTGGGTTCGATTCCCACCCAGGACAAATGTTTGTGTGATGAGCACGACCATTTGTTCTGGTTGTCTGGGTGTAATTTATCTATAATATGTATGTATTTAGAAATATATAAGTATGTTTATCAGTTGTCTGGTTACCATAACACAAGCTCTGCTTAGCTTGGGATCAGATAACCTTGTGTGATTTGTCCCGGAATATTATTATTATTATTACATGTATAGTAAACAAACCCTACCAATGACTTTTTTGCATGATGCCACAGCTACCACGTAACAAACATTCCATCGAATTGAGAATTTCCTCTTTTAGGACTCGGTTGAAAACAACAATGTAATTTCCCATCACATCCTCACACTTTATAACAACTCCACTAAACTCGGTTACCTACATAACGGGCGGGCGAGCCGGGGACGTGGGGTGTGGGGTTCGGATCTCCGCTATAAATAGCCGGGCTTCCTTCAGGAAGGCGGCGCGGCGTTACGGTGAGCGAACATAACGCCATGTTGTGATGTGTGTTAGAAAAACATCCTTACTTAAAGTAACTGGTGAGGTTTCAAGGCCGTAGTCACATGGACGTTAACGTACGTTAATTCAGAAGTCGACTCAAAATTCAATTGAGTATGAGTTACCAAAGGATTTAAGGATCTTAAAATAAACTTAGCAAAAGAAAAAGAGTCTTAAAGAAGACATAAGTACCAAGTATTGAGTATGGATGTCTAAACAATGTAAGCATTAAGAAGGTATAATGTTGACTGCAAGGCTAGGAGAGTATAGGTCATCACGCTAGCTACACTGCGCGATTTGTTGCAGACGTGTCGGCCAAAACACTTGCGTTTGCATATTTTAATGTTTCTGACACCCTGAATTGTAAATAACCACCAGTTTCTACAAAAATATAACCTTAGGTGTATAATGAAGGTATTATCTAAGGGTTCAGATGGTAGTTATTAGCTGCAATCTGATTACTACCACTGCTTTTATCGTTTCAATGAAAGACTAGTTTAAAGTTTTAAGTTTCTAAAATTTTCTGTCACACTAACAACATTTAATAGCATTATAGGAAACACCGCGTTCACCGGTAGTGAGAAACGCTGGGAATGTCGTCAATAAATAGGTCACATCATATTTACTCTTTAAAGAACATACATTAAACCACCATTCGACCACCATTACACCATGTTACCATGCAGTTCGTGACTCCCAAATTATCCTGAGTCCATTGCGATGCAGTCCAACGGCCGAATTCGTTCTCTCTTTCACTCCTACGCCGAGATATTGCTGTCCTTCTCATGATTTCGGATACCGGTTTCAGTTTTGTACAAAAAAGTGGATCGAGTTTAAAGTGAGATTGGACCTTGGGTTCTGTATACCACACAGGTAAGATTTGACAAGTCACATTTGATGTTCAAAATTATTTTACTTGAAGTAATAAAAAGTAAGTGATAATTAGGCATATCCATGGCTAAAGGCATCAAAATTTCATCATAGATTGTTTTGTCTTAAGGCCAGTCAACCCAAACACAAATAAATACCAAGATTTTTACAGCGACTGTCTATCTGACTTGCACTATCCAGTTAATTGATAAATCGGAAAATATTTCTATATTGCTCTTTGCTCATAACTGTCAACTTTCTTTACAAATGACCATGCAGTTTTAAGTCTCTTCATAATCTGATCACGAATCAACAAAAGCCAATATTTAAACAAACGGTCGTGTACCGTTTTTATGTATACCTTACGGAACTCTAAAAACAAATAACGTTTGGAATGAAGTACGTTATATTAATGTTATATATCCTTATAAGCTTGAGTGACTAGTTACTGGTTTTTTAGTGCTTTAGGAGAGCTAGATGTAGGATTATGTATGGGTGTGTTTGGTAGATTGGTAGATTAATGGGACCGGTGGGATTTGGTACTCAATACTCAATGTATATGGAAAGATACTAAGATCGAACTGGTGATTACGCAATGTAAGTGCAAACAGCTTCAAAAAATTACTTCATTTAAAAACAAGTAGTCTTTAGTCCAATTTAAAAGTTTGTTTTCGTTCCTATAGTTAAAGGGATCTTCGGCTAATAGTAGACAATGAAATAAGACTGAAGTGTGTGGTGGAAAGCTACCAATGTTCCCTCGAGCAGCGGGCGCCTAGGTATGCCTATCATAATGTATTGTTGCATTATGTTGTGACGATTTTTATATCTAAGTTAAGTTTATTTCTAAGTTTTTTGGATACTTCGATATATCAAATGAAACATAAGCTACCTGTGTAACTATACTTAGTACAGAACTGCGCGAGAGTTTAACCAATCAAAGCTGTCAGCCTAGTTTCTGGCCTATCTTTACACCACAGCATGAACTATAATTTATATGTTTTAGAACTTACCTGTCTGTATAAAAATCTCTATATAAGTACATAACCAATATTAGATCCAAGTGACTCAGAAGATCCCTGGCCACCCTCGCAATCTCAACGTTAATATTTTTGCAATACGTCGTATAGCGCGACTAACACATCTTGATAGTTTGATAGTTGAAGCGCCCTCCATGTTGTTACCCTAGATAGAATAAATTAGTTTGGCACGTGACGAGTTAATAACATAATTGTGAGTGTTATGAACTGGAAAATTATTTATATGTTTATTAAGGCTTGGTGAGGGTAGGTAGGATTTATAAAAGCTGATAAATAAAACTATTCATAGAGTAATACATAATGTTATGTTCACCCAGGCTTAGTTTTCAGACTAAGTATTTGATGTACAAATAACAAGCAACACACTATCCTCGCTTTGATTACTTCATACAAAATTTTGGCAACCTTTCATATTATGTTCCAATATAGGATGTAGAACTTTGCAATTCATTCACATAGAAGCATGTTTATGCTTCTACTTGTATATGTATGTGTTTACATAGGGAGCTTATTACGGACAGATCAACGAACAACTTCACAACGAATGAAACACAAGTAAATAATATGATGTAGACGTATCGAGCGGTGTATGTAAGTTGTGTAAAAGTTCATCCATATCGCGGAGAGGAACCGGTTCTATCAGACGTAAGGCGCGCGCTACACATGAAGCTGGCTCTTAGTCATGCTTTAATATACAAAGCTACATACTTTTTAGAAAGTATTTATTTATCTTGTAGTATCATTAGGCAGATACGTAAGACAATTCACAATTATGTTAGCGAAAATAAAGTGGTAATATTATGTACCTCGAGACTAAAAAGCGATGCGACCGAAATAAATAGAAATCAAGACGATACCTAGGTATTTTGAAAGATTTATAAACCCTACTATACTCAATATTTAAATATATGTATAAATCTACTTAAAATCTTAACGCTACAGGAATCTGCCAGCTACCATATTTTGTAAATATTTCCCTAAGGAATATAATTATCATTATATACAAATTTTTTTACAGCCCTTATACAACATGTTGATATTATAAAGCTCTATAGCATATCATCGGGGTTTCTTTGCGCGACAGGATCCGGAATACGGAAATTCGCCAAAGAACTAGAGTCACCGACATAGCTCGAAGAATATGCAAGTTGAAGTGGCAATGGGCAGGCCATATCGCTCGAAGAACCGATAACCGCTGGGGAAGAAAGGTTCTCGAGTGGCGACCACGAACCGGAAGACGCAGCGTTGGCAGGCCTCCCACCAGGTGGACCGACGATATCGTCAAAGTTGCGGGCACCCGGTGGATGCAATTGGCGAGTTGTCGTTCATTGTGGCGTTCTAGGGGGGAGGCCTTTGTTCAGCAGTGGACGTCTTCCGGCTGATGATGATGATGATGATAGCATATCATCCAGCCCTTACATATAGTCTGTTAAACCAGGAACGTTCAAACCAATAAAAGCGTTACAATACTATAGCTTTCACCTATCTACAGCATATCTATCTTACAGCGCAAGGTTAACGTAACCGGTACGTTCGGCGTCACCGCGAGCTTTTAACTGGCTTGCGTAACTGCGATTACGGTTGGCTAACAAATCTGCAATGTTTTGTACGGGAATAGATGGTGACCTTTACTTATGTAAATAGTTACTTAAGGATTGTTTTGATGTTAATTAAAAGAATAGTTCATATTTTTTTGTAGAGAAAGAACGTTGATCGTACAATAGCACTCAATTCTAGTTGATGCAATATTTGCCTCTTACCAGACGGCAAATTATTTAATATAATAATAATAATATTCCGGGACAACTCACACACGGTTATCTGATCCCAAGCTAAGCAGAGCTTGTGTTATGGTAACCAGACAACTGATAAACATACTTATATATTTCTAAATACATACATATTATAGATAAATTACACCCAGACAACCAGAACAAATGATCGTGCTCATCACACAAACATTTTTCCTGGGTGGGAATCGAACCCACGACCTCCGGTATAGCAGTCAGGGTCACTAACCACTAGACCAACAAATTAAGCAAATAAAGCGAAAATTCTGTAAAATTCCAATACATACAAGGAAAATACTACAAGGAGATACGTGGTTCTTGAAAAATAATATGTTGTTAATGTTTTGTTGCTAATTCCAGTTAGTTCCTCTCAAGGGTCATAATTTTGAAACATTTAGGGACAATGTTAAGTTCAAGAGAACATTATGCAAAAACATGGTATCTTCATAGCGTCGTTTAAAATCTGATCACGCTGGTACTGGTGCTGACGCTGGCTGGTACTTACATGACGAAATAATAGTACAGAAGATAAAGCTAATCTTAGAAATTTCGATAACCTTCCCATTACGACATCTTCCAGGGGCTCAATTCAGCTATTTAAGAGTTGCTTGAATTGACCGAATGACCTGATTCATTTGGTCATTTTTACGATAATTGGCATTCTGCTAACTGTCATTACGATCATTTATTTATTATTATTTATTATTCTCTTCGAGAGTTCAATGAGATTTTATTGTAGGTATATCTGAATACGAAAACTAGGCACAATTACAAGTACACTGACCGACCACTGACATGCATTTAAAATAGCTGAATCGATGCCCAGTCCTCTAACATATATCTACCTCTTATTATATAATTTCTTACCACCCTCCATTCGTGACAGTCACGTACTTACTATCTACAACAATAGTATATACCTATATAATATATATATATAATGCAACTGCACTCGGATGCTATGGTCGAACATGACGAGACAATGACAACTCGATACGTGTAACCATTAACTGGGGGACATGAGCTCATCGCTATCTGAGACGCGATGCCTTGTGTGTCAAGCTATTTTTATGATGTTTGATAGAAATACTACACACTTAAAAAATAAACGATAACGAACGACGATATTTTAGAAAATGTTCATAAACTTAAGCTAAGAACCATTTCCAACTCGTCAGATTTCAAACCTAAAAACCTCAACATAATCAACACAGACCCCCTTCCCCTCGCCTGTTCTCCTGTTCCACAACATACTATTAAAGCACACGGCATACATAATCACAATATAACACTCTCAATGTAACTCTCTTTCAAGATATCTTTAACTTTTAATTTAACTGATTTTGCGATACTTTTCTATTGATTTCAATCTAATATAACAACGAATATCATAACGTAGCTAAAAAAAACGACTGCCAAAACACAAGACAACATCGACAACTTAATTCACAATACACATGACATACATTGGCACCGCCATCTTCTAAAAGCCCTAACAGCCATATCTAACCGTCTCTATAACATTTCTGATCATCTGACATCGCATTCTAAATTCCCTGTGAACTGTGACCCTCTTTACCGCGAGCGCAACGTGAATGCAACATAAACATACTATTACATACACTATAGCTGTACACACTGTTAAGGTGGGGACACACATGTAGACTTGGAATTACGGAGATCTATTAAAACTTTGAGGTAACCATTTTCATGAAGACTTCTTCAAGAGATGTTTGAGCAGGCACTTCATTAGTTTATAGAAAATTTATAGATTTAATCACTCATTTTATATACTAGCCCCCCGAATATGGGAAGGTAACTTAACTGTAACACGTTTTTAAGTGTCTATCCATCGCTTTTTTACAACTTAAAGTGAGAGATCTCATGAGACATTGGGGCAACGCTACTTAAATTTGATTTTTGTATGATAATTCGCCTATTACCATAAAAATATTGCGACTTCAACTTCACCTACAACAACATTTGTCTGCACAGCTTTGCACAGACAAAATTGACATGTTGCTTGTGTTTAGTGTGTACCCAGCATTACACGGGGCCATTTCCGCGGCGATCTGGCGCGCTGCCAATGACGTCACCGTCGTATTCAGCTAGCCGTACTCCATCCATGTACTATACGATATTTTTGTAGTTCCAGCGCTCTATCCTTGAGATGGGCTGGTTTATTGCAGATTTACTTGCTTTCCCCGTCACATTTAAGGTGTTAAGTAGTATAGATAGACATATAAGAGTCTTAAAGATGCTCTCAAATATTCAGGGGTATGTTATAGACTTCTTAATCACAGGCAAGTCACGTGTTATCCAATAATGTCGTGTAAATTGATCGCTATTTAGTCCCCACTTACATATTTGCCTTCGGATAGATTATTGTATCAGTATTCTATAGTAAATAATCTGTAAGATCGTCCACGCATTATTGTACGTCTGTTTGTCTAACTGACTAATGACTACGGAATGAATCATTTGAATGAACGACTATATACGCCAGGCTAAAAGACGCTATTTTGAAAGTAGACAATGGTGAATGGATGTAACATGGGCTATGGGGCCCACTACTATTTATCAGAGAAATTTAAGGTGCTAAAACATTTCCCTACTTTTATTTCAATAGCTAGCTAATACATTCTTCCTCTGCGTAGCCTTTTCATCAGTATAGTAAAATAATAAATAAATGCGGACCACATCACATACATTGCTCTGAACCCAAAGTAAGTAGCTGAAGCACTTGTGTTATGGAATTCAGAAACAACGAAGGTACCACAAACACCCAGACCCGGGACAATGTAGAAAAGTGTGTTTCTACATTGACCCGTCCGGGGATCGAACCCGGGACCTCAGAGCTAGCGACACCTTGAAACCGGTGCGTACGCCACTCGACCAAGGAGGTCGTATTTAGAATATTTTCATCAGGTAGCTTGAACTTAGTACAGCAAGGGTGGGGATCAATTCTCTTGAACACAGAGGTCTTTGCCCCGTAATAGGACAGTTACAGGCAGATAATACTATCTGAACAAGTCTGAAAGATGTCCGCGATAAGTCCATTGTACTATCTCATTATATAAATATAAAGGATTGCGCAAAACTTATGTAATGCACTCTGTTAAGTAAATAATACTCCCACCATTTTACAATGCACTCGTGTAAGCCAGTGACTCCGTCTGCGCAGACAATAGAAAGGTTATTACCAAGAGAACATACATATGGAATGAAAAGTATGTAACCTTTTATATTATCCGCGTTATGAACTACTCGTGTGCTGACTTTCGTCATAATCAGTCGAGTTGTTTTCGCCGAAAGTTGCAAACATTACTTAACTCTCCGATCTACAATATGAAAAAGGTTTTTAGTGCGCTATGAAATTAGGCAACAAACCAATAAAAACCTATATGAAATGAAGTTGTTTTCATACCCCGAAATGGCGACATAAAATCTCGACAAAATAATATTAAAACATAAATCTACACTTATAGAAACGCCCTAAACAAAACTATAATAATTCAAATAAATATTCTGCAATAGAAAGCTCAATAAAAACTAATACATTTAACAACTATAGGGGAGACGTACCCTACGCAAGGGTAGTTCCTCTAGGTAATAAAAACTGCAATAAATCAATGTAATTACTTCTAGGTAGTTTTTATTCTCTGTCTAGACATACAGGGGATTCTTGGCTATTATCCAGACTGGAAGTCAGACAAAGTACAGTCATATTCGATGAAGGCGCCTGACCTAAAGATTTTCTGTTAAACAGAGATCTAGATAATAATTTTGGTCTAGCTAGGAGGTAATAAGATGTTTTTGTTTACGACGGGTCACAAAAGAAATGGTGGTATTTCAGCAAAAACAATAAGTGCATTTTACGTAAAAGAACGCCTGACTTTCTAAAAGCTTTAATTTAACTTACAATGTATATTAAGTACTAGCTGTGCCTGCGACTTCGTTCGCGTAGATGAAAAAACTTATCAATGAGTTTTTAACCGCAAAATTAAGTTTGTTTTTTATTGTTTATACTTTTCCGGTATAAAAACTACCCAGTGTGGTGCCCAGGATAATAAAGAATAATTATACCAAGTTTCGTCGTAATCGAACCGGTAGTTTTTGTGTGATACCTGAACAACAGACAGACAGACAGACAGACAGACAAAAATTTTTTTTTTTACACTTTTAGGTTCGTTGTCGGTCTAGTAACACCCCCCGCCATTTATTTTTTTGATATTTTCAATGTACAGAATTTTCACTATTACAGATTTATTATAAGTATAGATGTTTGTTTCTCTACACGCGGAATTAAAAGCTCTGCTTGACATTCGGTTGATATAAAAATGTTGTATACATAGTAACGGGCTGATGAGGTCATGATGGAGCCAGACTGTGGCCATCCGAACTCTGTAGCGAAACGACGTAATTCCATTGTATTTGGGACATGACATTACAAGCTTCTAGTGTTTGCTTGCGGCTCCGCCTGCTTGGACATCGGTTATCAAAATCAATAATCAAAATCAAAATGTTTTTATTTCTTATAAACCAAATAAAAAAGGCGCTCAAGAAACGTTACGTTAAATCTACTGACTCTAGTTGCTCGGTTCCAAAGTGTCCTTCCTATGGAGAAGAGCCGGCAAGAAACTCCATAGGTTACTCTTTTAAAAAATAAATTGTTACAATTATTTGTACATTATTGGTTAAATATATGCGTCAACAACGCAATAAAACTACGTTAATAAAATAAAGAAAAAATACTAATAATAAATTAAGATAAAGAAAAAATACTAATAATAATTTAAAGCAATCAATCCGTTATAATGAATAATAAAAAACCACGCTGTTGACGCATTCACATGAAAAAAGTACAAAAAAATAAAATTGTATATAAAATAAAAAAGAAAGCAATTTTACATACAATATATATGTAGTCACACAAAAAGAAATAAAATAAATAAAGAAATACCCTAACAGGAATGTCAAGGCATGTCCAGTGCCTTCAGGAAATACAGGCGGCTTAAGAACTAATTTACAGTAAACAAGCAAATCTTGAGGACCGCCAGGGAGGCCACATGTGCAGATATTAAATACTCCACGCCCTTTTGATCGCGGTAAAAGCCTATGGATGGCCTGTCTTGCGAACATAGCTTACTCCATGCAAGTTTCATGAAAATCGGTCGCGCAGTTTAGACGTGAAGAGGTAATACATGAAGAGTTACTTTCGCATTTTTTATAATATCATCATGGATATGGTTTGCTCCTATATATTCTAACACAATACATAACATAGCATGCATCATCCGCCATATTATATTGATTATGACATACAAATAGCATGACCATATGACCTACAAATATTAGTTTCGCAGATGTTTGCAACAATCATGCATCGGACAAACTGAGAGCGAGCCTAATCAATTATTATTGAGTAACTGATATTTTACTTTCTATATTTGTTTTATAAATATTGAGTACTAGATTTTGAATGAAACTCTGCCCGCGATTCGTTCTGTGTCTGTATGTAATCTTTACATAGTTTAAAATGAAGTCGCTTCCACTGTCTGTTCGCTTAGATCTTTTAAACTACTCAACAGATTTTGATGTAGTTTTCAGCAATAAATAGGAATGATCCAAGAGGAAGTTATAGTTCACTGCATCTAAGCGAAGCCGGGACGGGTCGCTACCCTACCTATAATATGTATGGAGAAATTTATAAGTACCTAAGTTTATCGGTTGCTTGATTAGTTTGGGATCAGACGACCGTGTGTGAGTTGTCCCAAGATATTACTATAGGAGTTGATGTTTGTTAATGTACGAACATTGGTTTTATACAAATACACATATAGGTGCAGCCGATAAGCCGTGTAATTGATAACTAATTGGTCACGTTGCGGTTACTAGCCGTATCTACACGCTTGGATAAACAAAGGTATGCGGATAGAGTGCCAATAATACTAGGATTTTCCCAGTGCCTCTTCTGATGAAGAGAAGGAACGAGCATTGATCACCACGCTCGCTCACTCCGTGAGATTTCCTTTTCAATTTTTAGAATCCAGGTTTCCTCACTATGTTTTCCCTTACCGATTTTTAGTGATGTTTTTTAACGTTAAGTAACATACATGCCAAACGAAGCCCTCGAGTAAATAGTCCCGTTATTTGCCTTAAAATCGCTTAAAAGTTGAAAAGCCCGTTCAATCTTAAATACAGTTAAATCTAGTAAATGAGACAGGACTAAGCTTAACTTTACAAACGAATGTTATTTAGACACTCCTCAAAATGTACTTTAAATGTCAATGCACAAAAAACCCGAGGTCAACGACCTTTGCCCACAAACTTACATTACTCATGACATACTGAAGGCTTATAAAAAACAATTTCATCTGGCGACCGAGAACAATGGGATACGAAAAAATATCACAAAAACTATGTGGTTTTTGCTAAAGTAGATGGACACGCATTTATAAGTCTATTTTATAGAAACTTGTATGTTTAAATAGCATGAAAACATGTCTTGTGATATTGTAAAAGAATATTCGACCTTTAGTTAAAATTTTACTATTTTTACAGTTTCCCATCATTTTTATGTTTAAGACCGTTCGTGTTCGACGTAAATCTCCAATCCCCGACGACTTTAGCCAAGCAACTACCGCCATACAAACTTTAAATGAACATAACATACCATCACGCCTGTATCCCCGAAGGGTTAGGCAGAGGTGTACCAATGTACACCCACAGTTCGCCGGTATGTTTAGGTCCCATGTAATAGGGGGCGAGCCTATTGCCACTAACCGGGCACAAATCCAAACTCCGACCTGCTACTGAGAATTTAATAGAAAAACCCAATAACACCTTGGTCGACTTTGGAATCAAACCCAAGACCTCTAGCGTAGCAATCCCGCTTAGAACCACTAGGCCAACGAGGCAGGCAAACTTTAGATGAAAAACTAAGTAAACTAAACATCTAGCCAATATAGGTACTTAAAAAAAAGCTATGGAACCTCTTTTTTGTCGTAAATTAAGAGCAAGAGGTTAGCGGTAGTCCTTTGCCCAGCTGTTTTACATTAAATGGGCTATCAATAATAACAATAACATGTATAATAATAACTTCTTTCTTGACGAGTCCTCACAACCTACATTTGATTGTAAAATAATACGTAAACAATACAGCTTAACACTGCTTACCGCGTTACATACAGTCGTAATGATATCCGTCAATCATCGCTCATGTCACCGCGCAGTCACCAATCACATGAAATTAATAACGATTAGCGGTACATGAGGATCAGGTCACACCGCAAGTGGAGAGCGGATTGACGAAAGTTCCTGACGACCGACTGTAGTCTACGAAGTACAACTCTGTCAAGTCAATATTGCCGTAATCTTTAGTAATTAAATAAATAATAAATAAATGAATAAATGTGGACGACATCACATACATTGCTCTGAACACAAAGTAAGTAGCTGTAAAGCACTTGTGTTATGGAATTCAGAAACAACGAAGGTACCACAAACACCCAGACCCGAGGCAATGTAGAAAAGTGAGTTTCTACATTGACCCGTCCGGGGATCGAACCCGGGACCTCAGAGCTAGCGACACCTTGAAAACCGGTGCGTACGCCACTCGACCACGGAGGTCGTCGTAGTAATTAAAACTTTAGTCAATTTAATGTAATTTTTAAAAGGCTCTTTTGCGCTTGTAATCTTCCTGTTTCCTCGACTATAAACCAAAAACCTATTAATCAACGCTTATTAATAAATTCTAAATGAAATTGTCAGCAACTAGATAATAATAATAATATAATATTCCGGGACAATTCACACACGGTTATCTGATCCCAAGCTAAGCAGAGCTTGTGTTATGGTAACCAGATAACTGATAAACATACTTATATATTTCTAAATACATACATATTATAGATAAATTACACCCAGACACAGAACAAATGATCGTGCTCATCACACAAACATTTGTCCTGGGTGGGAATCGAACCCACGACCTCCGGTATAGCAGTCAGGGTCACTAACCACTAGACCAACAGGGCTGTCAAAAGAGATGGATAGATTTTACATGATTTGTATCCAATCTTATGTATGTAATACAAATCGCCCAGTAACATTTCACTTTCCGCTACCGCTTCCCGCTTTCCGTATGACCTTAGCCTTACGAAGCGCGCGCGCCGCCTGTCGCGTGCCCCGCTACTCGCTAGACACGACAAATTGACGAGACGTATCGTTTGTCTAAACCGGTTCTTCTCTATACGTTAACTATACTATCACAGTATGTTTAACTAAACTATCTGTAAGCTGATTGGTTGATATAATGTTTGTTTTTTAGTCATTGTTTGGATTTAAAACTGGTTTTAGTCAACTTTCCTGGAAGATTAACAAAAGTTAGTTGGTATTGGTTGTGGAGATCCTTGCCCAGCTGTGGGATAAATAATCGATGTCCCACAATGGGGGAAAGATTTCAGTTATGTTGATAAATTGAAAGACAATAGAGAAGAGGAAGTATTAGTCGACATTAAAAAAAAAAACAATATTATATTTTTATATTCTGTTTAGTGTCATAACATACCATCACGCCTGTATCCCCGAAGGGTTAGGCAGAGGTGTACCAATGTACACCCACAGTTCGCCGGTATGTTTAGGTCCCATGTAATAGGGGGCGAGCCTATTGCCACTAACCGGGCACAAATCCAAACTCCGACCTGCTACTGATAATTTCATAGAAAAACCCAATAACACCTTGGTCGACTTGGGAATCGAACCCAAGACCTCTAGCGTAGCAGTCGCGCTTAGAACCACTAGGCCAACGAGGCAGTTGAGCATTCTGTTTAGTTAGTGTCTAAAATAAATGATCAAGAAGCCATTGTACATTGTGTGCAAGAGGTATTTAATAAATAAATAATACCATTTATTGCTATAACCAAATCATTATATTTTATAATGACATGGTTTTAACAGACAGGTTTCAACATCAGATATATAAGTTGTGACTTCCTTTATAAATGGCAAAGATATTGTATAACACAAACTGCAACATATTTGATAATATCCTCTATTTTCAAAGTAGGTTATGTATAAAATGTTACTTAAAATTTTGCGTTGAGTCATTGATTCACAGTTCAGTCAGGTTCTAGCACTAATTATGCTGCATAAATAATTAGCTTAGTCTAGCCAATACTAATTAATTACTATTCTTAGTACATGTCATAGCATATAACTAGATATAGAACTCACTGTCAGTTTGTATGTTTATGCTCATGTCTTAATACGCCTCACCCAGTTTTAAATACAATAAGATTTTTTTTAAATAATCAAATTGGTAATTGAGGTCTTCTGGGCCTTGATTCAGCTATTTTAAATTCATGTCAGTGGTTGCTCAGTGTACTTGTCATTGTGCCTAATTTTCGTATTCAGATAAGCCTACAATTAAATCTCATTGAACTCTCGAAGAGAATGATCTTAATGACCAATTAATGATCGTTATGACAGTTAGCAGAATGCCAATTATCGTAAAAATTACCAAATGAAGCAGGTCATTCGGTCAATTCAAGCAACTCTTAAAAAATAGCTGAATTAAGGCCCTGACTATGTTACAAGCAACTGAAAAGCTGATTTATTTCATTTAATTATTTGAATATTTATGCAACTCCTGCAATAACATAATTATCCTCTAATTAATTTGTAATACATACATACATATATTTACAAGCAATGCAACTGCTTTTTAACATAGATAATATGTACTTATAATCAATTACAATGACACACAAAACGGAATTAGGTTAATATAATAACAAGTACAGAAAGTATTTATAAACATAACAACAATATAATTATATAAACAATTGATATTATTGTTTCACCTGACTTTTGTATTTATATTATATCCATTGTGTTTGTTTGTTTGTTATAATAAAACTATATGTATTGCTGCAATATAAAATAAATAGCTAGTTTATATAAATTGTCGCAATAGAAAGGTTAAATGTGAAAGTAATTCAATTTCACAGCTAAACTGCTAAACCAATTTTGATGAAACTTGGTTACCTTGAATCCCAGGATAGGACGTAGCGTAGGTTACTTTTTGCCGCAATAACCGACTCCCATGCAAGCAGAGCCGGGGCAAGAGCAAATATAAGATAGTAGAGAAAAAACAAATTAAATAAAAATATCACCGTAACTTTAGAAAGAACATAAATTCTATGCAAAAGTAATATAATTCACGGGAATAAGCGCGTACATGCATAAATACCTTTGGGGCTTGACGTTTCGACCGGGTTACACCGGCCGTGGTCGCAAGCAGAGTACTCTGCTCCCCAAAAAAGGTATTTATGCATGTACGCGCTTATTCCCGTGAATTATGTTACTATAAACATGCAGGGCGATAGTTTAAAAGTTAATATGCAAAGTATTCGTGTGATAGACGCCGCGGGCGTTGCTAGTACATACATTGACATTCACAATGTATAATTATACACAGTATAGGAATGGATTGATACACGTAAGGTCAAAGAACCCATTTTAATTAACAAATTGCTATCAAAACACGAAAACATGTTTTCTTGCTATTATTAGTGACTACAATGTTTAAAACAAGTATTTTATTTTTAATTAAAGAAGATTGAGAAGTAAATCTTAGTTTATTTATGTATTAGTATGAAATACTCTGAAAGTGTAAAATTTAACATAAGGAATTTGTTTTATTAACTATCTGTGTCCTGCGGTTTCACTTGATTCTTGCTTCTCCTGTAGTAGTAATGAGGCATTAAATAGCCTTCCTTAAAAATTGGGCTAAGATTTTTGCATATCAGACTGGTAGTTTCAGAGATTAACATGTTCAAACATAAATATTAAAAATTCTCTTCTATATGAACACTTTAACTATAAAATTGCATCTTCAGGTAACTTAAACTATCACACAATATCAAATAAGTGTAAAATGTGGATAAAACCGCAGTCTACAACTAGTTATATTTATAAACTGCTTCTAAACTATCAGTCAAGGCTCATGAGGTCACCAACATGAAGTCACTTTTATAACAGTTTCATTTTTAATGGACCTACATCATTCTCAAGGAAAAAATACTTTGGTACAGCAATTTTAAAGGAAAAAATATATTATTTTTAATTTGGTTTGTAGTTTAGTTATTTAAAATAATTATGTTGTTATTGAAATAAGTAATAATAATATAATAATAATATTCCGGGACAACTCACACACGGTTATCTGATCCCAAGCTAAGCAGAGCTTGTGTTATGGTAACCAGACAACTGATAAACATACTTATATATTTCTAAATACATACTTAATATAGATAAAAAAATGTTAGTATTAAAATACTATAGCTGTGATCCATGGTTTCACCCCTCTTGCTTTGCTCTCAATGCAAGTAATGTGATGATTGTTAACTTATCTTGTTGCAGCCTTTTCAGAATTAGGCTATGAAATGCAAAAAGATTGAAACCCAACTGTTAGTTTCAGAGACCTGTGTGCTCAAAAAAAACTGGTAAAATATACCTCTTTGCTTTTGCATTCAGTATGATTTAAAAGTATAAAAAAAAACTATTGGCTTAATATGTGCAAATACATAATGTTATTAATATTATTGCTCATTGATTACTAATAAGGAAAATATAACTGATACCAATAAATTGATAAAACAACTATAAAAATAAATTGCATTAAATTTTATGCAATTTTTCCACAGATATACTAATTTGTCACAACATGACCGCAACTTATCAATTTATTTCAATTAACCCAATTATTGGGCAAATCGTAATAACAAATTTTATCTATATTGTTCTATATCTGATAAGCGATTATTGACTAAGGCTCGTTATCTATAAGAGATTTATTTGTATGCAGTTGCTAGAGCATTCCAATACCTTTATAATAATAAAATGACATATTAAATATTTTTTATCTTACTGTTGGACAAAGTCCTCTTCTCTCACAGAGAATGAATATTCATTAATTTATTTAGCTGAATTTCAGCTGAATCCGGTAAGATTGGAAGTGACCTCAGTCATCATCATCTCCGGATAATTGGGAAGAGGGCAGGTAGGTAGACCTGCCCTGTTCCCAATTATTTGGGGTTGGTGCAATGTATATTCAGCTTCCATTTATCTCTACAACTTGTCATCTCCGCATTCACTCGTTCTTTCTCATATCATCTTTAACACAATCCATCCATCTCTTTTTTGGTCTTCCTCTGCATGTATACCCATCCACATTCATACTCATAACTTGTCCAGTTACGTGACTTTCATCCCTCCTTATACCAGATTACGTCACTGCAGATTGAAAATTTGAGTCTTAAGATTTTTCATCATGTTTTTGACCACTACCACCATCAGCCAATGTATAAAAACACAATATATACATTATCTTTGATATTGTCAAAGCCTGCTTTTTATAATTACTGGTTCAATAATTTTTTTTTTGCTAAACAATGCATTTTATTGATGTAAACAGCATTTCAATCAAATCATTGTTAAAACATAGTTGCAATGTCTTCACAATGCTGGTATTGTCTAGTAGTATATAAAAATATATCAAATGAAACATTATGTGCTACTAAATAGCTATTTAGATTGAAACATTGTTGTGATAGGCAAAAAATCGGTTTAATAGGCACGAAAGAATATGTTTGTTTTGGCATATTTTATGTAAAACTGTGAATAAGGTTGTAAAGTATCTTTTGAAATTATAAAACAAATCTACATGGTGCAGTGGGGAGAAGGGTTTTGTCCAGTAGTAGCTATAATGCCTTATGTCAATGATATAGCCTTTCTAATGTATTTTAGTATTTAATTCAGTTCAAAGGACCGTTGTAAGAGCTCTTCACTATATGGTATAAATTGATGATCATACATTTACCAATCATATAAGTATCAAAATTATGCAGGATCAGGTACAAATAGATATCCCTGCTTATACTCTTTATTTAATCATATGACAAATAAATTAGTGTGAATGAGTGAACATAAGTATGAGTAGTGCAATATTAGAACCATGAAACATGTTTTTTTGAAATAACTTATTTATAAGTACAGCAATCTTGAGTAAAACTAACCTATAGATTAAACAGATTGCAGTGTTTTAGAAACACAAGTTAATTACATTCCAGCTCTAAAAAACTTTACTTCAATCAGAACAAAATTCTAATTAGAGTTGGCTCGTATTTATCTGTTAAACAATAGTGTGAATGAATCAAAACTATATAAAAAGAATCTCAAAAGATATATCCAATTTAAATCACATTGAAAAATCACTTCTCCGGCCAATCGGGCGTCAATTTAGCCCATTATACTACGCGTATTACCCAACCAAATACAAAACGCCTAACTCACGTAGCGACCTACAGAGAACGGAGTGTTCCGCATTCGGTCGGGTTATAGAGTACCGATCCTATGCGGTGACATCAGCTCATATTATTGAAGAGATAATATGTAATTGATTAGCGTCACGCCCAAAATGTATGCACAAAACACATTTTAAAAGTACAATCACGACATAAAACACAATATTTTTGTGATCATTCTAACAAATAACGATTTCGGATGCATCGTCATGTTGCCGAAAATACCTGTTGGAAAGCACTAGTATACGTAGATAGTGATTCAAATTATCACAGAACACGGCAATCGGCCAAAATAGTAGATAATGAGACATAAAAAGATAGCTGCAACTAAAAAAAGGCCGACCCAATTCATACACCTACCAGACACACCCTATAGCGCGGGTGATGAAAAAAATGCATACCGACACATAACTACCGCGTTCCTATTCTTAATGTAAACAAATATGTACAAAAGAAAGCTGAACACACGCAATACTCACCGGCAGAACTCCAAGACGCGTTAAAAACTTGATTTTTGTGTCACTTCACACACTTTTTGAAGAGCGATTGTAACTTACACTAAGCACATAAACGGGGTAACATTATATAAAATAACATGCACAAAACGTTTTTGTTAATTTTCAAAGCACCAGCACCACCGACATTACGCGTAGAGCGCTTATTTAAATAATTCGTTCGTAAAAAAAGAATTTCTGTAACACGCCACCGGAGTAGATCGATGTCGGCGCGAGTTTCGTTTTTTCGCCGAGGCGTCGCTGCTGTCGACTGACATCCAAAGCCACGCTTTAGAGGGCGCTGTCGTCAATAGGGTGGCTACGGTAAAAATTAAAATAACCGGATTTTATCTCTGGAAAGGTGAGAGGTAAAATTTTAATAAATAGTATTTATATTTCATAGTATAGATGAAATGTCGTGGTGGCCTAGCGGTTCAATGAACGGATTTGTATGCACAAGGTTGCAGGTTCGAACCCAGGCAAGTACCAATGTGGCTTTTTCAAAGTTATATGTACTTTCTTAATTATTCTAAGACACTTCTGACAAACGGCGAAGGAAAACATCGTGAGGAAACCTGGATTCCAAAATTTGGGATCTGAAATCGCCAATCCGCAGAGAGCAAGCGTGGTGATCAATGCTCGTGCCTTCTCTATATGGGAAGAGGCCTGTGCCCAGCAGTGGGACGTTTATAGGCTGGATTATTATAGTGTAGATGAGTTACTGTTTTTAATATTGTGAACAGGTGACGATGGAATCCATCTATCTATCTATTAAGCCCGTCTTATCCCCCTGTAAGGCAAAGGCCTCCCTCTCCTTTCTCCACGCACTTCTGTCTTCAGCTAGAATGGGTCGATATTATCTAATCCATATAAAATAAAAGTTAAACTAATAATTATGAAACATTTCTCTCTGAAGTACAATTTTTGTGTGTAAAGTTTAAAGGAATATCAAAACACATCTTTCTTTCTGGTCGTTCCCTCAATGCTGAGGATCGTGACTATATGTCAATCTTCTCCACTCGGTCCGGTTCTGCGCCATATGTACCGCTCTCCATATCTGGCCTCCAGTCACCTCAAAACACATGAATGAACTTTAATCTTGAACAAGTCAATAGTGCTAAATCTTATTATGTAGGTATTATTGCTGTAAGCTGATTTGATTGCAAAATAATTCTGTATAAATAATAAATATATATTTTTTTATTAAAAAAAATATAATTAAAACGATTTATGTAAGAAATAATACGTATGAGATATCTCATAAGCTCAAAGTTTCACGAGCGCAAATGGACACTTTACCAAAAGAAAACGCCAGTCCCTGTTTTCAAGGCATTATTATTACCAGACAACACTTTTGATTGATGTTTCAATTCACGCAGTAGGTGAAAAACTAAGCCCCTGTGATTTGTTTAGACAAAATTGTTATAAAACAATTTATCCTTTAAAAATTATTTTAATTGTTGATTAGTACAGAAAGTTGTACTTCCATGTATGAATTTGCTTAATGTTTTTAGAAATAGAATAGAAATGTTGCGCTGAAACGTAAAAAGAAACGTTATTTGCGTTTAGTTATTTCCCATGGTCCACCCTCATTGAAATGTTATTCATTTAAATTAAGATGATTTAAAATATTATTCGTCTTCAAAAGTCCAAACCTGGTACTATTTAGTTTATGTCAGTAAATAATATTAGTTATTTGACTACTAATAAAGTAAAATAACTTGAAACTTTTAAGTAAGTGCTGACGAAACAAAACGCAACCCACCGTTAATAAAAAAAGTTAACGAAATGCTCGAAGCGTTCAATCATTCATTGAATTGATTGAATCATTCATTCAGTTACAAAATGGCGTTGGATTAAGTTGTGCGTTGTTGTTACTTTTTGTTTTTAAAAATTTTAAAACTGTTGACTTAAAACTGAGGTAAATATCTTTCTCACATCTTATATACTACTTTACCTTTGTTTATAAATATAAGTTTTGTGTGTTAATGTTAATATATCTGATTTTTAGGTTAAAATGGGTCGTTCGCCCAGCCCGCGGCGGCGCGACGACAGGCGCCGAGACAGAGAGAGGGACAGGGATCGAGACAGGGACCGCGAGAGGCGCAGGCCTCGCACCCGCTCCCGCTCGCGCTCCCTGGACCGCCGGCGGCGCTCGCCCGAACGCCGGCGGAGCCCCTCGCCGCGCCGCCGCCGCTCCCGCTCGCCGTCCCCCGGGCCGTCCACATCCTTCATCAAGCCAAAGAAGACGTTCGGAGAGCGTCCTATCGTCACACCCGCAGACCTTGAGGGAAAATCTCCTGAGGAGCAGGAGATGCTGAAGGTAATGGGTTTTTGTGGCTTCGATACGACAAAAGGCAAGAAGGTCGATGATAACATTGAGGGGGACGTCCATGTGGTGCTAAAACGTAAGTACAGACAGTACATGAACAGGAAGGGCGGGTTCAACAGGCCTCTAGACTTTGTGGCATGATACCTCGGTCAACGCACAGCTATCTTTCTCCGTTTCATGGTAGAACCATGTTGGTCTGTTTCCGTAGTTGTAAGGCTGATATGTGATATTATTGATTGTTAGGTTTTATATGAACATAGTTTATTTACCTTTTTATTGACTGCTATATAAGTATTCGCTCTATCAGGGCACTTTAATACAGCATCTCAAAGCAAGTGAGCCCTTTTGGTTTCCTTGCTAACAGATCAGACTTACCAGTCTTATCAGACAATATTTGAAGCCTACTCGGCTTGATGCTAACAATTTGCAGTCCGGAGCCATTTCCCAGTATATAACATCTACCAAATCCATTAAAAATCATCTTTAACCATGAAAACTAAATTTCATTTAAAAAAAACATCAAAAGGTATTAAAAACCAGTCTAAACTTCCTATTTGGTCCCCCAAAACATTTTTATTCAAGACCATTTGCAAATTTCCTTCCGTTATTTACAAAAGAGGTCAGATTACCCTTCTTGACAGGAAGGGTCACATAAAATGTACAATAGCTATCTACAGCTGTCCTTCCTTAATAACTTACTCCCAGGGTTTTGGCATTGAATTGAAAACCGGTTTACTGACCTTTTTAGTTTAATAATAGTAATATTGATGCAAATCTTATCCCTTACTGGGTCAGTTTTGTCCAACACTTATTATTACATCCTGTGAGTACAAAATTGAATTTTAATCTAAGATTTCGTGTATTTAAAGATAGTTATCGTTCATTTTGGTGTGCTTGAACTGTCAGTGTTGAATTAATATAAAAAAAAAAACTTTTATTTTCCAATTCGGGGAAAGGCTTTTATAAATAAACAGGGTCTATAAATATAAATAATGAAACATGAGTTAGTCTACTAAGTAATCCAATTTCAAAACACATTAAATACATTTAAAATTAAAGATATCTCCAGGCTTGTGTTTAGAAGTCGAAAAGTGTCTTAAAACCAAATAATTACAAAATTAAACAAAAAAAACTTAACTTTTTAACCACATTATAGGTCATGTAACATTTAACCTTTTGAACGCCACGGTCGTGTATAGACGACAAACGAAAACGTGCCCAAAACACGCCACGGTCGTGTATAGACGACAAGAAAACGACATTTTTTTAGTACAAAATAAATAAGTAATAATTCCTACATTTATTTTGTACTGTAATAATGCTCAGATCTCCTGTACAAAGAGAAAACAAGCATTGATCATTTACAGCATCATCATAAATATATCACAATTTCATATTTTTCTTTTTCCATATACAACTCTTTTATCATTATACACATTTATCTACAAGACAACTCTAAGTACAATGTTCATATAAAACCGAGCTTTCCGATCTACTTTTTTACCTAGAATAAGTGTTAACATTGTTTCAATCTCAATATTAAGGGATATGGCTGTGATCATTACATGGTTTTAGTATAAAGGTTGACGAGAACTATGTTGGGGTCGGCTCCTAGTCTCACCAGATTCCGCTGAAATACTGTATTTAAAAATAAATTCATGAATCTATATTATCATATCAAAATTATTAACATCTTATATTCCTGGAAATATGTTTTGATATATCTCCCTAAACCATATTACAGCCATGTCTCTTAAGATTTTCTGTATTCTTAAGGCGAAACTATGGAGTAGTTTCTATTTAAACACTACAAGGCGTTCCAGAAATTCAACATTTAGGATTCTATTGGCAAAAGCATTTATTCAGCTTTGCTGTTATATCTAAATTAGTCTTATTAGGAAAGTCACTGAATTTTATAACACTGTTTGCCTTGTGTATTCAACTTACTGACAAATTGCCTTTACAGTTTTGATGATACCGTCTTGTAAAACACTTCTGGCAAGACTTAGAATCAACTAAATAATATTTCAACATTGACAGGCGCTCTAAAACTACCACAAAATGCCTGTACTATAAGTTACATATCAAAGGCGACTTCTATACCTTATGAAACTCCATAGTTTTACTGTAAGAGCCTAGTTAAGTTAGCATAAGTCCGTTACACAGTCCCCGCGCGCAGCCCCGGCCCGCGCGGGTCCAGTCAGCGCTTTGCGCACCCAAGAAGCTGTGTGGAGTGGTTACGGGTCGAACGACCATATTTCTTCAGGTCTATCGTTATCGCGTTGAAAGAAATGGTATGTGACCATCTTTGGAACATTTTGGAGACATTTTTATACTTGCCACCGGTCTCTGATAAGTTAATTTGACTTAAAAAGTTGCATATTTGTTGAATCTCTTAGTCAAGTGTTGTGGTTGGTAGTCTTTTTTTATACAAACACATCATTTGATAAGAGTTTAAAATTAAAAACCTTATCAGAAACTAGGGTAATCTGTTTGGTGATAGACACAGATGAAATATCACTAAAATAGATTTATCTAGCCACATAACTGTTTAGGCTCCACACTGCAAAAGTAAATCAATATGTGGTTAGATAACAAAATTCCAAATTCCTATAGTGAACATTATAAACAAACAAAATTCTCCGCTCAATTTTATACACTCAAACATTTAGACTTCGCTTTATAATGTTCACTATACCTCCTAAATTGCTGAACCATTTCGAGCAACTCTTTCATCGATAGACCGATTTATAAGACTGAGGCTTTCCGCACTAGTTTAAGTTATCCGCACGGCGCACCACTAGCTAAGTAGAAGATATATTTTTACACATATACACATACACCCCCCCCCCTCCCCCTTTCCCACTAGATTGTCTCCACTCCTCCACAATGTACAATAGTTTTAAGTCTGTTAAGCCAGAATGTTGTGTTATTTTGTTTAATTATAACTAGCTTTTTAACTCATTTCTTGTGCATCAAAACTGGATGCATAAGTTATGTTTATCAATTTTTATTTGTGTAGTAGCAACACTGACTGTTTTTTGCTGGTGTTGCCACTATTCTTAACCTTTTAATTTCAAAATTGAATCTAACTTGGATTCTTTAGTTTCAAAACTTGAAATTATTTGAGTCTTAAGTTAGATATCTCAGTTAACTTACAAGACAACACAGCATTCTGTCATGGCAGCCTCCGATATACAATATACAATGGTTAAATATATTTTTGATGTATATTGAACTCGCGCCGTGCGGGTGTGGGCAGCAAAGCATCGTCCCCGTAACTACTTCACTCGGTTTGTCACTACATCTGCCCTTTAGAATGAATCAAACCAAATTAAATCAACCGCACTCTCGCACAAAACCGAAAATATCAATAGTAAATGCTTTATAATGACATACAAAATGTCAGAGAGCGTTTATTTCGACCGAAATACAATGTACTGAAAATTTGTTTTTAAATTGTACCGTAAAAATACTGTCATGGTACTTTTGGCGCCAATTTTGAGTAATGGCGTACTTTTGAATTGTTTTTCACGATTATACATCTTAATTTCCCGTTTTTACAGAATTTTGTAAAATTTTGTTTTCCGCAATTCTCTATTTGAGAGACCAAACTGCTTATAAATTATTGTTTTCACGATAAAAATAGAAAATAACAAAAAAATGTGTTTATGTTAAGAACGAAATTATGTTTCTTTAATTTCTATAATATTAAGTTGTTTGAAGTTTGCTAAAATTAAGTTTTTGTTTCATATAATTATACCAGAACACTGCAAAATCCTTATTTCATCATCATATAACAACTATTATTTACTGAAATACTTCAGTTTCACAAGAATGGATTCATTCCCAATGTAAATACCACGAATTATTTATAATTATTTAAAAATAAAAATAAGAAAAAAATATGATAATTAAAATTATCTTAACAATATTATACTTGTCAGCCATGTTTTATAACTTTATTCTGAGAAAATTCTCACATTAAAAACATATATATATTATATTAATGAATAATTTGTGAAACTGTTCACAATAGTAGAATTTCAAGCAATATTTTGAACTAGCCACTAAACGTCAAAAGTTTCAAAATTTATTATGTTTGAGAATAGTTATGATAATTCATAAAAATATGCTGCCAAGTAAAATAGTGTAACTTTTCGGCGAATTCAAAATTTAGTTTATGTCTAGTAGTAATAAAAAAGTTTAAACTAAATTAAAATCCTTGGTATTTTAGTTGTGTCGACGTCAACATTTATAATATAAGAAAAATGTACTATGATCAGAAATGGATGATTCATACATTGTAATTTTTCGCCTGCAGTGGGACGACATTTGTGAAAAAAATATAAATAACTTATGTATTAGAACTAAAACCAGCTTGTAACTGTCCCACTGCTGGGCAAAGGCCTCTTTTCAAACATAAAACGAATATGCATTATAATTACTATTGAAATTCAATATTCCCATTGAAATGTAATAAAATGACTATGTGACGTCGACATGTTAGGTTTTTCTGTAAATTAGACCTACAAAATACTATAATTTGGTTATTAATATTGTATAGTATTGTATTTCCTGTACATTTTGTGAATAAAATTGATTAAATTTTTGTTAACCAAGGATGCAAAATGAATAAATCATTTTGGAATTACATTTTTGTTTTATTGAATAGTTTAAAAAACTGCAGAGTAACAACCATCCATCTCGACTGCAAAATCCGGGAGTCAAAAATCATTGAAAATTTAACATTAGCATTTTCCATGTTTCATAGGCCAGCTTATGTCTCAATGACAGATACACCTGATGCGACACTAGCGACCCTAGCGCATGTGTGACTGGTGGTACCCCTTAGGTCGCCATTGCCGGAGAACTACCACTAAATGTCTAATAATAAGCGTCGGCGTCGGTTTTTATGAAAGGCGTCGGTCATTATAATAAACGTCGGCGTCGGTTTTTATAAAAGGCGTCGGTCACTATAATTGGCGTCGGCGTCGGTCACTATAATAGGTGTCGGCGTCGGTTTTTATAAAAGGCGTCGGTCACCATAATAGGCGTCGGCGTCGGTTTTTGTAATGAGCGTCAGCGTCGGTTTTTATAATAAGCGTCGGCGTCGGTTTCTATAATAAGCGTCAGCGTCGGTTTTTATGAAAGGCGTTGGTCACTATAATAGGCGTCGGCTTCGATTTTTATATAAAGGCGTCGGCCACTATGCTTATTATAAGAACCGACGCCGACGCCTACTATAGTGACCGACGTCTTTTATGAAAACCGACGCCGACGCTTATTATAGTGACAGACACCTATTGTAGATATTGTCTTTCATAAAAACCGACTCTGACGCTAATTATAAAAACCGACGTCTATTATAGTGACCGACGCCTTTTATAAAAACCGACGCCGACGCCTATTATAGTGACCGACGACTTTTATAAAAACCGACGCCGTTCACTATAATAGACGTCGGTTTTTATAATTAGCGTCAGAGTCGGTTTTTATGAAAGGCGTCGGTCACTATAATAGGCGTCGGCGTCGGTTTTTATAAAAGGCGTCGGTCACGACGCGCGTCCATTTCAAAGCGGATTCCACTATAGCGTTTTATTGTTTGCTTTTCCTTCCCAATTTACTTACCTTATCTCGAGGTCTCGCAGCGCAGCTCTTGGTAATAAATATAGGTAGGGTAGTTACATTAGGGATGTATAATAAAACAAGGTTACCGTATATTACATAATATATTTAAGTTAACAAACACGACATGTACAACACCGTCTTACATTAGTGGAATGTGTTCTACCTCTTAAACAGCTTTCAATAACAGAACGTTAAACAATAGCACATAGACTGAAGAGACCACGTATAAAGACAAAAGTGAGATACATTTAAATGATATTATTATAATAGTTATACAAAAAAAGATTGTAGCAATTTTAGTAGATACTTAAAAAATATTAAATCGAAAACTGCAGGTTATTACATGACAAATTATTACAAAAAAAAAACTATCTATAAAACATAAACAACACATTGAAAAAATAATCATCATTACTGTCATAAAACTAATCAAACAGAACGATTTGTAAATAACTGCTGCTCAGTAGTATATAGGAATAAAGGTACGCATACATTATTGACCAACACATTACAATTATTTGAATAATTTACACCATGTTGCTAAAAGTGGTGATTAGTAAAAAAAAACAACAAAATGGATATTTATTTAAAAGATATATATCTTTATCCCAAACTATGTTGGCGTCGGCTTCCAGTCTTAGATTCAGCTGAATACCGTATGTTACAGAGCGACTGTCTATCTGACCTCCACAACACATGTTACTGGGTAACACAGTATCACATAGTAAGACTGCTTGTCAGAATTGTAATGATTTTATATTAAATAATAATCACCACAATTAGCAATTCTAATCTTATAATCCCAAACCAAGTGAATATGCGTCTATTTTATATATTTATATTATTTTACAACAAATGTATGTCTTATGAATTATGGTAAAAAACACAAGCTATGTCGCAGGTTCGAATCCTAGTCATTACAAATATTAATTTAACGTCCAAAATTAATGAATTATTAGGATCTATGGAAGATAGAATTTAGTAATTATAAAATATGTCGATTTTTATCTTTTGAGTAAATAATTATACATCCAATTATCTTCAAACCGCAGAATAGGTTTACAGAGAGCAATATCGACTATTCAAACTTTAAATAAAATCAAAATAGGTTCATCTATTTACGAGGCACGATGTCCCAGACAGACAAAGTTATTAATTTTGGTCGCATTCAATATTTGTGCATGTGATGTAATACACTTAAATCTATCCTTAAAGGTGTACGATTATGAAAAGATGGTGATTTTATCACTTTTACACTAATTATAATTAAAGTTTATGATAAACCAGAATTTCTATTCAAAACATAGTTACTATGTAGTGTTCGGCTCCCAGTCTCACCGCCAGCTGAACACCAATATGTTATAGAGCGACTGTCTGTCTGACACACAACACATTTACTGCGGGATACTGTATATCTTGGTGAGACTGGTTTTAATATGAGTTACCAGGGTTGCAAATTATTAAGATAATTATTTTCACGGATCTTGATAATTAGCCGATAATTATCCATCCACATAAAAATTTATGCTTATAAATAAATAAATTTTGTATTTTTTTTTATTAAATCGAATTGAAAATTAAAATTTGTATGTTAAATTTGTGTGATAATCTGTGTTTCTCGGTGGCGGTCTGGCGGAGCCTAGCCGCCACTTGTAAACACATGTTCTTTATTATCAATGATAATTATCCAGTGCAACCCTGTGGGCTTAGATGAATGATTGGTCTCGCGCGCTCGACTAGATACCGCACTGTCAACAAACAAAATGTCCGTCGCTGCGGCGACAATTGTGCTCCCAGTGTCCTTCTTATTATGTGTAGTTTACACCATTTTACTACGCAAGTCGGCATTTTACATCGAATTGCAAACACAATAAAATAAAATGTTCCGGAGGTCTAAGTCAAACAAAGCTGTCAACGTGACTAGCACGGGTACGCCGGGCGTACTATTTTCGCCGCATTTAACGAGTACGACGGCGGTATCTAGTCGAGCGCGCGAGACCAATCATTCATCTAAGCCTGTGGGTTACTGATTTTATATACTGCTAGGTTTGCTAGTAAATGTGTTGTATTGTCAGACAGACAGTCGCTCTATAACATACTGGTGTTCAGCCGGCGGTGAGACTGGGAGCCGAACACAACATAGTGCGGGGGTATAACACAATTTCAAAACATTGTTTCAAACAGAAATTCTAGTACCTATTACATACATATTTTGACGACCTATGTGGTCGAGTGACGTACACACAAGTTTTGAAGGTGTCACCAGCTCTGAGGTCCCGGTTTCAAACCCCGGACAAGTCAATGTAGAAAACTAATATTCTACATTGTCCCGGGTCTGGGCGTTTGTGGTACCTTCGTTTTCTCTGATTCCATAACACAAGTGCTTTAGCTACTTACTTTGGGTTCAGAGCAATGTATGTGATGTTGTCCACATTTATTATTTATATTAAATTACTATTATTCAGTGTGTTGTCGGATAAATATACGCTTACATTAATTTTATTACACATATTTTTTTAAATTACATACTTTTGACGGGCCCTTGGTCTAGTGGTTAGTGACCCTGACTGCTATACCGAAGGTCATGATCCACCCAGGACAAATGTTTGTGTGATGAGCACGATCATTTGTTGTGTCTAGTTGTAATTTATCTATAATATGGATGTACTTAGAAATATATAAGTATGTTTATCACTTGTCTGGTTAAGATAGTTCGGGCTCGGCCTAGTCTGGGATCAGATGACCGTGTTTTTTTTCTCTCAGGATATAGGTAATTTATTTTTATTATTCTTATTAAATATTTCTTTTTTACCCGACAACACACAAAAATCTATGTTATCATTACGAACATCAATAAGTCTTGTACACTCACAGATCTTTTAAATTAAATTACTGTCAAAATAATACATTTGGTATAAAACTTAATAATATTAATCAAAACCTGCTTACTATGAGATCTACTTTATATTCTTTTAAAAATAAACTTGAAAATCAATAACAGTGTTATAATATTTAAATTAAAACAAGTTATGTATTAAAAACAGCCATGGACAAAAAGAATCGACAAATAACAAAAAGCTGTAAACAGAATTCGCCAGCTCTGAGGTCCCGGGTTCGATCCCCGGTTGAGCCAATGTAGAAAACTATATTATGAATATTAAAAAATAAAAGAATGGCACCCTTATTTTAGCTTCATTTTTAGAGCTTGTTTCATCATCTTTTTTTTATTTTTTAGTCCTATTACAACATGTTATATTATAACAAAAAATATATATCCTGACCGATTTTCGGTCACTGAGCCCTATCTCAACAGAAAATGACCGTCGCAGGAGATATTTTAGTGCACCAATGTGTGAACACAATATTTAAATATGGATATATAACAAAATAAGTTAATTAGGAACCATGGTTATTATTAACTTATATAAAATTAATGCTTAATGTCATTTAAAAAACAATAACTTATTAAATATATAAATTAAACAAACAAAACAGGTATAGGATAAACAGTTAACTGAGAAAAAAGAAATTCAGATCCAATAATTAACCAAAGTTTTTAAGAAAAGAAAAATCGTTTTATAAAACTTAATAACAATAATCTCACGGTACAATCACACGATATGTTAATAAAATATATACACACTTAATTATATACAATTATATACCATACATAGAAGACTACACATTAATATTAAAATTAAAAACAATTTAAAGATACTAATTACCAGGGACCACACTGGAAGCACCACCTTTCAAATAAAAAAAAGAATCGTCAAAATCGGTTCACTCAGTCGAAAGTTCTGAGGTAACAAACATAAAAAACTGGCCAAGTGCGAGTCGGACTCTCGCACGAAGGGTTCCGTACCACCGTCGTATGAGAGCCCCCCTTAAATATTCATTTTATGTGGTTATTTGTATTTTTTGTTATAGCGGTAACGGAAATACATCATTTGTGAAAATTTCAGCTTTCTAGCTATCACGGTTTATGAGACACAGCCTGGAGACAGACAGACGGACAGACAGACAGCGGAGTCTTAGTAATAGGGTCCCGTTTTACCCTTCGGGTACGAAACCCTAAAAACAACTGTCAAATTGAGTACCTCCTCCTTTTTGAAGTCGGTTAAAAATGATAGGTTCTATCAATGTGTAGTCGACTATACTTGTTATTTTATTCAACCGTGAGCAATGTTTAGCTCAGCTTAGTAATTTTCTTAAAACTGATAAGTATACATAACTATTTTAATGTTAATTTTATGTTACTTTTCCTTTTAATTATATTAAACCAAATTCAGATCCTTACCTAAAATGTATTTGAGATACTTTTGATATTTTTTTTAAATTATTTAGAATGGGTACTCAAAAATCCGCTAGGGTCGCTAGTGTCGCATAACGTCTATCTGTAAATTTCCACCAATCACAGGCTAGCTCGTCTCTCATTGGTGGAGAATGACAGATACACCGATGCGACACTAGCGACCCTAGCGGATTTTTGAGATACAGTACCTTTTTTAATGAGCTGCCAAACATTCCCTAATGAGCAATTTATTAATATTACATACATATTAATAATACCGTGTATGACTACCAAACCATACATGCTTGGGTCAAATTACTTTCACACTATATTTCATATAAATCACCATTTTCTCAGTGAATTGATATAACACGTATACTTATATAAACATTTGGAACATTGGGTTATTACAATATTGGGTCACATACACTTGGGTCATCTGACCCACGTTATTATTCCATACATTTAACTTAGACATTCTGTGACACTCTGAAATACACCGTTTACTAATGCAATGTAATTTAGAATAATTTATACCTAATTAGAACATTATTGACCCACTGCCACGAATGGGTCATTTGACCCACATCTTGTTATAAGCTTACTTATAATACACATGATGAATATAATGATGAATCCGAAATGTGTCAAATGCAAATATTTACAGAACACTATTTTATTGACCCATTGCCACATATACACTCTTGGGTCATTTGACCCACAAAAAAAATAACTTCATCAGATCTAATTCATAGGAATGTCAGCAACAAAAAGAATAATACCCGCACAAATGTTAATATTTATACATATTTTTATCTCTTAAATTACTTAGGAATGGGTCATGTAATTTTATTCCATCTATACATTTATCTTAAATAATACATAATCTCACAAATAAAAAATAAATACTCCAACATTTAGCACAATATTGACCCATAACTGTACTTGGGTCAATTGACTTCATTTGAATGACTAAATGAAAAAATAACATATTTCAATGACTATATTTCTTAATTGATTATGTATTTAATAGTTTTATCATGCGTATTTTTATCGCCAGAGTAGTTTTTCAAAAGACCTTATTCATGAGTTAAAACAACAATGTCACGGGAATTTTATTAATATTTTAATGATATAATTAAAGCAAATTAATACATATTGTTATCTTTTGACTTCAAATAGTCTGTTCATTTCGTGGATTTAATGTGAATGTAATGCCACCTTAAGGTCGATTTACACCAAACGAACGAATATCCATTCTATCACCACCCATCAAAAATCAAATTACACGTCTAAAAATACACAAACGAACTGTTTAAATACATAACTAACTCAACCAACCTCCACTCCCTTCTTCTGACTTACTCTAGCTTCTTCTAGAACATTCCAGCACATTCTAGAATGTTCTAGTTCCAGTAAAACGAAAAAATAATATGCATTATCTAACTTTTAAACACATAACCAACTCCCCATTTCCCTCCCAAGAGCTATATCCACCAACCTCCTCTCCTCCCTCTTTCTGGAACCTTCTCCCACCAGCAGCAGCTCCTCTAGAATGGCTGTGCGGTGTCGAGCGTGTGCAGCCAGTTGAAGATCATCATGTTCCGCTCGTACTTGGACAGCGGCCGTCCGCGCTCGCGCTCCAGGTCTGCTGCTGTGAGGGCGAGGTGAGCTGCTTCTGTTTGGTAGAGGAAACGATGATAAATTATATTGAGGACAGGAAAGTGGATCGTAATAACTTTATATTACAAAAAGACATAGGTTTTTAAAACAACTGTTTTTTGTTGTCATTTATTCGATATCCCCGGAAATTATGGATCAATTTGAAGAATATTTTTTGCCATTGATAAGCTTAACCTTTCTCAGAAACAGTGGGACTGTTAATGGCTGGGCTGTAAATTTTATTAATGTAAAATTGATTATTTTACCCAAATATAAAATTATTATTTTTACATTTATGCAAAATAAATAGATTCATCTTTATTTCTGTTAGTATTTCTGTAGGAAACATACAACAGCAATCAAAACTCGAAAAGACTAAGGACCAATTTGCTTGGATCAATACAATATCTTTTTGACCCTAGGATTAACATAACACTATAATGTTTCACATACCAGGATGCACGAACCGGCAGCTGGGCCTCGGCGGCACCAGCAGCGTGGTGGGGCCCGCGCCTGCACCAGCTCCGGTGGTGATACCAATCCCACTGCTGCCCGCCCCCACTCCCACTGCTGCTGCACTTACTGCTGCAGCCTGGATACCATAAAAACCCATATAATACAATTAGCTACTATCCCAATGCTGGGCCAAGGTAGGAAGCCATTGCTCAGCAGTGGACTATTTGTAGAAAAAGAACGAGTTTTGGCAGTAATTTTTTTTGTGTATCATGTATATAATAATAATAGTAATAAATAAATGCGGACAACATCACAAACATTGCTCTGAACCCAAAGTAAGTAGCTAAAGCACTTGTGTTATGGAATTCAGAAACAACGAAGGTACCACAAACACCCAGACCCGAGGCAATGTAGAAAAGTTTGTTTCTACATTGACTTGTCCGGGGATCGAACCCGGGACCTCAGAGCTAGCGACACCTTGAAACCGGTGCATACGCCACTCGACCACGGAGGTCGTCTATATAATCTGTAGACAGTTGATTCGGACGTTGATGTTTTGTAAAATATTTGGCAGTGCTTATTAAATTACAAAGCGTTTCACTTGTATCCTAGTATACTTTAACAGATACTAATTTTGAGTCTGAATTTATATCGACTTATCCTTCACCATTAGTCATGACTTTAAAAAAAAAGTAAATACAACTACATCAAAAGTTCTACATCTATACTTATAATAAATCTGTAGAAGTGAACATTCTGTACATTGAAAATATCAAAAAAATGCGGCGGGGGTGTTACTAGACCGACACCGAACCAAAAAGTGTAAAAAAAAATATTGTCTGTCTGTTTGTTCAGGTATCACGCAAAAACTACCAGTTCGATTACGATGAAACTTGGTATAATTATTTTTTATTATCCTGGGCACCACACTGGGTAGTTTTAATCGCGGAAAAGTATATATACAATAAAAAACAAACTTAATTTTGCGGTTAAAAACTCATTGATAAGTTTCGTCATCCACGCGAACGAAGTCGCAGGCACAGCTAGTTCTTACTAAATTAAGTCTAATGATTAAAAGCACTAGTTTACTCTAACTATACTACAGTAAATAGTTCGGCTATAGTTACCTCAAGCCTGTCGAGATTGAAGTCTGACTGCGACATCCTCTCCAGCGCTCGGTACGTAGTCAGCAAGCGACGCTTTATGTAGTTCTGTCTCACCTGAAATATAAGAATATGACACGCGTTGAAAAGAGATAGAACAGGTAAACGTATTCACAAGGACAAAAGGCAACAGAGCTTAATTTTGTGATATGTTATGTGACCCAAAGCATATTGCAGTTGACCCAAGCAATAATCGTTTTATGACCCAAGGGAATATGACTCACATTTGTTTGATATTGTTAAAAAGTACATTTTGTAAAATAATCATGATAAATACACCTGCTATCATGCTGCTGGCTCAAAATACGCTAAGCAAATCACCTAATTTAGTAAGTACACTAAGGGACTTCGGACACTTATTCAGCCCCATTCGCGTTTCGCTGAACGATTTTGGTCACATTTAGGGACTACGCACACTTATTCAGCTCTATTCAGCTTTTTTCCATAGAAAACAACAAACTCTATTAAACACTATAGCATTCGCATGATAAAAACACATTTATCCTCATTTTATACTGGTTTGCCGCGAAAGCAGAATGGACGCGGAAAGCTGAATGGACGCGTAAACATCTCCATACAAAATTGTTGTTTTCTATGGACAAAAGCTGAATAGAGCTGCATAAGTCTGCTGGCTGTGCGTAGTCCCTAAAAAGGAAACATAAAAATCTGCAAAAGTAAACCAGGTAGGGTATCACAGTTTTGAATTCAAAATAAACTACACAAAATAATAAAAAGTTATTTTTTTTTTATCAAATATAACTGTCAATGTAATCCCCGATATAAGAAGAACTGTTATATTTGAAGTAGGTATATATTATTTTTTTTAGTTGGTTTTATATTACAGTATGTGTTACCTTCTTGTTATCGCTGTGCGGCGGTCTGGTCGGCGCGTGCGCAGGGTGCGTGCGCTGCGGGGACGGTAACTGGGACCCACCTACTGGAAACGTTATGTATAATCTCTAACCATGTACCTAACTGTAGGCGAAAACAATGTGAATTTTGTAATTTTATTTGTTCTTGAATAATAATCAAAATGAAATGCTTTAAATATAATAATAATAAATAATATTAATATTCCGGGACAACTCACACACGGTCATCTGATCCTAAGCTAAGCAGAGTATATTACAAATAAATTACACCCAGACACAGAACAAATGATCGTGCTCATCACACAAACATTTGTCCTGGGTGGGAATCGAACCCATGACCTCCGGTATAGCAGTCAGGGTCACTAACCACTAGACCAACAGGCCCGTCAAGTCTGTTCAGTCCGGTATGGTTTTATGGACTTGTGTTTGTCTACAATAAATAGATTTATTATTATTATTCGCTACTGTTGACAAACCAAACGGTGTTCACTGAATTAAAATAACGGTAAAAACGCTAATTTTGAATCGACTATGTCTGTAACCAAATACGTTATAGTAGATCTAGTCAATCATCGACGATAGCTAATGCACAATTTTCGTTTTCATATTTTTTTGAATAAAGCAATTACGCGTTTATTGACAAGCGCCATAACAAATAAGCTTACTGGTATAGGTCTAGTTTATTTTTGTCAGCATGTTAGGGTCCATAGCTAAACATTGCTTTTTTGCATAGATCTCAAACTTGTGTTGACGTATATTATAATAAACTATCCTTAGTTTCTTCGTTGACAAAAGATACATATATAAAATAATAAACAGGTATTTTAAATCCTGTAACACCGTGACCCTCACCTGCGACCCAAGTGCTGCAGGAGCGCGAGGCGGCCGACAGCGTGAGAGCCTCCAGCGCCGCGCACAGACCCACCTCCGACGTCGCGCTGGAACCAGAAGGCTGTTACTTAGAGTTACTTTGATATTGATAGCTATGGCTTGTGCTAACTGTCTAATAGAAAAAAAAACGTTGATAAAGTTTAAAGTTCCACACAAATATAAAACAGAGACGAGCTGCAAAATGTGATAATATTATGATTTTCTGGAAGTCTTCCTAAATAATGGAAATTCCTGAAGTTGAAGAATTACTCCTGTCTGTCCGCCTGGAAGTCAGCTAGCTAAATCTCATGTACCGTAGTATTGAAAGTTGAAATTTCACTGACTGTTTTATTCTTATTTTACCACATAAAAAATCGAATAGAGAAAAAACATATAGTGTTATATCTCAAACGATGAAGCAAAGCCCTTCTGGTGCGAGTTTCATTTATTTGACTGGTTTTTTATTAAAATGAACATATCCATAGTTTTGCGTACCAGAAGAAGCATCATGACTTAAGCGCCATACAAAACGATCTCTGCATATGTTATTGAAATTGGCAGTATGTCGATCACTCACCTCTAACAATCCGAGTCTATCCTAAGTCTTACCTCCTAATAGGCTGTGCGAGATCCCTGCACTCAGTGACATCGGCCGCGCTGAAGGAGCGCCGCAAGCCGAGCTGCGCACACAGCGCCGCGCAGCCCGCCAGCAGCTCGCGGCAGCTGTCCGGCTGCAGCGGCAGAGACGACGATGATGGACGCCTATGGGTCACATTATTAGGGTAAATGTCTGACTAGCGAGTTGGGATAGTGGTTAGTGAGTAGTGTGTTGTGTCTGAGTGCAATTTATGTATGTATACATCAGCCACTTTAAAGAAATAATGAACGTGCTTTGAGATTATGAACCTTAATTCAATGACTAACAGTTCAGTTTCCATCACATTCAAATTACTTTTAGGCCCTTTTCGGTAATATTTGTCATTCTAAAATGAACTTAAACACATGTTGTCAAAGTTGATAATTGCGTAATTAGTGATAACGTTTAATTCTCTTTCCAGATTGGCTTTAGTATAGAAATATATAAGAAAGTTTGTCAGTTGTCTGGTTGCTACTACAGACTCTGTCTAGTTAAAGATCAAATAGCCGTATGTGAGTTGACACACCGAGCTAAATATGTGTCACCGATTAGCTATATGGTAGAATATTGTATTTGACCCAATACAACACGGATATAACCCAATGAGGTAAATGTGCAGGTGACCCAACTACTTTAATGGTAATACAATGGACACATTATAAGACTTCATATAGAATACTAGAGACATCATAGCAAAAACATAAAATAAGAATACAATCCTTAATATTTTCAAATTGCCTAAATAAATTTCTCATTTTTAAACATAGTGAGGAAACCTGGATTCCATAAATTAGGATCTGTAATCGCCAATTCGCAATGAGCAAGCGTAGTGATTAATTCTCGTGCCTTCATTATATGGGAAGAAGTCTGTGCCCAACAGTGGGACGGTTGTTTTTAGGCTGGTATTATTACTATATTGGATCTGAACTAGATAATTTTATGAAAATACTAATTTTATTAATTAGGTCATAGGACTCACTTCAACGCTTTGCTGTCAGGATTGGGGCTGGCTACTCTCAACGCTGGATCTGGTCCTTGTCCTGCCTGTAAATTTAATTTTTATTAGAATCGTTAGCCCATACTGCGCGCTGTAGAGAAAAGAGGAAGGAAACAGTTGGGCAGAGAGAAATTGAGAGTAGATTCATAAAAACTTCAGTCCATGCTTCTGGGGTGCACATCTCAGCTGACATATGAACAGTCAGGTTATGGTACACAGTGGCATGTTCCCCTAGAGCTAGCGTACCTTACAAGCCAGCAGCCGCAGAACCCTGGCATCCGACGCCGCAGACGACACGCTGAACAGTGACAGGTCGGTGGTGACGGACTCGTGCGAGGGCGAGCGCGCCACCCCGCCGCGCCACGCCTCCGGGGTGCACATCTCCACTGACATGTGGACAGGATATAGCTTATAGTGTCTCTCTGAAGGGTGTGATTGACGAGCGAGGTTTACCGCGGTTATGTTTGCTCGCCAGTAAAGCTCGCTCGTCGATCACCTCAAAAACGTGGTTTTATTTGGTGACGAAACAGCCTCGTGGCTCGTCACACATGTTTGAAATATATGATGCGGGGCACTAGCAAACAAATTTTGCTCGCACATGTGTCAGGCAAGGCAGACGAGCCGCGACCTCACTATGAAGCTCGCGGCTCGTCTGCCGCGCCTCCTCGATCACACCCTTATAGTTTTTTAATAGTCGTCCACATGTACAGTCACAAGCAAAAATATAACACTAAACAATAATTAACTTTTTTTTCTTCAATTCTAAAATTGGTACTTATTGTTAAGCATGTCATGAAAAATATTTAAAACAGTTCCTTAATCATGTATAAATTTATCTTCTTGACATTCAACAGAAAAGTCTTGCTTAAATTGTTTTACAGTTACGCTATGAGTACATATTTTTTCTTGTTACTGTACATTCGATGTAACGAAATTTTAGGATTGACAGATTTTAAGATGAGGGTAAACAGGGTAAGCAGTAATAAAAAGAAAAATGTAGCTATTAACTTGTGTACACCTATTACAATTCGGCCGCAGAGAGAATGTGTTCCTGACACATGTCAGTTGGTCTTGATTTGTATGGGGAAATGTTAAACCACATTATAAAATGAATTTCAATGTGGTGTAATGATTTAGTTTAGTATGATATTATTTGTTTATACAACTAATTAGTGATAGTCTTTGTTAGTAGTACCACATTAAAGTTTGAGCTTCCTGATGACCGCAACCTGTCAGAAATGCATTCTCTCAGCGGCTGTACTGTAGATGATTTAGATACAAGGTACAGAACCTAATCCTAAACTGGAATATTATTTAATATATTCATTTATTTTGATTCTAAATGTTTAGGATATTAATTCTGTTATGACTGCCACGTAGGCCTAGTGGTGCTAAGCGCAACTGCTACGCTAGAGGTCTTGGGTTCGATTCCCAAGTCGACCAAGGTATTATTGGGTTTCTCTATGAAATTCTCAGTAGCAGGTCGGAGTTTGGATTTGTGCCCGGTTAGTGGCAATAGGCTCGCCCCCTATTACATGGGACCTAAACATACCGGCGAACTGTGGGTGTACATTGGTACTACTCTGCCTAACCCTTCGGGGATACAGGCGTGATGGTATGTTATGTCAAGTCTGTTACTTGTTTACATTAAAGAGACTTATTAGTACCTACTTCCAAATTATTAATTAAACAATGAGTTCAATCAGGCTTGTTAAAGTTTATTATTACTGTCAGTATTTCCTATAATGTAATAAAGAATATTGTTTAAAACCAGTGATTATGTGTTTAATTTAATTAAATTATTATCAACTCCATTTAAAGACATCATATACCTAATAATCTTTCTACAATACAGTAACTAATATTAAAACTCGCTTACGTGCCTACATACTATATATTCTATTTTGAAATAATTTTATTCAATAAAAACGGTACGACAAAAATAGCTAATGTACCTCAATAAATTGATTTTAGTCACGCAGTTGCATAACATGCATTTGTCCATGTTTATAAATTAATCAAAAATGCATTTTTTATTGTTTTAGACACAAATGCTGTAAATCTGTTCGTAATATTTATTGCGATTCGCAAAAACACATGGGTTTGCGTCGCACGAATTATGCAAGATGCGCAACAGAAAAAAACGCATACAACCGTCCTTCCGTCGACATTAGAAAACACAAAATACATTTATCTTACTTTCCTCACCCTATAAGTTATATAAAACATTATTATACTCGATAAAAAAATTAAAACACGCGTAACGCGAGTTACCAAAATATCGTAAAGAACAACAACAACAAACTGTTATGCTTACCGGTCACGTTGGGATCCACGGTGAACTAAAATAATTAAACAACTGCCACAAAAAGATATGTTTCTATTTCTAATCGCACGACATATAAACAAACAATAAATTAGCGAGTAATTGCGAATTTTCTTCGTCGGCCGGATGAATTTGACAAATTTAATGTAGGCCGTAGGTTACGTTCTGAACATCTGATTCTGACATGTTACGTTATCAAAACAAAACGAACTTAAGAATAACCTCTTAGTACTCTTAATACTTAAATAAAAAAATTATTGTTTTCTGTAACTAAATGTGCAAACAAACGTGTTAATATATAACTCGTACATTTTATTTTAGTATGTTAATATTACGGCAATTTAATTTTATTCGGAAAGAGTACTCTTTAAAATTAGTTATTCGGAACGTCACCAACCGCATTCCGTGATTTTTGTGACACGTATAACATTCAGTAGGTTTATAATTGGTAAACTAAAACTTTTTATTAAGAATTATTTCAGGAAGTTATAGAAACACAAACATATTACAGAATACAAATTAAATAACCGTACTAATTGAAACAGTTGAAATACATACTAAGATCTCTCAAATTTAATAAAACAACATGACGTTATGACAACATTGCTAAATTAAAAAGACTTCCGGAATTCCGGATGCAGTGAGTTGACCGAGATGGTGTTTATATGTCAGTAGCGACATCTAGTAGACACCAATCTTGACTAACAAGAAAAAGTTTAACCAAAAAATATATAGATGGCAGGACGAGTCCTATATAATGAAAAAGGTCTAGTTTGGCGCAAAACCAACACGTTTTAGATTCGTTTCATTAAACATTTTATTGATTTCATGTTTGATTTGCCTTGATATAGGTAATACTGAATTGTTTATGAAGTGTCTACCTACTTTCGGATCAAGTTAAACAAATATTAAGGCTACAATAATGTTTTAAATAATTAAACGCAGAAAGAACGCAGACTATCAATAGCAGTTAAAAATAAAAAATAATCGTTACCTACTCTTTGTGTGTATGTACTCACGAATTTCTACCTAATCTGATTTAAATATGAATCCCGTTATTCAAAACTATTCATATAATACAGGTACGTTAGATATCAATCTGTTTATACAAACAAAAGATATTGTAATAGTGATAAATATTCAGTAAATGAGGGGAAAAGCGATGTGTTTATTGATTTGTAGCAAATTCCTGTAGCGGCCATCAAATGTTGACAAACTTGGGTATCGCAAGAGACTAAAGCTTTAGGTGAGACTTACATGGACACTTAAATGTAAGGGCGGGTGGGTAGCTTTTTGGGCATTTTATACCGACCTTAGATACAAATACTAGGATCTTTTGCTTCCTAACCTTTTTCCAAGCTATGATGTCGTTAACAGTCTAACCGGGTGTATTTATTTATTTAGGCATGATCGACGGTCTATGTAACCTACAAGAAAGGGACTCGTATCCACGAGTTTTTTTTTCAGGTAATTATACAATTTTGAAAGGTAGCAGATGATGGATAATTATGTACTATCTATTAGGTACCTACTAGCTATAAACTTTTAAACTATCGCGCTGCATGTTTATAGTAATATAATTCACGGGAATAAGATTCTAGAGTACCTTCAGTAACGTATTATTAGTTTTTGGTTATTAGTTTTTTGTACAAGGTTCTAATCATTATTTTACAGTGCGCTTAATAAGGTGCGTAATCTGCGCTTGCATCTATGTAGGTAGGTATGTACTTCCTAATTCATTATAAAACATTTTCTTAAACATATTATTGATTATGTACATTTACATGACAAGATACAATTTATATATATTTTAATAAAGTCTTGATTTATACGTATTATTCCCTAGCTCCATGTAAGCCAATCCGAAACATAATACCAACATACAAGTATAAATATGTATAAATACTTTATCAGCAAATGTATGTTATGTTTTCTGATGTTGCCGACACTGTTACAGAATATGACAGCTTCTAAAACGACTAGATTTTAACGTGGCCTTGAATGTAGTGGATATTTTAGATGTTTAGTTCAGAAAAATTGGTTTTTATTATGAAATACATTGTAGATTGATTGCGTGAATGAGAGGAGATGCAATGCTAGTCTTTACAATGGCTTTAATTCTCGGATAACTGACAAAAAGTTCTTTTTTTCTATCATTATAGCCTATTCACCACTACAAACTACACACTGGTTAGTAGTTTTTGATTATAATTACTCAATCAACCCACCTTTTTTGCCTCTATCCTCCTCCATCCATCAAAATTTAGATTTATCACTATTTAAAATTTATGCCCATAAAATAAAACTTATTAAATAAACAGTCATTTTACCAAACGTCTGAATTTCACAACTGACTACAACACAGAGGTATATACATACATAATACATACGCGGTGTATTCCCGTACATACACATTTTATTTAACTATCTAGTAATAACGACGACTGTCTTGTCTGTCTGTATGTCAATAAAAGATTTTGAAGTTTAGTTTTGTATAATTAATATGCTAGTAGATATTAGTGCAGTAGACTAGTTCAATAATGGAACATCTATTAAAAAAGAGGAAGTTCTCAATTCTTTTTTCATAACTGTCCATCTAGATTTGGTCAGTTCAGACTGATATTTTAAATCGCCTTGCGAAAAAAAACATCGAACACAAAATATTTACAACACTATATTTATCATGAAAACAACATACTTAAATAAATAATCAATTTAATGAAACCTTTGTCTTTTATTAAATAATAGACCTAGACATAATACATAGAAAAAAAAGAAAAAATATGACAGAATTCTATCTCTGATAGAAAAAAGCTATCTAAAGATCGATTATTAATATCCAACGTATCATAAACAACGATTAACATTATTCGCATCTCCAAACTCTTTTAAACCGCCATAAAAAAAGAGGAAGTTCTCAATCCGACATTAAACCCTAATTACATAATCCTTTGTCTAAACCATTTAAATCAGGGATGTTACGAATATTCGCATTCGCATTCGCATATGCGAATAATTCGCATCATTTTAAACACTCGCATTCGCGTTCGCATTCGCATCAAACAATGCGAATATTTAGCGAATGTGAGTGTATGCCTATGCACTATGATAGCTTTAGACAATTTGCCTTTTAACTTCGTTGAAAACGTGAGTTTCCGAAGATTAATGCAGTTGGTGGCGCCACAATATACCTACCTTAAAAGAACCTTTTTTACCGAGCATAGCCAAGAATTGTATGTTAAAGTGGCAAACAAAGTTAAATTACTCTTGGATGATTTTAAATTCATGGACTGGTGGAAATCCAAAGCCAAATTTGGTAAATTGACAGACCTTGCTCGTAAGTACCTCAGTGCTCCTCCTGCCAGTGTGCCAAGTGAGCAATTATTTAGTGCCGCTGGCCTGATATATGAGCCTTTACGAAATCGTCTCATGGCTGATAAAGCAGCTAAATTGTTGTTTTTTAAATATAATCTGCCCTTATTGAAATTTGATTATATATTTTTTTTGTTATTAATCTGATTATGTGATTGTGTATTTCATAAATAACAGTATTATGCTGACTGAATAATTTTAAATAAATAAAAATCAATGATAAAATCATAGGTACCTTGAATTTTATTTCCTTGTTCTCAACATTCGCATTCGCACTCGCATTCGCACATTCGCATCTCAAACACTCGCATTCGCATTCGCATTCGCGAATGTCTAAAATATGACATTCGTAACATCCCTGATTTAAATACACAAACAGCTAACTATTATAGATTTATTAACATTTAATCTTAACAATTATCTTAACATAAAGATCTTTAAAGACTCCATACATTTTGATAACAAACCTATGTACTTACAGCGATTTTAAAATTAAAAACTTGTGTGCATGTGTGTGTGTTTGTCTGTGTGCGTGTTCGCTTATATAATGTATACGATGTGTCGGTGTGTGTTCTGTGATTGTGTAGGAAAGAGTAGGGTGGATGTGGTGCAGTGTTATTTGTTTTTGCACTTTTAGTTTTAATCATTTTATCTAGTGTACATATGGCTTAGTTTTTATGTTATTGTAAATATTTTAAGTTTAATTCGAATATAAAGTTATTTTTATTAAATTTACAATGCTTGTGATGGTTTTTTAAGCAAAATCTTGGCAAAGTAACCACGTCTTGAACTCTGATTAAAATGAAAATTTGCCCTTCTAGCCCTTTAGTTTTAGAAAACACAATACGCAATAGACAATATGTATTTGTCGACTGTTTTTTTCTTTCCTATAAAAATTATCGCAAATAGACTTTTCTATGATAAAATCTACTTTTTCAAACTAATTTAGTAAGTCAAAATTAAGAGTAACATGATTAAAACAAAACGCAAACATTAGATACATGAGGACGGTTTAAAGAAAATAATGAAAAAAAAACTTAAAAGTAAAAAAAAAAGTATCTTTCATTAACATTAATATTAACTATAACTTCTTGAGTCCTCCCTTTAGTAAAGTAATATTATATATTTTACTAGTTATTATTATTATTATTTATTACAAGTCCCATCCACCCTAGTCTGTCGCGTCGAGTATTGTACATGATTGTAGCGTGAGTGTCGGCGAGCGGAATGCAAACTAAACTGCTTAGGGTTGCCAGCAATACTTATTATTATTATTACTTTTAGATTTTACTTTTTTTGGGATCAGAAGGTTAGTATTTATTTGATTTTATTGGTCAATAGAGTGAAGTTTTCGTAGTATTCACTTCTTTGTAGTAAGAATTAAGGTATAAAGTGTAATGAATTATCTTGCTACATTTTTTTTAACCACATCATAAATGTCGATGTAATCTCTAACAAAATTACTCTTTTCATAATACAAAACTAACATACCCATCTAAGTAGGTATACTGCCAGTACTGCGTTAATATCTTAACAATTACAACAAGACTACGTCGCACATCGCTTTATTTCATGACAAATCACTAAGCAAAGACAAAATTTATTGTAAAATAAACTTGTATTTGCTACAATAATGAAATATACCTAAAAAGCTTCTACCTAAACCTAAACGTGTAATTAATCCCAAACACAATTTTAAAATTCTCCCTTTAAGATACAACTAGTAGCAGTAGGCAGCCCTAGCGTTATATTAGTGCACGCACACTAGAGCAGCGCGGACACACACACGCGCACGACATACGAATTAGGGTCGTTGTGTTTCACGCAGTAAAGAAAATGGCGTATGTCATAAATTAAAATATATTGTTTTTTATTTTTCTATTAAATAAATGGGTTTTTGACCATTTAAGTTATGTTACAAACATGAAGTTATTTAAAAAGTTACACTACTACTTATGTTGACAGGCCTGTTGGTCTAGTGGTTACTGACCCTGACTGCTAAACCGGAGTTCGTGGGTTCAATTCCGACCCAGGACAAAATGTTTGTGTGGTGAGCACGATCATTTGTTCTGTGTCTGGGTGTAATTTATCTATAATATGTATGTATTTAGAAATATATAAGTATGTTTATCAGTTGTCTGGTTACCATAACACAAGCTTTGCTTAGCTTGGGATCAGATAACCGTGTGTGAGTTGTCTCGGAATATTATTATTTAACGTCAAATCTACAAAAACTCTACAAAAATTAAAAATATTATTTTCCATACTTATCCCAGTTTCTTTCACAGCTGTCGTAAGTTTTTTTATTTTGTTCACTAGATGTCCTTACCGCTTAGATTACTTCACATTTTTTGTACGAATTTGAGAAAAAAACAACTTCAGTACAAAAACTAAACGAATTATAACATTTAACATATTGCATTCGTGTTTGTGTTTCATTTGTAAACTAACTTAACCGACTTTAAAAATTGAGGTTATTGATTCGACACGTGTTTGTGTTTTGGATGTGTAAGATCACATATAGGTGTATTATATGTTATAAGGTTAAACAAAGAAAATCGTCCAAATTATAGGTGCATGTATGTTTGTGATTCCATATCTCCGTAACTAATCGGGTTGTGATTACTATTGTTGTTTTTGCTCACGTTTACAATAACTTAAAGTATTTGAAATTGATCTAAATCTGATTATCATTTTAAGGTAATAGTTTTTGTCTGCGCTATTACGGCAAAAAGTAGCCTTTTTCTTGGCATCTAAGCTTACTTCGTTCTTAGTTACATCAAAATCTGTTCAGCGGTTTAGCCGTGAAAGTGAAAAAGACAGTCAGACTAAGTTATTTTCACAATAATATCCAAATTGACACTTAGTTAAGTGTGTAATAAATAGACAGACGAATAAAATTAGTTTTTTTTTGTCCAAATTTTAACAAATGTTTTATTAAAAATTATTTGGTCGTTTGGCAATGAGATGCGACATACCAACAAGGGTACTTAAATAGACAATATATGATAATATATTGTTAAATTAGATAGTTACCTAGGTAAAACATATATATAAGTATTATTCATAGGAATCATATTATTATTATTATTGTATGTTTCATCAGACCACTATCAGCAGAACGAAATAATCAGCGAGATATCGCTCAGATTACATATTGTATAAGAAATTTGTATGATTTCATACATTATTAATAGTTTTATCATACAAATACATCTAAAAAATTAGTATTAGGTGAAATAAGACGGCTAGATACAAAATAGGTAACCTAATGTAAATTTCATTTTGTGCTCTGTTTTTAACCTCCATGCAAAAAGAGAGATGTTGTTCGGTTTTTCTGTTTATCGTACATACCTATTATTATGTGTGTCTTTTAGTGGTATCGTAACTACAAAATTTGTGAACCTATTTAGATAACATCAATAATTTTAAAGGTGACTTGATCGAGTTTTATTAGCTCTAGTTCAATAAAAACTATTTACCAGTTGTTAATTATACATATATAGTTGTTAAATATTACTTAACAACTTCTTAATGAAGTATAAATAAAATTGTGTCAGTTTTTTATTCAATTTTTAATACTTAGACATTTAAATGTGATTAAATTCGCGTATTCTCCCTAATCATTACATAAATAGGTATCTAATAAGCTAAAAATGTATAATTTTCCTGAAATAATACTATTTTACTGTGACTAGCTCAATGCTTGGTGTATTGTAAATTTGTAACAAACCCATAAAAATTATCGCTACGTGTGCATGTGTGTTTATGTCATACACACGCCCACACACACATGCATAGTTCGTTAGGTCGCCAAAGTAAGGGCTGGCAGTAAAAGTTGGTATGACTTATTATTTGTGAATGAAATAGGGTTTTTAGTGTTTGAATGATTTTTAAATTTTGTTTGTTGTTTTATTGGAGTATAATTGTATTTTTTTGTAGTTTAAGATTGTTAGGTTATTTAGATGACATGAATAGGCGTGGTTCACATATTTAGGACAAATTAGGTAAGTACTTATAAGTACTTCGATTTCAATGTATCAATGTATGGTTTTCTACTAATTATAATCAAACAAACTGTCGCGCTGCTTCTATCTGTAGATATATATGTCAGAAAGCAATAATCTCAAAAATTACTGATTTCTGAATGGTTTTCACCAATAGGAAGTTTCACCAGTAGAAGAGTGCTTTAAGAGGAAATTTGTGTGTATAATTTTTCGATGTTTTGTCCACACGAGTGAAGCCGGGACAGTAACTATAGTCTACTCAAGCCAACTGTTTTTTTTATAAGGAAATGACTGTCAATCGCCAAAAATCTTTCCTGTTTACCTATCTCATTACGGCCATGTGTAATATTCAAATACATTTTCCTTACCAATTTAACCTACTGTTTCCACAATTAAATAAACTCACAAAACAATAAGTTTTCAACAATATTTAAATCCTTCACACACTGAGTTATGAACATCAATAATTAGCGGACAGCCCTGACGCACACAGGCACACGTGTCCGTACACACGCACACACACACGCCAGACATATGAAACCGAATGCTTGTCAAACTAAATGGATACGGTGAATAGGGGTGTAGGCTGTTGGTGTATGTCGATGAAATATTGTTTAAATTATCTGAATTTTAATAGTTCTAAAAATTTCTTTTTTGAGTTCTGTTTTGGTGAGGGGGGGGCAAATGTCGACATATGAAATTGCGCGGCGGCGCGGCGCGGCGCGGTTTTAAATTATACTTACATATGATGCAATGCTAAAAGACAGACGGACGCGCCGTTAAAAGCAGGAATCATAGAAATTATTATTATACAGTTTACAGAGAGTAAAATATTTTTTTTAGATTCATAATAAGTATTCATAATTCTGTAATTAGCAGATTGGTGCCTTTAACTGAATTGCAAGCAAAAACACACAACAACTTTACTCGAAAGAAAGCTTATCATTTAAAGACCCATAGTAACCACTTAAAATAAATAATCAATATAAAACTGTCGTATCGATAACCTCAACTATCGACAATACCGCAACGCTGCACATCCCTAGCGGAGCTTGCCGGTATTATTATTAGTGCTGATAAGGCGAGTGCACACCGGCTAGGGTTTACGTATCAAGGTGTACTATTGGTGTACTGTGTACCGGAGTACACTGGTAAGGTGTACTTTAACACTGGTGTATAAGGTGATGGAGTATTAGATTCTTCTATCATAATAAATAATAATCCAGCCTATAAACGTCCCACTGCTGGGCACAGACCTCTTCCCATATAGAGAAGGCACGAGCAGTGATCACCACGCTTGCTCTCTGCGGATTGGCGATTTCAGATCCCAAATTTTGGAATCCAGGTTTCCTCACGATGTTTTCCTTCACCGTTTGTCAGAAGTGTCTTAGAATACTTAAGAAAGTACATATAACTTTGAAAAAGCCACATTGGTACTTGCCTGGGTTCGAACCTGCAACCTTGTGCATACAAATCCGTTCATTGAACCGCTAGGCCACCACGACAACTTCTATACTAGAGTGTAATTGGTCCCTAAATACTTGTATTAGAGTAAATTATTTTCAATAAATCATAGCTAAACTTAACTTAAGGAACTATTCCTGTCTGTCTGTTACTCGTTCACGGCTGAACTGCTGAACCGATTTTGATAATATTTTGTTAGCTTAGATTCCGAGGAAGGACACGGTCTAGTATATAATCGATACGTACGGGCATAGATTTGATTATTTGAGCTTTATTTGATTTGATTTGAAAGCCACGGGTATAAGCTAGCACCTTATATTAATAAAAGCGAAGTAAGTATTACCTGTTGTTATTTTATTCACGATTTCCTTTTATTTACCTTATTTAATAAACAGATGTCTCCATTTTGTACACACCCTAACAGTGTGTCACTGAGTCGTGGCCAAACGTACCCAAGGCCTTACATTAATTAGCATTTAGCCCAGCGCTGGGCTAACTGGACTAAATATTACCCACTATACATACATATTATAGATGCTAATCAATCGATCTTTAATTAAGTTTAAGTATTTCTTAATTGTTTAAAAGTCGCTTATTCTCATTAAGAATATGATAAAATGAAGTAAATCAATTTTAGACAAGTCTGTTTGATTGTTACGTTTAATCTCGAATAAGACTGAATCGATTTCGATGAAACTCGTGAAGTGTGTTTTAGAAAAATTTGAAATTAATGTTGTTTTTTAAATATCTATATTAGTACTGTTACTTATATTAAGTTTTTTTGTAAAGGACAAATTATTTATCTTGTTAAACTAGCTCAAAATTTATCTTATGATATAAAATACCTACATAATTATAACAACACATTATATGAATAACTACAGCAGTTATGTATGTTTGTCTGTATGTATACTATGTATGCATGTATGTATGTATGTATGTTTGTAAGTCTGATTCCAAGCCACTTCGTATTATCACATTTTTTAACATTGAATGCCGTCGCAAAACTCCTACGAACAGACTTAAGAAGGTATAGACCAGGGGCCCGAGTCCGCTATTTTAAGTCAGTGAGTGGCGGGTTAATAAACGTTCCAGTGTACTTGTTATTGTGCCTAATTTTCGTATTCAGATAATTTTAGTTTAATGACAAATGTACACCTACTTGCCACTGTTGTCATTGTAGGATTGCAAGGGACTGTTCTTATCTGAATACGAAAATTAGGCACAATAACAAGTACACTGGAATATTAACCCGCCACTCACTGACTTAAAATAGCGGACTCGGGCCCCTGAACGAATACGAACTAAATTAAATATATTATTCATATTTTATTTATAGCTGAAAAATAAATAAACTGGGATGGCAACTTTTTATAATTAATTAAACAGTTTAAATTTCAACTCAATTGTATTCTCCTAAAGATCAAAGCATAATTTTTATAGTTTCTTCGCGAATACGACAATAGCTATAATATAACGAAATATTGTTTTCACAGATAACAATTTACAAAAGTTTTTGATTGGAAAATAATATAAGTAACAATAACCTAACCCTTCTTTAAATATTTTCATTATTTTCGTAATTATTTATTTGTGCCGAGTCTATAACATAAGTAAGTCTGTCCAATTCTCCATCAGTCACACATCCACATATAATTGTGTGTTTGTGTGTGTGTGTCAACACGCGATGTTATGATAGAAACATATGGATGGTACTCTTTAATTGTTTTTGTTTTGAAATGATATTATTTATTGGCGTTAATGCGTTTATGTATGATACACTATTTCAGTACTAAACTGATACATTTTCTTTAATAATATAATTATTTCTTCTATATACATGTATACTAAATTGAAACCAAAGAGTAATGAACGATACATTAATAATAACTATAATATTATTTTTAAAACCATATTAATTTTCATAAGCGCTTAAAATCATTTAAACGAACTAAAAAGCATTATACATACATATAATCACGCCTCATTCCCTTGTAGGGGTAGGCAGAAACCACTTCTTTCCACTTGCTACGATCCTTACACATGTTTCGCTTTGTCCACTTTCATTAATCCCTTCATACATGCTGTTCGGTTAATGTTTTTGTCATAATTAAATTATACCTACATAGATTTGTATAAAACTAAAATAATTAAACAATCAAATTAATTATAATTAAGTAACATCCACACTATCCTAACGGTATGGGAAGATATTCCGGTTTTACTCACACATACACAAATCGAATGTGTTACACTCGACAATACTAACTACCGTTCATTTACAACAATCCATTCAATTTTCAACCTTATGGCCTGGACTGTAAGGGTGGTTAAGAATTTTTGAAGTGTATAATTATTTTGGTGCATCCATATCTTGCGTATTAGGACTATTTGAACACAGAAAGGTTTCAAATTAGTTAAGAAGTTATATTTCTAGTTATTTGAGAATGAAATAAATATAATATAACATTCAACTTTAATTCATACCTATATGAAAATCAATTTAAATAAAATCCTTAAAAAAAAAAATTTTAACTTCATAAATTATAGGTAAGAATTTGAACAACCTAATCTCCAAAACTACTAGTCGAATTTCGAAAAACCTTTTGCATTCGATAGCTCAATCAAAGAGGGATTTAGACTAACTACTAATTAACATCACGTTACTAGCAAGCTAAGAGACAAAGCGAGTGAAACCGTGGGACAAATCTAGTTTATATTTAAATAACAACGCCAGCCTGTAACTGTCCCACTGCTGGGCAAAGGCCTTCTCTACTGAGAATAAACGAGCATTGATCTTACATATAAATAAATTGAAATAAACACATTAATAATATAAAAGTGAGAATGTATGTTTGTTTGTTACTTCATTTACTAAAATGTCGAACCTATTTTAAAGTATAATTAGACTAATTAGATGAAAAGATACTTTAAATATCTGAATATAATGTCAAAATATGACATTTTCATTATTATCTACACATAAACATTAAAATGAACTATCATAAGTCACAAACTTCAAAACTAACAGTTTAAAACAAACTTTCAAAAAAACCTTTTTTCTACCTAATCCTCAAACGAGAGTTTTAAAATCCCTATTATTAACAACCATTGAATAAACTACCTAAAGCAAAAAATATTGATAAAAAAACAGGCGAACCCGTATCGAAAAACTAGTGTATAATATGTTTTTGTATGCAAAATGAACGAATAGGACAGGGAGAGTGCGAGAGGGACGGAGATAGGCAGACAAAGGTGTGGGAAAGAGAAAGGTATATAATTAAAAGTTTTGTCGCAGCGGCTTTCCGAGGGTTCGCTCGAGTGGGGTACGGAAATGTATGGAGATGTTGTATTTATTTGATTTTATATTAATATTGTTATTTGAGAGATTTTCTGTTAAGTTTTGTTATTAATTTATTTTATTTATCCAAAATAAATGAAAAGAGGGGTTAATTAAACGTAACATGTAAATTAAAATCGTTTGACGACTCTAGTGATGGCACGGTTCCAAATTGTCTTTCTTATATATAAATACCGGTAAATAGCAAAATACTTAGCTACAGGTGACTGAATTAAATAAAAAATATGATTTGAAAATAAAAATACAAGTCTGAAATATCCTTCAAATTCAAATCATAACAGTGAATTAAAGTTATTATTACATGAATCTATGCAAATACAGATAAAAACTATATAAGTACTTGTAAGTTATTTTTCTAGACACATTTCAAGTCACATAAACCTAAAACTTCCTATTTATCAGCAAGTAATTTAAATAAACTAAAATAAAACTAACTATTCTCACAATACGTCTCCATAGTTTCTCGTGTCGAGTTTTTACGGAATATATTCCGATGTTCCGTTTATAACCTTAACCGACTGCGAAAGGGGGGGTGCTGTGTTTGTTTGTATTTCCTGTTGTTTTTATTAAACACCTGACTGTGACTATTGATTAGTTGATCATTATAATCTTTGTGTCTATGAAATGAAGAGTACGTAGGTATAATACTATAATATGTGTATGTTCAATTTTATATAAATCTTAATTTTTAGTAATTAGTATTAATTAACTCGTTAGCAAAGAAACTTAAATGTGGAAGAATTGAAATATATTCTCCTTACTCCGTTATTCAATATTATAAATACAAAAGTAAATCTGTCTGTCTGTCTGTTACGCTATCAAAGCTAAACCGCTAAACTGATTTTGATATTACTTGATTTCGACTAAGCTTTGATCCTAAGAATGAGCATAAACTACGTTTGCCGCGATAGCTGAAAGAACCGAAACCAACAAATTATTTAAAAAATTATTAATTGGTATATTCAAATTAGATAATTATAATTATGAAGTAACATTGTAGGTAACCAAAAATAAATAAACATGAAACAATAACCAAATTATCTTTTATAATTAAACAATTAATTGTAGTTATGAACAAATTATGTGCATAATTAATATAATTATATGCATTTTTATTATATAAATCACTAGCTGTTCCCCGCGACTTCGTCCGCGTCAATTTCTGTTATAGTGATCCCAAATAGATAAAAAAAAAACAGAGTGATTTTATATATCCTAAAGCGTTCCTCGATAAATGGACTATCTAACACAAAAATATTTTTTCAATTCAAACCAGTAGATCCTGAGATTAGCGCGTTCAAACAAACAAACAAATGTTTCAGATTTATAATATTAAGTATAGATATAAGAGATAAATTCTTAAGTCTAGATTATTATAATCTATACATAGACAGGCAAACACTCAAACTCTATTTAAATATAAGATGCTCTTAAATGTAAACATGTCGCTACTTAAACCTCTAAAGTAATATAAGATGGCGTCTTAATATTGATTCGCCTTTAAGAGTGATTAAAATGAATGAAATCGGCCATTTTGTTTTCAAAACTGTCAAGCTACTAGTTCCTGAAGATTCAGTTCAAATAGTTCACTAACTTGGTAAGTCTCATTCGAAGAAAATAATGTCTTTAAATAGCTTATATCTCTTTCTTTTCATTGATTTATGACAAAGATAGCATATAGCACACTTGTTAACAAATAAATTATATCTAAACAGTCTCCCTAGTAAAATAACTACAAATAATTGTAAAAACGAAATATGAACGAAAATATAAATGGCGGAGTGTGTACGATGACTAAACAGCAATTTCAACCAAATGGGTACGACACGCCGCGCGACCACACTACACGAAATATTATCAATGCTAACTTAATTATTATTATTACTTATTCACATTCTATAGTTTGTGATTATTTTATGTTTTATTCACTTTTTTGTATGTTATTCATTGAAACATGTAAATTGATGAAAGATAATCATGTCTATGTTTATTTGAAAGGATTTTTTGGTGATCTTGTCTTGGTAATTGAAACTAAAATATTTTACTAAATTTGTACCAATTTTATTTGATCGTTGTATTTTAAACCTGTTATTAGTTAAGTTAAAATTATGCATAATAAAAAAAAAGTATTATTTCAGTAAAAATCCAGAATTTGATGTTATACCTTCAAAAATCTCACTTAATTTTCCTAAAAACTTCACAAACACTAAAAACTTAATTCTCAACAATAAACACACTATTTTAAAGTAATATAAAAATAAATTAACTAACCAGATCATAAAATTAACAATAAATATTAAAAAACAATGGAGCAGTTTCCCCCCGTGTGCGCGCACTGACCCGTACGCCGCTTGCTTCGGCAAATGAATGTGTACCGAGCGCGTACACACTTCGCGCGCTTTTATTACTTCGTACTTATATTATTATTATTATTACTTTTTATTTTATGTTTCACACTTTAAATAATGATTTAAATTTTAAAGTGAATGGTTTATGTTTTAAGAATGGTATTTAAAACAATTTTAATGATTGATGCGCATTACAGTTCATATCTCGAAAACTACTGAACCGATTTTGATAAAACTTGCAAAGATTTCTTACTAGTTATTTGATTTGAAATATATTGTATTATTTTAATTAGTTTCGTAGCAAGACGTAGGTATATAAAGAAATAAAATTTATATGTGGATATGGGATACCTACCTAGAAACTCACATAGACTACCATTATAATTAACGACAGAAACAAATATTTAAAACGGCTCGAAATGATAACCGCCTTTTTTACAATCGGTTAATCAGAAAGCGCATGTTTTATTTCTGTACAAGAAAAACGGCGAGCAATAAAAAGCATATATTCTGAAAAAGACGCCATTTTATTTGTCAATGTCATGCGAAGGGCAAAGGAGTATTTTTATAGACATCGATTCTCTACAAGATTGTAATATAACAAGTTTATAATTACAAATCAATAGGAACGCGATTTCCTCCATATTTTCCTTCGAATGAAGTTAATTAGTGGTATGTTGAGATGAAGATTGTTCGTGTTTGTTTAATTTGTAAGATAAATTGTGTAAAATATAGATTGAACGTGAAAATAACTAAATAATCAGTAATGGAATTCAATTTCAAGATGGCCGCTTGGCATCGTCTTAGTTACACGTTTCTAATAGTTACAAAAAACCAAATTACTATAGTATTTACTAATGAAACTAATAGGTATCTATATATTTTGTATTTCAGTTAATAATAGCCAAGAAATAGATCTAAATATAATTTACTTATCAATTATCGACCAATTTTCGTCGCCATTCAATTATTTCCCACCAAAACTTGACAGCTGTCAGCGATTTTTTTATCTTAGGATTATCCGTTCCGTCCAACAAAATATTATTGTCATGAAATTTGTATATTTTTCTTCACATAGGTCGAGGTTATTGTAAAAGACATCTGCGCAAACATTTTAAGTCTTGTATAAGTGTGTTTAATATATAAGTTATGTTATAACTAGCATCGGTTATTAAGGTAAGCGTCCTTTGGCCAAGTAATCGATAATTGCGAGGTCGAAGCAAATAAATGTATTGTTTGTAAGTTGAAGAGTGAATGATTCATTGTCAATGATATTTTGTAATCCTTTTTGGTAAAACACCTTTCTAATATCTTGGGACAGCACTAAATAATTAATTATTTATGAAAATAGGTACGTCTTTTAACTAACATTTTTTTCTTCATGAATCAACAATCAATTCATTTAATTGTGTTTATTTGGATCATTCATATAATTTAGTTTTTTATTTTGCTCCATTCGTCCATTTCCTTCAGTTCGTTCAATTTATTCCGTTCATTAAAATTCAATTAACTCAGTTTAGTATTATTTTCATAAATAATTTATAATTATTGTTTAAATCATAATTCAATAACCAAAATTACCATTCATTCACTCAGTTCGGTCAGTTCACTTTGTTCATTCAACTCGTTCATCTACATTAATTAATATTTCTCGTCGTATATCTTTCATTTATTACCTACAGTAACAGCTCACCACAAAAGTATTGCAGTTTGTTTACATAACAACCCGCGAACGGCAGACATTTTGATTTTACAACTCTTTTGTGATACTTTGATTCGTGACTGTATTCGTAGAGTTTATCAATTAACTAACAACTTAATTGGTATTGTAATGACTGGAATATGTAGATAATTGAATGGTAATTAAATATGAAAATGTATTAATAATATTTACAACTAATTAATTTTCTTCCGCTTTCTGTTAAGTTCTTTAATTCAATTTATAGTTATCTAAACATTCGCATCAATTTAATTAAGTATTATTTATACCCACACTCTAATTACATACCCAGAAAACTAACGCTGTCTATACGTCTGTTACTTTTGATGGCTAAACGACTAAACCAATTTTGTAGAAAAATTGTTACAGGTTAAGCTTTAAATTCCTGAAAGGATATAACTAAAAAGATACAACTACTTTAACAAATTAAGACTAAGACATCTAAAATCGAAATTTACGCGAGAGAAACCGCTGGACGAAGCGGACGAACTTAAATTGATTCGCGTGAAAATGTAAGTTACGGTCGTGACTTTGTCTGGTGATACTATTTTTTATAAAATAGGTTCTAAAAGGTCCGTATTTTTAATCTGTGATGAATGAATGAAATGAACGAAATGAAACTAATGTACAAATATATTTTAGCTATTTTGGTAATTCTTGTTCAGGCTGACTTGATTGATTGATTGATAACAACTTATTTTGAGGTCCAAAATTAGAACCCTGAAACAAAGATGAGAAATATATAAAAATATAGAAACATATAGGCACTTAAGAGAAACACAAGATAAAGAGATCTAAAAGTGAAGCCAAAACTAGGGTGCCGATTTTCAAATAGGGTGCCAATCAATTTATAACTACCAACCAAACACATTTTTTTGTTATCTACGGGTTATTTACCTTTTCGACACTGTGCTTAGGAACACGCTATTAATAAGTTAGGCTATTATAGTTACGTCAAAATATAACAAGAATCATTTAAATTAACAATAAGATAAAAAAGTCTATCGGTATCAAAACGTTATTTCACTTGAACTGAGTTGTATACAAATTCAATAAAAACTTCCATTTTAACCCGTCGGAGATTTCGTAGAATTTTCACAACAAAAGAACAAAAATAGGACGCAATAGAAATGGGATTCAATGAAATAAAATTGATAGGCAAATGATTGAACTATGTAGTGATAGGCATAGATTAAATAAAAAAAAACTGGCCAAGTGCGAGTCGGACTCGCGCACGAAGGGTTCCGTACAATTGACTTCGTAAACAACAGTAGTAGACCTACTACTGTTGTTACTACTATTTGTGTACCTGTACACAAATTTCATACAAAAATGTCGTGTTTTTTTGTATTGACCCTTAAATATTTATTTTAGTTAGTTTTTAGTATTTGTTGTTATAGCGGCAACGGAAATACATCATTTGTGAAAATTTCAGCTTTCTAGCTATCACGGTTTATGAGATACAGCCTGGAGACAGACAGACGGACAGACAACGGAGTCTTAGTAATAGGGTCCCGTTTTACCCTTTGGGTACGGAACCCTAAAAATAAGCTACAGTTTTAAAATGAAGTTGTAAAAAGGAATAGAAAATGGCTTCTTATTTGAACTGTCGCTACCTATATCTACCAAATTACTACTAGTAGGTATACCTAATATGGTACATGCCTGGGTATGAAAAGTCAAAATTTATTTAGTCCGCCATTTAGATAATCAAAATATAAATGACACGTATTTTTTCTTTTGACAAATCAATTAAAAAGTACGGAGATAAACCGCTTTAAAGTTCAGGAGTGGGGGCTTGTGACCAGTGTTGCCAACTTGACGGATTTTCCGTCAAATCTGGCGGATTCAGGCATGAGTAAAACGGAACAAAACATATGTTAACGGCTGACGGATTTTTTAGCGGAATAACTAACTAACGAACTAAGCTACTTTATTTTTTATTTTTTTATTTTGTTTTTATGTCTTAGTAGTATGTGTTTTAAATTGAGATTTAGTGTTATGTTTACAATTACTTTTAACGAGTTAATTATTTTATATCATGTTTTTGTTTTAATTACAGTATTTTTTTTTGTTGAAATTTTCAAAACTTTGTATTTCCAGAGCTTTAGAAGTTAAAAAGTACTACAACCTCGCCTTATCATTACGGGTATTGTTATTTAAAAATAATTTCTATAAAGAACTTAGATTTTATTTGTATGTTTTTTTAAATTAAAAAATGAATCTACCTAGTTGTAATTGTCTTTTAATTTGTCGCATGTATATTTATCATCTATCATTATTTGGACGAAATATTCTAGCGGATTTTATTGGCGGAAAAAAGAGAAGGAACAACGGATTTCTAACGGATTTTTTTAATAGAGTCGGCGGAATTTCAATATTATTGTTGGCAACACTGCTTGTGACGTCACGGGTAGGTACAATTTGACGTGACGTCACGCAAGAATTGTACTTGCTGTATCTTCATAATTCTTTGTTTACGGGACAAAACAAAAAATACGTGTCTAATATTTTTTTATTATTTAAAAAATGGACATTAAAATAAAAATTTGTCATCATCCCTATCGGAGATCGTTTTTTTAAAACTCAAATTGTGAAAAATAGCACACAATCGCCTTCCTATATGTTGTCTTCCTTTTGTCCGCTTCATTCTGAGAACGAAGAGCATCACGTCACTTACCTTTTTTTATCTGGTATGTGAACATTTGTCACTTTGTATAAATTTCTTAATTATAGACGTAATCAGACGAATTTACTTTATCTAGTGATAATTAAGAAATCAGCTCAAATCTATCGTGTTTTTATATTTTTATCTTAATTAGTTAAAGTAATAATAAATTTACACAAATAACTACATTTTAAATGTCCAATTTTTATTTTACATGGCATATAATTAAAACAAGAACCATTTTAACTATAATGTCTCAAAATATCGGTAGTTGAAAAAACAATGATCAGATAGTTTATAAATACGACAAAATACTAAATGTAATCAGACATCGTCATTGGTATGGAAACTACCTACAAGCATAGTGCCAAAAAACATCTAAATCGATTTTCTCAACAAACAATCAATACAAAATCATTCATAATTTTATCGATTTATCAAAATGGAGTCATTTGTCCGCCATTTTGTTTACGTTTATAATCTATGCTTTCCGTCAAAATAACTGTGGTGACATCTATTGCAATTTATCGGAATGATTGTAAAACAATTAGAAATTGTTACAAGTATGTATTTCAATAAGTTTTTGCGGAAATCCATAGGCTAAGCTAAAAATAAATTAACTAAAATACCGGCCAGTCTATAATATGAGAGTGTAGTATATGATTGGATTTCAGATCAATCGACTGTTATTTTTTAAAAAGGATTAATTTTAAAATTACAAATACAATGGATTAAATTCAACTATTTCTTTGCTTACTCTATTAGTAGTATTTTGAATTTGTTAGATCTAGTAAATTAACTAATCTATTAGTTTTATTTATTTATTTAAGATTTAATTTTAGTGTAGTTGTAAGTGTTTGTTCTTGTATTAGATTTAAGTATTGAATTGTAAATATATAACTGCCATATATCTATGATAAGTAATTACGTATATAAGGTACATAGTTTAGGAAAACAAAAACAAGTATCATGTTTTTCCAAATTTTCGGGTTCTGGTCAAGGTAGGTTGGCTTTCGTGTTAAGAGGGTCCAATTCGATATCGATATACAAAAAATAAATTATGACTAACAATAAGAAATAGCAAAAATGTAAATTTCTCAGTAACCGTAAACTAATTGGTAAATATATAATTTACTGATTAATTATTAAAAAACAGGTAGAGCCACGGTGCACTCGAAATATTTAAATCAGTAAAAACACAATTCAAAATTATACAAAATATAAATATTTATAAATCAGATAATAACTTTCTTAATTCTTCCCCTCTGAATACCCTAATCGAGAATCATTGTGATTAAAGCTACGAGTCAAATGCATTATATTATAACTATGTCACTATACAAATAGATAAAAAAAAGGAAGTAGTTTTTGAAATATAGTTATAATTAGAAAATTATCGTAGATATTAATTATATTTTTACTTATAATTGAATAATAAAGTAATTTCAATAACCTACAAACAAAGAACCTCAAAAAATATAATTAATTCGACTCAAAATGTCAAAATTATCAAAAACTTTATAATTGTTCTTTTTCTATGACATATACTACGGCAATCTTTATTTACGTAAAAAATATGTATAGAAACTGTTGTGCACGTGTGCGTGATTGCATCTGTGTGAGTGCTAGGGCCGTCACAAACGGAACGGTCACATTATTATTATTATTTATTTTACTTAAATTGCGATTTTTGGATTTTTCTTAATAATTTGTTTGGATGTATCTTAAAAACACTTTAAATATGCTGTGTATAATACTTTTTTAATAAAATTGTAAATGGGTAAAGTTTATTACGATATTTTCGGCTTTTACGGAGTTTCATGTAATATTATTTTATTACTGTGATATTAAAATGTTTAGATCCAGTTTATCTTTCATTTATCAAAGCCAATCAATCTATTGGATAAAGATTTAGAAGAGATTCTTAGTTGTAAGTTTAATTCCAAGGAAAGTTCCAATTGTTATTATAGATTTCGAAAGCCACACACGTTTCGAATTTTTGTATTCATAACAAATTATGTACAAGATCTTAGTTAGATCTTGGTTTGGTAATATTTAAAAGGAAAAATATAAATCAAATAATAGAATCATCTTCATTCTCATATATTTGTATACACGTCAACAACATAATAATCCCAATAGTATCAATAAATACTAAACAAATTAAAGTTTAAAATAAATAAATATTATTAAAAATTAATTTATAAAATTTCGCAGCCCTGGCAAGTGAACGTGTGAGCGAGAGAATACGAAACGAACTAACAGATACGGACTGGCCGCGAACCGATATGGCCGCGCGCCTCTACTGCGTGACGCGCGCTCGTGTTTTCCCTCAAACCCGTCAAAATACGCCATATTGTTTTATCGTACACTATTATTTATAATCACAATAACATTATTTCAAACATACAGTGATACCAAAATCAAAATAACAACCCCAACGGATTATGTCAAGTGCTCATTAATTTTATACCTATTATTGATAATTGTTGTAATAATTATCTCGGTTTATCACGATCGACAATTTGTTATGGACGTGTGTAATTTAAATATCGAAATATTTTATAATTAAATAGATACGTGCGCGAGTGTTTCTAAAAATATTACGTTGAAAAATAACTGTTATGTACAGTCAGTGTTGTGTTAATTTTAGTGCAATGTCTACGCTGATGTTAAAATAAGAATGCATTTATTATTGTCATTGTTTTAAAAAAATATTTAGCAAAATGGATGTGTTTGTGCAGTGACATGGATTATCCTTTGTGTGTTGGATTGTAAAAATGGATAAACCCTCATTTAAGGTATGACAATACATAATATTACAGCATTGTGATTAAATACCACACCAATTTAAAAATAAAAAACAAATTAGGTCTTGTCGATGGATGCCTCATTTACTTTTTATGATGAATTTAATTTGCATTTTTAAATAGGATTTACCTAATTAATTATGAACTATAAATATTTATATAATTAAACAGATTGCATCGAGATAGATCTGGTGTATCTTAAAGTGATTAACGGATAATTGGCAGTCAAAATACTTCAGTAAACGAGTGACGTCACCCATTGTCTCTCTAGTTCATAGGAAGACGCGCGATTCTAATTCCATTTTATTGTTTTCAAACGAGACGAGTAACTAATTTGATTTTTATTTTGTTTTCTTTGTTCGGATGTGGAAAAATATTGTTAAATATCGGAAAAAATAGGTATTTATACATAAAGAAAATATTATTATTAGTTTATATGTAGTCCCCAACCCTGCCTCTATCCGCCATATCAGCAAGTACTAGTGATGTGGCGCAATAACTAAATTATCGACATCGATGTTTCGTAATTTCAATTAAGTTTCGACATTTTTATGATTTTTTATTCACTTTAATTTTGAATGTATAGTTTTCGAATTGACGATTTCTCATTAGATGATTTATTGATTGTTTAGGTTGGCGTTTCCTTCTTTCTTGCTAACATGGCGTCGATAAAAAAACATGAAAAATAATTTCGTACAAGGTCATTGTAAGGACGGAGAACATGTCAAGCGTGTTCAATGTTTATTCATGGTTCCGTAGTTAATACAATTCTTGTTTTCTTTTAAATTGATTTCTCATCTGCATTATTCAAAATACAACCGTGTTAATAAAGTGTTTTTATTTTAACCTAGATCTAATAAACCATAACTAGGTAAGTAAAAGTATTTTCGTAACTTTTATTTTACCTATTCCTAAAGTTTCGAGGTTATTATTTGGTAAGAGTCGCTTAAAAAAATGTCCACGTAACGATTGCTCGTTTGAACGTACTTTTGTTACAGACAGACAGACAAGCGGTGATTGTTTATATTATTTTCTTCGCTAGTATTAACGAGCCACCTTTGTTTTATTGTAAAAACATCTGTTAAAATAACAAGTTTCATTATTCCTATATCTTAATGTGGCGTAAGATAATTTTAACTGATATTAAATTTATCACAAATGAATAAGCCTCGATAAATGTTTTTCCTCAGTTAGATAAGAGGCTAATGCCCAGCTGTGGGACTGTTTATTAATAGTAATGAATAATTTTGTGAAGTTTCCTTTGTTGCCCTCTTAAATATTTACTTAATAAAAAAGATGTAACAAAAATATCCCACTGCTGGGCTAAATATAACTTTTCTTCTAAGTATTTTTAACCAGTGCACAGGTATATGCTACATATAAAATTAGTATGGAAATTAGGGGTTATTTTTAAACGTAGGTGACGTGTATTTTTGTCAGCGGTTTCTTTAGGTCGATGTGTTTATTACTCACGACACAGTAGTTAGAATCTTTGAATAAAAGTTAAAAATCACTGTGGTTTGGTGATGAAATATTAAGATACTTCTTTGTGTGCTATGACTGTGAGCTAATGTTACATGTTTATGTGTGTGCATCTAAAACATAGGTACATGATATAGAATTATAGATGTAACAATCGATTGTATGTGTAGGTATGTAAAATTGTATGTCTGAGTAAATAGCTCATACCGTGTAGAAAATTTCTTAATAAGCGATTGTGACGATATCGATCTTCCGAGAAAGATGGTCAATGGTATCTATTTAATACTTTTGGGCTCTCTTTTTTCATGATAACCGAGTTAGTAAAATATAATCCATTTTGGTACAATCAAGTCGTCTTGAATTAGTACTATTACGTATTATTATAAATACCTTTTGTGCCAGTTCGGGAACAAAAGAAGAGTAAAACAGTAAGTTCAGTAAAATATTAGTAAAATTAGTATTATTTGTCCATTCTGATACATCCGCCAACGCAGCGTAAATACTTCGAAGTAATCGGCGACCCATAAAACCAAAATTAGATCGTCTATTTATATAATGCAGCGTCTCTCACTGCGAGTTTTATGATCGTTTAGTTTAATTTATAGCTCTATTGTTTAGTCAGTTTAAATAAACTTCTGAATAGGCTCCATTTTTGTGGAATTGTGAGCCTATTTAACTGTTTAAAAATGTTTTATTTTACTAATGTACCTTAAGTGTAATAATTAACAAGCTCTGCTTAGCTTGGGATCAGATAACCGTGTGTGAGATGTCCCGGAATATTATTATTATTAATTATAGCTAGAGTATTTACATCAGGTAATCGTTTAGGTTTTTTCAAAAGAAATGTACTAAATTAAATTAATATACAAGTCTTTGTACCTTATTTTGCCCGTCTGAAAAATTTCATTTTGACATGTAAATATGCGTAGATCGCCGTACTTAGTGCTTTCAAAAGAACAAACATACAAACAAGCATCTTTGATTTTATTTTAATTTCTATCTTATAGGGACAAGACTTTTCTAAAAGCTTTGATTTCCTTTAAATTGTATTGTTTGTTATAATAAATTAATTGTGGCCATGTGTTTAAATAAAAGGTTTACCCTTTCTCTCCTAATTTGTTTAATCTAAAAATAAGAATAATTAACACGGTTTTACTATCGGATGGCCTTTTGTTAGTCCATTTTATTTAATTAATGGCAATTAAATAAAACTAGTTCTTCAAATTACTTGTTCCTGATTTTGATGATTTGTAAACGTTATATAATAACGTCGTTATTAAGAGAATTTAATTGACCTAATTATTGGTTTTGTGGTTTATAAGTTCATTAATGACGAGTGAAACCGCGCTGCAGTGTGTGTATTTGAGCCTTAGTAACAATAGTACTTTATTTACTTACGTAACTGTTACCTTGCGATGGTCGTTGAGTAATGAAACGAATACAAGCTAAACTATACCTTATTGTTATGAACATAGAGATAAGAATTATCGAAATGTACTTTGATTATTATAAGATAATAGCCTCATTTAAATAAGATATATGATGTGTATGATACTAAATAATGTTTACTTAAAAACGTTATTTATATTATAATAATTTCGGACCGTTTCCTCGCCACGCATGTTAATGACGTGCAAAAGATAATTACAAATGAAAATTCTAATTACTTTTTTGCGCCGGTATTCATTTAAAGTACCCACTCAATAATTCAAATACGAAACGTTTCCGGTAATTAAGGATTATTAATTGCTAATTATTTCATTTAAGCAACGTTGTATGTAATAAGTATTACTTAAATCCCTTAACTTTACAATATTAGTTAAATATTTCGTAATTTTTATCAACTTTAATATCGTAATTCCCGGTACTATCGATAATTACTTATCGATATTGTTACGGCGCGCCGCACACGACTTCTGGCCCATTCGTTGGCATTATGAGCCATTTCATTTTTTTTTCTCTGCACAGGAACGACAGCGCTACGCATTCAGCCGATAACGGTGACGAATTTTAAATTAAAAAAACGTTTAGTTTGTTGATGGTAGAAATAAATAAGTGGTATTGTTTTTTTTTTATAGAATATTCTGGAAATTGGATTACGTGAAAGTTAAACTGCATTCAATGGATCTTTGATACGAAACTGTATAGTTTTATGAGTTTATTGACGCAGTTGTAAGAACGAATTTGTATGAAGGTAACAAGGCGAATAGGTTTTTGTTAAAATATATTTTTATGCTCAAAAGACCGTGGGATAGTCTTTGTATAAATAACTTATAAATAATTTAGAATTTGAAATATTATCAAGAGGTCTTTATTTGGTAAAAAAAAAACGTATTATCATGAATAGAAACTAGTCACAGTTATTTTTGTCTGTATCATAATTTTAACTGTTTATCAGCTGGTATTATTTTCATAAAAAGTTTCTCAGAAAAAGCTTAACATCTAATAAACGTATTGAAGAGTCTAGTACCTAATCTATACTTATAATAAATCTGTAGAAGTGAAAGTTCTGTACATTAAAAATATCAAAAAAATAAATGGCGGGGGGTGTTACTAGACCGACACCGAACGCAAAAGTGTGAAAAAAAAAAAAATGTCTGTCTGTCTGTTTGTTCAGGTATCACGCAAAAACTACCGGTTCGATTACGATGAAACTTGGTATAAATATTCTTTATTATCCTGGGCACCACACTGGGTAGTTTTTATCCCGGAAAAGTATAAACAATAAAAATAAGCTTAATTTTGCGGTTAAAAACTCATTGATAAGTTTCGTCATCCACGCGAACGAAGTCGCAGGCACAGCTAGTAAGTAATAATTTTACAGAAATATAAAAGACAAGACCCTGCCCTTCAAGAACGTCTCTAAAACGGTTCTAGCGAAATTCAAGTAGGCCTCAAAATATTTTTTTAAGTACATAACTATGCGTTGTTCTTGTTACGTCATTGACCTCTTTTGTTTGTGGACGCTCTATCTTTCCTTTAGTCTATGGTCAGGTATTAATGGCAGGTGGACAGGTATATACAGGGTGACTGGTAATTAGTGACCGATACTTAAACACTTGATTGTACTCATGATTACAAACAACTTTCCCAAAGAAACTTTTTTGTATACTAATTAGTTTTCTTTTTATCGTTATAACAAAATTGCTGGCGCGCGTGCAAAGTTCAAACTCCGCGCGCGCGCCGTCGCCCGATCAGCTGTTAGCGGCGAGGCCCCGCGCCCGCGTTTTCGATGACACAGGCAATGTACCTACATGTATTTTGAACATTACTTTGTTATGTAATAGATAAGGAATGCAATAAAGACTTAGTATTGAGAATGTTTCGATAAAATAATATCCCAGACTAGTATTTTGGTTCTTTACGCGCGCGCGCTACTACAATAAATACATAATCCTTCTAACTTACACTCCACTTTAAAAACTAACTACGACTACTTATAAACCAACTTCAGGCGTTTGTTTTTATTACTTTTACTATGGATGTTTAGAAACGATTTGAAAGATACCACTACATTATTAACTGATTTGATACTTACTCGACAGTACTCGACACTGGGCATGATTCAATTTATTCCAAGTTTCCCATCACACTTATCTAGGCTTTGGCCTAGCAGTCTAAAGCAAAACGTAGGTATTTTATAATTATTAGTCTCGTTGCTAAACTTCGCATTAGACTGGCGTGTTTAAAAAATTGGAATCAACTTGGCTATTTACAATGATAAATTTTTACTTAATCAGATACCTATTATGATTTTAATCAACTAAGTTGTAACTCACATTAATTGTTGGATGTGTCCACCTTGCACTTCAACACACTTATTCGCACGTTTTATAATGTGAGCCTGCACTCGCCACAAAGTGTTAGTGTCACTTTTCACTACCTATTTCGAAACAGTTTTCGATCTAGTTTTTAGATAATCGGAAGTATTCACTGGCCTATCACGATACACTAGGTTTTTCACGTGTCCCCACAAAAAAAGTCCAGCGGGGTTTAATGTGCAGCGCGTAAAAATGTTCTTGGGGTTGGGAGAGTTCTTGTTGGGTACAAAAGATGATACAATCGTCTTGCTGCTTCACCATTACCCCATTCCGAATAGTAGCACATCACCATATCACTGTACTCACTCGCGGTGTAGTTGTACGGCATAGTGCGCGCGGGCGGGGCGGCAAAAAATAAACAAACAATGCGCATGCGACACGCTTCCCGGAGCAACTGTTTTTTATACCTACGTCACTACTGCATGGCAAGGGGCGCGGTGCGGGCGGGGGGAAAATGGCTACTACATTGCCGGCGGCATCGACAACGCGGGCGCGGGGTCCGTTTATCTACTCATGTGGCCGGGCCTCGCCGCTAACAGCTGATCGGGCGACGGCGCGCGCGCGAAGTTTGAATTTTGCACGCGTGCCAGCAATTTTGTTATAGTGATAAAAATAAAACTAATGAGCATACAAAAAAAGTTTCTTTAGGAAAGTTGTTTGTAATCATGAGTACAATCAAGTGTTTAAGTATCGGTCACTAATTACCAGTCACCCTATAGTTAATAATCTTTCTTAATTAAACATGTCCTAGTATTCTTATAATAAGGATGTATTATTATTATTGCTATGATAGTTCAATTGGGATGATGAATATTTTTAATTTTTTTTTCATCTTTTCGATAATATAAAAATATTATAAAAGTATTTTTTCGTTTGTCTCGTAAACAAAAAAAATATAAAGATACAGTGATTAAAAATCTTGCGTGACGTCACGTCCAAGCAATAATTGTACCAAGCCGTGACGTCACAAGCCCCGACTCCTGTATGTCTATTCTGTAAATAATTTCGGTATCGAGCTTCACCTGAGTGACAATAAAGCTCACTTCAAAAGTGAACCCAATTGACCTTGATTTAGAATTCAAATTCGAGAATACGTTTTTGACATCTCACCGCGGATTCCGCTGTCGAGACATGAAAATAATGTTACAGAAATTAGCACTACAGAACTTTAAAGCGGTTTATCTTCGTATTTTTTATTGATTTGATAAAAGAAAAAATACGTGTCTATTATATTTTGATTATCTAAATGGCGGACTAAATAAATTTTGACTTTTCATACCTAGTCATCTACCCTTTTCTATTGGGACAAAATATCTAATATTACTTAAATGTATTAATTATTTTTATATATTTAATATAATATTACTGCCTAGTAACTAGCTTGTTTTATCAAAAGTGTAAAGTATTGATAACTTCTTTGTAGCTTTGATTTAGTTTATTTAGCTGTTTACACAACTTTGAGATCCGTTGGTATCGTATCCCTGGTGTCATTATTTTGTACACAAATGAAACTTCTCAAGCCATATACAACGCGGGGGCTTTGCACTGATTCTCAACATTACACATATTTAGTTTTTGTAAGTAGGGTGCAAATATAAAGTTTTGTAGGGAATACCTAAGTTCATAAAATAACAATAATAATCTTATAATTTTTGGGGTGATTTACAGACAGCCATCTGATTCAAAACTGGGACTACTACAAAACGTCTATGTATATATAATAGCTCCCTATACTATGATTTGCTTTATTCCCTTCAATTATTAACATATTAAAAAAAAAAACAGATATATTTGAGTGTTTAATATTCTTATTTACGTTCTGACTTACGGACTAAATTGATTTGTACTTTCATATTTTTTGATTTGATTTGATCCTTATCATATTGTCATATCATATATGGACCTGTTGGTCTAGTGGCTAGTGACCCTGACTGCTATACCGGAGGTCGTGGGTTCGATTCCCACTAGACAAATCTTTGTGTAGAGCACGATCATTTGTTCTGTGTCTGGGTGTAATTAATCTATAATATGTATGTATTTAGAAGTATATAAGTATGTTTATCAGTTGTCTGGTTACCATAACACAAGCTCTGCTTAGCTTGGGATCAGATAACCGTGTGTGAGTTGTCCCAGGATATTATTATTATTTGTATACACGTTTTAACGGATAAACCAAGAAGTCGAAAAACTTCATTAAGTATTAAAAGAAATGAACACAAAAAAGGTAAGAATGTCCTGTGTACATTTAAATAGGTTTGGAAATAATCTGGTAAAGTTTGGCAACGCTGGCCGGCGATCCCTAAACCAATATACGGGTGTTACATTAGAGAATAGGGTTTCGCGGTAGGGCTGCCACTTGATACAAAATATTTTTTAATTATTATGTTTGATAGTACGTTATTATAGAGCATTTATTAGGCTTTCGGCAGCTTGAAACATACAAGTAGTTATTTTGGTAAAAAAAAGTAACACTATTTTTTATACTTAAAATTAACTGAATCAAATAGAAATAAAACCACGTGGGTAAACCCGCGGTATGCCGCTAGTTTCGAGTATTTACATAAAGAAAATAGAAATATTTTTTTATTTTTCAAAATAAATTAAGTATGTACCTATAATTTCCTAAAAAGAAATAAAAAACATGAAGTTCATGAGAAAATATTAACTACAGCACCAAGAAAAATGTTATTTTTTAGCTTATATTTTTTATCGATCGCCTGAATGATAACTTTGTGTCCCGGCCTAGTAGTTGAATGACCGGATTCACTGTATAATTTTATATGCAAATAATATGCGAAGCAATGAATTAATATTGTGCTTTTTTGTCTTAAATGTCAATGAGACATCTGCAGTCGTGTAGACGTCTTCGATGGCTCGTTTTCACAAGTCGTTAGCCCGTATGCGGGGCAGGCGGCATGCTGGATAAAGACTTGTGAGAATGTACTAGCTAGTCGTTATCTAGCATGCTGCCTAGCAACCAATATCATAGCAATGAGCGACAAGCAGGCCGGTAAGCAACCAATGAATGTCCTCGGTTGTAGCTTTAACAAAATCCCCTGCACCCCGTATACGGGCCCTTACGACCATTGAGAACGCTAACCGCATGTAGTCCCTGTTTGCTTTCTAGAAACCTCCCGCACCCCGAATACGGGCCCTAACAAATAGGGAAATTGAGCCATAATAGATGGCAGGTATCATCATTGTTAGACCCTTGGACCCTCTAGAATCTAGGTTTTATAACGTCTGTTTCTGCATGCGTAGCCATTTCCCAAGCAACGTTGAAGTCGGCTTCCAGTCTCACCGGATCAGATGAATACCGTATTTTCAACAGAGCGATCATTTACTCCTATTTGGACGTCTAGATTAGATCTCTATCAAATGATAGAAAAGTTGTCTAAACATAAGCTAATAAATACTTCAACTTTCAATTTTATTGTGTACTAGCTGTGCCTGCGACTTCGTTCGCGTGGATGACGAAACTTATCAATGAGTTTTTAACCGCAAAATTAAGTTTGTTTTTTATTGTTTATACTTTTCCGGGATAAAAACTGCCCAGTGTGGTGCCCAGGATAATAAAAAATAATTATACCAAGTTTCATCGTAATCGAACCGGTAGTTTTTGCGTGATACCTGAACAAACAGACAGACAGAAAGACAAAAAAAATTTTTTTCACCCTTTTGGGTTCGGTGTCGGTCTAGTAACACCCCCGCCATTTATTTTTTTGATATTTTCAATGTACAGAATTTTCACTTCTACAGATTTATTATAAGTATGTATAGATTTATTAATTTGTTATACATAGAAAGCTATTAGATAGATGCAATTAACTTTAAAGGTTAAAAGCCGATCTGATCTAGATATTTAATTTTATACGAGCTTTGATTGATAAACACCCTTCTCTTTTACACCCGGTTGTGAATTATTTGTAAAACGTGTTTAAAATATTTGTTTAAAAATGTCAAATTAATGTGAATCTTTCGCTTTTAGTTCTGACTAACCTTTGCTTGACTTAGTTTGGTTTTGTCTTTCAAGATTATCAGATGGAACTAAACACCAGTATGTTATAGAGCGACTGTCTATCTGACAAACAGAACGCATTTACTGGATATACAGTAAGGACTTTGAATAAATTTTATAGTGTCTCTTCTCATTTGAAATGATCTTATAATTCTTACAAATGACACCTCAATTAATTACATAGGTATATACAAAAATAACTAAAAACAATATTTTTTCCTTTCAAAGTTAAGTAAAAAGCGACACCCCTGAGTGAAAGAATTGTAGTTCACGGCCGTACGTTGTGAAAGCCCTGCGTGCGAGGGAGACGGCGATATCGCTGTCCCCCTCGCACGCTACCTAGCTGACATAATACGGTAAAGGTTGGAGAAAATTTACAATAAAAAATATTATTTTGTACGCCATTTTGTGTTTTAGATTTTGGCCTTATTTAGCTTCAAATAAGTTATTATTTGAATGAGGTTTAGTGAATTGTAGATTAGATTTACAAATTATGTGGTCCAGGTTTTAAAAGTTGGGTTGTACAGAATGTTTAACCGACTTCATAGAGAAGGAAGTTCTCATCGTTATCGTTTTGTTTATATTATTATTTGATGAAATATCTTTTGTATCTTCTTGCTTGGGATTTAAGCAGTGGGTTTATTTTTGAGTTTATTACTTTATCATAGTGAAAGTTTATTTTATGGCCAGTATAATCACATCCAGGACTATATCCACCAAAGACAACGTGTTTTTTTTTACTTTTACCAAGCATTCGCAACTATTTACCTCAAAAATTAATTTATTTTAGTAAATAACCCTTTAAAACATTATAATTAATTAATATCGACTTAATAGTTAGTTAGTTCTTATATAGAAGAGCCTTCAGAACATCCAATAGTCGGGTATTTGTCGTTTCTTGTATTCCGACAAGGTCGCCCGCCAGCCTTGAAACACAACCATGTAGGTATAAGACACTCCTATTGATAGGTATTATTTAAATAATTTTATTTGGAATACCATTATTTTTAATATTTAAAATAAAAAAAGTTATGTCTGTTTGTTTGTTATACCTTTACACTTAAAATGCTGTAACGGTTTTGATAAAACTTGACGTGGAGTGTTTGAATTGTAAAATTTCTAAACATGTTATTGGTTAACATAATGTAAAAATACATCGACTTCAATTAGAAAAAAAAACTTAAAAAAATAATTAGGTAAGTACTATTATTTATTTTGATATCAAAATCTACTAAATGGATTGAAGAAGATTAACGTGAACGACCTCTAAAGTATTATTGATGAAAAACAGAACTTAACTCAATCCACAATCGCCAGAAGTATAGCGTATCCTAAATAAAAAAAAAACATACTTTTTCTTTTGAAGTCAGTGAAAAAGTCGAACTAACAACACATAGGGGTCCTGACCAAGATGGGGTGCACAATCGCAATATCAGGAAAAATTAATCAATTTTTTGGTTCAGAAGTGGAATTTTATTAAAAAAAATACAAACGACAAGAATCCTTTAGAATTTTGATCAACACAACATAACAATTAACCAAATACTGCAAACTTCAATCTATACTTATAATAAATCTGTGAAAGTGAAAATTCTGTACATTGAATTTTCACTTCTACAGATTGAATTGAATATCAAAAAAATAAATGGCGGGGGGTGTTACTAGACCGACACCGAAACCAAAAGGGTGAAAAAAATAATTCTTGTCTGTCTGTCTGTTTGTTCAGGTATCACGCAAAAACTACCGGTCCGATAACGATGAAACTTGGTATAATTATTCTTTATTATCCTGGGCACCACACTGGGTAGTTTTTATCCCGGAAAAGTATAAACAAAAAAAAAACAAACTTAATTTTGCGGTTAAAAACTCATTGATAAGTTACGTCATCTACGCGAACGAAGTCGCAGGCACAGCTAGTATTTAAATAAAACGATTGGGAAAATGGCTTATGTGACCTTAATGGCGACCAACACAGATTATCACAACAATTCCGTAGAGTTGGCGAGCAAAAAGGCCGTTTCTTCTTGACAGCCTCCTTTTATAGACTACCGCAGGGTAGTTGATGACGTTGTCTCGAAACTCCTTAAACTATAATATTGTTAGTCAGTTAATAATATTCCGAGAATAATTATAAAATAGCATCACACAGTCGTTCGGTAACATGTACTTTATTCACAACTACATACATTAATAAAGTATTATATTTATTACTATAGTTAGGTAATAATGTCGTGGTGGCCTAGCGGTTCAATGAACGGATTTGCATGCACAAGGTTGCAGGTTCGAACCCAGGCAAGTACTTTACAGGCTTTTTCAAAGTTATATATATATGTACTTTCTTAATTATTCTAAGACACTTCTGACAAACGGTGAAGGAAAAACATCGTGAGGAAACCTGGATTCCAAAATTTGGGATCTGAAATCGCCAATCCGCAGAGAGCAAGCGTGGTGATCAATGCTCGTGCCTTCTCTATACGGGAAGAGGCCTGTGCCCAGCAGTGGGACGTTTATAAGCTGGATTATATATTTATTAAAATGTTTCTCTGAATTACAACCAGTTAAATAAATATGAAATTACGTGATGTTTTGATGGGAGAGAAAATCTCTTTGTTTGACAAATTAAACTGTCGCGTCGTAACAAATTATACGAAGTTGTTTCCGTCTCTTTTTAGCAAAGAATGTAAGAAAGAGATAGTTTGTAGATGTTTAATTCAATCAAATAATAATCTTAATATATATAAATCTCGTGTCACAATGTTTGTCCTCAATGGACTCCTAAACCACTTAACCGATTATAATAAAATTCGCACACCATGTGCAGTTCGATCCAACTTGAGAGATAGGATAGTTTAAATCTCAAATTATAGTCGCAATTTTAATTTATTGCTAATTATTTGTCTGTTATTATATACAAAGGCACCCGGAACGGGACCTAGGTATTCACGCGGGTGAAACCGCGGGACACAGCTAGTATTATTATAAAAATGAATTGCTTTTCGTTAGTCTCGCTAAAACTCGAGAACGGCTGCACCGATTTGGCTAATTTTGGTATTGAATTATTTGTGGAAGTCCAGGGCAGGTTTAAAAGGTGAATAAATACGAAAATGTTCGTAATTAAATAAAAAAAAAAAAACAATTTGTTTTAAGTTTATTTTATACAAAACTTTATTTATCGATTGAGGCAGTACGAAGTCTGCCGGGTCACCTAGTTTATAAATAAGTTGTCCTTGTTTCGATGTTTATAAGATAATTGATAAAACATTATATACCAATCTTTAATTCTTATCATAAATAAATTTAACCCTGATATTGAAATAAAACTACTTGTTACGGATTATATCGCGGTTTATTATAGGTATATTTTAGGTCCTAACCTTTAAAAAGTAAATTTATTTTAATGTCTATTATTCGCGTAAATCTAAGAAAGCACTGTAACCCTGATATTTTAAAATTCCGTTTAACAGAATAGTTAGTTAATCAATCTGTCAAACCATACATCTATTACCGTGATTGTCACTCTAACCAACCAATACTTGACATTTGATTCCAAATAATAAACAAATTTCCATACTTATAATACAAGAACAAACACTTACAACTACACTAAAATTAAATCTTATACCTATAAATAAATAAAACTAACACGCGTCAAAAAACTCATCGTCATCCTTGTCAATGGCGGGAAACGTGCCCAGAAGGCTGGCAGCATTGCCACGTTGAATGGCTATGCCGATTCTCTGTGCAAGGAACAAACCAGCTCTCTGATCACGAGTAGAGTCTACCAAACGTTGTGACAGTTCTTTAAAAAGATTTCGTTTACTCGGACCCCATGACCCGAGCGTTTCAACCCCAAACGGCTCGAAAATATAATTTCCATAATCTGTGTGACAATTTTTTTTTTTTATGTAACCTGTTTTGTTTCCCTCTGCTGGGCAAAGGTCTCCCCCGTCTGACTCCAGACTTTTCTGTCCGGAGCCAAATTACACCAATCACTTAAGAAGCGATCGATGTGACAATAATTATAGTATTTTAATTAACGGCTCCCTGCTGACCCTACATCGCCAATAGATTTACCATATTTTATCACAAACCATCGTTCAAACAAATAAGGAACGCTCGCTATCTCCCTCACGCATATACCTCCGTCTCGCTCTACCCGGTTCAATTTTATACTTATTGATTCGAGTCGAAACTCTTTGGTACCGTTAGCATGTTAAGTGATTATTTTTTTCTTTTTTTTGTTTTTGATACAGAGTGTGTTCTTTGTAAGCGAATTAGTTTTGGCGTTTTTTGGTTTTGTTTTGGGTCTTAAATGTTTAAATGCTGTATTTGTGTTTTAATGTGTTGAGTTGAGTATTATCCTGCTTTTTTGCTTTTTGGTATTTAGTTGGTTGATAAAACTGTTTTTGAACATTTTTATTGCAATACGTTTTTTAAGTGCAAAATTTCCGCTTGTATGTCATTTTTGACGACCTCCGTGGTCGAGTAGCGTACGCACCGGTTTTCAAGGTGTCGCCAGCTCTGAGGTCCCGGGTTCGATCCCCGGACGGGTCAATGTAGAAAACCCACTTTTCTACATTGTCCCGGCTCTGGGTGTTTGTGGTACCTTCGTTGTTTCTGAATTCCATAACACAAGTGCTTTAGCAACTTACTTTGGGTTCAGAGCAATGTATGTGATGTTGTCCGCATTTATTTATTATTTATTTCTTTATTTATTTTGCGAGTATACGTTTGTTTCCTGCTTTTAATATTTAATGTATCATGCATTCCCTGAGTTTGTTTCTACATTTCTTCTCAGGGTAGTCAGTTAGGAAATGTCAACTTCATCTAGCTTAGGAAGACATTGTAAAAGTGATTTATATAGTCCTACTTACAAGAATAAAATATTTCATTTCATTTATTTCATTTCATTTCATTCTATTTTAGAGCTTTGGCTCCACACGTTATGTCCTAAGATTATGTGGTGATTTTTTTGTTTTATTTTTGAATTTGAGTGACATAGTTTTTATTTCCTAATCTCATAACGTATTATGTAATAGTTGTCATCGCATTTACATGATGCTAGTTCAATCAATGGTGTATAGGGTCAATGACTTCTTAACCCACCCATCAAAATCCAAACCTCACCACCTACCGCTTAACTTGAAACATGAATCAATATTGTTCGATGTTAATATTTATAGCACATATAATTGAGTGTTAGGTATCAATAAGATTCCCACAACACTCATCGTAATGTTATTTGTTATGACAATCAATGTAAATGTTTTTATTGCGTAATACAGGTTTTTATACTAGAGTTTTTTTATGTAGTGGTCATGTATAGTGGGCAGAAGAGATATAATATAGAGTCGCATGTGATTTTCGCGATTGAGAAATTGATTTTTTGTTTGATTAGGATTCTGACAGACTCTCACGTAAAGTGTGTTAAGTAGTAAAAAGAAAGAGATAAAATTACCATTTAAGTGTTGTGGAAATGCATTAAACAATGTGTATAGGTATATTTTCCATAACACGCGTGCTTTAGCTAATTACTTTGGTTTCAGAGCAATGTATGCGATGTTGTCTGTATTCATTTATATTCTTTCTCTTTCTGTTTTATTTTGTATTCGTATCCCATAGATGGACTATAGTGATAAGTTTTTTTTTTAAGTATCGAGGAAATAACTAACTAAAGGTTGATTAATTAATGAATATTGTTATTTTTTTAATAATAATATACTAATTAATTAGTAATAAAACTAATAAATTTTTTGACAACTTTAAAAATGTTTGTTTAAATATAAATATTTAATTCTTGTATTATATTCTTGTAATATATTGAATCAATCAACATTTAAGTGAATAAATTTTACATGACATTTCATTGTTTCTGCTGACGGTAGATCGTAACAATTCTGTATCCGCGCGCGTACCTGTCCTGTGCTCATAATATCTGCGGATTTACTTTAACTTTGTTAATGGTGAGCTAGTTATCTTTGACCAGCTGTAGGATGGGTATAGGCTAGTGTTATAACATAAGTCATAAGTCTTGTATTAGAATTGTAAATAAATATCTTTTATTTTTTACGCATTATTATAAGACTTTGAATTAATTAGAACAACAAAAAAAAAGTATCGTCTACTATATCGTATTCTATGAAGTACTTTTTTAATGTCAATAGCCAGCATTAATTCGCCCACCCATTTAAAAATATAAGAACTAAATCGTCCAATACATCACAATGGTTAAAAATTTATTTACTCGAATACAAAAATACCTAGCTATCATTCGTCTACTCTTGATCAAAATCTCAAATGTTCCATTCCACTTTCCCGGATGAAGCGATGATTATGAGGGCCTAATTCAGCTTCTTGTTCCACAGCTGGTCGGCGCCCCGTGCGGCCACCACGGCCAGTACACCTTCTACAAGGCTCTCCGGCTGACGGGAGCCACCGAGAAGATCATCGCCATCGGGGACTTCTTCTTCGTCAGGGTCTGGCAGGACTCCGAGCTCGTCTCCATAGGTAACGTGACCAGGAACTCTTAACCTGGTAGATTTAGGAGTAGCTGAATTACTTATGCTCACAACCTTTTGAAACCAACTAGCTGGAAATGTGCTTAAAAGTGTATTAGGCATAGTTTTCGGACACAAAATGTTTTTATTTATTGAAAAATTACTGAAGTCGTTTCAATATTATCCTAGTTGTCCTTGGGATGAACTTCTTCATCATCAAAAATAGTAAAACAGTTTCTTCACGTAAACTTGAAGAGCTCTGTCCTATCTTACACGCGTTTTGAAAAAAACGTAGATACTATTTTACTACCTGAACCAGATCCTCTTATTAGATCTTTGCTAAATTCTTTGTGCTTATGTATAAACTTTGTTTTTAAGGTAGTTAGCCATTTCACTATGTATAATGAACATTTTAGATTTAGACCATACACCGCCTTACCCAAATGTCTTTCTGTTTTGGACTCTATAAAATTCTGATATACAACTTTCTGGTCACCAGGAGAGTTGCAACTGCTCTGGACGGACAGGGTGTCGGACCAGACGCTGGTGAGCCTTCGCCTGTACTTCCTGCCGGAGAACACGCCGGAGGGCAGGAACCTGCATGGAGAGGTAGGTCTAGATGCTTCTAGAAGGTTCTAGAGATATGTGAGTAGGTCTACAGGAGTGATGAGGGGATTAGTTCTTTGATGATTGATGAGTATTATATTTCACACTATAAAGCTTTTAAAACTTTCTTTGTGTCTTTATGTCAAGGTTTTTTCTGGTGCAAGCTATACTCGTAAATAATTATTTTTGTGACTGTTCGGCTAGTGAAGGTTGAGAGTTTGAGAGTCATCTCTGCATTTTTCTGTAATGCTATAAACGTAAGCGGCTGATCTGATGATGGAGCCAGAAGATGGCTATAAGAACTGTATCGAGTTTGGACACCTTCTATTCGTCTTGACAACGATTGTCATCGTAATCCTAAAGACAAGAACTTTTAGAAGCTTGACATAAAGTCATATACGAGTTACCACTGAACTTTGGCTATGTAAATTCTTATACAAATAATATTGTTCTGCCTGCGATCCAGTCCTGATTTTGACATTCATGAACTTGACAAATTTTATTTTTTTTACGATATTATCAGTCCAGAAGTACACATTATATATATATATATATATATATATTAATTGACCTTCTGTTAGTTATGTCCATAGTGAAGCTAGTTCCATAAGTGATGGTTATCGATTTAGTTCTATAATTGTCTGACCTGGATGGCGGGTCGTCAGCCTCCCAGGGTCGCGGCTAGACACCCGGGAATTCATAATAATAATATAGGAATCAGAACATTTTCCTTAAAAGTAAATAAAAGAAATACCTGATTTAATTTTGGCACGGATGCTAAGATAAGTTTAAAGTGCGTAACTGTGTCTCAGACCTCAATCTAGGCATCGTTCATAAATTAATAGATAGGTTTTGATGCAGTTTTTGTATTAAAATAATTTTCTACTAAATATTTTTCTTTATTGCTGAGTGTCAAAGGGTGATCATAGTCATATTTGATATTTAAATTAAATCCTGTGGGTAGAGACGAGTATATTGATTTTGATAACCTTTGCTTAACACAAAGGATACTTATATCCTTGAGTCCACAGAAATAACGAGGGTAAAACCGTAGGAAACAACTAGTTGTATATACGAATGAATGTTATTGAGATATGTGTTACATCCGAAATTCTCAGCAAGCAGTAAAATACATTACAAATGGCGATATATTTATATCTGACCTTATTTCTGAAACCAAAGGGTTTGGACAAATTCCTATTTATAAACCCTAAATTATTATAATACACGGAGGTCACACAGTCGCTCTATAACATACAGGGCCTCGATTCAGCTATTTGAAATGATTTTATTGGACGGTCAGTGTACTTGTCATTGTGCCTAATTTTCGTATTCAGATCAGCCTACAATAAAATATCATTGAACTTTCGAAGAGAATAATCGTAATGACCAATTAATGATCGTAATGACCAATTAATGATCGTAATGACAGCAGAATGCCAATTATCGTAAAAATGACCAAATGAAGCAGGTCATTCGGTCAATCCAAGCAACTCTAAAATAGCGGAATCGATGTCCTGGTGTTCAGCTGGCGGTGAGACTGGGAGCCGAATAACATAGTGCGGAGAAAACAACGTAAAATTAATAGTAATTATTTGATTAATTCAGATAATAAGTTATATTAAAGCTGATGTTATAATAATGACGTGTTTTTTATATGATTAAGTAGATGGTTTGATAATGGGTATCGAGATAACTGCTAAACTGCTGTTTTTGGATGACTGGTAGAAATGAAACATGATACATTTGGAAAAACCAACTCTGGATGTTACTTTGTAGTAGAATATGAAATACATTTTTGTAACAGTAAAAGAAGGTACGAAAATAGAGGAACGAAAATCTCCTTGTCAATTCCCATAAAGAAGTAATGTTTGTAAGTTTATGTAATATATTAGATTTATCTTCAAAATAAATTCAAAAATCTTTTGCCGATCGATACTATGTTTCTGAATTTCAAAGGGTAGGTTGTATGTTGAAAACGATTCCAATGCAAGAAAATCCTCGATCAAAATACTTATAAAATATTTATTTGGATAACCACCATAACAACAACAAAAACATGACCTAAATAAACTACAGAACCCGACTCTAAACCGCATTTCCCCGCGAGCCCCCAAAACGATTCGTTTAAAATAAGTGAAGCTCAGAAATCGAGAGAGCGCTGCGAACGTGGTCGCTATAGCTATCTCCCTCGCACGCGCACGTTGCTATAGTGCCGTCCCACTCTAATCCCTATTTGGTAACACCAACTATTTCATGGATGAAATTACTGTTTGCGCGTGGTCTGAGGTATAGGAGGTAGCGGGAGCGATTTTGGTTTTGGTAATATTGACAATAATGATAGATTTTTTGGTGGAATTTGTGTTATTTTCTTAATATAGAGTCTTGAATTTGTGTAGTAATTAAATTTACTATGTGCAATAAATGGTGCAGAGTTTAATAAAAAGTTCGTTGTTAAATTGATTATTAAGTATTATCAAGTTCATTTTTACATGGCTATGATATAATATTTTATTGCAGTGTTTAGTATTGCAGATATTTGCCTTTTATAAATATCGTTGCGATACACACAATTTCAGTAATAATAATAATTACTTAAATTGCCTAAAGAAAACTACAAATCTTAATTTTATCTTATCTTATAAATTACAGCACATATTATATTTTCTCCTAGGTTTATTACATCATGTCTAATGTTATTATAATTTATTTGTAAAGTTAATAATTTTGGGTCAATCTAAGTTATTTATTAATTTATTATCATTCACATTCATCTAAGAAATTGAGAGAATTATCTCACTTCTATGACAGAAAAACAACTTCGGAAAATAAATAAATAAGTACTCACTATTATTATATTTGCAAGCTAGATCACATAATAATATATGATTTTGTCAAATTAGTCTCAGTCTCATTTTTCAACCTATTTTTATTACCTAAACGAATTGCAGAAAAAAACTATCGAACCTTTATAAATACAGTTTTATTTCTACGAATAGGGATGATGATTTTGTCCCGTAAACAAAGACTTATGAAGAAAAATAACAATTTTTGCTTAGACGTGACGTCACAAGCCCCACTCCCGAACTTTAAAGCGGTTCTTCGTATTTTTTTATTGATTTGATAAAAGAAAAAACACGTGTCTATTATATTTTGATTATCTAAATGGCGGACTAAATACATTTTGACTTTTCATACCTATTCATCTTCCCTATTATCAATATAGCACTTAATATTTTTAGATAAATAAATGTGGTATGTCTTTAGGTCATACAATACATAAAAATGTTATTCTCAGAAAACTAAACTTAAGTATAAGACTCTGTCGATTTATATTATCTATAAGATATGAGGGATTTCCTATTGCCAAGTAATTTTCCTTATCATTCAGATTTAAATGATAACAATGTATTCAGTTATCTTTACTATTATTATTACTTACTCAATATTTCACTGATAGATATTATCGTCATATTTCATCGTTGAGTAAGTTTAATATTAGTAGACGATAATTTTGATATTGTTTACTAGCTTTTGCCCTCGGCTTCGCCTGCTTAAATGACGGTTATCGCGGCAAAAAGTATTCTGTAACTTAAGTTTCATCAAAATCTGTTCAGCAGTTTAGCCGTAAAAGAGTAACAAACAGAAAGACAGAAATACTTGTGCATATATGTATTATATTAGATTAGAATTGTTTTTGAAATTAGACGGCTAATCAACGGCTTTTTAAATCAATGAAATTAATCACAACTCATTTAATTCAAAACATTTCGACGGAAAATATTAGATTTAGACTGTAACACAGTTTAATCACTAAATGACGTCACTCCAATTATATCAAAAACTATGTTCTACAAGAGTCTTAGAATAAAATGGAAATAACATTAACAAAAACACATTACTTCACAATTTACATACAGAACACAGAAAAAACTAGAAAAAAACGTTAACCCTATTAAAACAAAATGTCTGCTAGCAAAATTCGAAACTTAAGTACAAAAGAAAAAATATCTATGTATTATTTGTTTTCCCTTGTACCACAAAGCCATACCTATTGCTTATCTCGTGCACGCGATATTCGACCTTAATGCCTTGCGTTAACCGTGAGATTCCCTTGCACGGCTCAGGAGTAATTTTGTAGTACGGTATGGGGATTTTTGTAGTTCGACCTAAAGTTCTTGAGAGTTGGTTTGCAATATTTTTTGGTTATTGATTTAGTGGTATTTTAGTTTTGTTTCGTATTGTTTGTTTATTGAATCGGTTATATAAGTGTTGATAGAATAATTTTGTTGTTGTGATAAACTATATTGCAGAACTTTTAATAATGTCTTCTTTATATTTATTTGGGTTCTATTTATCCTTGATTTAGACATATAATATTATGTATGCATATGTAAGACCACGTGTGTTATTGCAAAGCATAAGGATACTTAAATGCCGTAGGCCACACAATATTTTCTACCTGCCCTTTCAAGAGAGACCAATAAACAATACTAAAGCTAATCATTATTCTTCAATACAATAAATAACATATTATATATTTCAGCTTTAATTTCTAAACTATAAAACCAACACAAGTAATAATAATACCATAAAGTATCAAGTCAGTTCGCTACAGTACACAATACACTAGAACTGCGACGCGCCATGTGACGACTTTAGGACAAGGACTGCAGTGGAGCCGTGTGTGACCTAAAATATTTTGTATAATCAATATTTTGAATTTTATTTGTTTAATTTTTGTATTAATGTAACTTAAGATATAACAAGTTTGTTAGTAATTTTACTAAATAAATTATGATCTGAAATCGTCAATACGTAAATGAGCAAGCGTGGTGATCAATGCTCGTTCCTTCTCTATACCAGAGGTATTTGCCCAGTAGTGAGACTGTTACAGGCTTGTTACATTATTTATGATAGAGTTTCGGATTCAACCTAACTGTTATCAAGACACTGATACTTGGTCAATGTAAAGATAAAGGGAATTTCCTGGTTTTCTGTTACTTCATAATTAAACATCTTCTATATCGATCTTTTCATATTATAAAACAAAGTACCCCGATGTGTCTGTGTGTCTGAACGCGATAATCTCAAAAACTACATTATAGTTAAAGTATAATTCATTATCTTCTGTGCAAAGCCGGGGTCGGTCGCTAGTTGTACATATTTATTACGAGTTTGTATGGTTTGTAATAATTTTGCTTCGACAGCGAAATATTTATTATAAAAACACGTACGGTTGCTTTCAGAAGGTAGGTATTATTATATCTCTAAAGTTTTAGTCAACTCGTTATTGATAATGTATATGTATGCGAATTACTGAACCGTAATGAACGATAGCTATATACTTTATTTTCTATGTGCGACATAGTTAGAAGTTATAGATAATTGGGTGTTTTGAGTCATTAAAACTTGCTTTAAATGAGGCAATTCCATTAAATAAATAAATAAATGCGGACATCACTTACATTGTTCTGAACCCAAAGTAAGTTGCTAAAGCACTTGTGTTATGGAATTCAGAAACAACGAAGGTACCACAAACACCCAGACCCGAGACAATGAAGAAAACCCGTCCGGGGATCGAACCCGGGACCTCAGAGCTAGCGACACCTTGAAACCGGTGCGTACGTCACTCGACCACGGAGGTCGTCAGATTGTAGGGACACAGGCTAGGAAAGTAGCTAAAACGTTGTATATTATTTTCTGTAATTACATACTATTATTATAATACATTTGTAATTTGAAATAATGTGGTGAAAGAATAATAAAAAAATTATAAATCTAAACGTATCTCTTTATGTCTGTTATGCTGTCTTAGCTAAACTGCTGATCAGATATTGATGAAATTTAACACGAAATTGATTTAAACATCATGTTATTACTAATGTAGTCTTATTTTTTTAATTTCGATAACCTATATCCACGCAGTTTTGTTAGTGAATGACAAAAAGTAACCGAAAATTGCTAAATAATTTAAGCGGAATTAGTAAAAATGTAATTCGAATGGGCAGTTTGGCAAGTATGTGAGTTTTGAGTGTCCCTAGGTATATGTTTATCTTATCTTTGAGTTCATTCTCTGTGTAAATAACTGATAACACCGTCGCGTACAGTCGAGTACAGTGCTGGTAAGTGAAATAGTATTATTTATTTACTAGGATATATTGTTGAAAAAAAAGGGTCGTCATAAAAAAAAATTGTATGGTATCAGAAATACTGTTATTGTGTTGTGATTAAGAGATGTTTACGTTAAATAATACCCCACTCCAACGATCTTTTAATATACCATTAGAAATAAAGACTTATATTTAATATACTTAGATAATTGCTAGCCTTGTGTAAACACAACCGCACGAAATACATATAGCTAGTTTCGTTATTTCGTTATAATATTTGGCAATTTACATTATTATTAATATTTTTCTCCCATGTATGAGATAAGTCTAAACAAACTAATTATTTTACCTGGCTTTGCCTATCTAAAGTAAAAACTCGTGAATAACCTTTTAATAGGAACTCCCTTTGAAACATTCACCAAATAAAAATTTTAGTCTTATTTCCGGAGAAAAAACAATTAACAATACTAATTTCCCAATTACTGCCTCGTTGGCCTAGTGGCGCTAAGCGCGACTGCTACGCTAGAGGTCTTGGGTTCGATTCCCAAGTCAACCAAGGTGTTATTGGGTTTTTCTATGAAATTCTCAGTAGCAGGTCGGAGTTTGGATTTGTGCCCGGTTAGTGGCAATAGGCTCGCCCCCTATTACATGGGACCTAAACATACCGGCGAACTGTGGGTGTACATTGGTACACCTCTGCCTAACCCTTCGGGGATACAGGCGTGATGGTATTTTATGTTATGTTAATTTCCCAATATATTAAAAGGTGAACCCTGCAGTTGTTAGCAATAATATAATATTTAACCTCTTCTAGGTATTACAAAGCAGAAATATTTCTGGGAAACCCAGTTAATCATGAATAAACTGCCCACGATATAAACATGTGGTCTAAAGTAGGTATATTTTACTTAAATAGTTTTTTTTAAAGATAACTGTTGATAACTAAAATATTTGGTTTGAACTTTAATTTATTGGTTTGTCGTTATTACTGCCTGACCTACTAAATGCTGTTCGTTGTGTATTGATCAGTTAAATTGTGGATTTAATTACCATAGTATTAACCTACCCAAACGGATACCCCGCTAATCAATTTGATCTGTTGTCAACATCAACTGTCATTGTCAACTGTGTTGTCAACTGATCACGACTGTGATTGGTCAACCAAAAGATTAACAGCCAAACACAGTGTTTAACATCACGTTTGACAGAAGATTAACAAATTTTTGTGTTGATCATCGTTTCAGTAACTAGTTGTTAGACTTGTAAGAGCATCTTAAATTTAAGTTTCGATTGAGTATACGAGTGTAAGAGGAACAGCTTTATCTTGCTAAAGTATTTATTTATCACGATTGAGTCACCTCATCACCTGATAGCAAGTACGTGACACGTACGTGAAATTATTATATTATTTAGGTAATTTGTTTTAGGTAACAGTATAATTGGCAATGACCCCTGAATGAATGCTTTAAAATTATAGTTATTCTGCTCTGGCCAAGAAATCAAAATCAAAATGTTTTTATTTCTTAGAAACCAAAAAAAGGGCGCTCAAGAAACATTACGTTAAATCTACTGACTCTAGTTGCACGGTTCCAAAGTGTCCTGCCTAGGAGAAGAGCCGGCAAGAAACTCCATAAGCCCAGCTATATCTAAATCATTATAACAGCTTTCTGAAACGAGTAGATAACAAATACCAGTAACAAACTTGACATATAAAGAATTAAAATGTTTACGATATGGTCTACTTTACGGTAAGAATTGATATTTAACTTTCTATTTATTTTAAACTGCCTCGTTGGCCTAGTGGTTCTAAGCGCGACTGCTACACTAGAGGTCTTGGGTTCGATTCCCAAGTCGACCAAGGTGTTATTGGGGTTTTCTATGAAATTCTCAGTAGCAGGTCGGAGTTTGAATTTGTGCCCGGTCAGTGGCAATAGGCTCGCCCCCTATTACATGGGACCTAAACATACCGGCGAACTGTGGGTGTACATTGGTACACCTCTGCCTAACTCTTCGGGGATACAGGCGTGATGGTATGTTTATGTATGTATGTATTTATTTTATAAAATTACATTTAAGATTCATCAAACATTGTACTCATTAACAAATACGAAACAAAAAATAACAAACAGATATCACATTATATTCAAATAAATTATATTGTTTCTAAAAACCCTTTTTGAAGCAATCCTTTGTTCTCTCTCGAATATTTTTACCGTCCCCTCTCCATAGTTTCCGAGTTAAGCAATTATTTACCAGTGACGCGGCGGCCAGGGTTGCCAACCGACAGATTATATTTTTTAATGATGCCAACATTTGAATAATGTACGAGGTGTTAGCTTTTGCCGCGGGTTTGCTTCACTTTAATTGTATTTAACTTTATTTGGATTAGTACTTTATGAATAGCGACACATCTCCGGCTTAAAAAAAATACATACAAACTTTCCTTTGGAATTGGTCTATCCATTGGTTAACATCATATGAAAATTCGTTTGTTAGTTTTTGAGTTTATTGTGTTCAATCAATGGGGTCTATGTATTATAATGTGTGTAGATAGATAGATATACATATAGATAATAGTCTCATAAACGTGGTATAAAACTTCAAAGTTAATTTAGATTCTTTGAACATTAATTTTAATTATTTGCCTCTTACGAAAGTGATATTCCCGAAAAGTAATAAAACTCACCTTGAGTATAATTAATTGTAAATAGAAAAAGACTCAAGGAAATCGGTGAATTACTAGCAAAACCAAAAAACAGTCGTATTGAGAACCTCCTCTTTTTTTGAAGTCGGTTAATTAAGTTCTTAAATTCTTTATGTGATAATCGGGTTTCATTCTGAGCTGTTAGTATTAAAATATGTTTTTTTAAGAGATATAATTATTTAACCCAATTGCAAGAATTGGTTACCTACCTATTACAAAATATTATGGTATCTCGTTTTTAAATCTTAAGAGATAATATGATATGAATGTATCTAATAAAAGTGTATAAATAATATGATATATTATTAAAAGTCGTAGCGAACACTATGTCAATGAAATCGTAACTAACATTCCCACTGGTTGCAATAATACCCTCTTTTTTCAAAGTCGGTTAACCTAACCTTAAACATAATAATATTATCTTATGCATCTGTCGTTGCTTGTACAAGAGTTTTTTTATTATTTTTCTTTGTGAGTCGGTATCAACGTCAGCCTTATTTACAGAGGTATCGTCAGCAAAATAATTCTTAAGTTTTTAAGGATAATAAAATTAAGATTTTTACATATTTGCCGGGCCTGTTGGTCTAGTGGTTAGTGACCCTGACTGCTATACCGGAGGTCGTGGGTTCGATTCCCACCAAGGACAAATCTTTGTGTGATGAGCAGGATCATTTGTTCTGTGTCTAGGTGTAATTTATCTATAATATTATGTATGTATTATAAATATATAAGTATGTTAATCAGTTGTCTGGTTACCATAACACAAGCTCTGCTTAGCTTGGTATCAGATAACCGTGTGGGAGTTGTCCCGGTATAAAAAAAAAAAATATATATATATACTGTTACTCATTTTACTGTGTATTTACTGAATCGGTAAATACACAGTAAAATGATGAAAAAACTAAATATGTATTTGGCCACTAAAAAAATGAGAATTATTTCGTAGCCCGATAACAGCAAGTAATAATAAATGCCTTTGATTAACGTTTTTGTTTGACTAAACGCTCTGATCTCCGTAAAGGCTGGACCTGTTTTAATAGAACTTTTTCTTGCAGATATCTAGGTTATAGGGCTAATTATAAGCTTTATATTATTTTAGAAGGACACACATTCACATCGTGAGGAAACCTGGATTTCAATAAATTGGAAATCGCACTTGTGACCAAGCGTGGTGATCAATGCTCGTTCCTTCTCTACACATATATTAAGAGGCTTGTGCCCAGTACTGGGACATTTGACGGGCCTGTTGGTCTAGTGGTTAGTGACCCTGACTGCTGAACCGGAGGTCGTGGATTTGATTCCCACCCAGGACAAATCTTTGTGCAAAACATGAAGTTCCCATAAAAGTAAAACACGCAGACAAACTCGAGGCTATAAACTAGTATGTAAATTACCAGTGCTTTAATATATTATCAGTGAAATAATGAAGTTGTTTTTGCTATCGCTCCGCGCCTACATTGCTAGATATTGGCATTACTTGGTCGACTCAAAGGTACGCTCGTGAACACAAGTGCTAGAGAGTTTTAAATGTATTTTTTTTGGGTTTTTGAACGATTTTAAAGGTTGTGGTTGTTTTTAGTTATTGATATTTTAAAAGTGAAACGTATTTAAATAAGAGCTGTTGGGAATTTTTAATATATACAAGAAATAAGTTTTTGTTGAGCATGTATCTCAAAAACTTGGGAATAGATTTTGATTTATGAATACTTTTTTGTAATTTCGTTAAAATTGGTTTACAAGGTTAAGAATTTGGACCGTTAGGTAATCGTGTCGTAGTAAAAAAAATATTTTTTAGGTAATAAAATAAAATAGTCAAAAAAATTATTTTGGATTATTTTTTTATTATTATTGTTTTATACACTAGCCCACAGCTGGGCAAACATTAAACTCCTCAAACAGTACAATATATTTTAAATCTCAATCGTATGTAAGTCTGTACGTGTCGTCTCCACCTTGACACGAATGCATTAACTTCAAATTACAATGTATTGAGATAAATACTGTAATTTAACGTGGACTACAGAAAAATATAAGTAGGTACGATTTGAAATTATGTGAAGGTGATTATACAAAGAAAAACATAGAGAAACAAATTAGGCTATTTGAAATACGGCACCCGTTTTTTTGACTTCATTTAAAAATTCAAGGCTGTTTTTGGTAGCTTTTCTTCCTGCTTATTCGAATGGCTGTGGGACCCGTAATTATTTATATGTATGTAAAGGTCTTCTTATGCTTAAAAATCTAGTATCTACTACGGAGTTTAACATAACATAACATACTGTCACGCCTGTATCCCCGAAGGGTTAGGCAGAGGTGTGCCAATGTACACCCACAGTTCGCCGGTATCTTTAGGTCCCACGTAATAGGGGGCGAGCCTATTGCCACTGACCGGGCACAAATCCAAACTCCGACCTGCTACTGAGAATTTCATAGAAAAACCCAATACCACCATGTCGACTTGGGAATCGAACCCAAGACCTCTAGCGTAGCAGTCGCGCTTAGCGCCACTAGGCCAACGAGGCAGTTAGTTTTAGACTATACCCAAATATAAATATAATCTATATAAAACACAGTAGGCAAATAAATGTCATCCTTTATAATGAAACAAAAAGATCAGTTAATTGGTAATTATGTGCAATTAATTTGGCGCGCGGACTGCGGTTTACGGAGGGACTGCTGTTTTAATTATACATGCTTTTATTATTGTTGAAGTTAGATTGTAACGATAATGTTATTGTTTGGAAGGTTAATATAACATTATAATTCTCTTATAGGTTAAATAATATTGCACACAAATGAGACGACATTTTTTTTAAAACAAAAGTGCTGGATTGATTTTGATGAAATCTAGGGTATATTTCTTGAATTTGGATTTTTTGAATATTGTTTTGATTATTTTTTGTAATTGGTCCACATTTACCGTAATAGGACATTACATAGGTACATAAAAAAACAGAAGTACAGTTGAATTGAAACAATCATCATTTTGAAGTCTGTTGATAATAAGAAGTGGAATTTTACATAAAATATATTAAATATTAGCCATTGTTGCCAGTTTCAATATACAGTAACGACGATGTTGCTATTTATAAATAATATTTAATTTTTCTCATTATCATTTGTTCAGTGCCTCTAAAAATTGACCATGTAACTATGGTACTAAAAGTACCTAAAATCTAATTATGTTAGTATTCTTACTAAAACCCTTTAGTTAATGGATTCCAAAACAATTACAAAATAATCATATCGTACTTAAAATTAACAAAAATAATCTAAAACTCAGTAATTGGCGTTCTTTCATCAATGTCATTCACTCTACAAATGAATTTAGACCTTACCACCTTACATTAAAACACATATTTGTACGTCCACTGTAATTTAAATTGATTTGGAACCTTATTGCTTCGAAATAAAGATGATTTTGTTTTGACGTTATCTATGTTAAAGGATTTTGTTCTTTAATTGTATTGTGATAGAGTAGATTTTCAATAGATATGGTTTTCTTGATTCAGATCACGATTTGAGTGTAATGTAAGTGTGGTAGGGGGGCCATGGGTTCTTTATTTAAGGGACCCTGTTGATTAATTATTGTTTTTTCATTTTGGATTTTATGGGTTTTCGCTTTTTGAGTCTTAAATGACATTATTTAATTGAAATTATGCTTTTGATTTGTGTTTTATACTTCTGGAAATTGTGAATTTATAATTATTTAATAAAATGTATTTTTGTGTGGAAACACATAAAGTCTCACTTATCCTTTCGTGAATAGGATAAGAAAAAAAAAAAGATGTTGGTATAAATGATTCAACTCTGCAAATATTTCTCCTTTTGTGAATAAGATAAGAAAAATTCGACGACCTCCGTGGTTGAGACCCGAGACAATGTAGAAATGTGATTTTCTACATTGACCCGTCTGGGGATCGAACCCGGGACCTCAGAGCTAGCGAGACCTTGAAACCGGTACGTACGCCACTCGACCACGGAGGTCGTCTGTCTGTTAATTTTTTTTAGTTAAATATCTGTTTGTCTTTGTATGTGAGAAGAAAAAAGGTTCAAATTAAAAAAATTAAGAGCAAGCAAGTTTCTCACTATCACACTCAAGCTAGTAAGTAGATAATATAATAAAAATGCTTCATCTCAAATCTTCACATTTTGCAGCGTCAGAGAACCTTGACCTTTACTCAGGACATGAGTTCATATACCCTAGAACCTAGGTGACACGAGGAGACCTAGAACAAGCCTGCCATTGACGATAAACCCTTTGTGATTGCCTCTCTTTCATATTTAAATTATATGGGGACACACACGGCCATCTGATCCCAAACTAGGCTAAGCCTATGTTGAGCAGACAATAATAATATCCTAGGACAACGCACACACGGTTATCTGATCCCAAGCTAAGCAGAGCTTGTGTTATGGTAACCAGACAACTGATAAACTTACTTATATATTTCTAAATACATACATATTATAGATAAATTACACCCAGACACCAGAACAAATGATCGTGCTCATCACACAACATTTGTCTTGGGCGGGATTCGAACCCACGACCTCCGGTATAGCAGTCAGGGTCACTAACCACTAGACCAACAGGCCCGTCAATCAATTGATAAACATACTAATATAGTTCCTAATGCATACATGTTTTAGATACATAGGTGTGCCCTGTGGCTTCACTTGCCTTGCTTTTTATCCAAGACAAGAAGCGTGATGTATAATCCTAAAAAAAACCTTGATAATTTGGCTTAATTGAATGCTAAAAATAAATTAAATACTTTTTGTTGTTTTTGGGATTAGATTCGAAGAACTTTTTAGCATTATATTATAGTACTAGCGACCCGCTCCAGATTCGCACAGGTAGACAACACATTAATCATTACTAAGCAATACTTTTGACTGACTCTATCCATTGGTGGAAATTTGGAAAACAAATATGTAGAAATAATTGTAAGCTATATTCACTCTCGGAAGATATAACAAAATAATGTATTTACCGACGAAATTAAAAACCTTACCTTACTCCGTGACGACCTCCGTGGTCGAGTGGCGTACGCACCGGTTTCAAGGTGTCGCTAACTCTGAGGTCCCGGATTCGATCCTCGGACGGGTCAATGTAGAAACCAACTTTTCTACATTGCCTCGGGTCTGGGTGTTTGTGGTACCTTCGTTGTTTCTGAATTCCATAACACAAGTGCTTTAGCTACTTACTTTGGGTTCAGAGCAATGTATGTGATGTTGTCCGCATTTATTATTATTATTTTTATTAAAACAACAACAAGTATTTAATTTATTTTTAGCATTCAATAAGCCAAATTATCAAGGTTTTTTATAGAATTATAAAATATCGCCTGAAAAGGGTAAAAACGGACAAATTTTCCACCAGAATCCAGGAAAACATTTCTAAAAGGGCACCCTCAGTAAGGCTTGGCGTGGGCGTCGGTTGCCATGGCGACGCGCTCGCATTGAGACGCGGCAGTCCGCTCAACAGATTATTATATAAAAATAACTTGTTTTCCCAGCGTTTGTATCATTTAATTGCTTTCTAACTGCCCCTCAGTAAGCTAAGTTTTGACACACTTTCTGGCGTTTATTGATCTGGGCTTCATTTCAGCTATTTTAAATGCATGTCAGTGATCGGTCAGTGTACTTGCCATTGTGCTTAGTTTCGTATTGAGATAAGCCTACAGTAAAATCTCATTGAACTCTCGAAGAGAATGATCGTAATGACAGTTAGCAGAATGCCAATTATCGTAAAAATAATCAAATGTAGCAGGTCATTCAGTTAATTCAAGCAACTCTCAAATAGCTGAATCGAGGCCCTGGAATTTTGTACTTGAGTAAAAGATTAATTTTAATTTCAGTAACTAAGATATTGGATAATAATATAGGGGGAAAGGAAGACTGAAAAGAGTTGGATTTAATGTATAAATGACGGTATAAGAACTTAATGGAAGTAACTCTGTCTGTCTGTCTGTGACGCTTTGTCGACTAAACCACGCAACTGACTTTGATAAAATTTGTTTTGGATTAGCTTTAATTCAAAAGGACAAAGGTTATTTGTCGCCGCAATAGCTGAAATAAGATAGTTCAATAATGTAGACCCATAAAAACAATTACAGACATACAAAATCTAGTCTTAAAATTATAATAATATATAATAATCCAGCCTATAAACGTCCCACTGCTGGGCACAGGCCTCTTCCCATATAGAGAAGGCACGAGCATTGATCACCACGCTAGGTCACTGCGGGTTGGCGATTTCAGATCCCAAATTTTGGAATCCAGGTTTCCTCACGATGTTTTCCTTCACCGTTTATCACAAGTGTCTTAGAATAATTAAGAAAGTACATATAACTTTGAAAAGTTACATTGGTACTTGCTCGGGTTCGAACCTGCAACCTCGTGCTTACAAATCCGTTCATTGAACCGCTAGGCCACCACGAAATCTCAACAACAAATATTAATGTTTAGTATTAACTAGTTATTTGGCGTGTTTTACCGCATTTGTTTTGGTTGCTAGGATTTTAGTTGTACTAACTGTTTTGTTGTGGTTTTGCGCGCGACTTTGTCTATCGATTTATAAAAAAAAAAACACTTTTTTATATAGTAAAATAAAGTCGCTGCCGCTGTCTGTTCGTTTAGATCTTCTAAACTACTGAACAGATTTTAATGCACTTTTTCAACAAGAGATAGAGTGATTCAGGAGGAAGGTTTTGTGGTATAATACATGCATATTTAGTAGTGTACAGAAAAGTGTGAGAAAAGTGAGTGTGAAAAGTGTTTCTGTACAGAAAAGCTGATAAATTCCGGATACCGTGAGAAGCCGGGGCTTCTCTGCTTGTATAAATTAAATATAGTTTATTTACGGTTTAATGTTCATCAAATTTCATCAATAATCAACTGGTCTTTTTTGTGCTTGTTACAAACATACACATTTTGTAATTTGCTATATTGATACGTTTTTGTCTGTATCATATAAACAGACAAGCTCGCGTTATATACAAGTATTGGTAGGATTGTTGAGTGTATGTAAATAAACAGTGTCTCGAAAAGGGGAGACGCGTCAAAAAAGGACGAGCAATTTAAGTACCATGTGAGGTCTCGCACACACCCTATTCTGTTAATTAGTCCATATATTGTGGTTTTATTGTGTTTGTCCAATTAGAAGTGGGTATAAACCTATGTTAATAAATACTAATAAGATTATAATACAATTTTTTTTTTTCTGTTCCGGGACAACTCACACACGGTCATCTGATCCCAAGCTAAGCAGACCTTGTGTTATGGTAACCAGACAACTGATAAACATACTTATATATTTCTAAATAAATACATATTATAGATAAATTACACCCAGACACAGAACAAATGATCGTGCTCATCACACAAACATTTGTCCTGAGTGGGAATGGAACCCACGATCTCCGGTATAGCAGTCAGGGTCACTAACCACTAGACCAACAGGCCAGTCAAAATTAAGAATACTCTTTCTTTAAAAACTACATGATTTTTGTAAAAGCTTAGGGTGTTACTGTAATTAACACAAGGAAAGTAATACTTCTCAAACTGTATTTTATTGAAGTCATTGCGATCAACTTTACTAAGATTTTTTTGTTATTGATTGACTAAACATAAATACCATCACGCCTGTATCCCCGAAGGGTTAGGCAGAGGTGTACCAATGTACACCCACAGTTCGCCGGTATGTTTAGGTCCCATGTAATAGGGGGCGAGCCTATTGCCACTAACCGGGCACAAATCCAAACTCCGACCTGCTACTGAGAATTTCATAGAAAAACCCAATAACACCTTGGTCGACTTGGGAATCGAACCCAAGACCTCTAGCGTAGCAGTCCCACTTAGAACCACTAGGCCAACGAGGCACTCAGTATTTTGATAAAAAGCCCTTCATAAATATCTTTGTTTGATTATATTATTCTACTTTAGAAGTCTACATAAATGAATAAATACGTATAACAAGAAAGTCACAAACAAAATTAAAAAATCAATACTTCAAGATTCAAAAAATCTTCAATACCAAACGTGTGTCGACCCTACTAATCGGAAACAATGTGACGTAACAATATCTCAATACATACAATATTCTACCTTATGACCATTACGTAAGGTTAATAATCCAACGACATTTTAACGTAACTAGATATTGCTTTATACAATATTGAGTCTTATTTCAATGGCGTAAGGTTGATGTTAGATTGGAGAGTTGTTCATGTAGTAGTGACCGTAAAATTGAGTGTGTATGTGTGTGTATATTAAACATGGGCGGAGTGGAATAGCGTTGCAGCTCGGTTTTCATTCGGTTTTGTGACGTCACTGCAGCTGTTTTTTTGGTGTTTCGTTTGTTTTCTAATAGGTTATTTGTCTTGTTTAGTTTTTGAATTGTTAGGGTATATTTTTTTGCTTTCGTTTATACTTTTTGCATAAGTTTTTTATTTTGATTGCTATTATAACTACCTAATCATAGTCAAATGTTAGAAGCGTTATAAATTTTTGAACAAGATATTGACCTTAGTAAATATATCTTTTAGTTTAACAGTTTAGGAGAAAATGAGTTAAGTATTTATTTGTTAGGACAACGTTAGAGACGTTAAATTGAAAAGTTAAAAAAAGAATTGCTTTTATAGGCCGTTCTACGGTAATGTTAAAGAAAAAATATTATAGTTTATACATTTGTTAAATGCATCTATGTATCCATAATAAAAAGTTCCCACGCTACAGAAAACAGAAAAAAACATTCCCAATGTAGGACAAAGGCCTCAAACTTAACAGTAATACAATCAAATTACTTAAATATGTATGATAATATGTATATTGAACTACACAATACTAGTGACTCATTGTTTATAAACAAATGTATTATTAACTAAATCTAATTATATTAAACAAATTCGGACTAGTCATTTTTAAGTCAAGAACCGTCGTATTTTCCAAAAAAGAAAAATTGCTAAACTTGATAAAAATCTATTATATTATTAAGTTTAGAAATAATTTGTTTTAGCAATTTCCTAGAATTTTTATTAAATTATCTTGGTTTCTTAATCAGATTACTTTTACTATGCTGAATTAGGGTAATTATTTAGATTATTAATAATTATGCTGATTGAATTCTTCGATATTAATGTAAATTATAGAACGGAAAGAACTAGAAATAATAAATGGCGTGAATAATATACTAATCTAGAGACCAATACTAAAATAACCAAATCCAGTATATTTTATTCAGTTTATTTAATTTAAATGTATCAAGTAATTTCTGCGTTTAAGACTAACATACATCTACATTAATATTACTAGTAAAATAACCTTATCTCCTCAAATATAATAAAAAAAAAACAATACCAAAAATCATTTATGACTTGCACCGTACCTCGTATCAGAGTTACAACGCTTGGCGACTCCGCCACATAAATATCAATGTACAATCGGGGTAATTTCTCTGCTCGCTGTATGCTCGCCTTCAGGGTTTGCGCGGACATTTTATATTATTTTATTATTATTATTATGTGTTTAATTATATTTTTTGTAAGTAATTTGGTTTTTATTAGGTAATAGTATAAAAACGTTTATTGTAAAAAAATCAAAAAAAAATAATCTTTTTTTAGTTTATTAAAGAGTTCGTTTTAACTAGTAAATCTCTGGAACTAGTAGTAGGGCATTAGAAATTGTTTTTGTATTTGGTAACTCAATACTTAAGGAAGGTTTCTGAATATTTAATATCGTGCTACAATCTTTAGAAGCCGAGCAAAATGTGGATGAAAATGAATCGTCACGTATATTACTCCTACATACCTATAGATTTAATCACAAGATATATTATGACGGGCCTGTTGGTCTAGTGGTTAGTGACCCTGACTGCTATACCGGAGGTCGTGGGTTCGATTCCCACCCAGGACAAATGTTTGTGTGATGAGCACGATCATTTGTTCTGGTGGTCTGGGTGTAATTTATCTATAATATGTATGTATTTAGAAATATATAAGTATGTTTATCAGTTATCTGGTTACCGTAACACAAGCTCTGCTTAGCTTGGGATCAGATAACCGTGTGTGAGATGTCCCGAAATATTATTATTATTTTATACATATCGATGAAAATATGTATTTGTCCAGCAGTGGACAGAAATATCCCTAAAAATTTAAATATTTTTCCATTTTAATAAAGTTTGTTGTTAATTTAAAGTAATTAAACACATAAGATCATTAACTCTAGGTCGTACTTTAGTCTATTGTCGCTATAAGCTATAACACCTTAGAGTTACAGTCGGCATGAGTACTCGGTGTTTATCATATTGTTATCATAAAATTAAGTTTTGTTGAAACCAATGCATAATGGTGATTGCGTTAGCCTTAGAGTAAAGTTAATAACTTTTATTGTAGAAACATTAAGACTGTGGACACTGAAAGCTATACTATATCTAAGATATATAAATAATCGCCATGCGACTGCTTATCTGACCTCCACAACACATGTTATAAATCTTAAATCTATATATCTATATATTTAAAAATGAAAGAACCACGCTATCTTACTCCAAACGAATTGATGCCGAGGTACAAGAAAAATTATACATATACTAAAGCCAATATGGAAAGAGAATTAAACGTTATTACTAATTACGCAATTATCAACTTTGATGACATGTGTTTAAGTTCATTTTAGAATGACAAATATTACCGAAAAGGGCCTAAAATTAATTTGAATGTGATGGAAACTGAACTGTTAGTCATTGAATTAAGGTTCATAATCCCAAAGCACGTTCATTATTTCTTTAAAGTGGCTGATGTATAGGTCTTCTTTTCGTCTCGATGGTAGAAGTAACTAACTTAGGTAAATCCAACAAAATTCAATAATCATCTCCATAGCTTTTTTCCCAACCTATATTGGCTTGCATTCTCACCGGATTCAGTTGAATACCGTATATTACAGATTACAGAGCGACTGACTATCTCACCTCCACACCTCATCTCACCTCCAATAATTTCTACGTTTATTTCAACCGTAAGGTAGGACGCCCCCCCGCCAGGAGGACTGAAGACCTGAAAAAGGTCGCTGGAGGGGACTGGATGCGGAGGGCGGAGGACCGGGTGTTGTGGCGCAAATTGGGAGAGGCCTATGTCCAGCGGTGGACTATGATTGGCTGAATGATGATGATGATTATATTTCTAATGCTATGTATTATAATATTATCGCTCTCACTGTACCACAGGCTCCCCGTAACACATACGCCTAGCCTTATTGATAAGAGTTTTATATTCGTTCGCTGATAACACCGGCCGCGCACTCGATTGTCTCGACTTAAGACCGCTTGTTTATATACTTACTGACTTGCTGTTGGTACTAGCCACTGACTAGTGAACTGCAGGTCTCTCATACAGAGATGAACATTCTACTTCTTTTCGTGTTAATGACCCTTAAAATTATTTGACCAATAAATCGTCACCTGAATAACTTTGTCGTTGGCTTCCGTTAAGTTCTGGAGGGTGGCGGTGGTGGTAAAAACTGGCAGGACAGAAGATGCGCCCTGTCTAGTGTTGGGCCATGTCTTGCGTTGGCAGGACAAGCGTTGGCAGGACGAGCATTGATCACCACGTCAACATAATAACACCAGCCTTTAAATGTGCCACTGCTGGCTTTTGATACAGAGAATATTAACAATGAATTTAAAATAAAAAAACGCCGATTATAATTGATCACATTTTTATAAATAGCTAAGCCCAACTCGAAGTTAAAGGTTATTAAAAGGATTTCTTAGTATCGATAGAAGGAAGACAGCTCTCAGAAGTCAGTGTATCAGAAGACATCAATCGATAATAAAAAACATTTAAGAAAACATTAACGCATTTGTGTGTGCAGTAAAAAACCCCATCAAAGTTGGTATTTTTCTTTTTAAGCTATGATATCCCAGACACACAGATACCTGCATATAAATAAACGTTTAAATCTTAACACTCCATTTTCGTCGAAAGAAATTAATTAAGTTTTATTTAAAAACCTTTTTAAATTTGGTAAATAATGTCAGTTTTCATTCAGTAATAACATTCCTTCATAAATACTAACTAAAGAGGCTTATATTTATTTATAGGTGAGATACAGACAAGATACTAAAATTAAACCTATTATCAACATATATCTAAATGAGGATTGATATAACAATCTGAACGGAAATTCCAATCGACAGAATTTTTCAGGATATTGTTTCTCGTAGACGACAATGCAGAAGATGACCGATTTTAAAAGTCGGTCATAATAGTATAGAAAAATATTTGACGACTAAGAGTATCTCTTTTTTTTTACATGTTCAAAAACTGACGACAATACATTGATTTGAAATGGCGCATGACGTCACAATTTCTTGCATTTTCTGTACAAGCATGACGTCATTAGACCCCAACTCGTTTGCTCGCTTTATCTCTTGAGAGTTTATTAATTATGAACAAGCTTAAACTATGTGTCTAATTAAAATTACCTAAGTAACGGACTAGACTGATTTTCGCTTTTCATACCCTATCATTATATTATATCTTTACTAGCTGTACCCGGCATGCTTTGCAATGCAATTTTTTCTACCTAGCACCTGCTTACTACCTACCTACCTACTACCTACCTACTACCACTTAGGGGTATGAAAAATAGATAGTAGCCGATTCTCAGACCTACTGAATATGCATATAACATTTTATAAAAATCGGTCAAGCCGTTTCGGAGGAGTATGGTAACTAACATTGTGACACGAGAATTTTATATATAAGATTTACACTACAACAACAAACAAACAAATATCTTAACCGATGACGTCACACGTCAAATACGTCACGACCTTCCAATCGATGTATATTAAAGAATTAATGAAACAAATATAAAAGTAGTCGAGTCGCGGCTACTTACATAAACGCTACTTAAACCCTTCGCGAGGGAGGGGGGGGAGGTGAGGGAGACGGAAGATGTGCGCGGAAGGAATGGAGAGGTGTGATGGAGAAATTATTATATTTACTAGCTGTGCCCCGCGGTTTTACCCGCGTGAATTACTAGGTCCCGTTCCCGGTGCCTTTGTATTATTAGGGGTGGAGATGAATTCAACAAATCACTATCGTAACCTAAGTCAGGATTACTTAATTTGGTGGTTTAGTATTCTTCAATTTCTTAATTTTCTAATTTTATTTTTTCTTAAATTTCAAACTTTTTCTTTAATAAGAACCTTCTCCTGACAATAACAAACACAACAAAAAAAGAATTGGCCAAATTGGTCCAGGCGTTATTGAGTTATGCGCTTACCAACAGATTTAGCGATTCATTTTTATATTATAGATAAGTAGAAGATGTTAAAGTGAATCGACTTCAATGATGTTTGTATGGGACTGAAATATACCGATGACGAATTTTTGGAACTAAAATTTTGCTGCCGTAGGTTTGGTGTAAGAATCATACAAACACAAAGAGATGTATTGAGAACCTCCTCTTTTTGAAGTCGGTTTTTTTTAAATGCTTTATTCAAAAATCATCACAAAACATGTTTACAAAAATTCTGCCAAACTGCTTAACAGTTTGTCGGCAGCTTAACAGTTTGTCGGCAGAGGTTGAAAATGTAGGTTATGGTTTATAGTTATTTTAACTACATAATCTGGTGATAAATTGACATTGTAAATAAAATGTATATAGGTATGTATTCAGCATATATTATGTAAATAGACTGGAAACCTACAACTTGTATCTGGTAAAAAACAACTTAAAAATGAATAAATTAATATTTTTTTGTCGAACAAGATAAAAAAAGGTAATTGCAGCATGTAAGTTACCACACTTGACATGCGCTAGCAGTCATACAAAAAAGTTTTCTTAAAATTATTGACCCCTACAGTCAATGAAACCTACTTGCAAAAAATAAAATTCGCAACCAATCATTCTCAACAAACTTTATTACATCAAAGCCTACATAATAAAAGAAAATAACTACAAAAACAAGAAAACTACATTTAAAATAATAATAAAAGTATAGCTGAGTCGACTCCGCAGCGTGTTTGTTCCACCAGTGAAAAAATATCGGGCGCATAGTTACCGCGCTAGGGCTGTCGCGAGCGAGTTATTATTATTATTACTTTATATTATTTGTAATTTTATTGTTTTCTAACCGTTTAGTATTTTTTAGTACTGTAGAAGTATTGTGTATTCTTTATAATAGTTGTAGTTGCTTGTTTTGAGTGCTATAATAGAAAACAAATTAATATTTAAGTGAGTTTTCGGTGTTTTTTTAGGATTTGTAATAATTGATAATCACTTCGTCTAATTAAACTTAATTAGACGAAGTGAAATTGAGTAATTATAAGAACAATTAAAATATGTAATCATTATTATTGCATGTGACGGTGCTGCCGTCTTGCAATGATAAAATAGTTCAACAAAGTCAAAAGTAAAAAAAACAGTAACTTTTATTTTTTTTTAATTTGGATACCTGCCCTATTACAATAGATAAGATAGTTTACGAAAGTCAAACAAACAACCTTAAAAGTAATTTGTCATTAAATCGTAGATAACAGACAGACAAAAACATTATCTGATTGTGACGTCACAGATAGTAACGACATGACGTGGCGTTAATTATATAAGATTAGTACTAGTTTTATCCAGTTATTGTTGTTTAGTCAAATTCAATAGACAAGATAGGCGTGTTTCGGAAAGCACGTTAAGCCGTAGGTCCCGACTGTCATACGAACATCTTTGGCAGTCGTTAAGTCAATTCTGTCAGCCAGTCTTACTATGGGATACTGTGTTTCCCAGTAAAATGGATTGTGGAGGTCAGATAGGCAGTCGTTCCATGTAAAATACGGTATTCAACTGAATCCGGTAAGACTGGTAGCCGACCCCAACATAGCTTGGGAAAAGGCTCGGGAGATGATGGGTCAAATTCAATAGACAAGAGAAGAGGTCTGCAAAAATAGGCTTATTTTATCTAAAGTCCGGTGAAGCAGTCAATGCCTGCGCTCAGTCTAACTGCAAAGATCTCTTCCAAAAAAAGGGCTTATTTTACTAGCTTTAGCTCGCGGCTTTGCCTGTGTGTCGGTTATAGTTGCAAAAAGTAGCCTGTTGTTTTTGGGACATGAGTTTAAAATAACAATTTATTAATTACAATATTTAATGCATAATAATAACTTTGAGTCTTTCAGTTTTAAAATGTCAATTACTTAATAGTATTTGGGAATTATCTTTAAAATATCTAAAAACAATAATTTGCACAATAATAACAACTGATTTATCTCCTATTATAATCATAAGTATGAATAGTTAAATTTTAATTATAATTAAAGTTTTTAATCTTTAAATGTTTGTCAGCCCTAAGATGTCGAGTGTTCGCTTGCTTTACGTTGGTCGGTCTAGCCGCAGAAGTGTGCTAATGTAAATTTGCGTTATTATTATTATTATTGTTAAATTAAGGAACTGTTAGGTTAGAGAATTTATGTTAATAGGTAGATTTGGTTTGCTTTGTTAATAACTTTGACTTAGTGATTGTTATGGTATTATAATACGTAGGTTATTTCTTAGTTCACGGTTAAATTACAGATTGATTTGTATCTTTTAAAAGTTCAATATCTGTATTTAAATTCTAGTGTTGTTTAGTTTACTTCACTCGCGTATTTACATTGTGTGTTTAAATCACTTTTTAAAACATGTGTTAGTTAAGCTATATTTAGGTCAGAAAACTTATAGCATACCATAAGACTAGAAAAAATACCTAGCGAAAGCATCTAGGCACTGGATTTATTATTATTTAAACCATAATTATCAACTAAGGCTTCTATAAAATATGAACTATTCAATAAATAAAACACGATTAAAAACAATATTTTTCTAACCTATACAAATTAGAAGCACATTTCCCAGTAGCCCCTCTCTCCGCGTGGCGCGCACTAACGTTTCGTAAGCGGTGCGACGTCACATTCCGCCGGCTATACTGCGAACACTCTTGATACTTTTAGGTTTTATATTATTTTACTTATTTTGGAGGTTTTTAACCTATTTGTAGGAATTTAAATTTTGTGGTAAGTATATTGTTGGGGGGAAGAATATTAAATTTCGAGAAAGTTTTAATAACTTTTATAGTACCTACGCTAGATTAAAATTCATAATCTTTCAAATATTTAAACTCTCGAAATCTATTAATTAAAGTTAAAACTTGTAAAAGAGTATGTATATGCAATAGCTAAACATCGAAATTTTAATTTTAGTATATGAAAAACGTGTGTATCTTATATTGTAATCGCAATTTATTATTGCATTTAAAAGAACTGACAGAGATTGCTTTAGAAGTAGATATGATCTGCCTACAAAAAGAGAAATATTTAAGAATTACTATGCAAGGACATTTATTTATTCCGTCAAGACTACGACTAATCTTGATACTTTAAGTAATATAAATATTATAATTTAGTTTTTGTGTCTCATGCTAATTATGTTGTTTTATGTTTCCTTAGTCATTTGTTGTATGTAATTAACGCGACGACCTCCGTGGTCGAGTAGCGTACGCACCGGTTTTCAAGGTGTCGCTAGCTCTGAGGTCCCGGGTTCGATCCCCGGACGTGTCAATGTAGAAACTCACTTTCCTACATTGTCTCGGGTCTGGGTGTTTGTGGTACCTTCGTTGTTTCTGAATTTCATAACACAAGTGCTTTAGCTACTTACTTTGGGTTCAGAGTAATGTATGTGATGTTGTCCGCATTTATTTATTTATTTATTTATTTTATAAAATCTATAATCTATTCCAAACATATGTAATATCCAATACAAAGTGCATCAAACACAGTGTAACGTGCATGAAGTGCAGTTACGTCCACATCCGTTCTGCGAGCGTTTCGTACACGAACACATTCCGTGTAGCGCGACCGATGAGGTTTGATGCTTGGTAGGTTTGTTATAGTGAAGCCAAGATGATTTGATACTTTAATTTAAATCTTTTTCACTAGAAACATATATTTTAATCAATTTAGGGTTAACGTTTCAATATTTTTAAATAAAATATGTAGAATTTATAGAAATTCAATTTAAACGCTTTAAATCTTACGGTTTATTAAACCATAAAATACTGGTTAAATAATATTTTTTCCCTGCATTTTTGTCATCTCATATATTCTCGCTTGATTTAAATAATTAGTATAAATAACTAAGTGTAAATAAAACTATGTATGACTTTAGAAAAAAAATATATAATAATCCAACCTATAAACGTCCCACTGCTGGGCACAGGCCTCTTCCCATATAGAGAAGGCACGAGCATTGATAGAAAAAAAAAATACATAATAATACAATTATTTTTAATTGTTAAAATTCTTCCAAAAACGACTTCAAAATAAGTCTTATATTTATTTCTTATGGATCCCACTGTCGAAATCTTACCAAAATTAAATGGGACCACATGGGAAGCACCAGCTTTCAATTAAAAAAAAAGAATCATCAAAACAGTTCACCCAGTCGAAAGTTCGGAGGTAACAAACATAAAGAAAATACAGTCGAATTGAGTACCTCCTCCTTTTTGAAGTCGGTTAAAGTCTCTAAGCAACCTAGTGTCATATGTAATTGAATCAGTATGAAGTAGCAACGATATAAGGAATGACTGTCATTACGTCACGGCTAGGAAATGGGTCGTCAGCTGCGTGGGCGCATCTAGTTAGACAATTGCTTGAGATGTGCGGTATAATTAATGTTAACCTTATAGTGGAGAGAATTAGGACATTGGGTTTATGTAGATTTGAGATGGTTGACAAAAAACTGTACAACTTGCCAAAGAAAGACTATACAAGGAAACAGCTGATATCTTCGAAAATTGACACAAAAAAACCACATCGTTTTCGGTTCGTTCGTTTAGGAGCCACGATGCCATAGACAGACAAACATATCAAACATATAGAGGCATGTCCCCATTTTCAAATTATGTCATTGTTTAGGATTGGAAAATAAATAAGATGAAGGATATAAAATAACCATTGTAAGACAAATTAATAGCTTTAATATTTTAACTGCTAAAAGTCAACGAGGAATAGAGTAGCCAAGTTTTTTAAATTAAATATTTTTTTAGTAAAAAAAACAGACTGGCACTTGACCGTTCTTAATTTTAATGCTTCATACAATATCCTGCGTTTACCGGATTACAAAAAGAATCCCAACTTACTTTGACGACCTCCGTGGTCGAGTGGCGTACGCACCGGTTTTCAAGGTGTCGCCAGCTCTGAGGTCCCGGGTTCGATCCCCGGACGGGTCAGTGTAGAAAACTACTTTTCTACATTATCCCTGGTCTGGGTGTTTGTGGTACCTTCGTTGTTTCTGAATTCCATAACACAAGTGCTTTAGCTACTTACTTTGGGTTCAGAGCAATGTATGTGATGTTGTCCGCATTTATTTATTTATTTATTTACATTAGAAAGTAATATATTTCCAGTAAATCGCTATCGCTTGTGACTTGCGCCCCTCTTAATATTTCATTCCATTAGGGATTGATTGAGCGAGCGATGTGTCTCGTTGCTAGGAGAATGACTTATTCAAATGTTGTTTATTTTAAAGTGGTTTTATTTTAAGTTTATTAGCTTCACCTGTAACTATGTAATAGTAATAATATTCCGGGACAACTCACACACGGTTATCTGATCCCAAGCTAAGCAGAGCTTGTGTTATGGTAACCAGACAACTGATAAACATACTTATATATTTCTAAATACATACATTTTATAGATAAATGACACCCAGACACAGAACAAATGATCGTGCTCTACACAAAGATTTGTCCTGGGTGGGAATGACCACGACCTCCGGTATAGCAGTCAGGGTCACTTACTTTACTTTCAACTTTAATTTCAATGCGTTTGTGGTGCGAGTACCTTCATGTTACCTGCACCTGGTGATAGTAGAAGACTTTTGGCCGGCTGGCGTGGTGTTCCGTCGCTTCCGCGGACAGATACCACATGAACGTACATAAGGAAGTGTTTACTAACATCTAACACAAAATGTATTTATAAAATATGTATGTTAGTTTATAAGGTATATATCTATGGGCCTTAGTCGCCTGAAAATAAAGGTTATTATTATTATAACTAACCACTACACCAACAGGCTAGTCAATAAAAATAAAATCTTGGATGTTAAGTTTGACCTACTGGCCGTTTAGTTTGGATGACAATGCATGGAGCGAAAAAAAAAATCAGTGTGTTCTTTAACTTCTTAACAATTTATATTAACATTTTTTTGGAGAAAGTATGTTCTTTTAAATAATTCTTCCCTATGAAGATAAAAGCAAAAAAAAATAGGTTACCTTTTCTCTTGAATAATAGACTTAGGGTAGGTATATCATTTAAAATACTACATACCGTTAATGAAGTATTTTTACCGTATTCAGTACTTAGATGTGGTACATAGTTATGATAAATAAGTTTAGTAAGGTTATATGTGTGGTGCATGTTTATAAGGTTTATTATTATCCTCTGTCTCAAGCCCTTGACGTTGACATTGAAATAAAATCGACTTGCATGTTTCTGAACTTTAAAAAAGATTTGTTGTATTAGACATTATTATTTTAAACCTTAAAAATGATGTTAGTTAACATACTGCTTTGAGTTAATTTAGATTTCACAAATGACTGTTTATTCAATTATTAAATAATTCATTGAACGCGTACAATAATATCCTTCAGACTTTGTAAGCAGTATGCTTAAAATTATATGTGACAGTAACATAATAATATAACACATTTTGATATTATTTTTCCGTAAATATTAAATTTAATAAACACGCTACCGCTTATCCCTTGGGCCACACGCCTCACTGTTCTATTATTAGTGCCCAATCGATACAGCGGCGAATGTGACTATGTGACGATGTTTGTGTGACCGCCGCGGAACTGGATCATCTTAACTTATGTTACTGCAAACAAATTAAAGTAGATACAAGTAATAATAGATACATACATATAATCACGCCTCTTTCCCATAGGGGTAGGCAGAGACCACTTCTTTCTACTAGCTACGATCCTTACACACTTGTTTCGCTTCGTCCACTTTCATTATTTCCTTCGCACATGCTCTTCGGTTTAGGGTACATTTGACCTGGGCAGAGATTGATAAAGATTATATGAAAAAAAAACGAGCATATAACACCACGCTTGTTCACTTCATAAATATTAGACCGTAAATGATGTCCTTAATAGAAAAACTATTTTTTACATTTTGATAAATTTTAACAGAAAATAACGTATGGCCTTCTTAGGTATTCATAGTCATTGTAAGAAATTATAGGTAGATGTATTTTTGATAAATTTCAATGAACTCTTGTCCTATACACACTAAGTCGCATAGCAAAATATGTCGTATTTAGACATCTCAGTTTACCCCCCTCAGAGAATACAGTCGTAATAATACGTTACATACTGCACACATACGTCATTATTTCATACAAAAACCCATCACAATCCTTACCTACAACTTTTCACTAAAATCCATACAAACGACAAATAACAAAAAACACACAAAAAAATGCTTTACTAATCTCCAAATTCTGTGAGCTAGGTTTTATTAATAAGTTAAACAAATAACTTAGCGAAAGTCAACCTTATGTCTTCTGCTTAGAGTACAGAATAAATCTGTTTGCGACTTCCGACCTTCTGTGTTTGGAGTTCAACTAGAAACTTCGTGAGCGTTTGTTTGAGACTCGATAAGTTTTGATACTTTACTTTTATTTTTTTATTTTTGTGATAAATATAGAGAAAAGTTAAAGTAATTGGATTTTTATTCTTGATTCGTGGTAGATATTGTTATGTGGTATTTAACTTGGTACTTTAAGGGATTGTTTGGTTATTTCTAAGTTAGATTGCAGAAGTATTTTTTTTTTATCGTTTTTAAAATATAAGATATCTCTATTTTGACGACCTCCGTGGTCGAGTGGCGTACGCACCGGTTTCAAGGTGTCGCTAGCTCAGAGGTCCCGGGTTCGATCCCCGGACCGGTCAATGTAGAAACCAACTTTTCTACATTGCCTCGGGTCTGGGTGTTTGTGGTACCTTCGATGTTTCTGAATTCCATAACACGCGTGCTTTAGCCACTTACTTTGGGTAAGCAGAGCTTGTGTTATGGTAACCAGAGAACTGATAAACGAGCCTATATATTTCTAAATACATACATTCTATAGATAATTACACCCAGGCACAGAAAAAATGATCGTGCTCATCACACAAAGATTTGTCCTGAGTGGGAACCGAACCCACGACCTCCGGTATAGCAGTCAGGGTCACTAACCACTAGACCAACAGGCCCGTCTCACCATTGTAATAAGATTATAAAGCGTACATGTTTGATTATTTATCATACGAACTGCCTTATTTGTGTGTAGTATCTTATGACAACCAAACGGACAGACATTGAAAATATCACGTTGATGTCTCAAATTGGATTTGCAACCTTGTGCATTATAGTCAGTAGGTATATTGGCTCGTATTATGCATAGTCATCATCATCTCCCGAGCCTTTTCCCAACTATGTTGGGGTCGGCTGAATACCGTATTTTACATGGAGCGACTGCCTATCTGACCTCCACAACCCATTTTTACTGGGAAACACAGTATCCCATAGTAAGACTGGTTGTCAGAATTGACTTAACGACTGCCAAAGATCTATGTATGACAGCCGGGACCTACTGTTTAACGTGCTTTCCGAAACACGGAGGGGTCTCGGTATGCTATAAATCGTCACCCATCCACGGACCAACCGCGGCGAGCGCGGCTTAACTTGTATTATCGGTCAAACCTTACGGCTTACACTTAGCCACGAGCCCCTCATCGCTCGCTCAGGCTCGTATTATGCATAGTATAAATTAAGATTCCAGGACTTTCTTTTGTAATGGTTGTTAATGTACTTTTGTAAAAATGTCGATCAATTCATGACGTAATTATGTTGTTTTATGTTTCTTTAGGCATCTGTTGTATGTAATTAACGCGACGACCTCCGTGGTCGAGTAGCGTACGCACCGGTTTTCAAGGTGTCGCTAGCTCTGAGGTCCCGGGTTCGATCCCCGGACGTGTCAATGTAGAAACTCACTTTCCTACATTGTCTCGGGTCTGGGTGTTTGTGGTACCTTCGTTGTTTCTGAATTTCATAACACAAGTGCTTTAGCTACTTACTTTGGGTTCAGAGTAATGTATGTGATGTTGTCCGCATTTATTTATTTATTTATTTATTTTATAAAATCTATAATCTATTCCAAACATATGTAATATCCAATACAAAGTGCATCAAACACAGTGTAACGTGCATGAAGTGCAGTTACGTCCACATCCGTTCTGCGAGCGTTTCGTACACGAACACATTCCGTGTAGCGCGACCGATGAGGTTTGATGCTTGGTAGGTTTGTTATAGTGAAGCCAAGATGATTTGATACTTTAATTTAAATCTTTTTCACTAGAAACATATATTTTAATCAATTTAGGGTTAACGTTTCAATATTTTTAAATAAAATATGTAGAATTTATAGAAATTCAATTTAAACGCTTTAAATCTTACGGTTTATTAAACCATAAAATACTGGTAAAATAATATTTTTTCCCTGCATTTTTGTCATCTCATATATTCTCGCTTGATTTAAATAATTAGTATAAATAACTAAGTGTAAATAAAACTATGTATGACTTTAGAAAAAAAATATATAATAATCCAACCTATAAACGTCCCACTGCTGGGCACAGGCCTCTTCCCATATAGAGAAGGCACGAGCATTGATAGAAAAAAAAAATACATAATAATACAATTATTTTTAATTGTTAAAATTCTTCCAAAAACGACTTCAAAATAAGTCTTATATTTATTTCTTATGGATCCCACTGTCGAAATCTTACCAAAATTAAATGGGACCACATGGGAAGCACCAGCTTTCAATTAAAAAAAAAGAATCATCAAAACAGTTCACCCAGTCGAAAGTTCGGAGGTAACAAACATAAAGAAAATACAGTCGAATTGAGTACCTCCTCCTTTTTGAAGTCGGTTAAAGTCTCTAAGCAACCTAGTGTCATATGTAATTGAATCAGTATGAAGTAGCAACGATATAAGGAATGACTGTCATTACGTCACGGCTAGGAAATGGGTCGTCAGCTGCGTGGGCGCATCTAGTTAGACAATTGCTTGAGATGTGCGGTATAATTAATGTTAACCTTATAGTGGAGAGAATTAGGACATTGGGTTTATGTAGATTTGAGATGGTTGACAAAAAACTGTACAACTTGCCAAAGAAAGACTATACAAGGAAACAGCTGATATCTTCGAAAATTGACACAAAAAAACCACATCGTTTTCGGTTCGTTCGTTTAGGAGCTACGATGCCATAGACAGACAGACATATCAAACATATAGAGGCATGTCCCCATTTTCAAATTATGTCATTGTTTCGGATTGGAAAATAAATAAGATGAAGTATATAAAATAACCGTATGTAAGACAAATTAATAGCTTTAATATTTTAACTGATAAAAGTCAACGAGGAATAGAGTAGCCAAGTTTTTTAAATTAAATATTTTTTAGTAAAAAAAACCGACTCGCACTTGACCGTTCTTAATTTTAATGCTTCATACAATATCCTGCGTTTACCGGATTACAAAAAGAATACCAACTTACTTCGACGACCTCCGTGGTCGAGTGGCGTACGCACCGGTTTTCAAGGTGTCGCCAGCTCTGAGGTCCCGGGTTCGATCCCCGGACGTGTCAATGTAGAAAACTACTTTTTTACATTGTCCCGGGTCTGGGTGTTTGTGGTACCTTCGTTGTTTCTGAATTCCATAACACAAGTGCTTTAGCTACTTACTTTGGGTTCAGAGCAATGTATGTGATGTTGTCCGCATTTATTTATTTATTTATTTACATTAGAAAGTAATATATTTCCAGTAAATCGCTATCGCTTGTGACTTGCACACCTCTTAATATTTCATTCCATTAGGGATTGATTGAGCGAGCGATGTGTCTCGTTGCTAGGAGAATGACTTATTCAAATGTTGTTTATTTTAAAGTGCTTTCATTTTAAGTTTATTAGCTTCACCTGTAACTATGTAATAGTAATAATGTTCCGGGACAACTCACACACGGTTATCTGATCCCAAGCTAAGCAGAGCTTGTGTTATGGTAACCAGACAACTGATAAACGAGCCTATATATTTCTAAATACATACATATTATAGATAAATTACACCCAGACACAGAACAAATGATCGTGCTCTACACTAAGATTTGTCCTGGGTGGGAATGACCACGACCTCTGGTATAGCAGTCAGGGTCATTAACCACTAGACCAACAGGCTAGCCAATAAAAATAATATCTTGAAAGTTAACTTTGACCTACTAGCCGTTTAGTTTGGATAACAATGCATGGTTAGTGAAAATGAAGTGAAATGAGTGTATTTCAATTTATATTAATTTTTTTTTTTGGAGACAATATGTGCTTTTAAATACTTCATCCCTATGTAGGTAAAATCAATAAAATATATGTTACCTTTCCTCTTGAATAATAGACTTAGGGTACGTATATGGTATGAAGTATTTTTATCGTATTCAGTACTTATATGTGGTATTTTATATGAAAAAAAAGTTTATTAAGGTTATATGTATTGTGCATGTTTATAAGGTTTATTATTATCCCCGGTGTCAAGCCCTTGACACTGACATTGAAATAAAATCGACTTATCTTGCATGTTTCTGAACTTTAACCGTATTAAAACCTCTTAAAAATGATGTTAGTCAAATACTCCTCTGACTCAATTTAAATTTGAGAAGAGCCAGTATATTCTTACTAATAATAGCCGATGGACTTTTTGCAACTGGAGAATGCAATACAACAGTATGCTTAAAATAATATGTGACACTAACATAATAAACATTTTAATATTATTTTTCCGTAAACATAAAATTTAATAAACACGCTACCGCTTATCCCTTGGGTCACACGCCTCACTGTTCTATTATTAGTGCCCAATCGATACAGCGGCGAATGTGACAATGTGACAATGTTTGTGTGACCGCCGCGGAACTGGATCATCTTAACCAATGTTACTGCAAACAAATTAAAGTAGATACGAGTAATAATAATCTAACTTATGTTATAAACTTCCCACTGCTGGCCAAAGATACATACATACATATATAATCACGCCTCTTTCCCATAGGGGTAGGCAGAGACCACTTCTTTCTACTAGCTACGATCCTTACACACTTGTTTCGCTTCGTCCACTTTCATTATTTCCTTCGCACATGCTCTTCGGTTTAGGGTACTCTTGATCTGGGCAAAGATTGTTAAAGATTTTATGGATAAAAACGAGCATTTAACACCACGCTTGTTCACTTCATAAATATTAAACCGTAAATGATATCCTTACTAAAAAACTATTTTTTACATTTTGATAAAATTTTAAAGAAAATAACGTATGGCCTTCTTAGGTATTCATAGTCATTGACTCATTGTAAGAAATTATAGGTAGATGTATTTTTGATAAATGTCAATGAACTCTTGTCCTATACACACTAAGTCGCATAGCAAAATATGTCGTATTTAGACATCTCAGTTTACCCCCTCAGAGAATACAGTCGTAATAATACGTTACATACTGCACACATACGTCATTATTTCATACAAAAACCCATCACAATCCTTACCTACAACTTTTTACTAAAATCCATACAAACGACAAATAACAAAAAACACACAAAAAATGCTTTACTAATCTCCAAATTCTGTGAGCTAGGTTTTATTAATAAGTTAAACAAATAACTTAGCGAAAGTCAACCTTATGTCTTCTGCTTAGAGTACAGAATAAATCTGTTTGCGACTTCCGACCTTCTGTGTTTGGAGTTCAACTAGAAACTTCGTGAGCGTTTGTTTGAGACTCGATAAGTTTTGATACTTTACTTTTTTTTTATTTTTGTGATAAAAATAGAGAAAAGTTATAGTAATTGGATTTTTATTCTTGGTCGTGGTAGATAATGTAGATATTGTTATGTGGTATTTAACTTGGTACTTTAAGGTATTGTTTGGTTATTTCTAAGTTAGATTGCAGAAGAATTTTTTTTTATCGTTTTTAAAATATAAGATATCTGTATTTTGTCGATCTCCGTGGTCGAGTGGCGTACGCACCGGTTTCAAGGTGTCGCTAGCTCTGAGGTCCCGGGTTCGATCCCCGGACGGGTCAATGTAGAAACCAAATTTTCTACATTGCCTCGGGTCTGGGTGTTTGTGGTACCTTCGATGTTTCTGAATTCCATAACACGCGTGCTTTAGCCACTTACTTTGGGTAAGCAGAGCTTGTGTTATGGTAACCAGAGAACTGATAAACGAGCCTATATATTTCTTAATACATACATTCTATAGATAATTACACCCAGACACAGAACAAATGATCGTGCTCATCACACAAAGATTTGTCCTGAGTGGGAATCGAACCCACGACCTCCGGTATAGCAGTCAGGGTCACTAACCACTAGACCAACAGGCCCGTCTCACCATTGTAATAAGATTAGCGTACATGTTTGATTGTTTATCATACGAACTGTCTTATTTGTGTGTAGTATCTTATGACAACCAAACGGACAGACATTGAAAATATCACGTTGATGTCTCAAATTGGATTTGCAACCTTGTGCATTATAGTCAGTAGGTATATTGGCTCGTATTATGCATAGTCATCATCATCTCCCGAGCCTTTTCCCAACTATGTTGGGGTCGGCTACCAGTCTTACCGGATTCAGCGGAATACCGTATTTTACATGGAGCGACTGCCTATCTGACCTCCACAACCCATTTTTACTGGGAAACACAGTATCCCATAGTAAGACTGGTTGTCAGAATTGACTTAACGACTGCCAAAGATCTATGTATGACAGCTGGGACCTACTGTTTAACGTGCTTTCCGTAACACGGAGGGGTCTCGGTATGCTATAAATCGTCACCCATCCACGGACCAACCGCGGCGAGCGCGGCTTAACCTGTATTATCGGTCAAATCTTACGGCTTACACTTAGCCACGAGCCCCTCATCGCTCGCTCAGGCTCGTATTATGCATAGTATAAATTAAGATGCCAGGACTTTCTTTTGTAATGGTTGTGAATGTACTTTTGTAAAAATGTCGATCAATTCATGACGTAGAGGTGACGTCAGCGATATTTACGTGATTATTGATAACACGTACGTGACTTCGTTTCTTTATGTTAATGCTGATTGTTAGATAAACTTGTCACATTAACACACACTTATTACTACTACTGTATTATTAGTAATCACTGTTCCGTCCGATATCATCATACTCATAACCTATCCATCTTTTTTTATTTTTCTTTAAAATTTACTCATATTTCTAGATTAGCTACTTGAAATGTTGCCCTCATTTATTCTTTTTGGGCGCGAGTCTAACACCAAACGCATTGGCGCGCAAAATTTCGCACATTTACGAAAGTTCACGATTGAAAGATAGCGTCACATCATTTTATGCATCCGACAATACTATCTAAAAGAAATGCTTTTCGCAAATTATACGCATCATCATCATCCACAGACCTTGTCCACCACCGCTGGGCATAAACCTCTCCTTTCTCTTCCACTCTCTGCTGCCCTTTGCCAGCCTCGTCCAGACTCGACCCGAGACTGGACGAGGCATATTCGCATAATCTTTTGCACGTATTCCTACGTATGTAAGTGACGTATATTAAATACAAAAGTGTCGATGCCATCATGCCTCTTATCAACTAAACTCATTGTAATTGCTTTAATAACTAATTACACATTATCAAACGTCATGATTACCTCAAAATTCTCACTATCTACAGATTGATAGAATCAGTCAAGTTGATTCATGTAGCCATTGATTATTTAGTGACCCTATTTTATTATTGGCGTAAAGCTGGAATTATTATCAGTTGATGTTGTGACGTTGGATAAATTAGGGTTTAATGTACATTTATTGTAATGTGGTGTAGAGATTGTCCTAGGCAAGGAAAGGATGGCTGTAATAATCAGAAAGAAAGTGCTTCACGTACCAAGGTAGTTCTAATTCAATTTTTTTTTTATAAATTTTGTTATTCGTACACACAAAAGACCTTACAAAAAGAATATACGTACTATGACGACCTCCGTGGTCGAGTGGCGTACGCACCGATTTCAAGGTGTCGCTAGCTCTGAGGTCCCGGGTTCGATCCCTGGACGGGTCAATGTTGAAACCAACTTTTCTACATTGTCCCGGGTCTGGGTGTTTGTGGTAGGTACCTTCGTTGTTTCTGAATTCCATAACACAAGTGCTTCAGTTACTTACTTTGGGTTCAGAGCAATGTATGTGATATATAATTTATGATAAAAATAACTATCAGTTATAATTTATTTAGCCATCTATCATTAGTATTTAATTTATTTATCACCATTTCGTCTTTAACTATACGTTTTTTATTCAATTCAAAATTGTCGTGTAAATGAATGAGATAGCAACACATAGATCTCTCTCATTTCAACAAAGGAAAATGAGAGTGAAAGAGACAGAACTCTAAATACGTTAATTAGAGCTTTATTATTTTAGTAGGAGTGAAATTAATTAGTGTAGAGTTTAAAACAATTACGTGTTAAAGTATAAAGTAGTTATGTGACATTAAAATAATGATGAAATATTTATTTTTATTGCTTAAGTTACGCTAAACTTCCTATACTTCTTTATGTCTATAAACTAGCTACCCGACCCGGCTTTGCTTTACAATTATACATACTAACCTTGAATTTCTCTATTCATCGGTGACAACCAAAATATATAAATATGCCTTCGATACTTTTAAAGTTTATCGCAGACAGACAGACAGACGCGGCGAGGCACTTCGTTTGTATTGACAAAATTGATAGATTGCAATACTTCAGCAAATCTTCGTAATTAAATATAATTAATTAATCAAACAGTATTGACTTATAGCCCACCATATTAGGGCATCAATAAAATAATTACGTAAGCAAGTATCAAGACCTCTCGGTCGCGGCGCCCGACCTGGCTCTCATCTTTCACTGCTTTCTGAGGGGACGGATTGGGACCTCGGTTTAATTGCGAAATTATTATAAATAAATAATATTTACTGTGTAGTTTTATTATTATGTTATAATAGTAAGATTTGGATAGTAAGGACTAGTTTGTTTGTCTTTTTATTTTAAATATGAACAGTTTCTTAAATGATTTTAAAAAGGATTAAAGAATCCATTTTTTTATTTATTCTTTTAGTTTTCTAATTTATAATATTTTTGTCACACGTGAACCGATTTTAAAGATTTTATTTTTGTTTATTGGTTATTTACATATATTTAAGTTAGGTTTACTTAAATTAAAAAAAAATATCGTCTTTAAAAATATATTTTTAAGCTTATAATTCAATTAGTAGAACGAGATTATTTTATGAACCTTGCCTTCTCAACTTCTAAAGAATACATGTACGTTTTCCGTATATATTTCGGAAAATAACAATAAAAGAGTCTACCACGACCTATTGATTAATATGATTTAAAACCTAGGTTCAAAGTTCTTGTGTACCTGACTGTACTTAGTACTGTAGTTATATAGATAAGATGTTATTACACTGATAAGGATAAAAAATAAGATATCCATTCTTAATTTTTTTACGAACGGTTAGGTCAGCTGTGACACGATTAAATAATATTTGAGCCAATCAGAGACCAGAAAAACAAGTTAAGTCGTTTGCAAAAGAAAGCGAAGTATGATGTGACGAAGCGTGAGAATTTGTAGAAAACAAAAACTATTATTATTTAAAATAAAAATAACATTTTTAAAATGTCATAAAAACTTTTTAACAAAAAAATTAAACCGCCGAAAAAACTGAAAAGCACAAAATAATATTTGCATTAATTTTTTTGTTAAAAAGTTTTTATAACATTTTAAGTTTTTCTTTTATATTTTTTTGTGGCTACTTCGAGGTATTCTAATAAAAAAAGAATTATCAAAATCGGACTACTCTGTAATAAGTTACGCGTGGTATAATACATTACAATCAGTGAGTGAACAATCAATCAACCCCTGTTTTCCTACCCTTAGGGTGGGAATTCTTTTTCCAAATTTATATGGGACCAACTTTGAAGTATACCCTTTCCAATATAATAAGAATGATCAAAATCGGACTACTCTGTAAAAAGTTATGCGTGGTCTCACATAAAAAAAAAAAATAACCTCCTCCGTTTTTTTCGTCGGTTAAAAAAGGGGTTCGGCATTCAATTTGGTTTCCTTTTTCAGTTTAGTTCTCTCATATACAATTCCTAAGTATGTAATAACCCCAGTTAAGGTTAAACCTTTGCCCTGATGAAAATCTTTAGAGGACCTCCCATACCGAGTCTTCACCGGAGAGATTTTTTCGTTACTGATAAAGGGCACATATGCAATATCTTTCCCCAGCAGGTATATCAACCCCTAAACCCTTCAATAATACAAATGATAAAAAAAATCGCTCAAATTGATATCGTGTATCGACCCTAAAAGTTCTGCAGCTGCGCCCGCGACCATTGTATCGCCATTTTTTTGTTAACATCTTTTTAACTGCAAAACTAAAATTAGTTTTAATTATTTCCTGTTGTTATGTGAGGTTTTAAATAAAAAGTAATAAGCTGTTAATAATTTGGTTTTAAGTATCTCTTTTCAAGCGTTAGTGTTAATTTTTTTTAATGTTTGTTTTAGAATTTGTTTCTTATTAGTTCGTCCTAACTTAGATTAGCTTGTTAGAGGTAAATGTTACTTGGTTAAGTAGGTATAGGTTTATAATTACTCAAAACATTTAATAGTATAGCTTTACTCAACTAAAAATGAAGGTCTCTATTTAGTATTGAAAGGGTTTCGACAGATTAATAATCTCAGAAAATTATCCCCTTATTTATTTAAAGAAAATAAATATTCTATGTATGTTAATGGCGTTATCTTTTCCTTCGATCTTTAAAAGTCATAACACTTAAATCATTGTTTTTTCACATTATAATAATAATAATATAATAATATTCCGGGACAACTCACACACGGTTATCTGATCCCAAGCTAAGCAGAGCTTGTGTTATGGTAACCAGACAACTGATAAACATACTTATATATTTCTAAATACATACATATTATAGATAAATTACATCCAGACACAGAACAAATGATCGTGCTCATCACACAAACATTTGTCCTGGGTGGGAATTGAACCCACGACCTCCGGTATAGCAGTCAGGGTCACTAACCACTAGACCAACAGGCCTGTCATTAAAAAAATAAGCAGTCACCAAGCGGTGTTTTATTGCTTATCATTGAGATATCTTAGTAACTATGGCGTTTCTACGTCACTTATCTTCCAATTGATAACCGTAACGATGATACTATTAAAATTACTTAAGGTTTTCCTTCAAAAAATATTAAAAACTCAAGCATCTGAGATTTACAGACTCATACTTGTACAGATAAAGTGAAATCCATCTAAAAAGGGCTTGTAAGTCCAATTATTTTTCTCTAAGATAAATAACATAGTTTTTCTAAAGCAAAAATCTTATTAGAATCAGTTTTTGAGGGAAACTGACAAAAACAATTTTTTTGCCGCATATGTTTTTCTTCGGACATGAGTAATCGTTAAATTAATGCAGGTATTTTTATAACTTGCTCGTCGTATTTTATTTGTAAGTTATGATATTAATACAATGAATAAAGTAGGTGTTTAGCATAGTCTAAAGCTTTTTTAGGGTTCCGTACTCAAAGGGTAAAACGGGACCCTATTACTAAGACTCCGCTGTCTGTCTGTCCGTCTGTCTGTCTCCAGGCTGTATCTCATAAACCGTGATAGCTAGAAAGCTGAAATTTTCACAAATGATGTATTTCCGTTGCCGCTATAACAACAAATACTAAAAACCACATAAAATGAATATTTAAGGGGGGCTCTCATACGACGGTGGTACGGAACCCTTCGTGCGCGAGTCCGACTCGCACTTGGCCAGTTTTTTATTATTATTAGAGTTATTTAAGATAGGTGTTTAGCACAAATTGTAGTTTTTATTTCAGATTTAAGGTTAAATGAGATAAAAGCCTTAGATCTTTAAGTACACTGCCAGTTAAGGTTTAATAATATGTTTTAGTAACTTCAGTAATATCATAGCTTTCTTTTTTATGGATTTCGATTGCAGGGTTGTAAATAGCTTGATAATTATCACAAAGTGTTCAGCAATTGATCCTTAAAACGCTTCTAACAACCAAAAAAAGTTAAATTTTAAATCTTATAATATAGAATATTAAAAATAAAAAAAAAGTTAGGTACTAAATAATTGGAAATAAGTAAAAAAGTTCAGATTCTAATTCTTTTTTGTCTATATATATAAGTTTTATATTACTGTAAATAACATTAAAAATGGTTTAAAGTTAATAAATAAATCTAACAAAAAAACCGACTTCAAAATAAGTCTTATATTTATTTCTTATGGATCCCACTGTCAAAACTGGACCAAAATACACGGGAAGCACCAGCTTTCAAATAAAAAAAGAATCATAAACATCGGTTCACCCAGTCTAAAATTCTGTGGTAACAAACAAAAAAAAATACAGTCGAATTGAGTACCTCCTCCTTTTTTGGAGTCGGTTAAAAAAGAAGAAAAGTAAAAGTAACAAATTGCTCTGCCTATACCCAATAGCTAACATCATTATAATAAATAAATAAATAAATGCGGACAACATCACATACATTGCTCTGAACTCAAAGTAAGCAGCTGTTAAGCACTTGTGTTATGGAATTCAGAAACAACGAAGGTACCACAAACACCCAGACCCGAGACAATGTAGAAAAGTAAGTTTCTACATTGACCCGTCCGGGGATCGAACCCGGGACCTCAGAGCTAGCGACACCTTGAAAACCGGTGCGTACGCCACTCGACCACGGAGGTTGTCAAAATTATATATTATAATACAGTATAACATAGTCATCTCATCATTATAACACAGTAAATACGATAAGTCTATGATATTACACCATGACTCACCTTGAAGGAAACCGGTTTATGATAACCTCGTTAATTTGTTCTTTTATTAACATTACTTATAATAACTTAATTTTTACGTCGTGAGAAACCTGGAAGCTAAGTAATATTGATTGAGCTTTTTGTTTTGTTAGATACCTGTGTTGATTATATGATTAATTCATTAAAAAACTACTTTAATGAATGAAAAATAATACACCATTATGTTGTTACTTTTTTTTTTTATTGTTTTGGTTAAAACTAAACTACAAATTTTGTAATCGTTCTACTATTGGAGATATCGTGTAACAAACATACAAATTTCCGCATGAAAACTGTAGTGGGATAGTTACAGTATTCCAAGATTTTTTCTATAGAAGAAGGATGAGCATCTCCCAGTGTAGACAACCTCTTTTTGGAGTCGGTTAAACAATATAAAATCTAATGTTTATTTTTTGTAAATTATTTGACATTTAAAAACAATTTTGTTTTGTATAAAATATGTCCAAGGCGTATTAATTTAAATTGAATAGGACAGTTATCAAAACTGTGCATAAATTAAATGTTTTTATTAAAACGAATTATGATTTGGCCAATAAAAATATATTTTAAAAGTTTATTAATTAAAAACTGCCTCGTTGGCCTAGTGGCGCTAAGCGCGACTGCTACGCTAGAGGTCTTGGGTTCGATTCCCAAGTCGACCAAGGTGTTATTGGGTTTTTCTATGAAATTCTGAGTAGCAGGTCGGAGTTTGGATTTGTGCCCGGTTAGTGGCAATAGGCTTGCCCCCTATTACATGGGACCTAAACATACCCGTAAACTGTGGGTGTACATTGGTACACCTCTGCCTAACACTTCGGGGATACAGGCGTGATGGTATGTTATGTTATGTTTATTAAAAAAAAAACGTTATAATGGCATTATTATTCTTAATTAATACAGTGCAATAGTTTTTTTATGATATTATAAAAAAAAAACAAATGTCCTTCGTTTAAAAAAATAACTAAATTCAAAGTAACCAGTTGTGTGCCAGTTTAGATAATCTACTAAAAGATAACTATCTTGACAAAAGGATGTAATTTATTCAAGTATTTAAAACTTTAATATTATGTTGTTTTTTTAGGTTATTCATATTTACATTTTTAACCTTCCATTGTTAATCACCAATCCGCAGAGAGCAAGCGTGGTGACCAATGCTCGTGCCTTCTCTATATGGGAAGAGGCCTGTGCCCAGCAGTGGGACGTTTATAGGCTGGATTATTATTATTATATTAACCTAGCTAGAATTATAACACAATTTGAAACATGGTATTCTTACACATTCCTTAATTAGACAAAATAATATAATATGTAACATGAGCTATGCACGAGTTCGAAAATACATACCAAAATTGTTTACCATTTAGGTAAATTTCTATCACGTTAATATTTTATACCTACACATAAATAAACATTATAATAATATTACTATTAGACTTCGAAAATACAAGTAGGTATATGTTAATATTTCACCTTTATCTTAAACATATAATTCGGACTTTTTCGTAAACATTTTCCAAAACACAAAATAATTAATACACCATGTTCAGAGTATAATAACCTAGGTACTTATTAAACCAAATATTTAAATAAACATATATCATAATAACAATATTTGTCCAAAAACTACATCATCATCATCTGCCTAGCCTGTTTCCCAAACTATGTTGGGGTCGGCTACCAGTCTTACCGGATTCAGCTGAACACCGTATTTTACATGGAGTGACTGTCCAAAAACTACAAAATAATTAAAGTAATAATAATATCTGCAAGTTCGCAGTCCGTCCCTGGCCCCCCGCCCGCGACCCCGCGCCACCATTTCATGTTATTGAGAATTTATGTCGCTTAGGCCGCGCACACACTGGAGCCAACGGAATTAACTATTGTAGATTATGTTATAATTAGGGATTTGTTGGGCCATGAAAATGAACATTGTAGATGTGTATGTGATTTAAAGTAATGTGTATTTAAATCTCGTAAAAAAAAAAAATTCGCTAAAATTTATAGATGAAATTACTTTAACATAAATAACACATTTCTTTCAGCGAGTATTTCTTTAAATATTGGTTTTTCTTAGTTTTAGTTGCTTAAATTTATATGCATTTAAAATTTGAAATTTGTTGTAATTAATTGATTCATTAATTCAATTTCTTGTTTTTGAATTTGACTATTATATTTACTACATGAATTGGTAATCCTACAAAATTTTACATCTTTTCAATTACCTAATCGTTTTATTTATTGATGTTTATGAACATTAAAATAGTATAACGACTCAAAAGTGGCAGTCACATGAGTTTCTACGCACTGATCGTATTTTACATAACAGTACCATAAATTGCTGTGTCCGTGTAAAATTCTGATAGATTTGAAAGCGAGAGAGACGAGTAGCGTGTCGCATGCAAGGTTTAAATAACTTGTTTGACTAGTTTTTGGGCAAACTACCTGGATCTAGTTAATTGTCTAACAAAAGTGGTAAATAATTGATATCTAACTTTAAATTTTATATTAATAAGAAGTAGCGTATCATTGACGACCTCCGTGGTCGAGTGGCGTACGCACCGCTTTCAAGGTGTCGCTAGCTCTGAGGTCCCGGGTTCGATCCCCGGACGGGTCAATGTAGAAAATCACATTTCTACATTGTCTCGGGTCTGGGTGTTTGTGGTACCTTCGTTGTTTCTGAATTCCATAACACAAGTGCTTTAGCTACTTACTTTGGGTTCAGAACAATGTATGTGATGTTGTCCGCATTTATTTAATTAAAAGCGTATGTACTGTAGATTTACAAGCAAGACAAATTATTAATTAATTGTTTTAAGGCCGGGTATAAATTTCTAACGTTTCTGGGGCCCGATGCCGCTATTTTAAGTCAGTGAGTGGCGGGTTAATAAACGTTCCAGTGTACTTGTTATTGTGCCTAATTTTCGTATTCAGATAAGAACAGTCCCTTGCAATCCTACAATGACAACAGTGGCAAGTAGGTGTACATTTGTCATTACACTAAAATTATCTGAATACGAAAATTAGGCACAATAACAAGTACACTGGAACGTTTATTAACCCGCCACTCACTGACTTAAAATAGCGGCGTCGGGCCCCTGGTGTCGGGAAACCAACGGGCTACCAAGTCCTACTAGGATACCTCATTTGTCGAATTTTGATTAGTAGTTTAGAAGTTATGAGGCAACAAATACTTTTTTTTAAACTACATCGAAGCTATAATATGATTTAACCGAAAAATACATAACGGTTAAATCATATTATAGATTCGCTGTAGTTTAAAAGAAAAGTAATGCTTGATATAACAAAAAAAATGTATTAGATAAATACACAAACTTATATGTTTAAATATTTTGAAAACATAGCAGATGTCGCCAAGTTTTTGTCAACCAAAACCCGGTCGCAAACAAAACAGGAAACGATTATGTATAAAAAAAGTGTTAAACACATAAATTATAATATAATCACCTTACTAATACTATTCAGATTAAACATATCTTTATATCCATCAACATACAAAATGTTAAAGAAAAAACAAATAACGGATTTTCATTAAAAAACAAGTTTTTGAGGTCACTTTGTTTAAATAAATGTCGGGGTCAAAAACCAGTCTAAGTATGAGAAAACTTTCAATTTTTATTTGATTCTGCGTGATATGGATACTGGTTTTTTTTTAAACTAGTTTTCGCGGGATTTTTGTGTTTTTTTTTTGTTTGTTTGACTTCATTATTAACTTGATCGTTTATTATTTTTTGACTGTTTATCGAGTAAGCTAGCTAGCTTTCTTGTTTATATGTAAAAAAAATATTTATGTAAATAAAAAAAATAAAATTATAAGCCTTACGATACGGGTTCAATAAAATTAATAACGAAAAAAAGTATTAAACTCAACTTACGCTGCAGAGGTCATTACGTCTCATAAAATAAGTAAATAATGGTAGATTAATCTAGGTTTTTTTTTTTTCTGAAAAATCACCTTTATTTTTTGCAAATTTACTCATTTAAACACAAACTAAACATTAAAACCTGCAGAAACACCCAAAAATCGCAAAAAAAAACCCAAATTTTTTGTAAATATTAGCCATGCCCCAGTGTGCACTCGGCCTACCCCGGGGCGTTGCACCGAATAGATCCGAGCGCTATCAATTCTGTGCGCGCGTGTGCGTGTCTGTGTCACATACACGATACATCGTGTTGTTACAGGAAGATTATACATTTTTGAGGGTTTTTGGTGATTTTTGGGTTTATTTGGGTGATTTGTAGAGTTCTTCAAACTACTTACCTTAAATTCAAAAATTCTAATGTGATGTTTCTAAAAATAAAATTATTAAAAAAAATTGTACATACATACATATAATCACGCCTCTTTCCCTTGTAGGGGTAGGCAGAGACCACTTCTTTCCACTTGCTACGATCCTTACACACTTGTTTCGCTTTGTCCACTTTCATTATTTCCTTCATACATGCTGTTCAGTTTATGGTAATTTTGTTTTGTTTTTTATTAAAATTTTGTTAATTTTAGAAATTCCAAATTTAAGTTTTTTTACATCAGTTTGAATGGTGTTTGATTTATAATTAACTGGTATCGAGTCTAATTCTTGTACATTCTACAATTCGTAGGAATTATCAAATCATCTAAACATTATATGATTATAGTAAAAATAAGTTTCACACAATTCAAAAGGTATTTGAAATGTATTATGAAACCCTAAGGCCACGCCCACCAATCTAATTTTAAACCAAGCAAAACAGCTCCACCCTGTATAAGTTCACCTTGTTTCCCACATACACACATAATCCACAAATTATACACACATGTATAACTATGTATACATATATTATATATGTTGTATACAAGGATTTTACTGCTAAATATGTTTAATTATGGTTCAAATTGTTTTAATAGATATTATAGGAAATGTTTTTATTGCATTTTGAAAGAGCCTTATGTTTTTGTAAAATATTTAATAATAATAATTTTCCGGGACATCTCACACACGGTTATCTGATCCCAAGCTAAGCAGAGCTTGTGTTATGGTAACAACTGATAAACATACTTATATATTTCTAAATATGTACAATACTAATAATATATTTTAGATATATCGTGCTCATCACACAAACATTTGTCCTGGGTGGGAATCGAACCCACGACATCCGGTATAGCAGTCAGGGTCACTAACCACTAGACCAACAGGCCAGTCTCTTTACTTGCAGTTCATTGGACAAAGGGTTCTTTTTAAAGTGAGAGCGCGTATCACTGTCTCTCTCGCACGCCGTGACGTCACACAAAGAATAAGTTAGCACAGTTTATCAAAAATCTGTTTTAGATGTACCTAATAATTTTTGATATTGAATATCTATTCTAAATTTCAATTTACTGTCTTATTGTTAAGAAAAGTTTTATTTTTAGTTAATAATACCCTTGTTTGACAATTCGTTTTCGAATCCACCGTTGTTATTTTAAAGTTCATCTTTTCTACAATAATTAACTTTTTCTTTTATGGGTGAACTCAATATTTTTTTAATTTATTCATAATAAATAATATAAAAACATTTAATAATAATAATCGTTGTTATAACATCAACCTGTACCAGCTCACACACACAGCCGCACGTATGTGTGTATCCACACACCCACACATGCGTCGTTATGTTAAATTTAATTGTAAATGTACACCGCATGTTGTTCTCGCTAGTTTTGGGGTTCCGTGTGTAATGTGACGAGATTATTTTGGTTCCGTATAGAGAGAATATGTTCTAAATTAGTTTATTGGGGAAATCTGTTGTATTGTCTTCTGTGATAGAATTTAGTTTTAGTAAATATTTTGTTTATTTATTATAATTTTACAACAAGGTTTTTTGTGCCTAAACTGTGTTAAGTTAACTTAGATAAAGCGATATTGGTTTCTTAGGTTTACGCGAATGTTAGACATTGAAATAAAACTACTTTTTACGGAATTTTTCGCAAAGGTGTCGAAACGTCGGTCGGGACCTAAAATCTAAATACAAACCGCGAAAAAATCCGTAAAAAGTAGTTTTATTTCAATTAGATAAAGCGAATTATAGTTAAAGAGAGAGATATTTTGACTACGTCATAATCTAAGTTTAAATAGGGTAGATGAATAGGTATGAAAAGTCAAAATTAATTTAGTCCACCATTAAAATTCGTCCAAAATACGTGTCTATTATAGACACGTATTTTTTCTTTAATCTAATCAATTACAAAATACGAAGTTAAACTGCTTTAAAGTTCAGGGGGCTTGTGACGTCACGGCTTGGTACAATTTTTGGTTAGACGTGACGTCACGCAAGAATTGTACTCACTGTATCTTCATATTTTTTTGTTTACGGGACAAACGAAAAAATACATGTCTAATATTTTTATAATATGAAAAAGATAAACAAAAAAAATTGTCATCATCCCTATTGCATACAGTTGTGAGGTCAGGCGACATTTCTAATGAGGTAATTTTAGTAACTGCCTCGTTGGCCTAGTGGTGCTAAGCGCGACTGCTACGCTAGAGGTCTTGGGTTCGATTCCCAAGTCGACCAAGGTGTTATTGGGTTTTTCTATGAAATTCTCAGTAGCAAGTCGGAGTTTGGATTTGTTATTACATGGGACCTAAACATACCGGCGAACTGTGGGTGAACATTGGTACACCTCTGCCTAACCCTTCGGGGATACAGGCGTGATGGTATGTAATTTTAATTTTACTTTAAAAATAACCGCTGACATCTGAGTACAGCCTCATCTATGTAAAACGTAAAGTATATATTACTTATAAATACAATAGGTATTCAAGGTCACTATGTTAATTATATTATTATGTATTTCAGTTTTCAGAATGTTTTGTTTTGTGTTCTCGCTGAAATACTTCATGAATACGATGGAATTAATATATATTTTGTTCTATAACTAGCTGTGCCTGCGGTTTTACTTGCCTTTATGTAAAATGATATAAGTTTTTTTTTAATCCGAGTGGTATTTTCTGAGATTAGCATGTTCAAACGAACAAAATCTTGAGTTTGAAATTACTAGTGACGACGCGACGGAAAAACACTTAATACAAACTTGTATTAAACACTTTTAGTATTTAATTATAATCCAGCCTATAAACGTCCCACTGCTGGGCACAGGCCTCTTCCCATATAGAGAAGGCACGAGCATTGATCACCACGCTTGCTCTCTGCGGATTGGCGATTTCAGATCCCAATTTTGGAATCCAGTTTTCCTCACGATGTTTTCCTTCACCGTTCGTCAGAAGTGTCTTAGAATAATTAAGAAAGTACATATAACTTTAAAAAAGCCACATTGGTATTTAATTACTCATATGTATTGGTCAAAACCATATGACAATCCGTTCGTTCGTTTTTGAGTTTATTGCATTCAGACAGTCTGTCTCCTTATCTTAAGAAAAATATATTAGTATCTATTATTAGTCAAAAATTGATTAATATTACATGTATCACATTTTTAATAAGCAATATTACAAAAACCCAAAAAACCTAACATTTGACCTAAAAACATCACCAAAATTTAAACCCTAGCAAAGGGTATTAATACCAGCAAATTACTATAAAACATTCTTATGACCGGCTTATGTAAGCCGGCGACTATTCTGGGGAAAAGGATATTATCAAAAATTATATTAATTTTTGTGTGGTGGTGAAATTAGTGTAGAAAATGTTTGGTTAAATAGGTATAGTAAAAAGCTTATTTATTAAAAAACTGGCCAAGTGCGAGTCGGACTCGCGCACGAAGGGTTCCGTACCACCGTCGTATGAGAGCCCCCTTAAATATTCATTTTATGTGGTTTTTAGTATTTGTTATAGCGGCAACGGAAATACATCATTTGTGAAAATTTTAGCTTTCTAGCTATCACGGTTTACGAGATACAGCCTGGAGACAAACAGACGGACAGACAGACAGCGGAGTCTTAGTAATAGGGTCCCGTTTTACCCTTTGGGTACGGAACCCTAAAAACTGACTAAACATAACATAACACATACCATCACGCCTGTATCCCCGAAGGGTTAGGCAGAGGTGTACCAAATGTACCAAAAACTGACAAAATAGTATTTTTTTTGTATTATTGGGTTAGTTTATTTGTCTTTCCTTTGTGTGCTATATTATCTGAAAGTATATTTCAAGGCATTTCAATAAAACATAAATAATTATTGACATCGGGTCACAAGCGGCTATTATTCCAAAAACAAAAAAAAACATATCAGTCCAAAATAATCATCTTTTGCAAAGTCGGTTAAAAATCAATAAACCTTTAACATTTAGCACTAAGGCTGAAACATTACAGACCAAATGTTTAAAAAATGTTATTTTTGTCACAAGAAAACTCATACCCTCCTTTTTGAAAGTCGGTTACAACCCTCTCGAGATACCTCCGGGGGTTGGTTACTTATTTGAAAGCAATTTTACTTCAACCCCCACCACCCACATTTAGAATGCACAGGCACGAACTTGGGGACACGGATTATGATGGTTATTCTCATTATTAAACGAATTGAAATAATGTTGTGTGTTGAAAAAGTTGTTTGTTAGTAAAATGTTGGATTCATGTATTAATTAATTCAGTTTAGGTGTGTTTGATAAGTCAAGTGATTACGATAAATGGTTTGACGATTGCAGGTGTACATGACATTACTTTAAAGATGTAACATAGCATACCATCACGCCTGTATCCCCGAAGGGTTAGGCAGAGGTGTACCAATGTACACCCACAGTTCGCCGGTATGTTTAGGTCCCATGTAATAGGGGGCGAGCCTATTGCCACTAACCGGGCACAAATCCAAACTCCGACCTGCTACTGAGAATTTCATAGAAAAACCCAATAACACCTTGGTCGACTTGGGAATCGAACCCAAGACCTCTAGCGTAGCAGTCGCGCTAAGAACCACTAGGCCAACGAGGCACTCTTTATAATAATATGACAATATCCCCCACATCCTAGGGCACGTGTCAGTCCGTCCCTGCTCCACCCTCCCCACCCCAGTGCGCGGCTCCGATTTATTTGTGCCGCCTTTAATTATGTACACATACTGTACGGTAGCGTCAGCTATGTCTAGTAGGGTTAGTACATTATATTATAGAATATTTTTGGTAGGAATTTGTCTAAGATGTATTCATGGCATTTTAGGGCAATATGGTAGATGACTAGGTATGAAAAGTCAAAATTTATTTAGTCCGCCATTTAGATAATCAAAACATGTTGTATCTAATATGTTATGACTATCTTAAGTTTTTTTATTTTATTAAATCAATAAATAATACGAAGATAAACCGCTTTAAAGTTAAGGTGTGGGGGCTTGTGACGTCACGGGTAGGTACAATTTGTGCTTGGACGTGACGTCACGCAAGAATTGAACTCGCTGTATCTTCATAATTCTTTCTTGTAAAAGATGGACATAAAAATAAAAAATTGTCATCATCCCTATTTGGAGACTGAATTTTGAGATAAGTTAGATTTGAAACAAAATATGGCAAGTAGCATTCTAAAATAACACACAAAACATGGCAGCATGTTTGTTTAATTTAATACAAAATTTGTGCTCAGTAAAATAATTTATATAACTGAAATATTTAAATATCTAATCTAATGAATAATAGAATATATTTTTTGTTCTGACGCTCCATTTGATTGCTCAGTACAGATATTAAAGTTGTTTTAAGCTGTACAGTCAGCAACAGCAAGCACTCTGTAGCGTTAGCAAATATATAATTTACGTAAACATGTCCATTATTTAAAGGTAGGCTGGTTGAATAGAATATAATGCATTGTATGTCACGGAACTTTTAAAACGTTAGGCAGCTGCAGATTTTTTGAGATTAGTGAGATGGTCGTGAGAATTTTAGTGTCAGCTAAATATACTAGCAAATTTAATGAATACGGGCCTGTTGGTCTAGTGGTTAGTGACCCCGACTGCTATGCCGGAGGTCGTGGGCTCGATTCCCACCCAGGACAAATGTTTGTGTGATGAGCACGATCATTTGTTCTGGTTGTCTGGGTGTAATTTATCTATAATATGTATGTATTTAGAAATATATAAGTATGTTTATCAGTTGCCTGGTTACCATAACACAAGCTCTGCTTAGCTTGGGATCAGATAACCGTGTGTGAGTTGTCCCGGAATATTATTATTATTAAATTTTATGAATTCTTGATTTGTGATGTCATAGACGAATCAGAATTTTACTTTAAGTTGATCATCGTTTTCAAGTGAATAAATGGGAAATATTATTTTTTATAAAGGGAGCCCTAGTACGCAACGCTCTGTTGCGGTGTTAGACAGCGAACTACAGTCACAGCGCTTTAGTGCAGCGTCAAACCAACGCTTTGGCGCGCGAGTTCTATTGCAGGACAACTTGGATGAGGTTTATGTCCAGTTGTGGACCGACATAGGCTGAGTTGATTGCTTGTTTCATATACAATATTAACGACACCGCCTCTTTTCGTTCCAGGACGAGGTGCTAGCCATAAACGAGAAGGTGGTGGTCCGCGCGGACGACCTGCTGAGCTGGATCTGCGCGGGCGCGGAGTGGCGCTGGGGGCTGCGCGCGGTGTGGCGGGGAGCGTGCGCTCCGCCCGCCGCCGCCGCGCGCACCAAGCCGCTGCACCACACGCGCCTCGACTTCAGCGACGTGGCCAGCGAGAAGGACGCCATCGGTGAGTTATTCGGTGTTCAGTTCAATCTGGTAAGACTGGATGCAGACCCCAATGTAGTTTGGGAATAAAGCTACGCAGCGATGCGTTTTCCGCCGGATGTGAACCGACCCTTAGGGTGCTACTTTGTAACATATATCATAGATAAGAATAATACCAGCCTATATACGTCCTACTGCTGGGCACAGGTCTCTTCCCATATAGAGAAGGTACGGGCATTGATCACCACGCTTGGCTTTTGCGGATTTCTAAATCCAATTTTTGTCACTAAGTTTTCCTTCACCTTTTGTTAGACGTGTCTTACAAAAATTAAGAAAGTACATATATATAACTTTAAATGGGTACTTACACTGTATATTGGTACTTACCTGGGTTTGAACCTTGTGCATACAACTTCGTTCATTGATACTAGCTAGGCCACTACATCATCATAAAAATATTTTGATTTTGCTGTTGTGGAGGAGTTTGTTTCGGCGTTTCTTCTCCACAACCAGAGCACTTAGGGAGGGGTGAACTGATGACGCGTTAGTGCGTCACGTGTGAGGGGTTGGAAGTCTGTTCTCGTGTTGCGCGGCCGATGAGGCGCGATGTTGCGCGACCCTTACTGTGGTACTTCATAGCCTAAATGTTTCCTACAGAGGAGGATCCGTCAGCGCCGGGCGTGGTGGTGTTCTCGTACCCGCGCTACTGCCGCTACCGCGCCCTGCTCGCGCGGCTGGACGGGCGCCAGGCGGACTGGCTGCGAGACTCGCTCGTCGCCGCGCTCGGCGGGTACGCCGCGCCCACCAACAACACTAGGATACTCTACTGCAAGGTACGACACATATATACTGTCTTACGGTTCGTGTACGCCGAGAAAATGCGTTTCTGACAGGTGGAGGTCCAATAACGATATCATCATTTTGCTAGGTTGCCATGAATATAGAACACGGATTATTATTTTCCAATACCAATTAGGACCAACTGACATGCGTCAGGAATGCATTTTTTCAGCGGCCGGACCATAGTCGCCCGTCGATCACACTTTAAATCCTTTGTCCATTCCACAGGACACATTCGAGTACCCGGAGCTGGAGGGGCACGAGTTCGTGTGCAACCACCTGGCGCCGCGGCTGAAGGGCAGGCCGCGAGGCCGCCGCCGCCGCGCGCCGCACGGGGAGCGCTCGCCCTCGCCCTCGCCCTCGCCGCCGCCGGACTCCGACCCCGAACACGAACACGACGAGGACCACGCCGACGATCTGCAGGATGGAGACCATCCGGTGGGTATCATACCAAGGTCACAACACATCACACGCTAGCTTTTGTCCTCGCTCTTTAGTTACGATACAGGGAAAATACAGCTTTTTCAAGTCGGTTAATGATCGTATAGTTCATGTGTTTCTTTTCAAGGCGGGGGTAAAATATTATGTTATTTTCAAGTTGTTCTGATGATAGAACCGGAAGGTAGCCAGAGGAACTCTTTAATGAAACGACGCAACCCCATCGTGTTTGGGCTCGTTTGAATTATCGTCACTAGAACATTGAGATTAGTTGATTTAAAAGACTGTTTAAAAAAAAAATTAATAAACCTTCATATATTTTCTTAAGACTCGCCGACGCCTCTCCCTCCGAAACGGCGGTCCCCCGGCGAGCGAGGACGAGGACGACGACTGCAAGCGCATCGAAGAGACCGCCGAGGATCGCGCCTTCCTGCACCAGCTCAAGCAGTTCTACAAGAGCCGCAGTGAGCCCTTCAAGAGCGGACACACGCTCAAGCACTGTGAGTACTATTCACTACATGTATACAACCTAACCTACACTTTCCCACTGCTGGGCATAACTCTCTCAAATCAAGTTACTCAGCATTGAGCCGCGATGCTGTACTTAAAAGCAGTTAGTGCTGCGCGCATTGTGGAAACGTACACATAGTGAGCAAAAGGGATGGCGAGAAATAGATGATCAGAAAATGTACCTTATGTGTAGATGTAGATACCACAAATATTGATGGTCTCTGTTTCCATAACATGCGTGCTTTATCTAACAACTTAGGGTTGAGAGCAATGTATGTGATGTTGTCAACATTATATTGGCCTATTTTTGTTTTCTCGTGTCAGCTCTGCGCCTTTACAAGGTGTCACCGAAAGGGTATATCTATCCAAAAGGGGTGAAGAGTACTCCTGGTATAGAGTCAGTTTACAAAATAACAGCTCAATATGAGTCAATTTTTTGACACACTATTACGATCATTTAATTTTTGTCTGCGTGTAATTTTATAACAAAGTACCTGTATCAGTTGTCTGGTTTTGCCTAGTTTGGCATCAGATACATGTCCGTGTGCCAGTAGTCCCTGGATATGAGTAGGTATGTCCTCGCCTGCAGGGTCTCTCCGCGCGCTGTACAGGTGGGTGTTGTCTCGCGGCGGCTACGAGGCCGCGTGTCGCCGCCAGCTGTGGCGAGCGCTCGCGCCCGCTCAGCCGGCCCGGGCTAGGAGACACTATGAGAGGTGACACTTACTGTTCATAATATATGTAGGATTTCTTAATTTTCAAAGGAGTATGTCCTTCTCACAGAATTATCAACTGTCTTTCCAGCATGAACTGTTATTTTCGTCAACAGTTCCTCTATGGTTTATTTTTATTAATGTTTTCTTAGGTTTACGTGAATGTTAACATTTTTTCTTTTTTCAAACAAACACTTATAAATAGAGCCATGCAAAATATATGCTAAGAAATTTTATCAACTTAATATTAAAATATCATTTTTAATCCCCAGATTCCTCCTCCCCTTTGAGAATCACGAACGCCGAAATGGCTCTTCTTACAAACTGAACGGCAAAACCGACTGCGAGCCACAAACAATAGCTACGATTGACGTCACGGACTCTCCCTTAAGAGACGATGACGTCAAAATCCTACGCACACCATCACCCCAACCCGAAAACTTGGAAAAACTCGACAAATTCGAAAAATATGAGAAACTCCAAAAGTTTGAAAAGTCAGAAAAGAATAGTATCGATTCAGAAACGGGTGAGATTACATCAAAAGACGAGTTAATAGTGAAGAACGCTGAGGAGTTGAACCGGGAGTTCCTGGAGTCGCTGAACAAGGAGGAGAGGGTCAGCAAGATATCCGTGAAGCCGGTGGAACAGCTCGTGAAGCCGCTCCTCAAGGTGTACGAGAAGGACGAGAACGATGTGCAGTATCTCGATACGCAGAAGATTAGCTTAGGTGAGACTTTTTATTTGTAACTAGTAGTTTTAAGTTAAGTACTTAATAGAGTCAAAAAAGGAAGGCTTCTTTCTATATGCATAGTAAAAAAAATTAAAATGTCTAAGTTGTTTTAAACCAAAAAGAGACAAACATTCAGATTTTTTGTGCCTAAAATAGGTCCATGTTATTGTCAAACAAATTATGTTTTTATTATTATTATTTATTTAGTTACAAAGGTACATGGTATTCTTATGAGTTAACAGTGTCCCACAAAACTGTACAAACTGTTTGACTGTGAGATCAATTTTAAACAAGTTAAAATTTATTCAATAATTTTTAACAAGTTTATTAAGGAGCTTTCAAAAGCTCAAAGTTGTCTTTTTTTGCTAAACAGTTCTTTTGATTTTGTGTTGTAGAAAATTCCGTACGTCTGTATTTTGTAATGATTTAGTAGGGACACTTTAGCATCATTAGAGTCTTGTCGGTTTTTAAACTTGTACAAATCTCCGAAAGCCTCTATTTTCAGTATTCCTAATAAATATGTTAATCTTTTTCAGCGGAATCACCATCACCTCGCGCGCCGCCGAACGGCCACGCCCCTACCGACCTTGTGAGTATTCAATGTAGTAATTATTTCAATTTTAGTTCAATTATTTTTTTATTATACTGTGGTATCACCCATAAACCATTTGGATAGGGAAATATACAAAGTGTTACCAAAAGGGTATATCTATACTAAAGGGGTGAAGAGTAAATCTGGTATATAGCCGGATTACACAATTTCAGCTCAAAAGGAATTAATAAAATAATTGATATCAATTTTTCACATTAATAATTTTTCACCAAAAATCATAATAAACGTGTAACTGTTGTTAACGATACATCGCTTCAGTGGTCTGATTGAGATTTTAGGTTTCAAATAATTGATGCGAAAAATTGGGTATCAAAATCAAATCAAAATTCATTTATTTAACTTAGGCGTCGAATTATTGCACAAAGGGTCCTAAGGGTCGGTTCATATCCGGCTATATATATTTGACTAACTCATTTTGTACCGAAACTTTGTAAACTGTCTCTATACCAGGAGTACTCTTCACCCCTTTTGGATATCTATACCCTTTCGGTAACACCCTGTACAGACTGTTAAGAGAACCCTGTCCGACCCGAAAGGGCGATATAGGTTTCACAATCACATGCCCAAATAAAAGATTAAATTTGAAATATCCATGATAATAACAATAATATTGAATTTTGAATAATCTTTTTGTCGTTATTATTCGACTTTTGAGATTGTTTTTTTTTTGTTTTGGTAAAAAAAAACCATAATTTTTTACTTTTTCCAATTTTTTTAAATAACTTGTATCACAGTTATACTATACCTAACAATATCTTAACGGATCGGACAGGGTTTTCTTAACACCCTGCATATGCTGTCGTAATCTTAACCACGGTTTGTGTTTGTTAACAGAAGGGTTCTCGCCCGACTGGTCGCAGTTCGCTGCGAGCGGTGCGAGTGAAGCCGCAACGAAGTCAACCGCCCTCCTCCACTCGTGAGTATAGCTATATTATTTTATGATAATGTAATAAAAAAATATTTGTCACTGGCCCATTAAGTAACTGCTTTCTTTTAGAAAGTTTTCAGTTTTCATTTTGTTTCTTCCTTAATAATAAAATAAGATTTCATCGTAAGATACTTATAAGTAGTCACCTATTAGATTAAAAAAAAAGCTAATTTCGATTTTTGACATAAACATACATACAGTCGAATGTTTGAGTCGATTGAAAAGTGCTTTTCTGGTTTAGAACTTCTATTCTGCTTATCGCGTCTCTAAATGTTCAATGAAAGCCTGGCAAAACAGTCATCTTTTACGCTCAGGTTAACTCAGGTGATACTAAAGCTATTTATCTTAACCCTTTCCCTGTCCCGTGAGTCACATATGAACATTTCCATTGTTTAACTATTGTGTCTACTAGCGGAACAGTTAACCTGTTAACATCAAGAAAAAAAAATTTTTTACTTCTACGTTTATCAAGCTCTTTTACGCTTTTAATTAAAATGTTTTTGTTGTCTTATAAACCTAATATAAGAAATAAAAAACATTTTAATTTTCAAAATATTTGCCGAATAGAACCATCAATCTTAGGATATCTCGAGCATAGATTAACTTTACTAATATACTCGTTACATTGTCCGTAGCTCCGGGCAGTACATCGAGCACGTCGTCCCCGCCGACGCCGCTCACCAACTTCGGCATCCACCACCCGCCGCCGCCGCTACTCGACGACGACATCGTAGAGGTAAGCATACACAACACACATACTTCCTTACTCATATAATAATACTAGCTGTGCCCCGAGCCGTGTGAATACCTAGGTCCCGTTCCCAATGTCTTTATGTTATTCACGGCGGAGACGAACCCAACAAATCGAAGAGCATGAAAATCGGTACACCCGTTCTTGAGCTACATACATAACTTTATGGATTCGGCAGGATTTTTAAAACACCATTTGAGGTATGGTCAAGATTTGAGACCAAATAATTATGTAAAATCTATGAAATTAAAATCTGATCACACTTTGCGTGACCCAAAGGCTGGCTTCTACCTAGGTCAGCGAATAAGCGCCGCTGCCAGCCTTTTGGGCATACCCCCAGTCGACAGCGATGTGGATGAACTTTTTGATGCCTTATGTTTTATTTAGTTTATAATTTTTCTTATTTCTAGTGTAGGCTTAGTTTTTATATTATTGTAAATATTTTAAGTTTAATTCATAAGAAATAACTATCGTTGAGTCTTTCACAAGTAAAATATATTTATTTAGTGTGTAAGTACAACTTGTACAGTAACAGGGTGTTAAGAAAACCCTGTCCGACCCGAAAGGGTGATATATAGGTTTCACAATCACATGCCCAAATAACTTATAAAAATGGAATATTAATGATAGAAATAATAATAATGAATTTTGAAATTACCATTTTCTGCCGCGAAATACCCAAAATTTTAAATTAAAACAAAATCGACTACAATTTTATCTCGTTTCGTAATTTTTTACGTTATTGGAATCGATACCTAACAGTACCTTCACGGATCGGACAGGGTTTTCTTAACACCCATTATATAGTCCAGTCATTAGGTAGTTCTACCTGGAAAGTTTTCCAGGAGTTTTGATATCGACGTGCTCTTTTCCAATTTTCACTTTTCCACCTCGTATCTTTGCTGTTCGCGCCGCCGTATGGGAAAAACGGTGCTTAATCACAGTTTTTGACCATAATTCCTTTCCGGTTTATTTTACCATAGTAATTGTTATGTTATAAATTAACATTCATTCATATAATCACGCCTCTTTGCCTTGTAGGGGTGGGTAGAGACCACTTCTTTCCACTTGCTATTATCCTTACACACTTGTTTCTCTTCGTCCACTTTCATTATTCCCTTCATACATGCTGTTCGGTGTATGGTACTCTTGACCTGGCCTTTTTTCGCTCACACTCGTCTTATACACTTTTTTCGTCAATCGTTCTTCATTCATTCTCTCGACATGGCCAAACCATATCAGTAAACATTTCTCAATTTTTCAAAATGTCCTAGAATTCATGTCTTAAGTTTTTTTTTGTAGAATCAATTGTTTTAGCGTACCAGCTTAGCAAAGTCCACTCCTTGTCCTCCAACACGCCTTTTGGTTTCCATAATACCATGAGGTGGAGTAAGTGGCACGTTTCTATTTTTGTGGTATCCCCAGTAGACCTAATCTGGGGGCCGCCAAATGGAGTAAAAAAGGGTCGCCTTTTCAGGATGCAGTTCAGACTTTTAGACCCCTTTAACTTCGTTGTGGATAAAACTAGAAGCTTGAATATTCATTAACCAAGCATATATATACAGGTATGTATACAGATATGTATACAGGGTGTTAGGAAAACCCTCTCCGATCCGTGAAGGTTTTGTTAGGTTAGGTTAGGAGTATCGTAGGAATATCAGATCACAAAAAAAACTATAACATTTTTTTTTTCTCAAATTGTGATAGATAAACAAAAGGCCTCCAAAAACACCGACGAAAAAAGTGTTGTAATCTTTGTTTTTATCTCAAATTTAGGGAATATCGCGGCAAAAAATGTCATTTTAAAATTCATTATTGTTCGTACTTTCATGAATATTCCAAATTGAATATTTTATTTGGGCATGTGATTGTGAAACCTATCACCCTTTCGGGTCGGACAGGGCTTTCTTAACATTCTGTAAACATATTTCAAATTGATCCCTTTTTGACTTTCCTTCTACTGACTGATTTTAATTTTTTGCTTATCCACAATTAAATAGACCTGAAAGTAAACACTTTAATCAATAAAGCCTGCTTTTATTGTTCCATGTTTTTTTTACCACGGCGATTTGGATGTTCCAAATCATCGTGGTGAAAAAAATATGCCCGCCATAATAAAAGTTAAAGTTCTTAAAAATCTCTTTTCAACACCATATCGCACGTTGTTATTGGTTCTTAGGCGGGCTTCATACATATCTGCCCGTTCTCCTTTGTAAAGTTCGTCTCCACCCTAAATAACAGGATAACACATTGGGAACGGAAGTATAATATATAGACGTCGATGAAACTAACGCACTGGTAAACTTATTAAATAGTTGAACGATCTCACAAGTAATTCACAATTCCGTTTACCAGGTCCCCTACAAACCAAAAACCCCAGAAATTATCGACCTCGACGAGTACCCTGAGAGCCCCCAAGCTGTCAAGAAGAAGAAGCTGGACATCCTGAAGGAGCGAGGGCTGGAGGTGACGGCCCTCCCGCCCTGGCAGCCGCCGCCCGCCCCCGCGCTGCTGCTGGGCGGCGGCGTGGTGTCGCCCGCGCAGCTGTTCCACATGTACAGCATGCTCCCGCTCGCCCGCGCCCCCGCCCCGCCGCCGCGTGTCATCCAGGCCTCCTGCAGCTTCGGCAGCGCCGGCCCCGAGAAGACCGTGTACGGTAACCCCAAGGACCCCTTCATGCCCCCGCCGCACGTGCTGCGGGGTCCCCGCCGCCCGCCCAGCCGCGCGCAGCCGCCGCCCGCCCACGACGTGCTCGACCTCACCTGCAGGTCCGCGGACCCCGCCCACCCGCCCGGCCCGCCCAGCCTGCCCACCAACTACACGCTGCTCGACGGCAAGGCGGTCGTGGGCTCCAATCTAGAGATCACATTAGTCAATAAAGCTCACAGTCCGACCAAGAACCGCCCGCCGCAGAAACGCTCCAGCAACGGCAAGTTTATGTCCACGAAGACGCCCACTCCGCCGAAAGATACCTATCCCAAATACACGAGTCCCTCACATAGTAATACACAGAAAAAACCACCAATTACTATCCCTAGTTATCAAATTCGCGAGGACCCTTCAATAAACGCTATGAAACATCAAAATTCAAATCTATCTCAAGTAATGGACCTCCATAAAAGTCAAAACTTCTCGCAAATAATGGACCTCCAAAAGAGTCAGAACTTCTCCCAAATAATGGAGCAAAAGAACCACAATCTAGCTCAGATCATGGATCTTCAAAAAGGTCCAAACCTAGCCCAGATCATGGACCTACAAAAGAACCAGAACCTAGCGCTGATGATGGACCTGCAGAAGAACCCGAGCGTGGCGCAGATGATGGAGCTGCACGCGCACAGCCTGCAGGCGGAGGGGCGGGCGGGGTACGCGGCGCTGTGCTCGCGCCTGGCGGGGGCGGGGGCGGGGGGGCTGGGGGGGCTGGCGGGGGCGGGGGGACTGGCGGGGGTCGCGGGGGGGCTGGACGCGCGCCAGCTCGCACTCTACCGCGACCTGCTCGCCGCGCAATTCAGCCACTCCGCCATGCACACGCCCACTACCAAGTAGGGGGGTAGGTTTCACCTAGACTACCAGTGGGGTGGATGACTGCTTATTACATGTCCGTCAAGTAGATAGTAAAAATTTTCTTTACTGTCGCAAAAATAATGACTTTTCTCAGCTCATCAAAAAACTACATAACAGTAACCTATTTCAGCCTTGTCAGTTGTCGTTATACCTTAAAAATGTCTCGTGACATCTTAGTTCCTAAACCAATAGGCCGAATGTAATGCGATTTTTTTACGACGTGATCAAGATGTATTTTTAAATATAATTTGTGAAACGCTTTCTTAAATATCTATTATTTGGTTTTCATATTTTTTTATGTACTTGGAAATTTTCCTAACGTCACAATTTTCTACATTTTGAGCAAAACATTAACGCCTCACTTACATATTTTGTTTCACTTTATCTGCTCAGTTTCAGCTTATTTTGAAAAACTAAAAAAATCACGTCCAATATTTAACTATCACCTAATTGACGGACTAAAAACTAAAAAGATTACTTTACACACAGTCATCTACCCCATTGAAAGTTTCAGTCAACTATCAACGAAATTGTAAGTTAGTAAAGTTATGATTCGTTTAGTAATCACTGAGAAAGTTTCATAAAATCTGTATACGAGATATGTCTGTGTATGTGTTGAAATAGATGAATACAATACATTTAGATTCTAACATACTTTTAAAGGATTTCTACTTTAAATGTATTTTAGACTGATGTTTGAGGGACTTCTAAAATAATTGGAATTTGACTTGTTTTAATTTTTACTGAGTTAAAAAATGTATTATACAGGTTGTTAAGAAAACCCTGTCCGACCCGAAAGGGTGATTATAGGGTTCACAATCACATGCCCAAGTAAAACATCAAATTTGGAAAATTCATGATAGAAATAATAATAATGGATTTTGAAATAACCATTTTTTGGCACGAAAATCCCTAAATTTGAGATTAAAACAAAAACAATAACACCGATTTCGTCGGTATTTTTGGGGGCCTTTTGTTTGGTAATTAGGTAGCATCTGTGACGACGCCGACTCCCCCCCTCTCTCGAATTTTGAGAAAAAACAATTTTTTGGGTAATATTTTTTTTTTTCTTTTTCCATTTTTATTTCGACATTTTTGTAATCAGATATCGATATCTAACAACACCTTCACGGATCGGACAGGGTTTTCTTAACACCCTGTATAGTCTAACAAATTAATTGAAGATTTTTTGTCCTTTTTTGGTCTCAAAATGTGTTCTTTTTTATGTTATAAGTCAAAAATGTTTATGAGCGTCAATTCTAGAATATTAAAGTATTCTTTTTTTACGTTAGTCTTATTATTTTCAAGGCTAAAAGATATTTAGCTTAATTTTAAACTATAGGAGCCCCTCAAATAATAATAATAGACTCGAAAGCCACCAAAACGATCTCCCGGATTTGTTATAATTTTAATTAGATTCGAAAAGAAATGGGAACAATTAAAAGGATATTGTTTCTAAAATTATGTAAATATTAGTTATAATTATGTCCTGTAGCTCTTTTTTTATGCGGTTTTTAATTTAAAGTGTGTAGTATGGGTATCTCACTGTAGTTAATTTTTATTCAAGTATTGACTTTTGATTTTTATCAGTATAGTATTGGTGGTTAAGATTTTAATTTTGAGAAAAGATCTTTGATTTAAATAAAGGTTTTCGCGATTTTTATCTGTTATGTCAATTTCCACCAATCACAGGCCAGCTTGTCTCTCATTGGTGGAGAATGACATACACCTGATGCGACACTAGCGACCCTAGCGTGTTTTTTAACAGTGAAAATCTTTTGTTTTAATGTCACGCTTACACTATGACTCTACTATATTACGTTCGCAATGTATATGCCAAATATTTAAACAAACGCGAGTTTTTGAAAAAACTACTGTAAAGCCTACACGTAAGGTTTAATTTGGTACAACTAAACGTTTTATCTTTTTCAACAGTACTAGTCAGTGTAAAACAAACCTTATTTACACTAGCATAAAGTTGACGTTTGTTTATGTGAGAATAACATCAATTTGCATAAGAATTTTAATGAAATAAAGTGTTGTCAATTGATTAAAGTATTGATTTATAATAATTATGAAGATATACATATTACACACTTGTAGTTGTAATATAATGTTGTGTTATACCTATTAGCTGAAATTGTAGTTAATTACCTAAGTCATCTGACGTGCATCAGGATTCGAGGCTTGGAAAGAGATGGGTGGGCGATAATTGTAGTGTGAAGGAGCAATGTTGGAGATGTCTCGTTGTAATCCTGGTGTATTTCAGATACGATTTTATACAACTTTATTTTAGAAATCGCTCAAATTGTACGGTTTTTGTTCTAAATTGTTTTAGTGAATTGTATATATTATTCTTAATTTTCTGTATGTTGTTTTGTTATATATATAACGGATGTCATGAAAATGTATGATATACTGTTTTAACCGACCTTCCCAAAAGAAGGAGATTGTCAAGATTTGACCTAAATAAACATAAAAGATTGGAAGTTAGAGAAAAGCTTATAAAAACAGGTAATTAATCTTATTTAAGTTACTTTTGTCTGTTTTGTGATAATATAATTATTAAATGTGTATGAAGTAAAGAGCGGTTTCTACATAAAGTTGTTAAATAAATGTCTCCTTATAGGATAAAGTTCCGATGTATATATATGTGATAAGACGCGAGTGATTCTCGTACAAAATATAATTATTAACATAACGTTTGTTGTTATTTACCTCCCTACCAGCTGATCACATACCGAGACCCCTCCGTGCCTCAGATAGCACGTTAAGCCTACTCCCGACTGTCATACGTTGATCTTCGGCAGTCGTTAATTCTGACACGCAGTCTTACTATGGGATACTGTGTTACCCAGTAACATGTGTTGTGGAGGTCAGATAGGAAGTCGCTCTGTAACATATGGTATTCAGGTGACCGGCAGACTTAAAGCAAGAACGACGTTTATATTTTTAATTGTTACCCTAATTCGAAAGAGATTTTCTTCAGTGTTTTTTTTTTTTATATTTTGGTAAGTTTGTTAAACGACACCTCCAGAAATTGTGGACCGAATTCAAAAACTTTTTCTTAATGATAGAGTAAACTTCAGAAATAGTCCCATATTTTATCTGTTCATCATCTCATCTCATACTCATACCATCACGCCTGTATCCCCGAAGGGTTAGGCAGAGGTGCACTAATGTACACCCACAGTTCGCCGGTATGTTTAGGTCCCATGTAATAGGGGGCGAGCCTATTGCCACTAACCGGGCACAAATCCAAACTCAGACCTGCTACTGAGAATTTCATAGAAAAACCCAATAACACCTTGGTCGACTTGGGAATCGAACCCAAGACCTCTAGCGTAGCAGTCGCGCTTAGAGCCACTAGGCCAACGAGGCAGTTTTTATCTGGTCGGAAGACTTAAAAATCTTTTATTGTTAGGGTCGCCTTCAATTTTCAATGAAATCAGTTTAAAAATAGTAATATATACTAAAAGATAATAAATGTACAAAGACACTGCTTCTTTATTAGAAATTTCTGCCAGCGATACGAGGAGTACCAAAAATTATTACTATAATATCTATGGGAGAAGGTATGTTTAGGTGTTCAAATAAAACTCAAACATCCTCCAAATGTGTTTATTACGTGTCTATATTAAGGTTCCGCGTTAGTAGCGAGCACAGCGCCGCTGTAGGCGAGGTCCCAGTACTGCTCGACGCGGTGCCGAGCAAAATGCTCGCGCGCCAGCTTCTCTGTTGGCGTCACCTGTAATAGATAATATAGAGGTTTAAGTAAACTTGGATTGTAGTGCGAGTGAAGATGAATAAAACGAGTACAAACACGATGGGGTTGCGAGATTTTGATATTAAGTTCCTGTGACTACCTGGCTCGCTACATCATCACATCAACTCAAAAGTATCATAATATTGTATTGTTACTTCTTGTAGAAAATTCGTAGCCCAGTAACAGTATCGTGCAGACACGTACAAAATATATACAATATCACATACATTATTCTCAACCCATATTATCTAAAGCACTTGTATTATGAAATTAAAGACAACGGCACCACAAATACTCAAACCAGACCAATATAAAAAAAACATCCACAGTGACCCGTCCTGGGATCGAACCCCGCTAGCTATAGCTAGCAACACCTTGAAAATCAGTTGAAATAAATGGATCGATGACGTGATAGAGATGGTTTTTAACCAAAATTTGTGAACAGCTGTTTAACATTTCGAGAGTTATCAGCGATTTTCTACAATATGTCGGTTGTATTTTATTTGTTTACCTTGAACTTGATCTCGCCGAAGGCCCTCTGCTTGACGGTGCCCTCCCACACGAGCGCGCAGGAGTTGGGCACGTCGCGACCCTCCGCGTCCTTCACCATGTCCTCCTCCCATTTTATGCGGTGCAGCATTAGGCTATACAAGGAATAAAGAAAAATCTTGATACACTATGTAAATATATCGAGTCTAAAGCTAAGTAGAACTAATTTAAATTGAGAAATATAAGCAATTTTATAAACCTAATTGAAAGAAAGAAAAGTCATTCTTAGTAAAACCAGTAATTCCATTTTAACAACTGCACATGACAGATTTAAATGAATTGGTTTTATTCTTTAGTTAAATTTACGTAAATTTTTAACATTGTTAGGGAATTTAAGAACAGTTGCAAGCTAAGAAAAAATATTGAAATCGTTTCACAAGTATACAAAAAATCTCATAATTTACATACAAAAAAAAAAAGACATAGTCTCACTGAGAACCTTCTTTTGAAGTCGCCATGACATCGCTCCAACGAGCAAGTAGGCCATACTTGTTTGCCCAGCTGTGGGCCAGCCTACACACTCACCGCTTGTACTTGGCGTGCTGCTTGGGCCCGCCCTCCAGCACGAGCACGCAGCAGCCGCGGTGCAGCACCACCGTGCCCGTCATGTGCAGCTGCTGCGCGTTCGCCTCCACTTTGAACTTCGCGGACGCTGACTCGAAGAGGTCCTTCACTCTGGAACGTAAATAATGTCGTGAGACAACTCACGCATGGTCATCTGATACCGCAATAGGCAGAGCCTGGTGTAACCACACAACGGTTAAATGCATATATGCCAGATATCCGGAACAAATGATCATACTCATCGCGCAAAGTCTGTCTTGGGTGACAATTGGGCATGCTTAAAAAAAAAAGTGTATTTTTTTTATATTTTTTTTCGTAAATTTAAACTATTTAAGAAACTAATTTGGCTATTTTAATTTTTAGATCATTATTTATTTATTTATAATTTTTTGAAAATTAATCCCTGATGACGCTAAAATTGTGAACATGTGATGTTCACAATTTTAGTTTCTAAACGAACTCAAAACATGCAGCTCACTGCAGTATTTTTTCTAGTGCTTATTTAGTTATCTCTGCCTTATTTAGAATACTTAAACGAATATAAATAAAAAATGAGCCGTAGGTTTAAATGTTTTATACCGAACTGTCGGAGCTCTATCTCAAAAACACCGGATAAGGTGTTTGTTCACGTAAACAATAAATTAAAAAGACGGTGGTGCGAGCAAATTAATTTAACGTACTATCCAGAGCAACGATTATATTGTTATATTATATTGTCAACGTGTATGCAGTCAAATCAAATCCAATAAATAGGCCAGGTCGTAGTAAAACTTAATATGAAACAATCCACAAAACAACAAACTTCCTCAGCGCTCAAGCAACGAAACGAACAAACCATTAACCAAGTCCAAACGTCAAACGGACCAGTCAGTATTGCTAGTTCTGATAGTCAAATTTGGACGGTTTTTAATCTAAAAGCAGTCGATTTTTAATATTGTTGTACATATATCTATTTACACATATTTAAAAAGCTATGTGATTATATTTTAATATAACCACATAGAAACAATGAACATTCGTAACGTAAAATGCAAATTTATCTAAATAAGGTTTAAAATAAACAGAATGTGTGTATTTCCTATTACGAAGTCTGGCAGCACTAAAAATCCTTATAATATTTTTAGTCCACAGATAATGAAAGATGTGAACATGTGACGTCACGTCAGGTCAAATGAAGGTCAATAGTTATTATTGCTGTTTATTTTGTAATCTTGTACTTTTATGAATCGAAATTAACAAAATAAAGCATCAAATTAAAAAATCTCCAAATGGTTTTTTCTTTAGCACGCCTTAAATAAAATTTGGCATGCCCAATTCCACAACCTGCGGTTCAGCCTCCAACCTCAGTCAGGGTTACTAACCACTAGACCAAAAGGGCCATCGAAAGCAATAAATGTGAACCACATCACATACATTGGACTAGCCTAAAATAAGTAGCTGTAGGCGTAGAAGTTACCACAAACACCTACACTGAAACTAATGTAAAAAGGCCTTTTCCATGTTGACCACTCCAAGGATCGAAACCGGAACCTCAGATCTGGCGACAAATTGAAAACCGAGGTGTACGCCACTCGACCACGGACATCGTCATACACGTCACAGTACATTATTTGTTTCAAATAAATGTATAAAGGAACCGACTTCTTCGACATTTATATGAGACTCTATGATATACCCTATATTGATGACAATAAACTTCCATCCAGTCTGTGTATCGACAACTTTACGGTACTTTCTCAAAACATGAATCTTGGCACACAGGGTATCTTTAAATATTTAATAAATCTAATTATCGTCATTACGAAAAGTCTAATAACTTACCTATACACTGCGACATGAACTCCCATTGTCGTATCTTCTCTTATTTTTCTATCCACCTGGAAAACGAAAAAAACACATTAATATATATATTTTTTGTTAAGTCTAAACTTTAAAAGCTTCATCGGTCTTTATCCAACGACATACAGGCCTTCAGCGACCTCGCCTTGTTGTAGCCACCCATCCGTGTCCACAACTCGGCTGCGGTTGCTTACCTTCTCCCGCTTCTGCTCCTTGGTGAGCGCGCGCGCCTTGTTCGCCTCGAGGTGCGTCTTCTGCCGCTTGGCGATCTGCTCGCGGACCTTGGCCTCGATGGCTGTGGGGTCCTGCACAGCCTCCGTGCCTAGAGCTCGCATTAGGTTTGATATCCTGTGGGATAAAATACATAAATGTTAATATTGTCGCTTTCCACAAAAAACAAGAAAAACCCTAAGGTTCGCTAAGGTCGCATCAAGTGTATGATCTGTCATTGACCGACATTGAAAGACGGTAGAAAAAGGCCGTCCCTCCTCCACTTGTATGACGTTCTCCCCCCCCTCCACATACGAGACATTCTCCCCCCCCTCCACATATCGATACCTTAATTGTCAAACCAGCCAACTCCACATTTCGTCAAAAATTTTTTTTTTGTTTAGTTAGTAAGCAACAAAAATACGGCTTTATTTACAAAAACGATCTGACAGTATAAAAAATAAGAATTTCGGTTAATATCTACCAACGGGATTTTAGATTTCTTTATAAGTAGTCAACAAAAATTATTATAGAGTTTTAAGTGTCTCCTGAAAAATTTGCTCATAAGGAGTTAGCAGGTTTGCCAATTAAGGTATCGATATGTGACATTCTCCCCTCCTCCACATATGTGACATTCACCTCTCCCCCATCCACATGTGACATTCACCTCTCCCCCATCCACATGTGACATTGGAGGAGGGGGTGGGACAAAGTCACTTAAGTGGAAGGGGGTGGGGGAGAATATCACACATGTGGAAGTGGGGGGATAATGTCACACATGTGGAAGTGGGAGGGAGAATGTCACATGTGGAGGGGGGGGGAGAATGTCACATGTGGAGGGGGGGGGGGGGGAGAATGTCACATGTGGAGGCGGGGGGGGGGAATGTCACATGTGGAGGGGGGGGGAGTGTCACATATGTGGAGGGGGAGGGATTATGTCACATATGTGGAGGGGCGGAGAATGTCACACGTGTGGCTCACATATGTGGAGGGGGGGGGGAGTGTCACATATGTGGAGGGGGGGGGGGGGAGAATGTCACATGTGGAGAGGGGGAGAGTGTCACATATGTGGAGGGTGGGAGAAAGTCACATGTGAAGGGGGGAGTGTGCCCTCCACATGTGACATTCTCCCCCCTTCCACATAAGTGACATTCACCCGCCCCTCCACATGTGACATTCTCCTCCACACGAAACATTCTCCTCCCCTCCACACGAGACATTCAACCTCCCCCCTCCACATATGCGACACTTCCCCCTTCACATGTGACATCAATCTCCCACCCTCCACATATGTGACACTCCCCCCCTTCACATGCGACATTCTCCCACCCTCCACATATGTGACACTCCCCCCTCCTCCACATGTGACATTCTCCCCCCCCCCTCCACATGTGACATTCTCCCCCCCCCCCCCCCTCCACATATGTGAGCCACACTCCACAAGTGTGACATTCTCCGCCCCTCCACATAAGTGCCATTACCCCCCCCTCCACATGTGACATTCTCCCTCCCCGCCTCCACATATGACATTCTCCCCCCCCTCCACATGTGACATTCTCCCCCCCCCCCTCCACATATGTGAGCCACACTCCACAAGTGTGACATTCTCCGCCCCTCCACATAAGTGCCATTACCCCCCCCCTCCACATGTGACATTCTCCCTCCCCGCCTCCACATCTGACATTCTCCCCCCCCTCCACATGTGACATTCTCCCCCCTTCTACATAATTGACATTCCCCGTCCCCCCTTCACATATGTGAGAGCCACACTCCACACATGTGAGATTCACAGTCCACATATGTGAGACTGACGTCCTCCACATATGTGTCATTCTTCCCCCCCTCCACATATGTGAGATTGTCGTCGTCCACATATGTGAGACAGACGTCCTCCACATATGTGAGATTGTCGTCGTCCACATTTGTGAGACTGACGTCCTCCACATGTGACATTCTCCTCCCCCTCCACATGTGACATTCTCCCCCCCCCTCCACACGAGACATTCAACCTCCCCCCTCCACATATGCGACACTCCCCCCTTCACATGTGACATTCTCCCACCCTCCACATATGTGACACTCCCCCCCCTCCACAAATGTGAAACTCCCCCCCCCCCACATGTGACATTCTCCCCCCCCCTTCCACATAAGTGCCATTACTCCCCCCCCCCCCTCCACATGCGACTTTCTCACTCCCCCTCCACATGTGACATTCCCCCCCCCCCCTCCACATGTGACATTCTCCCCCCCTTCTACATAAGTGACATACCTCGTCCCCCCTTCACATATGTGAGAGCCACACTCCACATATGTGAGATTCACAGTCCACATATGTGAGACTGACGTCCTCCACATATGTGAGATTGTCCTCCCCCTCCACATGTGACATTCTCCTCCCCCTCCACATGTGACATTCTCCCCTCCCCTCCACACGAGACATTCAACCTCCCCCCTCCACATATGTGACACTCCCCCCCTCCACATGTGACATTCTCCCCCCCCCTCCACATATGACATTCTACCCCCTTCTACATAAGTGACATACCTCGTCCCCCCTTCACATATGTGAGAGCCACACTCCACATATGTGAGATTCACAGTCCACGTATGTGAGACTGACGTCCTCCACATATGTGACACCCCCCCCCCCTCCACATGTGACATTCTCCCCCCCCTCCACATATGTGAGCCACACTCCACATGTGTGACATTGACGACTTGTGACACATTGGCAACACTCCACTCCACATGTGTGACATTGGCGACACTCCACTCCACATGTGTGACATTGAAGACTTGTGACACATTGGCAACACTCCACTCCACATGTGTGACATTGGCGACACTCCACTCCACATGTGTGTCATCGACGACACTCTAAATGTGTGACATCGACGACACTCCACATGCGTGATAGCCACACTCCAAATGTCTGACATCGACGACACTCCAAACGTCTGACATCGACGACACTCCAAATGTCTGACATCGACGACACTCCAAATGTCTGATTGACGATGTCACTCCATATATGTGACATTCTCCTCCACCCACACGAGACATTCACCCCCCCTCCACATATGTGACACTCCCCCCTTCACATGTGACCTTCTCCCACCCTCCACATATGTGACACTCCCCCCCCCTCCCTTCACAAATGAGAGGACAAACATCACATGTGTAAGATTCACAGTCCACATATGTGAGACTGACGACTTGACACATCGACGACACTCCACATGTGGGACGTCGACGACACTTCACATATGTGAGAGCCACACTCCAAATGTCTGACATCGACGACACTCCAAATGTCTGACATCGACGACACTCCAAATGTCTGACATTGACGACTCCATATATGTGACATTCTACCCTCCCCATCCACATGTGACACCCCCCCCCCCCCCTTCACATATGTGAGCCAAACTCCAAATGTCTGGCATCGACGACACACCATATCTGTGACTTCGACAACTTGTGACATCGTCGACACTCCACATGTGTGATATCGACGACACTCCAAATGTCTGACATCGACGACACTCCAAATGTCTGACATCGACAACACTCCACATATGTGACATCGACAACTTGTGACATCGGCGACACTCCACTCCACATGTCTGACATCGACGACACTCCAAATGTCTGACATCGACGACACTCCAAATGTCTGACATCGACGACACACTAAATGTGTGACATCGACGACACTCCACATGCGTGATAGCCACACTCCAAATGTCTGACATCGACGACACTCCAAATGTCTGACATCGACGACACTCCAAATGTCTGACATCGACGACACTCCAAATGTCTGACATCGACGACACTCCACATGTGTGAGATTCACACTCCACATATGTGACATCGACAACTTGTGACATCGGCGACACTCCACATGTTTGACGTCGACGACACTCCACATATGTGAGAGAAACACTCCAAATGTCTGACATCGACGACACTCCACATATGTGACATCGACGACACTCCAAATGTCTGACATCGACGACACTCCAAATGTCTGACATTGACGACTCCATATATGTGACATTCTACCCTCCCCATCCACATGTGACACTCCCCCCCCCCTTCACATATGTGAACCAAACTCCAAATGTCTGACATCGACGACACTCCATATATGTGACTTCGACAACTTGTGACATCGTCGACACCTCCACATGTGTGATATCGACGACACTCCAAATGTCGGACATCGACGACACTCCAAATGTCTGACATCGACAACACTCCACATGTGTGAGATTCACACTCCACATATGTGACATCGACAACTTGTGACATCGGCGACACTCCACTCCACATATCTGACATCGACGACACTCCAAATGTCTGACATCGACGACACTCCAAATGTCTGACATCGACGACACTCCAAATGTCTGACATCGACGACACTCCAAATGTCTGACATCGACGACACTCCAAATGTCTGACATCGACGACACTCCAAATGTCTGACATCGACGACACACCAAATGTGTGACATCGACGACACTCCACATGCGTGATAGCCACACTCCAAATGTCTGACATCGACGACACTCCAAATGTCTGACATCGACGACACTCCAAATGTCTGACATCGACGACACTCCAAATGTCTGACATCGACGACACTCCACATGTGTGAGATTCACACTCCACATATGTGACATCGACAACTTGTGACATCGGCGACACTCCACATGTTTGACGTCGACGACACTCCACATATGTGAGAGCCACACTCCAAATGTCTGACATCGACGACACTCCACATGTGTGACATCGACGACACTCCAAATGTCTGACATCGACGACACTCCAAATGTCTGACATCGACGACACACCAAATGTGTGACATCGACGACACTCCACATGCGTGATAGCCACACTCCAAATGTCTGACATCGACGACACTCCAAATGTCTGACATCGACGACACTCCAAATGTCTGACATCGACGACACTCCAAATGTCTGATTGACGATGTCACTCCATATATGTAACATTCTCCTCCACCCACACGAGACATTCACCCCCCCTCCACATATGTGACACTCCCCCCTTCACATGTGACCTTCTCCCACCCTCCACATATGTGACACTCCCCCCCCCCTCCCTTCACAAATGTGAGGACAAACATCACATGTGTAAGATTCACAGTCCACATATATGAGACTGACGACTTGACACATCGACGACACTTCACATATGTGAGAGCCACACTCCAAATGTCTGACATCGACGACACTCCAAATGTCTGACATTGACGACTCCACATATGTGACACCCCCCCCCCCCCCACATGTGACATTCCCCCCCCCCCCCCCTCCACATATGTGAGCCACACTCCACATGTGTGACATTGACGACTTGTGACACATTGGCAACACTCCACTCCACATGTGTGACATTGGCGACACTCCACTCCACATGTGTGACATTGAAGACTTGTGACACATTGGCAACACTCCACTCCACATGTGTGACATTGGCGACACTCCACTCCACATGTGTGTCATCGACGACACTCCAAATGTGTGACATCGACGACACTCCATAAATGTGACATCGACAACTTGTGACATCGGCGACACTCCTCATGTGTGACATCGACGACACTCCACCTGTGTGACATCGACGACACTCCTCATACGTGACATTGACGACACTCCTCATATGTGACAATGACGACACTGCACATATGTGACAATGACGACACTCCACACGTGTGACATTGACGACTCTCCTAGACGCCACTTACCTGAGCTTAGGTTCCGGCGGCGCCTCCAGGCCGAGCCTGACCTTCTCCTGCTCCTCCTTCCAAGCCTCGCGTCTGCTCTGGCGCCGCAGCTTCTTGCGCTCCTTCTTCGTCAGGAACACTGGCATGTACGTCGGTTTTAGGGGCTCGGCTGTTAAGGAAAATAAATAAAATCATCAAAATTAAAATATTAAATTTCAAGTAGAGCTCATTCAAAATGCTAGATGATGAAATCTAGTTGCATCATCATCTCCCTGCCGTGTTCTGATATTTGTGGTTGGCGAAATGCGTATTCAGCTTCCATTCATCTCTACTACTCGTCATCTTGTCATCGGGGACGTCTTGAAAAAAGGCCAGGTCAAGAGTACCCTAAACCAAAGAGCATGTATGAAGTAAATAATGAAAGTGGACGAAGAGAAACAAGTGTGTAAGGATCGTAGCAAGTGGAAAAAAGTGGTCGCTGCCTACCTCTACGGGCCTACGGGGAGGCGTGATTGTACTCGTCATCTCAGCATTCACTCCTTTCTTCCTCATATCATCTTTCACACAAGCCATCCATCTCTTTTATACGAAATAGGTTAATAAATAAAATCATAATTGATTAGTGCAATTTTTGCTACTTAATAAAGAAAGCAAGGTCGTCCGGGAGCAAGATGGGTCCACGACATAGTCAAAGTCTCGGGTCGGTTCGGATGAGACTGGCACAGGACTGTAGAGAATGGCGCGAGAAAGAAGAGGTATATGCCCAGCAGTGGGAGGACAAGGGCTGTGGATGATGATGATGAAAGAAAGCACTTTTTGTACGACAACAATATAATAGACCGCAGGCGAATTCTCCATTTCCTAGTGCTTTGAATCATCATCGGAAGAGCCTTTTCCCAACTATGTTGGGATCGGCTTCCAGTCTTACCGAATTTAGCTGAATACCGTATTTTACATGGAGCGACTGCCTATATGACCTCCACAACCTATTTTCCTAGTGCTCTGAATATGGAGAAGAAAAGGCGCAATAAACCCGCTTAAGTCTCTGGTCCCCGTTCCTGATATTTTTATAGTTATTCTGCTATTCGGAGTACCGACGAACCCAACAAATTAAGATCATGAAGATGGGTACCACTTGTTTTTGAGCCATAAGCCGTGTAACTATACCAACATTATTCTTATTTCATTATAAAACGATTCCAAATAACTATAATAAAAAAAAGTCTGTGTTATCTTAGACCCTAAACGAATGGACCGACTGTGATGGTGCTTTTTTTTTAAAGCTGACTTAGCAAAGACGGGTTTTAGCTATGATTTATGCAGATCTGTTTTGACTCTTAAGTTAACAAAATTTTTTTTTGTCGAAGTTGCAAAAAAAAATGTATTTATTGATGTTACTCAAAATTCTACGTATTTGCCCAAAACAAAACATTGCAATAATAAATATTATAGGTCACCTATATTATGATAATAGTGATAACCTTTTAGTTCAATTTTAATATAATCGTTTCACGTGTCTTTGCTTGCAATAAATTATTAATATTAATTAAATTATATTTATAATGGATGTAGGCAAAAAGGCTGCCAGGCTCAAATGGGATTGGGCGGGTCACGTCAGCCGTATGTAATAAATCTATACTAATATTATAAAGCTGAAGAGTTTGTTTGTTTGGTTGAACGCGCTAATCTCAGGAACTACTGGTTAGAATTGAAAAAATCTTTTTGTGTTAGATAGTCCATTTATCGAGGAAGGCTTTAGGATATATAACATTACGCTGCGACCAATAGGAGCTAAGCAGCAGTGAAAAATGTCACAAAAACAGGGAAAAATATTCATACTTGAAAGCTTCCGTTGCGTGCGCTGCGTAAACGGTTCGAGTTACCCAAAAAATGTGTATGAAAGAATTGTTTCTCTTTAAATGATCTAAAAAAATGTCTGCGACAGTATATGTCTATCTTTTAAGATTGACTCACTATAACCAATTTTAAGGTAATCATTTGGTCGAAATTAATGCATTATTGCCAATTATTTGCTACAGAGTTTTATCAACTTAATATTAACTAAAATTATCATTTACGCAGAAATACTTTTTTTTTTAACTTCTTAATCGCGGTCATAATAACAGAAATTGACGCGGACGAAGTCGCGGGGATCAGCTAGTAATAAATAAATGCGGACAACATCACATACATTGCTCTGAACCCAAAGTAAGTAGCTATAAAGCACTTGTGTTATGGAATTCAGAAACAACGAAGGTACCACAAACACCCAGACTCGAGACAATGTAGAAAAGTGAGTTTCTGCATTGACCCGTCCGGGGATCGAACCCGGGACCTCAGAGCTAGCGACACCTTGAAAACCGGTGCGTACGCCACTCGACCACGGAGGTCGTCAAAATGTATGTGTAGCGATCGCTAGGCTGAAATAACAACACAATGGGTGCCTGAAGACGGACGACGCCGCCGAGGCAGGCCCAGGAGTAGGTGGCAGGACGACCTACAGTGCGAGGGTTGGTTCGAAGTGGCTCGAGAATGAGAAATATGGAAAGATTTGGGGGTGGCCTTTGCCCAGCAGTGGGACAACGTAGGCTAAAAAAATATATATATTTTATATATTAGTGTCAATAGTTAAAAAATAATGCTCTATGGATAGATAAATTAAGGTTAAGTTCGCTAGCCGAGGTCGGTATATAGATGGGTGACCAAATAAAGTTTAGAAAAAATATATTTTTTATTATTATGTATAATTCATCTCACTACTATAATATCGGTAAAGTTCGTAACTAATCAAGGTTAAGCAACTCTCGTTGAGGACGTTTATAGGATGGGTGACACAGCTAAGGTGCATGACCTTGAACCTTCTGCGTCAGAATTACCAGTAAACACCTATATTTATAACAATTACAATTAAATTCAATGAATAATGCGTTTATCTACCAAAACCGAGAATTAACGGTTTCCTCGTATGCTATACTAGTTTTACTCCCGACTCTGTTTATACATGACCTTATGCTTTTAAACACCTTTAAATTATAATCTATCAGAATCAAAAAAGGGGTGTTAAAGTTTTACGTGTTTGTCTGCCTGGAGTAACGCAGCTCCTAAACAAATGTACCGACTGTTACGCGGTTTTTTTGAAGCAAAAAAAAAGTGTATTTCTGACGCCGCTATAACAACAAATAATAACAAAAAAATACTGATTATAATTTATCAAGCAGTTTTGATCAGATACCGTACAAATTTAATGAAAAACAGTGTAGTAGTTAAGCATTGACGGATTACAAACAGACAGACATACTTAAAACATGACTTATTAGTTACATGTATGTAACGATAAGTGACCACACAAAATATACATACATAAACATTAATTAAGAATAATTACGTCATTTACTAACAATAGTATATTCAGTCATAATTTAGTACTGAGAATAAACGGTACAGTTGACAGTTTAATTAAAATAATAATATAATAATACCAGCCTATAAACGTCCCACTGCTGGGCACAGGCCTCTTCCCATATAGAGAAGGCAGTTTAATTAAACAGTGAATAATGTGTCTAGTGATAATTTTGTGAAAATAACATACATACAAAGAACGAGCATTGATCACCACGCTTGTGAGCCACACGGTGGGCGCCATTACCGAAGTTAATAACACCAGCCTGTAACTGTCCCACTGCGAGACTCTCATACAGAGGACGAGCATTGATCACCACGCTTGTGAGCCCCACGGTGGGCGCCATTACCGAAGTTAATAACACCAGCCTGTAACTGTCCCACTGCAGGCCTCTCATACAGAACGAGCATTGATCACCACGCTTGTGAGTCCCACGGTGGGCGCCATTACCGAAGTTAATAACACCAGCCAGTAACTGTCCCACTGCAGGCCTCTCATACAGAACGAGCATTGATACCAACAATATTTAATTGGTGATTTTATATTAAATTCGTGAGCAAAATACATCAAAATGTTGCCAATATATTTAGTGATCGGTCTCCTACAGATATTTGCTAAACATAACAACTATAACATTAAAAAAGAAGATCTAGAAATGGATATTCGAGTTCGAAGAGATACCAACGAAATAGAAAAACCAATAATACAAACACCATATGATTTGAAGCATATGCGAGGAAAAAGGTACACAGCATACCCGGTTATAAAACCCGCGTACAACTTCACAAAATATAACAACACAACGAATCACAAAAACAGCAACTTTTTCAACACGACATGGAACTACATATTTAATAAAACGAAGAATTATTTTAACGGAAATTCTAATAAAAATAACCGGACTTTGACATCCAATGCAATCAGATCATATCCCTACGGATATCCACCCGGATATGAACCGAAGATCAAAACCGACACCACACCTTATTATAACTACCAAAATCCTAATGGAAGGAACTTTGGCGGATATTACGGGATCAACGGGACCAGACCCGGGTATAACCGTAATTTTACTAGTATCTACAATAGCATAACGAGATCAAACTCTTCATTAACACCTGGATATATGCCTTACCCGGGTAATAAGGAGCAGATTACTAACAATACTGGGTATGATTACAATCCTTATGCAAGTGACTTTAGTGCACCTTTCCAAGGATATTATCCAGGTAACTACAGTGTACCTTTTAATGTTTATAACCCGGGTAACTACAGTGTACCTTTAAATGTTTATAACCCGGGTAACTACAGCGTACCTTTACCCGGTTATAACACGGGTAACTACAATGTACCTTTACCCGGTTATAACCCAGGTAACTACAGTGTACTCCCTATTTATAACCCGGGTAACAACACTCAACTTATACCAGAAAATACCCCGGTCACAGAGTTACCCGGGTCTACAACGTCGACGGATATGACGGTCCTAAGTTGTGTAATATGTAACATACCCTGCCCGGCTTTCTTCGAGAGATTTGGAAGACTTTGTGTCCGTAAGAATGATGATGATGATTATTAAATTATAGTAATATTGTAAAACGGGTTTTAGCGCGTACATGCATAAATACCTTTAGGTCTTGACGTTTCGACTTTTCGACGTTTTTCGACGTTTCTACTATAAACATGCAGCGCGATATTTTAAAAGTTATTATTAAATTATAGTTTTATTATGTGGTCTGACCCATTGCTGGGCAAAAGACTTTGCATATGGAGAAGGAACAGGCATTGGTCACCACGCGTGCCATTAAAGACTTCATTTTGGAACTAAGTAGTCATAGATGTATTAGTTTAATAAAAAAGTACATCTTATATATAAAATTCTCGTGTCACAATGTTAGTTACCATACTCCTCCGAAACGGCTTGACCGATTTTTATGAAATTTTATATGCATATTCAGTAGGTCTGAGAATCGGCTACTATCTATTTTTCATACCTCTAAGTGGTAGTAGGTAGGTAGTAGGCAGGTAGTAGGCACGTGCTAGGTAGAAAAAATTGCATTGCAACGCATGCCGGGTACAGCTAGTGTAACTTTAAAAAAGGCCATACTTAACCCGGGTTTGAACCTGCAACCATGGCTCATAGCCAAATATGGGCATTGAACCGCTAGGTCAACAACAATTTTTTAACCTAACTTTAACTATAATATTAAGTAATTAACTTAAGTATAATAAGTACAATAATTTACATGAATTAATAACAAGAAAAAAATGTGAATATTTCCAAAAGTTATGCGGCAAAAAATAGACTATGTCCTTTTTAGGGATTATCAAAACCGGTTCAGCTGTTTAGCTGTGAAGGCGTGGCAGACAGTTAAGGTGCTCCCTCACAGCATTTATATAACGTTAGAGACTAACTTATAACATTTCTTAACATGTTGTAGAGTATTGTTACACGCTATTAATAATTATAACTGCTGTGTGGGAGCACCTATACATTCGCATTACAATTTAATATTTGTAAGGATTAATTTGAAGTTTATGTGCAAATAATTGTACATATGTAAGAATTTGATGTGTACCTAATAATTATATTGTAAGTTGAATAAAAGTATTAATATAAAAACTATATATTGTTTTTTTTTTGTATCCATTATTGCAAAAATAGCTAATATTGTCTTGGAATATTGGCACTGTAATTTTTATTGCTTACACAAAATTGACAAAAAACAGACAGACAAATCGAGAACTTCCTCCTTTTTAGGTCAGTTAATAAAAATTCAAGGAAACCCCATTTTTTTTTTTGGTGAATTGATGACAACTTTTAAAAAGCTACAATAATGGTCTTCATATATAGACGAACTCCTTTTGATCACATCAGGTTTTATGCAATTCCATTAGTTTAGGAGCTACGAACACAGACACCCTGTAGACATGCCTCTTTTTATATAAAAAACAAAGTTTTTTTTAATGCTGACAACATCACGTACATTACTCTGAACCCAAAGTAAGTAGCTTAAGCACTTGTGTCATGGAATTCATAAACAACGAAGGTATCACAAACCACAAAGACCCAGACCCGAGGCAATTCAGAAAAGTTGATTTCTATATTGACCCGTCCGGGGATCGAACCCGGGACCTCAGAGATAGCGACACCTTGAAAACCGGTGCGTACGCCACTCGACCACGGAGGTCGTCAGATTGTTTAGTTTTTTTATCATATAAATGTAGTTTTGTAACTTACTTGGCGGCCTCAACTGCTGTGGATGTTCAACTAAATTAGTAATAGCAGCCTCATTCAAATTCTCGACAATATCATCGACGCCGACGTTACAGGCCTCCACTCTCTGCGCGTGCGTGCGGCTGTCGGGCGTGTCGGGCTTGTCGGACACGTCGGTAGCGTCGGTCGTGGGTTTCGGAACGGTAGGGCCGGTCGGACGCTTGTATTGACGCTCCTCGGGGGTCATTAGGATTACGCTGTCCCACCTGGCAAGGGATTTAAGTTAATTGTATTTAAAATCATATTATGTATCATAGACGAAGCGAAACAAGTGTGTAAGTATCGTAGCAAGTGGAAAGAAGTGGTCTCTGCCTACCCCTACAAGGGAAAGAGGCGTGATTATATGTATGTATGTATGTATCATAAGAGAGTGATTGTTTATTATTTTTTTCAAATAGTGTGCCTATGTATTGGATAGATTTAGATTAGGTAAGTATTTTTTAAATAAGATAATTTTAACGAGAATTTACTATAAATTGGTAAAAAATAGAGTTCGGAGTATTTAAAACTTGAACCATACTGTAATACTTTTGTTAACGGATTCTATCCGGTTTAAGAAGCTAATGAAAAGCTATAGTAATTGAAATAATAATGTCACTAAAATAATTGAAATAATATCGCAATTTAATTTGGTACATTTTTATCTACATTTTGTATTTTATTTTAATTATTAACTCTGTAAGCGTAATTGTGTAATAAAAAATCAAATAAAAAGTACTTTTTCGCGAATGAGGTAGTATAAATAGCTCACCACTCTATATCAGGCACCCTGTCCGAGTCGGGCGTGTCGGCCGCCAGCAGCGCCAGCTTGGTGGCGGACGAGATACCCGTCTTGCGCGCGATCTGAGAGATCTCGTTCTGTAGCTTTTCCAGTTGAGCCTGCAAAGAGAAGAGAGTTAATACCACACTCGAGACCTGCCCGGTGGGGCCCTGCTGGCGAGCTAGCACTCACCTTCATCCTGAGCCGGTCCCCCATCTGCGTGAACTTGCCGGGCTCGTGGAACCGCAGGGGCCGCTTGGCGCGGGTGGGGGCCCTGCTGGCGAGCTAGCACTCACCTTCATCCTGAGCCGGTCCCCCATCTGCGTGAACTTCCCGGGCTCGTGGAACCGCAGGGGCCGCTTGGCGCGGGTGGGGGCCCTGCTGGCGAGCTAGCACTCACCTTCATCCTGAGCCGGTCCCCCATCTGCGTGAACTTGCCGGGCTCGTGGAACCGCAGGGGCCGCTTGGCGCGGGTGGGGGCCCTGCTGGCGAGCTAGCACTCACCTTCATCCTGAGCCGGTCCCCCATCTGCGTGAACTTCCCGGGCTCGTGGAACCGCAGGGGCCGCTTGGCGCGGGTGGGGGCCCTGCTGGCGAGCTAGCACTCACCTTCATCCTGAGCCGGTCTCCCATCTGCGTGAACTTGCCGGGCTCGTGGAACCGCAGGGGCCGCTTGGCGCGGGTGGGGGCCCTGCTGGCGAGCTAGCACTCACCTTCATCCTGAGCCGGTCCCCCATCTGCGTGAACTTCCCGGGCTCGTGGAACCGCAGGGGCCGCTTGGCGCGGGTGGGGGCCCTGCTGGCGAGCTAGCACTCACCTTCATCCTGAGCCGGTCCCCCATCTGCGTGAACTTCCCGGGCTCGTGGAACCGCAGGGGCCGCTTGGCGCGGGTGGGGGCCCTGCTGGCGAGCTAGCACTCACCTTCATCCTGAGCCGGTCCCCCATCTGCGTGAACTTGCCGGGCTCGTGGAACCGCAGGGGCCGCTTGGCGCGGGTGGGGGCCCTGCTGGCGAGCTAGCACTCACCTTCATCCTGAGCCGGTCCCCCATCTGCGTGAACTTCCCGGGCTCGTGGAACCGCAGGGGCCGCTTGGCGCGGGTGGGGGCCCTGCTGGCGAGCTAGCACTCACCTTCATCCTGAGCCGGTCCCCCATCTGCGTGAACTTGCCGGGCTCGTGGAACCGCAGGGGCCGCTTGGCGCGGGTGGGGGCCCTGCTGGCGAGGCGCTCGTCCTGCCAGGCGGCGTGGCTGGCGGGCTCCACGCTCGCCGCGCCCGACAGCTGCGCGCGGAACTCCTCGCGACGCTTCGCGCGAATGTTCGCCTAAGGAAAGAAAAAACATTTGTTCAAAAAATTATAATAATCATCATCTAGGATCATGGTACTAATGAAGACAAATCAAACAAGCCCAAACACGATAGTATTGCGTCACCATCAGACTAGCTATATTGAACAAATATGTACTGTAATGTAAATAAAAAAAAAACACCTCGAAGAAATTTCAGGTATACGAAATTTTTCACACATGTAATTTACAGTTATAACTATACCTTAAGTGTGGGGGCCACATGTGTGAGCTGGACCCGCTTCCCGCTGGTGTCGACGGTGCGTCCCTCTCGGTCCAGGATGAGCGGCGCGGGGCCACTGCCCGCTGTGCTGGTGAGGGCCCCGCCTGGAGACACGAGTTGCCATTAAATACTAGAACTGACACTTTTTCTACCTCTTTTCCAATTCATATTCATTGGGGGCCCCTGTGTGTACTAGCGTAATTTCGGGAATCGCGGAGTTTTTACATACCTAAATTCAAATCACATGCACAAAGAACACCAAAATTTGTGTTTTTAAAACTCATTAAAACACGAATAAGCATTTTTTAATCATACAAATACTTGTCCGATGCGGGACTCGAACCCGCAGCACGTCGCGCACAATGGATATTGGCTTAGTGACCTTTATACCACCCGGGTACGCGTGCACTGAAAAAGTGACAACCAGTATTAAAATTGTTTTTTTTCTACAGTCTATTCACGGATTCATCTCATATTTTTTTATTAAATAACGATTGTCTGGACATAACATGTCACCCCTGAGTTTGTTTCGACTTTTCTTCTCTTGGTAGTCGGTTAAAAAACGTCGGTACCAGCAAGCTCAAAAACATATGTTTAAAAGGGCAGATTTTTCCATACATACATACATATAATCACGCCTCTTTCCCTTGTAGGGGTAGGCAGAGACCACTTCTTTCCACTTGCTACGATCCTTACACACTTGTTTCGCTTTGTCCACTTTCATTATTCCCTTCATGCATGCTGTTCGGTTTATGGTACGCTTGACCTGGCCTTTTTTCATTCACACTTACCTTATACACTTTTTTCGTCAATCGTTCTTCATTCATTCTCTCGACATAGCCAAACCATCTCAGCATACCTTTCTTTATTTTTGTCTCAACATCCATCATCTGACATACTTCATCCACCTTACCATCCATTCCTCCTCTTGCATTCAACGTAGCGAAGCGGCTCTCCGTGGTACACTTTTCACCCCCGCAAGGAACGAGACGTGATGGGTGGCGAACCACATCGCCGCCATTTTGGATAATTAAATTATTTTTATGATTATCCATTGCATTCCTGCGGGATCTGCCTTTTTCCAACGCCATATAATTTAATTCGACGATTTTTTTTGTATTATTGACAGTTCTTCAAAACAAAATCTATAAGAAGTGAATTTTATCTCTCCAATAAAAATTAACCGTCGATTGAAAAATCGCCCCTTACGAATATAAAAATATATTTATACCCTATACTAAAGCCAATATGGAAAGAGAATTAAACGTTATTACTAATTACGCAATTATCAACTTTGACAACATGTGTTTAAGTTCTTTTTAGAATGACAAATATTACCGAAAAGGGCCTAAAAGTAATTTGAATGTGATGGAAACTGAACTGTTAGTCATTGAATTAAGGTTCATAATCCCAAAGCACGGTCATTATTTCTTTAAAGTGGCTGACGTATAGTTATAAATGAGTTTGTTGACTTACCAGCGAGTTTCCTCTGTATCCTGGCTTGCAGTTCAGCTATCTTCCGCTGCTTCTCCAGCTCCTCCTGGCTCATGGCATTCCCAACTGTGGGCAAAAACATCTGTTTGTAATACACATGTAGACTGTAGACACAAAAAAAAACCTGTCAATAATCTAAAAAAATTACAGAATTTTTTTTGTCTTCCTCTTCGTCCATCTTTCTTGAAGTAAGTATTAATTGGTTTAGTGGTTCAGCTGTGAAAGCGTTTTAGACGGACAGAATTACTTTCGTATTTATATATATATATATATATTCGTAAATAGGAATAACAAATATAAATTGCCCTCCGTGTTTCGGAAAGCACGTTAAACAGTATGTCCCGACTGTCATACATAGATCTTTGGCAGTCGTTAGGTCAATTCTGACAACCAGTCTTACTATGGGATACTGTGTTACCCAGTAAAATGGGTTATATAATATGTGCAATTATTTAACATATATAATATGTGGAGGTCAGATAGGCAGTCGCTCCATGTAAAATACGGTATTCAGCTGAATCCGGTAAGACTGGTAGCCGACCCCAACATAGTTGGGAAAAGGCTCGGGAGATGATGATGAAATATAAATTGCTCTGCACCAAAGCACTTGTGTTACGGAACATAGAAAAACGAAGGTACCACAAACGTACAGACAAAAAAAAAGGAAAGTGTTTTTCTACATTAAACCCCGTTCGGGGATCGAACCGTGCTTTAAGAGCAGGCGGCACCTTGAAAACCGTGTAGGCCACTCGACCACAGAGATATTTAGATCAATAAAGAATTATCTTACCAGGTTTAAATGTCGTGATGGCCTAGCGGTTCAATGAACGGATTTGTATGCACAAGGTTGCAGGTTCGAACCCAGGCAAGTACCAATGTGGCTTTTTCAAAGTTATATGTACTTTCTTAATAAAATTATTCTAAGACACTTCTGACAAACGGTGAAGGAAAACATCGTGAGGAAACCTGGATTCCAAAATTGGGATCTGAAATCGCCAATCCGCAGAGAGCAAACGTGGTGATCAATGCTCGTGCCTTCTCTATATGGGAAGAGGCCTGTGCCCAGCAGTGGGGCGTTTATAGGCTGGATTATTACCAGGTTTAGAATACAGCACCGGCTTGATAACACTGGGCGGCGGTATCACGCTGTTCTGCTGCACCTGCAGCTTGAGTTGCTGAGCAGTCGCCGCGGCCGCGCTCACCCCGCTCTTAGAGTCTCCGCCCTTCATCGCCAAGAGGGCCCTCTTGCGTTCCTCGATCTCCTTCTGAGCGTTGGCCATCATTAACTGGAAGGAAAGGTTTGTTAGTGTTTAGGAGGAGAGTAAAGTTGGTTAAAATTCAAAATATAGAGATGGTATGTAATTCCTGAGATTTTCCAAGTGAATGGTGATAAAAGTTCGATCCGAAACCCTTTTTGGATATTTACCATTAAGAATTGGTAAATCTTAGGTTTTACTGGCATCTTTGGGTGCGTCCACATCTGACGAACGAGCATTACACGAGCGAGCTCGCGAGCCGTTAGCGCACGTCTGTCAGATGACGTAATTGACATGAGTGCGTTCGCGGCATGTTCGCGAGCGGCTCGCGAGCTGCTCGTGTAGTGGTCGTTCGTCAGATGTGGACGCACCCTTAGGATTTACCGTAGTTCAGGCTTTTACAGTAACATATATATGGGGGTAGTTTATGAACTATAGGTACTTTCCGCATGGAGTGACACCGTATCTCCAGTCTGCGTATAACCTAGCCGAATAGTTAAGGCCCCTTAAGGTATGTACATGCAATATTTCTGGGCATTGGGAATCAAATACAAGAATTATATTTCCATCGATAGTATACACCTCAGTGGTGTTTGCAATGTAATTTATATGGTAACACAGTGAAGGCAAAACATACCAAAAAAAATCGTGAAAATATGTTTGAAATTGGTTGAAGATTGCCCATGGTGATACCTAACAACAAAAAAGGAAAATACTGCCTAATTCAGATGCCCTCCTTTTGAAGTTGGTTAAAAATAGCCAGTCACACATAGGCAAAACTAGGTATAATTATACGCAGTCCACTTTTACTATAGCAATGTATTTTCAAGGTACCTTAATCCTATCCGCACTCAGCACTGCCATCTTTGAACCCACGGACTCTCCCTCTGGCAGGTCCGCGCCCTCCACCCCATTCTTCTTGTCCTCCCTCTCCTTCTCATCTCTGACGTCATCGTGACGGGACCGCTTGACCTCCTTCTCGCGGTCACCGGACTCGTGCTTACGTTTTTGGGATTTCGTGCTGGATATTAACTCTTGGGCTAAAGCTATTGCTTTGTCGGCAAGCTTGCTCGCTTTTTTTGAGTCTATGTGTGCTGATATTTTGTCTATGATTTTTCTTCGTTCGTATCTGTAATCAAATAAAATGAATATTGTCAATAGACTTGGTTATCTGATTTAAAATATTTAGGGAAATTTCTATATGCAGAATCAAATGGTATGCATGTTAATGAAAGCATACTTTTCATACCTATGTTAAAGGAAATAAATAAATATGAAAAATATTAAATATTAAGCCTACAGTTGACATATTGAAGCTGTGATGACACTATATCCTAGTGTTTAATGATATTAATTATGAGCTCAAGGTTGCTGGGTCGACCCCAGGTTATAATATATGTAAAGTGACTTTTATTAACATAGAAGTTAAATATGATCGAATTTGTGCTTTTAGATTTTTTTTGGTAAATATGTTGATTTAATGAATTGTACTTATTTTAGAAGATAAATAGCATTCCAGAGATTGCAAAGCCAAAGTTGTTTACCAACCATACCAATAAGAACATGTATATAATCAAAATAGTGACATCAAATACAAAAAATCAACTGTTTACATATTTTTATCGTACTACATCAGCAATAATTAGAGACTTCTTTTGTTTGTAAACTACGCTACAATTGGATGTTAAGTGCTTACCCGCTAGTTAAACAAGACGACACAGTCGATAGCAAAGAACTATCTGATTTCCCGATGGTTCTGTATATGGCGCGGTCGAGGGAAGACCTCAACTCCTCAACCTCGCGCCGTGAGAGTTGCAAAGCCATGGTATGAAGGAATAATCACACAAAATAAATAATCGACCTCTTCTAGGTTATGTCACTTAAGTCAACTAAAATTAAAGTTTAAACACAAAAACTGAAAGTCAATGTTCTCTTTAGTTATTTTAACGAATTATATTCGTGTTGTTTTCCATTTTTATAGGAATTTAAAGAATATTTAGGTAATTTTAATTACAAGTTCACATTGACGTAAACAACGACCATAAAGATCAGTGTTGTCAAGTTTCAAAATTTATTATCTACCTAAATAATACTCATCAACATTTGTTTTTACGAAACCTCGGCTCGGGCACAAGCTTGGTCTCCAAAATAACACCCATAAAGTAACTTAAAGGCTAAAGTTTGTTTAATAAGTAATTTTGCTAAGAAAAACAGTTTTAAACAGGTTGCCTGTTGCACCGGAAAATAAAAAAATCATGTGCCATAATTACCATCAAACTATTTTTTTCTACACTGTTTACTTACATTCGGAATATTGTCTATGAGTACGTTTCTCTCTACGCAAAGCGGCTGGAACTATAGTTGGATCAAAATTACAATGAGCTAAAAAATAATTAAAAGGATTAAATTTGGTTTAATACATTGTTGCATACGTGTTTCTATTAACAAAATAAATATGTTTACTTTCATTAAATATGTATTAATGTTCATTTTGAGTATTCTTTCGCAACATCAAATGCGTGGATTGTAACAAAATATGTTTGTTTGTCATTACAATTGACATCAGCATTGACTCGAAAAAACACAATTTACTGTTTATATGGTGTAGTATATAAAGTTATATACATACAATTACTTTAGGCATAAGTGAAAATAAAGTTTTAAAGTTAATAAATAGATTTACATCACAACCAAAACATAACCTCAAAATGTCTGATGATGATGATGTTATATTGGTGAAGAAGTCGAAGCAGGTCCACTATGGGTCTCTTGAGGAGCAGGAGAAGGCGCGGCTGTCGGCCCTCGCGGCTGCTGCCAAGGAAGGCGCCGAAGACTTGGGCGGGAAAGAGCTGGGAGACATTCAAATTTCCGGCGGTAAGAATTTGGATTTTAGTCTCTTGTAAAGGATCTAGGGGTTTCAAGAGTCTAATAATGTTATTTAAAGTTGTCCCTTCGATCTTGGCTAAACTTTGCCTGGTATACATACAGATATAAATATATTCTGATAGGATACATTTTGTCAAATTAAACATTTGAATAAAATACCATTTTTTTAGGCTATTGCTGGCCCCAACCTTATTATTTAAGGTCTAATTTTTGTAAGAATACTTAATTTACTAGCTGACCTAGTCTCCATTGCCCATCTGTAATTTGGAAAGGAGACCAATCAACCATCATGAAACTCATTCCACCCACCCATTCTTTCATTCTTAAGTTATAAATAGTGTAACTAACCTGACTATTTTTCATCTGATTCTCTTTATATAGAATACATGGAGCTGGAAGAAGAGATGTCTAGAGATAAGAAGGCTCTACTGGAAGAGTTTGAGCGGAGAAGGAAAGCTCGGCAGCTGAACGTATCCACAGATGATGACGAGGTTTGTAAACTTAAGTAAAACATGAAGCTTGTCTAAGCTAGGGATAGGCTGGGCTTCTGAGCCTATATTATGCCCCATCCAAGCTTCTTATGCTCTATAAGCATGGTAAAATATTTGGAGGAAAAGTACCCCAAAATACTGAAAATAGCAAATTCTACTCAAAAGAAACATGGCTAAATTTTTGTAAAGAAACAAAACTACATTCAAATATTTTTGAAAATACACTTATGTTACGCGCTTAAACTTCTTGGCGGCTGTGAAGTGCGCTACACGCTGCGTACCTCGGCCCTCACCCCCACTGGCCCATGAGATTGTAACTGTGTAACGACTCGCCTCATGTTCAGAGCCCCCTATATGACCCTAAAATCCAGTTCAAGGGGATTGTAACACACTACATGTTTCATTTTATGTTCGTACGCTAGGTCCGCCGCAGTCTCCGGCAGCTTGGCGAGCCGGTGTGTCTGTTCGGCGAGGGCCCGGCCGAGCGGCGCGTGCGACTCAGGGATCTACTCAGCTAGTAAGTGATGGAGGGTGGGCGAATTAGGGTCGGTTTATCTCTGGCGGGGGGAGCGTGTTGTCGGTTGCTTGGTACCGGGGCGGGCGGATTCGTGGTGGGATATTCGACTTTCCACATTGAACTGACTATGCGTTAGTGCGTTAGGTGTGAGCGGTTGGGTGTCTCATCGCGTGTTTGTCTGTTCTGGCGCTGTGCGGACGATGGTGCGAGGTGCGTTTTCTGCTGGATATGAACCGACCCTTAGGGTGTTGTCGTTTTGTTTATTATTTTGATATAAGTTGATAAGCGCTACTTTGTAGCCTAAATCAAATAACGTCGTTATCCCTGAGTCCGCCACACAAGTGCTTTACCTATAATTTATTTATTTATTTATTTATTTATTTATTTATTTATTTATTTATTTATTTATTTATTTATAAGTTTTTGTACACACAACAGACATAAAATAATAGACATATAAAGAATAAATAGGTACAAAGGTACTGCTTATTTCATGTGAAATTTCTTCCAGCAGACCTGTGACTGGAAACATTTAAAAAGAGACATAGACACAATGTGTAACGAAGAAATAATAATATAAGAATTTACATAAAATAACAAAATACAGTGGAACAAAATTACTAGGGTATATAAATATAACATTATGTATGTATATGGATAAAGATTAGGTATGAGAGGAAAGAAAGTGCTCTTTTATACGTCGCTTGAAAGTAGAGATGGAAGGAGAATCCCGTATGTTAGGCGGCAGCGCATTCCACAGTCGGACGGCATGAACAGTGAAGGAGAAGGAATAAAAATCAGTAGTGTGGGGTTGGATTTTGAGGTGGGATTTAAGATGGGATCTACAAAGGACATCAGGGGAACGGACATAGGTAAAGCGCTCACGCAAGTAAGAAGGGTAGAGGGGGTGATGAAGGATATTATACAAAAGACATAGTATTCGAGTGTTCCTGCGAAGGCGGATTGGGAGCCACTTGAGTTCATTGCGGAAGTGAGAGACATGATCATACTTTTTCAGTCCGTAAACAAAACTAATACAAATATTTTTCAATCTCTCAAGTTTATTTAGAAGCTCCTCTGTGGCATCAAGGTAGCAGGCATCGGCGTAGTCAATAATCGGCTGAATTAAAGATTGAGCTAGTAAAATTTTAGTTCTTAAAGGTAAGAAGGTCTGGAGACACTTCAGCGAGTGGAAGGAGAAGTGTACCTTAGGACTTACCTCGTTAACCTGATCACGCCATGATAAATGTGAATCAATCAATACCCCAAGATTTTTTGCAGTGTCGGTAAAGGGAATCACAGCCCCATCAAAACGGAGAGGCGTCAAAGAGGTCAAATGAAGTGCGTTTCGATAGTGCCTGCTGCCGATTATCATGGCTTGTGTCTTCGCAGGGTTTAACTGCAGGCCATAAGACCTTGCCCACCTGCTGATGCTGGCCAAGTCGCGGTTCATAGTATCGATGGCCGATTCCGCTTCAGATAATTGAAAATGATTATAAATCTGCAAATCATCCGCATAAAGGTGGTACTTGGAGGAAATAACAGTAGAGACAGAGTTGATGAAGATGGAAAAAAGAAGAGGGGAAAGGACGCCACCCTGAGGCACGCCCGCAACTAGATCGCACCAATCAGAGAAAGACTCTTCATGGCGGACGCGTTGAGAGCGGCCCCGAAGGTAAGATCCAAACCAAGCCAGAGAGGAAGAGGAAAAGTTGGTTGTTTGGAGGACGCCTAAGAGGATATCATAATCCACAGAATTGAACGCCGAACTAAAATCAAGAAGGACAAGGATAGACATAGATTTGTTTTCCATAGCCCAGCGGATATCGTCAGTAACTTTAAGGAGAGCAGTTACAGTACTGTGGCCAGGGCGGAAACCAGATTGGAAAGGGGAAATAAGGTTATAAGACGTTAAGAAATCGGATACTTGACGGTGAACAATGTGCTCAAGGACTTTGGAGAGAAAGGGAAGTATGGAAATGGGCCTGTACTGCGCAAAAGAGGATGGATTTGAAGTTTTTGGAAGAGGAATAACATGAGCTAGTTTCCAGGCTGCGGGAAAGGAACGGGAATAATTATTTTGTTGTTCTGAGCAATGTACCTATTTGATGTTGTCAACTTTACTTATTTCATCTTTTTATTTTTTAATGTTCTACTTTCTTCTACAGTCTAGGAGAAGACGCAATCCACAAGAAGTTGGAAGAGGAAGAGGCTAGGATCGAGCGGGACAGAGGCCGGGAGGGCACCTGGTACCACGAGGGGCCCCCGGAGCTGCGGGAGGCGAGGCTGTGGATCGCACGCTACTCGCTGCCGAGGGCCAAGCTCAGGTGAGAGGGAGACAGATAGATAAGTTGGAAGAGGAAGAGGCTAGGATCGAGCGGGACAGAGGCCGGGAGAGCACCTGGTACCACGAGGGGCCCCCGGAGCTGCGGGAGGCGAGGCTGTGGATCGCACGCTACTCGCTGCCGAGGGCCAAGCTCAGGTGAGAGGGAGACAGATAGATAAGTTGGAAGAGGAAGAGGCTAGGATCGAGCGGGACAGAGGCCGGGAGGGCACCTGGTACCACGAGGGGCCCCCGGAGCTGCGGGAGGCGAGGCTGTGGATCGCACGCTACTCGCTGCCGAGGGCCAAGCTCAGGTGAGAGGGAGACAGATAGATAAGTTGGAAGAGGAAGACGCTAGGATCGAGCGGGACAGAGGCCGGGAGGGCACCTGGTACCACGAGGGGCCCCCGGAGCTGCGGGAGGCGAGGCTGTGGATCGCACGCTACTCGCTGCCGAGGGCCAAGCTCAGGTGAGAGGGAGACAGATAGATAAGTTGGAAGAGGAAGACGCTAGGATCGAGCGGGACAGAGGCTGGGGTACCACGAGGGGCTCCCGGACCTCCGAATTATACCATACAAAAAAATAATTTTCGAAATCAATCCACAATGAATTGTCAAAGAAATCGCGTAATAAACACATCGTATATTCTATCATTTTTTACATATTTCTATATTTAACTTCATATTTCTCAATATTACTCGAGTTTAAAAAACAACAAGGTCCCCAAGCGACAGCTGAGTCCTCTGCTTGCTCATAATGGTAAAACGTATTATTTGTAACGTGTTACTATAATACATACCTTTAAAGCGTGCGATCGAAGGGCGAGCCACGAGCCCACGGTTTAGCTCGCGGCTCGTCGTGCCTGACACACGGGCGAGCCGAACATGCATGACGAGCCCCAACCCTACTGTAAAGCTTGTTCGCGAAATCTCCTTAAAAGAACTGTAATAAGTGGAAGCAATTACGACCTCCGTGGTCGAGTGGCGTAGGCACCGGTTTCAAGGTGTCGCTAGCTCTGAGGTCCCGGGTTCGATCCCCGGACGGGTCAATGTAGAAAATCACATTTCTACATTGTCTCGGGTCTGGGTGTTTGTGGTACCTTCGTTGTATCTGAATTCCATAACACAAGTGCTTTAAATAGCAACTTACTTTGGGTTCAGAACAATGTATGTGATGTTGTCCGCATTTATTTATTTAATTAATTGTTCTTATTCTCATTGCTTTAGACTGAGCAAGGCTCGCGAGGAGCTGAAGCTGGCGGGCAGCGTGCGCGCCGCAGCCAAGCAGGAGTCGCAGCGGAAGGCCTCCGCCATGTCTATATACTGCAGCCAGGTATGTTACGAGAACATACAGGGTAGTAAAATACTCATATTGCGTAGGTCGGAACTCAAATAATTAGTTAAAATATAAAGGTAGAACGAGCAACATCTACTGTCAAGACGAACGCCATCTCAGTCTGCCCGTGACAATGATACCTGCAAAGGTGTCGAAACGTCGGGACCTAAAAACTAATATAAACCGCGGAAAAATCCGTAAAAAGTAGTTTTATTTCAACATACAGGGTGTTAAGGAAACTCTGTCCGACCCGAAAAGGTGATATAGGGTTCACAATCACATGCCCAAATAAAATATTAAATTTGGAATGTTCATGATAGTAACAATAATAATGAATTTTGCAGTAAGCATTTTTTGCCGCGAAATTCCCTTAATTTGAGATTGTAACAAAAATTGCAAATTGCTATTTTCGTCGGTATTAATGGGACCTTTTGTTTCATCATTTGGCAGAACCTGTGACGAATGCGACTTTCTCTCTCGCCTTTTGAGAAATATATAGAAATAATTAATCTATACTTATAATAAATCTGTAGAAGTGAAAATTCTGTACATTGAAAATATCAAAAAAATAAATGGCGGGGTGTGTTACTAGACCAACAATGAACCCAAAAGTGTGAAAAAAAAAATTTTTGTCTGTCTGTCTGTCTGTTTGTTCAGGTATCACGCAAAAACTACCGGTTCGATTACGATGAAACTTGGTATAATTATTCTTTATTATCCTGGGCACCACACTGGGTAGTTTTTATCCCAAAATAAAATTTTAACAATAAAAAATAAATTTAATTTTGCGGTTAAAAACTCATTGATAAGTTTCGTCATCCACGCGAACGAAGTCGCAGGCACAGCTAGTAAACAATAAATTAATAGAATAATACGTTCGGTGGCTGACGGTAACCTACTGCCATTCGCCTGCCAGGGAGGCGTTTTTGTAATTATGTTTTATTTCTTTCAGATAGGCGACACCCGACCTATAAGTTTCTGTAGATTTAGCAGCGATAGTAAAATGCTGATCACGGCTAGTTGGTAAGAATATTACACTTATACAGGGTGTTCAGGTACTATATATATATATTATGACATTATGGTCAGGTATTTATGTACAGGGTGGAATTCTCACATATTATTTCTTTTTTTTAATAATCTTGTAACGTCCGGAAATCAAACCGGGTAAAATCCGAGAAAAAAAAATACATTTTGTACTTTTTTTAGTCAATCCCATTAACATAGTAAGGTTTATTGTTCTTCCATTTGACGACCTCCGTGGTCGAGTGGCGTACGCACCGGTTTCAAGGTGTCGCTAGCTCTGAGGTCCCGGGTTCGATCCCCGGACGGGTCAATGTAGAAACCAACTTTTCTACATTGTCTTGGGTCTGGGTGTTTGTGGTACCTTCGTTGTTTCTGAATTCCATAACACAAGTGCTTTAGCTACTTACTTTGGGTTCAGAGCAATGTATGTGATGTTGTCCGCATTTATTTATATATATTATATTTGGAAGAACAGCTGACGCGCTAGTGGCGCCAACTGGTGAGCGCTATAACTGTAGCCCTTATTAGTCGTCCATTCAAAAGCCAATCATCGTAATGATTTATTTGTGTGTAGGTCCGGGCTATCAAAAGTGTGGTCTGTGCCGGAGTGCAAGCCGCTGCAAGTGCTGAAGGGCCACAAGTGCAACGTCAGTGCAGCAGTCTTCCATCCGCAGGCGGTCATGCCGGACCATTTCGTTAAAAAGGTAAGTAATTTTATTATATCGTGTTTATGAAAGTTTATTTAATTTTATAATTATCCCTTCCCAACTATAACCCGACTGATCAATTTCTTTTTAAATTCTATATTATTCATCTCCCGAGCCTTTTTCCAAACTATGTTGGGGTCGGCTTCCAGTCTTACTGGATTCAGCTGAATACCGTATTTTACATGGAGCGACTGCCTATTTGACCTCCACAACCCATTTTACTAGGGAACACAGTATCCCATGTAAGACTGGTTGTCAGAATTGACTTAACGACTGCCAAAGACCTATGTATGACAGTCGGGACCTACTGTTTAACATGCTTTCCGAAACACGGAGGGGTCTCGGTATGTTATAAATGGTCACCCGTCCACGGACCAACCGCAGCGAGCGCGGCTTAACCTGTATTATCGGTCCAACTGTATGGCTTACACTTAGCCACGAGTCCTTCAAATTATGTATTATTACATTTATAGAAAAACATTGTTTTGACAAAGAAGTAACACAATAAATTATTTGGTGGACATAAAAAGCGCCAAAAATCAGGCTTTTTTTAGATTAATTTTATTAAGAATTTTAATATTTTTTGACGCGCAAGCTTATCTCCTGAATATAAAAAACGACTGTTCTACGTTTAACTTGCTTAACGTTTTGTCTATATATCCGTGTGTCTTTGTGGCAACAAAGCTCCCAAACAAATGGTCCGATTTCGATGCAGTTTTTTTATGTTCATTTAGCGTAATAAAGTAGTAGTTCCTTCAAACCTTGTCAACTATAAATCTATAATATTACTATTTATATCTTACCCTAGCTAGAAGAATCATCCGAGCAAGCCACGGAAGGTAGCGAGCCGGGCATGGAGACGGAGGCGGGCGCGGAGGGAGGGTCCGACGCCTGCACTATGGCCAGCTGCGCTTACGACGGTACCGTGCATCTGTGGAACTTTAATAGGTGAGATATATATCTTACCCTAGCTTCAACACTCATCACATACAATTATTTTTGACGGGCCTGTTGGTCTAGTGGCTAGTGACCCTGACTGCTATACCGGAGGTCGTGGGTTCGATTCCCACCCAGGACAAATGTTTGTGTGATGAGCAAGATCATTTGTTCTGTGTCTGGGTGTAATTTATCTATAATATGTATGTATTTAGAAATATATAAGTAAGTATATCAGTTGTCTGGTTACCATAACACAAGCTCTGCTTAGCTTGGGATCAGATGACCGTGTGTGAGTTGTCCCGGAATATTATTATATTTGATTTTCTCTTTTTTGCCCTTTGTATTGTGGTCAGAGTTTTTAACACATTTTTTACCTCATTTTATGTTTTCAACTCCCGATGTAAAAAAGGGTGTTATAAGTTTGACGTGTCAGTCTGCCTGTAGCATTGTAGTTCCCAGACGAATGAACCGATTGTGATGCGGTTTTACTTGATGAAAACTGACATAATCAAGATGGTTCTTAGCAATAATTTGTGAAGCTCTGTTCAGAATATTGAATTTTATTAGCATTTTTCTGATAGTCAAGAGTTTCTTAAATATAAATTTTATAGTCATTCTTATTTGTTTTTCTTCCCCAGTGAAAAACCTCTCGCCTCGCTGGAAGGTCACAGCCCGGCGCGAGTAGCCCGCGTGGAGTTCCACCCATCAGGCAGGTTCCTGGCGACCACCGTGTTCGACCACTCCTGGCGGCTGTGGGACCTGGAGACAGGTGAGCGAGCCCGAGGTCAAGCGACCGCCGCCGAGGACGCGAAGCGGATGGGTTGTCGGGTGACCGGCCATGCATCGTCATACTTAAGTATGTTAGATACTGGAGGCTGTAGGACCTGTAGGTAGGTCATCACTCCTGAAAACAGGTTAGAGTGGGTGATGACCCATGACTAGATGGGTGACCGTAAATCAGAGCTGGAAACTGAGGTTAAGCAACCGTTACTAAGGTCGCGAAGTGACGATGGTAAGGATGGGTGACGAACCTACGATCACTTCTAAAAGCTATGTACCTATACTAAAGCCAATATGGAAAGAGAATTAAACGTTATTACTAATTACGCAATTATCAACTTTGACAACATGTGTTTAAGTTCATTTTAGAATGACAAATATTGCCGAAAAGGGCCTAAAAGTAATTTGAATGTGATGGAAACTGAGCTGTTAGTCATTGAATTAAGGTTCATAATCCCAAAGCACGGTCATTATTTCTTTAAAATGGCTGATGTATAGAGACGTAGTGTGACGTACATAAACCGTACCGTACAGCTATTAAAAAATTCTACACAAAATGTATTAATATAGTATTTATTATTATTTGTTTTCTTTAGCCACGGAGGTGCTCCATCAAGAGGGCCACGCCAAGCCGGTGTACAGCATCGCCTTCCAGTGTGACGGCTCGCTCGCTGTTACTGGGTGAGTTCACATAACTTAATGTAATACACGCTTTTCTGTAATGCGCTATGTATGTATGTGTGTATGTACTTATAACCGAATTTATGGTGAGGATATTGTTTTAAATTATTTTATAACGCGATGTTTTTGGTAATTGTCTTAAATGTTTTTAAATGATAGAGGTCAGGGCAGGTCCGTATATATATTTTTTAAAGTATTCATTAATTTTTCAATATGTTACGATTTTTTGCACAATTTTGTTATTTTAATCCATTCGGTATACGTGTTATGTGGTTCTAGATTTTTATGTAAATGGATTCTGTAGTTTGTTTTTTAACGAAAATTTTTTTGTCAGTTTTTTTACGATGTAAGTGTGTTTAATGTTTTTGCAATGTAATTAAGTTTGACATTTAATTGAAATGCATGGCATTCTTTTATAAGTTCGGTGACATAACAATATTATGGTACTTTCGAGCTGATCTGTTGAAGCCAGAAGCTGGCCATAGGCACTCTGTAACGACTCGACGCAATCCCATCGTGTTTGGGCTCGTTTGATTTGTCTTTACTAGAACTTCAATAAAAAAGATTTTAAAGGTAATTTAATCGTTGTTACATAGTGGCATGGACGCGTTCGGGCGTGTGTGGGACCTCCGCACTGGTCGCTGCGTGATGTTCCTGGAGGGCCACCTGGGGCCCGTGCTGGGCGCGGACTGGGCCCCCGCCGCGCACCAGCTCGCCACCGCCGCCGCTGACCATCAGGTATACACCATATATACTAAGTATATGTATATTTTAGATACCATTTTTAGGTTATATAAAATAATTCTAACAAAAAAAACCGACTTCAAAATAAGTCTTATATTTATTTCTTATGGATCCCACTGTCAAAACAAGACCAAAATGGAACCACACGGGAAGCACCAGCTTTCTAATAAAAATAATCATCAATATGGGTTCGCCCAGTAACAAGTTCTGAGGTAACAAACATAAAAAAACGTCGATTTGTGTACCTCCTCCTTTTTGAAGTCGGTTAAAAAAAACATTTGCATATTTTTAATCTATTTGATTTGATGTCTATTTTTGACAGGCCTGTTGATCTAGTGGTTAGTGACCCTGACTGCTATACCGGAGGTCGTGGGTTCGATTCCCACTCAGGACAAATGTTTGTGTGATGAGCACGATCATTTGTTCTGTGTCTGGGTGTGATTTATCTATAATATGTATGTATTTAGAAATATAAAGTATGTTTATCAGTTGTCTGGTTACCATAACACAAGCTCTGCTTAGCTTGGGATCAGATAACCGTGTGTGAGTTGTCCCGGAATATTATTATTATTATTTGAAGACTGTATGTATACTCATGAAACAATTAAAAGTGTAGAAAGTTACAGGCTGGTGTTATTAACAGCTTCGGTAATGGCGCCCACCGTGGGGCTCACGAGCATGGTGATCAATGCTTGTTCTGTATGAGAGGCCTGCAGTGGTACTGTTCCAGGCTGGTGTTGTTAATATTAATAATTGGATTGTTGTTCTCAGGCTAAGATTTGGGATCTGAGGAGGCGAGCAGCTGTCTACACAGTACCTGCGCACACACACTTGTTGAGCTGTGAGTTGAATTACTAATAATACTCACTAATTATATTATAATTGAAGGATAGAACAAAAATAATGTAGTTTTGTCAGTTTGTTAACCAAAATTAATCGTACATTACTCGACTTCAAAAGTAGGTCTTAAATGCCAAACTTTTTTTTTGTATATTTTTTAAGCCATATTTTCGGCAAATGCGATTTGATTTCATAAATATTTTTGCCTTCGAATCAGACGTCCATTATAAATTTTATTAATTTCGCTTCCTTTTCACATTTAGGTGTGATCAATTATAATTAACTATATTGACCATATTTCATTCGACATTTTTCCTATAAAATCTCATTTATACATTATGATATTGACAGGCCTGTTGGTCTAGTGGTTAGTGACCCTGACTGCTATACCGGAGGTCGTGGGTTCGATTCCCACCCAGGACAAATGTTTGTGTGATGAGCACGATCATTTGTTCTGGTTGTCTGGGTGTAATTTATCTATAATAATTATGTATGTATTTAGAAATATATAAGTATGTTTATCAGTTGTCTGGTTACCATAACTCAAGCTCTGCTTAGCTTGGGATCAGATAACCGTGTGTGAGTTGTCCCGGAATATTATTATTATCTAATTATTGTATGTTTGTCTTACAGCGGTCCGCTACCAGCAGAGTCAGGGCCACGTGCTCCTCACCAGCTCGTACGACGCCAGCGCCAAGCTGTGGTCGTTGCCCGCATGCCATCCGCTGCGGACGCTGCGGGGACACGACAACAAGGTACACGCGATACTACACCTTATGTACATGGATATACATTACATTTTGTCCACCGCCCTTGGTTGTTTGGTAGAGACGGAATATAGGCTTTAAATAAATAAATAAAATAAATAAATGCGGACATCATCACATACATTATTCTGAACCCAAAGTAAGTAGCTATTTAGCACTTGTGTTATGGAATTCAGAAACAACGAAGGTACCACAAACACCCAGACCCGAGACAATGTAGAAATGTGATTTTCTACATTGACCCGTCCGGGGATCGAACCCGGGACCTCAGAGCTAGCGACACCTCGAAACCGGTGCGTACGCCACTCGACAACGGAGGTCGTCATATCATTTTTCTTTAACTCGGTCTTTATACAGTATGCGGAGGTCCCCGTATACGGGAGAACGTCTTATAAAAGTGCACCATCGATATCGCAGTCGTTATACCGAATGCGGCGAAACCCGCACGTGGCCTAATAACCGATGACTTAGCGACGAATGACACACACACTGCCTAGCCACCAATGAAAATCATCGTTTAACAAAATCTTCCGCACCCTAATAAGCATACTTTTATCAAAATATGTATCTATACATACCTATGTCTTGGTACCACTCAAACATTACTATCGCTCAGACTAGTCCTGGAATCGTACCCTCGACCTCCAGTTCAGCATTCAGTGTCACTAACTGTTGCGCGCCATCTATTGACATTTTTATAAACCACAAAGCACTTATCGATGCCTAGCTTAGAAAGCACCTCAATGTGCTGTTTTACGGCAAGCAGCATCTTCTATAGTTTACAATACAAAAATGTAGATGGCGTTGTTTTCTTGGCTCTTATAATGACAATTCGCTATTTTGTTACACTCGAAATACCACGGCAGCATACGTTCTTTTTATTTTTCCCTAAATCAAGTCCAGTCGAAGCGTAGACACTAACCACTAAACCAACAGGCCCGTCTAACATAATATTATATTCCAGGTGATGTGCGCAGATATATCCTGGGATAACAAGTACATCGCGACGAGCTCGTACGACCGCACCTTCAAGCTGTGGGCACCGGACCTGGCCTAGGATACCTAATATAAGCATTATATATAATAAAAACAAGCATTTTTATTCAATAATATTAGTTTTATTAGTGTTAAACCTGGTTTCTGTACATTTATTTTATTTTGAGATACTGAAACTATAAAAATAACACAGGTATTGTTTGAAACATATTTATTGTTTCTAAATACACAATTATATAATTATATTTATCATTCAGAATGTCTTATGGAACCTTCCTTCGTTATTCACTATTTTCACAGCTCCTGAAAATACAAGATTATTTTGAAAATTGCCTCGTTGGCCTAGTAGTGCTTAGCGCGACTGCTACGCTAGAGGTCTTGGGTTCGATTCCCAAGCCGACCAAGGTGTTATTGGGTTTTTCTATGAAATTCTCAGTAGCAGGTCGGAGTTTGGATTTGTGCCCGGTTAGTGGCAATAGGCTCGCCCCCTATTACATGGGACCTAAACATACCGGCGAACTGTGGGTGTACATTGGTACACCTCTGCCTAACCCTTCGGGGTACAGGCGTGATGGTAAGTTAAAATTTGAAAATTAAAAATTTATAAGTAAAAACATAACAACCTAATTGCATTGTGTAGGACACAATTTCATCAAAACCATTTCAGTAGTTTTCAAGGTACCAATAATAAGTATCTTGAACCGTGTATATCAGTTCAAATATTTGGGACATATTGTGACTGACGACTTAAAGGACAATCTAGATGTTGACAGGGAACGGAGAGCGCTGGCGGTGAGGTGTAACATGTTGGTCCGAAGGTTTTCACGGTGTTCAGGTGCAGTCAAAGTGACACTTTTTAAAGCCTACTGTCAAACTTTTTACTCGTGTAGCCTTTGGACATGTTATACTCTGAAATCCGTCAGTGCTCTTCGAGTCCAGTATAACAATGCATTCAGGATGCTGTTGGGGCTGCCACGCTTCTGTAGTGCGTCAGGTATGTTTGCTGACGCGCACACTGATTGCTTCGCTGCAATTATACGCAAGCGTGCAGCGTCATTGTTATACAGAGTGCGTGTCAGTTCTAACAGTCTCTTGTGTGTCATTGCTCAGAAGCTGGATTGTCCTATTGTGCACTTTTTGAGTCACCTTCATGTAGTTGACTCAAAAATATCGTGTAACTACTAACATAGTTTTTAAGTAGTGCTACTAACAATTTTATTGTATACTAATATGGATTTTTTCTGAATTAAATAAATTATTATTATTATTATTAATAATACATAATTTTATTTCCAGATAATATACAATATTTTGTAAACTACTGAACATAATATATCGATTGAACTGTCACTTTTCTTTAAATTTACAATTTCAATATGTAAATCGTTTAATGAATTATAATTTCTGTACTCTCTTCAATGTCACAGATTTTGATGGGAGATAAACATGAATTACCTTTTCCTCGTTTTAATACATTTGATAGGCAGCTGTTGATTTCGCGGCACCCCGTGGACATTCGATAAATGTTTCTTGACGGAAGCTGGTCTCTTATACCTGAGGAAGCACAAACATTATTAACCCTCCTGGTAGTCGAAGAAAATTTATATCTTCTTATATATAAAATTCTCGTGTCACAATGTTAGTTACCATACTCCTCCTAAACGGCTTGACCGATTTTTATGAAATTTTATATGTATATTCAGTAGGTCTGAGAATCGGCTACTATCTATTTTTCATACCCCTAAGTGGTAGTAGGTAGGTGCCAAGTAGAAAAAAATGCATTGCAACGCATGCCGGGTACAGCTAGTACTAATATAATAAAGCTAAAGAGTTTGTTCGTTTGAAAGCGCTAATCGCTTAAACTACTACCATGGATGTAACAAAATCTTAGCATTTTATAGCCTTAAATCCAAAGAAGCCTAGTGAGGAATAGGCTATTATTATTTTCTTATTGTACTTTTTCTTATTGATGAAACTACATTTAAATCAAATTGCCTTGAGTTTCCACATCTTTGACCGCCTTCCCTCTTAAGTGCTCATCATCATCAGCCGGAAGACGTCCACTGCTGAACAAAGGCCTCCCCCCTAGAACGCCACAATGAACGACAACTCGCCAATTGCATCCACCGGGTGCCCTTTGACGATATCGTCGGTCCGCCTGGTGGGAGCAAAAACGAGCAATTCGTGCAATCTACTGCATGAGCCCTCGCGAGTCTCTAAGGAATACATTTAAGGAGATCAATATCCTAACGCTGCCAGCTCTCTTTATCTTAGAAAATATAATGTACATTCGTAAAAATATACAGAGTTTTAGTATTAATAGTGATCACCACAATATAAATACCAGAAATAAAAATAAACTAGTAGTCCCAAGATTTAGACTAACTAAAACTAATACTAAATCTTTCCTAGGGAATTCTATTCGATTTTATAATAAGTTACCGGAAGAGATAACAATTTTGCCTAATAAAAAGTTTAAAACGTGCATTAAGTCAAAACTAATAAAGAAGGCGTATTATACAGTTAGGGACTACGTAGAGGATAAGCGCGCGTGGAATTAGTATCATCTGCATATGTGGCCTCCCTGGCGGTCTGCTAATAATATTGTTTTACCTTATTTACTTCAGTTAGCTGCCTCATAGCCTCTATTCTCAGAAGGCTTTTGACATGCCTTGACATTCCTGTTAGGGATTTGATTAGGACTACATATTGATTGTATGTAAAGTTTTATTTTTATTTTTTTTTTCCTTCTATAATTTCTTTTTCCTTTGTATGTTCGTCCTTTGTAAATGTGACGACAATGTAAACTAAGTTGATGTTCGATTTCTATTTTTTTTTATTTTTCTTCCATTTTGGATGTGTTAGTTTACATTTATCTAAACATTCAGCTGTTTACGTTGTTGTCGCATATTTTAAAATCATTGTAATCTTAACATCGATGTTAACCTTTTTTTTAAAAGAGTAACCTATGGAGTATGGAGACTGCCTCGTTGGCCTAGTGGCGCTAAGCGCGACTGCTACGCTAGAGGTCTTGGGTTCGATTCCCAAGTCGACCAAGGTGTTATTGGGTTTTTCTATGAAATTCTCAGTAGCAGGTCGGAGTTTGGATTTGTGCCCGGTTAGTGGCAATAGGCTCGCCCCCTATTACATGGGACCTAAACATACCGGCGAACTGTGGGTGTACATTGGTACACCTCTGCCTAACCCTTCGGGGATACAGGCGTGATGGTATGCTATGCTGAACCTATGGAGTTTCTTGCCGGCTCTTCTCCATAGGAAGGACACTTTGGAACCGAGCAACTAGAGTCAGTAGATTTAAAGTAACGTTTCTTAAGCGCCTTTTTTTGGTTAATGAGAAATAAAAATATTTTGATTTTGATTTTTTTTATTTTGGAGGCCTGCCAACGCTGCGTCTTCCGGTTCGTGGTCGCCACTCGAGAACCTTTCTTCCCCAGCGGTTATCGGTTCTTCGAGCGATATGGCCTGCCCATTGCCACTTCAACTTGCATATTCTTCGAGCTATGTCGGTCACTCTAGTTCTTTGGCGAATTTCCGTATTCCGGATCCTGTCGCGCAAAGAAACCCCGAGCATAGCTCTCTCTAAGTGCTCATGCGAGCTGAATATTTTTTCGTGAAGGACCTTCTGTACATAGTACTAAATTTTTTTCTGCGTAGGTTAGCTACTTACGTCTCAGTGCAGAGGTAACACAGGTACGTATAGCTGAGGTAGTGGACTCTGTTGAGATGGCCCGTGAGCTCCGAGCGGCTGCGGAACATTGACGGGCAGCGGTCGCACTGCAACACATTAGGTAAAGGTTAAGCGACTGTTTGCGAGGTGGGGTTTAAGATGGGTGGCCGAGGTTAAGCAACTGTTGGTGAGGTCGGGTCCAGGATGGGTGACCGAGGTTACGCAACTGATGGCGCGGTCGGGTTAAGGATGGGTGAACGACGTTAAGCATCTGTCGGGGAGGTTGGGTTTAAGCTGAGTGACCGAGGTTAAGCAACTGTTGGCGAGGTCAGGTTTTTGATGACGTAGAATATAGAATAGGGGAATAAAAACTATTTACTTTAAGGTACAGTGAGTCTAATTATGTCATTCAATAGCTATAATACTACATACAGACACACACTTTCTCCACTTACCTGTAGATTTCTAACACCGAAATGCTTGCGCATATGCTGCGCGATGTTAGCCCGCATGCGGAAGCTGTCCCCGCACACGTCGCATATGTATGGCCGCTCGCCCGTATGCGAGGCCCGCAAGTGGTTCTGTAGGTTTAGGGGTAGAGGAATTATACATAATTATGTATTGAAGATGAAATGTAAGAGAATAATTGTTCATAAAATCAAATCAAAATCAAAATCAAAAATTATTTATTTAACTTAGGCTACAAAGTAGCACTTATCAAACGTCAATATTATTACGAAAAAGACAGCACCCTAGGGGTCGGTTCATATCCGGCGGCAAAGGCAGCGCGCAACATCGGCCGCGCAACGCCAGAACGAACAAACACACAACAAAACATCCAACCTCTCACACCTGACGCACCAACGCGTCATCAGGTCAGTGCGAAAGGCCGAATGCTCCACCATGCGCCCGCCCGCCCCAGCGCCACGCGACCGACAACACGCGACGCCACCACGGCCAGACATGAACCGACCCCAAATCGCCCACCCTTCACCGCTTCCTAAGTGCTCTGGCTGAGGAGAAGAAACGGCGCAACAAACTCCCCAGTAGCACGCTGTCATTACAATAAAAATAATAAATAATATCAATAATAGATAGATAAAACTAAAAAAAAAATAATTAACTTTCAAAACAAAACAGTAATTCACAATTTCCGTTGAAGTCGTCCTCCTTTTCAAGTCGGTTGAGAATTTAATATAACTGATTACATAATTGAATTGCTTGGTAAGGTCTAGCTCAAAATATGGTGATATAAGTTGAACATGTTATCCTTCATTTTCTCTCACGATTCTCAATAATATACAAGGAGGGCTATGCCCAGCAGTGGGCTTACCTGCAGCTGCAGCGGGTCAACAGCTCTGTAGCTGCAAGTATCACACGCGAGCCGCTTCCTCCGGCCGTGCACTCGCTGTTGGTGGTACCGCATGTGACTCGGATTCACGAATTTCTTGCCGCATTCCTGAAATAATCATTTAAAAATATAGTATAGATAGATCTTAAAGCATTTGTTTATTTTTGTCTATTAGTTTGTATTAATTAAACTCCGAAACGGCTGTATTGCTTTTGGTAAGACTATTTTTAAATCACATAAACTCGCGCGCAGGCAGTTAACTACTATTTTAAATGCAAAAGGTACACTGTTTATCTGTAACACTTTCACAGCTAAAATCACTATAACAATTTTGATGAAACTTGGTATCGCATAAGCTTGGATCCTAAGATAAAACAACCTGGGGCCCGATGCCGCTATTCAGATAAGGACAGTCACTTGCAATCCTACAATGACAACAGTGGCAAGTAGGTGTACATTTGTCATTAAACTAAAATTATCTGAATACGAAAATTAGGCACAATAACAAGTACACTGGAACGTTTATTAACCCACCACTCACTGACTTAAAATAGCGGACTCGGACCCCTGGTTGTTTGTTTCAACTCCAAAATCGTATTGATAAGGCCATTTTAACATAACACAAATGCGCCAGCGCACAGCTACATAATCTTCATTCATTCTTATACAATTCATTCTTCCATACTAATGTTAAGGATGCGAAAATAATTCTGTCTGCCTGTCTGTTACTCTGTCACAACTAAACCACTAAACCGATTTTGATGAAACTTGGTATGACATAAGCTTTGACCATCTGAAATGACATAAGCTATTTTTTGCCGCTATAACTTTCTTGTAGTACAGCTAGTTATCTATAAAAAACATACATACAATGGTTTTTTTTACCTCACAAGCATTTTGTGGCTCAAAATGTGTCTTAGCATGGCACTTGAAGTTCTGCAGGTTCCTCAGCTCCTTGCTACATAGACTGCATTTGATTGGACCTCCACTGTCATAGGGGGTCACAGCTAATGATAGTAGCTTTTGGTCTTGCTCCTGTAAATAATATGTTTATGATTTTGTTACAGGTATGTTATAGATTTAAATAGATGGTTAATATAATAAAATATAGTTTTATCTGTAATTATGATTAATGAAACAGTGAATTTAGTACATGTTTTTCTAACCAACATCAAAAGGAGGATTTTCACAGTTCCAGGTATCAATATCTGATTACAAAAATGTGGAAAAAGAATGGAAAAAAAATTATAACCTAAAAAATTTTTTTTCTCAAAAGTTTAGAGAGAGTGTCGGCGTTGTCACAGATGATACCTAATTACCAAACAAAAGGCCCCCAAAAATACCGACGAAATTGGTGTAGTAGATTTTGTTTTATTCTCAAATTTCGGATTTCGGGGCAAAAAATGGTTAATTCAAAATCCATTATTATTGTTTCTGTCATGAATTTTCCAAATTTGATATTTTATTTGGGCATGTGATTGTGAACCCTCTATCACCCTTTTGGGTCGGACAGGGGTTTCTTAACACCCTGTATAATAAAATATAGTTTTATCTGTAATTATGATTGATGAAACAGTGAATTTAGTACATGTTTTTCTGACGTTTTTTTTTTGTATATTTTTTTATTAAAAGTCCTAATTTTAATTTATTTTTTGTGGGATCACCTCTGATCTTTTTTAAATTCAACCCATGGTTACTAGAGGTATAGCATAACAAACATAGGAAACAAAAAGAAAAAAAAACCTGAATTGAGAACCTCCTCCTTTTTTGAAGTTGGTTAATAGTATATTTTTTTTATAACTAAGCAAGTACCTAACTAAAAAGTAGTAAAAAGCGACATTTTCATTTGAATTTTCTTTCAACAATTTCTATGTTAAAATATATTAACTGTATCAAGCTAACTTAATTTTGTTATTTCAATATTTCTATATAATTGTTATTTAATAAATCCTGTATTAACTATGTATTTAATATCTGTTTTGTAGCATGATTGTATGTAGTATACTGTAAATGGTGTGCATACCTGTAAGTGACGTATTTACACTGTACATAAATTATGGAAATGATGTAACAAATCCTAATTGTAAATATGTCGTTGGTTTGCCTTTTCAATAAATAAATAAATAAATAAATGAATTGAAAAAATATAATTATATTACCTTGTTAATCAATTTCCTCTCCTCTCTCTCTAATAACTGTTTCTCTTTCAAACCCCAATCAAACTTAACATCCTTCTCCTTAATAAGATTCTTAAAATCTAAATCAAAGCTATCACTTGATTCAAAATCTTCAATACAGACTGTTCTTGATTCTCCTTCACTTTGAATATTATCAACATCATCTACAGAAAAGTTATTCATAAAATTTGAATCATTACTTGATTCAAAATCTTCAATTAAAACAGAAAACTTATAATCATTGAGTTGTTCAAACTTTTTTGTTGAAACCTTTTTGCTGTCAAAACTTTTATTATTATTTATTATCTGTGGGCTATTTGTATTAATTTCTTCATTCGCTAGTTTTAAACTTTGTTGTGTTTCTATTTTTATTGTAATAAATGTGTTTTTTAATGTTTCTTCAGCATTGGCACATTGTTTTCTTAGTTTTAAAGCTGCATTGACTAGATTTGTACATGAATTGCATATTAATTGCGGTAGACCATCATTGGGTGTAATCTGAAATATAAACACACATAAATTAAAATAATATCTACCTACTGAGTAAAAAATACATATCAGTAGATAAATTGGGGGCATGCTTGCCGTCTGCTGCTTGCGTGCTGGCACATGCTTGCTCAGATCGATCTGGTTCTTTCCTCTAAAGACCAGTCCAGTAAATACTCTGCATTTGTTTACACAAATTTACTATTGTATTGTCAGGACTAAAAGAGACTGTGACCCCCGAGTTTGTTTTGACATTTCTTCTCAGGGTAGTCAGTTAGGAAATGTCGACCTCATCTAGATTAAGAAGACGTGTGAAAGTGATTGTATGGTCCTATTTACAAAATAAACAATTTGAATTTGAATTTGAAAAAATAAGTTAAATACACAAATGATTATATTAATTGTAGTTTTAAGATCTTTTCATTATTTTTTGTTGACTGCCTCATTGGCCTAGTGGTGCTAAGCGCGACTGCTACGCTAGAGGTCTTGGGTTCAATTCCCATGACGACCAAGGTGTTAGTGGGTTTTTCTATAAAATTCTCAGTAGCAGGTCGGAGTTTGGATTTGTGCCCGGTTAGTGGCAATAGGCTCGCCCCCTATTACATGGGACCTAAACATACCGGCAAACTGTGAGTGTACATTGGTACACCTCTGCCTAACCCTTCGGGGATACAGGCGTGATGGTATGTTATGTTTATTTTTAGTACCTCTGTGAATATAATAAAACAACTCTTAAATTTTACGACAATCATTTTTGAGAAGCACTTTCTTGTAAAAGTGATGTATCAAAACGAAAAATACATGGAAAGCATATAATAACAAAACATTGATATTTTAAATTTCAGTATCATAAACAATGAAACTTTCCTCATTATTTACCGATAATTACATATCATATTGAAGATCTTATCAATTTAAATGTATTGAGATTAAAATCACTTTGTTTGTACCTTGACGCCGCTAACTAAATAAAGCTGTTCGCCGCGTAAAATTACATCATTCTTATCAGGGAATATCGGCTTCAGATCGTTTTTAGATAAACAAGTTCTACATAAAGACATTTTCTATTATTTTGTAATTCAATAAGCTTGTAATGTACACAAATATTCGAATGGAAAATACGGAACTATCGTTTAAAAGATCGCTATCACCTAAATTAAAGTTAGACGTAAGTTGTCAAGTTATCTATGTACCGCAAGTACGATACAAACATGATATTAAATTATTTGACTTTACGTAGAAATTATGTCACTGTAGTATTAGATAGCTGATAACTTGCATATTACATTATCTAAACATTCTAGCCTCATGTAAAGATAAAACTAAATAAATAAAACTATCTTTGTAAACAAACTGCATCCTGCAGTAATTTTGACATTTGGAGGGTTGCTAGCAGTTTTATTCAAAATTCGTACCAATATAGAAAAATCACGTAGGACTTTTCCTTGTGAAATTATTCTTACAGTCAGTCATTTTAAGCGCAAAAAAAATGATATCCCTTTTTTCAATCATATTTAACAGCTGTAGTCTTTAATTTATTATATATTACAATGGTTTTTCAAGGAAATAGGACGATATAATACAGGTACTTTTGATTCCGAAAATTAAGCACTTAGTTGATGTTATGAGATTGTATCATGAATTTATTTGGCCTGTTGTATATACCGGACAAACGTTTTGATAAAAATCAAAACGTAAGTACATTTTAGTTCGATAGTGATCTTCAACATAAATATGTCAATTTTAAAAAAAATTGATAAGCCAGCAGTGTTTAAATTTAAATGTTTTATTGAATGTGGAAAATTGTTTACACATTACTCATACCGCATACGTCATTACTACTAAGAGATAAAAAGTTCTGGTTTGATTTGAATGATTTAAAATAAACTTTTTAGAATTTATGGTAAAGTCATATTGAATCTCTTCTTCTGTGCAAATTATATAGGCAGTCTTATTTATTTTTAATCGGAACAATTTTTGAATGGTTTACCATTTCTACCACTCCTTTTAACTTCTTTAATAAAAACACATTCATCCTAATTAGTAGTTAAATAAATTCATTAACTTTCAACACTGCGTAATTGTGCTAGTGCTGTGAAATGCATGAAAATATGAAATATTATTTAATTTATAATAATTTGTCGAATATTTCCCGTCATATTTAAAAATGACTCTACTCCGATGATATATTTTCTATATGGACATAACCTTGCAGATTGACTATAAAACGAAAAACAAAAATAACTGAAAACTTGCTTGTTGTTATTTTTTACTATAACGAAAATAAGAAGCAGTAATGAATGCCTACAAATTCATGATGAATTTTGCCATTAAGAATACGTTTAATTCACACTTGAATTATTAGATTTAATCTTATTCAATCACTCATAATCATAAAACTTTAATTTTATAATGTCATTACGATTCCATTAGATGTAAAGATAAAGCTATTATCAAACAAACGAAAAGCGGATAAATATTTTTTAATGATATATATCATTTCAAATCTATAAAATAAATTACAATTTACAACATTATTATCTAGTAAATGATTTATTATCTAATTTCCTAATCAAAGTTAATCTTTTAAGGGTCTGTAAAACAATAAACATTTCGCATATTTTCGACGTTCACGTCCCATCTCTACGCGCAAATGTCATTGACACTAGCTCAGCCGACTTAGTAATACGGGGTCGGCCCATTGCTTGAATAAAAACCTTGTGAGGGGAACCGAAGGCATTATTACGGTTTAACTCTCACAACATTTGGTCGACACATGTGGCCACGACGGTATCTAATTACAAAAACGCGACAGACCATTTAAAATCGGCGATAAAATCGAACAAGAAGCATTGCAAAATAATTAGTTGTACCGACTACCGTGTTATTTTCGCTAATAAGCTGTTAAATACTTGATTAATATTTAACGTGTACATTTGTGCGTGAGTTTTTGTTGAGCGAAGATGGTTATTGAGAAGATTTGCTGTTTGGGAGCGGGATACGTCGGGGGCCCGACTTGCAGTGTGATCGCACTGAAATGCCCGAACATAAAGGTGACTGTTTGCGACAAGAGTGTGGAGAGAATCAACCAGTGGAACTCCGAGAAGCTGCCGATATACGAGCCGGGACTGCAAGATGTCGTGAACCAGTGTCGAGGGAGAAATCTGTTCTTCTCAACAGACATAGCTAAAGGAATTCGCGAGGCTGACTTAATATTTATTTCTGTGAACACTCCTACTAAAACCTTCGGCAATGGTAAGGGTAGAGCTGCAGATCTGAAGTATGTGGAGAGTGCAGCTCGTATGATAGCAGACCTGGCTACGAGTAACAAGATTGTGGTTGAAAAGAGTACTGTTCCTGTGAAAGCTGCTGAAATTATCATGAAGATTCTTCGAGCTAACACCAAACCAGGTGTGGAGTACCAGATTCTGTCCAACCCTGAGTTTTTGGCTGAAGGAACCGCAATAGTAGACTTAGTTGAAGCAGAAAGGGTGTTAATTGGTGGTGAGGATACTGCAGAAGGTCAGAAAGCTATCCAGGAGCTGTGCTGGGTGTACGAGCACTGGATACCAGCTAAGAACATCCTGACCACTAACACTTGGAGTTCTGAGCTGTCGAAGTTAGCAGCAAATGCATTCCTTGCGCAGCGTATCTCCAGCATCAACTCTCTGTCTGCGGTGTGCGAGGCGACCGGCGCGGACGTGTCGGAGGTGGCCCGGGCAGTCGGCAGAGACTCCCGCATCGGACCCAAGTTCCTGGAAGCCTCCATAGGTTTCGGAGGCAGCTGCTTCCAGAAAGACATACTAAATCTTATTTATTTGTGTGAATGCTTAAATTTACCTGAAGTGGCAGCATACTGGCAGCAAGTTCTTAACCTAAATGACTATCAGAAGACCCGATTCACAAGGAAAGTAATAGAATCACTATTCAACACAGTTAGTGACAAAAAAATAGCTGTACTTGGATTTTCGTTTAAGAAAAACACTGGAGACACGAGAGAATCGCCCGCTATCCATGTTTCTAAGACATTACTTGATGAAGGAGCTAAACTACACATCTATGATCCTAAAGTGGAACCGGATCAAATATTCTACGAGCTAACAAACCCATACATAACATCTGAACCAGAAGTAGTCAAGAAAAATGTGGAAATACATGACACAGCGTACTCTGCGGTCACAGGGGCCCACGCTATAGTGTTATGTACCGAATGGGACGAGTTCAAGAGCTTAGACTTTAAGAAGATTTACGAAGTGATGATGAAGCCAGCTTATATATTTGATGGAAGGAAGATCTTGAACCATGAAGCGCTGCAGAACATCGGCTTCCATGTGCAGACAATCGGGAAGCGGCTGAGCAGAGTGGGCAGCATCAGAGCCCAGGGGAGCCAGACTATGCCTTAACTGTAAGTCTATTAAATTCTTTATTTAGTCTATAAGCACTGCGGTCATGTAGATTGTCTTCAATAAATGGTAGTAAGGTAGACACATATTTAGGTAATGGTACTTGAATAGGTTGTGGTGGCCTAGTGGTTCAATGAACGGATTTGTATGCACAAGGCTGCAGGTTCGAACTCAGGCAAGTAGAATGTGGCTTTTTCAAAGTAATATTATTATGAACTTTCTTAATTATTCTAAGACACTACTGACAAACGGTGAAGGAAAACATCGTGAGGAAACTTGGATTCCAAAATTGGGATCTGAAATCGCGAATCCGCAGAGAGCAAGCGTGGTGATCAATGCTCGTGCCTTCTCTATATGGGAAGAGGCCTGTGCCCAGCAGTGGGACTTTATAGGCTGGAATTATTATTATTAATTATACTTGAATAAGCCTAGGCAGTATAACGAACATAGTATCCATTTTACTTTTTTTGTGAGGTATTTTATTTACTGATGCTTATAAATTAAACTTATCTATGTGTGGCCTCTTAGTTTGGAATGCGTTGAACACTTACGATAATTTAGTTTTTTCGCTACAAATATTCTTTTAACTTTACAACCACATCTTAATTATTATCTCATGTATCTCCAATTCTATACCGCGTTCCCCAAATTACAATTAGTTATTACCAGAAAGATATGCTGGGTTTTCCTGTTTATATACTTCTTGGAAATATAAACAATATCTACAAAATACAGATACGCTAAACAAACTCTCAAATCTTAACATACCAGTGCCTGTATTATAAGTTTTTGAAACGGGATTCTTGCATTGTGGGAGCGAGACGGAGCGTTACACGTGCGTAGTGTCGTCTCATTTGCACATGCTACATTCCTGTTTTAAGTGCTCATATTAAGCGCTTTTCACTTTCGACGATCCTTGTTAGGGCCAGTGACACCCCGAGAAAAATATTGTGATTCGTGGCACTTAAAAGGTGGAATCGACGGAAACACGAGCTCTCGGTAAAGTTAGTGGCGATTTTACTCGCGGCTCGTCGTGCCTGAAACACGGGCGAGCCAAAGTATTGTTTGTGACTCGTCGCGCCAAATTTCAAACATGAATGACAATCCGTGAGTAGGCACTGTCAAAACCGCGGTCCTGAGGCGATCGACGAGCGAGCTTTACCGGCGAACCAACAAAACCGCGGTAAAGCTCGCTCGTCGATGACACCCTTAAGGAAATCATAATCGTGTGTAATTTTTTGCTGATCTAAATAAGCCGGAACTCTAATTTGTAAAAATCTAATGTTACAAGAAGTTACTTAAACGACGTAATGCACAAAAACCATATAAATAAATTTGACTGGCCTGTTGGTCTAGTGGTTAGTGACCCTGACTGCTATACTGGAGGTCGTGGGTTCAATTCCCAGCCAGGACAAACCTTTGTGTGATGAGCACGATAATTGTTCTGCACCTGGGTGTAATTTATCTATAATATGTATGTATTTAGAAATATATAATATGTTTATCAGTTGCCTGGTTACCATAACACAAGCTCTGCTTAGCTTAGGATCAGATAACCGTGTGTGAGATGTCCCGGACTATATTAAATAAATAGCGGAAATATAGCTTTTATGTTTCACTGAGCTTAAGCTGTAAAAATAGAAAATGAGTGTATTATTCACACGTACTACGGAAATGTATTAAATAATGACTGCTATAAGCAAGCATAAGCTGCAAAACATTAAAAATAAAAACTGCAATGTCCTTTCTTATGTTTTCTAGTCCTTTATGCAAAATAAATGCATGTTTTAATGTGACTCTAACTATAGTAGAGCAGTTTACTTGATACTAAGTCATAAACTGCCTCGTTGGCCTAGTGGTTCTAAGCGCGACTGCTACGCTAGAGGTCTTGGGTTCGATTCCCAAGTCGACCAAGGTGTTATTGGGTTTTGCTATGAAATTCTCAGTAGCAGGTCGGAGTTTGGATTTGTGCCCGGTTAGTGGCAATAGGCTCGCCCCCTATTACATGGGATCTAAACATACCGGCGAACTGTAGGTGTATATTGGTACACCTCTGCCTAACCCTTCGGGGATACAGGCGTGATGGTATGTTAAGTCATAAACTAACAAAAAGTTATGTATTGAAAATAACACTCGTCTTGTCTGCATGACCTATTTAACCGACTTAAAAAAACATGGTTTTAAATTCATGGAAATCTTCGTTTTTTGTTATTTGATTTTAACAAGAAATGGTGATATTAGTTTCACGTGTCGGTCTGTGTATCTGTCTCTGGCACTGTAGATCCTAAACGTATGAAACGATTGCGATGCGGTTTGTTGTTTGAAAGCTGACGTGATAGAGATCGTATTTTGAGAGTTATGAACAATTTTTTGAATATTTGTCAGGGGTTTCTTAAGTCCAATTTTTACGTGACTTAAACCATTTTTAATTTGAAATGATAGTCACTTTAAAATCGATTTTTAACCGACTTCTAAAAAGGAGGAGGTACTCAATTCGACTGTATTTTTTTTTATGTTTTTCACCACAACTTTTGACTGGGTGAACCGATTTTGATGATTCTTTTTTTATTTGAAAGCTGGTGCTTCCCGTGTGGTCCCATTTTGGTCAGGTTTCGACAGTGGGATCCATAAGAAATAAATATAAGACTTATTTGAAGTCGGTTTTTTTTTGTTAGAATTATCAACATTTATGTGTTATCTTGGTCAAATAGTCTCCTTCCAGGCAAGACAAAACAAAGAAGTTGCTAGACGCACCGAAAATGCCTGGAAGAGCTATTGGGCCATGAAAGAACTTATGAAGGGCAATCTTCCTCTGTCCCTTAAGAGAAAACTCATCGACATGTGCATTCTTCCGATCCTCACGTACGGCTCGCAAACATGGTCTTTGACAAATCAACAGAGGTCCACGCTCGAGGTCTGCCAGAGAGCTATGGAACGAAGTATTCTGGGTATCAAACTCATAGACCGGGTTAGGAATACAATTATTCGTTCCACTACGAAAATCACTGACGTCACTCGGAAAGCTGCCACGCTAAAATGGAACTGGGCTGGCCACATCTGCCGCATGTCAGTCGACCAATGGGCCAAACGAACGACCCAATGGGTCCCTCTAAATGGCAAGAGACATCGCGGTAGGCCCAGACGGAGATGGCGAGACGAACTGGAGTCCTTTGATAAGGAGTGGATGACCACGGCCCTAGCTAGAGAGAGATGGAAGGAGGGTAGAGAGGCCTTTGCCCTGCAGTGGGACAGAAACGGCAAAAAAAAAAAAAAAAAAAAATGTGTTATCAATTAAAATAATAAACACAGGCAAAGTCGGTATAAAAACATATTATAGTATTTCTGAACCATTTCCTCAAACCTATCAATTATTTTTATCTTTCATGTATTTCAATTAGTTTATCAATTAAATTGATTTCAAAAAACATTGTTAATCCATTTAGAATTGTTTTTTAAAAGATTAGATAAGTAGTAGACTGACTTTTATTAGGTTATTATGTTTTTTAGATTCCTATCTGATATATATATTAGTTATTTATTATCTATTGTCGGGATTTCAAAGGGTATTGTCCTAGGAAAGATAAAAAAACGAATACGAAATTAAAAGCACAGAGCGCCCCACGTTTTCACAATAATACTAGTGTTTTTTGTTCATTACCAATTTCCTTAGGAATTATTTTTCACTTTTTTAATACGATATTTAAAACCGAAATTGCGTTTATTTTTATCCAATTTAAAAAAGGGGGAGTATCTCAATTTTGTTGCTAATGAAAATTGGAACAACGGAAAAAATATTACTCTATGTATTATGTTTGTACACGCATATCTCTGAAACTTCCGAACAGACTGTAACCAATTTTGTATAGTGTATAAAGTATATTTTAACTTAGGTGACAGTGCAAGTTTTAACACAATCGGTTTAGCAGTTTTTGAGATATGGACAGTTAAGTGCAATAAATAGAGAGAGAGACAAAAATAATATTTTATTTTAATTTCTTACTAAATAAACAAAATTATATTAATTTTATTAACACTTGTCGTTGACGTGACATTCTATTTAATTAGGAAACACGTGTATAAACTAATATCATTATTTACTCAAGTGAAAATAATTATTAATTTAATAGTAATTATTGCCCTTGAAAGAGATAATTCGATCTTTGATCACCTGTTTAAATAATTATTTTATATATTTGTGTAGCTACGACGTAGTTTTTGTAAACGACGATATGATATATTAACCGACTTTAAAAAAGGAGGAGGTACTCATACTTTGTTACCACAGAACTTTTGACTGGTTGAACCGATTTTGGTGATTGTTTTTTTATTTGAAAGCTGATGCTTCCCGTGTGGTCTCAATTTGGCAGTTCAATTCCAGCTTTGACAGTGGGATCCATATGAAAACCATAAAATACTTAGTTTGAAGTTGGTTAGAATGCACCTTGTATTCTTTAACGCAGCTAGCTTTAAGGCCTTTTATACTCGAAGCGACACAAGTCTCCGATACACGACTGTATTCTCCAGCGACGCGTGGATGCAAAATCTATACTTATAATAAATCTGTAGAAGTGAAAATTCTGTACATTGAAAATATAAAAAAAAAAAATGGCGGGGGGTGTTACTAGACCGACACCAAACCCAAAAGTGTGAAAAAAAAATAATTGTCTGTCTGTTTGTTCAGGTATCACGCAAAAACTACCGGTTCGATTACGATGAAACTTGATATAATTATTCTTTATTATCCTGGGCACCACACTGGGTAGTTTTTATCCCGGAAAAGTATAAACAATAAAAGACAAACTTAATTTTGCGGTCAAAAACTCATTGATAAGTTTCGTCATCCACGCGAACGAAGTCGCAGGCACAGCTAGTAAATAATAAATACTAATAATCAATAAACAATTGATGGCGAAATTGTGTAAAAGCCGATTTATCGGCTATGCGATGGATATACAAAAACAGTCGAATCAAATCCTTTTGTAATCGATAACAAGCAGGCTTGACCGCGAACCTGCAGTTTTGGCGTCAAGCCAAACGGCTTGATCGTGAATGTCTGTACCTAAGGTCATCGGAAGCATAATTCTATGCACGTATGTGAGATCATGCTTGTGTGTGAATCTCGAATCGTGAGCAAATTGCGTTCCAATGCACGCTTCTTTATAAATATGGTAATAACCTTAATGCCGTAAGGCCATTTACGTTAAATTTACAACAAATTACTTTTTAGGGTTCCTTACCTCAAAATGCAAACGAAATGCTTATAGGATCAGTAGTCTGTCCGTCCGTCTGCCACAGTTGTTCCGAAACTCCTGGACCGATTGCGTTAAAATTCTGGCACACATATGTAAGTCGGTTTTAATAAAAATGGATTTGTGACGTAAATAAAATAATTTTAAATATGAAGACGACTTTTTGTGGTTCACAAGAAAATAAACATAAAAGTTTTTGGGGTATTAAGAGCTCCATTGACGGCCATTAGTTTTGATGGTCCATTATTTAAAAGACTTACAGCCTTTTTTGAGAATGAATTATTTAACGTATTTTTTGGGCTTCAATTTTTATTTATTTAAATTGCTTCTCATGCTTACTGTCTAGTGGTTAGTGACCCTGACTGCTAAACCGGAGGTCGATTCCCACCCAGGTCAAATCTTTGTGCGGTAAGCATGATCATTTGTTATGTTTGGGTGTAATTTATCTATAATGACGGGCCTGTTGGTCTAGTGGTTAGTGACCCTGACTGCTATACCGGGGAGGTCGTGGGTTCGATTCCCACCCAGGTCAAATCTTTGTGTGGTGAGCATGATCATTTGTTATGTTTGGGTGTAATTTATCTATAATGACGGGCCTGTTGGTTTCGTGGTTAGTGACCCTGACTGCTATACCGGAGGTCGTGGGTTCGATTCCCACCCAGGACAAATGTTTGTGTGATGAGCACGATCATTTGTTCTGGTTGTCTGAGTGTAATTTATCTATAATATGTATGTATTTAGAAATATATAAGTATGTTTATCAGTTGTCTGGTTACCATAACACAAGCTCTGCTTAGCTTGGGATCAGATAACCGTGTGTGAGTTGTCCCGGAATATTATTATTATTATAATATTTTTACCTGCCACAAATTTATTGATACCGCAAAAAAATAAAACTACAAAAACCTTGGGTTAAACCGGATACATTTTAGGTTGAATTCTTTGAAATTAACTAAAAGATACTCTTCATTTACGTGTCTTTTTTAAATAACTAAGTAATAAATTGTCAGACTTTTAATCACACGATCTAAGTATAGTTAGTTTTCTTAGTTCTTACTGTAAACTACGCTTAATTAAGCCCTATATTCAATCCCACAGCTGGGAAAAGGCCTCCCTCTTATTCTTTAAAATAAACCTCGTGCTTTCTACTTGTAACTTCCATACATTTACTCGTTATCCCCCCGTCCCTAGATCAATCTGGCCCGAGCCGGCCAAACCAGCAATAATAATATGTCCCTAAATAATAAAAACTTAGATCCAGCCATCCCTTGTTGTTTTGCTTTATTAAGATTGTTAGCAACGCACTAAGTCGAGGTCCGAACCCCGCAGGGGGTGCCCTTAGTGGACGTTGCTGACGTAGTTAGTTTTTCCTATTGCTCTGGCTGGAGGCCTTAAGGTCCTCGCCAAAAGTCCGGTGAAGCAGTCAAAGCCTGCGCTCAAGCTAATTGCAACGATCTCAAACAAAAATCCCCTTCCATACATTTAACAGTGTTCTCGCCTGCAGTAATGAAATCCATTTGATATTCAGATATCGTATCAATCAGCGCCAAGCACAATTATTGTGCTTGGCATTTAGGCTGATCTGGGTACCTGTTTGGTCCAGCACTGGGATGCATACTCAAATATACGTAAATCTTAGTTATATGTTATATTTTTTGTTATTTTTACTACCTTCTAATGTTTAGAATAAGTCGTGCTGAGTCCAAATAAAATGTTCTCTTTCTTTCTTTCTTTCTTTCGTAATAGACGTTAGATTTCCTAACTATACTTAGATTTGGCTCGAAACCCAAATTAATATTCTGACATTGATTATGTTGCAACAATTGATAGACTAAGATTGGAATCACGCGGCCATCTGATCCCGAACTAGGCAGAGCCTGTAGCAACCAGAAAACTGATAAACATACTTATATATTTCTATAACATAACATACCATCACGCCTGTATCCCCGAAGGGTTAGACAGAGGTGTACCAATGTACACCCACAGTTCGCCGGTATGTTTAGGTCCCATGAATAGGGGGCGAGCCTATTGCCACTAACCGGGCACAAATCCAAACTCCGACCTGCTACTGAGAATTTCATAGAAAAACCCAATAACACCTTGGTCGACTTGGGAATCGAACCCAAGACCTCTAGCGTAACAGTCGCGCTTAGCGCCACTAGGCCAATGAGGCAGTCTACAGATATTCATTTTAGCAGATAAGTTTTATATCTTCAACAGTTACTGATGCGAGTCTGTTTAGTTCTTGCCGCGGTAATATAAATATTTTTGTTACGTCTTTGTTATACTAAACAATGGTTAAGACTGTAACAACGTTGTAACTAATGGTATTACGAGTAACTAAAGAACCCTCTTTTTAACCGACTTCAAAAAGAATAGGGATGATGACTATTTTTTTTTGTCCATCTTTTCGATACCTCACATTATAACCTCTTTGATAAAAAACAAATTTATGTTGACATCACGTTCTTTTGTGTTTCGCTTTTGTTTTTCTTCTACACTCCAGAACACTTAGCAGTTTTCATTCTGTAAACTTTATACTTTGTGAAAGAATGTTAGTATATTATTATACGTATATACGTATAATAATATACGTATTTTTCTTTTATCAAATAATTACAAAATACGAAGATAAACCGCTTTAAAGTTCAGGAGTGGGAGCTTGTGACGTCACGGCTTGGTACAATTTTTGCCTAGACGGCACGCAAGATTTGTACTCACTGTATCTTCATAAGTTTTTGTTTACGGGACAAATGAAAATACGTGTCTAATATTTTTATACTATCGAAAAGATGGACAAAAAAATATAAATTAGTCATCATCCCTATTTTTTATAGTATGGATGTCGAAATAACTAACTAAAGCGGAACTTCAATTAAGTGACGTAGCCTCTGATTCACCAAGGCTGATCGTGATTAACTAATAAAGAGTTTATCAATATCGGTCCCCCTCAATATGACGTAATGACCTAGGACCTAAAAGTAAGACCGCCTATACACGATCATCCAAGTTTTTTTTTTTGCAATTAGCCTGAGCGCTGTGACTGCCTCACCGGACTTTTGTCGAGGACCTTAAGGCCTCCAGCCAGAGCAATAGGAAAAACTAACTACGTCAGCAACGTCCACTAAGGGCACTCCCTGCGGGGATCGGACCTCGACTTAGTGCGTTGCTAACAATTTTAATAAGGCAAAACAACAAGGGATGGCTGGAGAGGTCAAGGGATGGCTGATCTAAGTTTTATTTATATAGGGACATATTTTATTGTTAGTTTGGCCGGCTCGGGCCAGCTTGGTCTAGGGACGGGGGGATACACGATCATCTAGTTAAGGCTCATTTACCTTGGTCGTTAGCGCCCGCATTCGGGGTGCGGGAGATTGTGCTAAAGCACAACCGATTACTTACATTGGTTGCTAGGTGCGTGCGTGTCATGCGTTGCTAGGTTATTGGTTGTTAGCCCGCATGCTGGATAACGACTGGCGTACTTTCAATAGTCGTTATCCCGTATTCGGGATTCACGCTTGCGGTATGACGACCGAGTTGAATGAAAACGCCTTTAAACAGTGATCCCCGCACACGGACTTCGCAAGCTGTCATGAAACATATTTTTTGATTACACATTTATGTAAAAAAGAACCTCTGAGGTGGGGTATAGGTGCGCTATTCATGACAATTTTTTTTTTATATTGTTCGTCAATTGCCGTAGAAATAGCGTAACAAACACATATAAAAAAAAAATAGAAAGTAACACACAGACGAATTAAGAACCTCCTCTTTTCGCAGTCGGTTGAAAATGAGTATGGATTGCAAACTAAACATAATTGTTTACCAAGTAAGGTTATATCCAAGGTTAATTATAATTAGTTAATAAAAGACGCCGTAATCAATTACTTTCTCTTCATTTACATTGCGATGTTTGAAGTTTATTTAATTAATTCACTATTGATAACACAAAACAAAAATATGTCTTTAAAAAAACGAAGTTAAACGAATACTGCGTTTATTTTATTCAGTTTCATTTATTTGTTTATCAGAAATAATAAAGAGGTTCTTAATTCGAATGAATTCGTTTATTGGGTATCTAAGCATAATATGATCGATAAGTCCTAAGTGTGTAACTTGTGTAAGCTCATGACGTCAGTAGCTCCCACTCCTGAACTTTGATTGGCTTTATGTCCTTAAATACACTATTTTGAATAAGAAAAAAACGTGTCAAATATTTTTTTTATTGTTTAGCTGACGGACATAGATTTGTCTTTTCACTAGAGTCATCTACCCTATAACAAACAAAACAAAAAAACGTCCAAATCGGTCAAGCCGTTTTTAAGCGATACTCCATCATACATGCAACAATATATTTTTTATATACAAGATTGTTTCTATTTGAGTTTAGTTTTCATGACCGCGTTTTATATTAATATCATGCATCTGTTTCATAATATCCTGTGATGATAAAACACAATGTATTCCCCTCTCGCTCGCACGTATACCTGTCTCTTTCACTTCTTAATAAGATGTACAGAATTTTATATGTTTTTAGAGAATGGTATTATTCAATATGTTGGGTATACTTCTTTCTAGGTGATCTAGTTTCGTCTGTCTAGACGGTTTTTGTAATTCTAGGTTATTTCGCAAGACCTAATATTTTTTCTATCATTTCGAGACATCAAGATCTTGCTATGTCACACATAAGAAGTGATATCATAGTGGCATCCATACATATCTTCTTGACTTCTATAAGAAGAGGTTCTCAATTTGTCTGTATGTTTTTTTGTATGTATGTTAGGCGGAAAATGTGGACTGATTTTATTTTTTTATTCTCTTTTATTCTTTACCTCAGAGGTCCCATATAAACTTCATCAAAATTGATCCAGCAGTTTCGTTTGATTTTAGTTGAAGTAGGTATTTTTTACATTTCTGTGCAATTATAAGGATTGTATTGTGAGACTAGCTGTACCCGGCATGCGTTGCAATGCAATTTTTTCTACCTAGTACCTGCCTACTACCTACCTACTACCACTTAGGGGTATGAAAAATAGATAGTAGCCGATTCTCAGACCTACTGAATATGCATATAAAATTTTATAAAAATCGGTCAAGCCGTTTCGGAGGAGTATGGTAACTAACATTGTGACACGAGAATTTTATATATAAGACGAGAATTTTATATATAAGATTGTATTGTGAGATTAGATAGTATTGTGATTACATAAGCAAAGCCGCGGGCGGACGCTAGTAATCCGTAAATCCCTTCTAACTCTATTTCTAATTACGTATCAAATATTCTACAATTACTTTATCTAAAACCTTCCGGTATTAAATCTATCGAATAATAAACGTTTTAATCGTAAATTTTGCGAACGATAATATTAAATCGTTAATGCGTTTCTTGGAATATAAGGCCGGTAGATGACTGCTTGAGGAAGCCCTCCTCTTTTTGTAGTCGGTTGGAAATACATTACTAGTAGCGCCTTCTCGTTTTGCCTGCTTAGTTCTCGTTTCTGTAGACTAATCGAGGTAAAAATATAGCCTTTGTTTTATTTTAGGTTATGAACTATTAGTGTGACGAATTTCATGCAAATCCGTTTAGTAGGTTTTGCGTAATTGTGTAACAAACGTTCGTATTTATGATACTAGGTCTTATTGCTGGACCCTGACACAGAACAAATGATCATGCTCATCACACAAAGATTTGTCCTGAGTGGGAATCGAACCCACGACCTCCGGTGCAGCAGTTAGGGTCACTAACCACTAGACCAACAGGCCCGTCAATGCCGCCCGCAGTTTTTCTTATTTATGTTATTTTTATCGGCATATAAACGCACTATCGTAGAGCTAATAAATTTATATTGGCGTAATAAAAATCAAAAGTTTACTATAACATATGATTGATAGGGAAAACTGAGAAATTAATTCAGTTTAAATAACTTCTAAAATCAAAATCAAAATCAAAAAGTTTTTGTTCTTGTAAACCAAAAAAAAAGGCGCTTAATAAACGTTACGTTAAAATCTACTGACTCTAGTTGCTCGGTTCCAAAGTGTCCTTCCTATGGAGAAGAGCCGGCAAGGAACTCCATAGGTTACTCTTTTAAAAAAAAATTGTTACAATTATTTGTACATTATTGTTAAAATATATGCGTAATTTCTCATTCAGTATCTAACCTTTTTCCTAAGATATGTTGGGGTCTAACCAGATTCAGCTGAACACCGTATGTTACAGAGCGACTGCCTATCTGACCTCCACAACACATGTTACTGGGTAACACAGTATCACATAGTAAGACTGGTTGTCAGAATTGATTTAACGACTGCCAAAGATCAACGTATGACAGTCGGGACTTGGCTTAACGTGCTTTTCAAGTCACGAAGGGATCAATTTTATAATTAAATAATAATAATTAATATGTATTTCTCTTTATTTTCAGGTAATTTTAAGACAAAATGAAATATCAAATAAATATGCTTTGGAATTTATATTATAAGTATAATAATTTATTTTTTGATGGCGAGAATTTTTTGCGAGTAAAATTACTTTTCTTTGAAATACCTAACTTTTTCTACATTATTTATTTTGAAAAGGACATTCGATACATATTTTTTAAGTTTTCAAAAATATTCATAAACACACATTTGATCAAAAATTTGTCTCACACCCGCATATGTGTCGCCAGCGGGGATGCTCGCCCGCACCGAGTGCAGTGCTAGAACTGTGCAGACATATTTATATCATATTTAAGTAATAACTTAAAGAAATTTATTTTATTCGCAATTAATGCTTGTTATCTATTTTAAAGTGAATATTTGAGGTATTTATACTTATATTAAAAAGCTAAAAAGATTTTAAGTTTGAACGCGTTAATGTCTGAAACTACCAGTCCAATATGAAAAAAATATGTTAGTTTTGATAGCCATCTCGAGGAGGGTAATGGGGTATATAAAATTAAGTTACTTGCTTTGAAAGAAAAGCTAGACGAGTAAAACCGTGGGGCAAAGCTATGTATAACTTCTCAGTTAAAGTTAACTTTGTTCATGATCTGTTTAAAAATGTAGTTGTTTTATCTATACGGACAAAATCCCTGGCAAGAACTATTAAGCATATAAAACCCTCAAATATTCATTTTAAATTAATTTTAAGAGTATTTTATTACAGCATCCATTAAAACTTTATATTGCAAGTTCGTTTTGACATACGCTGTCATTCAGACCATAGACACGTACTTAGGTATAGCCATTTTATAGCTAAATTGTATCAAATATAGTTTTTTTTAAAACATTTGTTAATGACAGAATTTCGCTGTAATTCGTTGAAAAAAAGTCTATCTCTAGTAGAAAAATCTATCGACAGATATTAAATTGATATGCGTAAGTCAATGGATTGTCAATGTAAGGTAGGTGCTGTAAATATCTAGATCTAAATGTCTCGAGGCTATATAAGAGATTAGGCTCGAGGGATCGGTAATTATTAACTTATACACAGACAAAATAACACCAGCCTGTAACTGTCCCACTGCAGGCCTCTCATACAGAGAACGAGCATTGATCACCACGCTTGGTCCCACGGTGGGCGCCATTACGAAAGCTGGTAATAACATCAGCCTGTAATTGTCCCACTGTTGGGCTAATACATTTTATAAGTGGAACAAGTGTTGCTAGCTGGTATATTTATATATTTTTCTGAATATAATTTAATATTATCGAAAAAATATTTTATTTTTTTATCGTGTAGGTGCTCTCAATATTATTAAGTAAATTTATAGATTCGATAAAAGTACTATTTATTGATGTAAGTGTATTTAATCCTATACGTATATTAAATCCACAATAGTTCGGTTTACATAGCCAAGTGACATTCCTACAAATGTTCCCGCTGATCGAATCGCTTAAATGTATGGAAATGACAAGTCGAAATTAAATGTCATCTTCATACATTTCATGTCATTTAAGCGAACTATTTTGGTTATAAAAACGTAATTAAATAAAATATCTCTAAAAAATGTAATCACTAAAATCTATAATTTTATATTTTTTTGTAATTGTTATTATTATTTTTATTGCAAGTCCTTTTTTTTTTTACTTTTCGTAATTCTTTCCCCGCACTATGCTGTGTTCGGCTCCCAGTCTCACCGCCAGCTGACACCTGTATGTTATAGAGCGACTGTCTGTCTGACACACAACACATTTACTGCGGGATACAGTATGTCTTGGTGAGACTGGCTCATTTTAAATAATTGTCAAATTTTGTAGACTATAACTGTTTTGTAATTTGTTCGAATCAATATGGTCAGTATTATATTTTTGTATAATTTGTGGCGTAAAATAATAATACATAATTATACGTAATCATTGTATACATTTTAATGTTTTATTGTATAATAATACTTTTTATTTTTTTACAACGTAAATTATGTTTTAATACAACTAAAAAAAACTTATTTTTCTAAAGTAATTTGAAAACATGTTGTCTAATTTCTATATTGTTTTATTAAAAACATATGTTAACTATTTGATGGATGTGTCCCCCACATAATCAAATACAACTTAATTGGATAAACTTATAGGCCTCTTAAAGTATCCAAGCGACTAAGACGTCCTTTAATGTCTACTGTCGCTATTTACATATTAAAATAACAGAGAATACATGAGATTGATTATAATTGAGTCTTGGTTAAGTTGTGTTTGAATATGTGGCTTTGAAAGATCTAGAACAAAAGTTGTTGTTAATAATCTAATTTAGTCCAGTGACGCTATTCATATTTTCCTAAAAAAAGTAGTTCTAAAAAAACATTTCTTAAACATAAGCTTAATTTTTTAAAGCTAAGGTCACAGCAGGTGAAGACAAATTAAACGAGCCCAAACACGATGGGATTGCGTCGTGTCGTTACAGAGTTAGAGCCACCTTCTGGCTTCTGCAGACCTCGATTCAGCTATAAGAGTTGCTTGAATTGACTGAATCACCTGCTTTATTTGGTCATTTTTACGATAATTGGCATTCTGCTAACTGTCATTACGATCATTCTCTTCGAGAGCTCAATGAGATTTTATTGTCCGAATACGAAAATTAGTCACAATGACAAGTACACTGACCGACCACCGACATGCATTTAAAATAGCTGTATCGAGGCCCAGCTCGAAAGTACTATAATATTGTATTGTCACATTTGTCACCAAACTTAGGTACGGTCACGAGTAAAAATATGTATACACATAGCGAAACTAGGAAAGAAAAATATGAACATGTAAAGGAACTGTTTTCAATAACTTCTTCATAACACGTTTTAAAAAATTAATATAAAATTGGAGAGTGTATACATATTTTTGCTCGTGACTGTACCTTTGCAAAATTTTATCTCAATCGTATGTCAAGAATTGGTTCTAATTTAACTTGCAAAATTTGACCACAACATTTGCAAGTTCTATAAATGCTTGTAATAATAAACTGCCTCGTTGGCCTAGTGGTTCTAAGCGGGACTGCTACGCTAGAGGTCTTGGGTTCGATTCCCAAGTCGACCAAGGTGTTATTGGGTTTCTCTATGAAATTCTCAGTAGCAGGTCGGAGTTTGGATTTGTGCCCGGTTAGTGGCAATAGGCTCGCCCCCTATTACATGGGACCTAAACTTACCGGCGAACTGTGGGTGTACATTGGTACCTAGCCTAACCCTTCGGGGATACAGGCGTGATGGTATGTTATGTAATAATAATGATTTGTATGTTTTTTACCCATACCTGCCTATCGCCGTAGTTATAAGTTTTCTTATGTATTTCTACTTAAATCTCTTAGTTTTACTATTTTAGATCGTTTATACCTACTTGACCGGATTTTCATAAATACTGTGTTATATTAACTAAGATATTCTTTCAATTTTTAATTCAATAAAACTTGGCTCGAGACAGGAATGTCTGGAATCAGACCGGGGTGACCTTTGCTCAGCAGTGGGACACTTAAAAGGTTATATAAAAAAAAACTTGTGCAATATTGCCACTTAACTTGTAAATTAACCAAATATCCTCAAATATTTGGTTAATTTACATAGATTTATACAATAAATATGCGAATATTTTATACCATATTATTTTAAAATAGCTGTGCCCGCGGTTTCACCCGCGCAAATGACAATTCAAACACTATCTTTATAAATTATAGCCTATGTGTTATTCCTATGTATAATAATTATTGTAAAGTTTCATTAAAATCCATTCAGTAGTTTTTGCGTGAAAGAGTAACAAACATCCAAACAAACTTTCTCATTTATAATATTAGTAAGGATTGAGATACAATATAAAGACAAGCGATCGGCATCCTAATTTCAGCTTTGTTTTAAAACTTGATTTTTATTGGTTTCTTAGATTTACGCGAATGTTAGACATTGAAATAAAACTACTTTTATTTTTTTACGGAATTTGTCGCGGTTTATTTAATACCTGCAAAGGTGTCGAAACGTCGGGACCTAAAATCAAATTAAACGGCGAAAAAGTCCGTAAAAAAGTAGTTTTAATTCAATACATTTTTTTAGTTCAATATGAGATAAAAAAAGATCACGACAAAATAAATTAGGCACGTGTAAAAACTTTTTAACAAAGATAGCAACATAATAATGAAAACTAAAATACTAATAATTAGAAAATAACTAGAAATCGTGAGAATATAAAATAACAGTAAAATTATAAAGTGTTTACATTTAAAAATGTCCGTGATTACGTCGTAAAGTTTTATTGTACTCTTATCACGATTTAACGGTAAAACTAACTTTTTAATACACAAATTAAATAACTTTGTATAACTACTATTTTTAACAACAGAATAGATCTCTTAAAATGAAGCTACAGCGAGGCTATATGAAGTCAAATTGAGGATGGCGAATTCAAATAGGGTGCCGATGAAAAGTAAATTTTCAAATTATGCCTGGTTTTAGTAAAAGAAAGTCATAACTCAATTACTCAATCCGTGTTTCGGAAAGCACGTTAAACAGTAGGTCCCGGCTGTCATACATAGATCTTTGGCAGTCGTTAAGTCAATTCTGACAACCAGTCTTACTATGGGATACTGTGTTTCCCAGTTAAATGTGATGTGGAGGTCAGATAGGCAATTGCTTTATAAATGTAAAATACGGTATTCAGCTGAATCCGGTAAGACTGGTAGCCGACCCCAACATAGTTGGGAAAAAGGCTCGGGAGATGATGATAACTCTCAATTACTATATCACACTTTGCCCATATGGAAAAACGTATTTTTTTTAATTATAAAGAAGCAAAAAACTAGTTTTGCATGAAAAGTAGAACTCTTTTCTGCTTTGTGGTATAAATATGTCTGACAAATAACTGAAATTATTATTATAGAAATATCATAAATTGAAATGAACAGTCAGAAAAATAAATGTATATTTATGACTGGCCTGTTGGTCTAGTGGTTAGTGACCCTGACTGCTATACCGGAGCTCGTTGTCATTCCCACCCAGGACAAATATTTGTGTAATGAGCACGATCATTTGTTCTGTCTGGTTGTAATTTATCTATAATATATATGTATGTATTTAGAAATATATAGGCTCGTTTATCAGTTGTCTGGTTACCATAACACAAGCTCTGCTTAGCTTGGGAACAGATAACCGTGTGTGAGTTGTCCCGGAATATTATTATTATTTTTCTTTTTAATTTTTGTCTCTTATTATTATAATATCTTTTATGAAGCAGTTTTTATCAAAATCTGGTCGACTCTTTACTAAAAAATTATATTTTTCTTTTAAATTCGCATTTATTTTTATGTTATAATAACATTTCGAATCGCAATTTAGTTTTTAAGTTAAATCCTATTATTATGAGATGAGTATTACGAAGTTATATAATTTTAGATCTAAGGCCATATTTTCCTACTGTATTCCCAATTATTTTTAATAAATCAATATTTTATTTAAATAATGTTGTGTTTTTATTTACTACTAGCTGTGCCCGCGGTTCCACCCGCGCAAATGACAATTCATACACTATCTTTATAAATTATAGCCTATGTGTTGTTTCGATGTATAAGCTACATTATTGTAAAGTTTCATTAAAATCCATTCAGTAGTTTTTGCGTGAAAGAGTAACAAACATCCATACATCCAAACAAACTTTCGCATTTTTATAATATTAGTAAGGATAATATGCCTATGTGTTAGGGCGCGTTCCCACTTTGTCGTGACGACAGATAATTGTGTAGTTTTAAGTGTCGTGGCTTATATGTTTAAATGGAGGTGTTCACATATAGAACTACACGGTTTACTGTCGTCTATGACATGTTTTGCAGTGACGACAGATTGTTGTGACAGTGGGAACAGCTAGCACGACAGTCGTAAAACGATAAAAAATCGTTACGACTAAATTGTGACGGCAACTCTATTGTAGCTACGATAAAATATCGTCTTGCATAAACGCACTACTGAACTAAACAACAAAGCGACTGCAGTGAAACGATAAAATGTCGCGATCCAATGGGAACGGCTAGATACGACAGTCGCTAAACGATAAAAATTTATGACGACAAACAATCGTTATAATGGGAACAGCTAGAGACGACAGTCGTCCAAAGATAAATTAATCCTTACGACATAGTGGGAACGCGCCTTTACCATGACAAGGCTAATGACTGGTTTAGATTATACGAGAAATATCGTGCAAGTTGCTGTCCATTGCCGTCTATATTCAATCATTTATGACAACAAAGCCACGCGGTGCCGCAATGTACTGCAACTCGCACGATATTCCTGGCACCGTCTAAACCAGGCCTAAGGCTTTAAAGGCTAAGAAAGGAAGAACCTGATGTCAAAATATGTACCTACGGCTGCGGAGAGAATGCAATCCTGACAGGTGGTCAACAGAATGGTAAAACATTAATGTGGCGAAGAATTAACTACAACTAAACTACTAAGTACAACTTATAAGCTTTATAAACGATAATACCATTCCAAGCTATAGCTTGATATATCAATATGCCAGGTTACAATATAATATACATACTAGCTAGAGATGTAAAAAACTCGAGTCTTTGAGTCTTAATTCGATAGACTCGGCTCGATTTTACAAGACTCGGTGTACTAACAAAACTCAGAGCCTTGAGTCGAGCCGAGCTCCAGTCCTTTCTCGAAAACTCGAGCGCCAAAATAGAACTCGTATTTCAAAAAGAGCTCGAGTCTTAAAAACAAGCTCACGTCTCAAAAAGAACTCGAGTCTTAAAAAGAGCTCGAGTGTATCGAGTCTTGAGCGTATCAAGGTTGATTTATTTAAAAATACCAATTTTTATTGTTTTACTTCCTATAATATATTCTTCTATGTTATATTTTTACTTCTTTATTATTATTATTCTATATTATGTTCTTCCTATATCATATTCCTATATTATTTTTATTCCGACTTATATTTTATTCCCTGTTCATTTTTAAAGGAACTCCAAATGGAAAAGAACTTGAGCGCGACTCGTCGCGTGAAACGACTCGAGCTCGAATCAAGACTTGAGCGCCATGTTGCGCTCGAGTCTCTATGTAGACTTAAGTGCTCTAGTCTGGGGGTCGTGTTGTAACTAGTCGAGCTGTGCTCTTTGTCAGCTGAGCCCTAAAATTTAGGACTCAAAAGACTCGAGTTCTTTACATCTCTAATACTAGCTGTACCCGGCATGCGTTGCAATGCAATTTTTTCTACCTAGCACCTGCCTACTACCTACCTACTACCACTTAGGGGTATGAAAAATAGATAGTAGCCGATTCTCAGACTTACTGAATATGCATATAAAATTTCATAAAAATCGGTCAAGCCGTTTCGGAGGAGTATGGTAACTAACATTGTGACACGAGAATTTTATGTATAAGATAAATATGTAAAAAACAGTTTTTTATTTCCCCATACAAATCAAAACCAATAGGGCCTCGATTCAGCTTTTTTTAGAGTTGCTTGAATTGACCGAAAGACATGCTTCATTTGGTCATTTTTACGATAATTGGCATTCTGCTAACTGTCTTTACGATCATTCTCTTCGAGAGTTCAATGAGATTTTATTGTCCGAATACGAAAATTAGTCACAATGACAAGTACACTGACCGACCACTGACATGCATTTAAAATAGCTGAATCGAGGCCCAGCTCGAAAGTACCATACTATTGTATTGTCACCAAACTTAGGTACCTACGTACCTACCTATGCAAGATTTTATCTCAATCGTATGTCAAGAATTGGTTCTAATTTAACTTGCAAGATATGACCAAAACAACATTTGCAAGTTATATAAATGCCTATAATAATAAACTGCCTCGTTGGCCTAGTGGTTCTAAGCGCGACTGCTACGCTAGAGGTTTTGGGTTCGATTCCCAAGTCGACCAAGGTGTTATTGGGTTTCTCTATGAAATTCTCAGTAGCAGGTCGGAGTTTGGATTTGTGCCCGGTTAGTGGCAATAGGCTCGCCCCCTATTACATGGGCCCTAAACATACCGGCGAACTGTGGGTGTACATTGGTACCTAGCCTAACCCTTCGGGGATACAGGCGTGATGGTATGTTATGTAATAATAATGATTTGTATGTTTTTTACCCATACCTGCCTATCGCCGTAGTTATAAGTTTTCTTATGTATTTCTACTTAAATCTCTTAGTTTTACTATTTTAGAGCGTTTATACTTGACCGGATTTTTATAAATACTGTGTTATATTTACTAAGATATTCTTTCAATTTTTAATTCAATAAAACTTGGCTCGAGACAGGAATGTCTGGAGTCAGACGGGGGTGACCTTTGCCCAGCAGTGGGACACTTAAAAGGTTATGTAAAAAAAAACTTGTGCAATATTGCCATTGGGTATGTAAAGATTTTTATTTTGAAAACATTTGAGGATATTTGGTTAATTTACATAGATTTGATACAAAAAAAATGCGAATATTTTATACCATATTATTTTAAACTAGCTGTGCCCGCGGTTTCACCCGCGCAAATGACAATTCAAACACTATCTTTATAAATTATAGCCTATGTGCTATTCCCATGTATAAGCTACATTATTGTAAAGTTTCATTAAAATTCATTCAGTAGTTTTTGCGTGAAAGAGTAACAAACATCCAAACAAACTTTCTCATTTATAATATTAGTAAGGATTGAGATACAATATAAAGACAAGCGATCGGCATCCTAATTTCAGCTTTGTTTTAAAACTTGGGTTTTTTATTGGTTTCTTAGATTTACGCGAATGTTAGACATTGAAATAAAACTACTTTTTTTTTTTTTACGGAATTTGTCGCGGTTTATTTAATACCTGCAAAGGACCTAAAATCAAAATAAACGCGACAAAATCCGTAAAGAAAGTAGTTTTATTTCAATACATTTTTTTAGTTCAATATGAGATAAAAAAAGATCACGACAAAACATATTAGGCACGTGTAAATACTTTTTAACAAAGATAGCAACATAATAATGAAAACTAAAATACTAATAATTAGAAAATAACTAGAAATCGTGAGAATATAAAATAACAGTAAAATTATAAAGTGTTTACATTTTAAGATGTCCGTGATTACGTCGTAAAGTTTTATTGCACTCTTATCACGATTTAACGGTAAAACCAACTCTTAATATATAAATTAAATTACTTTGTATATGTACTATTTTTAACGCCAGAAAAAATCTTTTAAAAGGAAGCTAAGCGAGACTATATGAAGTCAAATTGAGGATGGCGAATTCATGTAGGGTGCCGACGAAAAGTAAATTTTCAAATTATGCCTGGTTTTAGTAAAAGAAAGTCATAACTCTCAATTAAATTAAACTAAATCCGTGTTTCGGAAAGCACGTTAAACAGTAGGTCCCGACTGTCATACATAGATCTTTGGCAGTCGTTAAGTCAATTCTGACAACCAGTCTTACTATGGGATACTGTGTTTCCCAGTTAAATGGGTTGTGGAGGTCAGATAGGCAGTCGCTCCATGTAAAATACGGTATTCAGCTGAATCCGGTAAGACTGGTAGCCGACCCCAACATAGTTGGGAAAAAGGCTCGGGAGATGATGATAACTCTCAATTACTATATCACACTTTGCCCATATGGAAAAACGTATTTTTTTTTATTATAAAGAAGCAAAAAACTAGTTTTGCATGAAAAGTAGAACTCTTTTCTGCTTTGTGGTATAAACATGTCTGACAAATAACTGAAATTATTATTATAGAAATATCATAAATTGAAATGAACAGTCAGAAAAATAAATGAATATTTATGACTGGTCTGTTGGTCTAGTGGTTAGTGACCCTGACTGCTATACCGGAGGTCGTGGTCATTCCCACCCAGGACAAATGTTTGTGTGATGAGCATGATCATTTGTTCTGTGTCTGCGTGTAATTTATCTATAATATGTATGTATTTAGAAATATATAAGTTTGTTATCAGTTGTCTGGTTACCATAACACAAGCTCTGCTTAGCTTGGGAACAGATAACCGTGTGTGAGATGTCCCGGAATATTATTATAATTTTTCTTTTTCATTTATTTGTCTCCTCTTATTATTATAATATCTTTTATGAAGCAGTTTTTATCAAAATCTGGTCGACTCTTTACTAAAAAATTATATTTTTCTTTTAAATTCGCATTTATTTTTATGTTACAATAACATTTCGAATCGCAATTTAGTTTTAAGTTAAATCCTACTATTATGAGTATTACGAAGTTATATAATGTTAGATCTAAGGCCATATTTTCCTACTGTATTCCCAATTATTTTTAATAAATCAATATTTTATTTAAATAATGTTGTTTTTTTATTTAGTATACCTAATATGCCTATGTGTTAGGGCGCGTTCCCACTTTGTCGTGACGACAGATAATCGTGTAGTTTTAAGTGTCGTGGCTTATATGTTTAATTGGAGGTGTACACATATAGAACTAGATACACGATTTACTGTCGCCTACGACATGTTTTGCAGTGACGACAGATTGTTGTGACAGTGGGAACAGCTAGCACGACAGTCGTAAAACGATAAAAAATCGTTACGACTAAATTGTGACGGCAACTCTATCGTAGCCACGATAAAAATATCGTCTTGCATAAACGCACTAGGTACCTACTGAACTAAAGTTAACTAAACAACGAAGCGACTGCCGTGAAACGATAAAATGTCGTCGCGATCCAATGAGAACGGCTAGATACGATAGTCGCTAAACGATAAAAATTATGACGACAAACAATCGTTATAATGGGAACAGCTTGAGACGACAGTCGTCCAACGCTAAATTAATCGTTACGGCATAGTGGGAACGCGCCTTTACCATGACAAGGCTAATGACTGGTTTAGATTATACGAGAAATATCGTGCAAGTTGGTGTCCATTGCCGTCTATAATCGATCATTTATGACAACATAGCCACGCGGTGCCGCAATGTACTGCAACTCGCACGATATTCCTGGCACCGTCTAAACCAGGCCTAAGGCTTTAAAGGCTAAGAAAGGAAGAACCTGATGTCAAAATATGTACCTACGGCTGCGGAGAGAATGCAATCCTGACAGGTGGTCAACAGAATGGTAAAACATTAATGTGGCGAAGAATTAACTACAACTAAACTACTAAGTACAACTTATAAGCTTTATAAACGATAATACCATTCCAAGCTATAGCTTGATATATCAATATGCCAGGTTACAATATAATATACATACTAGCTAGAGATGTAAAAAACTCGAGTCTTTGAGTCTTAATTCGATAGACTCGGCTCGATTTTACAAGACTCGGTGTACTAACAAAACTCAGAGCCTTGAGTCGAGCCGAGCTCCAGTCCTTTCTCGAAAACTCGAGCGCCAAAATAGAACTCGTATTTCAAAAAGAGCTCGAGTCTTAAAAACAAGCTCACGTCTCAAAAAGAACTCGAGTCTTAAAAAGAGCTCGAGTGTATCGAGTCTTGAGCGTATCAAGGTTGATTTATTTAAAAATACCAATTTTTATTGTTTTACTTCCTATAATATATTCTTCTATGTTATATTTTTACTTCTTTATTATTATTATTCTATATTATGTTCTTCCTATATCATATTCCTATATTATTTTTATTCCGACTTATATTTTATTCCCTGTTTATTTATAAAGGAACTCCAAATGGAAAAGAACTTGAGCGCGACTCGTCGCGTGAAACGACTCGAGCTCGAATCAAGACTTGAGCGCCATGTTGCGCTCGAGTCTCTATGTAGACTTAAGTGCTCTAGTCTGGGGGTCGTGTTGTAACTAGTCGAGCTGTGCTCTTTGTCAGCTGAGCCCTAAAATTTAGGACTCAAAAGACTCGAGTTCTTTACATCTCTAATACTAGCTGTACCCGGCATGCGTTGCAATGCAATTTTTTCTACCTAGCACCTGCCTACTACCTACCTACTACCACTTAGGGGTATGAAAAATAGATAGTAGCCGATTCTCAGACTTACTGAATATGCATATAAAATTTCATAAAAATCGGTCAAGCCGTTTCGGAGGAGTATGGTAACTAACATTGTGACACGAGAATTTTATGTATAAGATAAATATGTAAAAAACAGTTTTTTATTTCCCCATACAAATCAAAACCAATAGGGCCTCGATTCAGCTTTTTTTAGAGTTGCTTGAATTGACCGAAAGACATGCTTCATTTGGTCATTTTTACGATAATTGGCATTCTGCTAACTGTCTTTACGATCATTCTCTTCGAGAGTTCAATGAGATTTTATTGTCCGAATACGAAAATTAGTCACAATGACAAGTACACTGAGCGACCACTGACATGCATTTAAAATAGCTGAATCGAGGCCCAGGCCGAAAGTACCATACTATTGTATTGTCACCAAACTTAGGTACCTACCTATGCAAGATTTTATCTCAATCGTATGTCAAGAATTGGTTCTAATTTAACTTGCAAGATTTGACCACAACAACATTTGCAAGTTATATAAATGCCTATAATAATAAACTGCCTCGTTGGCCTAGTGGTTCTAAGCGCGACTGCTACGCTAGAGGTTTTGGGTTCGATTCCCAAGTCGACCAAGGTGTTATTGGGTTTCTCAATGAAATTCTCAGTAGCAGGTCGGAGTTTGGATTTGTGCCCGGTTAGTGGCAATAGGCTCGCCCCCTATTACATGGGACCTAAACATGTCGGCGAACTGTGGGTGTACATTAGTACATCTCTGCCTAACCCTTCGGGGATACAGGCGTGATCGTATGTTATGTAATAATAATAATTTGTATGTTTTGTTACCCATAACTGCCTATCGCCGTAGTTATAAGTTTTCTTATGTATTTCTACTTAAATCTCTTAGTTTTACTATTTTAGAGCGTTTATACTTGACCGGATTTTTATAAATACTGTGTTATATTTACTAAGATATTCTTTCAATTTTTAATATAATAAAACTTGGCTCGAGACAGGAATGTCTGGAGTCAGACGGGGGTGACTTTTGCCCAGCAGTGGGACACTTAAAAGGTTATATAAAAAAAAAACTTGCAATATTGCCATTGGGTATGTAAAGATTTTTATTTTGAAAACATTTGAGGATATTTGTTTAATTTACATAGATTTGATACAAAAAATATGCGAATATTTTATACCATATTATTTTAAACTAGCTGTGCCAGCGGTTTCACCCGCGCAAATGACAATTCAAACACTATCTTTATAAATTATAGCCTATGTGTTATTCCCATGTACCTATAAGCTACATTATTGTAAAGTTTCATTAAAATCCATTCAGTAGTTTTTGCGTGAAAGAGTAACAAACATCCAAACAAACTTTCTCATTTATAATATTAGTAAGGATTGAGATACAATATAAAGACAAGCGATCGGCATCCTAATTTCAGCTTTGTTTACAACTTGATTTTTATTGGTTTCTTAGATTTACGCGAATGTTAGACATTGAAATAAAACTACTTTTTTTTTTTTACGGAATTTGTCGCGGTTTATTTAATACCTGCAAAGGTGTCGAAACGTCGGTACCTAAAATCAAAATAAACCGCGACAAAATCCGTAAAGAAAGTAGTTTTATTTTAATACATGTTTTTAGTTCAATATGAGATGAAAAAAGATCACGACAAAACATATTAGGCACGTGTAAAAACTTTTTAACAAAGATAGCAACATAATAATGAAAACTAAAATACTAATAATTAGAAAATAAATAGAAATCGTGAGAATATAAAATAACAGTTAAATTATAAAGTGTTTACATTTTAAAATGTCCGTGATTACGTCGTAAAGTTTTATTGCACTCTTATCACGATTTAACGGTAAAACCAACTCTTAATATATAAATTAAATTACTTTGTATATGTACCTACTATTTTTAACGCCAGAAAAAATCTCTTAAAAGGAAGCTACAGCGAGGCTATATGAAGTCAAAATGTGGATGACGAATTCAATAGGGTGCCGACAAAATGTAAATTTTCAATTAATGCCTGTTTTTTTTTTATTATTCTAAATTAGATCCCACTGCTGGGCAAAGGCCTCCCCTTTCTTCTTCCAAACCTCTCTGTTCTTGGCGATTTCTATCCACGTGCGCCCCGCATAACTGACTAGATCATCACACCACCTTCGCCGCGGACGACCTCGACGGCGATGTCCTGGTTTTAGTAAAATAAATTCATAACTTACTATATCTCACTTTGCCCATATGGAAAATCATATTTTTTTTTAATTATAAAAAAGCAAAAAACTAGTTTTGCATGAAAAGTAGAACTCTTTTCTGCTTTGTAGTATAAATATGTCTGACAAATAACTGAAATTATTATTATAGAAATATCATAAATTGAAATGAACAGTCAGAAAAATAAATGAATATTTATGACTGACCTGTTGGTCTAGTGGTTAGTGACCCTGACTGCTATACCGGAGGTCGTGGTCATTCCCACCCAAGACAAATGTTTGTGTGATGAGCACGATCATTTGTTCTGTCTGGGTGTAATTTATCTATAATATGTATGTATTTAGAAATATATAGGCTCGTTTATCAGTTGTCTGGTTGCCATAACACAAGCTCTGCTTAGCTTGGGAACAGATAACCGTGTGTGAGATGTCCTGGAATATTATTATTATTTTTCTTTTACATTTATTTGTCTCCTCTTATTATTATAATATCTTTTATGAAGCAGTTTTTATCAAAATCTGGTCGACTCTTTACTAAAAAATGTATATTTTTCTTTTAAATTCGCATTTATTTTTATGTTATAATAACATTTCGAATCGCAATTTAGTTTTAAGGTAAATTCTATTATTATGAGTATTACGAAGTTATATAATTTTAGATCTAAGGCCATATTTTCCTACTGTATTCCCAATTATTTTTAATAAATCAATATTTTATTTAAATAATGTTGTGTTTTTATTTACTACTAGCTGTGCCCGCGGTTCCACCCGCGCAAATGACAATTCATACACTATCTTTATAAATTATAGCCTATGTGTTGTTTCGATGTATAAGCTACATTATTGTAAAGTTTCATTAAAATCCATTCAGTAGTTTTTGCGTGAAAGAGTAACAAACATCCATACATCCAAACAAACTTTCGCATTTTTATAATATTAGTAAGGATAATATGCCTATGTGTTAGGGCGCGTTCCCACTTTGTCGTGACGACAGATAATTGTGTAGTTTTAAGTGTCGTGGCTTATATGTTTAAATGGAGGTGTTCACATATAGAACTACACGGTTTACTGTCGTCTATGACATGTTTTGCAGTGACGACAGATTGTTGTGACAGTGGGAACAGCTAGCACGACAGTCGTAAAACGATAAAAAATCGTTACGACTAAATTGTGACGGCAACTCTATTGTAGCTACGATAAAATATCGTCTTGCATAAACGCACTACTGAACTAAACAACAAAGCGACTGCAGTGAAACGATAAAATGTCGCGATCCAATGGGAACGGCTAGATACGACAGTCGCTAAACGATAAAAATTTATGACGACAAACAATCGTTATAATGGGAACAGCTAGAGACGACAGTCGTCCAAAGATAAATTAATCCTTACGACATAGTGGGAACGCGCCCTTACCATTACAAAGGGTAAGAAAGGAAAAACCAGTAGTGGTATTTTGTGACATTATTTTCATGTCTCGACAGCGGAATCCATGGTGAGATGTCAAATACGTATTCTCGAATTTGAATTCTAAATCAAGGCCAATTGGGTTCACTTTTGAAGTGAGCTTTATTGTCACTCAGGAGAAGCTCGATACCGAAATTATTTACAGAATAGACATAGGTACTGATGTCAAATGTACCTACGGCTGCTGAGAGAATGCAATCCTGACAGGTGGTCAACAGAATGGTATAACTTTAATGTGGCAAAGAATTAACTACAACTAAACTACTAAGTACAACTTATAAGCTTTATAAACGATAATACCATTCCAAGCTATAGCTTGATATATCAATATGCCAGGTTACAATATAATATACATACTAGCTAGAGATGTAAAAAACTCGAGTCTTTGAGTCTTAATTCGATAGACTCGGCTCGATTTTACAAGACTCGGTGTACTAACAAAACTCAGAGCCTTGAGTCGAGCCGAGCTCCAGTCCTTTCTCGAAAACTCGAGCGCCAAAATAGAACTCGTATTTCAAAAAGAGCTCGAGTCTTAAAAACAAGCTCACGTCTCAAAAAGAACTCGAGTCTTAAAAAGAGCTCGAGTGTATCGAGTCTTGAGCGTATCAAGGTTGATTTATTTAAACCAATTTTTATTGTTTTACTTCCTATAATATATTCTTCTATGTTATATTTTTACTTCTTTATTATTATTATTCTATATTATGTTCTTCCTATATCATATTCCTATCATATTATTTTTATTCCGACTTATATTTTATTCCCTGTTCATTTATAAAGGAACTCCAAATGGAAAAGAACTTGAGCGCGACTCGTCGCGTGAAACGACTCGAGCTCGAATCAAGACTTGAGCGCCATGTTGCGCTCGAGTCTCTATGTAGACTTAAGTGCTCTAGTCTGGGGGTCGTGTTGTAACTAGTCGAGCTGTGCTCTTTGTCAGCTGAGCCCTAAAATTTAGGACTCAAAAGACTCGAGTTCTTTACATCTCTAATACTAGCTGTACCCGGCATGCGTTGCAATGCAATTTTTTCTACCTAGCACCTGCCTACTACCTACCTACTACCACTTAGGGGTATGAAAAATAGATAGTAGCCGATTCTCAGACTTACTGAATATGCATATAAAATTTCATAAAAATCGGTCAAGCCGTTTCGGAGGAGTATGGTAACTAACATTGTGACACGAGAATTTTATGTATAAGATAAATATGTAAAAAACAGTTTTTTATTTCCCCATACAAATCAAAACCAATAGGGCCTCGATTCAGCTTTTTTTAGAGTTGCTTGAATTGACCGAAAGACATGCTTCATTTGGTCATTTTTACGATAATTGGCATTCTGCTAACTGTCTTTACGATCATTCTCTTCGAGAGTTCAATGAGATTTTATTGTCCGAATACGAAAATTAGTCACAATGACAAGTACACTGACCGACCACTGACATGCATTTAAAATAGCTGAATCGAGGCCCAGGCCGAAAGTACCATACTATTGTATTGTCACCAAACTTAGGTACCTACCTATGCAAGATTTTATCTCAATCGTATGTCAAGAATTGGTTCTAATTTAACTTGCAAGATTTGACCACAACAACATTTGCAAGTTATATTAATGCCTATAATAATAAACTGCCTCGTTGGCCTAGTGGTTCTAAGCGCGACTGCTACGCTAGAGGTTTTGGGTTCGATTCCCAAGTCGACCAAGGTGTTATTGGGTTTCTCTATGAAATTCTCAGTAGCAGGTCGGAGTTTGGATTTGTGCCCGGTTAGTGGCAATAGGCTCGCCCCCTATTACATGGGACCTAAACATACCGGCGAACTGTGGGTGTACATTGGTACCTAGCCTAACCCTTCGGGGATACAGGCGTGGATGGTATGTTATGTAATAATAATAATTTGTATGTTTTTTACCCATAACTGCCTATCGCCGTAATTATAAGTTTTATTATGTATTTCTACTTAATCTCTTAGTTTTACTATTTTAGATCGTTTATACTTGACCGGATTTTTATAAATACTGTGTTATATTAACTAAGATATTCTTTCAATTTTTAATTCAATAAAACTTGCCTCGAGACAGGAATGTCTGGAGTCAGACGGGGGTGACCTTTGCCCAGCAGTGGGACACTTCAGAGGTTATATAAAAAAAAAAACTTGTGCAATATTGCCATTGGGTATGTGAAGATTTTTATTTTGAAAACATTTGAAGATATTTGGTTAATTTACATAAATTGATACAATAAATAGGCGAATATTTTATACCTACCATATTATTTTAAACTAGCTGTGCCCGCGGTTTCACCCGCGCAAATGACAATTCAAACACTATCTTTATAAATTATAGCCTATGTGTTATTCCCATGTATAAGCTACATTATTGTAAAGTTTCATTAAAATCCATTCAGTAGTTTTTGCGTGAAAGAGTAACAAACATCCAAACAAACTTTCTCATTTATAATATTAGTAAGGATTGAGATACAATATAAAGACAAGCGATCGGCATCCTAATTTCAGCTTTGTTTTAAAACTTGATTTTTATTGGTTTCTTAGATTTACGCGAATGTTAGACATTGAAATAAAACTACTTTTTTTTTTTACGGAATTTGTCGCGGTTTATTTAATACCTGCAAAGGACCTAAAATCAAAATAAACGCGACAAAATCCGTAAAGAAAGTAGTTTTATTTCAATACATTTTTTTAGTTCAATATGAGATAAAAAAAGATCACGACAAAACATATTAGGCACGTGTAAATACTTTTTAACAAAGAAAACAACATAATAATGAAAACTAAAATACTAATAATTAGAAAATAACTAGAAATCGTGAGAATATAAAATAACAGTAAAATTATAAAGTGTTTACATTTTAAGATGTCCGTGATTACGTCGTAAAGTTTTATTGCACTCTTATCACGATTTAACGGTAAAACCAACTCTTAATATATAAATTAAATTACTTTGTATACTATTTTTAACAACAGAAAAGATCTCTTAAAAGGAAGCTACAGCGAGGCTATATGAAGTCAAATTGAGGATGGCAAATTCAAATAGGGTGCCGACGAAATGTAAATTTTCAATTAATGCCTGTTTTTTTTTTATTATTCTAAATTAGATCCCACTGCTGGGCAAAGGCCTCCCCTTTCTTCTTCCAAACCTCTCTGTTCTTGGCGATTTCTATCCACGTGCGCCCCGCATAACTGACTAGATCATCACACCACCTTCGCCGCGGACGACCTCGACGGCGATGTCCTGGTTTTAGTAAAATAAATTCATAACTTACTATATCTCACTTTGCCCATATGGAAAATCATATTTTTTTTTAATTATAAAAAAGCAAAAAACTAGTTTTGCATGAAAAGTAGAACTCTTTTCTGCTTTGTGGTATAAACATGTCTGACAAATAACTGAAATTATTATTGTAGAAATATCATAAATTGAAATGAACAGTCAGAAAAATAAATGAATATTTATGACTGGCCTGTTGGTCTAGTGGTTAGTGACCCTGACTGCTATACCGGAGGTCGTGGTCATTCCCACCCAGGACAAATGTTTGTGTGATGAGCACGATCATTTGTTCTGTCTGGGTGTAATTTATCTATAATATGTATGTATTTAGAAATATATAGGCTCGTTTATCAGTTGTCTGGTTGCCATAACACAAGCTCTGCTTAGCTTGGGATCAGATAACCGTGTGTGAGATGTCCCGGAATATTATTATAATTTTTCTTTCATATATATTTGTGTCCTCTTATTATTATAATATCTTTTATGAAGCAGTTTTTATCAAAATCTGGTCGACTCTTTACTAAAAATTTATCTTTTTCTTTTAAATTCGCATTTATTTTTATGTTATAATAACACTTCGAATCGCAATTTAGTTTTAAGGTAAATCCTATTATTATGAGTATTACGAAGTTATATAATTTTAGATCTAAGGCCATATTTTCCTACTGTATTCCCAATTATTTTTAATAAATCAATATTTTATTTAAATAATGTTGTTTTTTTATTTAGTATAATATAATATGTGGGTGAATTTCCCAAATGACTTATTTTTTTGTCTTCGGTGAAATTAGTATTTGAAAATAGGAATATAGTTCTGAATTATTTTTTTTAGTATTCAATAGGTAGTTATTGGGTTGTGGCAAAAATATAATTTTCCTAGGACTATTACAAAGGTAGAAATAAAATACATAAACCTCTATTTTTTTCACATCGGTGCTGTCCCTCTACTTTTTTTACAAACAAAACAGCTTATACTGCCTTATACACTAATAAAAATAAGTAATATAAGTATATAACTTATTCTATTTCATAGAATATTAGTTTTGTTATTAATATACAGGGTGTTATGGAAAGGCAATAACAATCCGAAAGGGTTGAAGAATAAATTAGGTATAGAGCCAGTTTACAAAAGTTGAGACGATGGTGAGTTAATTTAGTAGATTATTCCAATTATTTGCAAAACTTTATCGATATCTAAAAAAAACATACCAAATGTGCCACTGCTCTCGCGCATATCATACACATCTCTTGCTAAATGTTAAGTTTAGCTACATTGCTTCAGCAGACTGTGCGCCTAGTACTTTTTGGTAACGTTGCTGGGTATCAGCGCCACCTAGTCGCTACGTGTTTACAGAATCAGGTGCGCGCCAACAGTCGATTGTACAAACGCAAAAACCAACTCCAGGTCCCTCCGGTCGAGAAACCAATAATGTCAGTAGTTATTTATTTACCAATTTATTCATGTTAACCATAGTTAACATGAATAAATAGGTCGAGCCTGCGATATTACAAGAGATACCTGCACAAATAACCGCATAAACCGTTCAAACTAAAATAAATGTATGTTATGTATGAATAACTATCCCAACTTACAGTTTTTAGAGGTGTAGTTCTATGTGCGTCCTTTGTTTAGCCTGCACAAGGTTTTACTTGGTCATAGACCTCTTTAGGTTCTGCAGAATATCTGCTGTAACACTCCTGAAGGCGGCCGAAATCCAATTTTTCATGTGTGCTACTGTATCATACTGCACCAAGTAAACTGAATTTTTAATGTAGCGCCATAGTTGTATTCACTGTTACTTAGACTTTACTAATTTCCAATAAAGAAAATAAATAGAACGGGACTAAATAATAATATGTCTACTTATCTCCTGGTGCGAAAAAATAAACATTAATCTGATAGTTCCTGTCATCTGCAAACCTGTCATAATTATTACTTCTCTTTTGCCTGGCCCTCCGAACACCAAGAAGTATGAGTTACTTTAAAAAAGGTTGTAATACCTTAATGTTCGTCCGGTAGTCGGTAGTCTGGCTATAAAATCTTGTCATCCTAGCCGATTTAGGCGATGGCAATTACTTAAAATCTGTGCGCATGTGACATACTATCTTCTTCACTCACCTATCTTCATAAAAAGGCTCAATTGATAGGTACACGAACATTAAAATATTACAACCTTTTTTAAAGTAAAAGCATACTTTATGGTGTTCGGGTCAGAGAAAAGAGGAAGAATAAAATATGACTGGTTGCCCTTGACGGAAACTGTCAGGCAAATATTTATTGTGTAATTTTAAAAACCCAATTGCACTTTTTATACCAGGAGATTAGAAGAAACAAGTAGCGTAGCAAATACACAATCTCAACAAAGTTTGTTTCGACAGTAGATCAGATACGAGAGCAGCAGAGGTCGTGGTGTCTACGAATACCAGACCTGACATCATTAGGTTATTTCATGTCGGGGTGCGTTAAGAAGGTTTTGTACGCAGTGCTATGTGAATAATGTGTGATACAATAGTACAATTCAAAGTGCAGTTCGAGGCCTGTTAACAGCAGATATGTTGCATGAAGTTCAAGTTTCTATGGAAGAGAGCAGCTTTGTTAATACGATCAATACAGAGGCCGAAACATTAAACAACATTTAAAAAAAATGTAAGTCTTGTTATTATTAATCAAGTTAATTTAATTTAATTACGCATCATTTGATTAGGTACCTACACAACCTACACAGTTTAAAGTCGATCTGTTTACTTTGTAAACGTGTTGTTAAACTGCAATGAGTACTAGGCTTACAGACTTCTGAGGCGTTTACATATCTCAGCATTGAAGGTGTGACGTAATAGGATATACGGGACTCGTAGTGAGGTGACACGTTAGTCAATATTTGATATCGATGCATTATTTAAAAAAAAATAGGCCCTAATTATTTTATGAACTTATGTTCAGCTGAAATTTTGTAATCTGACTCTATACCAGATGTACTCTTCACCCATTTTAGATACTATTAGCCTTTCTGTAACACCCTGTATAGCATATTTTTTTATATAATTAACGATTATTATTACTGAGAGGCACAAACGTACTTGTCCTGAAAAATTTTCTCATATCGCTGGACAAAAGTAATTTAAACAACTTTTCATCGACGAGTCGGACAGCGTCCACACCCCAATTGTATATCCCTCCTTGGTGTGTGCTAGTGCGCAATCAGGATGGAAGTGTGTCAAATCGCTGCATATGCGCTCCACCTCTGCTCGCGCTGGCGCTCGCTGCCCACCAAAAACGTAAGAACGCCATTTCAGTTGCTCCCGGACAATTATTTTATAGTGTCGGTGGTTCCCTTTTTCTAGTGTAATGAGTAGTTTTATTATTATTGTTTGGTTCTAACAGATGTAGTAAGTGAATTAGCTTCATTGTCTGTTATTGAATTTATCCTAGATATTATACATTTTTTCTAATTTTCTAAAAAGTGTGTTATTTCTTCTCTCCAACATCGTTTCGCACTGCTGGAAACCACGGACAATGTTGACGAAAAAACCGACACAGTGGTCAAAACGCTACAGAATGTGTCTCGAAGGTTGTTCCCCGGAAAACGCGGTAATAGGGTGTCCAAGCTCTCACCCGAGACTCTCGAACTTATGAAGGAAAGACGAGAAACGCCGGACGCCCAGATGTCTTCGTCAGATAGGCGGTCCTTAAACCTGAAAATCAGGAAACTGACGCGACGTGACCTCCGACGCTGCAGCACTCGTAATATCGAGGCTGCGATTGAGCGAAATAGAGGCTCCAAAGTCTTCGCTCAGCAATTAGGTAGACCCCATCTGGCGAAACTGAGGACCGGGGATGGCAGGACCGTCACCTCTAAGTTCAAGATTCTCGAGGAAATTGAGAGTTTTTATAGACACCTATACGCATCACGGATGACTAAATCATCGAGACAAGGCGAAGATGACCGCAGAGCCCCACTCACGCGCCATTACACCGACGACATCCCGGATGTCGACCCGGGCGAGGTTGAGGCAGCTCTCAGACATCTAAAGAACAACAAGGCGCCGGGTGATGACGGAGTTACAACCGAGCTCCTTAAGGCCGGTGGGACCACAGTCCTGAAAGAGCTAGCGAGTCTCTTTAATTCCGTCATTCACCAAGGCTTAACACCACAAGCGTGGAGCGGGAGTGCGGTGGTTCTGTTCTTCAAGAAAGGCGACAAAACCTTGCTGAAGAATTACAGACCTATCTCACTCCTGAGCCACATTTACAAGTTGTTCTCGAGAGTAGTCACTAACCGCCTCGCTACAAGACTCGACGAGTTCCAGCCACCAGAACAAGCCGGGTTTCGAAAAGGCTTTAGCACCGTAGACCACATCCATACTGTTCGGCAGATTGTGCAGAAAACCGAAGAGTACAATCAGCCGCTGTGTTTGGCCTTTGTGGACTACGAGAAAGCCTTCGACTCCATCGAAACTTGGGCGGTTCTGGATGCTCTACAACGATGTCGTATTGACTGGCGATACATCGAGGCGCTGAGATGCTTATATGACACCGCCACCATGACTGTCCAGCTCCATGACCATAAGACCAATCCGATCGAGCTGCGTCGGGGGGTGAGACAGGGGGATGTTATATCCCCAAAGCTGTTCACCAACGCGCTCGAGGATGTCTTCAAGACTCTGGACTGGACTGGACGGGGTATAAATGTGAACGGTGAGCACATCTCGCACCTTCGATTTGCCGATGACATCGTCATAGTGGCAGAGTCGCTGGACCAACTAAGCGAGATGCTGCATGGCCTAAATGGAGCTTCACGACGGGTCGTTCTTGGCATGAACTTGGATAAAACCAAGATCATGTTCAATGAACATGTCATGCCGAGACCGATATATGTCGAAGGATCGATGCTCGAAGTTGTCGAAGAGTATATCTACCTAGGGCAGGTCATCAAGCTTGGTAGAAACAACTTCGAGCGGGAAGTCGATCGGAGAATTCAGTTAGGCTGGGCAGCGTTTAGCAAAATCCGTCGAGTCTTCTCTTCGCCTATACCGCAATGCCTGAAGACGAAAGTTTACAACCAGTGCGTCCTACGTGTTATGACTTACTGTGCCGGAACGTGGACATTAACGGTTGGACTAGTCCACAAATTTAAAGTCGCGCAGCGGGCTATGGAGCGAGCTATGCTCGGAGTCTCTTTGAAGGATAAAATTCGTAATGAGGTCATCCGACAAAGAACCAAGGTAACCGACATAGCTCGTAAAATTAGCTCGCTGAAGTGGCAATGGGCTGGCCATGTCTGTCGAAGGACCGATAGCCGCTGGAGCAGACGAGTCCTAGAATGGAGACCGCGACTCGGCAAGCGTAAGGTAGGACGCCCCCCCGCCAGGTGGACTGACGACCTGAATAAGGTCGCTGGAGGGGACTGGATGCGGAGGGCGGAGGACCGGGTGTTGTGGCGCAAATTGGGAGAGGCCTATGTCCAGCAGTGGACTATGATTGGCTGAATGATGATGGGTTATTTCTCACGTCGGTGTTCTCATATCGCTGTAATCGGTGGTCTTTATTACCACCGATGTGATAATTTACACCGAAATGATAAGAAAAAATCAATCGGTGTCTTATGTCTAATATCAGTGTTTTGATTCATGATCAACGCACAGTTTTGTCACATCGGTGGATTGCTTTATCATATCGGTGAGTCTAAGATTTCTAAGAACTCAGTTCTCTTTGGACGTGATCTACCCACATAAGACCCTAAGTTCAGGTCTTCAGTTCTAAGTCACCCTTGTAAAAATGTATAGGTACCTACTATTTCCTTTTTGATGTTCAAAGGTGGATAGATTATCATATCGCTGGATATGTACATCATTTCGGTGGATATACTTATCATATCGGTGTACAGAAAAAATAGTCGGTGCCGGTTTTTCATATCGGTGGAAACCAAAATTCAAACTGAATTTACTCCTTAGTCTTAATAAATGATACGTTGATGATATTAAATTTGGGGATATTTGATATCCTAAAGATTACATAAAACCAGAAAAATATATACAAAAAACTTACAATTGTAAAAGTTCACCGATATGATAAAAAAAATGGCATTTGTTGAAATTCACCCAAGTACACTGACCGACACTGACATGCATTTAAAATAGCTGAATCGAGGCCCAGGCCGAAAGTACCATACTATTATATTGTCACCAAACTAAGGTACCTACCTATGCAAAATTTAATATCAATCGTATGTCAAGAATTGGTTCTAATTTAGCTTGCAAAATATAAGAATAATAACATTGATATTAAATAATAATATACGATTTTGTGATACAGACCAATTTCATTCACAATTGATTACGTTCTATATTTAGTATTGACAAATCCACTAAATTCATTTAAGAGTATTTTGAAGGGTTGTTTTGTTACATGTCGTGAACAGTGTTTTATTGATTGATTTTGAATAACTTTTGTGTAACATTTGCATGCCAATTATGGTAAATTACAGAGGACTATTTTGCTTTATGTACCATCATCACTAACCTGTATTTAGCTAATAAAGATTTTTGATTTGATTTTGATTTGATTTGAAGATTTGACCAAAACATTTGCAAGTTATATAAATGCTTGAAATAATAAACTGCCTCGTTGGCCTAGTGGCGCTAAGCGCGACTGCTACGCTAGAGGTCTTGGGTTCGATTCCCAACTCGACCAAGGTGTTATTGGGTTTCTCTATGAAATTCTCAGTAGCAGGTCGGAGTTTGGATTTGTGCCCGGTTAGTGGCAATAGGCTCGCCCCCTATTACATGGGCCCTAAACATACCGGCGAACTGTGGGTGTACATTGGTACCTAGCCTAACCCTTCGGGGATACAGGCGTGATGGTATGTTATGTAATAATAATGATTTGTATGTTTTTTACCCATACCTGCCTATCGCCGTAGTTATAAGTTTTCTTATGTATTTCTACTTAAATCTCTTAGTTTTACTATTTTAGAGCGTTTATACTTGACCGGATTTTTATAAATACTGTGTTATATTAACTAAGATATTCTTTCAATTTTTAATTCAATAAAACTTGGCTCGAGACAGGAATGTCTGGAGTCAGACGGGGGTGACCTTTGCCCAGCAGTGGGACACTTAAAAGGTTATGTAAAAAAAACTTGTGCAATATTGCCATTGGGTATGTAAAGATTTTTATTTTGAAAACATTTGAGGATATTTGCTTAATTTACATAAATTGATACAATAAATATGCGAATATTTTATACCATATTATTTTAAACTAGCTGTGCCCGCGGTTTCACCCGCGCAAATGACAATTCAAACACTATCTTTATAAATTATAGCCTATGTGTTATTCCCATGTATAAGCTACATTATTGTAAAGTTTCATTAAAATCCATTCAGTAGTTTTTGCGTGAAAGAGTAACAAACATCCAAACAAACTTTCTCATTTATAATATTAGTAAGGATTGAGATACAATATAAAGACAAGCGATCGGCATCCTAATTTCAGCTTTGTTTACAACTTGATTTTTATTGGTTTCTTAGATTTACGCGAATGTTAGACATTGAAATAAAACTACTTTTTTTTTTTTACGGAATTTGTCGCGGTTTATTTAATACCTGCAAAGGTGTCGAAACGTCGGTACCTAAAATCAAAATAAACCGCGACAAAATCCGTAAAAAAGTAGTTTTATTTCAATAAATTTTTTTAGTTCAATATGAGATAAAAAAAGATCACGACAAAACATATTAGGCACGTGTAAATACTTTTTAACAAAGAAAACAACAAAATAATGAAAACTAAAATACTAATAATAAGAAAATAAATAGAACTCGTGAGAATATAAAATAACAGTTAAATTATAAAGTGTTTACATTTTAAAATGTCCGTGATTACGTCGTAAAGTTTTATGGCACTCTTATCACGATTTAACGGTAAAACTAACTTTTTAATATACAAATTAAATTACTTTGTAAACTATTTTTAACGCCAGAAAAGATCTCTAAAAAAAAAAAAATATACGCGTCGAATTGAGAACCTCCTCCGTTTTCGTCGGTTAAAAAGGAGGCTACAGCGAGGCTATATGAAGTCAAATTGAGGATGGCGAATTCAAATAGGGTGCCGACGAAAAATAAATTTTCAATTATTGCCTGGTTTAAGTAAAACTTTCAATTACTATATCGCAATTTGCCTATATGGAAAAACGTATTTTTTTTAATTATAAAGAAGCAAAAAAACTAGTTTTGCATGAAAAGTAGAACTCTTTTCTGCTTTGTGGTATTAACATGTCTGACAAATAACTGAAATTATTATTATAGAAATATCATAAATTGAAATGAACAGTCAGAAAAATAAATGTATATTTATGACTGGCCTGTTGGTCTAGTGGTTAGTGACCCTGACTGCTATACCGGAGGTCTATTTCCACCCAGGACAAATCTTTGTGTGATGAGCACGATCATTTGTTCTGTATCTGGTTGTAATTTATCTATAATATGTATGTTTATCAGAAATATATAAGAATGTTTATCAGTTGTCTGGTTACCGTAACACAAGCTCTGCTTAGCTTGGGATCAGATAACCGTGTGTGAGTTGTCCCGGAATATTATTATTATTTTTCTTTTTAATTTTTGTCTCTTATTATTATAATATCTTTTATGAAGCAGTTTTTATCAAAATCTGGTCGACTCTTTACTAAACAAATATATTTTTCTTTTAAATTCGCATTTATTTTTATGTTATAATAACATTTCGAATCGCAATTTAGTTTTTAAGTTAAATCCTATTATTATGAGATGAGTATTACGAAGTTATATAATTTTAGATCTAAGGCCATATTTTCCTACTGTATTCCCAATTATTTTTAATAAATCAATATTTTATTTAAATAATGTTGTGTTTTTATTTACTACTAGCTGTGCCCGCGGTTCCACCCGCGCAAATGACAATTCATACACTATCTTTATAAATTATAGCCTATGTGTTGTTTCGATGTATAAGCTACATTATTGTAAAGTTTCATTAAAATCCATTCAGTAGTTTTTGCGTGAAAGAGTAACAAACATCCATACATCCAAACAAACTTTCGCATTTTTATAATATTAGTAAGGATAATATGCCTATGTGTTAGGGCGCGTTCCCACTTTGTCGTGACGACAGATAATTGTGTAGTTTTAAGTGTCGTGGCTTATATGTTTAAATGGAGGTGTTCACATATAGAACTACACGGTTTACTGTCGTCTATGACATGTTTTGCAGTGACGACAGATTGTTGTGACAGTGGGAACAGCTAGCACGACAGTCGTAAAACGATAAAAAATCGTTACGACTAAATTGTGACGGCAACTCTATTGTAGCTACGATAAAATATCGTCTTGCATAAACGCACTACTGAACTAAACAACAAAGCGACTGCAGTGAAACGATAAAATGTTGCGATCCAATGGGAACGGCTAGATACGACAGTCGCTAAACGATAAAAATTTATGACGACAAACAATCGTTATAATGGGAACAGCTAGAGACGACAGTCGTCCAAAGATAAATTAATCCTTACGACATAGTGGGAACGCGTCCTTACCATTACAATAAAGGCTAAGAAAGGAAGAACCTCATGTCAAAATATGTACCTACGGCTGCTGAGAGAATGCAATCCTGACAGGTGGTCAACAGAATGGTATAACTTTAATGTGGCAAAGAATTAACTACAACTAAACTACTAAGTACAACTTATAAGCTTTATAAACGATAATACCATTCCAAGCTATAGCTTGATATATCAATATGCCAGGTTACAATATAATATACATACTAGCTAGAGATGTAAAAAACTCGAGTCTTTGAGTCTTAATTCGATAGACTCGGCTCGATTTTACAAGACTCGGTGTACTAACAAAACTCAGAGCCTTGAGTCGAGCCGAGCTCCAGTCCTTTCTCGAAAACTCGAGCGCCAAAATAGAACTCGTATTTCAAAAAGAGCTCGAGTCTTAAAAACAAGCTCACGTCTCAAAAAGAACTCGAGTCTTAAAAAGAGCTCGAGTGTATCGAGTCTTGAGCGTATCAAGGTTGATTTATTTAAAAATACCAATTTTTATTGTTTTACTTCCTATAATATATTCTTCTATGTTATATTTTTACTTCTTTATTATTATTATTCTATATTATGTTCTTCCTATATCATATTCCTATATTATTTTTATTCCGACTTATATTTTATTCCCTGTTCATTTATAAAGGAACTCCAAATGGAAAAGAACTTGAGCGCGACTCGTCGCGTGAAACGACTCGAGCTCGAATCAAGACTTGAGCGCCATGTTGCGCTCGAGTCTCTATGTAGACTTAAGTGCTCTAGTCTGGGGGTCGTGTTGTAACTAGTCGAGCTGTGCTCTTTGTCAGCTGAGCCCTAAAATTTAGGACTCAAAAGACTCGAGTTCTTTACATCTCTAATACTAGCTGTACCCGGCATGCGTTGCAATGCAATTTTTTCTACCTAGCACCTGCCTACTACCTACCTACTACCACTTAGGGGTATGAAAAATAGATAGTAGCCGATTCTCAGACTTACTGAATATGCATATAAAATTTCATAAAAATCGGTCAAGCCGTTTTGGAGGAGTATGGTAACTAACATTGTGACACGAGAATTTTATGTCTACATCTACACTAATATTATAAAGAGGAAAACTTTGTTTGTTTGTAATGAATAGGCTCAAAAACTACTGGACCGATTTTAAAAATTCTTTCACCATTCGAAAGCTACATTATCCACGAGTAACATAGGCTAAATTTTATTTTGGAAAAAAATAGGGGACCGTGTCTTTCCTGGGTAGGCTTTTTGCAGCGGTAACCGACATCCACGCGGGCGGAGCCGCGGGCGACCGCTAGTATAAGATAAATATGTAAAAAACAGTTTTTTATTTCCCCATACAAATCAAAACCAATAGGGCCTCGATTCAGCTTTTTTTAGAGTTGCTTGAATTGACCGAAAGACATGCTTCATTTGGTCATTTTTACGATAATTGGCATTCTGCTAACTGTCTTTACGATAATTCTCTTCGAGAGTTCAATGAGATTTTATTGTCCGAATACGAAAATTAGTCACAATGACAAGTACACTGACCGACCACTGACATGCATTTAAAATAGCTGAATCGAGGCCCAGCTCGAAAGTACCATAATATTGTATTGCCACCAAACTTAGGTACGGTCACGAACAAAAATATGTATACACATAGCGAAACTGTAAAACAAGTTTAGCGAAATTTTTGTGTTGAAACTAGGAAAGAAAACGATGCACATGGTAAAGGAACTGTTTTCAATAACTTCTTCATAACACGTTTTAAAAAATCAATCTAGAATTGGAGTAAAAATTAATATAAAATTGGAGAGTGTATACATATTTTTGCTCGTGACTGTACCTGTGCAAAATTTTATCTCAATCGTATGTCAAGAATTGGTTCTAATTTAACTTGCAAAATTTGACCACAACATTTGCAAGTTATATAAATAATAAACTGCCTCGTTGGCCTAGTGGTTCTAAGCGCGACTGCTACGCTAGAGGTTTTGGGTTCGATTCCCAAGTCGACCAAGGTGTTATTGGGTTTCTCTATGAAATTCTCAGTAGCAGGTCGGAGTTTGGATTTGTGCCCGGTTAGTGGCAATAGGCTCGCCCCCTATTACATGGGACCTAAACATACCGGCGAACTGTCGGTGTACATTGGTACCTAGCCTAACCCTTCGGGGATACAGGCGTGATGGTATGTTATGTAATAATAATAATTTGTATGTTTTGTTACCCATACCTGCCTATCGCCGTAGTTATAAGTTTTCTTATGTATTTCTACTTAAATCTCTTAGTTTTACTATTTTAGAGCGTTTATACTTGACCGGATTTTTATAAATACTGTGTTATATTTACTAAGATATTCTTTCAATTTTTAATTCAATAAAACTTGGCTCGAGACAGGAATGTCTGGAGTCAGACGGGGGTGACCTTTGCCCAGCAGTGGGACACTTAAAAGGTTATGTAAAAAAAACTTGTGCAATATTGCCATTGGGTATGTAAAGATTTTTATTTTGAAAACATTTGAGGATATTTGTTTAATTTACATAGATTTGATACAAAAAATATGCGAATATTTTATACCATATTATTTTAAACTAGCTGTGCCAGCGGTTTCACCCGCGCAAATGACAATTCAAACACTATCTTTATAAATTATAGCCTATGTGTTATTCCCATGTACCTATAAGCTACATTATTGTAAAGTTTCATTAAAATCCATTCAGTAGTTTTTGCGTGAAAGAGTAACAAACATCCAAACAAACTTTCTCATTTATAATATTAGTAAGGATTGAGATACAATATAAAGACAAGCGATCGGCATCCTAATTTCAGCTTTGTTTTAAAACTTGATTTTTATTGGTTTCTTAGATTTACGCGAATGTTAGACATTGAAATAAAACTACTTTTTACGGATTTTGGCGCGGTTTATTTAATACCTGCAAAGGTGTCAAAACGTCGGTACCTAAAATCAAAATAAACCGCGACAAAATCCGTAAAAAATGTAGTTTTATTTTAATACATGTTTTTAGTTCAATATGAGATGAAAAAAGATCACGACAAAACATATTAGGCACGTGTAAAAACTTTTTAACAAAGATAGCAACATAATAATGAAAACTAAAATACTAATAATTAGAAAATAAATAGAACTCGTGAGAATATAAAATAACAGTTAAATTATAAAGTGTTTACATTTTAAGATGTCCGTGATTACGTCGTAAAGTTTTATGGCACTCTTATCACGATTTAACGGTAAAACCAACTCTTAATATATAAATTAAATTACTTTGTATACTATTTTTAAAGCCAGAAAAGATCTCTAAAAAAAAAAAAATATACGCTTCGAATTGAGAACCTCCTCCGTTTTCGTCGGTTAAAAAGGAGGCTACAGCGAGGCTATATGAAGTCAAATTGAGGATGGCGAATTCAAATAGGGTGCCGACGAAAAATAAATTTTCAATTATTGCCTGGTTTAAGTAAAACTCTCAATTACTATATCGCACTTTGCCTATATGGAAAAACGTATTTTTTTAATTATAAAGAAGCAAAAAACTAGTTTTGCATGAAAAGTAGAACTCTTTTCTGCTTTGTGGTATAAACATGTCTGACAAATAACTGAAATTATTAATATAGAAATATCATAAATTGAAATGAACAGTCAGAAAACTAAATGTATATTTATGACTGGTCTGTTGGTCTAGTGGTTAGTGACCCTGACTGCTATACCGGAGCTCGTGGTCATTCCCACCCAGGACAAATGTTTCTGTGATGAGCACGATCATTTGTTCTGTCTGGGTGTAATTTATCTATAATATGTATGTATTTAGAAATATATAGGCTCGTTTATCAGTTGTCTGGTTGCCATAACACAAGCTCTGCTTAGCTTGGGAACAGATAACCGTGTGTGAGATGTCCCGGAATATTATTATAATTTTTCTTTTTCATTTATTTGTCTCCTCTTATTATTATAATATCTTTTATGAAGCAGTTTTTATCAAAATCTGGTCGACTCTTTACTAAAAAATTATATTTTTCTTTTAAATTCGCATTTATTTTTATGTTATAATAACATTTCGAATCGCAATTTAGTTTTTAAGTTAAATCCTATTATTATGAGATGAGTATTACGAAGTTATATAATTTTAGATCTAAGGCCATATTTTCCTACTGTATTCCCAATTATTTTTAATAAATCAATATTTTATTTAAATAATGTTGTGTTTTTATTTACTACTAGCTGTGCCCGCGGTTCCACCCGCGCAAATGACAATTCATACACTATCTTTATAAATTATAGCCTATGTGTTGTTTCGATGTATAAGCTACATTATTGTAAAGTTTCATTAAAATCCATTCAGTAGTTTTTGCGTGAAAGAGTAACAAACATCCATACATCCAAACAAACTTTCGCATTTTTATAATATTAGTAAGGATAATATGCCTTTGTGTTAGGGCGCGTTCCCACTTTGTCGTGACGACAGATAATTGTGTAGTTTAAGTGTCGTGGCTTATATGTTTAAATGGAGGTGTTCACATATAGAACTACACGGTTTACTGTCGTCTATGACATGTTTTGCAGTGACGACAGATTGTTGTGACAGTGGGAACAGCTAGCACGACAGTCGTAAAACGATAAAAAATCGTTACGACTAAATTGTGACGGCAACTCTATTGTAGCTACGATAAAATATCGTCTTGCCTAAACGCACTACTGAACTAAACAACAAAGCGACTGCAGTGAAACGATAAAATGTCGCGATCCAATGGGAACGGCTAGATACGACAGTCGCTAAACGATAAAAATTTATGACGACAAACAATCGTTATAATGGGAACAGCTAGAGACGACAGTCGTCCAAAGATAAATTAATCCTTACGACATAGTGGGAACGCGTCCTTACCATTACAATAAAGGCTAAGAAAGGAAGAACCTCATGTCAAAATATGTACCTACGGCTGCTGAGAGAATGCAATCCTGACAGGTGGTCAACAGAATGGTATAACTTTAATGTGGCAAAGAATTAACTACAACTAAACTACTAAGTACAACTTATAAGCTTTATAAACGATAATACCATTCCAAGCTATAGCTTGATATATCAATATGCCAGGTTACAATATAATATACATACTAGCTAGAGATGTAAAAAACTCGAGTCTTTGAGTCTTAATTCGATAGACTCGGCTCGATTTTACAAGACTCGGTGTACTAACAAAACTCAGAGCCTTGAGTCGAGCCGAGCTCCAGTCCTTTCTCGAAAACTCGAGCGCCAAAATAGAACTCGTATTTCAAAAAGAGCTCGAGTCTTAAAAACAAGCTCACGTCTCAAAAAGAACTCGAGTCTTAAAAAGAGCTCGAGTGTATCGAGTCTTGAGCGTATCAAGGTTGATTTATTTAAAAATACCAATTTTTATTGTTTTACTTCCTATAATATATTCTTCTATGTTATATTTTTACTTCTTTATTATTATTATTCTATATTATGTTCTTCCTATATCATATTCCTATATTATTTTTATTCCGACTTATATTTTATTCCCTGTTCATTTATAAAGGAACTCCAAATGGAAAAGAACTTGAGCGCGACTCGTCGCGTGAAACGACTCGAGCTCGAATCAAGACTTGAGCGCCATGTTGCGCTCGAGTCTCTATGTAGACTTAAGTGCTCTAGTCTGGGGGTCGTGTTGTAACTAGTCGAGCTGTGCTCTTTGTCAGCTGAGCCCTAAAATTTAGGACTCAAAAGACTCGAGTTCTTTACATCTCTAATACTAGCTGTACCCGGCATGCGTTGCAATGCAATTTTTTCTACCTAGCACCTGCCTACTACCTACCTACTACCACTTAGGGGTATGAAAAATAGATAGTAGCCGATTCTCAGACTTACTGAATATGCATATAAAATTTCATAAAAATCGGTCAAGCCGTTTCGGAGGAGTATGGTAACTAACATTGTGACACGAGAATTTTATGTATAAGATAAATATGTAAAAAACAGTTTTTTATTTCCCCATACAAATCAAAACCAATAGGGCCTCGATTCAGCTTTTTTTAGAGTTGCTTGAATTGACCGAAAGACATGCTTCATTTGGTCATTTTTACGATAATTGGCATTCTGCTAACTGTCTTTACGATCATTCTCTTCGAGAGTTCAATGAGATTTTATTGTCCGAATACGAAAATTAGTCACAATGACAAGTACACTGACCGACCACTGACATGCATTTAAAATAGCTGAATCGAGGCCCAGGCCGAAAGTACCATACTATTGTATTGTCACCAAACTTAGGTACCTACCTATGCAAGATTTTATCTCAATCGTATGTCAAGAATTGGTTCTAATTTAACTTGCAAGATTTGACCACAACAACATTTGCAAGTTCTATAAATGCCTATAATAATAAACTGCCTCGTTGGCCTAGTGGTTCTAAGCGCGACTGCTACGCTAGAGGTCTTGGGTTCGAATCCCAAGTCGACCAAGGTGTTATTGGGTTTCTCTATGAAATTCTCAGTAGCAGGTCGGAGTTTGGATTTGTGCCCGGTTAGTGGCAATAGGCTCGCCCCCTATTACATGGGACCTAAACATACCGGCGAACTGTGGGTGTACATTGGTACCTAGCCTAACCCTTCGGGGATACAGGCGTGATGGTATGTTATGTAATAAGAATAATTTGTATTTTTTTAACCCATACCTGCCTATCGCCGTAATTATAAGTTTTATTATGTATTTCTACTTAAATCTCTTAGTTTTACTATTTTAGATCGTTTATACCTACTTGACCGGATTTTTATAAATACTGTGTTATATTAACTAAGATATTCTTCAATTCAATAAAACTTGGCTCGAGACAGGAATGTCTGGAGTCAGACGGGGGTGTCCTTTGCCCAGCAGTGGGACACTTAAAAGGTTTTATAAAAAAAAAACTTGTGCAATATTGCCATTGGGTATGTAAAGATTTTTATTTTGAAAACATTTGAGGATATTTGCTTAATTTACATAGATTTGATACAAAAAATATACAAATATTTTATACCATATTATTTTAAATTGAGATATAATATAAAGACGATCGGCATCCTAATTTCAGCTTTGTTTTAAAACTTGATTTTTTTATTGGTTTTTTAGATTTACGCGAATGTTAGACATTGAAATAAAACTACTTTTTACGGAATTTGTCGCGGTTTATTTAATACCTGCAAAGGTGTCGAAACGTCGGGACCTAAAATCAAAATAAACGGCGATAAAATCCTTAAAAAAAGTAGTTTTATTACAATAAATATTTTTAGTTCAATATGAGATCTTAAAAAAGATCGAAGAAAAGAGAAGATTTTACAAAGAAAACAACAAAATAATGAATACTAAAATACTAATAATTAGAAATCGTGAGAATATAAAATAACAGTAAAATTATAAAGTGTTTACATTTTAAAATGTCCGTGATTACGTCGTAAAGTTTTATTGCACTCTTATCACGATTTAACGGTAAAACTAACTTTTTAATATACAAATTAAATTACTTTGTATATGTACTATTTTTAACGCCAGAAAAAATCTCTTAAAAGGAAGCTACAGCGAGGCTATATGAAGTCAAATTGAGGATGGCAAATTCAAATAGGGTGCCGACGAAATGTAAATTTTCAATTAATGCCTGTTTTTTTTTTATTATTCTAAATTAGATCCCACTGCTGGGCAAAGGCCTCCCCTTTCTTCTTCCAAACCTCTCTGTTCTTGGCGATTTCTATCCACGTGCGCCCCGCATAACTGACTAGATCATCACACCACCTTCGCCGCGGACGACCTCGACGGCGATGTCCTGGTTTTAGTAAAAGAAAGTCATAACTCTCAATTACTATATCACACTTTGCCCATATGGAAAAACGTATTTTTTTTAATTATAAAGAAGCAAAAAACTAGTTTTGCATGAAAAGTAGAACTCTTTTCTGCTTTGTGGTAAATAAACATGTCTGACAAATAACTTAAATTATTATTATAGAAATATCATAAATTGAAATGAACAGTCAGAAAAATAAATGTATATTTATGACTGGCCTGTTGGTCTAGTGGTTAGTGACCCTGACTGCTATACCGGAGGTCGTGGTCATTCCCACCCAGGACAAATGTTTGTGTGATGAGCACGATCATTTGTTCTGTCTGGGTGTAATTTGTTTATAATATGTATGTATTTAGAAATATGTAAGTAAGTTTATCAGTTGTCTGGTTACCGTAACACAAGCTCTGCTTAGCTTGGGATCAGATAACCGTGTGTGAGATGTCCCGGAATATTATTATTATTTTTCTTTTTCATTTATTTGTCTCCTCTTATTATTATAATATCTTTTATGAAGCAGTTTTTATCAAAATCTGGTCGACTCTTTGCTAAAAATTTATCTTTTTCTTTTAAATTCGCATTTATTTTTATGTTATAATAACACTTCGAATCGCAATTTAGTTTTAAGTTAAATCCTATTATTATGAGTATTATGAAGTTATATAATTTTAGATCTAAGGCCATATTTTCCTACTGTATTCCCAATTATTTTTAATAAATCAATATTTTATTTAAATAATGTTGTTTTTTTTTTAGTATAATATGTGTAAGATACCATTACAAAAAAGGCTAAAGAAAAAAAACTAGTGGAAAATATACTAAGGTACAGTCCCTACGGCCGCTTAGAGAATGCATTCCTGACAGGTGGTCAACATAAAGGTATAACTTTAATGTGGCGAAGAATTAACTACAAATAAACTACTATGACTTAAGCTTTATAAACGACTACGACGAGTACCCGGCATGCGTTGCAATGCAATTTTTTGTACCTAGCACCTGCCTACTACCTACCTTCTACCTACCAACTACCTATCTATTTTTTTTGCTATAAACCTCACGGAGCCCGAGACCTTTCCAACGAATGCAAAACCGTGGAAATCGGTTCGTGCGTTCTGGAGTTATAGCGTCAGGAAGGAAAACCCGACTTATTTTTATATAGTAGATAATACCAACGATAATACCATTCCAAGCTAAAGCTTGATATATCATTATCAATTTATTCTCTTTGATCATTAGGCATGTTACAATAAATAATATGATAAAACAGTTTTTTATTTCCCCATACAAATCAAAACCAATAGGGCCTCGATTCAGCTGTTTTAGAGTTGCTTGAATTGACCGAAAGACCTGCCTCATTTGGTCATTTTTACGATGATTGGCATTCTGCTAACTGTCATTCCGATCATTTAGTGGTCATTACGATAATAATCTTCGAGAGTTCAATGAGATTTTATTGTAGGCTTCTCGGAATACGAAAATTAGGCCCAATGACAAGTACACTGACCGACCACTGACATGCATTTAAAACAGCTGAATCGAGGCCTATAGCACCTAGACTTTTTTATGGTTTTAAAAGTAGCTAAGACTTTAAAAAAAATTTTAGCTCTGTTCCTGATACCATGTATATTCATCTATTCAAATAACTGGGCCACTAGCCAAAATCCAATACAATAAAGTGCTTTAGTAATATTTCGCAACAGAAAATCAATAATTACTTAATTTGATATGCAGAGCAATTAACTACGCAATAATAAAACAAACATTCAATGATCAAGGTTTTATTTATATTTTATAAAAAAATTTGACCGAATTCAACTCTTGCACGGTTTTAGTATGTTTGTTACTCGATGTTTCTCGCCTTAGTTTTTTATGACATTTACTTACATTTTTATTTATGTAAATTGACATACCCATGATGACAACTAACCCATCAAAAAAGTATAAATAGGTAGGTACCTTTAGTAGTAGTAGTAGGTTAGTTACACCGTTTATAACTCATGAACGGGTGGACCGATTTTCATGATTCTTCGCCTCGAAAAACAGAATAACTATCAGAACATTGCAAATATACAAGAAATAGTATTGTGTTTGGAAACGCGGAACAAATTATGTGGGTGAAACTGCGTGACACAGCTAGCGTAGACTAAGAGTGTGACGTAAGTTTAACGTCATTCGCTGACACCTGTGACTATATGCTTTATGTAATCATATTGTTACCATCAGAGTATTTGCCTACGTAATAATAAAGTATGTTTCTTATATAAAGTTTATATATTTCGTCACAAAATGCACACACGTCAAACGTTATTTACATGTAATAATTTATGATAAAATTAAACTTTAATGAAGGTCAAAATAGTATTAATAATAGGTATTTCATCTCATTTTATTTAACTTTTACTTATTGTCTCACAAGTTTTATGTACTACAGACACCAGTATTTTATAAATCATGCAAAAATAAATCTGTAACGAATGTTTTCTAATGATGAGAAAAATTGATTATTTACAGTAAAAAAATATACTTGCAGAGGTTTTAACCCAAAAGTAAATTCGTAAATAAGTACAAAACTCTTTACGAAATGGAACTGGCAACAAAACCAATTCAAATTCCGTTGCCATGGCAACAACAAAACAACAAAAGACTGTTTGTACACATAAACAGTGGTTGTCATTGAAAACAACAGTTTCTAGTTGAACACTATAAATAAAATAATAACATGTCCGGTTTAAGTGGTTACGATGGTGAAGCCGTCGGCTTTGACTCCGTAACTCTTAATAAAAGAGAAGAAACTGACTCTTCAACTCAGACTACGAATTTCCATGAGCTCGGGGTCGGAACACAGACAGGCGGGCAGAAAGAAAGCGGGTCGCTAGCTACTCCGGAAGACTTGAACGCCCAAGATGATATCCTTAAGGAATACCCGCCTCCAGGTCTTAATGAATTCCTTAGAAAAGTCATGCCAACTATGCTGGAACAGTTAGACCAAAGCGACAGAGAACTGTTATACAATTCCTCAGATTCTGACGAAGAAGAAGTCCTTAATGCCAAGCTTTTCCAAGATATTAAACTAACAGATTTACCCGGTGTAGGTAGCGGGGATGAAACCCGCTGCGTCTTAGATATCTGCTGGAGCAGCGCTGGGAACTCTCTCGCTGTCTCCGTAGGACAGAGTCAACACGAGAAGTGGTGCACTGACGATGGATTAATCAGAATCTTCACCATCAAACGTACAGCGGGAGACACGTTCGTCAGGAGTTTAGATGTCACTGAGAAGAGCTGTATCAACAAAATTAAGTATCATCCCTCGGTGGCCGCATTACTCGCTTATGGTACAACTTCGGGTGAAGTTGTGTTATGCAATTTGAGGAATTTAGATGCAGTTTTGTTAACTTCGCCAGCCGGGTCTCACAGTTCGAAACGCGTGACTTGTCTGAAATGGGCCGACGCTTCTTTAGCCAACAGCTACCTTACCATGCATATAGTTAACACTGGGAAACGACGAGGGGCGTCAGACCACATTCTCCTCTCATCTGGCTGCGATGGCAGCTTAAACGTCTGGCAAGTGAACGCTAACCTCAAAATATTTGAGAACGTGATTTCGTACCATATAAACGGCTCTCGTAATGTGACTCCGGTTAATGTCAGCTGTTTCGACTTTATAAAGACGTATCCTTTGCGGCCGAGCGACCAGAAGGTCCCTGACGACGTCTTCGTAGTCGGGACGACGTCGGGGAAGCTGTACCTGTGCAAGACGAAGATCTACCAGCCGACTGTGAACAGCAAGATGGTGGACCCTGTGTATGAGATGCTGGAGGGCCACGCTACGTATGTGGTTGATGTGGCTTTCAGCTCACAAAAGCCGGGGGTGTTTGTGTCGGCGTCGGTTGAGTCGGAGTTAAGGGTTTATGATATTAATCAGACTAGCCCGTTGAAGGTGAGATGTTGTTTTATTTTTATGCAGTAACTACCTACTTAGGCTTCGCTTGTGTCTTTTCGTATTATAAACGGAGTGTTTGATTACTACATTCAGCTAAAAAGTTTACACGTTTAACGTGCATGTACAAAAGGCAATTAAATTCTAATATTTGTTCGAGTACTAAATACGCTACGCTAGAGGTCTTGGGTTCGATTCCCAAGTCGACCAAGGTGTTATTGGGTTTTCTATGAAATTCTCAGTAGCAGGTCGGAGTTTGGATTTGTGCCCGGTTAGTGGCAATAGGCTCGCCCCCTATTACATGGGACCTAAACATACCGGCGAACTGTGGGTGTACATTGGTACACCTCTGCCTAACCCTTCGGGGATACAGGCGTGATGGTATGTATGTTTTTTTATGAGTACTAAATAAAAACGTCTATTCCAATTTTCTAAATTGTTTTTCATAGAACTTGCACTCCTTTTTAAGTTGAATCAGTATGAATTGAGACTACTTTCATTCCAATTATTATTTTATTAGCAATCAGATTACCTACCTATTTTGATTACCAAGGTAATATAATATTATATTTGTTATTTTATCCTTTTGCAAAATAACGGTGGAATATTCTGCTAGATTTAATTAATTAATACTTCTACTTGTTTTTATAAACCATTTAGCGATCTTTCTTGTTAAAATTTTGCACATACCTTATATATAATTATATCTTTTATAACATAATGCCTGTCCCAGGTAATCTGCCTCGACATATCGATCTCGTGTCTCGCGTGGCTGCCGAACAACCCGTGCGTGGTGTTGCTGGGCGCGGCGCGGCCGGAGGGCCAGCTGCTGCGCGTGTACAACGTGTGCAGCGGCCGCGCCCTGCCAGTAGACGGGCTCACGGGGCCCGGCGGCTGCGTTACCGCCGTCACTGTTAATCAGAGCGGGTGCGTACACAATTTCCTAAGTAATTATATTAAATATTATACACTTCTCATCAAAAAAATCGAAACACCTCGCAGTTTATGATTTGATAAGGATTATCAGAAAAATGTGTATATTTAGGAATAAATGTAAAATGTCATTTAATAGTGAGTAGTATGAGGTTTTTAAATCCTAATGTTAATGTTCTAAATTCAAATTAAGTCTTCATAGGTTTCGTATTTTGTATAATGAGTAAAGTTTTTGAGACAAATGCGTATTTAGGGTTGGAGTACGTTTCACGTTTAAAAACTAAAAATTAGCGCTTGTCTTTAAACTTTTTGTTTCTTATTTCATTTACTGTGACTTTGGGACGTCTGAAAAAACTTTTTTTTCTAAAACATATGGATACTTCGCCCGCAGAAGCCGCCCAAGTGGTGGCATTGCTGGATTCTGGACTTAGTCAGCGTGTTGTGGCTGCAAGATTGCATCTAAGCTTATCATCTGTTCATAGAGTCTACAAACGCTATCGGGAGACTGGTTCGTTCACGCGCCGTTCAGGATCTGGCAGGAATCGGGTCACTTCTGAGCGAGATGATCGATTTATTGTAACAACTTCTTTACGAAATCGACGCCTTAACGCTTTTCAACTGCAGCAGCAGCTTCGCGTTGTACGAAGAGTAGCTGTAAGTGACTCTACAATAAGAAGAAGGTTGAAGGAACGCGGATTGGCACCGCATAAGCCAGCGAATGGGCCGAAATTAACTGCAGACCATCGAAGAGCGCGCCTTAACTTTGCACGCGAGCACCTAACTTGGTCATACCTTCAGTGGAGCAAAGTACTGTTTTCTGATGAGTGTAAAATTATGCTGTATGGTAACGACGGAAGGAACAAGGTCTACAGAAGAGATGGAGAACGCTTTGCACAATGCTGCATTGAAGAAAAGGTCAGCTATGGGGGCGGTTCGTGGACGGTTTGGGGAGGAATCAGCGCCGACGGTAAGACAGAACTTGCCTTTGTGTCTGGGCCACGGCTGCCTGCACTAAACTCTCATCGATACATCGAACAGTGTCTTGAACCTCATGTGATGCCCTATGCACATTTTATTGGCAACGACTTCATATTCATGCACGACAATCACACCGCTCACACTGCGGGCGTCGTACGAGATTATCTTACCGAAGTCGGTATCTCCATTATGGTATGGCCAGCAAGAAGCCCGGACATGAATCCCATTGAACATCTATGGGATGAATTAAAGAGACGAATTCGAGCAAGATATCCAGCCCCAGAAACACTTAGCCAGCTGCAAAATGCAATCCAAGAGGAATGGGATAATATACCACAACATGTGATCGTGACTCTCATCCGATCGATGAAGAACCGTATGGAAGCAGTAATAAGAGCTCGCGGAGGGAATACAAGTTATTAAATAAACGTTTCTTACATTTTTTTTTCATTTACGCGTGTTGTTTTACCCATTTCCTTCATATTCCATACAGGGTAAAAATTACTCATTATACAAAATACGAAACCTATGAAGACTTAATTTGAATTTAGAACATTAACATTAGGATTTAAAAACCTCATACTACTCACTATTAAATGACATTTTACATTTATTCCTAAATATACACATTTTTCTGATAATCCTTATCAAATCATAAACTGCGAGGTGTTTCGATTTTTTTGATGAGAAGTGTATAATATCCTGGAACAACTCACACACGGTCATCTGAGATACATATTATTGATAAATTACCCCAATTCGTAGACTTGCCCCAATTTGTAGACTACACAATTCGTAGACTTCACATAAGTCGTAGACTTTCCCCAATTCGTAAACTTTCCCCAATTCGTAGACCTTGCACAAGTCTTAGACTTTCCCCAATTTATGGACTTTCCCCAATTCGTAGACTTTCCCCAATTCGTAGACTTTCCCCAATTCGTAGACTTTCCCCAATTCGTAGACTTTCCCCAATTCGTAGTCTTTCCCCAATTCTTACACTTTCCCCAATTCGTAGACTTTCCCCAATTCGTAGTCTTCAAACAAGTCGTAGACTTTCCCCAATTCGTAGTCTTCACACAAGTCGTGGACATTCCCCAATTCGTAGACTTTTCCCAATTCGTTAACTTGATCCAATATGCAGACTACACAAGTCGTAGACTTTCCCCAATTCGTAGACTTTCCCCAATTCGTAGACTTTCCCCAATTAATAGACTTTCCCCAATTCGTAGACTTTACCCAATTCGTAGACTTTCCTCAATTCGTAGACTACACAAGTCGTAGACTTTTCCCCAATTCGAAGTCTTGACACAAGTTGTAGATCTTTCACAAGTCATGGACTTTCCCCAATTCGTCGACTTTTCCCAATTCGTAGAATTGCCCAAATTCGTAGACTTCACACAAGTCGTAGACTTCACACAAGTCGTGGACTTTCCCCAATTCGTAGACTTTCCCAATTCGTAGACTTTCCCAATTCGTAGACTTTCCCCAATTCGTAGACTTTCCCCAATTCGTAGACTTTCCCCAATTCGTAGACTTTCCCCTATTCGTAGACTTTCCCCAATATGTAGACTACACAAGTCGTAGACTTTCACCAATTCGTAGACATTCCCAATTCGAAGACTTTCCCCAATTCGTAGACTTCACACAAGTCGAAGACTTCGCACAAGTCGTAGACTTTACCCAATTCGTACTTTCCCCAATTCGTAGACTTCACACAAGTCGAAGACTACACACAAGTCGTAGACTTTCCCCTATTCGTAGACTTTCCCCAATTCATACTTTCCCCAATTCGTAGACTTTCCCCAATATGTAGACTACACAAGTCGTAGACTTTCCCCAATTCGTAGACTTTCCCCAATTCGTAGACTTTCCCAATTCGTAGACTTTCCCCAATTCGTAGACTTCCCCAATTCGTACTTTCCCCAATTCGTAGACTTTCCCAATTCGTACTTTCCCCAATTCGTAGACTTCACACAAGTCGAAGACTTCACACAAGTCGTTGACTTCACACAAGTCGTAGACTTTACACAAGTCGTTGACTTTCCCCAATTCGTAGACTTTCCCCAATTCGTAGACCTTACACAAGTCATAGACTTTCCCCAATTCGTGGACTTTCCCCAATTCGTGGACTTTCCCCAATTCGTAGACTTCCCCAATTCGTACTTTCCCCAATTCGTAGACTTCACACAAGTCGAAGACTTCGCACAAGTCCTAGACTTTACCCAATTCGTACTTTCCCCATTTCGTAGACTTCACACAAGTCGTAGACTTTCTCCTATTCGTAGACTTTCCCCAATTCGTACTTTTCCCAATTCGTAGACTTCACACAAGTCGAAGACTTCACACAAGTCGTAGACTTTCCCCAATTCGTATACTTTCCCCAATTCGTAGACCTTGCACAAGTCGTAGACTTTCCCCAATTCATGGACTTTACGCAAGTCGTAGTCTTTCCCCAATTCGTAGACTTTCCCCAATTTGTAGACTTTCCCCAATTTGTAGACTTTCCCCAATTCGTAGACTTTTCCCAATTCGTAGACTTCACACAAGTCGTGGACTTTCCCCAATTCGTAGACTTTTCCCAATTCGTAAACTTGATCCAATATGCAGACTACACAAGTCGTAGACTTTCCCCAATTCGTAAACTTTCCCCAATGCATGGACTTAACGCAAGTCGTAGACTTTCCCCAATTCGTAGACTTTCCCCAATTCTTACACTTTTCCCAATTCGTAGACTTTCCCCAATTCGTAGTCTTCAAACAAGTCGTGGACTTTCTCCAATTCGTAGACTTTCCCCAATTCATGGACTTAACGCAAGTCGTAGACTTTCCCCAATTCGTAGACTTTCCCCAATTCTTACACTTTTCCCAATTCGTAGACTTTCCCCAATTCGTAGTCTTCAAACAAGTCGTGGACTTTCTCCAATTCGTAGACTTTTCCCAATTCGTAAACTTGATCCAATATGCAGACTACACAAGTCGTAGACTTTCCCCAATTCGTAAACTTTCCCCAATTCATGGACTTTACGCAAGTCGTAGACTTTCCCCAATTCATGGACTTAACGCAAGTCGTAGACTTTCCCCAATTCGTAGACTTTCCCCAATTCGTAGACTTTTCCCAATTCGTAAACTTGATCCAATATGCAGACTACACAAGTCGTAGACTTTCCCCAATTCGTAGACTTTCCCCAATTCGTAGACTACACAAGTCGTAGACTTTTTCCCAATTCGAAGTCTTGACACAAGTCGTAGTTCTTTCACAAGTCATAGACTTTCCCCAATTCGTCGACTTTTCCCAATTCGTTGAATTGCCCAAATTCGTAGACTTCACACAAGTCGTAGACTTCACACAAGTCGTGGACTTTCCCCAATTCGTAGACTTTCCCAATTCATAGACTTTCCCCAATTCGTAGACCTTACACAAGTCATAGACTTTCCCCAATTCGTGGACTTTCCCCAATTCGTAGACTTTCCCCAATTCGTAGACTTTCCCCAATTCGTAGATTTCCCCAATTCGAACTTTCCCCAATTCGTAGACTTCACACAAGTCGAAGACTTCACACAAGTCGTTGACTTTCCCCTATTCGTAGACTTTCCCCAATTCGTAGTCTTTCCCCAATTCTTACACTTTCCCCAATTCGTAGACTTTCCCCAATTCGTAGACTTTCCCCAATTCGTACTTTTCCCAATTCGTAGACTTCACACAAGTCGAAGACTTCACACAAGTCGTAGACTTTCCCCAATTCGTAAACTTTCCCCAATTCGTAGACCTTACACAAGTAATAGACTTTCCCCAATTCGTAGACTTGCCACAATTCGTAGACTTCACACAAGTCGTAGACTTTCCCCAATTCGTAGACTTCACACAAGTCGTAGACTTTCCCCTATTCGTAGACTTTCCCCAATTCTTACACTTTCCCCAATTCGTAGACTTTTCCCAATTCGTACTTTTCCCAATTCGTAGACTTCACACAAGTCGAAGACTTCACACAAGTCGTAGACTTTCCCCAATTCGTAAACTTTCCACAATTCGTAGACCTTGCACAAGTCGTAGACTTTCCCCAATTCATATTCGTAGACTTTGCCTTATTCTTATACTTTCCCCAATTCGTAGTCTTTACACAAGTCGTAGATTTTCCCCAATTCGTAGACCTTACACAAGTAATAGACTTTCCCCAATTCGTAGACTTGCCCCAATTCGTAGACTTTTCCCAATTCGTAGACTTTTCTCAATTCGTAGACTTTTCCCAATTCGTAGACTTTCCCCAATTCGTAGCCTTTCCCCAATTCGTAGACCTTTCCCAATTCGTAGACTTCACACAAGTCGAAGACTTCACACAAGTCGTAGACTTTCCCCAATTCGTAGACTTCACACAAGTCGTAGACTTTTCGTAGACTTCACACAAGTCGTAGACTTTCCCCAATTCGTAGACTTCACACAAGTCGAAGACTTCACACTAGTCGTAGACTTTCCCCAATTCGTAGACTTTCCCCAATTCGTAGACTTTGCCTTATTCTTATACTTTCCCCAATTCGTAGTCTTTACACAAGTCGTAGATTTTCCCCAATTCGTAGACCTTACACAAGTAATAGACTTTCCCCAATTCGTAGACTTGCCCCAATTCGTAGACTTTTCCCAATTCGTAGACTTTCCCCAATTCGTAGACTTTACACAAGTCGTAGATTTTCCCAATTCGTAGACTTTCCCCAATTCGTAGACTTCACCACACAAGTCGTAGACTTAAGCCAAACCGAAAAGTTTTCATGTTTTTTGTTACGGATCCCCCATTTGTAGCAGTTTCCAATTTGTAGTCTTTTCCCAATTCGTAGACTTTCACCAAATTGAAAAGTTTTCATGATTCATGTTACGAATTTCATCAATAAATTAATCAATAAATCTCTATACAGATTTATATCATAATCTTAATTATAATGTTTCTTGTTTTCAGTGTGTGTCGCATAGCCGCGGGTGACGGTGACAGCAACGTCCACATTTGGGAGCTGCCCTCGCGCCGCATACGACTCACGCCAGAAGACCTAGACTTTTAGTAGACTAATACATGTGACTATAATCCGGCCGCTGAGAGACTGCGGTCTTGACACATGTCAGTAGGTCTTGATTTGTATGGGGAAATAAAAAACCGTGTGATATTCCCTGGCATAATGATATTATTCGTTTATAGGACAAATAAGTTATAGTCATTTATTTGTAGTAAGGTACTACAAATAAATGACCTGTTGACCACGACCTGCAAGGAACGCAGTCTCTCAGCGGCCGGATAATATTTAGGCTAATTAACTTGGTAATTATCTTCAAAGATTATTCATATTATATTATTACGTTAATAATAGTCATTGTAAGATTATTTTAACATAACCCCAAAAGTTACCCCGATTAGGAAACCAAGAAATAAGCATTGCAGAATTTACCTTACTATCCAGTAAAAAGGAACGTAAATATAGTATTTGTGAAAAACAAGATGGCTTCCATGAATGAAAGCGGCAAAAATATTTGCTGTCAAAATATTCAATTTTAAATTGAAATAATTCCTTTTCTTGGTTATCTATCGGGGTCCTATGATTGTAGCGAATTAATTATGGTATTTTTCATAGTTTTAACATTATAATGTATTATTATTTATTTAAAAGTGCAATGGAGAATGTTGTTTAGGTATTTACAGTTATAAACGCATCAACACGGGCCAGAAGAAAAAAGCAAGCCCCATGTTTTCAAAGATGAAGCATTTTTTACTTTTATGCATGAAAGATAAATTTTGCGAACACTTAAGTACCTACAACTATACTAAAATTAAAACTTAAGTAAATAAATAAAACTGACACGCGTCAAAAAATTCATCGTCATCCTTGTCAATGGCGGGAAACGTGCCCAGAAGGCTGGCAGCATTGCCACGTTGAATGGCTATGCCGATTCTCTGTGCAAGGAACAAATCAGCCCTCTGATCACGAGTAGAATTTTGCGTATATTTCAATGATAAAATATTAATTATATTAATGGATCAATGGATTCTTTCAACTTTTTTCTCAGGCCCATGCTTGATCATCTTAATATTCAGCCTTGTCACGTGACATTGTTAATAATTAGACAAGCATTCTCCAATTTAAGTTATTATTAAAATATTAAATAAAACATAGTTACGACTTCATTTCTTTATTTCATTTAAAAATTACAATATCTAAGGAATCATTTTGACTGTCGAGAAGATATCTGGTCTCGTTCTAGATCGATCTAGACTGCATGTTTATATGCATCTCCAACTGAAATCAAAAGAAAAATAATTATTTAAACAAGTTTTTAAATTATGTAGGATTACACTACTAGCTAAGACAAATCAAACAGCAAACACGATGGGATTGCGTTGTGTCGTTACAGAGATCTTATGGCCACTTTCTGGTTACAACATACCAGCTCAAAAGTGAACAAACACAGTTTGTCAATGAAGAGCTTGTAAGAACAGTGAAAGGATAAAAACTGTTACAATCGGGTGAATATCAGAATACAACTTTTGTATAAATTAAACTTAAAACAAATTGTTTTTTTTTTATTTAATTCCGAACTTTTTCATATTTATTCACCTTTTAAACCTTCCCTGGGCAAATATTTTAATACCAAAATTAGCCAAATCGGTGTAGCCGTGTTCAAGTTTTAGCGAGACTAACGAACAGCAATTCATTTTTATATAATACTAGCTGTGCCCCGCGGTTTTACCCGCGTGAATGAAAATTCATACACTATCTTTATAAATTATAGCTTATGTGTTATTCCGATGTATAAGCTACATTATTGAAAAGTTTCATTAAAATCCATTCAGTAGTATTTGCGTGAAAGAGTAACAAACATCCACACATCCATTCTCACAAACTTTCACATTTATAATATTAGTAAGGATATATAGATGATGATGATATGTATGAGTCTGTACCTGTCACTGCTTGGCGCGGCGCGAGGGCTCGGTGGCGGTGGGCGGCGGCGGCGGGCCCTTCTTGTCGAGCTCCTCCAGGTACAGCGAGATGATCTGCTGCCGCTCCTCCGCTATGTGCTCCAGCGCCGTGTACCTGCACACACAAATATATCATTAAAAAATCCTTCAAAATCAGCAAAATAACATACCATCACGCCTGTATCCCCGAAGGGTTAGGCAGAGGTGCACCAATGTACACCCACAGTTCGCCGGTATGTTTAGGTCCCATGTAATAGGGGGCGAGCCTATTGCCACTAACCGGGCACAAATCCAAACTCCGACCTGCTACTGAGAATTTCATAGAAAAACCCAATAACACCTTGGTCGACTTGGAAATCGGACCCAAGACCTCTAACGTAGCAGTCGCGCTTAGAACCACTAGGCCAACGAGGCAGTTCATCAGCAAAATAATTACAGAAAAAAATGTTTTCGTGATCGTGACGTGGTCGAGTGGCGTACACACTGGTTTCCAGTGTGTCGCTAGCTCTGAAGTCTCGGGTTCGATCCCCGAACAGGACTTTTCTATATTGTCGGGTCTGTGTGTTGTGTTTGTTTTCTGAGATAAACGCGGATATTAGACATAATAAAGTTTAGATTTATTTAAAATTTTAGTTCACGACGGTTCGACACCTTTGTAGGTGTCATGGTCACGGGCAAAGTCTGCCCATGAAAATCTAAAATAAACCGCGACATAATCCGTAAAATCTAGTTTACAAATGCTTTAGTTACTTTGGAATGAGAAATAATTACATGTAGGGGACGCTACCTTACTAAGTTATACTCTCAAACAGCTTAATAGGCTAAGGTACTTTTCGGAGCACGGAGGGTTCTCGGTATGTTATAAATGGTCACGCCCGGCCATCCACGGACCAAGCGCGGCAACCGCGGTTTCACGGTACAGTTGGCCTCAAGCCCCTCTCATTTCTGAGGAAAGGGGAGCGGAGAGACTTTTGAAAATTCCGTTTTTGAAGAAAGTATTGCTGTCGCTCTAATTCCCCCCCGCCCTCTAATTCGTGCGATAAGGACAACTGCAGCTCAGACCGAAAAATCGAGGTTTGGCTCTTGTCTATTTTCTCCCCCAATTCTTAACCAATTTTAAAGATATTTCATATACTGCTTAAGAAAAGAATAATCTGTGCCTCTATATGTTCCTTTTTTCAATAATCGTTGCCAAATTTGAAAAAAAAAACGCCTCTGAAAACTGCGGTCAAAATCGGCACTTTTTATAAGGTTCTAGTTTCGTTAAATATAACTTATTTTAAAAAAGGAAAAAATAGGGGCATAGATCTACTTCACATTTATATTACTGCAAAAAATCATAGCCCTAAGTTCAGAAACCAGCGAAAAAACAGACGAGAACGTTTGTATGGAGAAAAGTCCACTCCCCTTTCCTCTTAATAAACGTTAGAGTAATTGATGTATGGTCTGACCTGGCGTCGTGCTTGAGCGCGTCGAGCACGTGCTGCAGCGCGTGGGGGTTGTCGCGCACGGCGGCGAGGCTGCGGTGCGTGATGGAGCGCGTCTCCAGCAGCAGCTGCCGCATCGCCGTCTTCGCCGCCGACTGCTTGTCGCGCTGGTAGTCGCGGAACTCGCGCTCCATCTGTGTGTCATATATAGAAATGAGAAATTTGGTAGGAATCGTTTAAGGAACAAATAAGGGACTTCAGTCAGCGCGCTAGTGACGTCTCGCCAGTAGTCTCGGATCTCGCGTTCCATCAGAATATAATGTATTATATGTATGACATGGCGGAATACGATATTGATATTCATATGATAAAAAGTGAAAAAATATGCATAAAGGGATTTTAAGACAGTTTTAGTCAGTGCGCTAGTGTGCAGTGTGCTGACGTCGCGCTGGTGATCGCGGAACTCGCGCTCCATTTGTTGAGGGTAAATAGTAGTAAGAAATACGGTCCGAATTAATGGTTATTAGTCACTTTTCGTCAGCGCGCTAGTGACGTCGCGGAACTCGCGCTCCATCTGAACATCAATACTTAGTAGTAAGAAATACGGTAGAAATTTATGGATATTAGTCACTTTTCGTCAGCGCGCTAGTAACTTCGCGCTGGTAGTCTGCGAATTTTTGGTCAAAACATATTTTTTTTTATACGATAGTACGGAATACTGTCAATACCGATGGATATGACATGAAATGAAATAGAAGATAAAATAACCAGATTTTACAATAAACGGGTTATAGTCAGTTTTAATCAGCGCGCCAGTGCGCAGTGCACGTCACGCCGGCTAGCCAGCGCGCTAGTGTGCTGCGTGTACATACCTGCGACGCGCTGCCGTACACAGGCGCGGTGGGCTCGTCAGCCAGCATGGCCTTCACGTCGCGCCAGTGCGCCGTGCACGTCACGCCGGCTAGCCAGCGCGCTAGTGTGCTGCGTGTACATACCTGCGACGCGCTGCCGTACACAGGCGCGGTGGGCTCGTCAGCCAGCATGGCCTTCACGTCGCGCCAGTGCGCCGTGCACGTCACGCCGGCTAGCCAGCGCGCTAGTGTGCTGCGTGTACATACCTGCGACGCGCTGCCGTACACAGGCGCGGTGGGCTCGTCAGCCAGCATGGCCTTCACGTCGCGCCAGTGCGCCGTGCACGTCACGCCGGCTAGCCAGCGCGCTAGTGTGCTGCGTGTACATACCTGCGACGCGCTGCCGTACACAGGCGCGGTGGGCTCGTCAGCCAGCATGGCCTTCACGTCGCGCCAGTGCGCCGTGCACGTCACGCCGGCTAGCCAGCGCGCTAGTGTGCTGCGTGTACATACCTGCGACGCGCTGCCGTACACAGGCGCGGTGGGCTCGTCAGCCAGCATGGCCTTCACGTCGCGCCAGTGCGCCGTGCACGTCACGCCGGCTAGCCAGCGCGCTAGTGTGCTGCGTGTACATACCTGCGACGCGCTGCCGTACACAGGCGCGGTGGGCTCGTCAGCCAGCATGGCCTTCACGTCGCGCCAGTGCGCCGTGCACGTCACGCCGGCTAGCCAGCGCGCTAGTGTGCTGCGTGTACATACCTGCGACGCGCTGCCGTACACAGGCGCGGTGGGCTCGTCAGCCAGCATGGCCTTCACGTCGCGCCAGTGCGCCGTGCACGTCACGCCGGCTAGCCAGCGCGCTAGTGTGCTGCGTGTACATACCTGCGACGCGCTGCCGTACACAGGCGCGGTGGGCTCGTCAGCCAGCATGGCCTTCACGTCGCGCCAGTGCGCCGTGCACGTCACGCCGGCTAGCCAGCGCGCTAGTGTGCTGCGTGTACATACCTGCGACGCGCTGCCGTACACAGGCGCGGTGGGCTCGTCAGCCAGCATGGCCTTCACGTCGCGCCAGTGCGCCGTGCACGTCACGCCGGCTAGCCAGCGCGCTAGTGTGCTGCGTGTACATACCTGCGACGCGCTGCCGTACACAGGCGCGGTGGGCTCGTCAGCCAGCATGGCCTTCACGTCGCGCCAGTGCGCCGTGCACGTCACGCCGGCTAGCCAGCGCGCTAGTGTGCTGCGTGTACATACCTGCGACGCGCTGCCGTACACAGGCGCGGTGGGCTCGTCAGCCAGCATGGCCTTCACGTCGCGCCAGTGCGCCGTGCACGTCACGCCGGCTAGCCAGCGCGCTAGTGTGCTGCGTGTACATACCTGCGACGCGCTGCCGTACACAGGCGCGGTGGGCTCGTCAGCCAGCATGGCCTTCACGTCGCGCCAGTGCGCCGTGCACGTCACGCCGGCTAGCCAGCGCGCTAGTGTGCTGCGTGTACATACCTGCGACGCGCTGCCGTACACAGGCGCGGTGGGCTCGTCAGCCAGCATGGCCTTCACGTCGCGCCAGTGCGCCGTGCACGTCACGCCGGCTAGCCAGCGCGCTAGTGTGCTGCGTGTACATACCTGCGACGCGCTGCCGTACACAGGCGCGGTGGGCTCGTCAGCCAGCATGGCCTTCACGTCGCGCCAGTGCGCCGTGCACGTCACGCCGGCTAGCCAGCGCGCTAGTGTGCTGCGTGTACATACCTGCGACGCGCTGCCGTACACAGGCGCGGTGGGCTCGTCAGCCAGCATGGCCTTCACGTCGCGCCAGTGCGCCGTGCACGTCACGCCGGCTAGCCAGCGCGCTAGTGTGCTGCGTGTACATACCTGCGACGCGCTGCCGTACACAGGCGCGGTGGGCTCGTCAGCCAGCATGGCCTTCACGTCGCGCCAGTGCGCCGTGCACGTCACGCCGGCTAGCCAGCGCGCTAGTGTGCTGCGTGTACATACCTGCGACGCGCTGCCGTACACAGGCGCGGTGGGCTCGTCAGCCAGCATGGCCTTCACGTCGCGCCAGTGCGCCGTGCACGTCACGCCGGCTAGCCAGCGCGCTAGTGTGCTGCGTGTACATACCTGCGACGCGCTGCCGTACACAGGCGCGGTGGGCTCGTCAGCCAGCATGGCCTTCACGTCGCGCCAGTGCGCCGTGCACGTCACGCCGGCTAGCCAGCGCGCTAGTGTGCTGCGTGTACATACCTGCGACGCGCTGCCGTACACAGGCGCGGTGGGCTCGTCAGCCAGCATGGCCTTCACGTCGCGCCAGTGCGCCGTGCACGTCACGCCGGCTAGCCAGCGCGCTAGTGTGCTGCGTGTACATACCTGCGACGCGCTGCCGTACACAGGCGCGGTGGGCTCGTCAGCCAGCATGGCCTTCACGTCGCGCCAGTGCGCCGTGCACGTCACGCCGGCTAGCCAGCGCGCTAGTGTGCTGCGTGTACATACCTGCGACGCGCTGCCGTACACAGGCGCGGTGGGCTCGTCAGCCAGCATGGCCTTCACGTCGCGCCAGTGCGCCGTGCACGTCACGCCGGCTAGCCAGCGCGCTAGTGTGCTGCGTGTACATACCTGCGACGCGCTGCCGTACACAGGCGCGGTGGGCTCGTCAGCCAGCATGGCCTTCACGTCGCGCCAGTGCGCCGTGCACGTCACGCCGGCTAGCCAGCGCGCTAGTGTGCTGCGTGTACATACCTGCGACGCGCTGCCGTACACAGGCGCGGTGGGCTCGTCAGCCAGCATGGCCTTCACGTCGCGCCAGTGCGCCGTGCACGTCACGCCGGCTAGCCAGCGCGCTAGTGTGCTGCGTGTACATACCTGCGACGCGCTGCCGTACACAGGCGCGGTGGGCTCGTCAGCCAGCATGGCCTTCACGTCGCGCCAGTGCGCCGTGCACGTCACGCCGGCTAGCCAGCGCGCTAGTGTGCTGCGTGTACATACCTGCGACGCGCTGCCGTACACAGGCGCGGTGGGCTCGTCAGCCAGCATGGCCTTCACGTCGCGCCAGTGCGCCGTGCACGTCACGCCGGCTAGCCAGCGCGCTAGTGTGCTGCGTGTACATACCTGCGACGCGCTGCCGTACACAGGCGCGGTGGGCTCGTCAGCCAGCATGGCCTTCACGTCGCGCCAGTGCGCCGTGCACGTCACGCCGGCTAGCCAGCGCGCTAGTGTGCTGCGTGTACATACCTGCGACGCGCTGCCGTACACAGGCGCGGTGGGCTCGTCAGCCAGCATGGCCTTCACGTCGCGCCAGTGCGCCGTGCACGTCACGCCGGCTAGCCAGCGCGCTAGTGTGCTGCGTGTACATACCTGCGACGCGCTGCCGTACACAGGCGCGGTGGGCTCGTCAGCCAGCATGGCCTTCACGTCGCGCCAGTGCGCCGTGCACGTCACGCCGGCTAGCCAGCGCGCTAGTGTGCTGCGTGTACATACCTGCGACGCGCTGCCGTACACAGGCGCGGTGGGCTCGTCAGCCAGCATGGCCTTCACGTCGCGCCAGTGCGCCGTGCACGTCACGCCGGCTAGCCAGCGCGCTAGTGTGCTGCGTGTACATACCTGCGACGCGCTGCCGTACACAGGCGCGGTGGGCTCGTCAGCCAGCATGGCCTTCACGTCGCGCCAGTGCGCCGTGCACGTCACGCCGGCTAGCCAGCGCGCTAGTGTGCTGCGTGTACATACCTGCGACGCGCTGCCGTACACAGGCGCGGTGGGCTCGTCAGCCAGCATGGCCTTCACGTCGCGCCAGTGCGCCGTGCACGTCACGCCGGCTAGCCAGCGCGCTAGTGTGCTGCGTGTACATACCTGCGACGCGCTGCCGTACACAGGCGCGGTGGGCTCGTCAGCCAGCATGGCCTTCACGTCGCGCCAGTGCGCCGTGCACGTCACGCCGGCTAGCCAGCGCGCTAGTGTGCTGCGTGTACATACCTGCGACGCGCTGCCGTACACAGGCGCGGTGGGCTCGTCAGCCAGCATGGCCTTCACGTCGCGCCAGTGCGCCGTGCACGTCACGCCGGCTAGCCAGCGCGCTAGTGTGCTGCGTGTACATACCTGCGACGCGCTGCCGTACACAGGCGCGGTGGGCTCGTCAGCCAGCATGGCCTTCACGTCGCGCCAGTGCGCCGTGCACGTCACGCCGGCTAGCCAGCGCGCTAGTGTGCTGCGTGTACATACCTGCGACGCGCTGCCGTACACAGGCGCGGTGGGCTCGTCAGCCAGCATGGCCTTCACGTCGCGCCAGTGCGCCGTGCACGTCACGCCGGCTAGCCAGCGCGCTAGTGTGCTGCGTGTACATACCTGCGACGCGCTGCCGTACACAGGCGCGGTGGGCTCGTCAGCCAGCATGGCCTTCACGTCGCGCCAGTGCGCCGTGCACGTCACGCCGGCTAGCCAGCGCGCTAGTGTGCTGCGTGTACATACCTGCGACGCGCTGCCGTACACAGGCGCGGTGGGCTCGTCAGCCAGCATGGCCTTCACGTCGCGCCAGTGCGCCGTGCACGTCACGCCGGCTAGCCAGCGCGCTAGTGTGCTGCGTGTACATACCTGCGACGCGCTGCCGTACACAGGCGCGGTGGGCTCGTCAGCCAGCATGGCCTTCACGTCGCGCCAGTGCGCCGTGCACGTCACGCCGGCTAGCCAGCGCGCTAGTGTGCTGCGTGTACATACCTGCGACGCGCTGCCGTACACAGGCGCGGTGGGCTCGTCAGCCAGCATGGCCTTCACGTCGCGCCAGTGCGCCGTGCACGTCACGCCGGCTAGCCAGCGCGCTAGTGTGCTGCGTGTACATACCTGCGACGCGCTGCCGTACACAGGCGCGGTGGGCTCGTCAGCCAGCATGGCCTTCACGTCGCGCCAGTGCGCCGTGCACGTCACGCCGGCTAGCCAGCGCGCTAGTGTGCTGCGTGTACATACCTGCGACGCGCTGCCGTACACAGGCGCGGTGGGCTCGTCAGCCAGCATGGCCTTCACGTCGCGCCAGTGCGCCGTGCACGTCACGCCGGCTAGCCAGCGCGCTAGTGTGCTGCGTGTACATACCTGCGACGCGCTGCCGTACACAGGCGCGGTGGGCTCGTCAGCCAGCATGGCCTTCACGTCGCGCCAGTGCGCCGTGCACGTCACGCCGGCTAGCCAGCGCGCTAGTGTGCTGCGTGTACATACCTGCGACGCGCTGCCGTACACAGGCGCGGTGGGCTCGTCAGCCAGCATGGCCTTCACGTCGCGCCAGTGCGCCGTGCACGTCACGCCGGCTAGCCAGCGCGCTAGTGTGCTGCGTGTACATACCTGCGACGCGCTGCCGTACACAGGCGCGGTGGGCTCGTCAGCCAGCATGGCCTTCACGTCGCGCCAGTGCGCCGTGCACGTCACGCCGGCTAGCCAGCGCGCTAGTGTGCTGCGTGTACATACCTGCGACGCGCTGCCGTACACAGGCGCGGTGGGCTCGTCAGCCAGCATGGCCTTCACGTCGCGCCAGTGCGCCGTGCACGTCACGCCGGCTAGCCAGCGCGCTAGTGTGCTGCGTGTACATACCTGCGACGCGCTGCCGTACACAGGCGCGGTGGGCTCGTCAGCCAGCATGGCCTTCACGTCGCGCCAGTGCGCCGTGCACGTCACGCCGGCTAGCCAGCGCGCTAGTGTGCTGCGTGTACATACCTGCGACGCGCTGCCGTACACAGGCGCGGTGGGCTCGTCAGCCAGCATGGCCTTCACGTCGCGCCAGTGCGCCGTGCACGTCACGCCGGCTAGCCAGCGCGCTAGTGTGCTGCGTGTACATACCTGCGACGCGCTGCCGTACACAGGCGCGGTGGGCTCGTCAGCCAGCATGGCCTTCACGTCGCGCCAGTGCGCCGTGCACGTCACGCCGGCTAGCCAGCGCGCTAGTGTGCTGCGTGTACATACCTGCGACGCGCTGCCGTACACAGGCGCGGTGGGCTCGTCAGCCAGCATGGCCTTCACGTCGCGCCAGTGCGCCGTGCACGTCACGCCGCGCTCGCTCAGTAGCGCACGGAGCTTGTCTCGCCGCCTTGTAGCCAGCGCGCTAGTGTGTTGCATGAATAGACGCTCCTGCAAAGGAATAGAAATTGTAGCATAGCCAGTGACTAGCTCCGATCACCTCCTAAAAGTATACTATAATTGAAAACTCACAAATGCAAAAAGCACTGACTACAATTAAATTTTTATGGGGACACTTCTGAGACCATATCGACGACAAAAAGATTTTTTGAAATCTTTCCTGATCCTGAAAGGCATACTATGTCAAGATAGTGTTCTATTATCTACTGCCTACCTTGTCATCCTTAGTGAGTAGTTCTGCTAGGCTATATCTGTGGTCCTTCTTTAGCTGTTTTTTCGCGTCCCGCCACGATAGGTCTGGGTTTCTTACTAAATCTGCTAGGAGTGCGTTGAAATGCTGTAAAGAAAATAAAACATATAGCGAAGTACTTAGGTGAGACATCAAAAAGTGACGTATATATTTCAAAAATACTTTATACTGAGTAGCCCGCGGGGTTCGTCACGCTGTCTTGTAGCCAGCGCGCTAGTATGTTGCATGGACGTATTAGCGCGCTGGCTGCTTTTATATGTTCCCTATGGAAGATAGACTCTATTGTCTACCTGTCCGTGTAAGATTTGAAACATGTAACTATGGGGTACTCGGATAACATTTAGACATTTAAGTAGGAGCTTCTCTTTCACTACTTATCCAACCAAACTTACTTACTTAACCAACTCATTTTGAGCTGAAATTTTGTAAACTGACTCTATTGCAGATGCACTCTTCACCCCTTTCGGATGGATATACCCTTTCGGTGACACCCTGTGTGTAAGGAGTAACTTCCTTACTCCTTGATGGAGGCCTGCGCGCGCACCTCCTTCTCCTAGGAGTAAGGTCCTCACCTGAACAGCCTCGTCCCTCTTATGGTACTCTCTCTCCTTGTCCCTGTCGCGCAGGCTGGTGGCGAGCGCCTTCTGCACCTCTCGCTCCCGCTCCTTGATGGAGGCCTGCGCGCGCGCCTCCTTCTCCTTCGCCAGCGCGTCGCCGTCGCTGGTCTCCGGCTCCGAGGGGGCTGGCTCCTCTGGCTCCGGCTCTTGGGCTGGTTCCTGCTGAAGAGACGAAGAATGAACTATATAGAAACGACTGCAACAGTCGAGTGGAAGAGGTCACACTAAATTGCCAATTTTTTCCTCGATGAAAGATTTCGTCCAAATAACAATAGATGTACTAAAAAGCAGTTCTAGTTTTCGACAGTATGACGAGGCCCTGATTATAAGTACAGAAGAAATTGTTCTCCCCGTCCCTCGACCTAGCTGGCCCGAGCTGACCAAACTAACAATAAAAATATGTCGCTACATAATAAATTCTAAGATCCAATCCTCTCTCTGTTATGAACTACGTGCTTTACTGAGCCTAATTTTCGTATCCAGAAAATTTTAGTTTAATGACAAATGTACACCTACTTGCCACTGTTGTCATTGTAGGATTGCAAGTGACTGTTCTTATCTGAATACGAAAATTAGGCACAATAACAAGTACACTGGAACGTTTATTAACCCGCCACTCACTGACTTAAAATAGCGGCATCGGGCCCCTGGTAAACAGCAACAAACTTTTCTTATAAGTAATTGTAGTGGATTTATACCACCCACATACAAAAGAACACAAAGTGAACCGCATTAATATAATGAACTAGCTGTGCCCCACGGTTTCACCTGCGTGAATACGTAGGTCCCTTCCCGGTGCCTTTGTATTATTAGGGGTGGAGATGAATCCAACAAATCACTATCGTAACATAAGTCAGGATTACTTAATTTGGTGGTTGAGTATTCTTCAATTTCATATTTTTCAGCGCAATTTTGCAAACTTTTTCTTTCTGAACCTTCTCCTAACAATAACAAACACAACAAAAAAGAATTAGCGAAATCGGTCCAGCCGTTCACGCGTGATGCCGTGACCAAGGGAAATAGGGATTCATTTTTATAATTATATAGATGATGAATTGGGGAGACAATTATAACTTGCTGACACTCGGCCCGTCTGACTTTATCTGTTTCTAAACAAAGTCGGGTCTGCACTATGGTAACGAGATATACATACATATAAACACGCCTCTTTCCCGTAGGGATAGGCAGAGCTGGAGCTGCGCTGAGAATGCTTATTTATCGATCCCGCGGCTCCAGCAAAGGCGAGAACGGTACCGGGGTGTTCTTGGTCAGTTCAAGTCCGACATATCCCCACGTCGTGCCCTTGACGTGGGTTGAAGACATTAGATTTTCACCCGGCATAAAAAGGGTAGGCAGAGACCACTTCTTTCCACTTGCTATGATCCTTGCATACTTGTTTCGCTTCGTCCACTTTCATTATTCCCTTCATACACGCTCTTCGGTTTAGGGTACTCTTGACCTGGCCTTTTTCCAAGACGTCTCCGATTTGGTCTCGAAACGTCCGCCTAGGTCTACCCCTTCCAACACTTAAATTCACACTCGCCTTACACACTTTTTTTGTCAACCGTTCTTCATTAATTCTCTCGACATGGCCAAACCATCTTAGCATACCTTTCTCAATTTCTGTCACTACATTTTCCTTCAGACCACAACGTTTTTTTTTTACCAGACAACTGATAAATATACTTATATAATTCAACATAATACACCCTGAAACATAACAAATGCTTGGCTCCAATTATTTACAATAAGTTACCAAAGAGCTGGAAAGAGCTTCCAATATTTTTTTTAAAAAAAGACTCCGAAGCTTTTTAGTGGTGAAAGCATATTATAATATAAGCGAGTACCTATACTTATTGAAAAACGATTAGTTAAGTTAGAAGAATGTTTTTTTTTGTTTGTGTATTGTTTTTTGCTTGTATTTTCTAGTTGTAAGTTGAATGTTAAATCATTGGTTCAACTATCGCGATTTTTTGTCATCATTTACTCTTACCAATGTTTGCAAAATAAAATTATCTTTTCTTATCACACGAAGATTTGTGTTGGGTGGGAATCGAACCAACGACCTCAGGTTTAGCAGTCAGGGCCACTACACAGGCCAGTCAACAATCACCCGGTTTGATTGTTCAACTGTTCTCAAGGTAGACGGTACAGCGCCTGCGGTGCTTATAATTTTTTTTTAATTATAAATACTTGTCCTAGGCCGCGAGGAAGATGGAAAATAGTTTATAATAAATATAATATAATCCAGCCTATAAACGTCCCACTACTGGGCACAGGCGTCTTCCCATATAGAGAAGGCACGAGCATTGATCACCACGCTTGCTCTCTACGGGTTGGCGATTTGAGATCCCAAATTTTGGAATCCAGGTTTCCTCACGATGTTTTCCTTCACCGTTTGTCAGAAGTGTCTTAGAATAATTAAGAAAGTACATAATTATAACTTTTGAAAAAGCCACATTGGTACTTGCCTGGGTTCGAACCTGCAACCTTGTGCATACAAATCCGTTCATTGAACCGCTAGGCCACCACGACTGTCGATAAGCAAAAAAACTTAGAAAGTTTAGGCTTAACGCTTCTTTTACCGTCCCTAAGATAACATTTTTATTTTGCAATTAAACAAGTGGGCATTTGCTGCGGATGAGAAAATAAACAACAAATACAATTATCAATTTATTCACAATTATTAAATCTAACATTTTCAAAACATAATAATATAAAATCTATTTACAGGTTATATAATAAAACTAATATGGTACGAATGTACTTATTATAAAAGAAATGCTGTTCGATGAGAGTCGGGGAAGTCGATAGTCAAACTAGTCAAAACTCGTCAAGATCCATCAGTCAAAAACAAACATGAAATATACAGGGTGTAAAGAAACCTCTGTCCGACCCGAAAGGGTGATATAGGGTTCACAATCACAAGCCCAAATAAAATATTAAATTTGGAATATTTATGATAGTAACAAAACAATGAATTTTGAAATTAAATTTGAAGCGAATTAAAAAACTACACCACCATTCTCGTCGGTATTATTGGCGGGCTTTTGTATGATCATTAGCCCAGCCCTCTGTGACGACGCCGAAGCTCTCTCTCGACATTTGAGAAAAAAAAAATCTGTTATAATTTTTTTTTTTCTTTTCCAGTTTTTTTTTTTGACATTAATGTAATCAGATATCTATACCTAACAACACCTTAACGGATCGGACAGGGGTTTCCAAACACCCTGTATAAAAAAAAAATCGGATGAGTCATAAAATTCGTAAGTCCTAAACAGTCGTCATAATCTAAGTTATTAAAATCTACTACTGACATTAAAAATGTGTAAAACTTCCAATATTAATGCAACTGCATAAGCGGTTAAAAATTGCAATAAAACTTGCAGTCGCAGCGGTTAAAAATAAATCATCTACACACACAATACTATTAAAATCGTTGAAAATACTTCATATTGATATTATTACACATTTATTATTATGTTAAACACAGAAAAATCTATTTTATGTAACATTGTATTAATGTCGTGACTTTCGCGATAATCAAAGTCATATTTTCTAATTATATTCCGGCTGCTGAGAGAATGCGTTCCTGACATGTGATCAATAGGAAAGTATAACTTTATTCATCATCTCCCGAGCCTTTCCCCAACTATGTTGGGGTCGGCTACCAGTCTTACCGGATTCAGCTAAATACCGTATTTTACATGGAGCGACTGCTTATCTGACCTCCACAACCCATTTTACTGGGGAACACAGTATCCCATAGTAGGACTGGTTGTCGGAATTGACTTAACGACTGTCAAAGATCGGCGTATGACAGTCGGGACCTACGGTTTAACGTGCTATCCGAGGCACGAAAGGTATAACTTTATTTACTACAAATAAATTACTATAGGTAGCTTATTTGTCCTATAATCGAATATCATTCAAAACTATATCATTATGTCAGGTTACAATGAATAATATAACACGGTTTTTTATTTCCCCATACTTATCGAGACCAACTGACATGTGTCAGGAACGTATTCTCTCAGTGGCTCCTACTATGAGTCAAAACTACTGTCAATTAAAAAATATTAGCTACACTATTCGGCCCATTAAAATATCCCTATGTACAGTCAAACGCACAATCTGGTAAAATTACAATTTTTTCCTTCGCCTTTTGGGACTGTCTCGTAGGCGTAGTGGTTCTAAGCGCGACTGCTATGCTAGAGGTCTTGGGTTCGATTCCCAAGTCGACCAAGGTGTTATTGGGTTTTTCTATGAAATTCTCAGTAGCAGGTCGGAGTTTGGATTTGTGCCCGGTTAGTGGCAATAGGCTCGCCCCCTATTACATGGGACCTAGACATACCGGCGAACTGTGGGTGTACATTAATACACCTCTGCCTAACCCTTCGGGGAATACAGGCGTGATGGTATGTTATGTTAATATTTGTCGTGGTCAGTTTTTACCAAATATTATGCGATCGACTATACGTGGATATAAAATAAATATGTGTAGTCACACAAACATTGAGAAAGAGAAAACATCGTGAGGAAACCTGGATTCCCAAGAGAGTGAGCGTGGTGATCAATGCTCGTTCCTTCTCTATATGAGAGGCGTTTGCTCAGCAGGCGGGTCTGTTGGTCTAGTGGTTAGTGACCCTGACTGCTATGCCGGAGGTCGTGGGTTCGATTCCCAGGACAAATCTTTGTGTGATGAGCACGATCATTTGTTCTGTGTCTGGGTGTAATTTATCTACAATATGTATGTATTTAGAAATATACAAGTATGTTTATCCGTTGTCTGATTACTATAACACAAGCTCTGCTTAGCTTGGGATCAGATAACTGTGTGTGAGTTGTCCCGGAATATTATTATTATAGCAGTGGGCTAACTTTCTGAAACATTTTTCACGGATATTATTTTCATAAATATTTGTGTAAATACAGGGGCCAGTCAGTCACAGTCGAATCAAGTCACTAAAATCCATTACATCTACATTATAGTCTCGCGAAAGTCGTTAAAGTCTAAGTCTTTAAGTCAAAGTCGATAAAAGTCGGGGTGCTTTATTACAATAGTTCCTATTTAAATACAATGTGGTTTACACATATATCAAGGCTTACACACTGAAATTAGGATCAGTACACACTGGGCGAAAGTTTAAACTAGACATCGATTTTCATATGACAAATACGATTGTCTGAAACTCATACAATTTTTTTTTGTATAAAATATCCAATTTTGGTTATATTTGAGGCCTACTCATATATAAATAAAATCCGCCAGTGTGTGCCGATCCTAAGAATAAAAGTTAATATACTTGTTTGACATTATTGACACAGAATACAGTGAAAACTTTGAATCAAACTTAAATATCAAATATGTACAGTTTGCATGGTCGACACATGAAATATAGGTGTGTATCTTTACATGCTTGCATTAGCATTGTTTTTGGTAAATAACTTGAATTTTTAAAATAAAATCTTGTATATCCCTTGGTGAGATATTTGGACTCTTATTTGTTCCTACTAAGGAATATTTTGGATGTATGGTCTTATGCTGAAGGCACATACAGTTGTGTGAGACAAATTCTTTTATGAAAATTTATTTAAAGATATTATATAACCATTATTATTGTATTTATTTGGCAATTCAAGTTATTTACCAAAAACTGAACGAGTTAAATAAAAAATACAATACAAATTTCGCATTGAATACAAAACAGTGTCATTCTTATATAGAATTTTATTTTCAAGTGTACATTACCAAACTAATTTAAATTAGTTCATAAATTCAAAATCTACACTTGAAAAATCATTCCATATCACCTTATAATTATTTATTTATACGTTAACTCATTCACAACCTTCTCATACTTACTACCACACTCAGAGTCCCTAATGATTACTTAAACTTCCTTAGCATACAATTAAGTAACCCAACTCACACAAAGGTCATTGGGCATACCTATCTGACCCGGTTTGTGAAAACTTGTGTACATAAACCAAACTAGATTTAAATTGTTAAGTTATACCACACTTTTAATTTCATGTACTTTTTTTATTTTTATTGCGGTATTAAACATTAGTAGGTCAAAGATCAATGTCACAATGCTGGACAAAGGCCTTCCCCATATCCTTCCAGACACTCTTCTCTTGAGTAACTTCAGACTATATCCACAGTAATGCAACCCATACTATCGTAAACTAGATACATTAATCTGTCTATTTCACCTTAGTTTGTTACTATACAGCGTGGGTATAGTTTCCATACTAAGGTGCCCATTGACCTTTAAGAGTTGTCTAACATAAATCGTTATTCAGAAATCTCTTAAGTAATGATTAGGTTCTCTGAGTTCGGCTAAATAATGTCGTAAACATATAAATAAGTAATGTTCCAACAGATCTCATTTAGAAAAAAAAATCTTTCCATCCTACCTCATCGAATTGGCTTTACGTCAGTAAACTAGGGGGTCTGTCGGACCCTGTAACCCTGCTCATAAGTCCTTCGGGCGATATAACGCCATTTTCTAAAGCAAGTTGTTAATTTATTTGTTTTTAAAATAACTCTCAAGACCATTATTCCCTTCCGATATTTTCGCGAATGTTAGAAATTGGAATAAAACTACTTTTCATCGATTTTATCGCAGTCTACCAGTGACCAAAGGTGTTGAAACGTCGGGACCTAAAATCAAAAATAAACCGCGACATAATCCGTAAGGCTAAGGCCGCACTAGTTTTTTTCCGCAAGCGGTAAACCGTGAATCCGCAAAACCGCCCGAGACGCACACAAAACAGTTAAAAATCAGTCGCGGAAAATAACCGTGCGGCCGCTTCCATTAGTTAGTTCCCTTTACTCACAAAATCAGGCGGTTACAATCCGCGGCGGTTTAGCCGTAGCGCGACTTTAGCCTAAAAGTAGTTATATTTCAAGATAATTACTACCATGACAATTTAGCCATTTTTAAGCAGTACCTCAGTTAGTTATCTTCCTTATTGTGATATCTCTAAAATCTTAAGAGATACATTTTGAGCTGTAACATGTAGCATACAAACATGTTATTTTAATCTTTGTTGAAATAATCCAAGAGCTGACTAAAATAAAACTCATCTTAAAACTATCTAAATAAGTGTCCTAACACTATTTAATTATCATTACAATTATTTATATACACATTATAATAGGTACTTAAATAAAAAACCGACTTCAAAGTTTATAATACAATTTCATTTTCAAACCTTTGTTCATTAAAATTGTTGATTTAGAACCATATTCACATTAAAATATCGCGAACATACACAAGATAACTTACTCTTTTTTTGAAGTCGGTTGAAAATGAAGCAAGGTTTTTTATAGTCAGCTCCTGTACTATATTTTAATAAATCGTTATTTAAATATAACTTATGACTATTGTACTATATAAACGATAGGTATGCTAAATATCGTTATAAGAGCCTAATTTAAAACTTAGTTTTTATAAATTACATGATGTAATTTTTTTACAATTTAGTTATATGTACAACGTCCGAAATGTGTATTAAAATTAAACTCTACGTGTAATTTATTAGATATTTAATTTAATAAACAAATACCCACTTTCATTTAATCTTGATACTAATTGCTTTATCATTAACCGACTTCAAAAAATGAGGAAGTTCTCTTTCCTCGATTTTAGTTTTATTTTCTCTGTTATGCAGAAAACGCCTGGACCTATGGAAAAATCTTTTTTTTTTGTTTTAAGGTTCATTTTATTTGAAGTCGGTTATTAAAAAATAAAGCTTATAATATGAGGCACTAAAGTCCAATTTTGTAAATCATTGCTTTTAAAACTCATATTTTGATGTGTTACCTACAGTGGGTTTACCAACTTATTTAGCTGCCATTTCGTTACTAAATTAAATATCTAATTATAAATATTGTATACATTAAGACAGACTGACTGATAACATGTATTTTAAATTAAAATATAATATAAAGATGTGAGTTACCAAGACTTATCCCGCAGTAAATGTGTTGTGTGTCAGACAGACAGTCGCTCTATAACATACTGGTGTTCAGCTGGCGGTGAGACTGGGAGCCGGACACCACATAGTGCGGGGAAAGGCTATGTAGGTATGTAAAAGTCGATACTTTAGTATGAGTCTATGGTCTACCTTACTACCATCTGTTGAAGCGTTTTCAACGCGTTGTGTCTATTAAAATTATTTTGGCAATTGATGTTATTGCCGCTTCAGGGTTTCCACACAACTGCGACTTCGCATCCCAAATATCTGGGCGGTGGCGTTCCATTTTGAACTTTATTTAATTAGAAGTTCCTGCCTCTTTGGCCTAGTGGTGCTAAGCGCGACTGCTACGCTAGAGGTCTTGGGTTCGATTCCCAAGTCGACCAAGGTGTTATTGGGTTTTTCTATGAAATTCTCAGTAACAGGTCGGAGTTTGGATGTGTGCCCGGTTAGTGGCAATAGGCTCGCCCCCTATTACATGGGACCTAAACAAACCGGCGAACTGTGGGTGTACATTGGTACACCTCTGCCTAACCCTTAGGGTATACAGGCGTGATGGTATGTTATGTAAGTTCCTGATAAACAAACATCTTTATGTAAATATAATTAATGGTTGACTGACTAGTATTCTTTAAAAAGTAAAATAGTACGTAGTAAGGTTCTTATATATCTGTAGCTGCTGCTGTAGCGAGTGGCTGCCACCGGCGACACGTGTGCCTCTATACACAATATATGAAGTATGTTAAGTCACTCTCACTGGCCACTAGTAGCTGTGTTCAGTGGCCCTACTAATACTAGAAGTAAAATAAACTATCACAAGGAATCATTTATACAAGCGTGGTGATCAATGCTCTTTCTATATATGAGGAGAACAACCTCTTTTTTTTAGTAGTGGGATCCTTTCACAATTTCCACAAAAACTTTTTTAGTAGTGGGACAGTTACATGCTGTGTACAGTATTCTCCATAAAAATAAAGTTAGCTTTTACTCATAGGTCACTGGCTTATTAAACGAACTATCGTAGGTCACCGATGACCGATCATCATGTTATCGTCGGTCACCGGTGCCCGATGTATGTTGAACATGTTATCAATCAGTAGTCAAGGTATAAACAAGTTTACACGTACAACTATTGTAATCACTGAGAGTCTATGGTACGACGTGTGGATAGCAATAAATAATAACACTGTCTGTCTGTTGCGTGGCTCAATGTGGCGGGAAAAGTTGAATTAATGAAAAAAAAAACCATATAGTTTATAGTACTTTATGGTTTAATATAAAACCTTCTTGGTCTGATTTTAGAGAGATTCGTTATTTGGGTTACGTACTCTAAAGGCCTGGGCACACCAAAAGCAGTAGCAGTGCGGTAGCAGTGCGTCTACGTTTGTAATTCATGTAGTTATATGAGGGGTGACACACTGAACAAACGCGGGCCCGCTGATCCAAACTGCTCCGCCACTGCGCCGCGCACGCACTGCTCTTCTACAAAACTTTCGGACGTGAGCAGCGCAGGCGCGGGGCGGTGGCAGCGCAGGCGCGGGGCGGCCGCAGTAACTACGCGTTGTATTACTATGTCCGCCATATTGACTAGTCACACCAAAGCAGTTGAGCGGGACAGACGCGGCGCGGGTCGTAAACGGTTGTGATTTTTTACAACTTTATCATGGAAACGAATGAAAAATTGATTGAGTTAGTGAGGAAATATAAATGTTTATATGATTTAAAGGACAAATATTATAGAAATACGGTTTACAAGACGGACATGACGATGGTACTCCCCATATTCTTCTCTTCTCTTATTTACATCGTGAACCCATATTCTTTTTTTTTTATCTAATGCTAGAACTAACAATAGCTCCTCTTCGTCAGAGTCAGAACCGTTCAACATCTTGAAGTGTACTGAGTGTGGCTATCGATACGACACACATAACGCAGTTTGAAAGCAGTTAGAAAGCAGGCCCGCCTTCAAACTGCTTTCCGACTGCTCATGTTTCTGGTGTGACATCAACCGCGGCGCAACTGACCTGCCCTGCTCAGGTGCTGCGCCTGTCCCGCGTTTGGTGTGCCCAAGCCTTAAAGGTGTTAACTTGATAAGCCTCCAGCGACAGTATGGCGGTCAGGGCGATGTATCTTATAAACCATGATAGTTAAATTTGTAATAAAAAAAAACTTTATTTTTTAAAGAGGGTAGGCATAATATCTACCCAATGATAATTTACACTTTAATATGACAAATAAACCTGAAAACGTTTTATTATCATTAAATTTAAATCAAGTCGCTGTGTTTTGTGGTTTTATCTACCATTATAATATATTATTGTCAATTGTACAATCTAGGACGTATCTCTGTATGAGAGGCCTGCAGTGGGACAGTCACAGGCTGGTATATCTTTGGCAAATCTTAAATTCAATATTATTTACAAAGAACAATATTTTTTTGTGACAATTCGTTTAAAATATTAAAAATAACAGCTTTCCCAGCCACAAGGCATAACATATTAAATTTGATCTACAGATTACAACTTATTCTATACACACAATTATAATTTGTTTTTTAATCACTTAGGCTTTCGTACACGATGCGACAAATCTCTGATACCCGACGAATTTAGTCTCAACGCGTGCAAGTACCTCTATGAGTGTGTATGGCGGTAGTCGCTTGGATACAAAAGTTAAAGGTATCGGAGAGTTCTGTTGCCTCGTGTACGAAGGGCCTAAGCCAATACTCGCTCTCTGTATGAGAGGCCTGAAGGACAGTTACAAGCTTGTTTTTAAAATATTTACAATCATAATAATACATTTTACAATGTAATAACTTAAATACTAATAGTGGATAAACGATATCTTTCAAAATATTATTTAATATATCGTGAAGTTTAAATACCATTTTAATTTCAATGATAAATTGGTATAAAGTAAAATAGAGAGATACCATAGTTGACGACCTCCGTGGTCGAGTGGCGTACGCACCGGTTTCAAGGTGCCGCTAGCTCTGAGGTCCCGGGTTCGATCCCCGGACGGGTCAATGTAGAAACAAACTTTTCTACATTGTCCCGGGTCTGGGTGTTTGTGGTACCTTCGTTGTCTCTGAATTCCATAACACAAGTGCTTTAGCTACTTACTTTGGGTTCAGAGCAATGTATGTGATGTTGTCCGCATTTATTATTATTATTAATTTTAATTTTAATGATATATTGGTATTAAGTAAAATAGAGAGATACCATGGTATAAAAAACTTCATAATATTAAAATCCGTCACTTAATTACATGATATTTAGTAACAAATTCAAATATTTTAGAAAGATATCGTCAAAACATTAAATATTGAACAATTGTTGGACATGTCCAGAGATCTACACTAAAATGTACATGTGAGGCTGTACTCAAAGGCTACTCAAATTTAAGTCGTCGTCAAGTCTCACTTAACATTACGTATGGTGAAAAAATAGTAAGTTCGTCTCAGTTCCAAATTATAAAACACTGTGTAACTTAATATCTATATATGCAACTAGAGTCAAATAACGTTTTAAAAGAGCTTTAAAAGGTCTGCTTCAAATAAAAATATTTAGCTTTTTGATTTTGTTAACGTTCTTAAATACATCTCCATTTATTTCTTACTTATCAACGCCTGCGCAGCCATACTTGTGAATACGCCTTAATTTGACCAATATAAGTAAGACTGTCATACCTATATTTGGCAGTCGTCAAGTCAATTCTGACAAGCAGTCTTACTATGGGATACTGTGTTACCCAGTAACATGTGTTGTGGAGGTCAGATAGACAGTCGCTCTGTAACATACGATATTCAGCTAAATCCGGTCAGACTGGGAAACGGCTAGGCAAGACTAAACCACTTTAAAATTGAGTACCCTCTAAGCCAGCCGGTCGATATCAAATTAATAATGTACACGTACAGACAGACAGGCGGAAACGTACTTACAATACAAACTCAAGTGCTCACTACCCACACGTCAGGGTCCGGTCCACTTAGGTGGCGGGCTTGCGATTCTTCCCGAAGAACACATACATCAAACACTATTCTTTCTCCGACTTCTTCCGTTTTCTCTTCTCGGTCTTGTCGATCTTCTTCTTCTCCACCTTCTTAGGGACTACGACCGGTTCCGGTTCGATGGCGAACTCCTCAGGTTTCCGCTTCTTCGGGGGCGGTTTGATGGGGGATTTCTCGACTTTCTCGGGGGTCGGTGCGACTTCTTTCTTAGAAGACCGGAGTTGTTTGGGCGAGGGTTGGTCCTCGTCTATGTTTTTGGGTTTCTGCGGGGTGTTTTCTTGTTTCTTGGATTTGGGGGTTTTCTTGTCGTCCTCGCCGGGGATGCCGAGGATCTCCGCCCACTGGTCGGGCGGCGGCGTCGGCTGTTTGCGCTCTTCCTCGGCGGTCGATTGGTCAGACTTCTGTGGGACAAACGGAGCGTATGAGGTGGTGTGCTGCGAGCGTTATATCCACATTGTTTTGGAGAATATTGTTTAGCTTGAGTGCGGTTGAATCTTACTGAAATGTGCTCGTAAATATCACAATTAGTGACGACATAGGGTCTGCTTTACATTGTTACTTGACCGTAAATGCTAAAGATTGTATTATACTAATGTCATAAAATAGTAAACAAGGGCATAAATACCTTTTTTGGGTTTGACGTTTCGACCGGGTTACACAGGCCGTGGTCGCAAGCAGACCACTCTCTGTGTCTGCTTGCGACCACGGCCGGTGTAACCCGGTCGAAACGTCAAGCCCCAAAAAAGGTATTTATGCATGTACGCGCTTATTCCCGTGAATTATACTATTATAAACATGCAGCGCGATAGTTTAAAATTTAAAAGAGTAAACAAGGATTAATTGCTTTTACGAACTCCAGCCCAGGCCTCAAATACTAAAAGGCTGATCAATTTTTACTAAATCAGATGTCAAGACAATGCGAACACCCAAAAATTAAAAACGATTACTTCACATGACAATAGATTTGATAAATCTTATGTAAAGTGAAGAAACTTCATAAATCTAGCTTTATTATTCGATTATTCTTAATTATTATCATGTATTACGACACAGCCAAATATTTTTTTTTAACCAAGGTCATACAAACTTCCGATTGCTTGAAACAATAGGTATTGTCTACTTCTAGCTACGACAGTACAGTGAAATATTAAAATAAATAAATGCGGACAACATCACATACATTGCTCTGAATCCAAAGTAAGTAGCTAAAGCACGCGTGTTATGGAATTCAGAAGCAACGAAGGTACCACAAACACCCAGACCCGAGGCAATGTAGAAAATTTTTGGTTTCCACATCGACCCGTCCGCGGATCGAACCCGGGAGCTCAGAGCTAGCGACACCTTGAAACCGGTGCGTACGCCACTCGACCACGGAGGTCGTCATTGAAATATTAACTTCTATGGTAGCTCGTACACGGTCTTGAAGCAGTTCGACTGCTTCGTGCGATCGACAGGTGGCGCAGTCCGTGTGCATTGACCACTGACTAACCTACATTGTGACCTACATTTAGCATTATTGATTCTTAACCCTACTTCTTCCTATCTACTTTTGAAATCATAATTATGCTATCGTTTGTCAACGGCTTATTTATGCTGTCGCCTAAAATAACATACCTATAGATGATTTTCTGTACTAGAGATAGAAATACCTATCGAAAGCAGAGAAAACTACAAATACATTATAAATATTTCAACACAACTCAGATCACGATAACCACACTCAAGCTTATCAAATAAATCTTTAAACACCCGCTCAGCAAAACAAAACAAATGTGGATATAACATCAACAATAAAAACAAACGCGACGCTGCATCGGACATAGCTTTGACTGACACGGCCTTAGTCTAACAAACAAAAAAAAATTAAAACATATACATCTAAAATATAACCGCGTCACTTATAAGTTACGTCGAGCGGCTGCAGCTCTGCTTGTAAGTGGGTATGTTCGTTCGTTGCAGACTATTTGCGTATATGTACGTTAGTTGCGGGGTTCGGACGTTCGGAGCACGCTAAGCGACGCGTTGCAGAGCTGCAGAGCTGTTTTTAAGGCCGTGTGTCATAAACTGCGGGCAGTTGTTGTATGTTGAAGAGCGGTTGAGGTCACACTTCACATTTAATTGCTTATATGCAACAAGAAAAATGACTTTGTGAATCCAATTTTGTGAAATAAATAACCTATAAACATATCGTCGATCAGTTATGAATGTCGTTATAAATGGGATGTATATAATTATGAGATTTGTACATTTATTTATTTCTTGAATACTTCAATGTACAGTGCACCCAATTATGCAATTGTTCGTGGTATAATGCATCTAAGTGAGGTTTGTAAAGTAACCTAAATGTCGATTTCATTTTATAGAAATTTCATAGGTTTACATTTATTTCAAAATAGCTTTTTTGATATTATTTAATGACAATGTATGATTCTGTGGTAAGATGATGATGATGACTTATTTAATAAACACAGACAGTCTACGTCATCATTTGCTATAGAATTAAATGTTAAAATGTGACCTCCGTAACTAGAATCTGTGAATACGCCCATAATGGCTTCAAGTGCACTGTAGTAAGATATCTAACACCAAAACTACATAAAAACACTAATGAATATCAGAAAAAAATATGCGACAAAAAAGTCGCACGACTAAAAATCGCACGACAAAAAAATCGCAGCTAATATTTTTTACTACAATGCACTATATAGCCGGTCCGATGTAGGTTATCGCCGCACACCCCTCGCCGCTCCGTTAGTCGTCATGACGTAAAACTACATTTCTGCAACACGAACCAACACTTTCGGATTAACCACTTGCACTTTTTATTTTTTAATTTAATTTTTTTGTCAAAAAAATATTTTTTTGCGATTTTTTTTTTCATTGGTATGGCTAATCGCCACCCGCAGGTTATGACAATCGGCATTTTCTAAAAAAAAAATCCGAATACACCGTTGCGAATTATAATTAAATTATTCACCTGTAAAAAAACACGTAGAAAAATACTCGAAAACGCCAAAATATACGTCGTTCCTAAAATTGGTAATCAAAATGTTTTATTATTATAGCAACAGGGAATCGAACCCCAATATCGTCCTTAAGACAAATATAAAAATGTTTCTCTAATATGTTATTTTTAACTAAAAATAACATATTATTATGTAAGATAGTTAAATATGGAGGTATAAAACGACATAAAAAAAAACTATAAAAAATCTTTCCTAGACTAAACATAATCTAATAATTATGATTAAAAACTAAATACGTACCCAAAAACCAGCAACATTAAAAAACCTTATAAAATATGTAGGGGGTAAATAAAACCAATATATTTATCATAATTTATTTGTTCATCAAAATCAACGCTAAAATCGGATCATAGGAAAAATAGTTAAAACAACGAAAATAAAATAATGTCAGTCATTATAATAAAAAATCCGTTGTTTTTTAATAGTCCGACGCAGTTTCGCTGACACAGTTGTTATATTATATTAAATAATATTAATATCAAATACATCGCGCTGCATTTTGGAACTAAAAACGCTAGCTAAAATCTGATGCTCACGACGCCATCTTTTCAATAACAAATACATGAGAAAAAAATTACGAACACTGGAAACTGGAAAATCCTTAAAAAAAAACTATTTTTTGTAGACTAGCTACATCTTTCCTTAGTTTAGAATATGTAAAAAAAAATCTATCATCTTGTGACTAACTAAACTTTTAAGTTTGTAAAATAAAAGGCGTTATATATATTATTATATACGTCCGCGTCGTGAGCATCTTAAAACGAAAATAAAAAAAATAATGTTAAGGGTTAACGGTGCACATTACTGGTAGAAATTAATTATTCTACAATTTAGTAAGATCCAATACGATTTGGACAACTGTTTATGAATTCCTACTAACTAATAAACTAACTAACTACTAACTGCCTCGTTGGCCTAGTGGTGATACGCGCGACTGCTACGCTAGAGGTCTTGGGTTCGATCCCCAAGTCGACCAAAGTGTTCTATGAAATTCTGAGTAGCAGGTCGGAGTTTGGATTTGTGCCCGGTTAGCAATAGGCAATAGGCTCGCCGCCCCCTATTACATGGGACCTAAACATACCGGCGAACTGTGGGTGTACATTGGTACACCTCTGCCTAACCCTTCGGGGATACAGGCGTGATGGTATGTATGTATCTTCATTGAACTTCTTCTAAATGAATTCACATCATTCACAGACAATAATTAACAGTAATTAACCACTCCCCTGCATAGTGAGTCACATATGACCATTCCCACTGTTTAATCATTGTGTCTTCTAGCGGGATATATAAATTGTTAAAATGATTTGAAATGCCCTATAACCTGGAGCCCGAGTCCGCTATTTTAAGTCAGTGAGTGGCGGGTTAATAAACGTTCCAGTGTACTTGCTTTTGTGCCTAATTTTCGTTTTCAGATAATTTTAGTTCAATGACAAATGTACACCTACTTGCCACTGTTGTCATTGTAGGATTGCAAGGGACTGTTCTTATCTGAATACGAAAATTAGGCACAATAACAAGTACACTAGAAGGTTTTTCAACCCGACACTCACTGACTTAAAATAGCGGACTCGGGCCCCAGGGATGTTGTTTATTAAACCAATATTCTTACACATCTCATTTTAAGCTAACTGGAGTCTTCATTTCGTACCTGGGATCAGGCCCAGACAATAAATACAAGCGTGTCATTAGTAAGACTATCTCTCAGTGCACCGTCAAACCCACTAACAAATATAAGTACTCACATCTCCCTTCTCCTTCTTCTTGTCCTTCTTCACGTCCTTCTCTTTCTCCTTCTCCTTGTCGCGCTCCTTCTCCCGCTTCTCCTTCTTGACGCCGCTGCGTTCTCGCTCTGGAAGATAACGCACATTGAGAATTCTAGTTAGGTTAGATTATGTATGTATCGTACTTCATGTAAAATAAATATTTTGGTATTGATTTTCCAAATGTATTTATGAACAGTCATGATTGATGTATGGTTCAGGATGCTGGGCAGTGAAAGGGATGGATGAAAGACGATTGCATGTTGCTGAAATGAGAATGCTTCGATGGATGACTTGAGTAACGAGATTGGATAGGATAAGAAATGAGTATATTAGAGGAAGCTTGAAAGTAGCGCCCGTAAATGAAAAGATGAGAGGTCACCGTTTGTCGTGGTATGGACATGTGATGAGGAGGGATGAAAGTCACGTACCTAGACGAGTTATGAGTATGAATGTGGACGGGTATACATGCAGAGGAAGACCAAAAAAGAGATGGATGGATTGTGTGAAAGATGATATGAGAAAATAAAGCAATGAATACTGAGATGACAAGTTGTAGAGATGAATGGAAGCTGAATACGCATTACGCCGACCCGAAATAATTGGGAACAGGGCAGGGAGATGATGATTTAAGAACAGTCATGGTCATGTCATTATGCCATTTTTCCCAAGATTAGTTGGCTTCCAGTCTTTCCTGTTACTTTAAATACCACCGACTTCTTCTAGGTTTTCTTATATTTTATAGGGTAAAGGGTTATTTACAGTTCAGTTTTCTTTGTATATTATTTTAGGCTCCTTACTTTCGGATATAAGGGGCCGCATTTCCCCTATTTTCTTTAACTTGAAAATTATAACCTAAATATATATTTTTTCTCTTAATAGGCGAGTGAGAGAGTCACAGGTGCTGCTAAATGATCAAACAAAAGGCCGCCGAATAATACCGACCAAAACGTTGTTGTAATTATTGTTTTATTCTCGAATTTAGGGACGTCGTGTCAAAAAATCGTTATTTCAAAGTTCATTAGATACTATCATGAATATTCCAAATTGAATATTTTATTTGGTCATGTGATTGTGAAACCTACATAACCCTTTCGGGTCGGACAGGGTTTTCTTAACACCCTGTATAAGGGCTAAACTCAATCTAATTATTTTTTTAATTTTCCTTGTATTTGTCCTATTTGTTTTGTGTTTATGTTCTGTGTGTTGTCTTGTGTACTGTACTAAATAAATGTTTTTCTATACTATTCTATCTTAGTGTTTTGGAATCAGTTACAAGTCACTCACTCTTATCCTTCCCATCCTTCTCCTTCTTCCGTTCTTCCTTGACCAGCTTGCAGTACTCCTTAAAGTAGTCCTCCCTGAGGTTGCTGCTCTCGACCGCCTTGTACCGGGCGTCGGCGTCTATCTTCTTTTTAGCATCCAGCCAGCGAGCATGTCTGTCCACCCCCTTCTCCTTGAGGAGCGCTATGAATTCCACTTTCACCTATAAATGAGAGGCACCAAGTTATGTGGGGAGTGATTGGCGCGACTTGTTTCGGGTTCGACGAATTGTTTTTGGGTTTTTGAGGTAGGTTGGTGTGGTTTGGGGATTGAATAATAAATTATGGGTGTATTTGGACTCCCATAGTTAGGACTAGCCAAGAGACGAGACAATTTACTCTGCAGTGAGGTCTAGCATTCTAGATTTACGACGAAATTATTGCTCTTTTGATTGATTAAGTTACTAAAAAAAAAAAAAAACTTTTCAAAGTATACAAAACTAAGTACCTACAGTTAAACTTGAATCACAGAGTCTGGTTGTCAAAAATTATTCATTTTTTATTTTGACAAAAACCAGTATAAAATCAAGAAGGATATCCAATATAAATTACATTACAATTCATGAATCATCAAAAAGGACCATCGATTTTACTTTACGTAATTTTTTCTAGAAAACTCAAATTTTTTATGGGAGTTTCCAAAACATACCACTAAAATTACTATTTATCTTAAAAAAAAACCACAAACAAACCATTAAAATAATTCGCTGAGCAATCACCAAAAACCATTCGTGTAACCGCGCTTATATTTAAACCGGAGAAAAAAACGGCTGAAATAAATATATGATTAGTGGCTGAAAACGTTTAAAAACATTATTAGAGACCTGTGGAACAAAACATTGATTAAATCCTGAAAGAAATTATATTATTAGTTATTTTTGGTAAACGGAAGACATATTTAAATAATAAATCCTGTAACTGCATTATATAGGAATCTTCTCATATAGAGAAGTAGCAAAAAATCACGATTTTATATAAACCTTACGTACACGAGGCCACGCTAGTTTCCGACAAAGACTTTAGTCTCAACGTGTGTATGCACGAACCTCTATGAGTGTGTATGGCGGTAGTCCTTGGATAAGTCGTAGGGTATCGGAGACTTGCGTCGTCTCGTGTACGAAGATCCTTAGGTCGTGTTTTACTTGGCAATACTTCTGTCTCTTTCGCACTATACAAAACTGCCCAAACATCTACAAGAAAGACTTTAATTTGAAATGCAAGAGAGACAGAAAATATATGGCCAAGTACCTATATTATACGCAAATATTATTGTATCATGTGATTTGTTGCTAGGTATTGAACCAGCAACTTCTCATAAATAATTTAAAAAAATTGTATCTATATATATCTAAAACTACAGGGTCCATCATCATTTATAGCCATTATCAACCCAACGCTGGGCATAGGGATAGTAGCTATTCAGTCCACTGGAGGGTATAGGCCTACTCAATTATGTATACCTACTGAGGTATTCGTTATTTTATAATGGTTTTCGTAGTTCCATGTTCCTCTGTATGTCATATACACCTAATATCACATTCAACGGCAAATCCAGTAGAAAATAACCGGTTTTTTTATTATTTGGTATTCGAAACCAAAAAATTAATTTAAATAACTTTATTTGTATGTTTTACGAATTTTGAACCTATTAGTGTGTTACTAACTTCAATCGACACTTAATAATAATAAATAACATTAAATTATTTCAAACAAACATACATACACACATACATAGTGAAATAACCACTACACCTATAGTTAAGTAACTATATTTTAAAACAATTCATATCACATTCAGTCGAATGAATGGATTTTTTAAGTACAAAAAAATACTTCACACTGCATAAATCATTGAGTATATAAACAATGATTATTTTTTGACAAGATCCCAAATGGGTACATCAAGGGCCCGAAAAGGGTGCTATTGTAACACGTATATTTAGTCCAAAATTTTAGACTAAGTATTTTTTACGCCAGAAAATAATTAAATTTTCCAATAAAATCACACAGTTTGTCAAAATCGGGAATCGAACCCTGCACATTTGACCCAAACCTCAATATAGAGGCAATATTATACGCTATACACATTATAAACATTATTCAAAATAATCAAAATATTAAAATAGTCAGATTATTTACGACATATACTACTACATTTGTGAGGCAGGAATCGAACCTGCGTCCAAATATAGCAGCGTTAATGACTATAGCACTAAACATAAAGTACTTCCGTTTACCAAAATTATTAGATTATTAATTATAAGTGTTTTTTTCTAAAATCTTTGTAAGTATTCAACTGGTTTTATGGGTGTAAATGACAAAAAATAATTTAAGTAATACATTTTGTGTAAAGTAATACATTTTGTGTAAAGTAATTGCACAGATATTTAAGCTCAGTATTCCTAGCATTAATTATTATTGTTTATCGTCTCACTGGACGGCAAAGGCCTTCCTTTCTTCTAGCCATCATCATCGTCTCCCGAGCCTTCTCCCAACTATGTTGGGGTCGGCTACCAGTCTTGTCGGTTTCAGCTGAATACCGTATTTTTTATGAAGCGACTGCCTATATGACCTCCACAACCCATTTTACTGGGAAACACAGTATCCCATAGTAAGACTGGTTGTCAGAATTGACTCCCTTTCTTCTAGCATTGGTTAATTATGACAACTCCTTGTTGAAGCACAATTAGAAAGTAAATTTTCTTGCATACATAAAATGGTTTTGTTTAACAGAAATATTTTAAATATCTATGAGTTTAAGTGAATAGTTAATAGATGAATTTCTTTATAGTAATAATAGACCATTTCAATCGGGTAAAGTTGTTAGTATTACATATAAACATTATAAGGCATATAATGTAAAATTCAAAAATATTTGTTTTTTGTAAGAAAATATTTTTATAATATAAATCTTATACGCATATTCACTGTTTTTAACCGACGAAAACGGAGGAGGTTCTCAATTCGACAAGTATATATTTTTTTTTTTTTGATCACGCATAACTTTTTACAAAGTAGTCCGATTTTGATAATTCTTATTATATTGTATAGAAATCAATTTCAAAGTTTTAGAATAAAAAGCACACAATTGAAATATTGGGTACAGGTACCGAACCTGACATAATTCATGCATATCAGATTTCATGAACACTAAACATTTTTCATACATACACATTTACCTACTCATGTTCTTTACATCCTAATTATGTATGATAACTGGTTAATTCCACTTCTAGGTAATACTGAGCACTCATAAAAACCACCCATGAAACCAATTAAAAACCAAAAAATAATTGATTTTATTTAATTTACATTAATTTTCTCAAAACTATTAGAATTGAATAACAATTTAAATCAACTTTTAAACTGGACTTTTAATTCAATCAAAACTTTATAGAGTAGGAATGAGAGAAAAAAACGGAGAAAAAAAAAATGCTGAAAAAGAAATTATTAGTAGACCTAGATCGTTTATATGTACAAGGTTTTTCAACCCATCACCATTGGCAACATTCGAGTGTTGCCAGTACTAATAACGGCGACTGCTGGCAACTCTGCCTTGCATGCATTAACCAACGAAGCTTACTTGGGGGATTAAGTTCACTTTATATAATAATAAATGGAGTCTTTTTTTGCCATAAAATCGAGTTTTACCCCCAAAATAATTATAAAAACAAAATTAAACCATAAAATTGTCTTACTTTTTTTTTGTGGTGGTTAAGTTAAAGTAGGTCATAAAACTCGATTTTGATGGCAGTGTATTTAAACATGATTCTCGTCTAATAGTATAGTGTTAATTGAATTGTTTTCTTTCTTATTGAGCTTCTATAAATAGGTCTAACCTTATAATTGTTCGGTCGACGCGTCGTGGCCGATTGACGATTATTGTTTATTTTAAACCCATTTTTTGTTTAGCACTTCATATTATTCGCCTGTAATTAATATTTAAATTTTAATTTTTTGCCTACTTTGTAATATTTTGGCAGAAATATGTTTTTATTTATATGATTACGATTTACATACCGAATGAACTATCTTCAAACTAATTTTGCACCCTTGATGTGACATGGGGTTTATGTAATCTCCAAATCTCATCATAACACGATTTTTTAACGTTTTCGGGACATATCTTTTTACTTGTCAACAATTTTCTGTAATCTTTTGCAAGGTATCATAGCCTTACATCTACTTCGTTTTAATTTGCCTTATAGCCCAATAATAGCCCTTATATTGTCAATCCTTTCTATCTATCCCCTGTATTTAGTATCCTTTATACTCTGAACACATTTAGCGGTATAGTTCGAACAGGGACCCATTTATCAGCACTTTTCGGCTAACATTGTCTTCTAACTCTCTGCCTCGTTGGCCTAGTGGTGCTAAGCGCGACTGCTACGCTAGAGGTCTTGGGTTCGATTCCCAAGTCGACCAAGGTTTTATTGGGTTTTTCTATGAAATTCTCAGTAGCAGGTCGGAGTTTGGATTTGTGCCCGGTTAGTGGCAATAGGCTCGCCCCTATTACATGGGACCTAAACATACCGGCGAACTGTGAGTGTACATTGGTACACCTCTGCCTAACCCTTCGGGGATACAGGCGGGATGGTATGTTATGTATTGTCTTCTAAACATACGTGGTCCTATCACCAGTGATTTACGACAGTCTGTCTATGGGCGTCTAAATCCATTTTTTTTTTCTCCCGACTTTTCTGGACCTAGTCTCATATTAATCTTTCTTTTATCTAATCACCCATTTTCTCTATCAACCCCGTTGGGCACACAAATCGTCAATAGGCCACGAGCGCTGGCTTGACTCGCTCCGTCACCCGGCGCCTCCCGCCCGCCGCCGCCGCTACCCACAGACAAGGCTACTAACGCTATCCACGGCCGTGTCGTACTGAGATTATATTGCTACTGATAATATTTGTAATATTCAACTATTATACAAAAACAAAAATTAAGAAAAAAAATTTTTTTTTTAAAAAATTGGAAAAAAAAATAGTTTGTAAATTATAACATATATTATCATTTGGATAAAAATCAGGAAACACGGCCGCGTTAAAAGAAAGTTATGTATTTATAGGAATGTGAAATATCAATGAGACATTATTATCATTAAAAAACGTTTAAAATTATTCGAAAATTCATTCATTACACACGCGACAATCGTATTAGTTAAATTTAAAAGAAAAAAACCAAACTTGAACATCTAATTTTCAAACTCAAAAAAGCAAAAATATCTTTTAAAATTATCTAATACTATTGTCGCTTATCAAAATTCAAAGAGATCAAAATTTAAATAATCAATCAAATTATTTAATCAATATTATATAAATTCGCAAATCAGCCATGTCCCACGGCTGGGCAAAAGCCTCCTTTTCAAGAGGAACAAAATAACCACCAACGAACATAATTATACAAATTGTTTTAACTAGGAATCGAACCTAGTACCATCAGGGATCGAACCCGATTTTATAATCAACGACGAACATCTATGGGATTTGAACCCAGAAAAATGACAATTAAAAAATCAGTAGTTTCTAGAAAAAAAAAATTTGTAATATTAAACACATTAAATTAGCTTAAATATTAATTATTATGATTAAATAACACACACCCTAAAACATATTAAAATAAATTCATTTCATATTAAATATACTAAAATTATATACACGATAGTTATGCATCTCTTTCACGGTAAAACACACAACCGATTTTGATGAAATTTTGTATATTCTCTAAGAGTCTGTGAGGAAAGAGAACCATCGTAGGATGGAGGGCGTTGCTATGTTTTATTAACGTATCTGTTATGTTGACACTGTTGCGTCATTATAGTGCGACTGTTACATCTGTATATTTATAAAATTATATTAAAACATTACGTTTTCAGATGTCTTCATCTCATTTAGTCTCATTATCTCTATCTTTACATTTTACGCCACGACGCGGCGACGGTTCTCTTTCCGCACAGACACTATTTTTAGATAAACTTGTTTTTTTTTTATATAAGAATGTCTTGTCAGCATGGGGATCGAACCCACGTGCAATCAACCAATACTAAACATATAGTTTTCATCGCCTTTTGGTACCGATTTATAATTATTATCTCTTAAATCCATACTTATACCAATGCAGAAGTAACACTGTCTGTTACGATTTCGCTAAACGACTAACCCGATTTTGATGAATCTTGGTAAGGGATCCCAAGAACATAAGTTAGCAATTAGATTATAAGATAGCCGAAAACTACGCCGGCAGAGCCGCGGGCAAAAGTCAGATTCTTTGGGAGTATTCTTGGTTTATAGCACAATTTAAATAATAAAATTATTACATTTTTACCGAGCACTATTGTCTCAAAGTGCACACTATATTATCTAGATACTTCATCTAAAATGTAGTTCTTACTATGCAAGAACAACGATAATGGTCCGTTATACCATTACGTGAACAACTGAAAATGATCTCCCATTTATGGAAAAGAAAGAGGAATAATTACTTTGTGTCAATAATATTTCTTCAGAACTTTTAATTAAAATCGGCCCAACGTTTTGTATCACCTTAATAAGCTCGCGAACTGCACTGTTTTACCGACAGGTTTCAAATATCACCATTCATCATCATCTCTCGTCATCCACACTGTTTGACCGACAACCGTACTGTTTTACCGACACATCTCTCATCACACCGCACTGTTTGACCGACATCTCTCAACCACACGCTCGCCCCTCACTCACCTGTTCTCTGGCCTTGTCCTTCTCCTCCTTCTCCCTCTTGCGCAGCTCGGCGAGGTACTCGTTGAAGAACGTCTCTCGCTCGCGCGCCTTGTCTATACCTTTGTAGCGCTCGTCGCGCCCGTGCTTCGATGTGAACTCGTTGAACGATGATCTATTACAAGACAAAACATATTACTATAATTGTACTCAAAAAATAAAAATTAAGAAGATAGATGATTAAATACTGATTCAACGTGATGATCGGAGACTTCGTTTACATAGGGCCAAAACAGCTCTCATGGGTAAGTGTATTCTGCATGGCCCCAAAATTATACAACAAGGTACCAAATGCATACAATGATATAAATATGAATAGTTTTAATAAAAGCATGAAGAAGCATTTAATTATAAATAAATAAATAAATATGTAAATAAATAAATGCTCCTATAATGTTGCTGACTATTTAAATGATGTACTTTAGACATTTTTGTTGTTATTTGTATTAATTTGACATCAATTTAATGTTTTTTTTTTAATCTGAATTACATTATTATTATTGTATTTAGTACGCCTTCCTAGGCAAAACATGTTGAAACATTTTTTTTTTTTGTGTTATCATTCCAACTGATTGTTACCTACACGTGTTTTTGACAAATAAATATATATTATCTTATGATTAGTTACAACTAAATTTTAGTTAAAAACAACCTCAATCAAGCTTTCAAAAAGAACCGCATTAAACACCGTCCATTCGTTCAGGTGATACGATGTTCCTAAACTTGAACACCCAATTTGCGTGGGAGGTTAAAATTAAGCTTTTAAATCAGCAAGGATCAAAGTTCTAGTGGCTCAAATCGCGAGTCAAAAATCCATTCGGACTCGAAACAGGTCTATCTGTCATTCCTCACCAAACACTGGTCAGTAGATGGTCTTTCATTAGAGCAGAATGACAGAAACACCCAATGCGAAACTAACAACCTTAGCAGATTTTTGACTCGGTGTAGCCTTCAATAAAGATTTGACTTTAAGATACAATGCAAGTTAAGTTTGTGTAATTGATAACATGACAAAAAAAAAACCGTATTCAATTAAACAACTTAACTAACAATACACGGAGATATCGCGATAAAGAGAGAATTTCATCATTTTGTTATCTGTTAAGTAATTAGTACTTGGTACTAACTTGGAGTGCAGCTTGGCCTCGTCCATGAGCGCGCGGAAGGCGAGCTTCTTCTGCTGCAGGCGGTTCTTCTTCTCCTTGCGCTCCTCCTCGGCACGGTCGCGGACGTACTGGTCGAACACCTACCAACAACATATACTGTTGTAGAACTTGATCATCAAGACAAGAAATAAGACAAACTGTAAAAGATTATATAAATAAAATGACGACGGCATGAGTATAAATTTATTTATGAAGAAAGACTCATCGACATGTGTATCCTGCCCATCCTAACCTACGGTGCTCAAACCTGGTCACTCACCGATTCGCAAAGTTTCGCCTTGGAGTTTGCCAAAGAGCTATGGAACGCAGCATTCTCGGTGTTAAGAGACAAGACCGAATCCGGAACACCACGCTGCGTTCCAGAACTGGGATAACCGACGTTGGCAAAAAGGCAGCCAGGCTTAAATGGGATTGGGCAAGTCACGTCAGTCGCATGCAAAGTGACCGCTGGGCAAGGGTCTGTACACATTGGGAGCCAACAGATGGACGGCGTCGCCGAGGCCGGCCCAGGAAGAGGTGGCGGGATGACTTAGTCGCATACCGCGAGGGCTGGTTCGAGGTGGCGCGGGATAAGGTAGTATGGAAGGAATTGGGGGAGGCCTTTGCCCAGCAGTGGGACAGAACAGGCTAAGGAAAAAAAAAATGAAGAAAGAACAACAATGTTAGAGTGGTCTTTTGTGTGTCTAAGCTGTGTAGACCGTAGGTAGTGTACGTGTGTTGATGTATTGGAGCGTAGGTCAAAGCATGTGAACGTGTCTCGATGAGTGTGTGTGTCTGTGCTTTTGTTTGTGTGTCAGTGAATGTGCCTGCGTCCGTGTGCGTTATGTTAGTGCGTCAGGGTATTACATAAGTGTATGGACCTTGTATCAGTGTGTGCGTCCGTGAGTACATATATTAGTATGAACGTGTGACAGTGCGTGGTTGCTTATTTGTTTAGGTGCGTGTATACAAGTTTTGGGCGTGTGCTGTCGGTGCATGTTAACAGTGTATGGTTGCTTGTCTGTGTGTTCGCGTCACGCGTATTATGTGCACATACCTGGCGGCGCTCCTTAGAGTTGAGCATGAGGTAGCGGGGATCGAAGACGATCTTGTGCAGCTCCTTCTCCCAGGTGGAGAAGGCGGACACGTCCTTCTCGTGCAGCATGTGCAGGAAGGCCTTGAGGCGCTGGTGGTGCGGCAGGGCTCCGCGCTCGCGGGCGGCGCGCACCTCGGCCTCCACGGCCGCCGCCGCGCCCACGTCGATGGTGCCGCCGCCCGTCAGCGACGACGACGCCGCTAAAGATGCTGCTGGCTTCTTCTCCGCTGTGTAACGTGAACGCTATGGTAAGGAGCTGGAGTACACGAGTGGACTAGTTTTTTTAGCCCATTTCCGCACTTTATGATTGCCTACGACTCTGCTCCATCCACTCCCACCCAACACGACCCTAAACTAATATGACAGTTAGAAGACATCCAGCTTACGAAGCAACAGAAGATTTTGGATGCAAAAATCGCGGGGTCACCGGGCAGACGCCGCGCAGATCGCTTGTTTACAACTCGTGGCCAGTGAGGCGTCAACTACCAATCAGTCTGCTGGCGGTAAGCTCGCGACAGCGGCCTGTCTGCTAATTAATGTTGCCAATATAAATTATATAAATGTTTTTTTCTTTTGTTGTGTGGAAGCGGAATTTTTAAAGTGGGCTACGACCTTAAGTTTTATGATACACATGCGATCACCTTCGTAGCTTTTTTTAATAAGCCAATCCATCACACAAAATCCTGTAATAGCAGCTTTAATACCACCACTGTAATTGATTGTTTCAAATAAATGTAAAAAAAATACAGGAACATCTCAGAGGTGTTCGAAACGACGAAAATATTTTTTTGCACTTGACCTACAAATGACGAACACAGAAAAATAAAACATAAAGCCCAATTCAGAACCACCTCCTTTTGAAGTAATACATTTAATACACGAATACATTTATAAAAAGGATTTTTTTTTATCAAATCCAGCTCCAAAACCTGTTAAAAATCTGTACGCAAGGTATATAAAGACGAGAAAAATCATATAAATGCGGACAAAATCACATACATTGCTCTGAACCCAAAGTAAGTAGCTGAAGCACGCGTGTTATGGAATTCAGAAACAACGAAGGTACCATAAACACCCAGACCCGAGGCAATGTAGAAAAGTTTGTTTCTACATTGACCCGTCCGGGAATCGAACCCGGGACCTCAGAGCTAGCGACACCTTGAAACCGGTGCGTACGCCACTCGACCACGGAGGTCGTCAAAATATATAATATAAATAGACTCACATTCTTCAGTCTTGGTCTTCTTGGCGGCTTCGACGGCGACATCGTCGGTGCTGGAGTCGGCGGCGCGCTTCAGCTCGCCGTTCGCCGCCTTGTTGTTGGCCGCGGCCGCGTCTTTACGCTGCAAATAATTGTGTTCATGTAGGTGTGTAGGTAAGGTTTTAACGGGTCTTATCGCGGTTTATTATCCTGACAGTTGTGGTCACGCTCAAATGTTCAATAAAATAAAAAAGTTATCATAGTTTCTATGAATGGACTAATTAAGATGCACTTAATACACACACACCTTATTGAAATTGCTGTAGCTATAATTTTTGAATATCTGATCAGTATTTTAAAAATTTCAGTTATTTTAAAATATTTCCCTAATAATGGGGCTAAAAGGGGTTCCTTGATTTTTTTTATTTATATTATATTGTTTTGTGCATAATATAGTTTATATTTATTTTCCGACAGAAATGGGATTCTGACCTTGAAGTCTAAAACGTCGCCAATGTATATTTAAATAATAAACCGCGATAAAGTCCGTCATTGCCGCAAGCTTTTTATCACAAGGTTTGTGTTCGCCAGCTCGCATTCGAAGATCGAAAGGTTAAGCAACGCTAAGCTATATCGGATGGGTTACGATTTAAGGCAAAATTAATAAATAAAAAGGTTTATTACTTAAACTTTTACAGTAATAACAATTAATCTGACATAGAAACATTATTTCGAGTAAGAAAAAATTGTGTATTACTTATATGTATAATCAAAGGGAGGATTTAATCAGAAACATATAAAATAACTAGCTGTGTCCCGCGGTTTCACCCGCGTGAATACCTAGGTCCCGTTCCCGGTGCCTTTGTATATAATAACAGACAAATAATTAGCAATAAATTAAAATTGCGACTATAATTTGAGATTTAAACTATCCTATCTCTCAAGTTGGATCGAACTGCACATGGTGTGCGAATTTTATTATAATCGGTTAAGTGGTTTAGGAGTCCATTGAGGACAAACATTGTGACACGAGATTTATATATATTAAGATAATATTAATTAGATTTATGAATTTAAAAGAGATAGAGAAGAAACTACTTATGTGTCGTGAAAAACCTCTACTTTTAAACTAAAGATTTTTGGTAGAAAAGGACAAATGGGAGATCTTTTATTTTCGGCGTGTTTTTAAGTTTTGTTAGCACTGAACAAGTTACCTGTCCCGCCAGTAGACACAACAGTTAAATAGGAATGTTCATATGTGACTTATTGGACAGGGAAGTGGTTAACTATGAATGTATTAACCCTTTCCCTGTCGCGTGAGTCACATATGAACATTTCCATTGTTTAACTATTGTGTCTACTGGCGGGACAGTTAACCTGTTAACACAGGGGAACTCGTATCTTTTTTCTTCCACTACTGTGTTCGAATAAAGATGACCATCGAAGAACACACCTTGATAAGCGTTGCTTAACCTTGAACGATCTACAATAAATGGCACAGCTTATTTATTTATGTACAGTTTAGCATTAAAAGTCGATGAACACATTATACAAAACCGACAAGCATGGGCAGCAATGAAAGAAAACAGTGATCTTATCATTGACACAATTGATTGACGCCATAAAGGAAAAAAATGTATTTTTCGGATTTTAGCCGATTTGATATGTCGGCGAAGCAAGCGAATTTTCGAACATGATTACTTGTAAATTGGTTAATTAAAAACAAATATGATCCCTTGAGTACAATTTAATACCATCATTATTTATACTAAAGCCAATATGGAAAGAGAATTAAACGTTATTACTAATTACGCAATTATCAACTTTGACAACATGTGTTCAAGTTCATTTTAGAATGACAAATATTACCGAAAAGGGCCTAAAAGTAATTTGAATGTGATGGAAACTGAACTGGTAGTCATTGAGTTAAGGTTCATAATCCCAAAGCACGTTCATTATTTCTTTAAAGTGGCTGATGTATAGAGTACTTTTCTTTAGGTGGAATACTTTGATAACTTTATCCTGTAATTAAGAAAACCACAAAATACTTGTATGGCTATTATTTAAATTTGCACGTGTTCATCGACCTTTCATGCTTACAATACATTGAACATAATAATATGGTCAATATACATTACGTACCCGTCAATATTTACCAATAAAAATATCACATGAAGTGTATAGATGGTGGATCTAGGTCCGTCTAAAAAAACCAGCAAGTTAGAGTGAGATGCAGCTATACATTAAACTGTGAGTAAGAAAGAGAAAGCAATGCATTCTTACTATTTTTCGGAAGATAGTGTGAGATGCAGCTATACATGAAACTGTAAGTAAGAAAGAGATAGCAATATCTTCTTACTACTTTTAACAACAGAGTGAGATGCAGCTATACATGACACTGTAAGTAAGAAAGAGATAGCATATTTTCTTCTGTCTTTTTTAGACGAAATTAGATCCACCTCTACAAACACATGTTACAACCTTAGTTTCATCCTCGCAGCAATCTAGAACTTACTAAAAGTATATTTAACGCCAGCAATGAGCTTAACATGCATTATAACTATACCATATTATGCATCATAAAGCCAAGAATACACGAGAGGACAAAATGCTGCCCGCCCGCCCACGTCCGATAATCGGTGACCGATTTTTTTGTTGGAGAAAAATAGAACACACTGATGGAAATAGTGCAACGCACACGTCCTACAAAAAGTAGGTCAGAAATCGGTACTAAGAATCGGCGGAAAAATCGGCCCGATTATCTGACCTACAAAAAGTCGGACGTGGGCGGGCAGCGTTAACATGACACGCAACGTTAAATCTACGTGATGTCCAGTGACCCACAACATGTCACGTTGCTTGCTTCTGACTTTCAACGTGTCACTAAAAAACATGTGCTGCAAAATGATGCTCATTTTCCTCGCTAGTGTATTAAAGCTTAATGGTTACATACATAATATGACTTCACTAATACGCAATAGCATCTATTTGTATTCACATAAAAGCAAACAATATACCAAAAAAACAATTTAACTTATTTCAAAAATAAAAGACATGTTTACTAACGAAAAAGCTGCTTCCAAAAATCAATAAACATTTACCTAATAGAACATTGAAATAACACCAGCCTGTAACTGTCCCACTGCAGGGGCCCCATGCCGCTTTTCTAAGTCAGTGAGTGGCAGGTTAATAAACGTTCCAGTGTACTTGTTATTGTGTCTAATTTTCGTATTCAGATAAGAACAGCCACTGGCAATCCAACAACAGTGGCAAGTAGGTGTGGCATTTGTCATTAAACTAAAATTATATGAATACGAAAATTAGGCACTATAACAAGTACACTGGAACGTTTATTAACCCGCCACTCACTGACTTAAAATAGCAGCATCGGGCCCCAGGCCTCTCATACAGAGAACGAGCATTGATCAACAGCTCCGGTAATGGCACCCACCGTGGGGCTCACAAGCGTGGTGATCAATGCTCGTTCTGTATGAGAGGCCTGCAGCGGTACTGTTGTAGGCTGGTGATACATAAATGAAACATCGTTCTCATTTCTACTATTTATTTGGAACTTAATTTCTAAATCAATTGCAAAATAATAATAAAATAAATAGTTCAACCAACGTCTTAATTAAAAATATACTTTGTTGAGCAATGCTTCAGAATCATTGTCAACATACATGTAAAATTTTGAATAGTATAGGGTATTTTTCAACGACTTTATAAATAAAAATAAAATAATACATAGATACGATTTCATATAAATTGAAATACTTTTTTCTTGAAGAAATGTATTTTTTTTTAAGTGTTATATTCCGTCTTGGTCATAAGTTTTTTTATAAGCAGGTCATTATTGATATTTTATGACATAAATACAAATACACAAAATTATACAGGGTGTTAAGAAAACCCTGTCCGACCCGAAAGGGTGATATAGGGTTCACAATCACATGCCCAAATAAAATATCCAATTTGGAAAATTCATGATAGAAACAATAATAATTAGTTTTGAAATAACCACTTTTTGGCCCGAAATTCCCTAAATTTGAGATTAAAACAAAAACTACAACAGCAATTTCGTCAGTGTTTTTGGGGGCCTCTTGTATGGTAATTAGGTAGCATCTGTGACGACGCCGAGATTCTGTCAGGACTTTTGAGAATATTTTTTTTTTTTTTTTAGGTTTAATATTTTTTTCCATTTTTTTTCACATTTTTGTAATCAGATAGCGATACCTAACAACACCTTCACGGATCAAACAGGGGTTTCTTAACAGCCTGTGTTCTATAATTTAAGGCATGTATAAATACTGTCATGAAGGGACTCATCGTTAGGCAGATACATACATATTATATTTTACTTTAAATAAATAATACATAACATACCATCACGCCTGTATCCCCGAAGGGTTAGGCAGAGGTGTACCAATGTACACCCACAGTTTGCCGGTATGTTTAGGTCCCATGTAATAGGGGGCGAGCCTATTGCCACAAACCGGGCACAAATCCAAACTCCGACCTGCTACTGAGAATTTCATAGAAAAACCCAATAACACCTTGGTCGACTTGGGAATCGAACCCAAGACCTCTAGCTTAGCAGTCGCGCTTAGCACCACTAGGCCAACGAGGCACTTTAAATAATGAATGAACATAATAATATACTTATTTCTATCATTTTAATAAGCACTTAGGTATATCTTGGATCAAAATTTTAGATTGCCCAATTAAATCGTTTTTTTCCAATATTTACCCTATTCTACACTCCCGGACACATAAATCTAGCTTTTTATAGATTGCCCTTTTTAGTAAATATAAAACAATAGTATATTTATGCTGTGTGTACAAAAAACAATAAAACAAAAATCCTTTTAAAATTACTTATTACATTCATGATGGGTTTTGTCTATTCAACTATTTTTTATTTATTTTGTTTTTAATCTGGTCTATACAACTAAATGTAAAATTTTTAAACCAAAGCAGGTCTCGACCTAAACCATCTATAAATTCATTCCGAGCTTAATTTATTTGTCCAGGAGTGTATATGCATTTTAAATTTGAATTTACAGCCAATTGTATATTTAGAAACGTTTCTCAACAAATTGTGACAACACATATTATTATACATGCAAGTTGCATAGTGCACATCATTAAACAGTAAAACGGCATTTCTAGTTAAGGACCTTACTGAGGTCAAATTTTTAGTCCAGTCAAAATAGACATTTCAGTTTGCATTAATTCGCATAGAGCTGAAAATTGGTGGAGGTCTCAAGTACACCATTGTAAATGAAATATCATAAGTCCCCAAAGATCCGACTTGTGCAAAAAAAGTTACACAAGGTCCAATGTCAATAATATAACTTTTTCGCATTTTCCTAATAAATGGCAAGTATTATCGCCAAAATAGGTTAGACAAAGTTGTAGATTGTGTTACTTGAGACCTCCACCAATTTTCAGCTCTATGCGAATTAATGCAAACTTACAAGGTTTTTTTTGTCTATTTTGACTGGACTATTTAATGAATCTCATGTCAGGTCCGAACCTAGTTGGGCATTTTAGAAGAGAGCCTGCATACACGAACTGCTCAAGTAATTAGACAGTGATCTATGTACATGGAGTTAGGGCTCATACACAAAACTGCGACGCGATTCGATGCGACGCCACATCGCAGGAACATCTAGTAAATAAAGTTCAAAATGGAACGCGAGCTCGCAGAATTGTGCGATGCGTTGCGAATTCGCAGTATTGTGTACGAGCCCTTCATGAGCTGTCGCCCTCTCACGCATAAACGTGTTTTCATATTATCCGACAGCGATACCATATCGGCTAATGTGAAAACGCTCTAACGAGTGCCTTCCGTTGCGAGAAATTTAAATAACCAACCGATGATTTTCATTGGTTGTTAGGCGGCGTGCGAGGGCCAGCATGCGGTATAACGACCGAGTATGGTTGGGACTTTTTCATTAGGCTCGGCGCAAATGGGCCACCGACCACAGCCACCGGTGGCCAGCGACGGCGACTTAACACACTTGTACACGTGTAGCCGGTGGCGGCCACGCGCTACAGAAATAAAATATATGAAAAAGTTTGTTAAGTCGCCGTCGCTGGCCACCGGTGGCTGTGGTCGGTGGCCCATTTGCGCCGAGACTTGGTCGTCCCCGTATTTAAGGACTCTCCGCATGCGGTGAAACGACTGAGTTAACACTCAATAAAAAATAGTTTACAATGCAGTCGCAGCTCCAAGCGGTCTATTATGATCTATTTCGCAATAATTGTTAAGTCATTTGTGTAACAACGAGTCAATTTATAACTTTTGTCTGGTATATTCCGTTGCGTGTAAACTATTTAATTAAATCTAGTATTCTGCAGTAAAAATCTTATTTCCAAAGGGTTGTCATCCTGACAGGTAGATAACGATTACTTCAAGCAGCGACTGCATAGTAATTCTTTTAAGCACACGCTAATTGCTCAAGCGGTAGCGTGTAACGCTACCGCTTGAGCAATTAATCAATTTTGAGGACTGTGACTTGCTTGATCACTGACTAACTGCTCCAGTATTCCGTGTACAGCCCACCTAACACCGTTTCAAAGTTGAACAACAGTAAATATGTCACAAGTACCATTACCTGTGTGGCAGGTAGTATCGAGAGCAAGCCGGTTATGATGCGGATCCGGCTCTCATACGGTTCGCAATCCGGCTCAGGTTGAGACTGTTGTGGGAGAGTTTAGGCCGGTTTATAAACGTAGTTTTTGCTTATGGTTATACAAACGACGATTTCGAACAACGACAAATTTCATGGAAAATATTTGGTATGTGTATAGTACGATCATTTTATTCAAACGTTGGGCAAATAATGTGGCCAGTTTCGACCAACAAGACGTTGTAGTCAAGCGTTGGACGATTAATGTGGCTTATGTCGGACCAACGTGTGAACCTATGAATACCAGTATTTTAACTGTTATCAATTTTTTTTTTTTTAAATCAATATTTTAAACGATGTCGTTCGTACGTTTACAGATTTCATCTACGCACTGGATACCTTTCAAATACTAAGATTGTTGTATTGTATTTCATTTCCTTTTTATAAGTTATATACATGCATGTTGCATACATAGGCTGCACTAAAAGTATCGGGAATGGAATATTTCCACTATTCCTGTCACATTAAAATCTTTTTAATTGAAAACTCCTTGGTTTTAAAAATCAAATACCATTATTTATTTTAAAAAAAGATTCTCGGTCTTGTCACAAGGCCTTGTCAAACTTGTTCAGTCGTTGGGAATTAATTGACTCGAGAAAATTCAAGAGCGATGATTTATTATGACTTTCGAAGCGGTTTAACACAAAAACAGTGTGTTGACCGGATGCTTTCTGCATTTGGTGATGAAGCCCCATCCAAAACCACAATTTATCGCTGGTTTGCTGAATTTCAACGTGGACGTGTCAAGCTCAGTGATGATCCCCGTCAAGGTCGTCCAAAAACTGCAGTCACCCAAGAAAACGTCGATGCTGTGCGTAAGCTGATTGAGGAAGATCGACATGTGACATACCGCGAAATTCAGGCAAATTTAGACATTGGCATGAGTCAAATACAAATAATCTTGCATGAACAATTAGGTGTAAAAAAGTTGTTTTCCCGATGGATACCGCATTCGCTCTGTTAAGAGCAAAAAGCGGCTCGCGTTACTTGGTGCGTCAGAACTCTCAAAAGATTACACGCAGGAGCCTCAAACATTGTATCAGGTGACGAATCCTGGATATACGCGTACGAACCCGAAACAAAAAACCAGTCACGAGTTTGGGTGTTCGAAAATGAGTTAAAGCCAACTAAGATTGTTCGTTCACGGAGTGTTGCAAAAAAAATGGTGGCCACGTTTGTCTCCAAAACCGGCCATGTTGCGACTATTCCTCTTGAGCGACAAAGAACGGTTAATGCAGAATGGTATGCTAGCATTTGTTTGCAACAGGTCGTGTCTGAACTCCGTAAAGAGAACTGCAACCGCCGCATCATCCTCCATCACGACAATGCGAGTTCTCACACCGCGCACAGAACAAAAGAGTTTTTAGAGCAAGAAAACATAGAATTATTAGACCATCCGCCGTACAGTCCCGACCTAAGCCCTAATGATTTCTATACTTTCCCTAAAATAAAGAATAAATTGCGTGGTCAGAGATTTTCATCACCTGAAGAAGCTGTGGACGCCTACAAAACGGCCATTTTGGAGACCCAACTTCCGAATGGAATGGTTGCTTCAATGATTGGTTCCATCGTATGGAAAAATGTGTCAAATTTCGCGGAGAATACTTCGAAAAGCAATAAATACATTTTTAAATAGTAATGTTGTGTCACTTCCTTGATTCCCGAAATTTTCAGTGCAGCCCTCGTAGTGCACATTATTAAACAGTAAAACGGCATTTTTCTAGTGTCGAACCTTACTGAGGTCAAATTATAATAAAACTCAGTCAGGTTCGAAGCTAGTCGGGCATTTTAGATGATATAGGCCCGTGTACACGAACTGCTCGAGTAGTTGGTCACTGATCAACGCAAACAGACTTTGAGAACTGTCGCCTTTTCGCGCGATAGAAATTTAAAGAATCAACCGATGACTTTTGTAGGTTGTTAGGCCACGTCTCCGCATGCGGTATAACGACAGATATATTGATAGGGCACTTTTACTAATCATTTTCCCGTTTTCAGAGACTCCCGCATGCGGTGTAACGACCGACTATAGTTTATCATACAGTTGCATCTCGTTGCATGTCGATACCGACAGCTTCAAGCTGCGACTGCATAGTAAACTTGTCTTGTACATACACAGCAAGGGGGTTGCAGGTCACATCAACTAAGATGTTGGTGTGAAATATATGTATATATTATCTACCCGCATACACAGTACCGCTCAAGAAGTTTGACTGTTTTAACGACTGTTGATCAGTGACCAACTACTCCGGTATTCCGTGTACAGCCCACGTTTTAAAGTTTAAAAACAGTAAATATGTCACAAGTACCATTACCTCTGTGTCAGGTAGTATCACGACCTTGCCGGGTTGGCCGCGGATCCGGCGCATATTCGGTTCGCAATCCGGCTCAGGTTGAGACTGTTGTGGGAGAGTTTAGGCCGCTTTTTAAACTTAGTTTTTGCTTATGATTGTACGAACGACGCGATTTCGAGCGTGCAATCGTTGAAATCTATTTTTTTTCCATTTGAACAAATTTTATGGCCAATATTTGGACCAACATGATTAATAGGATCATTTGATTCAAACGTTGGGCAAATAATGTGGCCAATGTTTCGACCAACAAGACGTAATAGTCAAGCGTTGGACGATTAATGTGGCGTATGTCGGACCAACGTGTGAACAAATGATTTCAGACGATATAGGCCCGTGTACACGAACTGCTTGAGTAGTTAGCCAGTGATCAACGCACACGGACAGCGAGAACTGTCGCCTTTTCGCGCGATAGAAATTTAAAGAACCAACCGATGACTTTTGTAGGTTGTTAGGCCACGTCTCCGCATGCGGTATAACGACTGATATATTGATAGGGCACTTTTACTAATCATTTTCCCGTTTTCAGAGACACCCGCATGCGGTGTAACGACCGACGATAGTTCATCATACAGTTGCATCTCGTTGCATGTCGATACCGACAGCTTCAAGCTGCGACTTCATAGTAAACTTGTCTTGTACATACACAGCAAGGGGGTTGCAGGTCACATCAACTAAGATGTTGGTGTGAAATATATGTATCTATTATCTACCCGCATACACAGGACCGCTCAAGAAGTTTGACTGTTTTAACGACTGTTGATCAGTGACCAACTACTCCAGTATTCCGTGTACAGCCCACGTTTTAAAGTTTAAAAACAGTAAATATGTCACAAGTACCATTACCTCTGTGTCAGGTAGTATCACGACCTTGCCGGGTTGGCCGCGGATCCGGCGCATATTCGGTTCGCAATCCGGCTCAGGTTGAGACTGTTGTGGGAGAGTTTAGGCCGCTTTTTAAACTTAGTTTTTGCTTATGATTGTACGAACGACGCGATTTCGAGCGTGCAATCGTTGAAATGTATCATTTTTACAATTGGACAAATTTTAAGGCTAATATTTGGACAAACATGATTAATAGGATCATTTGATTCAAACGTTGGGCAAATAATTTGGCCAATGTTTCGACCAACCAGACGTAATTGTCAAGCGTTGGACGATTAATGTGGCGTATGTCGGACCAACGTGTGAACAAATGATTTCAGATAATATAGGCCCGTGTACACGAACTGCTCGAGTAGTTGGTCACTGATCAACGCACACGGACTGCGAGAACTGTCGCCTATTCGCGCGATAGAAATTTAAAGAACCACCCGATGACTTTTATAGGTTGTTAGGCCACGTCTCCACATGCGGTATAACGACTGATATATTGATAGGGCACTTTTACTAATCATTTTCCCGTTTTCAGAGACTCCCGCATGCGGTGTAACGACCGACTATAGTTCATCATACAGTTGCATCTCGTTGCATGTCGATACTGACAGCTTCAAGCTGCGACTGCATAGTAAACTTGTCTTGTACATACACAGCAAGGGGGTTGCAGGTCACATCAACTAAGATGTTGGTGTGAAATATATGTATATATTATCTACCCGCATACACAGTACCGCTCAAGAAGTTTGACTGTTTCAAAGACTGTTAAGATCAGTGACCAACTACTCCAGTATTCCGTGTACAGCCCACGTTTTAAAGTTTAAAAACAGTAAATATGTCCATTACCTCTGTGTCAGGTAGTATCACGACCTTGCCGGATTGGCCGCGGATCCGGCTCTCACACGTTTCGCAATCCGGCTTGGGTTTAGACTGTTGTGGAAGAGTTTCGACCGGTTTTTAAATTTAGTTTTTGCTTATGGTTGTACGAATGACGCATTGAAATGTATTATTTTCCATTTGGACAAATTTTATGGCCAATATTTGGACCAGCGTGATTAATAGGATCATTTGATTCAAACGTTGGGCAAATAATGTGGCCAATGTTTTGACCAACCAGACGTAATAGTCAAGCGTTGGACGATTAATGTGGCTTATGTCGGACCAACGTGTGAACCTATGAATACCATTATTTTGACTTTACTCAATTTTGTAATTTAACTCATTAATATTTTATAAATTATATCGTTCGTCCTTCGTATCCTTTTCACGAAGAAAATGCGAAAATAAAAATAACTTAAGCTTCAAAACTGAAATGCCAGCATGAATAAAAATAATTTCAGGAAAAGCTTATAAAGAAAGTTTGAGTAGTTGTAGCTCATTGGTTATACGATCGGATTTGTATGTACGTAGGTTTCAGGTTCAAACCTAGGTTGAAATAACTGTACTGATTCGGTGACAGCTTTTAATTGATGCTAAATGGATCTTATATGCATTAAAAAGTATTAAGTACATAAGTGTTTTCACTAGTGAAAAAAGGGTCTTAAATTATTGTGGTAATGTCTATTTCAGTTTTTACACGACTGCCCAAAAAGGAGTGTTATGTTTTCAGGGTTCATGTATGTATGTATGTTTGTGAGTTTCTTTATTCCACCATAACTTCTAAAAGGCTTGACCGATTTCAATGTTTGTGGTATCATTAGAAGCTTTGAGTTCCCGAGTGACATAGGCTATGTGGACATTAAAAAAAGGTCAAAAATCTCAATCAAAAATAAAGTAAAATTTTACTTACTTTTAGAAAACTAAGTTAGCGTAAGAAAGTAGACATAAAATTATAATAATATCCTGAATTTGAAGCTGAAACATTTTACATAAAATCCAATACAACAACCCTGGAACCACAAAATTATTCCAAAGTATTAAGTAATTCGAAGGGAAGAAAATCAAAAATATTCTTGATAAGAAGTAAAAATAAATGCATTCTAGTAACTATAACTGTCAATAAGTTATCTAAATCTAAAGTAAGCTATTAGAGATAAGATTTTATAAAGAAATTGAAGGAATGCGAGGTGAAGGCATAATTAGGCTTTTCGCAGCAAAAATAATAAAGAAAAGCACCTAAAAATATTAATAACCCATGTATATACAACCTTATTTTTAGTATATACTAAAACTAGTAACAGAAGAATTTCACCGGATTCAGCTGAATACCGTATGTTACAGAGCGACTGTCTATCTGACCTCCACAACACATGTTACTGGGTAACACAGTATCCCATAGTAACGACTGTCAGAATTGTAATGACTTGAATGACTGTCAGGACAACAAGGTGTAAAATCGATTTTATTACTAACTAGCTGTGCCAGCGACTTCGTTCGCGTGGATGACGAAACTTATCAATGAATGACGAACTTGTTACTATTGATTGTAGCGTGATGAAAAGTATTCTATAACCTGCCCAGGAGTATGAAGAATAATTGTACCAAGTTTCGTTAAAATCCGTCGAGTAGTTTTTGTTTCTATAAGGAACATACAGACAGACAGACAAAAATTTTACTGATTGCATTTTTGGCATCAGTATCGATCACTAATCACCCCCTGATAGTTATTTTGAAAATGTATTTCATGTACAGAATTGACCTCTCTACAGATTTTTAACAAGTATAGATTTTAAATCAATTATTTTCAGATTCAATATACAAAAAAATAAGGTTGTCTATTTTTTTAACAATAAATAGAATTCGATACAAGTTTCTTAAATAACATACTCTATCTCTTAGGAGAGAAACATAGGTTATTAATTTCAGCAACAGTAAAGACACATCTGTATATCCGACAATATAAAAACATAATAACCACGACACTCTCAAAGGCCACTTAATTATAAGACGCTCTTAAATGTCTCTACATACTACTTTACCATTAAACTAGTCAATGACAGACATTTAAGGGCTACTTATAATTAAAAAGCTTTTGAGAATGTGTTTAAAAATTCGCAAATCGCTATGGCACATAAGAAAATCGCTCGAAATAATATGAATAGGCCTATATGGCATAATGTACATTTATAATCTGTCAATTTAGGTGAGATACCAGTATCTAAATGACTGATTACGACTGAATCACAGCGCTTGACACGTTTGACAGGTGGTTAGCTAATTTTTGTGTTGATCGGCCTTCAGAAACAGAGAAAACTTTTTACCATTTAACATAACATACCATCACGCCTGTATCCCCGAAGGGTTAGGCAGAGGTGTACCAATGTACACCCACAGTTCGCCGGTATGTTCAGGTCCCATGTAATAGGGGGCGAGCCTATTGCCACTAACCGGGCACAAATCCAAACTCCGACCTGCTACTGAGAATTTCATAGAAAAACCCAATAACACCTTGGTCGACTTGGAAATCGAACCCAAGACCTCTAGCGTAGCAGTCGCGCTTAGAACCACTAGGCCAACGAGGCAGTCCATTTAAGCATGACATTAAAAAAATACAACATATTTACAAATTAAATTCGTTAATGTTACTATGAAATAGTTTACATAGAAGTTTATGATACAAATTAATTATTATGATCACCTAAATCGACAGATTATATAGTATGCTTATATGTGTGTGCGTGTGTGTAGTCTATGCCAGATAAATGTGTAATAATATGATCAACTGAATCACATAATCCAGAGACATAATATTTATGAGACATTGATCCTTGTAATGCGGCGACATGTTTTTCATGATTTTTGGTGTCGAGAAATTGACACAAACAATTGGATTTCGATTATTTAAGTAACGGACAATGCCGTGTGCGAGGCTGATTACTGGTCAAGAAAAAAATAAAAAGTTTAATTTATTTATTTTTCGTCCTGTAAAATATAGATAGTGCCGGTTGTTAGTTTACAGTAAATCTCTCTCTTTCTGAAATATTAATTTAATTTTCTTTATTTGCTTTGCGTATACCCGACGGTGGCCATCGTCGTCGAGGTCGACCGTGGCGAAGGAGGTGCGACGATCTTGTCAGATATGCGGGGAGCGAGTGGCCGGATATCGCGAAAGATAGAAAAGTTTGGAGGACGAAAGGGGAGGCCTTTGCCCAGCAGTGGGATCAGATATAGGCTAGTGAAAAAAAAATGCTTTTTGTGTCTTTCTGTATGTATGTACATGTGTGGTATTATGCCAGATATGAATGTGTAAACGTGTCTCTTCGCTAATCTTAGGCGCGTGTCCTACATAAGCTGTACGTACCTGCAGGTCGAGCAGCGCGGCGGGCGGCTGGCTGACGGCCTTGTCGACGTCGGCTCTCCCCAGCAGCGCGGCCGGTCGCTCCCACACGGACGAGTGCGCGGCTGAGTTGTAGAAGAACACCGACCCGTCGCCCGTCCATACCACGCACCTGGGTGTAAGGGGTGGTGAGTAATAGTTTTGGAAATAGGACGGCTTTTTCAACATTAAGGATAATGATATATAGCAGAATGATAAGGATATGGTGGTGAAAAGAGACGGTATAAATCATAAGTGTGAGAGTAGTTTAGGAAATGTTAGGAAGGGCACTTTGGAACCGTGCAACTAGTTCCAGTAGATTATAACGTTATGTTTCTTGACTGCCTTTTTTTAGTTTATAAAAAACCAAACCTTTGTGATTTTGTTTTTAGTATTAAATTCGGCAAAAATTAATAATTAAAATGGTTGCCGGATTAATTTAGAAAAAAGTCTCAATAAGACTCATGACTCATTTTTCCATCTTTAAGAAAGATTTTTTAAAGCAGAACAGTCTAATTTTATATTTCTCACTTTAGTGTTCGATCGGAATGAAGACCACGACACGACGAAAAAATACTATAACCTAATAGCAGCCTCACTCATCCCTCGTATCACGAAAACTACATAAGTTCTACACCTATTATAAGAAGATTGGTTTTTGGCCAAAAATCCCATACCTACTGCAATAAATACATGTTAGGGGAAAAAAATATGAGCTAGTAAATTTGGGGATATCTTTACCCAACAGTGGCAAATAGTAAACTATAAAAAAGTGTTTAGAGTGTATGGCACAAATTAACCCGTTCCCTGTTCAATGAATCACATATGGTACATTCCACTTGTTTTACTATTGTGTCTACTAACGGGACAGTAAATGTGTTAATATGGCTAGCAAAAAATGTCTACAGTTTAATGTCACACATACCAAGGCGTCCCCAATATGGGCGTGGAGGATATCGGGCGGGACCTGTCCTGCTTGGCCTTGTCCTTGTCCTTCTCGGGCTTGTCGTCCTGGCGCGAGCGCTCGGCACGCTCGGCCGCGGCACGCTCGGCAGCCGCGCGCTCGGCCGCCGCCGCGCGAGCCGCCTCGGCCGCGGCTACGGCCTCCGCGTGGGCTTCCACGTCGATCACTGTGCGATAGATATAATTATACAAAGTGTTAAAAAAGGGGTATAGCTATATAGGTGTTAAGAATACCCTGTCCGATATAGGGCTCATAATCACAACCCCAAATAAAATATTGGAATATGTTTGATAGTAACAAAAATAATGAATTTTGAAATAACCATTTTTCGCCCCAAATTTCCCTAAATTTCAGATTAAAATAAAAACTACAACACCATTTTCGTCGTCATTATCGGCAGCCTTTTGTTTTGATCATTTGCCAGCACCTGTGACGACGCCGAATCTCAAACTCGATTTTTTTAGGTTATATTTTTTTTTTCCTTTTTTTTTATTTTAATGTAATTAGTTATCGATACCTAACAACACCTTAACGGGTCGGACAGGGGTTTCTTAACACCCTGTATAAAAGTACTTAATACTGTTAACACCTATTGTAATATATTATGACAAATAAATTTAAAACCGACTTCAAAAAAGGAGGAGTTACTCAATTCGACTGTATTTTTTTATATCTTTGTTACCACTGAACTTTCGACAGAGAGAACCGATCTTGATGATTCTTTCTTTTATTTGAAAGTTGATGCTTCCCGCGTAATCCCCTTCTAATTCAGTATTATCAGTGTGATCCAATAAAAAAAAAAATACTTATTTTGAAGTCGTTTTTTTTGTCTTTCTTTCTCACTTAAGTGTGCAAGGTGTCACCAAAGTCACTGTGTGGGATATGTAGTTATACAAGGTATAGCTATATTATAAGGGTGAAGAGTACATCTGGTATAGAGTCAGTTTACACAAGCTCGGCTTAAAATAAAAATATTATACGTCCGCCGCTGAAAGAACGCGTTCGTGACACATACACACAGGGTGTTAAGAAAACCCTGTCCTGTGGGAAATAAAAAAACCGAATTACATTATTAATTGTAACCTGCCATACCAAATAGTATTGAATTCGTTTATAGGACTAATAAGTGATAAAAATAATAAATAAATAAATGCGGACAACATCACATACATTGCTCTGAACCCAAAGTAAGTTGCTAAAGCACTTGTGTTATGGAATTCAGATGCAACGAAGGTACCACAAACACCCAGACCCGAGACGATGTAGAAAAGTGATTTTCTACATTGACCCGTCCGGGGATCGAACCCGGGACCTCAGAGCTAGCGACACCTTGAAACCGGTGCGTACGCCACTCGACCACGGAGGTCGTCAAATGATAGTAATTTATGCTTAGTAAATGTTATATTTTCAAATTGAACACCACCTATCAGGAACGCAATCTCTCAGCGGTCGAAGCATACAAGGTGTTACAGAAAAGGTCTAGCTATACATAAGAAATGAAGAGAACATCTGGTATAGAGACAGTTGACACATGTTCAGGTCGAGATAAGATTAAAAAATAGACATTATTTTTTTTTGCATTATTTGTCAAAGTAAATCATGACAAACGTTTACACCACTATAACTTGCTAAATGTTAAAATACATTACTTCAACAATCTTGTTACAATGATAGTGGTCGATCGTTTTCATATTTATGTGAAACGAAACAACCAATTTCGCTATTACAAGACCAGGCTGACATGCTAGCCACTCATGACAATTAAATAATAATAATATTCCGGGACATCCGACACACGGTTATCTGATCCCAAGCTAAGCAGAACTTGTGTTATGGTAACCAGACAACTGATAAACATACTTATATATTTCTAAATACATACATATTATAGATAAATTACACCCAGACAACCAGAACAAATGATCGTGCTCATCACACAAACATTTGTCCTGGGTGGGAATCGAACCCAAGACCTCCGGTATAGCAGTCAGGGTCACTAACCACTAGACCAACAGGCCCGTCAAATCCATCAAAAACCAATTTATAGGGTGCAATAATATGATGGATAAAGTTATTTTAATTTTAACCAACCTCGGTCAGTATGTGTAATAATCTTAAGCTGCGTATCCTTTACTGGAATGCTGACGGCATTCGCTCCAAGCTCAAAGAGTAGGTTCAAAGACCTTTACATTATTGACAAAAATATCACTTTTCACTGGAGAATAATTTTGTAGCGACTGATATATTCCTAAAGCGCTTATTTTTATTTGCACGTATACACTTTATCCTTATATTACTAATGACTCTAAATACTCGACGACCTCCGTGGTCGAGTGGCTTACGCACCGGTTTTCAAGGTGTCGTCAGCTCTGAGGTCCCGGGTTCGATCCCCGGTCGGGTATGTAGAAAACCACTTTTCTACATTGTCCCGGGTCTAGGTGTTTGTGGTATCTTCGTTGTTTCTGAATTCCATAACACAAGTGCTTTAGCTACTTACTTTGGGTTCAGAGCAATGTATGTGATGTTGTCCGCATTTATTTGTTTATTTATTTATTTAATATTCTAATATGTGAAGTGAACACAATGTTGGTGCAATATTGGTGCGTAGCTGTTGGTGAACCTATTTTAATTATTAATAAACTAGCGGCCCGTCCCGGCTTCGCACGGGTATTTAACACATTATTATCAATTAGGATTGAATTTTTCTGTGTTATTACTACTATTACGCTCTTTATAATATTAGTATAGACACTCCCGTACCTCAGTGATGCTTAAATCGCATAGTTAGCCTAGCAGAGTGAGCGACAATCACGCGACTTTTTTCTAAGTCTTATATTTTAAACTCGTGATATCTTTCGAAGGGAATGTCCAAAGTGAATAATTCAAAAAGTCACATAAAGGTATTGAAGCAGTCTTGACTATGAAGTAATTTATTTCGATAAGGATCAATACCAACTAACAAATAAAGAGCCTTTTCTAGCGGCGTCCTTTCAATATTTTTTTTTTAGTAAAATATCTCTTATTGTGACCTAACTGTTATAGTTAGACATATGCTGTCGCGACACTTTTTGTAGATAATTATATGTTCTACAAAGACGTAGTACATTATTTTGTTCTATAATCAATAGTTTTCGCAGCGCACGCGATGCAAGAAAGTTGTTTGGTAATTTTTTCACACCTTGTTTTACATTATTGAGGTTTTAGTATGGATCCCTAACTTTTTTGAAAATTTTATATAGCCTATGTTCACCGGAGATAGTGTAGCTTCCCAACAGTGAAAGAATTTTTCAAATCGGTCAAGTAGTTTCGGAGCCTATTCATTTCAAACAAACAAACAAACAAACAAACAATCAAATCTTTCCTCTTTATAATATTAGTGTAGATAAATAAACAATATACACTTACCTTCAATCTTGCTATCGTCGACGTCCATTTTCTTTTCAATCTTCTTCTCAGCGTCCGCCTTCTCCGCTATTTTCGCCTGTATTTCTGTTCAAGATATAAACAACGTTTATTACTAATTATTTCAGAGTCATACGCTAATGATTTCTTAGGTTTACGCAAATGTTAGACATTGAAATAAAACTACTCTTTACGGATTTTGTCGCGGTTTATATTTAGATTTTAGGTCCCGACGTTTCGACACCTTTGCAGGTATCATGGTCATGGGAGTCTGCCCGTGACCATGACACCTTAATAAAATACCTCATAAATTTTATTACCACATGCCATGATCATATACTATCTGACAGCTACTAAGAAAGAAGAATGGATGCTGAGCTATCGTAAGAATGAATAGAGAAGAAACTCACATTGTATTGTTTGGAATTTAACATAACATACCATCACGCCCGTATCCCCGAAGGGTTAGGCAGAGGTGTACCAATGTACACCCACAGTTCGCCGGTATGTTTAGGTCCCATGTAATAGGGGGCGAGCCTATTGCCACTAACCGGGCGCAAATCCAAACTCCGACCTGCTACTGAGAATTTCATAGAAAAACCCAATAACACCTTGGTCGACTTGGGAATCGAACCCAAGACCTCTAGCGTAGCAGTCGCGCTTAGCACCACTAGGCCAACGAGGCAGTCTACGTAAATGTCGATTCACGATATACCCTACGTAGCTTTCCCGAGGTCGGTATCGAGTAACCGTACAATAGCAATTTATTTTAGAACTACTAAAATTATCTAGCCATTTTTCCCAGTTCCAGTCTCTTATCCCTATAAACGTACCTTCCATCTCCTTAACGGGCTTAGGTTTCTCCCACACGCTCTCCTGCTTGGCGGCGTGGTAGTAGTACGGCCGGCCGTCCGGCGCGCGGTGCGTCGTCCATTCCGACGCCGCCGCTAGCAACTCCGGGGTTATCACCTACAGAGGTAACATTATAATAACATGGGCCTATATATGTCTCACTGCTCGGCACAGGTGTCTTCCAAAATAGAGAAGCCACGACCATTGATCACCACGCTTGCTCACTGCGGATTGGTGATTTCGATAATACAGGGTTCGTTTTCAATGATTCTGAGCCAGCTCTGAAAATTTGAACGGTCATTCTTCTTCTTCTTCTCGAGTCAATGATCACTACTCTGTTTGACCAGAAAGTCGCCACTTGAATGGCTTTGTCGTTGGCTTCCATTAACTCCTGGAGGGTGGCGGTGGTGGTGCAGGACGGGCAGGACAGAAGATGCGCCATGTCTTGAGTTGGGGCACCGCATTCACATTGTGTACGCGAACATTCTATCATGCCCCATTTCCTCAGGTTGTCTCTGCAGCGGCCCGTTAAGGTCCGTAGACGGTCATTCAAAACTAACCCTGCATATATTGGGCCAACACACACGGCCATCTGATCCGAAAGAAGGCAGAACCTGTACTATGGCAACCAGGGTGTCACGGAAAGGGTATATCTATCCAAAAGGGGTGAAGAATACATCTGGTATAGAGTCAGTTTACAAAATTTCAACTCAAAATGAGTTCATAATAAAAAATATATCAAATTGTTTGTATCAATTATTTAAGTATTCTTCACCCCTTATGGATTGATATACCCTTTCGGTAACACCCTGTAAAAGTATGTTTGTCAGTTGTCTGGTTCATACAGACTTTACCTAGTTTAAAGATCTGGGCCCTCGATTCAACTATTTCAAATGCATGTCAGTGGTTAGTCAGTGTACTTGTCAGTGTGCCTAATTTTCGTATTCAGATAAGCTTACAATAAAATCTCATTAAACTCTCGAAGATAATGATCGTAATGACCAAATAATGATCGTAATGACAGTTAACAGAATGACAATTACCGTAAAAATAACCAAATAAAGCAGGTCATTCAGTCAATTCAAGCAACTCTTAAATAGCGGAATGAGGCCCCAGATGGCCGTTTATATTTCTAAATACACAATACACTCAGACACAATAAAGATTTTTCCTGGATGGTTATCAAACCGTCGACCTCCGGTATAGCAGTCAGGATCACTAACTACTAGACTAAGGCCTACATCTTACCAGCTCGTACTGCGACACATTCATAAAGCGAACAGAAATTCTCATCACACAAAGATGTGCCCTGTTTATCAAACCCTCGACCTCCGGTGTAGCAGTCGGGGTCAGTAACCACTAGACCAAGGCCTACGACCTACGGCGTAGCAGTCAGGGCCACTAACCACTAGACCAAGGCCTACGAACTACGGCGTAGCAGTCAGGGTCACTAACCACTAGACCAAGGCCTACGACCTACGGCGTAGCAGTCGGGGTCACTAACCACTAGCTAGACCAAGGCCTACGGCGTAGCAGTCGGGGTCACTAACCACTAGACCAAGGCCTCTACGGCCTATGGAGTAGCAGTCAGGGTCACTTACCACTGGACCAAGGCCTACGACGTAGCAGTTGCGGTCACTAACCACAAGCTAGACCAAGGCCTACGGCGTAGCAGTCGGGTCACTAACCACTAGACCAAGCCACAAGTCTTACCGGTTCGTCGTGTGGCCTGGGCGTGTGCGCGGGCGAGTCGGAGATGACGGTGGGCTCGGAGCCCGGGCTGGCCCCGCGGGGCCCGCTGCCCGCTAACTGGTTTGCTGTCGGACATACAATATAATACAAAAATTAGTACCCATCAAGATTATATAGTCAAATAAAAGGTCAAATATTTTGTAAAAATGGTCGAGCTTTTATCTATTTGAGTTGTTAAAGGCTGAAAGAGATTATGATTATAGTAAAATACACTTAAGCAAGAAAACTTATACATAAAGATGTTAATAGATGTTAATCAATGTGTTACAAAGAAAATGACTCAATTATAAAAAGCGTTCTAGCGAGTATTCTAGCAAGAAAAAATGTATAACACAATGTCTATTTTCGGTTATCGGTGGCCAAAGAGTCTTCCAAACACTTAAAACCATCGGCCACTAGTGACCAAAGCGAATTCAAATTCAAAAATTACTTATTAAATGTAGGCTACACAGTAGCACTTATAAAAAAAATAGACAGCACCCTAAGGGTCGGGTCATATCCGGCGGAAAACATACCGCGCACCATCGGCTGCGCAACACCAGAACAAACAAACACGCGATGAGACATCCAACCCGTCACACCTGACGCGCTAACGCATCATCAGTTGAGTGTGAAAGGCCAAATGCCCCACCACGTATCCGCCCGCCCCGGCGCCAAGCAACCGACAACACGCGACGCGCCCCTCGCCAGCGATGAACCGACCCTAATTCGCCCACCCTTCACCGCTTCCTAAGTGCTCTGGCTGTGGAGAAGAAACGGCGCAACCAACTCCCCAGCAACACGCTGCCTTTACAATAATAAGCAGACTAACCGCATCTAAATTTTGATCACAAATAGTTAGTGTCTACACTCTACATTATACAGGTACACATTCTACAGTATGTTACATAAGGTTTCTGTACAGTGTGTTACATGTTAGGTGTATACTATAGTGGTACTTACTGGAGTCGGGCACGGCGGCGTTGGCGAGCGCGGGCGGCGGCTGCGCGACGAGCGGCGGCGGCCAGCTGGCCCAGCCGCCGCCCCAGCCGTAGCCGCCGTAGCCGTAGCCGCCGCCGAACCCGCCCATGTTGCCTACGGAACGTAGCACACCTTATAGCTACAGCTTCGTATAATTATTATCGCCTACGAGTTGGTGTAGCACTCGTGTAGCTTAGGACATTATGTAGAAAGTCTGAGACTGATTACTCGAAACACATTGACATAGTTATGGTGCTCCCACACAGCAGTTATATAACGTTATACAACATTGTGTAACACGATAACATTTATTAATAGCGTGTAACAATACTCTACAACATGTTAAGAAATGTTATATGTTATAAACGCTTATTGGTCGAACTCGTTGTATAACATCGTATAACATTATGTTCAATCAGTTTGGGTTTGGCTGAGGCTCTGATGATGTTATATGTAATCAGTTGTCAAACATTTTGTTAAATGAAGTTGTATAACATCAATAACAATTTATAACTTTTGTTATAATTTGTTTTAAAACAAATGTTATAAGTCAGTCTCTAACATTATATAACTGCTGTGTGGGAGCACCTTTAATTACGAATTAAAATAAACATTATGTAAGGGACGATTTCCTCTTTCAAGTTCCTAAAGTTTTGTTTCCCGATCGCAATTTGGCCCTTTGTACATAAGGCAACGCAAGTCTCGCAACCATATAAAATGACACAAAGAAAATTTTGCAATTATAATAATAATACCGCCTATAAACGTCCCACTGCTGGGCACAGGCCTCTTCCCATATAGAGAAGGCACGAGCATTGATCACCACAATCATGCAATTACCCCTTATATTTTTAATGTACAATTATGATATTTAGATGCATACAGATGAGCCTGGACTAAATTGACAAAGATTTTTGCCTAGCAGAGCGAGACATAAAAATTAAAATCATACTTTAATTAAAGTGATGTAAAATGTAAAATAATAATAATCTAAGCTTAGAATCTGTACTTTTTGTCCTGCCAACACAAACATATGATGTTTTTTTTTCATAATTTAAATTATGTGGTAACAGTATGGTAACTCACCATTAGCGGCTTGTCCCTGCTGCCCGGTCATAGGGGCCGTCTCCCCCGGGGGCATCTCTTCGCTCTCGATGGGGCTCCCGTCCTCAGACAACTTGTCTTTACCTGCTGGATATATATAGTTATGTTAGTTACACCGCTGTATAAGTTTATATAATGCTTTACATTCAAACTCAAACTCAAAACTTTTATTTGCTTTCCACACTGGTATTAATAGGTGGTAAGTAAAGAATATAATAGTACATCGTGGACCCTGTTGGGCACGCAAAATTTAGGAGAGAGGAAGAACAATGGTAAGTAGGTACTTATAGCATTGGTAAGTAATATTTATTTATTAATTTATTCATTAGTTGAGTGTCAAAAACTGCGTTTAAGTAACTAGTTATAAAATTTATTACAAATTCATCAACTTATTTTTTTTTTATTGATATATTTATGAAAAACGTTATAACATACTTGGTAATGTAACATTATGTAAATAAATTAATAATTATGTAAATAAATTAATAAAATCAATTATAAAATACCAAAAACTGTCATACCAAATGCTACATCAAATGGTAAATGCAATTTTAACTTTATAATTTGCTCTCTGAAGAACATTTAAAGTTAAATGACAGCAAAAAGACAAAATGACACGTGAACCCCACAAAACTGCTCTTTTCCACAAAAGTGTTTTTTATCTAATCCCCGATATATATAATAAATTGCCAAAGACTATTAGAGATTTAGATTTGCATAATTATAAAAAGCAATTATTTCAATTGTTATTAGGCAAATGTTACTATACATTAAAGGATTATCTCGATGATGTTATTTAATTTTAATTGTTTCTCGTACATATATTTCTTAATTTGTATTGAATTTATAATTTATGTCTTATGTCTTATTGTTTTAATTGTTGCCTTGACATGTAAAAATGTTTGTTAATTCTAAAGTGCTGCATTTTGAATTGTTATTATTTTAATTTTCTATTTGATTGTGCTATGTTTATGTTATAAATGTCACTGACCTAATTAAAAATTATTGTATGCCATTATGGCGGGTCATAGCTGTGTACAATCTCGGAAACATGTAACAACTATTTGCTTACCTATGTACCACAATAAAGAATTTTGTATTTGTATTTGTAAATAAAAACATAAAAAAGCACATAGTTCCAAATTATCCTTATCAAAAACACACTAATTAGACTTTGAACACCTAGTATGACACCGATGACCGACGAACAATACTTTTTTGATTACTCAGCATTCAATAAGTTACATGGGCTCAAAAAATACTTAGATACAATAGGGCCCTTATCAAAAACACAGTAATTAGGCTTTTAAACGCTGTATAGGTCACCTGTACATTTTTTTTTTATTAGTAAAATAACAAAACTCGCCTCCTTCCTTAACCCAGGGCGGCGGCTGTGTCATAAACGGTGGCACACTGTTCGTTGGGGGCGCGGAGTGCACGCCGGGGGGCATGACGTTGGACATGACGCCGTTGGGCATCATGCCCATGGGCCCCGACATGGGCCCGCCCATCGGGCCGTTCATAGACCCCTGGGGAGCCGACATAGGCATGGGGCCACCTGGATCAAATTTTATGGTTATAAGTAGGAAACAATAATATAAGTAACGTCTTACGCTTTTACGGTTATATTACACAACTGATTTTAATAAATCAACCATGGGGGATTTTGTATGGACTCCATCCACACCTCCAACAGTCATGGGAATGCATATCAATATGTTCTTTAGAACCCCAAAAGTAAATAAAATACCTATTTTAGGGGTATGATTAATGAGTATTGTTTAAATGCAAATATAAGGTAGATTACACCTTTGCGCTTTGGTGTGTATTCTTACTGTGAGATACTGTGTTACCCACTAAAATAGGTTAAATGCGGCCAACATCACATACATTGTTCTGAACCCAAAGTAAGTTGCTAAAGCACTTGTGTTATGGAATTCAGATACAACGAAGGTACCACAAACACCCAGACCCGAGACGATGTAGAGAAAAGTGATTTTCTACATTGACCCGTCCGGGGATCGAACCCGGGACCTCAGAGCTAGCGACACCTTGAAACCGGTGCGTACGCCACTCGACCACGGAGGTCGTCGTTAAGGAAAAAGACTAGGCAGAAGATGATGACCCCTTGATATACAGTTAGTTTGAACTCGAAGAATGGATATGTGCAATTTTTGCCGCACTCCACATGGACAGAGCCACGGAAAAGAGCTAAGTTACTAAGTTACTTTAAACGCCCAAGGAATCTAAAGAAGGGTATGTACATACCTTGTGTGACCATGGCCTCCATCTCTCCCTGCAGGATGACCTTACACGTGGGGCCCTCCTGCGGCCTCGTCCATGTGGTCTCGCGCGTCCGTGCGTGGTAGTAGTACGGCTTGCCCTCTTCTGATTTAGTCTCTACCCACAGTTCGGGGGCGGGCTGTAGACAAAATTGAATGTTAAAAAAGTTTTACTAAAAGAAAAATCTTTTATTGGTAACAAGGAACCTGTATTATACTGCTACACACTGAAACCACAGTATTTTGTAATGCGTGTTGATATTTCAGTTAACATTTCAGGAAATACAATAACTATTAAATAAATACAAGGTAAGGTCGTGGGAAATATATAAGAAACATCAGAAATCACCAATTTAATAATTATAATCTGACAATTCTCCCAATTATTCAATAACATATTATATTAACGTATTTCTACTCACCATATTTGGTGGCGGCATACCGGGCGGCCCTCCGAACGGGGGCGGCTGTCCCATCATATTCGGTGGTGGCCCCATGGGTCCCCCGGGGGGCATCATCCCCGGCGGGGGTCCAAATGGCGGCGGACCCCCCATCATCCCCGGCGGTGGCCCTCCCATCATGCCAGGAGGGGGTGGCCCCATAGGACCCCAGTTATTATCGAAGTTTGGACCGTTGTTGGGGCCGAAGCCTCTGGGGCCTCCGCGGCCTCGGAAAAAGCCTCTGCCTCGCATGGGTGGACCTCCGGGACCGTAGCCGCGACCTCTGAACCTCATAGGAGGCCCGTTCATCCAACCGGGAGGCGGTCCGCGGCCTCTACTTCTGTTCGGAATGGTAACGTGTCAGGATTATTACGAACACATAGGCTTATACACTAGAAATATGGCAAATGCAGTGGCAGAAATCTGTGGACTGTAACAGCCCTAGAGTGTCTTGACCGTCCGTTAGACATAAACAACAACATACCATCACGCCTGTATCCCCGAAGGGTTAGGCAGAGGTGTACCAATGTATAGCCACAGTTCGCCGGTATGTTTAGGTCCCATGTAATAGGGGGCGAGCCTATTGCCAAAAATAAATAAATATTTAGCTATTATCTACATTTTTTGTGAAAGCATGACGTCATAATCCTATGCTAGAGAACTTTCTTAATTTGAAAATAAATTGTTACAAGTTTTATAAAAATTACATAATGTCTTTAACTACAATAACATGAATTTCATGAGAATTCTTATTAAAAATTTGTATTTATTTACTTGTTTTAGAAATTAAAACTATAATTCAATTATAGTTAATAAGACATTGACGACTTCTCCTTTCGCGGGTCTGCTGGCAGAAATATCTTAAGAAATAAGCAGCACCTTTGTACATCATTTTTAAATATGTAATATTATTTGTTAATGTATTGTGTTGTGTGTACATAAATTAATTAAATAAGACTCGCCAGCAAAACGCACAGTCCTTATTATTTTAAATGAATTAATTACAATAACAACTATCCATCCTATCAAAAAAGAATCATTACCGGTATCAAATTAAATTTACAATTATGGTTACAGTAATTGGTAAGTATGAATTATAATAATTTATAGAGGATTATCATTTCCTTTCGCATAGCAATTTAATTGAATAAAACTCATGCACTGCATGCAACAGTTAGATGCAATTATGATTTCAAATCTCAAATTATTTATGAAAATAAATAACTATTTCATTTAAAAAAATTGTAGGAAATATTTTAGTTATTTATTTTGCAACATAAATTTGGCTGCAGTATAATAAAACTAAAGAGTTTTATAAAAGGCAGTAATCTCTGAAACAATCAGACGGAAATGAAAAAAACATTTTTGCATTTGTAATTCCAGTTCCCAAGGATAATTCAATATAATAATGTGTTCAGGGCTCTGTTTCGGCTCCCTCGATATTGCAGTGCATCCGGCATGTTCACTGACGCCAGCGTAGATGACTTCTATGCAATTATACGTAAAAAAGTTGCGTCAGTGGTGCGACGAGTACGAGGGAGCCCGAATAGCGTCCTCAGGATGATTGGCGAAAGAACCGATACTGTTTTGCTCAGTAGGTTCACTGAACTCCATGTGTTGCGAGACCGATGAGCCTACTGTGCAGAGGTACACTGTGTCTTTATTTGTTAACTAGCTGTGCCTGCGACTTCGTTCGCGTGGATGACGAAACTTATCAATGAGTATTTAACCGCAAAAATAAGTTTTTTTTTTCCGGGATAAAAACTACCCAGTGTGGTGCCCAGGATATTAAAGAATAATTATACCAAGTTTCATCGTAATTCGTAATCGAACCGGTAGTTTTTGCGTGATACCTGAACAAACAGACAGACAGACAGACAAAATTTTTTTTTTTCACTCTTTTGTGTTCGCCATTTATTTTTTTGATATTTTCAATGTACAGAATTTTCACTTCTACAGATTTATTATAAGTATAGATTTACCTTTTGATTACTAACATTAGCTAAAAGCAAAATTTTTATTACTAACAAACTTGCCTTGTTTCTGTTTTGCATATGGACTTTATTGTCTGAAATAAATGATTTTTATTTTTTATTTTTTTTTATAATTATTTTGGCTAATTTATTTTTCATCATGTTACATGCCTTAAAACGCAAGGCAAGTGTAACTGCATTGCACAGCTAGTTAATTTATTTAATCACCAATCTGTGACAATTAATATATATCCTATAGCGTGCCTCGGATAGCACGTTAAGCCGTAGGTCCCGACTGTATGATCTTTGGCAGTTGTTAAGTCAATTCTGACTACCAGTCTTACTATGGGATACTGTATTACCGAGTAAAATGGGTTGTGGAGGTCAGATAGGCAGTCGCTCCTTGTAAAATACGGTATTTAGCTGAATCCAGTAAGACTGGTAGCCGACCCCAACATAGTTGGGAAAAGGCTAGGCAGATGATAATATATCATATATATAACTTTTGTGAATGTTAACAGTAGAAAAAGCCAGAACAATTCAAAAGAAAGATAGTTAGCGTACATTATTGTTTTTTTTTTTTCTGTGACATTATTTTAATTTGAGTGTTTACCATCCACAAATATTTGCCAAAGCATGAAGCGTTACACATGCATACTAATTTAAAAGCAAATTTAATACAGCATGTCTTTCAACAAAATAAAAAAATACTATGAGCTAATATCATCATATTATAAACTAGCTGTGCCAGCGACTTCGTTCGCGTGGATGACAAAACTTATCAATGAATGACGAACTTATTACTATTGATTGTAGCGTGATGAAAAGTATACTATAACCTGCCCAGGAGTATGAAGAATAATAATTGTACAAAGTTTCGTTAAAATCCGTCGAGTAGTTTTTGTTTCTATAAAGAACATACAGACAGACAGACAAAAATTTTACTGATTGCATTTTTTGCATCAGTATCGATCACTTATCACCCCCTGATAGTTATTTTGAAAATATATTTCATGTACAGAATTGACCTCTCTACAGATTTATTATAAGTATAGATAAACATTCTCATTTTAGAAGGTTTGCTTTGTGAACGCAATTATTATGAATTGTATTATGTATGTGTGTTGAAAGGTGCCATATGATTTAGCTAAGGTATAGCCTGGCCACTGAGAGAATGTGTTCCTGACAGGTCATGGTCAACAGGAAGATATACTTTGAATGTGGCAAAGAATTTACTAAACATTTATTACTATCCCTTATTTATGCTATTCACAAATAATATCAAACAAAACTATATCATAAAGCCACATTACAATGGATAATATAACATGGGTTTTATTTCCCAATACAAATCAAGACCAAATGACATCTGTCTGGATCAGGAATGCATTCTCTCAGTGGCCAGATGGTAGTTAATAGTTGATACTGACTGACATATTACATTTTATTTTTACCCTATAATTATTTAAAATAATTATTTGAACAGCAAAAATATTTAGTTATTGAAATAAAACTACTTTTGTGACCATAATACCTGTACCAGAATGTACCAGGATGTCTACAGAATGTGTACATTCGCGTAAACCTCAGAACTCAATAATATTTAGTTATAATCTATACTAATATTATAAAGCTGAAGAGTTTGTTTGTTTGTTTGGTTGAACGCGCTAATCTCAGGAAGTACTGGTTAGAATTGAAAAAATCTTTTTGTGTTAGATAGTCCATTTATCGAGGAAGGCTTTAGGATATATAACATCACGCTGCGACCAATAGGAGCGAAGCAGCAGTGAAAAATGTCACAAAAACGGGGGAAAATATTCATACTTGAAAGCTTCCGTTGCGTGCGCTGCGTAAACGGTTCGAGTTACCCAAAATATATGTATGAAAGAATTGTTCCGCTTTCAATGATCTAAAAAAATGTCTGCGACAGTATATGTCTATCTTTTAAAATTGACTCACTATAACCTTTTTTAAGGTAATCATTTGGTCGAAATTAATGCATTATCTATACTAATATTATAAAGCTGAAGAGTTTGTTTGTTTGTTTGTTTGGTTGAACGCGCTAATCTCAGGAAGTACTGGTTAGAATTGAAAAAATCTTTTTGTGTTAGATAGTCCATTTATCGAGGAAGGCTTTAGGATATATAACATCACGCTGCGACCAATAGGAGCGAAGCAGCAGTGAAAAATGTCACAAAAACGGGGGAAAATATTCATACTTGAAAGCTTCCGTTGCGTGCGCTGCGTAAACGGTTCGAGTTACCCAAAATATATGTATGAAAGAATTGTTCCGCTTTCAATGATCTAAAAAAATGTCTGCGACAGTATATGTCTATCTTTTAAAATTGACTCACTATAACCTTTTTTAAGGTAATCATTTGGTCGAAATTAATGCATTATCTATACTAATATTATAAAGCTGAAGAGTTTGTTTGTTTGTTTGTTTGTTTGTTTGGTTGAACGCGCTAATCTCAGGAAGTACTGGTTAGAATTGAAAAAATCTTTTTGTGTTAGATAGTCCATTTATCGAGGAAGGCTTTAGGATATATAACATCACGCTGCGACCAATAGGAGCGAAGCAGCAGTGAAAAATGTCACAAAAACGGGGGAAAATATTCATACTTGAAAGCTTCCGTTGCGTGCGCTGCGTAAACGGTTCGAGTTACCCAAAATATATGTATGAAAGAATTGTTCCTCTTTGAATGATCTAAAAAAATGTCTGCGACAGTATATGTCTATCTTTTAAAATTGACTCACTATAACCTTTTTTAAGGTAATCATTTGGTCGAAATTAATGCATTATTGCCAATTATTTGCTACAGAGTTTTATCAACATAATCTATACTAATTATATATAATTATCATTTACGCAGAAATACTTTTTTTTTTAACTTCTTAATCGTGGTCATAATAACAGAAATTGACGCGGACGAAGTCGCGGGGATCAGCTAGTAATAAATAATTATAATAAATGCGGACAACTTCACATACATTGTTCTGAACCCAAAGTAAGTTGCTAAAGCACTTGTGTTATGGAATTCAGATACAACGAAGGTACCACAAACACCCAGACCCGAGACGATGTAGAAAAGTGATTTTCTACATTGACCCGTCCGGGGATCGAACCCGGGACCTCAGAGCTAGCGACACCTTGAAACCGGTGCGTGCGCCACTCGACCACGGAGGTCAAATCAAATTTAGTTATATTATAACATGTTAATACAACCTTCGTTTGCTTTTGAACCACAGTTATCAACATAGTTATCAGTTTAGTGCCATCAACCGCATAGATACTGCATATTCATTACTATTCATGTTTACTCTGTCATCATACTCATAAACTAAGTAATTATGGCCAATACAAAACAACACAATGCCAGAATACTGTTGTATATCAATATTTAAGGGCTACCACACAAAAGTATGTATAAGGCGAGTGTGAATGAAAAAGGCCAGGTCAAGAGTACCATAAACCAAACAGCATGTATGAAAGGATGAGTGTAAGGATCATAGCAAGTGGAAAGAAGTGGTCTCTGCCTACCCCTACAGGGAAAGAGGCGTGATTATATGTATGTATGTATGTATGTACCACACAAAACTGCTACACACATCACAGGGAAATCTAGTAAATAAAGTTCAAAATGGAATGAGAGCTAATGTTTGCAATGTAATGCAAATTCGCAGTTACATGTGGTTTCTCATTTGTTATGCATCATCATCAGCCTATAGCAGTCCACAGCTGGACATAGGCCTCTTCAATTGCACTCCACTTAGTTCTATTCTCGGTTTCTTGCATGCATCATTGGTGTATAAATGCACTACCATTTACCAAGCACTATTGTAAACTTACAGACTCTGCATCAACAAATCAGAAAGCAGATCAAGTATATCAAATATGGTTTCATAGAAAAATTGAAATATTGAACATGACATCAGTATAATATATGTCAAAGTTAATGGGATAACAATGTACACGAACATGCTTAAATACATTTAGGGCTTAATGTTACGACCGGGTTACACACAGGGTCCCGAGTCTGCTATTTACACTCCGTGTCAGTGTGCTCATAGTTGGCTCATAGTGGGACGATTTTACGATAATTGGCATTGTACTAACTTAGTAGAATGCCAATTATCGTAAAATCGTCCCACTATGAGCCAACTATGAGCACACTGACACGGAGTGTAAATAGCAGACTCGGGACCCTGTCTGCTTGCGACCACGGCCTGTGTACCCCATGCATGTACGCGCTACTCCCTGTTCTATAATATTACTATAAACATGCAGCACGATAGTTTTAAAGTTATTATTTGCACATACTATAATAATGCATTGAACACCATTAGTGACCTACTACTCAGCTACCCATGAACTCAATTTTGTATATATACTCTTCCACACTCTTTCATTTAGGATACATTAATTTATTACGAGGCTCCGACAACATAATGTTATGGTAAATGCTTTCAATATGATGAAGAACATCATATGTAATGTATGTCAAAGCATTTTGAGTAACAAGCTCCTAACTATAGTGCATTACATATCATATTATTATTAAGCATGTTAAACAGTAGGTCCCGGCTGTCATACATAGATCTTTGGCAGTCGTTAAGTCAATTCTGACAACCAGTCTTACTATGGGATACTGTGTTACCCAGTAAAATGGGTTGTGGAGGTCAGATAGGCAGTCGCTCCATGTAAAATACGATATTCAGCTGAATCCGGTAAGACTGGTGGCCGACCCCAACATAGTTGTGAAAAGGCTCAGGAGATGAGGATGACATATCTACACTAATATTATAAAGAGGAAAACTTTGTTTGTTTGTAATGAATAGGCTCAAAAACTACTGGACCGATTTTAAAAATTCTTTCACCATTCGCAAGCTACATTATCCACGAGTAACATAGGCTAAATTTTATTTTGGAAAAAAATAGGGGACCGTGTCTTTCCTGGGTAGGCTTTTTGCTGCGGTAACCGACATCCACGCGGGCGGAGCCGCGGGCGACCGCTAGTCATATTATTATAAATACTGGTATGAGTAACTGTTTTCAATGATTTTTCTGTCCCCGGAAGCATTTTGAATGCTCAGAGAATTGGCAATGCAAGTGTAGTTTGAAAAATATGTAAATCATGGTCGTGCCAGCTTATATTTAAAGCAATATCATGCATACTTGATAAGCTATTTCAATATTGTATCAGTGCCACATTGATATGATATTTTGGAGTGAGTTTAGTGTGACATATAATTCGAATAACATAAATACTGCCCGGTGTGGTCGCCAGAGCTTAGGATAACTTATTCAACGCCAGCGAACTAATTTAAATACAAAAGTAAGCAAACCCAAGGTCTTATTGTAACAAGACTAAGTAACACATGTTTTTACTACACGGAGTCTACAAAAAAAACGTAACTGAAGGTCACGATGGGCTCGTGAGGTCAAAATTTACAATAAGACACGAGGTTTACGCAGCAATTGCCTCCAAAACTGAGTACACTCAAGAAAATTTGGAGTGAATATTATTGACGTGTTTACCTGAAGCTGCCGCGGCCCCGCCCGCCCCTGAAGCTGTTCCCGCCCTCGTCTTCCTCGTAACCCTCGTCGTAACCCACTACATCACCAAAATCCTTGGTACTGTCCACCAAATTTTCGCTCACTTCACTACTGCGGTTCACTACTTCACTCACTGCCGTGTCCTGAGAATCTATGTATTCCTCTTCCATTTTACGAATTATCACAAATTAACTACAAAAAACTTAAGTCCTCATACTCAATCAGTTCGTTTTAGTAAAATAACGACACATTTCATTGAATAACTACGGCACGGCACGGGGATCAACAATGTCTGCCTAAGATGGCGGCTAGCGGCTTGCTTTATAGAGGTTGACTCAACCGTCTTTGTATAGTTGTTAAATCAATTTCGATTTTGGATTTAATTTGTGATATTATAGAAACACCGTTTAAGTCTTAAAGCGGGAATGGGAGGCTATTTAATAAATTATCGTTAAATAATAAGGCTAAAAATTGAATCAACTAATACTTTTAGGGTCAGTTAGTTTCATGCAAAGGCTTTTGAGCCACTTTTGAGCAGAGAATCGATTGCGGTAACTTGTTTTCGAGTTAAAAAATTAGTTAATAAAATAAATTTGAACTAATTATTTCTAAAGTTTAAGAGAATATTATTATATATTAATTTATAATATTATTTATTCCTTTATAAAATATTTTTTAAATATCTACATGAATTATCGCGGTCACGGGAAGACTGATTGACAGGCTATTTTGCTCATCTTTATTAATATTTATCTAATATATTTATTAATTTCCACCCGACCTCTTTATAAAAGCTCCTAGTACATTGCTATTTTGCAGCACTGCTCTTGGGTTAATAAATTTAAAAAATTAAACATCAGGACCGTAATGATTGAAAAAGTTAAGTTTAAATATTATGCAGCATTAAAAAGAAAAAATATCATGTCCTTAGGGCTATATTATGCTGTTATTTCTTTAATCGGTCGCGTTGCCAAAAAATAAATATGCTCTCAGGACAAAATGACCATTCATTGAAATAAATGTTTTATTTTGAAGTGCATAAAGCTCTTATTTGTTTAACGTGCAAGTAAACTTTGCTGTATTTGAACGTTAGGTCAATAGTTACTAAGCAATGATCTTTTAATTTAATTTTGCTCTAATTGAGTTTTGATTTTTAAATAATCTTGAACTAAGGAAGTAATTAATACGTAAATAACCTGTATTATTTTGCTTCGTTATGAACTATTTGCTCATGGCATTCATAGTCGATTAAATCTTCTTTGCTCTGCAATCGGAATCGAATCGGAAAAAAAATCAATTCATCGGGCTTTACCGGTTGATCCACACTAGTAAATTTACCGGTGTTTTTGTTTGTGCAATTTTAACCATTGTTTACCGGTAAATGTAAAATATAATTACTTTATGTGAGTAATAATCGTTTCAATTAGAAGAGAATCAATGGAAATATTAAATCACAATATGCGCTCATTAAAATTGGGCGTTGCTCTCGATTTTTCTAGGATCCTGTCATCGGATCCTGAACTGATGATCATGGGATCATCTGGGGATGTATACCCTTTCAAACAAAAAATAATTTTCCAAATCGGACTATCGGTTCAGGCGTCTTCGATAACATACGACGATTAAGTACCTCCCCCTTTGTCTAAGTTGGTTAAAAACTACATAATAATATATTCGAAAAGATTTCTGTAGGTAACGTTAACAGAATCGTATTTAGTTTTGAGCAAAACTAAACAAATTCCTCATCGTAATTCGAACATTGACGCATATCAAATATTGTGAAAATAAATTATTGATTTTCACATCAATACTGATAAGAATTGGCACAAGAGGTATTAACATCAACAAAACTTAAAACCATGACCATTTTACGATGGTAGAAAATCATAATCTTACCTTGTCACCTATGCTAACCCGATTGGGCGCCAAATCGCGGCAAGCAGAGATGTAGAAATAATTTAAACTCGCACAGCAACGTACCAAATAATTGTAAAAAGATACATAGATCTATATTGTTTTGTATTGGCAATTAACTTCAAATATAAACTGGCATAAAAATTTCACACTAAAATTTAAAGCTGTGCACAAAAATTACGACCTTGAAAAAGGAATAAAATAATTACCTTTGAATTTTGGTTCTTCTTCACAGAGTAATATTTGTTCTTCTTCTTCTTGAAAATGATGTCCGCTTCTAAGATAGTTAATATTTGCAGATCACTGATAGTTGGAAAACTATTATAATTAGGCAAAAGATGCACCGAGATTCTTATCAATATGCGTTATCACTGAGCGCTTTTACCAGTGCACTGGGAGCCCGCGCATAGCTGCGCCACCCGCGCAGGCGCGTTGTTGCTCGTCCTTTTGTTGCACTATATATAATATACCTATTTGTATGATGCGTTACGGTTACGGGTTACATAATAACATTATGTTTGGCCCTTCGACATATTCGTGGGCGAGTAACTCAATATTTCGCTTTTTTTTTTAACATATTCACCTGAAAAGTAGTTATAGCAATTACGTACATTTACGAATTATAATTAGGTATTAGTTTTGTAAACAGTTACTAATTCTTTTTTCATCAATGTTATTTAATTTATTAGTATGCTAAGGATTTGAGTGAAACAGAGTAAATTAGACATTATTCCATTAGAATACAAAAAAATATTTACTTTTTATGCAAGAAAACATAGAACGCCTGACAGAAAAAGAATAGCAACTACTTGCTAGAATATGTTTAATAAGGCGTTATTCATATTCTTTAAATTTTATTGTAATCACGACTGTTATTCTACGGCACTGGGCAGATTGTTAAATAATAAATTGGTAATTCGTAACTCGTAGTAAGAAGAATAAAACGTTATGTAGCCTTAACCTTTAGCAGGTAAAGGGCACTTAAATATTTAATGCACTTATCGATTTCCTACGTTTTCTTGAACCAACACTTAAGAGGCCGGCAGATACCTTGACATAAATTAAACTATAATACAGCGCTTTCTTTGTTGTTTACACAAAATGCCCTCAATATTTTTATAAAACCGATATACACGCAAGATGGTAAGCATACATATTGCACAGAAAATAAGTGATCCTAATCAGCTAAGGAAAAATTATATGTAAAATTATATATATATATATGTTTAGGTTTATATGTATAGGAATGTTGTGTCCCTAGTTATTCTAGAAAAGTATGCTAAACTATAAAATAAATAACCAAAATGAGATGTTACGATTTTTATTACTTTTTTTTTTCTTTACAAGTCTGAAGAAAAATGTCAAATAAATCATAAACAAGCTTATTTCGAGTACGATTGACTGAGGGACCGGAGCCTTTTGAATTGTATTCCGAAACCTAGGACTGGGCTCGCAGGGCATTTCAACCCTAACGACGTGGGAAGACACAATTTGTTGAGAATAGGGCTTTGAACACACGACACATTTTCACCCGTCGTCGAAAGGGACTTTGCTTTAATTTTGCACGAGTTTTCAGTTGGCAGGAGTAAGTTAGTCCAGGCGCAGCGCGAGGTCAGCACACTCTTGCTGAAGCTCCTTGCTTGTTCGAGGATCGTAAGGTCTTTTAACGGCGGCTTGTGCCGTGCGTTGTTGTCCGTGCACTGCCGGCCGTCGCTCATGGTGGACAGGTAGCACGAGAGGATGGAGTTGACGAGCGGCGTGCGCGCGTGCAGGGACTTGTTCTTGTTGAAGGGGTGCTTGCGGATCAGGTTGGGGTTGATGTCGGCACGCATGGGGGCCATGCCCTTGGCGGCGGAGGCCTGCGCGGCCTGCTTGGCGTCGCGGTCGGGGGTCACCCGCGCCGCGCGGCACGACCCGCAGAAGCAGTGCTCGGGGTGCGGTGCGGCGGCCGGGGCCTCGTCGCCGTACACGGGGATGCAGGAGGCGGGGCAGGGCGGGCAGGGCGGGGGCGGGGGGCACGGCGTCGGGACCGGCGGGGAGCTGGCGCACATCGGCCCGCACACCGGGAAGGGCGGACACGCGCAGTTGAAGCAGGGCCCGCACCACGGCCCGCAGCCGCAGGGGTTGCAGGGCTGACACGGCCCGCAGCAGGGCCCGCAGGGACCACATGGCCCGCATGGCCCACACGGACTCGGACCGCAGGGTCCACAACAGGGGCCGAATGAGCCGCAACAGCCGGGACCACAGCAAGGGCCGCAAGGGCCGCATGGGCCGCAGGGACCACACATAGGCCCGCACGGTCCGCAGCAAGGGCCACAAGGTCCACATGGACCGCAGGCGCCACAAGGTCCACATGGGCCGCAGGCGCCACAAGGTCCACATGGGCCACATGGGCCGCAAGGTCCGCATGGTCCGCATGGTCCGCAAGGGCCGCATGGTCCGCAACACGGGCTGCAACACGGGCCGCAGGGGGCGCAGCATCCGGGACCGCATACACAAGGGCCGCTACCGCTCGGACCGCAGGGACCGCAGCCGCTGAAACCGTAGTTGCCACAGCCGACGCCTGGGAAGCAGGGTCCGCACGGTCCGAACGGGCCAGCGGGGCCACAGGGACCACAAGGTCCGTAGTTTCCGCTGCACCGTACTCCACAAGGGCCATAAGGACTTTTCGGGCCACAGTGACCGCTAGGACCGCGGGGACCACTCGGGCGGCTCGGGCGGCCAGGTTTACTCAGAACACAGCCGAGGTCACAGTTAAACAGGGATAGGCAGCACATGTTAGTTGGTATATAAATTTTGCTAAAATCTACCGATGGCAGCTCGTTTGGGCAGTTGTTCCCCGCAGCGCCGGCGCTCGACGAGTCGCTGGTTTCAGTGGACGGCGGAGGCATCACGGCGCAGGTGTTGAACACGCCACAGCAGACGCAGCCGGGCCGGGTCGGGCCGCACGGGCCGCCGGGGCTGGGCGGGCACGGCCCACATGGCCCGCCCGGGGACACCGGCCCGCCGGGACAACACGTGCCCGTGATGTGGTACGGCCCGCAGAACCAGAAGCCGTAGGGGTAGTAGTAGTAGCCCGTCATGTACTGGATGCACTTGGCTGGCTGGTTGCAGGGGGGGGGCAGGCTGCAGGCGCAGGGGCAGGCGCAGGGCCCGCACGGCCCGCAGGGCGGACAGCTGCAGGGCGCGGCGCACACGCTGCACAGCTGCTGCGCGGCTTGCGTGGCGCCGGCCATCGCCTGCGCCTCGGCCAGCGGCACGAAGTAGGGCGCGGCGGGCGGCGGCGGCGTGCGCAGGCGGGCGGCGGGCTCGCTCGGCAGCGCGGCGGCGGACTGCGTGCGCGGCACGAACGCGCTGGGCGGGCTGTCGGGCATGCTGCGGGTCGCGAAGCACGGGCACGAGCGGCTGCGGAATCCACCGATGCGCCTAGACTTCTGGTCCTGGGGCGTGGCTACGGGAATCTCCTTTATTCTCGCCACTGGGATATCCCGAATCATATTTAGTTGCTCCATCATACTCTTCTTCGACGAGAGATTCGCTGAAAGGATGAGTTGGTACTGTAATCACAATCCTATCATACTTTCTAGAGGGTGCTCTCGGAAATGAAACGCCGACAGAAAGGAAAGGAAGTGTTTATTGTATGGATTTGTACAATTTATTATTTCATTTCATTTCATATTATGTATATTATAATGTTTAGAGATCAGCAGCTTTTGTTCTGGGAGTCTAGCCTCCCAACTATACTTTCGCCGTGCGGGGCAGTCTAGGCACTGTTAAGCCTGAAAGGTGGGGTCATTTTTCGGCCGCTGGGGATAGGGACTCCGGTACTTGGGGATGTTGGAGTACTGAAACGCCCCGGGGTGCACGTCGGGCCTATCTCTCTGCTCCTGGGTCATCAACGTTCGAGGGTGGTCCAACAGGGGACAAACCTCGCAGGTGAACTTCTTAGAGCGCTTGTGGTGAATGGGACTCCTGCTCTCAGTTCTCTTCTCGTTATGATCAGAGAAAGCTTTCGAGAGCGAATTGGGAACAGATTTCTTGGGCTTGGGATTATTGTACGAGAAAGGCTGGCGAGGCCTGGTGCTGAAGTTGTTCTTCGGCTGATTGACGCATGGGGTGCAGTAGACAGGTTTCTTCTCGGGGAAGGTTTTTGTGCTGTAAGGGCACATCATGACATTGTGGCACTTGTTAGGGAGAGGCCTTATCGGGTTGTCGATAGTGGAAACGCCGCCGTTGAAGGGAAAAAATTTCGAGATACCGGAGCGCGAGGCCGAGCTCGGCACGCTCTCCTGCGAGGGCGGCAGGGGGTACTTGATGTCACTGGGCGTGATGGGCTTGGAAGGCGGGCGTGGGGAGCTACCCGGAGGAGTGTAGGAGGGCTGCGGGGCACCGCCGACTACTGCCGCTGCGACTGGGCTGAAGCAGGCACAGCATTTCGCACAAGGACATGGTGGAGTCGCGGCCGGACAGGGCCCGCACGGGCCGCAAGGGCCGACCGGGCAGCACGTGCCGGTGACATGGTACGGCCCGCAGAACCAGAAGCCGTAGGGGTAGTAGTAGTAGCCCGTCATGTACTGGATGCACTTGGGCGGCTGGTTGCAGGGAGGGGGCAGGCAGCCGCAGCCGGCCGCGCAGCCGCACGGGCCGCACGGGAAGGGGCAGGGACAGCCGCAGGGGCACGACTTGGCGTAGCCGCGCGCGGCGATGCTGTGCAACTGCTGCAGGTCGACCGGGCTGCGGGCCACGCACGCCAGGGCCGCTGACAACACGTGGCTCAGGGAGCGGGGCGCGGGGCTAAGGTGTCGCGCCGGCGCGCAGCGTCTCATCCTACAGGCGGGCACGATGTCGGGGCACGACACGCAGTATCGCAACGATAGGGTCTTGTTCCGGCAGCGGCCCGGCCGCACCGTCGGCAGCTGTTTGGTCTTTTCGATCTTCACGGTCCCGGCGGGCAGCATCCTGGCATTATCCCTCAAGCTTCGGCATGGGACCGCCGTGGCTGCAAAGGTATTTTATGCTATTCACCTTCATTAAAGATCCGAGATATTCTGACACTCGTCGACGGAAAATTGAACAGGGTAGAACTACTCGCAAAGACTACCCTTGTGGCCCAGGTGGTCGCCGGTAGTCTGTGCGAGTAGGGCCAAATCAAACCACGACTAAATTTAATAGATATGCATTTATTGCAAACAATTATATACACATATAAAAAGGTCAAATATGTTTAAAACAATTTGCTTATTATTAAAATGGCATGATCCAAAATATTTATTTAGGGAGCTAGCACGGCGATTGTTTGCTCACGACTCCAGCGGTCATGCGAGACGGAATCTTCTTGTCGTCTTGTCCTATCTTGCACTCGTTAGGTTTCGCGGGCGCTGCCGGCTGCTTCCCCGAACATGTGGGACATATGCCTGCTTCGCACTTCTTAGGTTTCGGGCAAGGGCAAGGACATGGGCATGGTCCGCAAGGCCCACAGGGTGGTCCGCACGGCCCGCAAGGGCCACAAGGGCCACAAGGTCCGCAAGGGCCGCAAGGTCCGCAGGGACCGCATGGGCAGGGACCGCAGGGACCGCAGGGGCCACACGGGCAAGGACCGCAGGGGCCGCAAGGGCCGCAAGGTCCACATGGGCCGCATGGCCCACAGGGCCCGCAGGGTCCACAGGGGCCGCAAGGTCCGCAAGGGCCGCAGGGGCAGCGGCAGGGGCCGCAAGGACCACAGGGGCAGCGACAGGGGCCGCAAGGGCCGCATGGTCCACAGGGCCCGCATGGCCCGCAAGGGCCGCACGGTCCACAGGGTCCGCACGGGCCGCACGGTCCGCACGGACAGGGGCAGCTCGGACAGCCGCAACACGGACAACCATCCTTCTTCTGTTCGTCCTTTTTATCGGCGTAACTCCGCCACTGGCCGCGGCGCTGATCACCGCAACACAGAAGCGTCGTGCGGCCGTGGAGCCGAGGCCCGAACGCCGTGCTCTCGCCGCGGGGCACTGCAAAGGACATCCATGCGTATAATACTAGGCGAGAAAGCCGCTGGTTGGTGGCTCATGCTATTCGGAAGAACGAAGGGAGTACTCGCCGAGTATTATAAGCCTGGAGGTCCTGTGACGGCGACCACCGTTCTCCAAAATAACAGAACCCCACCAGCGGCGGGTCAGTCGCTCAAGTCGCTAACGATCTCCCGAATATGGCTCGTGACAAATGTCAAACTGACAACTGACGCGCGATTGTCTTTTTTTTCGAAAAAATAAAAGTTTCCTTCGCAATTTTCATTAATTTATAGTCTATTACGCATTTTGCTAGCTACAATCTAAGCTACCACTTACCTGCACTTAGTTTTTTGATGATATTACGAGAAAATGGGAAAATTTGAACATCACGACATGTCAATGCGATTATTCTAGATCTTTTAGAATTACTGTAATGACATTTCAGATCAACGTTACATTTAAATTTGAAAGTCGTATAATTTGATCGTTAACACATTTTAAACCATATCATAAGCGATGGCCTTAGTTCAGCCTCGTTACATGCAAATTATCCCATTGTCCTACAATGATTAATGATTTCTATAACCAACAAATTATTTATGAAACCGATCATTAGTTTCGCCATAATATAGGTATTTAGCTCACGCTAGAGCTGCGCCTAATGATATCTAAATCGACATCGGAGTTACGCTCCTCTACATGCAGACAACACAAACTAAATAGTCTTAGATACTTGGTTAAATACTTACATAGAGCAGCGGGGTTCTTTTTGTTGGCCGCAGTTGCGAGAGGTCGCCCTTTGAAGCATTTCAGCAACGATACGTTTTTCGGTAAAACCGCCTTCCTCAAAACTAGGGCCATGTTTCACGAGTTTTTCGATTTTATATACAATAAATTTTGTTGCTTTTATTGTCGGATGATTACTTGATAATTTTTCTATTTGTGGTTTATTATTTTACTTGAAAATTTGGGCCATGGTAGGAGCGTGACCTAGCTTGTCGCGTCAGAACAAAAGCTGTGACTGATATTTTTGCGTTCGAAATTTTTTCAATATTCTTTTTCGAATTCTTTTTGTGGCTGTACGTTCTTTTTTGGTCTTTGAATTTCTATATAGATAGAATACTCTTTGGTCGATAAGGTAGAATTTTAATACTTTTTATTTTAATATTTTGACGTGATATTTTTATAGAAATTATTTATTTATCAATATTTTTGCTGACTATGCGCTATTATTGTAAAATTAACGACTTCAATTGTTATTTTTACTTGGAGTGTTATTTTAAAATAAATTAATTCCACATATGGCGTTACAAGTTTGAATTAAAAGATTTTGGGCCTCATTATAATATTTTTGTCCCATAATTCCAAATAGTGTTCTGAAATTAACCGCAGATTTAAATTGGTTTTTGAGGCTTCATCGTGTTTTTTTATTGATAGGATATTTGGGTTCTGGGTCAGTGGTGTGGATAAATATGCATTGGTTATGCAAAAAGCATAATTTTGTAAAGCTGATTATAGAGTATGGGGGGTTGCCAAAAAGAACAGACCAGCTAAGTCATTATAAGAAAAGATCACGGGTTCGATTCCCGTGTTGGACAAATATCGTTTCAAATAAATAAATAATATTAATTACTATAATATTACAAATTAATAATTTGTCTTAATAGATAAAGGATCTAAGTATGTTAGTATAAAGTTGTATGTTTTATTCTTATTTAAACTTAATTGTAAATTATTTTATTTTGTAGTGTGGCCTCTGTGGTGGTCGAATAGCGAACTAATTTTTTTTTGTCCACAGCACATAATCTAGTTTTTGTTTGTGGCTTTTTTACTGGCCTATCTGAAAAGAAAAGTTTTTTTGTTGTTTTTAAATATAACAAGAAGGTCGCATAGAAATATTATATTTTTGTGTATGCCTTGGCCGCTGAAATGCGTTCTGACACATCAGTTAGTCTTGACTAGTAAAGGGAATTACAAAACGTTATTTAAACGACTCAATAAAAATAGCATGTTATGCTAACAACGAGTTTTTATGCTATGTAGTCTGACTTTTAATTTCCTAATATAAGTTGTGTAAGTGCCTTGGTGAAATAATGACATCTAAAAAAATATATTAAGTTATCTTACAAAGCAATAATAATAAACAAGAGTACTAAATATTTAAAAATGTATTTTATACATTATTTAAACAAAAAAAATTGTACGGAACCGTACATTATTTAAACGAATCACGCGCGTGCATTTTGCACACGCAGCTTTACCTAATTATGTTGTAAATAATATGTGAAATTTATAATATTAAAGTCAGTGTTGTTTTAACATTAAAATCGGACGGTTTTATTTCATTATCCTAATAGGATCGCCCATCAATCATCATATCAATCATAAACTTGTAGGGATCCCCTACAAAAATAATGTTATTTTTAAGTGCATTACATTAAATTACTGAATAAGTAAAATATATAATATATATACATGCGTAAAAAATACTGCTTTATGTGATAAATACTGCCATATGTGATATTAAGTGATATATTGTATTACATAGGGTTATGTATCACATAAGGCAGTATGTATATTATATATTTAATTATATATCACACTATAATTGCTACATTACTTCATGGTATAGCGACAAATAAAGTTGAGTGTATAGTTGTTTTCGACCCATCACTACAAAAATAACCATTTGACGTAACATTATAACAGCATAGTACGTATTTTAATTAATATTATGTTCTTAATAATTGAATGTTAAATTAACTACGAAACAATAGAGAATAAGTCCAATTTGAGATATTAATATAGTTTTGAATAAAAATTATTCGTTAATAGGTCAAATAAGTAAAACAAAATATCTTGTCGTTAGGTGTTCGCCACATCAAAGTTATGTCGCCTTGATCGCGACCTGTCAGGGACGCATTGTTTCAGCGGCTAGGGTATAGTTTGGTACATCTTCACTATTTTTAGTTTCTGAAACGACATAATTTACTTGGGAAGATGCTTATTATCCTTTAGGTTGGTGAGATCTTTAATTATTTTACTTTTTTTGTACCTGAATAAAAACCTAATTGATTAGGTACATATAAACGTAAATACGAACGACGACGACGAACGACGGACGAATTTAGAAACTAGCTACTCTTTTTGAAATCGGTTCAAAAGATTATTTCCATGTATGGTAGGTAAACTAGGTATACCATAAAGCTCCTCTATGCATTTCATTGAAATCATATCTTTATAACATCTATGTGTAATCTAACTAGGTACCTTCGTATTAATGACCCTTACATTTTATTTTTGACCATAAATACCTGCATAGGTCTGTCATTGGCTTCCATCACGTCCTGAAGAGTGCAAGACGGGCAGGACATAAAATGCGCCATGTCTTGCGATGGGGCACCACATTCATACTGGGTATGTAAATATTTAAATGGGGGGTAGACCAATATTTGCTTTTAATATCCTTAAGATTATTATTATTATCTCTTATCTTTCACGGGTTATCCTTAGCAATGAATACCCGGTCCTTTGAAAGGCTTACGTGGGGACACAGGTCCAACACGCAGCGGCCTTGTTGAGAAATTTACTCTAATATGGGATGGGGCATCTACCGAGGGCCATTCACCCCTGCCCTATTGAAGAACAGACATGAACGGCCCAAGGTAGCTACAGAATTATTGTAAATTGTGGTGCTGAAACTAATTTGTGTTATGGGTAGGTATATCTTAAATGGATTGGTTCTATTATTAAGAGCCTGAAATGTCTTACTGCTGGGCAAAGGCCTCCCCACTCTCCCTCTATTTATCTCTTTCAAGATCCTTAAGATAGATAATAAAAAAATATTAGACATTGTTTTTTTAACAAATGCATGAAGGACCTAGGTCCTTCGCTCCTGAAGTATATTTTGCTGTAGATCAACTTCGTTTTTTCTTATATAAAAAAAAAAAAACATGTGTCCAATATTTTTTAATTATTTCACTGATAAACTTTTCATATCAAGTAAACAACTATCTTCAGTTTTCTGTGTCTTACCCAAAATCATACGATAAAGACCCACTTTCATAAATATTTCCCTCCAACCATCCCTTACAAAATATTGTAGCAGACAGCAAACCTATATTTATCCTGAAATCACAGGTATGAAAAATAAACCTACGCATCCGGGGCTACACAATCATTCCAATCAAAAACAGACCTTAAAACCATCACACACTGTTCAAAATCGCTTAAAACCTCACAACGACTTTGAGCCTTTCGCAACTACAGCGCGTCTCTATTAGGTTCCTCTCAATAAGCAATTTCCAGGAATTTTCGTGTCCCCCTTCGTGTTTTAGAGCGAGATGGATGATGTCGTTCGTGCATTGATTTATTTCATGTTAGCAACAGGCTTGTCTGTTCGAGATAGCTGTACTTGTGCCTGGAAATCAGTCTGTACCTATGTTATGCGTAGGTAGATGTTGGGTGGCTCGTTATAATTAAGTTTGGTTTCAGATGCGAGGTAAATGGCGATTGAAAATGATTTATTTATACCTTGAAATTTGCTTAGGGTACTTGGAAATAATGAATTTTTAAGTATCGTTATCAAATAATGCTTTACATAGTAGCAATCTACTGTATACTGTTCCTTTTGCGAGAAAATGGCTTGGAAAGGTCACTCAGGCAGTTGTTCTATGTAAGACTAATTAGGTACTAGATTTTTAGCTGCATCCTTGGAGCTTGAAAGTGCACCCCAACATAGCTTTCGAAATGGGTAGGCAGAAGGATATGAGAAATTTACACTGAGATACACACTATGGATGAGAAATCCGAATTGTGACCCTCTTTCATTTGAAGTCGATATTGGTCAATATTGGCAAAAACAGGCTAGGTTAAGAATGCATTTCTAAAACTTGCAACACTATGCCATTTGATATTTTTTAACCGTCATCATTATAAGAAGGGTTATTGTTCGTCGGGGATCGTATACCTCAAAGGTGTTAATTATTATATATATTTTTTTTTTTTTTTTTTTTTTTTTTTTTTTTTTTTTTTTTTTTTTTTGACAACTCACACACGGTTATCTGATCCCAAGCTAAGCAGAGCTTGTGTTATGGTAACCAGACAACTGATAAACATATTTATATATTTCTAAATACATACATATTATAGATAAATTACACCCAGACAACCAGAACAAATGATCGTGCTCATCACACAAACATTTGTCCTGGGTGGGAATCGAACCCACGACCTCCGGTATAGCAGTCAGGGTCACTAACCACTAGACCAACAGGCCCTTCATTTATATTATATCATTAAAAGCAATCAAAATATCTATTTTGATTATCTACAATGAACAGTCAGTGGCAATCCTACAATGACAACAGTGACAAGTAGGTGTACATTTGTAATTAAACTAAAATTATCTGAATACAAAAATTAGGCACAATAAAAGTACGCTGGAACGTTCATTAACCTGCCACCCACTGACTTTAAAATAGTGGACTCTGGCCCCTGCACTCATTTTATATATTGAAGTCTGTTATTGTAATTGGGCAAGTAATCTATTATATTTTCTTTGTAAAAAATCGTAGATTGGAGTATGCTGTCTCAACATTTTGTGACCAAGTTCTTAACAAAGGCGTTCATGTCTTCTATATAAACAGCTGTAGTCAGTGACGGATTAACCCTTAATCAAATTAAGCAATTGCCTAGGGCATCACGTCTAGGGGGGCACCAGAAGAAGCAAAAAAAAATCCATCCTTAGGGCATTACGTCTCACTCTCACGTTACCAAAAACAAAACCACAAAAAAGGATTGAGGAGAGTTTCGATGATCGGTCAGTCAGCAAATAGAGAGATATATTTTTACTAGTTATTTCAACTAATGGTTCAAATTTAATGAAATTTGAAGTTTATCAGGTCTGGGGGCACTACCGTGACTGTAAATTAGGCTTACCAGAAAAAAAAAAAAAACGCGCAACTTACTCCACCTCATGGTGGTGGGGAAATTAGTTATTTGGCCAAAAGCGTGTAGGAGTGGATTTTGCGGCGCTCGCACGCTAAAACTATTGATTCTTCAAAAAAAAGGTTAATTCGTAAATATTGTAGGAAGTTTTCCCTACTTTATTTAATTCATTACTATTTTTTCGTAAAATAATCCGGAAAGGAAATGAAAAAAACTGTTTTTGAACGCCTTTTTCCTCATATGCGCGGCGCGTGTAGCAAAGATACGAGGTGGTAGTGTGAAAATTCTAAAATAGCACATTGAAATCTATAAAATCACCAATTTTCAATCTTCCGGAAACCTTATAGGTAACCCTCTTTTTGAGCACCAAATGACTGTAGTACTAGTTGACAAACGGATAGGGGGCCCCAAAGACGTGGACTGCTTAGGGCATCAAGTAGTCTTAATCCGTCACTGGCTGTAGTCTCTTTTTCTATTGACTATTATTTATTAAAATTCTCGTGGAGTTAATCCACCTCTCATATTTCGTTGTTCTACTGTATTTACGAACAGACAGACATACATGTCTTCGCTGCAGTCGGGCAAAGAGAATATGTTGTGTTTGCCTACACAGTAGGTGTCTACTTATTATTATTGTCTTATACCTGAACTGTCCAGCTGCTCGGCAATGGCCTCCCTCCATTCAACTACTAATTATTCCAAAGCTTTTACAAACCTACTTTAAAATAAGATGCACTTACTTCAGGAATGTAAGTGTCTTTTTAAAATGAGCATAGGTGTATAATGTACCGAAGAGACTATGATTTCAGGTAATGGCGCAAACGCATTACACAGGATACTAAAGATTTTGTCTGGCGCTGAGGACGTGCATATCAATACCATACACAAATGTTATAACATAAAAACATAACATACCATCACGCCTGTATACCCGAAGGGTAAGGCAGAGGTGTACCAATGTACACCCACAGTTCGCCGGTATGTTTAGGTCCCATGTAATAGGGGGCGAGCAAATGTTATACATGTTCAAATATCTAAACTTGCATTTCCCCTATTTCGTAGGGGTCAAACCATAAGGTCAAACAAGAAAATGACGGTAGCGCCATCTCTTAGCTTAAAGAAGTAAACAAGATGTGTACGTTACCATAACCACACCATAGATGGCGCTGTCAGTTATCATACCAAAACAAAGGAACTACTTTTACATTTTTTGTCTGTTATTTTCAATTACAAATATTATTATCAAGAAATTATTTTCGTGATTAGAGTAAGACGTAATTTGTATATAATTTCAGTCAAAATTTTGTCTCTAGTAAGAAAACAATCTACAAATATTTTATTGAAATTGGCCGTTAGTTAAACAGCCCGGCGTAAAAGGGATCAATAAAACACAAAATAAATTACAAAATGCTATTGTTTTATTAAAAATTACACGGTAATAAACATGAAACAGCTCTGTAATAATATCAAAAAATAATCATTGCTATAATACACAATTACAATAAAATAACGTATAAACAAAGTTTAGGCAGTTTGCGACACGACAAACGCATCTGTCGGAGATGCGAATCGTACGAGTTGGTATGCTGATACTTTTTTGTATAATAAATGTTTTAAAACCACAATATCATGGTTTTAACATTACATAATACGGTATTTAATAGTCTTCCGTAAGTTAAAAATCCGCTAGTCTGTAATTTTCCACCAATCACAGGCCAGCTTGCCTCTCATTGGTGGAGAATGACGGATAAACCTGATGCGACACTAGCGATCCTAGCGGATTTTTTCCTCGCGGTAATCTTTTGCAAAATACATAAGTATAAAGATTTGTTAGAAAGGGTTTTTAAAGTTAACTTAGAAACCGAATGGAAGTTTTTAAATGATATTTAAATAATTATAATATTAATAAAAAACTTTACAAAATCAATCCCTTAGTACATATTAACTAAACTTGTTGAACTTGTATTTGTTTCACTAGGATATAGTTTAAAACATATCAATGATAACAATTATTCATCTACCCCCGGTTTTCTAAATGCTGAATTATTTAGTTTTTTTTTTATAAATTTCGACCATTTAAAAACCAGTAGCCTATTACGTATCTTGCAATAGCAAAGCGACAGCAATAATAGTACAATTTTCGCTATCAATTGCTATAGTTTTGCAGTACATTTAAAAGTTGCCATTGACATGTCGTTTTCTATATCATGTACTCGTATCGCTTTTGTCGCTAAATAAGTATAAATGTTCATCAGATATATTAAATTGACAATGATTTGATTTCAAATTTCGTTTAAAAAACATTAAAAATCAATACATAACACAAAAATGGAATAATAAAATATTTTATTAAAAAATCAATTACAAAAATAGCTGCCTGTAACTGTTCCACTGCAGGCCTCTCATACAGAGAACGAGCATTGATCACCACGCTTGTGAGCCCCACGGTGGGCGCCATTACCGAAGCTGTTAATAAAACCAGCCTGTAACTGTCCCACTGCAGGCCTCTCATACATTTTTAGCTGCTTTTCACAATTAAATACATATTGTAATTACTTGAAATCATCATTGCCAACCTTTTTTGAAGAAACCATTGATCCTTTTCAAGTAGCGTGAGCGTAGAAATTTTAAAATTAAATGCTTTTCTCTGAGTATTTTTGCGACATTACATATTAATCATTAAAAATGTGACTCGATACATTTTGATGGCACGACTTGCGATTATAATAAATAGTTGTGCGATTAAAAGTCGCATGATTTTTGGCCCTAAATTGACCTCCAATAGTTTATTAATTAAAATTATTTTATTTACATAAATTTAAATGAAAATATACTGAGAATTGTAACAAAATCATTAAAGATAAAAAAAAAAACATTAGTATTAATTTCTGATTAAATTGTCAATGATTAAAAATAAAAGTTTTCATATACAAGTAAATGTCAAAAAATCGTGATTAAGTTAAAATTCTCTTAAGAAAAACAATAAATATTTTCGAAATAATATTTTGATATGTTTTAAATGAATTACAATGAATATACAACACCTACAGCCGTAGGTTAGACAGAGCTAAGCTATGGGAGCTATAGTCCGGCCGCTGAGAGAATGCGTTCCTGACACATGTCAGTTGGTCTTGATTTGTATGGGGAAATAAAAAACCGTGCTATATTATTCTTTGTAACCTGACATAATTATATAGTTTTGAATTATATTATTGGTTTATAGAACAAAAAAGCGCAAGGAAATTATGTTTTTTAAATCGTTCGCCACATGAAAGCTATAATTATCTTCATGTTGACCACGACCTGTCAGGAATGCGTTCTCTCAGTGGCCGAACTATAGTATGAATAAAAAAATCTGATAGAGTCGCTAATCTGGCATCAGGGTTACCTGTCAATTTCCACCAATCACAATAGCTTGTCTCTCACTGGTGGAGAATGACTGATATACCTGTTGCGACACTAGCGATCCTAGCGGATATTTCATTTTTCTTAACTCCCATTTACATACTTATGTAACATACATATTGCAGAAAAATAGGCACTAGTGCATATGTTTTATAAAGTTGAAATTTTTTAATGTGTTTTTAAGTTCAAGCTAATAAAGAAATTGTACTCAGTATTAGTCTATGGGTGCATCTGTTAGGAGCATCATAGCTCCCAAACGGATGTACCGATTTCGATTCGATGTTGATCGAGATGAGAAAATTATGAATAAACGTGTAGTTTTAAAATTAAAATATGGTAAATTTAAAGGAGAACAGAGAATTCACCACTATTTTCTACATATTTATTCTTCTAGCAACATTTGTCAAATTTTCTTTAACAAACCAACGTACTAGTGCCCATTCCTGCAAAGTATTGCCAACAATAAAAAAAGGCTAAACTATAGTTGCCATCATAAATACTGTAAGAAGCCGCTTAAGATCACTAACCGACGTTGCCCACTGCTGGGCTACTACAATATACTTAGTTATACATTATAGTAAAATCATTCGATTACATTTGCGATTTCACAATAAGTTACATGCATATATACCCTCATATTCTTTACTATAATTATTTTATGTGTCTACGGTAACGCTGGCTTGGTTAAGATTCCTTTTTTACCTATATGTATTTTGTTTTATACGATGATGTTTTTTTTTAGACGTTAAGAGAAGGACCTTACTTAAGGATAGGATGACTGGGTATTAAGAACAAAATCAATTTATTGGTTTCTGAGGTTTACGCGAATCTTAGACATTGAAATAAAACTACTTTTTACGGATTTTGACGCGGTTTAATTTTAGATTTTAGGTCCCGATGATTTTAGATTTTAGGCAGACTGAGCGTGACCATGATCATCTAAAATTAAACCGCGACAAAATCCGTAAAAAGCAGTTTTCTTTCAAAATCCATTTAGTCAGTTAAATAATAAAACAATATTATACATCAGCCACTTTAAAGAAATAATGAACGTGCTTTGGGATTATGAACCTTAATTCAATGACTAACAGTTCAGTTCCCATCACATTCAAATTACTTTTAGGCCCTTTTCGGTAATATTTGTCATTCTAAAATGAACGTAAACACATGTTGTCAAAGTTGATAATTGCGTAATTAGTAATAACGTTTAATTCTCTTTCCAGATTGGCTTTAGTATAGATACGTATTTTTTCTTTAGATCGTTTTACACATTATCGTATTGGATAATATAAAAATGCTCTTGGATAGATAAACGAATTAAAGTTCAAGAGTTAGCTATTGCTTGTCAACAAAATGTATGTATCGTCGTGGCATTTTGATACATAAAACTTAAAAATACGAGCCATTGACAAGGATGACGATGAGTTTTTTGACGCGTGTTAGTTTCATTTATTTATATAAGATTTAATTTTAGTATAGTTGTAAGTGTTTGTTCTTGTATTAGATTTAAGTATTGAATTGTAAATAAAAAAATACGAGTCTAATATTTTTTTATTACCAAATTGACGGGCAAAAATTTTTAATTTTAGTTATTTGTCATCGTACTTTCGATCCGTCCTCTGCTTAACGCTTAAACATATGTATATGAATATTAAGTCTTTCAATGATAATACCAAGTATACATACACAGTACACTGGGGTTATTTGGATTTTTTATTCTGAAACTAGCTGTGCCTGCGACTTCGTTCGCGTGGATGACGAAACAAAATTAAGTTTGTTTTTAATTGTTTATACTTTTCCGGGATAAAAACTACCCAGTGTGGTGCCCAGGATAATAAAGAATAATTATACCAAGTTTCATCGTAATCGAACCGGTAGTTTTTGCGTGATACCTGAACAAACAGACAGACAAAAATATTTTTTTCTCATTTTTGGGTTCGGTGTCGGTCTAGTAACACCCCCCGCCATTTTTTTTTTTATATTTTCAATGTACAGAATTTTCACTTTTACAAATTTATTATAAGTATAGATTAAAGAAATACATTATGTATTTCTTAATGTTTGGTAGTTTTTAAGTTTTACCTTGTGTGTAAGCCGTAGATATGATATTTAAAAAAAAGTTGACACTTATTTTTCTTACAAATAACGCCATTTTACTGTACTTTTATTGATGATCATTGTAAAAGACAATCTCTGCAAAGCATGACTCTCATGGGTATTATCATTAAAAAACTTTCTTCATTCAGAATATCTACACAACAACATTTGCTATTATTAAAAGAGTTGGTATACTTAAATTTATTTAGCAATGACAGATAAACTGTATTCTCAACTCTGGAATATAATTGTACGTCATTGGCTCAATGAGCCAACGTATGTTTACACAATGGGCCAGCGTTTCACGTTCCGTTTTACGTATAATTTTTTAACGTATACACTTTGTTTCGGGGGCGAAGATAACTTAGCTTTATAAAGATATCAATATTCATGTTTAATAAACCTTTTCTCAATGTTGTGGTCGGCTTCCAGTCTCACCGACAGCTGAACACCGTATGTTTCAGAGCGACTGTCTATCTGACCTCCACAACACATGTTACTGGGTAACACAGTATCACATAGTAAGACTGCTTGTCAGAATTGTAATGACTTAACCACTGTCAAAGATCAACGTATGACAGTCGGGACAACGGCACGGAGAGGTCTTTTCATTGAAATAAGGTTTATATTGGCTTGGCTTGTAAAACTAAGTGAATAGGAATGCTTGAGTGAATAAAAACATACTATATACTTTAATAAAGTAATGTTAATTACAAGAATTCCAATTGTAATCTTAATTTTATCTGTGGCTACATTACACTATGTGATTTACCTGAAGTTCCGACCGGGTGGTTTGGGATTCGCGGCAAAAATAAGCATATCATATCTAGGATTCCAAGTTTACACATTACAAAGTTTCATCATAATCGGTTCAGCAGTTTAGCCGTGAAACCGTAACATAGTTACTTTCACATTTATATTACTATGAAGTTTCTATGTAGTATGTCTTTATTCACCATTAGCTTACGTATTCACCCGGTTTCGCTTATCGCTAGCTAGCTTTCGCCCCCGACTGCGTTCCCTTTACAAGACATATCGAGGTGGAGACAGACTGTTTAAACCATTGTTGGTATATCATAAAACAATATTACTAAAAAATTAATTGAGTTTCATTCTGTTGCTTATTTTGTTTATTTAAATGTGAATTAATGTGATTGGTTAATTAAAATACTAACAACCAATTACATATTACCTTGAGGTTTCAAAATCAAATTATTATTTTAGGAGTTAACCTTGACAATTATTATTACCGTTAGGTATTTTAGGCAAATCCATCGTATCTTTTTTTTTTATTAAATTGTTATTTTAATCATTACATATATCTGCATAAAAGATAAAAAATAGACTAATAAAGGGTTATTGAACCCACTTATTACCAACCAAAAAAATAATTTGACTAAGTTTTGAAGTCAAGAGAAAAATTACAATCAGTCTCCACCTCTTCCATTCAACCATCCATATTTTAACTAATTCTAATATGTACACTTTAATTGTAATATACATACAAATAACTATATATGGCAATCACTACAGTTACATTAAACTTACTCTATGGGGTCAACTACGACTGTCGGTAACTGTGGCCCGAGTCCGCTATTTTAAGTCAGTGAGTGGCGGGTTAATAAACGTTCCAGTGTACTTGTTATTGTGCCTAATTTTCGTATTCAGATAATTTTAGTTTAATGACAAATGTACACCTACTTGCCACTGTTGTCATTGTAGGATTGCAAGTGACTGTCCTTATCTCAATACGAAAATTAGGCACAATAACAAGTACACTGGAACGTTTATTAACCCGCCACTCACTGACTTAAAATAGCGGTCTCGGGCCCCTGTACCCATGCGGGGGTCCAAAGACTTGTGTACTAAAAAAATGTTTTTCTCTGATTTTTTGTTTATGAAACATGCAGTTTATTATATAATGGCTATGGTAAAGTTTTACGTATTATTAAGTATTTTAAGAAACAGTTAAACATGTTTTTATAATATGTAGTTGTAGTAGTATTATGTGGAAATAAATAATATAATAATAAATAATTATAGAAAGGAAAATATATTAGGGTGCGTCTAAATTTGGCGAACGAGCATTACACGAGATGCTCGCGAGCACGCCGCGAACGCACTAGTGTCAATAACGCCGTCCGGCAGACGTGCGCGAGCCGCTCGCGGCATGCTCGTGTAATGCTCGTTCGACGCACCCTGAAATTATAGATTGACAAGTTTTAAAGTATATTCTAACAAAACAATAAGTTAAATATCATAGATTTATACTCAAATATAGTAAAAATGCTAATAAATGCATAAGAATAACAATGTGAATGCGAAAGTAATTAATATAATAAAATGCTGCACAAAACTAGATGCAACCGTGAAAATAATTAATACATTAATCAGTACATTTTAAATACAAAAAAAATCATACCTATCGGGCCAGGGAAGTATACTTATTTTTTAACCGACTTCAAAAAAGGAGGAGGTACTCAATTCGACTGTAGGTATTTTTTTTATGTTCGTTACCACACTACTTTTGACCTTCTAAATGGGGAAGGCCTCCCTTTTAAATGGGGAAGCGAGAAGCGCTGTGGTAGCAAGTAAGTCCCGTTTTCCTCACGGCAATAAGTCTATACAGAGTGTCACGGAAAGGGTATATCTATCCAAAAGGGGTGAAGAGTACATCTGGTATAGAGTCAGTTTACAAAATAACAGCTCAAAATTAGTGATTAAAATGTTTACGATACTTGGCTTCAGTGATGATTTTTGGTGACAAATAATCGATGCAAAAATTGGGTATCAATTATTTAACTAACTTATTTTGAGCTGTAATTTTGTAAACTGACTTTATACCAGATGTACTCTTCACCCCTTTTGGATAGATATACCCTTTCGGTGACACCCTGCATAATTTTTTTAATAATGTGGATGATTTTTCTGAACCGAATTTAAGGATTTAGGTTTAAATCAGTTTATTATTTCCTGTATTATTTTATACAAAAAGTATAGCTAGTTTATTAGTAAAAGTCTTTGTATTACCGACAGTCGTATTTCAACTTACACTTATAACTATCGTCCTGATATTTGGCAGTTTTCAGAGGATCCACCTCAGAGCTCGCTCCTGAAACAAATTACATCTATTTTAAAACAGCGCCCTATCTTTTGATCATACTTTTACGATGTAACTAGTACATACAGCTCACGGTTCATACCCATATACGCGCACTCTGTATTTTTAACCGACTTCAAAAAAGGAGGAGGTACTCAATTCGACTGTTTTTTTAACTAATTATCCTATAGCATTGTAAGTGGGATTATAATCTGTATACGTACCGTTATAGGAAGAGCACGGGCCTATCATTAGTCCGGTCCTCTGGGCTGGAGTGCGAGGGGTCGCGGCGGGCGTGCGGCGCGGCGTCGGCGGCCAGCGAGGCGCCGGAGCCGCTCGACGTGGACTTGAGCTCGGGCTCCCGCGCCGCCTCCTTCGCCGTCAGCCGCTCCGACCCGCCCGACGAGCCCCCGCTGCCCGACACCACGCTCTCCTCGCGGTTGTAGCTGTAGACAACGATAGGATGTGTCAGCTAATAATGAAAGCTCCAAGCTTTAACTCAGAACACCTTACGACGAGTACACTCCACGGGCAGAGCGTGGCGAATGCTGTATGAATAAATTTAGTGTAACTGAGTAGGCAAAGACACGGGAGAGTAGAAACACCAGTAACTTTAGCAGGTAAGTCCATCTGCTTCCAGCTAAAAGGGAAAAGATAATGTCGGTTGAAGCAAACCGGTAATGCCGCTCGGTCATCGCTAGAAAGCAAGGAAATACCCGGTAGATTTAGTCGCTAAAGCTGCTTGGTCTTCGCTAAGGAGAAAAGGAGAAGAACCAGAGGATTTAGCTGCTGAAACCACCTGGTCACCAGTTAAAGAAAAAGGTTTTTAGTTATTTCATACGGTTAATGTACTAAACAGAAAATAAGTGACCAAGTGGTTTCACTTTGACAGTTATTTTTATTGACAGTTATTTGACACTTTCATTTTTCCAGTATCATATAATATGCTGAGTGTAGAACAATCCGCTGATAATACATCCGCTGATGACACACGAAATCCTAGTGAAATCATCCAGATATATAAAAAACCTTTCCATTCTGTAAAGGACAACGGGCAAAAATTTATGGAGCCATAACTTTTCAACACAGCGTTTTAGGTACTTTCTGCGAACCCAGGCAGGCCGCTGTAAACACAACCTCGCAAAATGGGGAATAATAGATCCCCTTCATACCGAATGCGAATGTGGAGCTCCCAACCAAACCATGCCCCACCTGCTAAATTGCCCAAATTGTCCGTACACCTGCACATTGGATGACTTAAAGCACGCTAACGATGCTGCCATTAACGTCTGCCTGCCTAATTGTAAAATCTATGCATATGCAGACGATACCGCGATTCTTGTTTATGGACCTACCTGGGAGATTGTTCAATCCAAAGCAGAAACAGCACTGAATAAAGTAATGACTTGGCTCAATTCGAATTTGCTCACATTAAACTTACAGAAAACCGTCTATACTCCGTTTGCAATTCGGCGTAACAGCTCACCGCCTCCTACATTCTCAATAACGGCTCATTCATGTTCGAACCCGTTAGTATCTTGCCTTTGTCCGGCACTTATAAGAACCGACCACGTTAAGTACTTAGGTGTACTTATAGATGACGGACTTCGTTGGGACAAGCAACTTGACACCCTCACTACTAGAACGATGCGGCTCATACACATTTTTAAGTCCCTTAGAGAATCGGCCAACTTCGACACGTTAAAAATGGTCTATTACACTTTGTGTCAGTCTATCATAAGTTATTGTATTTCTGTGTGGGGAGGTGCCATAAAAACAAATTTTCTTCGGGTTGAGCGAGCACAGAGGGCCATACTTAAAGTTATGACCAGAAAGCCCTACAGATATCCAACAACACAACTGTACTCTGACTGCAAGGTATTAACTGTTCGCCAACTTTTCGTGCTACAATGCATTTTCAGAACACACTCAACTTCACCTCCATCCGACCCTAAGAAACGAAGAAATCTCCCTACAGGTACTCAGCATAAAACCACGTTTGCCCAACACCAATTCTACACACTAAGCACATACATTTACAAAAAAATACATAAGCAACTAAAGATATTAGACCTAAATAAACACAAGCTAAAATCTAAAGTCACTGAGTGGCTGCTTCAACAGGACTATTTCACTACAGAGACACTACTCACATACATCGCCTAGCAAGCAAATACTTACACACTCGCCCGCACGCGCTCACACACACACAGACACACAGACACGCACACGCACGCACACACACACACACACACGCGTACACACGCACACACACACACACACACCCTCATACACACACACACACCCTCATACACACACACACGCATATACGCTTTCTTATCAGACAGTTAAGGAAAACATGTAAAGGGTAGATCGACACAGTTCACCTTGTTGTATTAATCATATTATAAGATCTCTTAGCCGAACACTGTCTCTTAAGATACAGGTTACCCTAGTTTAAGAGGCAGGGTTTGTATAACTGTGAACAGATTTCTGCAACTTACAGGAAATAAAATGTTAATTTGTTCTACCTACTAGTAATAATCTGACACCTTGTAATTCTTGTTGCTTTTATCTGTATTTTTTGATAAATAAACATTATTATTATTATTCTCTTTATTTTCTTTAAATACATACAAAATACATTTTTAAATATATACAATAATAACTAAAAATATACATTTAAAAATATAAAATGTAGTTTCCAACCGACATCGGGAACAGGGCCCAAGCTGCCGGTAGTTAGGGCTCCAGAGAGAGGAACCTCCCCACAATACGCGCCGTGTCGAGAAGTACCGCTTTCTGCATCAAACCCTTGACCCAGGCGCCAAGCGAGAGCCTCTTAAGGTGTTGGTCGAGGCTCTTGGCTATTATGCCGTTGGCTGTAACGACTATCGGGACAATGATTGCTGAGTCCACCTCCCACATGTCGACAACCTCGTGCGCTAAATCCAAATATTTAAGTTGTTTTTCTTTTTCAGCTTTCACGAGGTTCTCGTCATGAGGAATAGTGATATCAACAATGATTGCCCGACGCTCCGATCGATCTATCACCACTATATCAGGCTTATTTGCTACAATAGTCCTGTCAGTGATGATAGATCGGTCCCAGTACAGTGTGACACGACCATTTTCGAGAACTGGGTCGGGCACATACCTGTAGTACGGCACCTCGGATTCTACAAGTTTGTATCTCAAAGCAAGCTGCTGGTGGATAATCCTGGCTACTTGGTTATGCCTGTGCAAGTATTCGCCGTTAGCAAGACGAGAACAACCCGAAATAATATGTCTTAAGGACTCACCTGGACAGTGACATGCCCGACATATGTCAACTGTACCGTCCTTTATGATATATTTCCGATAGTTATTCGTCATGATAACTTCGTCCATAATTGCACATACAAACCCTTCGGTTTCTCCAAAAAGATCACCGAAGCGTAGCCAGGCTACGGACGCTAAGAAATCTACATCGGACCCATGAAGGGTCCGGTAGTAGCGTCCGTGGAGCTCCTTGCTTTGCCATACAACCTCGCGGTCCTTGACGCTCAGTACGACAGGTTTGTGCCAGTTCTCTTTGCCTAAGGAGAGCGGTGTTAGGCCCTTATCCACTACCACCACATCTCGATGCATCCCCACGTCGACTTGGAGAAAATACTCCCTGAGGTTACATACCTCGCGATTATGGAGGGTCTTAGCATTTAGAAAGCCTCGACCCCCACATTTCCGCGGGATATATAACCTCATTACTGAAGAGCGTGGGTGATGCATTCGATTTGCGGTAGTAGTTATTATTATTATTATTAACTTACTGGGCCAACATACTCTAACTTCAATCTACCATCGACACGAAAAGAAGAAGAAGAAGGTACTTTCCGCCTTCACAAAAGTTAAAGTAAACAAAAAAGCCTTTTCAACGACATCTAGCACGTTGTTATTGGTTTTAGGCGGGACTGACCGTTCTCCTTTAAGAAATATAAGCACAAATAATAAATGCGGACAACATCACATACATTGCTCTGAACCCAAAGTAAGTAGCTAAAGCACGCGTGTTATGGAATTCAGACCCGAGGCAATGTAGAAAAGTTGGTTTCTACATTAACCCGTCCGGGGATCGAACCCGGGAACTCAGAGCTAGCGACACCTTGAAACTGGTGCGTACGCCACTCGACCACGGAGGACGTCATTGTCACAAATGACATTCCAACACACATTTACAACAGTTTTCATTATCAAACTTACCCATAAACGGTGTGTTCGCTGTTAAGACACGACGAGTATTTGAACGGTATCGGCTGGTAGCCGTACGAACCCGCATACGGCATGTAACCGGGCCCCATGATACTGTGGACAAAAACATATATTACAGGGTGATACGTATGGATTGTGAGAAAGAAAGGAGTGAATGCTGAGATAAAGAGTTGAAGAGATGAATGGAAGCTGAATACGCATTGCGCCGACCACAAATAATTGGGAACAGGGCAGGGAGATGATGACAGGGTGTTACGTAAAGGGTATAGCTAAACAAAAGGGGTGAAGAGTACATCTGGTATAGAGTCGGTTTACAAAATTTCAGCTCAAAATGAAATTAGTATTTTAATGGGTCTTTGACGGTGCGCGAGGTTTCTAATAAGAACCATCCGACAACTTTCATTGGTGGGTAGGCCGCGTGCGGGGGCTGCCTGCATGGTGTATAACGCCCAAGAAAATTGTCACATAGTCATGTTCTCGCAGTGGGACAGTAAGAAGTTGGTTATTAACAGATTCGGTAATAGCACCCACCGTGGGGCTCTCATGCCAGCAGTGACACAGTGTGGGGTACGTACTTGGGGTTGGGCAGCGGGGCGAGCGTGTCGCAGTGACACAGTGTGGGGTACGTACTTGGGGTTGGGCAGCGGGGCGAGCGTGTCGCAGTGACACAGTGTGGGGTACGTACTTGGGGTTGGGCAGCGGGGCGAGCGTGTCGCAGTGACACAGTGTGGGGTACGTACTTGGGGTTGGGCAGCGGGGCGAGCGTGTCGCAGTGACACAGTGTGGGGTACGTACTTGGGGTTAGGCAGCGGGGCGAGCGTGTCGCAGTGACACAGTGTGGGGTACGTACTTGGGGTTGGGCAGCGGGGCGAGCGTGTCGCAGTGACACAGTGTGGGGTACGTACTTGGGGTTGGGCAGCGGGGCGAGCGTGTCGCAGTGACACAGTGTGGGGTACGTACTTGGGGTTGGGCAGCGGGGCGAGCGTGTCACAGTGACACAGTGTGGGGTACGTACTTGGGGTTGGGCAGCGGGGCGAGCGTGTCGCAGTGTCACAGTGTGGGGTACGTACTTGGGGTTGGGCAGCGGGGCGAGCGTGTCGCTGTGACACAGTGTGGGGTACGTACTTGGGGTTGGGCAGCGGGGCGAGCGTGTCGCTGTGACACAGTGTGGGGTACGTACTTGGGGTTGGGCAGCGGGGCGAGCGTGTCGCTGTGACACAGTGTGGGGTACGTACTTGGGGTTGGGCAGCGGGGCGAGCGTGTCGCAGTGACACAGTGTGGGGTACGTACTTGGGGTTGGGCAGCGGGGCGAGCGTGTCGCAGTGACACAGTGTGGGGTACGTACTTGGGGTTGGGCAGCGGGGCGAGCGTGTCGCAGTGACACAGTGTGGGGTACGTACTTGGGGTTGGGCAGCGGGGCGAGCGTGTCGCAGTGACACAGTGTGGGGTACGTACTTGGGGTTGGGCAGCGGGGCGAGCGTGTCGCAGTGACACAGTGTGGGGTACGTACTTGGGGTTGGGCAGCGGGGCGAGCGTGTCGCAGTGACACAGTGTGGGGTACGTACTTGGGGTTGGGCAGCGGGGCGAGCGTGTCGCAGTGACACAGTGTGGGGTACGTACTTGGGGTTGGGCAGCGGGGCGAGCGTGTCGCAGTGACACAGTGTGGGGTACGTACTTGGGGTTGGGCAGCGGGGCGAGCGTGTCGCAGTGACACAGTGTGGGGTACGTACTTGGGGTTGGGCAGCGGGGCGAGCGTGTCGCAGTGACACAGTGTGGGGTACGTACTTGGGGTTGGGCAGCGGGGCGAGCGTGTCGCAGTGACACAGTGTGGGGTACGTACTTGGGGTTGGGCAGCGGGGCGAGCGTGTCGCAGTGACACAGTGTGGGGTACGTACTTGGGGTTGGGCAGCGGGGCGAGCGTGTCGCAGTGACACAGTGTGGGGTACGTACTTGGGGTTGGGCAGCGGGGCGAGCGTGTCGCAGTGACACAGTGTGGGGTACGTACTTGGGGTTGGGCAGCGGGGCGAGCGTGTCGCAGTGACACAGTGTGGGGTACGTACTTGGGGTTGGGCAGCGGGGCGAGCGTGTCGCAGTGACACAGTGTGGGGTACGTACTTGGGGTTGGGCAGCGGGGCGAGCGTGTCGCAGTGACACAGTGTGGGGTACGTACTTGGGGTTGGGCAGCGGGGCGAGCGTGTCGCAGTGACACAGTGTGGGGTACGTACTTGGGGTTGGGCAGCGGGGCGAGCGTGTCGCAGTGACACAGTGTGGGGTACGTACTTGGGGTTGGGCAGCGGGGCGAGCGTGTCGCAGTGACACAGTGTGGGGTACGTACTTGGGGTTGGGCAGCGGGGCGAGCGTGTCGCAGTGACACAGTGTGGGGTACGTACTTGGGGTTGGGCAGCGGGGCGAGCGTGTCGCAGTGACACAGTGTGGGGTACGTACTTGGGGTTGGGCAGCGGGGCGAGCGTGTCGCAGTGACACAGTGTGGGGTACGTACTTGGGGTTGGGCAGCGGGGCGAGCGTGTCGCTGGCGAGGCTGTCGCAGTCGGGCGCTCGCAGTCGCAAGGCCGCCAGCTCGGCGCACAGCTCGCCCGCGACGTAGTAGCATTGCTCCGAGAATGTTATCTTGTTCACCGTGTGGCGGATGAAGCCGGCCTGCAACAAAACATAACATTATACACGACGTACAGCTGCAGATCAGTGGAGTTTGGTCCGCCGTTTCTTCTCCACATCCAGAGCCGTGAAGGGTGGGCGAATCAGGGTCGGTTCATCTCTGGCGGAGGGCGTGTCGCGTGTTGCTAATTGCTGGGCGACGGGGCGGTATGCGTGGTGGGGCATTCGACCTCTCTCACTGAACTGACGATGCGTTAGTGCGTCAGGTGTGAGGGTTTGGGTGTTCTGACGTTGCGCGGCCGGTGATCCGCGGTGCGTTTTCCGCCGGATATGAACCGACCCTTAGGATGCTATCGATTTTTTTTTTTTTTGTAATATTGACATTTATAAGCGTTACTTTGTAGCCTAAGTCAAATAAACAAATTTTGATTTGATCTCTATTCAGCTGCTAAAAGTAACCTCGTTCATTTGATACACCACGGAAATGATTTACGCCAGGTTACCCCAATTACACATGGCTGACTTTTGTTTATTCCTACAAATTCAACCCTTAAGGTATGAAATAAGAACTGAAAATTCAAAGGAAACTCAGCTACTTTAAAAATTAAATCTGAGACCACTAATAGAGGACTTTTGGGTATATCTTATATATAAAATTCTCGTGTCACAATGTTAGTTACCATACTCCTCCGAAACGGCTTGACCGATTTTTATGAAATTTTATATGCATATTCAGTAGGTCTGAGAATCGGCTACTATCTATTTTTCATACCCCTTAGTGGTAGTAGGCAGGTGCTAGGTAGAAAAAATTGCATTGCAACGTATGCCGGGTACAGCTAGTTTTTATATAAACGTGTTGCTCTTACCTTAAGCATATGCGATGCGTACTTCCTGGCGTCACGGCGGTCGCTGATGCCGGCCACGTGCGCGAGGATCCAGTCCACCACGTCCGCGCCGATGAAGGCGTTGGGGATCGTGATCTTCAACCACATGCGGTCGCGGATCTCCAGACCTGGGGCAATAGAAACAGGGCTGTTAAATAGTCAGTCAATGACCATACTACGACCAGACTTTTGAAAGAGTAACCTATGGAGTTTATTGCCGGCTCTTCTCCATAGGAATGACACTTTGGAACCGAGCAAGCGCCTTTTTGGTTTATGAGAAATAAAAACATTTTGATTTTGATACTCAATATCTTTATTGCGTTCCAAAATGTACATAAGTATTACATTGATTTTGATTGGTGCGTTGTAATAAGTCACAATTTTGGACCCTGTCGGGCACAGCATAGAATGTGGAAGAGAGGAGGAAGACCACTGAGTGTTTGCTTCTAATACTAACTATATAGTCTTGTAAACACGTGGTGGTGTATTAAATTCTTGTTTATTTGACACGGTCCCTAATTTACTGATATTGAAAGGACAGCATATGGTGCTAGGGAATTTGTTGCGCCGTTTCCACAGCCACAGCACTGAGGAAGTGGTGAAGGACGGGTGGATTAGGGTCGGTTCATGTCTGACAGTGGTGGCGTCGGTGGACGGATGCATAGTGAGTTTGTTCGTTCGGCGTTGCACGGTAGATGGTATGCGTTACCTTTTCCGCTGGATATGAACCGACCCTTGGGGTACCGTGCTTTTTGTAATATTAACGTTTAAGAAGTGCTACTTTGTAGCCTAAATAAAAAAAAAATTGAATGACACTACACAGCGTGCTGGTGTCTGACGCGGCTGAGAGAGAACACTGCTGCTGCGAGTGAGCTACATACCGGAGTCGGGCCTCAGCATGGCTCTGACGACGACAGCCATGTCCATGTTGACGGACAACTGCGGCTCCAGCGCGGCGGCGGGCAGCGTGCTGGCGTCTGACGCGGCTGAGAGAGAACACTGCTGCTGCGAGTGAGCTACATACCGGAGTCGGGCCTCAGCATGGCTCTGACGACGACAGCCATGTCCATGTTGACGGACAGCTGCGGCTCCAGCGCGGCGGCGGGCAGCGTGCTGGCGTCTGACGCGGCTGAGAGAGAACACTGCTGCTGCGAGTGAGCTACATACCGGAGTCGGGCCTCAGCATGGCTCTGACGACGACAGCCATGTCCATGTTGACGGACAGCTGCGGCTCCAGCGCGGCGGCGGGCAGCGTGCTGGCGTCTGACGCGGCTCGCTCTGACGCGGACGAGACCGGGAGCGCTGACAGTGATGGCGGTGGAGGCGGGTAGGCTTCGCGCAGGGCGGCTGTGTGGGCTACCCACGCACCTAAAAACAAAGAGATACATGTAGTGTACTAAATATTGCTTAACACATATTTAAGGTTAGAGATATTATCATAAATAAATGTGGTCAGTGTAGAAAAGTGGTTTTCACCCATGACCCATCCGGGTATTGAACCCAGGACCTCAGAGCTGGTGACACCTTGAAAAACAACCACTGTTGTATGAGACTCAACCACAGAGATCATTCTGTTTCAAAAAGGGCTAGCAGCTAAAATTTAACTGGATGGATATTAAATGGATAATGGTATTGATTATAAACTAAAACTCACCAGGATCAATAGGCCTGACGGGTTCCGTCCTAGGTATAGTGAAGTATCCTTTAGGATTGGGGTCCCAGCACTTCGCCACCACCAGCTTGATGGGCCCCGGCTTCTGAACCACCTCACGTAACACCCTCACCGCTTCGTCGTTCGTCATGTCTTCGAAATTCACGTCATTCACCTGAAACAATAATGCAACAATATTAATATCCTGGGGCAACTCACACACGGTCATCTGATCCTTAACAAGGCAGAGCCTGTATAGGAACCAGACAAGAAACTGATAAACATACTTATATATTTCTAAATACATACATATTAGAGATTACAAGCAGACACAGAATGAATGATCATGCTAATCACACAAAGATTTGTCCTGGGTGGGAATGGAACTTATAATCTCCAGTTTATCAGTCAGGGTCACTAACCAATAGACCAACAGGCCATTTGCTTTATAGTTCAAAGTTATAGTGTACATTCAATTAAAAATATATCATATAGGTATGACTACTTATTGCATTTTGGAAGTAAATTATATTGCTAATCATACAACAACCAAATCGATTATGGTAATTATTTTCAGATTATATATTGATACCATAAGAATAACAAAACACATTATTATTATTATTAGGAGCCTGAAATGTCCCACTGCTGGGCAAAGGCCTCCCCACTCTCCCTCCATTTGTCTCTCTCAAGAGCTGCAATTGACCAGTTTGGTAAGAACACATAGGCAAATTAAACATACCATGTTTTTAATATTAAATGTGCCAATGAAGTACCGTTTATACCTATAGAATAATAGTTTTATTAGTCCTTATGTCAAGACTTTCTCTAAATCATATTCTGATTGCACATTTGATTACAATTTCAACCTTAATCCATTGTAATAAAAGTGACAGTAAAATCTAATAAGTATTTTCTTAGTTTCCTTTACCTCAGTGCATTCAAGATTGTTTGAATAACATTGACCATGTTTAAGTACATAAAGTAGAACTTCCCCATAATATTTTTACAACATGTATGGGAGCCTCTTGTGCATGAGACACATTAATTTATTATTATGCTTGCTAATATATCTTATATATAAAATTCTCGTGTCACAATGTTAGTTACCATACTCCTCCGAAACGGCTTGACCGATTTTTATGAAATTTTATATGCATATTCAGTAGCTCTGAGAATCAGCTACTATCTATTTTTCATACCCCTAAGTGGTAGTAGGCAGGTAGGTAGAAGGCAGGTGCTAGGTAGAAAAAATTGCATTGCAACGCATGCCGGGTACAACTAGTATATGTATATATATTCTAAACAATTTTATATTTTTATAGACTGAGTAATGCAATGCCTAAACCATTAGCCAGTGATTGAAAAACATAGAGAAGCTATCAAAGATTTTTTGCTTCCAACATTTGTTATAAAAAAAAATATGAATGAAATCGAAATCAATGAATTAATCAAATTATTTGTTTATTATTAAAATGTTTTAGAAATAGGAAACTTAAAATTTATTGACAGATAATGAAAAATGTTTGTAGATGTAAATGTGTCAATAATGGCAATATAGCTCCTAAATGAATGGACCGATTGAGATTCAGTTTCTTTTTGGTTGAAAACTTACTTTATTATGATAGTTATCATCTATAATTTGTAGGGGTATTCTGAATATTTCAATTAAATCTTTTTCTGAGAAAGTAATAGTTGAAAATTAAAATCTATCTAGGCTATGATACATAAATCATATCTGCCTATCAGCTAGACTCAGGTAAGCTAAAGATTAAGTAGGCTTATCAAAGAATACTTGATTAGCTAATGTTATCATTTGATCATGTCTTAAGTTATAATATAAATTACTTTTACATAAGTTTCCTCCTCATTTAATTATCTATTTGAGTTTCATTAATATTTTATTACACCTGATAGTTATGTATGCAATTTACTATACTATAAAATATGTTTTTATTTACCATTAACCTAAGAGAGGATCTATTTCTATTCTCTATAATAATTATAACTCCTGAAATATTAGTTTTTGTTATTATTTGATAACATTTGTTTATATTTACCGTACCTCACATAGGATCTATAATTATCTACTCTCTCAAAGGTAGGTCAAACTCCAACATACCTGTAAAATCATGTCTCCTGGCTCTATCCGTCCGTCCAAAGCCACAGCACCACCTTTCATGATACTCCCAACATAGATCCCTCCGTCACCACCCTTATTTGACTGTCCCACAATCGAGATCCCCAGGAAATTGACCGTATCCATGTTTAAAGTCACTGTTATAATGTGCATAGACATTGTAGAATCAGTAATGGAAGAATAGGAAGAGGTTCTCGACATCACTTGCGGCCTCTTTCGTCTCCGCTGTGGCCTTTTTCGAGAACTCACTTGCAGGTGAGAAACGCTGCTGCATTCTGTTAGGGCTCTGTCCACAGACGCGTTAGTGTGCCTGCCAGTCGTCGTGGTGATTTCAGACTGGCTGTCGAATAAACTTGTCGAGTCTAAGTCCGAACTTAGGACGGAAGCTGTCTCGTACTCCAAGCCATGGTTCCCGTACTTTGAGTGCCCGTTTATCCGTAAGCCCCGGTATTTATACTTGTCGCAGGATGCTCGGTGCCCGGGGCGCGAGCTGATCGTGCTGTCCGTGTCCGTACAGGTGTCTCTCGTGACAGGGGCCGGAGCCCCATGAGTTTGTTTGCCCTTACCAGCATTGCTATCAGTACACTGCGATGCACCGTCTGACGGGTTTGAACCTTCGGCAGACACTAGCCACGACACTACACGACCGTTAAAACAAGGTAAATGAGCGTTATCGTCAACAATTTCTTCTTTAACAACACCGAAATCATCGTCCATAGATTTGAAGAAAAACTTATAGTTTGGTCGGTTCAACTGGTTTTTGAAGTCCAACAACGTCACTTTCTCTGGTGATATGGGGATTTTCACTAAATACGGTGTCTCCTCGTCATCTATGTAATAAATAACTTTCGTCTCCTCCATTTTTAATACATTTATTTATTGAATAACAACACCCTTACGATCTATAAATATCGGTCGCCATCACAAATATGGCGATAAATTGGTACTGCTATTCGACACCACGAGGCGCTTCAATCGCTTTTGTTTTATCAATACGGTCGGATACACACTCAAGTGTTTTCACAGACGAATTCTTAGCTATCTGTAGTCTTTCTGTAGTATATTTCTAAGCTGTGGCATTTGTATGTCAATTCAATCAAACATTTCAAATTTAAAATTGTCGTTTGTTTTGAAAGTTGTTTGTGCTGTGTTATAAATCTCAATTAATATAAAATTCATCAAAAATGACTACAGAATTAAAAGAAACTTGGTATTTAGATATAGTGGAGAAGTTAGACGACTTCTGCAAGAGACTAGACGGTAAACAACAAGTGAAAACCTAACGCCATAGAACAATGGACTGGGACATTACTTATATACGGTTTCTTTCAATAATTTACAGATAAAATCGACAAAGAACAACAGCAGATGAAAGCAACTAGGAAGAAGACTGAACTGGAGACAAAACTCGCTCAGGAAATGAAATTAAACGTGAGTTTCATGTGAAACAATTCGTTTGTTTATTATGCTAAAACATAAATAACTAAAATAACATTCACGAAAATTCTCACGCCAGTCAACAAATTAACAAGTAACGAGTTTTTTTTTTATGTAGTTTTTGTATATTTAAGTGCTTAGCTGTTCCATTGGGTATCAAGTGTACCAAAAACGATATGTTTAACGTTTTGTTTATCTAAGAAAATAAATGTTACATTTTGACTAGCCTGTAGGTCTAGTGGTTAATGGCTCTGACTGCTATACCGGAGGTCGAGGGTTCGAATTCCACCCAGAACAAATCTTTGTGTGATGAGCATGATCATTTTTTCTGTATCTGGGTGTAATTTATCTATAATATGTATGTATTTAGAAATATATACGTATGTTTATCAGTTGTCTTGTTACCACAGCACAAGCTCTGCTTCCTTTGGGATCAGATGACCGTGTGTGAGTTGTGCCAGGATATTATCAAGTATTTTTACATCTTCAGCATGAGCTGAGTGAGCGTCTCGCGGAGCTATCACGTCGCGGCAGTGAGCTGGATCGCGTGTGTGCCACCTTCAAGTCACACCTCACCATCGCAGACAGTGATAGGAACCGATTGGATCATGCTAAGTAAGTTATTTATAATAATATACTACATATTTATTGAAATAAGGTAGATTTCTGGCCACCACTTTTATGATTTTACCTATAATAATAAAAATCCGGCTTATAAACGTCCCACTGCTGGGCACAGGCCTCTTCCCATATGGAGAAGGCACGAGCATTGATCACCACGCTTGCTCTCTGCGGATTGGCGATTTCAGATCCCAATTTTGGAATCCAGGTTTCCTCACGATGTTTTCTTTCACCGTTTGTCAGAAGTGTCAGATTTTACCTAATAATAGATAATATAGTAAAAGTAATATTTAGAAGTTCACCTTGTAAAGTACCAGTAATAGGTACTTGTATTTTTGTAAAGAAGTTAACAAATAAATAATTTTTCCAGTCAATTTAATTATAGTTCTGGTAAAGTTGTCTTCTTTGTTTTTAATACTTACTTTTGTGATAATTGTGTAATGTTTGTTTCAGGGAAACTTACCAGCTAGCCAAGGAGCTGACGGGCATCCGATGGGACTTCAGTGCTCCACCCAATGTGGCCAGAGGATGTATCCTTTATATAAATCACTTATTTTTACTATGGGGCTCCATTGTTTTTAGCACTTTACAAAAAAGAGGGGTGTTAAAATTCTGAGTCTGATTGATCATTGCAGCTCCCTAAACAAATGGATCGATCATGATGCGTTTTTTCTTGTTTGATAGTAGAACTAATCAAGCTGGTTCTTAGCCATAATTTATGAAAATCGATTTAGTATTTTAAAAGTTATAAACAGCTTTCTCTAAAAGTGACAGGCTTTTCTAAAGTTGTCAATATATACTTTCTTCTTTTGGACTATTTTTAAACCCCAGCGCAAAAGCGACGTGATGTTAAAAGTTTGACGTATCTGTGTATGTGTGTCTGTGTATATGTATGTCTGAAACGATTTTGATTTCGTTTTTTTTTTGTTTGAAAGGTGAATTAGTTGTATGTCTATTTTTGATGGAAATAAATTTTCTGAACTGTTAGGTTAGGTTAGGTTAGATTTCATTTTTCTTTATAACTAGCTGACCCGGCAGACTTCGTACTGGCTCAATCGATAAATAAAAGCCTAAACTTTTGTAAAAAAATAACTTAAAACAAATTCCTTTTTTTTATTTAATTCCGAACATTTTCATATTTATTCACTATTTAATAAACCTTCTCTGGACTTCCACAAATAATTCAATACGAATATTAGCCAAATCGGTCCAGCCGTTCTCGAGTTTTAGCTCTAGATATTCAATATAAGCCTTAACTCAGTATATAGACATAAAGAGCTCAGCCCGCAAGCTGCTGCAGCCGCTGGAGGTGGACATGTCGGTGGCGGACGGCGGGGCGCTGTGGTCGCAGCTGGCGGGACACGGACACACTGCTTGACTGACTGACTAGCTTGCAAGGTACCTTAACTATAGGTATATATTAATAATAATCAAGCCTTGAACGTCCCACTGCTGGGCACAAGCCTCTTTCCGTATAGAGAAGGCACGAGCATTGATCACCACACTTGCTCATTGCGGGCGACTTCAGTCTTCCATTTTTTACTGCCGATCTGACCTCTACAACCCAATTTAATGCGTTAAAAGACTGAAAAATATAGGCCTCTATACATTTTACGAGATAAAATAATAATAATAATATTCCGGGACAACTCACACACGGCCATCTGATCCGATCTGATCAAACTAAGCAGAGCTTGTACTATGTCAACAACTGATAAACATACTTATATAATTCTGAAATTTATTATATTATCGTTTTAACATAATTAGTGGTCTTTGTGCACCAAATTATTCTTTTTATCATAATTTAATTGAATCTATTTTCTTTTCCAGGACTCAACTTGACCTCGGACAAGAATTCATACAATTTGCTATAGCCATTTAGCAGTTAGTATATGCATACATGGATTTTAATCATATTGTAAGTTTAATTAAGTATTATTAATAAAATATAATAAATTAAAATTAAATCGTTTTTTATTTATTAATCATAATCTAAATTGAAAAGTTACTAGCCAATAATAATAAGTTAATTCAATATTTATAAAGAAACTATAAGAAGTACTAAAAAAATAAAAAAACTACTTTACAAGATATTCAAAAAAATCTTTATTTATATACAGTATTCAAAGGAACCAAAGATACATTAAAAATAGGTACAATTGTATTTAGGAATCATTACAAGTAATTGTTAAGCCATCCTTTATAAAAGAACTTTTGTTACACAGAAAAAATGAATTTCCTATTATAATAATCAAATTAATGTTAGTAAGAAATCACTTCAGACTCTCCTCTTTATATCAAAGTCTCATGAAATTCTGTTCAGACGTTTTAGATACGACAAACAGACAAACTAACGTAGATAAACAAATATACTAGAGGAACCAAAAAAGTCGTTTTTTATAAATAGTTTATTAATTCTAGGATTGAGAAGATACTTATTATAACTATAAATACATAATAATACCAGCCTTTAAATGCATCTTAGATTTATTTATTAATATTACTAAGCACAAAATGTTTACATACTGTTTCTTCTAGTAAGTTACTAGTTTAAATTATAGTACGGCCGCTGAGAGAATGCGTTCCTGACACATGTCAGTTGGTCTTGATTTGTATGGGGAAATAAAAATAAATTATTATATTCATTGTATATAATAATATTCCGGGACAACTTACACACGGTTATCTGATCCCAAGCTCAGCAGAGCTTGTGTTATGGTAACCAGGCAACTGATAAACATAGTTATATATTTCTAAATACATACATATTTTAAACTAGCTGTGCCTGCAACTTCGTTCGCGTGGATGACGAAGCTTATCAATGAGTCTTTAACCATTAAGGTTGCACACGCGACGAAAGCTTAAAAAATTGAGTAACTTCTCCCGTTTTCCCAACATTTCCCTTCACTGCTCTGCTCCTATTGATTGTAGCGCTATAGAAAAGTATACTATAACCTGCCCAGGAGTATGAAGAATAATTGTACCAAGTTTCGTTAAAATCCGTCGAGTAGTTTTTGTTTCTATAAGGAACATACAGACAGACAGACAAAAATTTTACTGATTGCATTTTTGGCATCAGTATCGATCACTAATCACCCCCTGATAGTTATTTTGAAAATATATTTCATGTACAGAATTGACCTTTCTACAGATTTATTATAAGTAGGTATAGATATATTACACCCAGACAACCAGAACAAATGATCGTGCTCATCACACAAACATTTGTCCTGGGTGGGAATCGAAGCCACGACCTCCGGTATAGCAGTCAGGGTCACTAACCACTAGACCAACAGGCCCAAATATAATAATTCATTTATACGACAAATAAGTGATAGTAATTAATTTGTAGCAACTTCTTCGCCACATAAAGTTATATCTTCCTGATGACAACCACCTGTCAGGAACGCATTCTCACACACACTCAGCGGCCGTACTGTAGTTTTAACTTGTAGCTTACTATAATAACTACCCTCATTTCTTCCACTACCCACAATTTGCCACTATTTACAATCAAAGTTTATTACAAAAAATTGTTACAATCTCAACCGCTAACAATCTTAGCTCGCGGCTAGCCGGGTAGCTGGCCGTGCGCGAGCCGGGCATGCTTGACGGCGTAGTACCGGCACTTGTATGACCGGGCACAAACCTCATCAAGCTAACCTCACTCCTCAACTGCTAACAATCTTAGCTCGCGGCGAGCCGGGTAGCTGGCTGTGCGCGAGCCGGGCATGCTTGACGGCGTAATACCGGCACTTGTATGACCGGGCACAGACCTCATCAAGCTAACCTCACTCTTCAACCGCTAACAATCTTAGCTCGCGGCGAGCCGGGTAGCTGGCTGTGCGCGAGCCGGGCATGCTTGACGGCGTAATACCGGCACTTGTATGACCGGGCACAAACCTCATCAAGCTAACCTCACTCTTCAACCGCTAACAATCTTAGCTCGCGGCGAGCCGGGTAGCTGGCTGTGCGCGAGCCGGGCATGCTTGACGGCGTAGTACCGGCACTTGTACGACCGGGCACAGACCGTGCACCGGTACACAGACTTACTGTGGCATGTCAGCTTGTGCATGTGGAGACTGTTGTTCGCTTTGAAACTTGCTGGGCAGAGGTCACACTGAAAATACAAAAAAAAAAAAACAATTATAATAAAACCATGATATTCCGAGAAGCAGCGCCACCTACTGCGGCCAATTGTGTCTTTAAACCATTCAGGAATCCATAGAGAAAATTACGACTGTCATTTAAATTAATATGACGTCACATGTTTAATCCATTTCTTCATACGATTTTTAAAACGTAAAAATACTGATTTTTTTCAACCTAGCATCTGCCTACTACCTACCTACTACCACTTAGGGGTATGAAAAATAGATAGTAGCCTAGCCGATTCTCAGACCTACTGAATATGCATATAAAATTTCATAAAAAATCGGTCCAGCCGTTTAGGAGTAGTTACTTGACATTTGACAAACACGTACAGAAATTACACACGGTTATCTGATTCCAAACTAGGCAGAGGCACAGACCAACAACCAGACAACAACAGGGGTGTTATAAATAAAATTCGACATGTCGACCTATCTATGTGACCATAACTCCTATACGAATAGTCTAATTTTGATGCAGTTTTTTTAAGGCTGTCGTGATCAGGGAGTTTCTCAATAAGTTATGAAGATCTATTCAGAATTTGACGGATAGACGGGCCTGTTGGTCTAGTGGTTAGTGACCCTGACTGCTATACCGGAGGCCGTGGGTTCGATTCCCGCCCAGGACAAATGTTTGTGTGATGAGCACGATCATTTGTTCTGGTTGTCTGGGTGTAATTTATCTATAATATGTATGTATTTAGAAATATATAAGTATGTTTATCAGTTGTCTGGTTACCATAACACAAGCTCTGTTTAGCTTGGGATCAAGTAACCGTGTGTGAGTTGTCCCGGAATATTATTATTATTATTATTTAGAGAGTTATCAGCAAGTTCCTGTTTATTTGGGATAACCTTTATTTAAATTAATTATCCTTACCTTAACAAGTTTCTCAGTGCGATGCGAGTGTTTGTGCTGGGCGAGCAGGTACGCGGCGTGGAACTTGGCGCCGCAGTGTTCGCACACGAAGGGCTTCTCACCGCTGTGGCGACGCTCGTGGTTCTGGGGGGACGGTACTTTTAGTGGCGGGTTGGTACTTGATACATATGGCAGGAAAATGTGGTAGGAATCAGTAGTAATTGCCAGCGTGTGGCTTCTCACCGCTGTGGCGACGCTCGTGGTTCTAGAAGGACGGTACTTTAAGTGCCGATAAGTCTGTGGGCCAATGTGGTAGGGAGTATTTATAGGAGCCAGCGTGCGTCTTCTCACCGCTGTGGCGACGCTCGTGGTTCTAGGGGGACGGTACTTTTAGTGGCGGCTTGGTACTTGGTGGGTTTGGTAGAGGGAACAGTTGTAAATGCCAGCGTGTGGCTTCTCACCGCTGTGGCGACGCTCGTGGTTCTAGGGGGACGGTACTTTTAGTGGCGGCTTGGTACTTGGTGGGTTTGGTAGAGGGAACAGTTGTAAATGCCAGCGTGTGGCTTCTCACCGCTGTGGCGACGCTCGTGGTTCTAGGGGGACGGTACTTTTAGTGGCGGCTTGGTACTTGGTGGGTTTGGTAGAGGGAACAGTTGTAAATGCCAGCGTGTGGCTTCTCACCGCTGTGGCGACGCTCGTGGTTCTAGGGGGACGGTACTTTTAGTGGCGGCTTGGTACTTGGTGGGTTTGGTAGAGGGAACAGTTGTAAATGCCAGCGTGTGGCTTCTTACCGCTGTGACGAAAACTTTCCTTTATGGGCCATCGATTTATAAGGCAGGGATGGCGAGGGTGGGAGGTGCCTACAACCCCACCCCGCGGAACCTCATGGTAATGGAGATGTCCGTGGTTAAAATTTTGAGGTAAAAATAAAACACAAGGAATATGATTATTATTTTTTAATCATAAAATTTAAAATTCTTTAAATATCCTATATCAATATAGGCTACAAAGTAGCATTATCAAACGTCAAAATTATTACAAAAAGGACAGCACCCTAAGGGTCGGTTTATATCCGGCGGAAAATGTCTATGTACCAATTTTCGTATGCTACTTATGGCAAAATATGTGGAAACTGTGCGACCCTGTATACATCTGTCTGTACCCATATTTTACGAAATAAACATTTGATTTTGATTTGATTTGAAAGGTTGCGCGCAACATCGGCCGCGCAACGCCAGAACGAACAAACACACAACAAAACATCCGACCTCCCACACCAGGCGCACCCACGCATCAGTTCAGTGTGAAAGGCCAAACGCTCCACCACGCGCCCGTACGCCGCAGCGGCACGCGACTGACAACAGAAATCCGCCAGAAATGAACCGACCCTAATTCACCCACCCTTCACCGCTTCCTAAGTGCTCTGGCTGTGGTGAAGAAACGGCGCAACAAACTCCACAACAGCACGCTGTCTTTATAATTACAATCAATATAAAATAATTAGAGACCGTGCCAGATGATCAACAGTTTAAGAGGGATAGGTATCATACCACTATAGAATTAAAAGTATTCTCTACTGGAACCAAGGTCAGCGTAACGACCAGTCACCGCAAGCAGCACCCGTTCGCGAGTATGACGCAAGGATCAGCCATCCGCTCGCCATATTAGAGGGAAAGAGGTGACCCGACCCCGACGCCACCACAGGCAGTGACAACTATGGGAGCATGACGAATCTGCTGCCGGCTCAAACAATAAAAACCTCAAACACTGATTTACTGCACCGTCCCTTATCACAATAATAGGAGTGGATACATAGTTAAATTCTATAATCAAAAAACTTGTTTATTTACAATTCAATACCTACTTAAATCTAATACAAGAACAAACACTTACAACTTTACTAAAATTAAATCATACTAATTTGACGCGTGTTAGTTTTATTTATTTATATAAAATTCTATAATTAATATAATTATACATTCCAAAGAAACAAACAAATACCGTTCATTAGAAATAAGTAGGTACACTATACCTACATTTGTATAATAGTACTAAAAATAAAATAAAAATAGGTAACAAATGTTACATACGAAGTGTATGCCTATCAACATAAAAATAAATCAAGCTGTTAAAAATCCATACAGAACCGTCTTGGGTCTATAACGGCAACCAACTACATTATGTATCATTATTTATTTATTGAATCATTTATGTACACACAACACATTAACAAATAATATTACATATTAATAGTATTATAGGCCTTTTCACAGAGTCTAGTTTTAGTTTTAGATTTAAATGAGTTGTAGGGCAACTCTAACAAACTGAGAGGCAGTTTATTCTACATGCGAATACCAAGTCCCACAAATAAGTTGTGCACCCTGTGCAGCCAATGTGATGACGAACATAACTTATGTCTATTACGCGTACCTATATAATATTATGGACATCACTATTCTTGGTGTACAAGTGAATATTTTGCCTAATAAATAATATATTCGCAAGAACAAATTGCGACGCTGCAGTTAAAATAACTTTTGACTTTTTTAATAATATTGCTATTATTATTAAAAAAGTAAAGCCGCCCCGCCATAACCGTCTGGACGATCATCACGAAGCACGCTATAACCAGGAATATTACAATGGAGGCGTGGGGTTAACCACGTCTCTGAAATGGCACAAATCGCCGGGTTGTACAAGTTAATCAAGTAAGTGACCTCATATTTTTTTGGGAGGACACTCCTGGCGTTCCATTGAAGGAGATGGAATTATGCGGTTGCGGAAACAATTGATTATCTTGTTGGCGTTGTCCGGTAAGGGGTAGGAGGAAAGAATTGAAGTAAGTAACATCACTATCTGCTCAACAGCTGAGACGTTCTCATTCGGAGAACTGGGGTTATTATTAAGGGCACAGTCGTTCGCGTGTTGGGGGAAGACAAAACTATTTAAAAGATTTTGGTGGGCGCGCTGGTCATACCCAGGGGCTAGCGGTGCGTGGGTTTTTGGGGGCAGGAAATAGGTCCTTTTGTAGGATGTGGTAGAGGGTGACTGGCGTGGGTTGGTAGGGCGAGCTGAGTGTGATAAGGGGAGGGGATGGGGAGCAGAAGGGGTTGATGCTACGACATCAGCAAAGGACTTTACAGCGGGGGGGGGGGGGGAGGGGGATTCTAGCTGCCTCAGAGTAGGACACGTTTTTTTCGGACATGTAGACTTTAATATTACGTTGTCTTGAGTACTCCGGACATTGTCGACTAGTAGCAAGGTGGCGACCATCACAATACAAGCATTTGGGCTCCTCAGAAGAACAGCCATCTCCAAAGTGATCCTCACCACAGCGGAAACACCGTGGTTTGGACCTACATTGGGTCTTGGTGTGACCGAACTTGCAACATCCAAAGCACTGAATGGTAGGGAAGTGGTACAGCTCAACGGGCAGGGAGTTGTGGCAGCAGAAGACGCGTTCAGGAAGGGCACGGCCATCAAAGGTTAGACTTACAGTGGAAGTAGGTAGCCATTCCGATTTTCCGTCACTGGTAATTTTTCTATTCATACTCCTTATTTTTTAAATTTTGCCAAATCCAGAAGGGGAGCTTAAATTGTCGGAGCATTCCAGGTCTGACCAGTGAGCTGGGACACCCTTAACAACACCCATAAGGGTTATGTTGAACGTCGGGATCATCAAAGAGAAGCCTTTTTCTTTTAAAAATGAGCAATCAAGAAAAGCATAAGCATCCCCAGGAGCATAAACTCCACAGAAGCGCGGTTCCTGCCTACTTTTTTGATACCGTCTTCAGTGATATTCTTAATTTTATTCTTTAACAACAACTGTCCAAATCTCACCGGATGCAGAGTTGAACCCGTCTTGGGGTCCGCATTCGCATTCGACAGAAAACTATATAGGGGGCAACATCGGTCGTAGTATATTTAGCGCGAGCAATGAGTGATGGTGCAGTAGTTCTGTCACGTTTGGTATCATTCGAGTCTGGGTCGTCTTCTGTGTCCTTGTTGGTTGTCGCTTGACGCTTACGTTTTTGTTGGGTAACCTGGGTTTCCATTGCCTTGAAGGAGGACAGAGGGGCCGTTACCACAGGGGTGTATAGCAACAATTCTTGGGATGAGGGATTGCCCAAATCGAAAAACGATACTTCTACTGCCGAAAAGGTTAATAGAAGAAACTCCACATGTGATAGCCACAAGGCACAAACAGGAAGTCTATTATATAGGTCTTAATAAGTCTATTATTAAGACAAAAAAAAAAAGATAATAATGTTTAAAACTAGAAATATTACACTTAACTAATAAAATTCAAACTTAGAGGGAAACTAATTATACTAAGATTTACTCGTCTGTTATAACTTTCAACAAAAAATAATTTCGTTTGCCTAGGCTACTGTGAAAAGCAATAAAACAAATTAAATGAAATTAATATGCAGACTGCCTCGTTGGCCTAGTGGCGCTAAGCGCGACTGCTACGCTAGAGGTCTTGGGTTCGATTCCTAAGTCGACCAAGGTGTTATTGGGTTTTTCTATGAAATTATCAGTAGCAGGACGGAGTTTGGATTTGTGCCCGGTTAGTGGCAATAGGCTCGCCCCCTATTACATGGGACCTAAACACAGTGTTGCCAACTGCTATTGTAAGAAATGCGCTAAACAAAACCAAAAAAGCACTAGGTTTGTGCTAATTTTGATAAAAGAGCACCAAATAAATAAAATCAATCAAAATATTAAAAAAAAAAAAACATTTTTATGAGAATATTAAGTTATAGTCAAGAATTACAAAATAAGATTTTCGTCCGAATCAGAGTTGGAATCATGGTCTGAATTCACGGTTGCTGTGGTGGCTGTTTGAGAAGTTGAGTTGAGGGACCAGGAGTTGATTGTTGGAGTTTAAACTTATACATCTCTTTCGAACCGACTTTTTCAACAACTTCCTTCGGAATAACATAATTGTACCAACGTGCGTGATAATGTGCAGAGTTATAAAAATGCGCTAGTTAAGGCACTAGGCACTGTTATGGAATTTTGAGCGCTAAAACATCAAGAAATGCACTAGATCTAGTGCCGAAAGCACTAAGTTGGCAACATTGCCTAAACATACCGGCGAACTGTGGGTGTACATTGGTACACCTCTGCCTAACCCTTCGGGGATACAGGCGTGATGGTATGTTATGTTATTAATATGTGATATTAGCCTAGCTCTAAGATATAACATAAATCTGTTTACGTATTGTAACTGATGTACACATTGTCTATAAATTTTATGCCCTCCTCCTTTCGCGGGTCTGCTGGAAGAGATTTCTTTAAGAAATAAGCAGTACCTTTATACATTTTTTATCTCAACAACGTGTTTTATACTTATTTTTTTGTGTGCATAAATTGTAAAATAAATAAAAACTAAACATGAATTATTTTTCAACTGGAATTTTGTCCTTTGTCCTGTCAAAAACGGACCCTAGATACTGATATATTATGGTACCTGAGTGCAATAGGCACTAAAGTAACATATTTACTAATAATACACTAATATTATTTAAATAAAACAAGATACTCATCTGGCTTACTTGATGGTTTTAAATCCGATACGTTGCGAGGACAGCCGGTAGAACTCGCCGGTTTTACAGATATTTTGTAGAAACACATTCACTAGCAGTCATTTAAGTAACTAAGTATATATAAATAAAACTAACGCGCGTCAAAAAATTCAACGTCATCCTTGTCAATGGCGGGAAACGTGCCCAGAAGGCTGGCAGCATTGCCACGGCGGCTCATTCTCCAACACAAGTACTCGCGTAGTAGACACGAGCGGCTCTACTGAGTCCATCACTCGCGCACTACTAAAAGGCACAGAAGAGGAGACCGTAACAAGCGGCTCTACTGAGTCTAACACTCGCACATCACTCGACTGTTAATATTAAATTATTAAAATTACGAGACACCTACACATTATTTATTATACACATGTTTAATAGACTTAAGTAGTTCTTCAAATGCATCTAGATTGTCTAGCATATTTCTCCTCCGCCATGTGTACTCGCACAGCCATTGTGTGAAGTCTTGCTTGTTCTGTTTCAGCTGAAATTTTTGTTTAAGGCCTCTCCACTGGCGCTCTATTCGCTGGGTGTGTGTCCCATCTGGTGCCACCTTTTTAGACGGGTTACTATGGTCGACACGCTTGTGTGTATAACCATGCTGAGGAAGGCTCAGATATGCTATCCACTCATTTGTATGAATGATGGAACCTTCCTCAACATGTTTTTTTATCAGTGCCACCACCATTTCTGCCGACCTATCATCATCGGGACACACCTCCAGCCGCAAATCGTCGCTGCCGTCTTCGATCATGCCGATAACCCAGTGGCCCTCAATGTATTGACCACAACTATATTTTCCTTTTCCAAATGTTGATTGGTCTATCTGAACGATTTTATTGGGGCCACCTATCTTCCCTTGGGACCTTTGACTCTCCAGCTCATACACTGTGATAGTCTCCCGGCAATACCTGAACCAGTCCGATACAGTTCTTGTTGAGACCACGGGACCATCATCACATGTCAATTCCTTTTGCGTTTGATGGTACGTCAGCCCCTGACTAAAAGCGTACATCATCTGAAAAATGACAGTGAGGGGCAGCCGTGCGTTCTCGAACCACGTCCCAATAGCTCGGGAGACTTGTCTTGTCCGGCATTTGCTTTTACGGCATCTGAATCTTCCAACCTGGCCCGATTCCTTTGACAATGACATGGCTGATTTATGGTGCAAGCACAATTTTGTTGTAGGGATGAGTCCCTTCTCCTCGGCAAACTGCACACACTGGTCATTTGTTCCTAGTTTGGAAAAAATCTTTCTCCAGTTCCACATCGATCTGAAACAAATAAAAAATATTATTTAAATTAGTAATGGAAACTTATAAAAAAAGGCTTATCCGTGTTGGGGTACCCTAAACACTACCTTACCTGTCAAGACAGCCTGACAGAGCCTCCTGCTTCTTAGTGGTTTAGAAAAATAAACACGAAGGAGGTGGCAAGGTCGGTGTTCACTCGCTCACTAAGACCCCGCCACCTCCTTCTAATCTATCCGAGTCAGGATGCCCTAAAATTGCGAGCTAGCTAATGGACTGACTATCCTGAGCACTTATGAGTGTACTGATACATTGTTGATTAGACAAAGTGTTACCCGCGGAGCTCCTACTCCTGGGTATAGGACCAGATTAACAACTTGTTGTTGTTATTGCTAGCGTGAGTTAACTCACGCTAGCAATAACATATTATGTACAGTAATTAAAAACTTACCTTAACTCATCCGAGGAAGGATTGTTTCTTTTCCTGGTTGACCCAGTGGGCCTGGGCATCGGAGGAACAATGTCCTCGTCCTCCGAGCCACCAGAGCCCGCTGCTACTCCGCTAGGACCAGCAAGCGGGTCGTCGTAGACCGACGCCCACGGGAGCACAAGCGGCTCATTCTCCAACACTAGTACTCGCGTAGTAGACACGAGCGGCTCTACTGAGTCCATCACTCGCGCACTACTACAAGGCACTGAAGAGGAGACCGTAACAAGCGGCTCTACTGAGTCCAACACTCGCACTTCACTCGACTCTTCAGACACAGAAGCATGGGGCTTCGGAGACGCCATGGTAGTCATACGAAACGTAACTCGCTAAGGCAACAAACGAACGATGACTGACTGCACAGAAAAAAGTAACAAGTAGGGTAACCAGGGTAACTGACTGACAGTTGACACTACGAAAGTACGAATACACAACAAAACAGCGCGCGACTAGTCTTGTGTAGTTCGCGAACGACCTAGTTCGAAAGACCGCTCTTTCGTACGAACTACGCGAACTAGGTCGCAGAGAGACCGCTCCTTAGTTCACTAGTTCCGACGCGGCGCGCGGAGCGCGGATTTGTTGTGAGCGAGAGCGGGCACTGACTGACTCACCGTTTGCCGCGCATGCATTCCTCATCGTTCGTTCATTTTCGCTCTTTAGCTCAGTCAGTCAGCGGTGCGCGCGTGGCGAATGTTTTGTTATGGTAAATACAACAATAACTGATAACAGGTAACTACCTTGTATTTGTAATGTTAAATGGTTATTGTTACTATTAAAATACTTTATACATTGAAAAATATATCTATCTATCATAAATAAACACATTCGTAATATTAATACAGCTAATATAATTTTCTTTTCTGCAATCAACTAATAAACGAATCCATTTGCAATATTCATCCACTATATTTTATTAATATACTGAAATAGTAAGAAATTTACTACTGCAAGCTGATTGATGAACATTATAATAATAAACAAAACAGCGCGACGAAGCGAACGCCGAACGATTGATCTATTTAACCGGAATTTGTGAAAGGAGCGGACGAACTAAAAGAACGACCTAGTTCGCCAAAGACCGGCGAACTAAATTGATCGCTCCCGGTCGCGAACTAAAATGCGCAAGACTACGCGCGACGTCGTCGCTTCACGTTTCGTTCCACAGGGTAAAAAAAAAATTCGTTATTTTTCATGTAAAAAAAGTCAATGTATTGCATAGTACAGCGCATTTTTAGTGCAAATTGATGAATAATTTTTTTCTTTTCTTTTTTAATTTAATTTTAATTCACGACATGAAAATATAATTTTAATTAAAGACATAATAAGATAAAATTGAATGAAACATACCTCCACCGTCAACGGAACGTTAAACGTCAATTTGACGTCTACCATGACAATATTGACAATATATTTTCAATTTTAACGTTTCCCGCCATTGACAAGTAAAGGATGACGATAAATTTTTGACGCGTGTTATTTTTAACCGACTTTAAAAAAAAGGAGGAGGTTCTCAATTCGGATGTTTGTGTTTTTTTTTTTTTTTTTTTTTTTTTTTTTATGTTTGTTCGCGCATAACTCCGTTGCTTTCCAACCGATTTGAAATATTTTTTCTTTGTTGGAAAGGGTATACTTCCCAAATGGTCCCATAGTCACCAAGTCGGGATCTGATGATGGAATCTTGGCGAAATCGAGGGAACTCTTCAAATTTTATAGGAAAACGTATAGCGATTTTGGTATTTTCTACAACAAGTGAAGCATTTACGTTCAATAAGAACCATTCTACTATCAGATCTGGAGGTCTACTCTCTTTCTCCGAAACGAAACTTCGTAAACGAACGAAATTTAAACGAAGTTTCGTCAGTGACCCTACTCTATTTCATTTTCGGCCGCGCACAAAAAGTTCGTAACCATAGACAATTTTCGTGAACGATAATATCGTGTGGGTCTTTTATGATGTCATCTTAAGTAAATTACGGTTTTTACTTTAACTTAAAATTAATAAACTCTTTTGCTTTATTTTTACATTTTACATTAAAAATGTGATTTATTAAATATTTCTTGAAATATTCATGCAGAAATTATAAATATATAGATAAAAATTCTATTTTCGACGACATTCACCGCGACACAATAAAATACCCTTTCACTGTCATTGTTAACCGACTAATTTGAAGAGTACTGTTTCATGCCAACAATGGGTATGTCACGAATGACAACCAAAAATGTCTGTATATTCACAATCTAATCATAACATGTCAACTTCAACTTATGATTTTTTGTTTGAATACTTTGAAAAGTTTTCTAAAGTAGCCTCAGGACCGAGCTCGCAGGTCTCAGGACTGACCTGGCAGGCATGAGGACTGAGCTGGCAGGCATCACTGCTGCCCTGTTGCAGCTGTGTGGTCTTGGTAGACAATATTTAGATAGGAATTAAGATTTTGTTACTGTTTTGTTTGTTGTGTTTCTTTATTATATTTGTGTTTAGATAGGGTTAAAGTAAATAAAACTTTATTATGAGTATAAATTTTATTCATATTTATATTCCTCGCCCAACTCCTCGAATAATTTCCGACTGAGTCTGTAATTTCCTACAAACTTGAAGTCGGGAATTTCGCTAATATTTAGTCGATTTGCGCAGGCGGCGCCGGTTCCTTCTACGCTCTACACGTTCTTCACGTAAAGCAGCTTCGATTAAAAGCATTCTTGAAGCCATTGCCAACAATTTTCTCACAATATTCACAAAACTAAACGTAAAACGAAAATCAAAAGGTAACACTTTTGGTTTCGTCAAATTTGAGGTTAAAATTACGAACAATCGTCTGTCAAACTCAAATATTCGTTCGGAACATTTCGAATTAGAGTAGGTTTAGAGAATCATAACGTCAAAAATTGTTCGTTCGTCCGAAATTTCGGAACGAAATGGAACCGTGGTAGGAAAGACGCGAAATTCCGATCGAAACTTCGTTTTTTGTTGAATAAGAGTAGACCTCCTGATGATGAAGCCAAGATGACCTTGTGGATGTAGCGGGAATTCGTTGGATGTGAGATGCGGGGCACTGGATTTCGTTTGATGGAAATTATCATGAGGATGATGAAAGAGTGTCAGCTGAAGGCCTACCCATATTATCTAAGATTACAAATATGACACTAAAAATAAACAAATAAAAAAATTTTTTGAAAAAAAAAAAACCGACTTCAAAAATCGATAAAAGCACTAAAAAGTTAAAAATAATTCTATAACCTACCTATATTAATAAACCTAACCTAAACTACGATTAACCAATAATACAATTTAACATTTTTTTGGAGTCGGGGCCAAGCAATATACAAAACTTACAGCTTCTAAATATTAATTCTAATCGGAAAACAACAAAAATACTTTATGACAGATTACCTAATATTAAGACACAAAGACAAAAGATTCTAACGTTTACACTTAACAATATTAATAATATATTTTTACAAACACAATGCATAATACTCAGGAATTACCAGTCGTTTCATTACTTAGCTTGGCACCGACTCCAAAAAAATGTTAAATTGTATTATTGGTTAATCGTAGTTTAGGTTAGGTTTATTAATATAGGTAGGTTATAGAATTATTTTTAACTTTTTAGTGCTTTTATCGATTTTTGAAGTCGGTTTTTTTTTTCAAAAAATTTTTTTTATTAAGGGCTTATTTTTCCAACGCCAGATAATTTTATCAGAGGAATAATTTAGAATTTCCGACAGGTCTTCAATACAAAATCTGTCAAACACGAATTTTATCTCTCGAATAAAAATTATCTGGCGTTGGAGAAATCGGCCCTTATTTATATTAATCTTTAGTAAAGTTGCAAGTTATTGTTGTTATATTAGATTTAAGTATTGAATTGTAAATAAAATCAAATTTAACTAATTATATCTCGTAAACCGTGAGTTTCCGCAACTTACATTTTTTTAAAAGACTTCTGTTTATCAGTGCTTTCTACCAAAAAAATAACTTTCAACTCGTCGGCCCATAATGGAAAGTTTATCCTTTTCCAATTATGATTAGTATAAATATATGAGTAGTATAGTTAAGCCAAACAAGTGTGTAAGGATCGTAGGAAGAGGTCTCTGCCTATCCCTGCGGGATAGAGGCGTGATTATGTGCATGTATAGTATAGTTAGTACATCTATACAATAATATCATGGTTTTACCTTCATAGCCAACACACTGGCGCTGGTAAACTCGCAGTAAGAGCACTTGAACTTCTCGTATCCGTGCTTGGCCCTGCAATGTTCTTGGAGACGAAACTTGTTGCCGAAACTGCGACCGCAGTGCTGACAAATAAATACAATAGTTATACATTAATAATATCTTGGGACAACTCACACACGGCCTTCTGGTCACAAACTAGGCAGAGTTTGTATTAAAAACCAGAAAACTGATAAACATACTAAATTATACATTATACATATCTATACTAATATTATAAAGCTGAAGAGTTTGTTTGTTTGTTTGGTTGAACGCGCTAATCTCAGGAACTACTGGTTAGAATTGAAAAAATCTTTTTGTGCTAGATAGTCCATTTATCGAGGAAGGCTTTAGGATATATAACATCACGCTGCAACTAATAGGAGCGAAGCAGCAGTGAAAAATGTTGCAAAAACTGGGAAAACGATTAATTTTTTAAGGCTTCCGATGCGTGCGCTACGTAAACGGTTAGAGTTACCTAAAAAATATGTAAGAATGAATTGTTCCTCTTTAAATGATCTAAAAAAATGTCCGCGACGGTATATGTCTATCTTTTAAGATTGACTCACTATAACCTTTTTTAAGGTAATTATTTGGTTGAAATTAATGCATTATTGCCAATTATTTGCTACAGAGTTTTATCAACATAATATTAACTAAAATTATCATTTACGCAGAAATACTTTTTTTTTAACTTCTTAATCGCGGTCATAATAACAGAAATTGACGCGGACGAAGTCGCGGGGATCAGCTAGTTACAGATAAGTTACACCCAGACACAGGACAAATGATCGTGCTCATCACACAAAGAGATTTGTCCTGGGTGGGAATGACCACGACCACTGGTATCAGTCAGGATTACTAACCACTAGACCGCCGACCAGCTGCTGATATAACTTTTATGTACCGAAGGATTTACGACACATTCAATAATCGAATAGAAAAATATATAATTTTGTCATAAAATGAATAATATAATACGATTTTTTACTACCCCATATAAATCAAGACCAACTGACATGTGTCCACTGTCCAATGTGTGGCCAGATCATACAAGATGTTTTAGCAAGTGCATTGCTCACCTCGCAGACAGGCCTGAGTCCAGCATGTTTGACAGCTTTATGCATCTTCAGGCTCGCCCTCTGCATGATCTTCTGGCATATATCACATTCTGATAATGTGCGGCCCTGAAAAGAATCATCATTATATAGTTTTATCATGTGAGCTTTGAAACATAAAAACCCGCATCATAATATGTCCATTCCTTTAGGAGCTACGATGCTATGTACATAAAAAATGTAAAATAAATAAAAATAAGTTTATTATATCTCATATTGTTACAACGATAATACAAACTGAGGCAGCACCTGTAAGTAATTAACAATACTTGTGTTGGGCTGTCCCGCATCTACCCCTATATAATAATAACAATATTGAGACAGAAAACATACTTCTTAAATTTTTAAAACGGATACAAAACAAGAAAAAAAAAAACAGAGGTAATTATTAACTAAAAGCAGTGTGTGTGTGTGTGTGTGTGTGTGTGTGTGTGTGTGTGTGTGTGTGTGTGTGTGAGGGTGTGTCTGTGTGTGTGTGTGAGAGGGTGTGTGTGTGTTGCTGCAGTGTGCGTCGACAGTGCCATATTTTTAACAGAGTCTAACTAGTATGTTTTCAATTTCTTCATAGGTTAATAATTTTAGCCAATTTGTTATCACTTTCTTGCATTCATATGAAACCTTGCGATGAAAATTAAGTTTTGCATTTATTTTATTATAGATATAGGCAGACTGAGTAACATACTGTCGTCTCGCAAATGAAGTACGGACTCTCGGGGTATGAGCCACTATGTCGTTTCGTCTTCTACCCAGGTTAGACGGGTTAAATGGAAGCGTTTTGTGTAGGTATAGCGTCGCATTTAAGAAGTATAATTTTCGTATCGATAATAAGTCAGTTGTAAGTCACATTGTAAGTCACATGAACAGTAGTTTTCGATAGTTTTTGTCATACAGATATATTATTCCATTTTTTTATGTATAAATGAAGAGTCTAGTTTTCTTTAAGTATTAATATATTTAAGTTAGTTTTAAATAATAAAGTCATTTACTGCAATACTTAAACCTGCAAAAAAAACAGGATTGAGGTCGTAAATCATGTTTTTTTTTACCGAACTTTTTTCCTTGTTTATCAATGCGCGTTCCTTCTCTATAATAATATGGAGAGAGGCCTGTGCCCAGCAGTGGGACGTTTATAGGCGATATGATTATTTTAACTTACCGACTCATTGACTTTCCTCTGCCGTTTCTTAGTGGTACAGGTATCGACGTGGTCAGCCAATAGCGCCTCGCTTTCAAACTGCTTTTTACAATTCTACAACAATATACATAAAATATTTAGTATGTCTGTACACTAAGATCGATATATTAGCTTTTACCCGTGTCTCCGCCCGTCTCTGCTATCACGGGAAAAAGTAGTTATTGTCCGGCTTTAAGATCCAAGCTTATCTCATACAAAGTTTCGTTAAAATCGGTTCAGTGGTTAAGGCGTGAATGCGTAACAGATACAGTTTAAAAATTCTTGTAGCAATTGAAGTTATTTCTTACACAAATATCAACTTTAAGCAAGTGTAAATAAATAAATAAATGCGGACAACATCACATACATTGCTCTGAACCCAAAGTAAGTAGCTAAAGCACTTGTGTTATGTAATTCAGAAACAACGAAGGTACCACAAACACCCAGACCCGAGGCAATGTAGAAAAGTTTGTTTCTACCGTCCGGGAATCGAACCCGGGACCTCAGAGCTAGCGACACCTTGAAACCGGTGCGTACGCCAGTCGACCACGGAGGTCGTTATAAAGTTTCATTTTAGACTGACTAGTAATATTGGAAAATAATAATATGAAATTCTAGCGAGAACTGAACCTTACATGTAAGAATTACAGTCGTTTTTCGTAAAACTCGTGTTAAGCATATTATTTTTCTAAACGAGAAACCTGATTGGAAATTTTAAATATAAGTGTTATTATGTTTTTATTTTATCGCAATTGTTTTTGTAATTTATTGTTTATGTGTAATAGTTTTAGTATAATAATTATTTGTACCTACTCAAATATTTGTGCGCCGGAAACGGCAGAATATTATGGAGCAAAATATTTAATAATAATAATAATATTCCGGGACAACTCACACACGGTTATCTGATCCCAAGCTAAGCAGAGCTTGTGTTATGGTAACCAGACAACTGATAAACATACTTATATATTTCTAAATACATACATATTATAGATAAATTACACCCAGACAACCAGAACAAATGATCGTGCTCATTACACAAACATTTGTCCTGGGTGGGAATGACCACGACCTCCGGTATAGCAGTCAGGGTCACTAACCACTAGACCAACAGGCCCGTCACATCAGAACCAGTCTTTGTATGCAACATCTTAACTGTACCATATTCTTACAAATAAATATATCTTTATCTTTATAAAATCTGTTAAGAACATATCTCTACTCACCACACATTTAATTAAATCAACATTTTCATGCATCATAATCTTATGTCTATTCAACTTGTCTCTCGTTACGTATCTATGACATAGCTCGCACTGCACCTTCCTGGGATCAGCCCCCGGATGCCTCAATACCATATGAGTATCTATACTTCTAATTGACAACTCTTTTTGACACAACTTACATACAACTCTAGGAATTGTAGAACTAGAATCCGTGATAAAATTGTATGGCAAGTCAGTTATTTGTTCCGTTACTTTCAAGCAATTTTCATCTTCATCGTTACTTTTGAGTAACTGTGGCTGTTTCTTTTTCTTGTTCTTTTGTGAGATATAAGTATTGAGTTCTTCGTTTTCTTTTATTAAATAATTTTCTGGTAGAACATATTCTTCGTTATAAGTTTCCTCATCGAAGAAATCTGTATTGTTACAATTTTCAGCTATATTATCTGTTGTTGTTTCATTTTCCGTGACAGAATCATTATTTTCTAGCAATGTTTGTGAACATCCAGTGTTTATTAAATATTTTAAGGGTTTTTCATCTATATCACAGAACTCTGTTTTAATATTGCTATCCAATTCATGAGTAATTGTCGTTACATTTGAGTAAGTTTTGGTATGTTCCGTTATTTTAAGTAAATGTGATTCTACCATTTGGCATTGTTTTCTAAACTTGAGTATGTTGTTTAATTGAGTAATACAAGATAAACACATGTTTTGAGGTAGGTTGTCATTATATTTTACCTGGAAAGTTAGAATTTATTTACAATAGTTATTTTGACAGTATAAAGTGAGAATATGGCACTTTTCTAGTGAAGCCTACACTTAGTTAAGCATTCATTAAAAACTATACCTACTACATTTTTTTTTATATTGATACATTAATCTAAAAACTGAATAAAAAAAAAAGTACGAAATTGATTTTGATGAATTTTATATGGGCCTACTTCTAAAGTAGGTATAACAAATAATTACAAAAATAATCATTCATTTAAACTCACAATTACCAGAGGTATAGAAAGAAAAAAAAGTTTAATAATGTAAACAAACATAAAAAAACTCGTCGAATTGAGAACCCCCGTTTTTTTGTTCAAAAATTAAAACTTTAAGCTTACTATATATTATAGTGCGAATTGTATATGCACACTACCTATAACTTAGTTCAATATGGAGTACCTATAAGAAGCGAAAAAATTGTAAGAAGATGTTTTAGCCGCCATTTAACTGTATTTAATGTATAAGATAACAGTCAATGATTAATATTATTTACCTGAACCCCAATCCCTACGTAAATAGCAGTGGAATATCTTTCCGGCGCCTCCCCCGAGCGAAATATTGGATTCAAATTGTCTGCCTTCAAACAGGTTCGGCAAATTGACGAAAAATCCATATTTATGAATTACTGCCTCAAGGATTATATTATTTAAAGGTGTGTATAGGTTATACAAGATATACGTTACATATTTTATTCGTTAAATGGATTCTTATAAGAAATGTTCGTATTTTATTTAACAATAAATAAATGCAAGCTTGCGTTTTGTATTCACATAACATTGACATATTTCTGACATTGACAACATGATTTGTTTTCTTTTTATAGCCTCCGGGCATTTACATGTGTTTTGAGGCTCCCCTGCAGGCTTATTCGCTATGGCGGTTGTCAACAAAAGCGATCAATTTCGCAACGTCTTAAAATAGTCGGTCTGTCGGTCACCGACGTTAACCGATACAACTTTTGAGTTTATAGGTACCCTTATTTTTATTTAATGAACATCCCTTGCGTTGTCAACAGCCAACAAGCGAAAGTAAATAAGCTGACAGGATAAGCCACTGGCTGTACACAGTTTATTTTAAGTTATTTTTTTGGTAGAGATCTTTGCAGTTAGTATCTACACATGACTGTTGTACTGTTGTAGTGTGCAATATCTAAATCAAACGCGCCATATACGTTTTGTTATACACAAAACGAATTATTTTTATTTATTTCCTAAACTAATTATAAAGGGCAAATAAATCTACACAAATTAATTTTACCTTTACGAAAGTATTCACCTAGTTTTAGATATAATTGTAAAAACAGTAAAATAAAATTTCAAAAGCAAGGGTTTATCATTATATCACTAAACGCAAACGTCAAAACTGGCGTCTAGAAAAAAAAACAGATGTGTGAATGTAATCAACTTTTTTGCTTCAAATGTTCATTACAATATAATGTAAATTCTAATTTAAAATACAAAAAAATAATAATATTACAACCTAGATCATATTCATCAAAATGTGGAACTGCTGTAGAGCATGCTTGGGAGTACAAAGTTTGTCCCCAATATTCTCGATGAACGAACACCATGAAAAATATACAGAGATCATATTATCGACTACTGGGCTTAAGGTTTGATAACAAATATTTTTTCTACTAAGAAAAACAATTAATTACATTAAAACAAGTTCTCTGAAGGTACAGAATACAGATGGATACTTGACTTTAACTTTTTTATACAGATCTTAGTTTGTTTACTATGTATGTATGAATACACCTTGTTTTTTGGAGAGCCTCACACAGTAGCATTAAAACTAAGAGAGAATAGAGAGTCTTCACTTATTTAGTCTCAGGAAATCAACAATTCTCCAGGAGTGAGAGATTAAAATTATTTTTTCTTAAGAAATTAAATAACTCTGTATACAATTAATCTGCAGGAAAATAATGTTTAATATGCTTTCAAATTTATATTCCAGGTGGAATTAAATGACCCATTACCGCAAGAAATGTGTGCGACTTGCATAACATTTATAAACAATACGTACAAGTTCCGTAAAAAATGTGAAGAAAACAACAAATCGTTACAAAACTGGCTGAATGAGAAGTTATTTGATGTTAAAATAGAAACTAACTTAAATATACTAAAAACTGAAAACGATAAACCCGTAACGATAGACATATCAGACTTTCTTAACGATGCAAAAACCTTCAACAATCACGAAGACAGCAATAACGATTATGATTCCATTGAAAATAACGAAGTAATAGAATTTGAAACAAGAGTTAAAGACCTGGTTGAAAAGCCTGTAGAAATTATATTTAAAAAGGGGAAAAGTAAGAGAAGTACGGAGAAGCCCGTCAGACGGTCACTAAGAAGTAAAGAGAACGGACAGAAGTTAGAAAGAGAACGAGAAGGAGTGAAGGAGAAGATAGAGTGTGAATATTGTCATAAGATATTGACTTCGAAGTTGTCTTTACGTAATCATTATAAGATACATACTGGATTTGATGTGGTTTGTGAAGTGAGTTATTTATTTGATGTATTTAATGAGAATAGGAAACATAATTTTGCAAAACGCTTTACACAATGTTTGAGGAGCTCGTGGCTAAGCGTATGACGTACACGTAAAGCCGCGCTCGCCGCGGTTGGTCCTTGGATGGGTGACCATTTCCAAACATACCGAGACCCCTCCGTGCCTCGGATAGCACGTTAAGTCGTAGGTCCCGACTGCTATACTATCTTTGGCAGTTGTTAAGTCAAGTCTGACAACCAGTCTTACTATGGGATACAGTGTTAATACCCAATAAAATGGGTTGTGAAGGTCAGATAGGCAGTCGCTCCATATAAAATACGGTATTCAGCTGAATTCGGTAAGACTGGAAGCCGACACAACAAAGTTGGGAAAAGGCTCGGGAGATATATGTACCTGACACAATATTTACTTTTTTGTATATTTTGTGAGTTTATAAAGAAAAATAGGTTATAAGTTGGTCATTTACAAAATACAGTATTAGTTTGCTAAACAAATTCAGTCCTTGATCCCCGCACACGGACTACGCAAGCTGTCCCCTGCATGAACTTATAGGATGCATTCAGATCTGGCGAACGCGCACCGAATGCGCAGCTCGCGAGTTGCACATGCATTTTTGACCGGCCTATTAGTGTTAGATCGACCGGTCTAGTGTTATTGACCCTGGCTGCTATACCGGAGGCCGCGGGTTTGATCCCCATCCAGGACAATTTTTTGTGTGATGAGCACGATCATTTGTTCCGTGTCTGGCTGTTATTTATCTATTATGTATATATATGTATGTATGTATTAAGAAATATGTATGTATGTTTATCAGTAGTCTGGTTACCATAGTACAAGTTCTGCTCAGTTTTGGATCAGATGACTGTGTGTGAGTTGTCCCAGGATATTGCTATTATTGTTTGAAGTTCGCATGCTTATTTCTCGTATGACCCTGTAGGCGCTAGTGCCGCTCCCGTGCACTACGCGAGTGTTGCAGGAATTGCGCTAAAGAGACACACTAACCCATTGCAGTAACTGCACGCGAGAAACAGTTTGTGAGCTGCGCCATTCAGATCTGGTTGCACCCTAAGCAACAGTCCTAAGTATAGTTTCTACTGTGTGTAGACTGTAGATGCAAGACTATAGTTTTAAATGCAGTTGCACCTTAAGCATTACATACATACATACACACATTATAGTATTTCATTCAACAGGATTCATTTTTACAGCACTGCGGTAAAAAGTTTATCACACGAAGATTGCTCCTTATGCACTGTAGAGCCAAACACGGCTATGAGAAGACAGACAAGTGTTCCTACTGTGATTACAAAGCTTCTAATGCTGAGCAAGTTAAGGTAAAACTTATAATTTAACTATACAGCGTGTTAAGAAAACCCTGTCCGACCTGTGGCCTGTGCCGCTATTTTAAGTCAGTGAGTGGCAGGTTAACCTTTTGAACGCCACGGTCGTGTATAGACGACAAAAGAAATTTGCCCAAAACACGCCACGGTCGGGTATAGACGACAAGAAAACAAAATTTTTTAAGTACAAAATGTATATATAAGTATGTTCTTTATTTTGTACTTAAAAAATTTCGTTAATAAACGTTCCAGTGTACTTGTTCTTGTGCCTAATTTTCGTATTCTGATAATTTTAGTTTAATGACAAATGTACATCTACTTGCCACTGTTGTCATTGTAGGATTGCAAGGGACTGTTCTTATCTGAATACGAAAATTAGGCACAATAACAAGTATACTGGAACGTTTATTAACCCGCCACTCACTGACTTAAAATAACGGGGCCCAAGGACGTGTGCAGAAGAATTATGTATGTATTAAGATATATGATGTATTTCCTAGCTGACCCACCAGACGTTGTTCTGTCTTAACTGCTTTAATAAAAATTACTCTAAGGTCTTAACTATGAATATTGAATTCTGTCAATTCTATGTCAAACGTCATAAGGTTACATTAAAAAAGTTTAGGTTGGATTAGAAATAGTTGTATATGGTGGTTCAGTATTCTTATTTTTTCTAATTTTCCTCGCAATTTTCTAAACTTTTTCTTTCATAAGAAACTTCTCCTGACAATAACAAACACAACAAAAAAAGAATTAGTGAAATTGGTCCAGCCGTTCACGCGTGATGCCGTGACCAAGGGAAATAGGGATTCATTTATATATATATAGATATGATGTATTTCCTATGCCAGCTTTCGATTTCGCGTAATTTTCGGATAATGCGAGAAACGGAAGTATTTACTTTTCCGGAAATCATAATGGTTCTCATGGTTCTTTTTCCTGCCTTTCCTAATTTCGTCTAGCTACTTTGGTGTTTATTGACGGGCCTGTTGGTTCACTACCCTTACTGCTGAGCCGGAGGTCGTGGGCTCGATTCCCACGCAGAACTAATCTTTGTGTGGTTACCTTAGTACAGGCTGCCTAGTTCGGGATCGGATGTGATTTGTGATGTGTGTGATTTGTCCCGGGATATTATATATTTATATTACACTTTATATTAGATCCACGAGCGCCTGCACACGGGTGAGAAGCCATACGTGTGCGCGGAGTGTGGCGCCGGCTTCCACCGCAAGAGCAGCTACCTCCAGCATGTGGCCATACATCTGCCTGACAAGACGGTGCAGGTAATACACACCTACTAGCACCCAGCGGCTTCCACCGCAAGAGCAGCTACCTCCAGCATGTGACCATACACCTGCCTGACAAGTCCCATTTAAATAGTCTAAATTCAACATATATATAATCACGCCTGTTTCCCGTAGGGGTAGGTAGAGACCACTTCTTTCCACTTGCTACGATCCTTACATACTTGTTTCGCTTTGTCCACTTTCATTATTCCCTTCATACATGCTCTTCGGTTTAGGGTACTCTTGACCTGGCCTTTTTTCAAGACTTCTCCAATTTTGTCTCGAAACGTCCGCCTAGGTCTACCCCTTCCAACACTTTCATTCACTCTCGCCTTATACACTTTTTTCGTCAATCGTTCTTCATTCATTCTCTCAACATGGCCAAACCATCTCAGCATACCTTTCTCAATTTTTGTAACTACATCTTCTTTCAGACCACAAAGTTTCCTTATCTCACTATTTCTTATCCTGTCACTCAGTTTAACTCCTATCATACTTCTTAACGCTCTCATCTCAACTGCATTTATTCTAAATTCAACTTCTGAATAAACTCTTCTCTTCCAGTGTGACCAATGTCCCGCCCGCTTCAAATCGGTGACACTAATGCGAATTCACAAGAACCGTCACAGGGCGCCGCAATACTCGTTCAAGTGCCGCGTCTGTGACAACAACTTCGCGAGACGACGCAACGTGGTCAGACATCTGCAGAGGATACACGCGGTCACCTCCACGCACGACCATATCGATAGGTTGAAGATACCTTAGGCTACTAATCATAAATTAAAAACTAAAACTATAACAAGACTGTGAAAAGATAATTAAAAAATAAACAAGACATTTAGCCTCCCAATCATTGTTAAAATGCCTAAACAAGGCACCCAAAAATTAAATGAATAAATAAATAAACCATATTATTTGGGATTTCCGGGAGGGGCTCGTGACTGTAAGCCGTACGGTTTGACTGATAATACAGGTTAAGCCGCGTTTGCTGCGGTTGGTCCGTGGATGGGTGACCATTTCCAAACATACCGAGACCCCTCCGTGCCTCGGATAGCACGTTAAGCCGTAGGTCCCGACAGGCATACTATGATCTTTGGCAGTCGTTACGTCAATTCTGACAACCAGTCTTACTATGGGATACTGTGTTTCTCAGTAAAATGGGTTGTGGAGGTCATATAGGCAGTCGCTCCATGTAAAATACGGTATTCAGCTGAATCTGGTAAGACTGGTAGTGGACCCCAACATAGTTGGGAAAAGGCTCGGGAAATGGATGATTATTTGGGATTTGCGGGAAATTCTAGTTTTTCACACAACATACTTTTTTATTTGTTTTGCTATCGTTCACTTTTTACCCCATGACAATGTGCGTTAGTTTTTCTACCTGCGTATCTGTCTGTGGCATCATATCTGCCGAACTAATGAACCTATTCTAAAAGTTTCTGTTTAAAAGCTGATGACTGGAATAACATTTTATATTTTCAAGGCAATTTATGTAATTTTACATTTAAATTTATATTATAATCTCTTTTCTACAACCTTTGACCTCCCTCTCCATCCATCAATATCATAATATCCTTTGATCTCAAGTTTTTCATCACTCGTCTTAACATATCTTCACATTACGTAAATGTAAAGAATATGGCTAACACCATAATGTTATGGTACTAGAACTATTTATATTATAAGTTAAAAACTATTAATCTCATTTTTAATTAAGTCAACATTAAAACCTGTCTTTTCAATCTATGTATTTTTGAAACAATCGTTATAATATTGGCATAAGTTACATTCAAACGTAAAATGTCCCAGGTTCGATAGCCGGACGGGAAGCAGTAAACGACTTTTCTACATTGTCTCTGGTCTGGGTGTTTGTGGTACCTTCGTTGTCTTTTATTCCATAACACAAGTGCTTTATGTCTACATTTATATATTTTATTTAAATTTATAATATAACTAGCTGTACCCGGCATGCGTAGCAATGTAATTTTTTTTACCTAGCACCTGCCTACTACCACTTAGGGGTATGAAAAATAGATAGTAGCCGATTCTCAGACCTACTGAATATGTATATAAAATTTTCATAAAAATCGGTCAAGCCGTTTCGGAGGAGTATGGTAACTAACATTGTGACACGAGAATTTTATATATAAGATTATTAGTAAGTTATTGGTTATTGATATTAGCAGTAAGTATTAAAATTGTGATATTAGTAACTTATAGGTAGCTCAAACTTTAGTATCGGTAGAATAAATGTGTTTTCTAAAAACATTATGTTCTTCTTAACCGACTTCAAAAAAGGAGGAGGTACTCAATTCGACTGTATTTTTTATGTTCGTTACCACATAACTTTTGACTGGGTGAACCGGTTTTGTTGATTCTGTTTTTATTTGAAAGCTGGTGTTTCGCGTGTGGTGGTATTTTGGCGCGTGTGGGTAATTCCAGTTTTGACAGTGGGATCCATAAGAAATAAATATAAGACTTATTTTGAAGTCGGTTTTTTTTGTTAGAATTATTTTTATGGTTTTTCTTATAATCATGATAGTAATATTACGTAATGAAGCTGATGTGAAATTTTTATTACTAAAAAATAATAGCTATTTAAAATCAAACTTTGTTTTATCAGTAATTATTTATGACAGTAATTTGTAGTATATTATTATTAGAAATCAATCCTGTATAATTTTTTATTTATGAATGCAATGTAATAAACACATTTATCTATACAATGATGGTGGTTTTATTATAATTATTCAGTTACAGGCTAGGAGGGGCTCGTGGCTAAGTGTAGGCCGTACGGTTTGACCGATTATACAGGTTAAGCCGCGCTCGCTGCGGTTGCTCCGTGGATGAGTGACCATTTATAACATACCGAGACCCCTCCGTGTTTCGGAAAGCACGTTAAACAGTAGGTCCCGACTGTCATACATAGATCTTTGGCAGTCGTTAAGTCAATTCTGACAACCAGTCTTACTATGGGATACTGTGTTTCCCAATTTTTTTTTTTTTAAATAAATGCGGACAACATCACATACATTGTTCTGAACCCAAAGTAAGTAGCTAAAGCACTTGTGTTATGGAATTCAGATACAACGAAGGTACCACAACACCCAGACCCGAGACGATGTAGAAAAGTGATTTTCTACATTGACCCGTCCGGGGATCGAACCCGGGACCTCAGAGCTAGCGACACCTTGAAACCGGTGCTTACGCCACTCGACCACGGAGGTCGTCAAAAATTAAATGGGTTGTGGAGGTCAGATAGGCAGTCGCTCCATGTAAAATACGGTATTCAGCTGAATCCGGTATGACTGGTAGCCAACTCCAACCTAGTTGGGAAAAGGCTCGGGAGATGATGATTCAGTTACAGGCTGGTGTTATTAACAGCTTCGGTAATGGCGCCCACCGTGGGACTCACAAGCGTGGTGATCAATGCTCGTTCTGTGTGAGAGACAGGTTAATTAAAACTCCATATTAACTTAGATTGCAGTACTTTATTTAACTGGTCACAAGTTAAAAACTAATTAAATAGTTTACAATCGATAGATAACATAATATTTAGGTATATCTAACCGATTTCAAAATAATTACAAATAATTACATTTAAAATATGCAACATGTATAAAAAATATGCTTTAATATAAAAAAAATACTTGATATATTTTGCTAATGTCATATGGCTAAATAAAAGCAAATCCATCAAAGTTAAGCAACGTCTGCCTTGGTCAGCATAAGGATGGGTGACCATACCTCTCCCTTTTTGTTCAAAACATAATATATGTCAAAACAAAATAATGAAGCGTATTTCTTATACACGTTGCATATAAATAGGTCCATCAGTTTCCGAGACCAAACACACAAACATTTGAAATCGGTTAGTAGAATAACATTTTTGGCTCCGTAATTCCGTAAATAAATAATTTTATTAAAAAAAACAACATTAGAGATCCGTAAATAATAACAAAACTATCACACTGAGGATTTGAATATCGTTGTTCAAGAAAAGGGTTGAAAACAATTTTAAAAACTTAGAGTATCATCATCATCATATCAGCCCGGACTCACCCACTGCTGGGCATAGGCCTCCCCTTTTTTCTGCCATTGTTCTCTGTCTTGCGCAGAGTATAAATAAGTTAAATATAGAGTGTGCCTAACTTATGAACTGTAAATATACAGAGTTGATATGACAGAGGGGCATTAAATTACACTACGTATACTATACGTGTTTAGTATTAATTCGATACGGTATAAAAAAAACTGGCCAAGTGCGAGTCGGACTCGCGCACGAAGGGTTCCGTACCACCGTCGTATGAGAGCCCCCCTTAAATATTAATTTTATGTGGTTTTTAGTATTTGTTGTTATAGCGGCAACGGAAATACATCATTTGTGAAAATTTCAGCTTTCTAGCTATCACGGTTTATGAGATACAGCCTGGAGACAGACAGACAGCGGAGTCTTAGTAATAGGGTCCCGTTTTACCCTTTGGGTACGGAACCCTAATAAAAAGCGCCAAAAATGAGAAAATATTTTTTTCAAACAAACTAAATAGCTTACAAATTAGAATAAAACGCAACCACCCTGTGTAAATAAATTTGACTGACTTACTTACTTGTGACATGCGTCAATGTTTAGACATAATCAGCTGTTAGGAAAGATACATCGTGTTGAAACGGAGCAAAATCTTAAAAAATCATTTGCGACTAAACTACTGCTCCTATTTAATTGATTTTTGGTACAGAGCTTGAAAATGGTATCTAGTATAGACAGTTTAAAGAAAAGCCCCTCTGTCGTATCAACTTTGTATAATATTGAAATAAGAAGCTGATTGTAAAAGGTCAATGGGCACCTTAGTATGGAAACTATCCCACGCTGTACAGAAACAAAATACGGTGAAATAGACAGATTAATGTCTCTAGTTTACAATAGTATGGGTCGCATTACTGTGGGTATAGTCTGAAGTTACTCAAGATTGTCTGGAAGGATATGGGGAAGGCCTTTGCCCAGCATTGTGACATTGTTCTTTGACCTACTAATATTTAAAACCGCAATAAAAAAAAAGTACATGAAATTAAAAGTGTGGTATAACTTAACAATTTAAATCTAGTTTGGTTTATGTACACAAGTTTTCACAAACCGGGTCAGGTTACGCTCAATGACCTTAACTAATTGTTCTTGTCATTAAATGCGTTAAAAATTTAGCCACACTTGTATTTTGTATCCTTGTCTTAAAATGCTTAACTGAACTACTCATACATATAAGTTTATTAGTGTCTTTTTTATAAAAAGGAACTTTATATTAAAGAAAATGCTTAAAATTGTTGGATCCAGTTTTTGCAAGCTAAAACTACAAAATTAAAAAATAATGAAAATTTATAATTTTTAAGGGTGCGTCCACATCTGACGAACGAGCACTACACGAGCAGCTCGCGAGCCGTTCGCGAACCGCTCGTGGCGTGCTCGCGAGTTATTTATTTTGTACTTAAAAAATTTCGTTTTCTTGTCGTCTATACACGACCGTGGCGTGTTTTGGGCACGTTTTCGTTTGTCGTCTATACACGACCGTGGCGTTCAAAAGGTTAAAGAAAATGCTCAAAATTGTTGGATCCAGTTTTTGCAAGCTAAAACTACACAGTCATAAAAAATAATGAAAATTTATAATTTCTAAGATAATCAACTTATTTATGTAGCTCGTGAATTGGATGCAAAATGACTAAAATTGTCTGAACACAATTTAATAATTAATTATTGAGCTAAAGAGTAAAAGTCGTGATAATTTACAATTAAAGGTTATTAGCCACTAAAATAGGGTAGATAACTAGGTATGAAAAGTCAAAATTTATTTAGTCCGCCATTTAGATAATCAAAATATAATAGACAAGTATTTTCTCTTTTATCAAATCAATAAAAAAAATACGAATATAAACCGCTTTAAAGTTCAGGAGTGGGGGGGCTTGTGACGTCACGTGTATGTACAATTTTTGCTTAGACGTGACGTCACGCAAGAATTGTACTCGCTGTATCTTCATAATTCTTTGTTTACAGACAAAAGAAAAAAAATACGTGTCTAATATTTTTTTATTATCTAAAAGATGGACATAGAAATTAGTCATGATACCTATTGTGTTAATTCAGTTTTTCATATTGTATATATTTATCGTAATTAGTTTTTTGATAATGTTGAACACATAATAAGGCAACCAATCTTACTTCAATCGGCTTAAACAGTTTGTTACAATGTTGGGCTTATTTACAAATTGGTAATAAATAACTCATAAATTAAGGGATCCAAACTGTGTATATTAATTTCTTTACACTTAATAAATTGCTTTCCTAATTAAAGATGTGATAATTTAAAAAATATTGACGAAACTTGACTAAAATTACCTAAACACATCAAATTCCTTCCCGAGCTTGATTACTAAATCGTTATAATTTGAACTCAAAATTCACACAGGATCTGTCTGAAGCTGGCTTGACTAAGTTTCTGGGGATCCATAGTGACTAACCCTCGGTTTTGAAAAGCTGATAAACTCAATCCGTTGTCAAATTAACTGCTAACGACTGTGATCGGTTGACTCAAAGACTAACAACCATGAACAGCGCTTAAAATAAGATTTGACGTGTGATTAACTAATTTTGTTGAACACGTTTCAGGAACCGGGGGTAGAACTGGCTTGACTAAATTTTTGGGGATCAAAAGTAACAGTGTCTAAACACACTGTGCCGAAGTTACGCGACCGAAGTTCGGCGGCTGATTTTACATTCCGACATATTCGGCTGATATGACACACCATAAGTGCCGAACTTACGCGGCAGAAATTCAGTTACTACGCCACTACGGTCGTCAATCGAACCCAATTTCGGCCGCGTATAATGTGTGCTCACAGAACATGTTGCCGCCGAACTTACGCCCGACCGAACTTACGCTGTACGCTATGACGCGACGTAATTTCGGCATAGTGTGTCGTCAGTAATTCAAATAACATTGCAGGCGTAATTATGCTGAACTTCGGTCGCGTAACTTCGACAGTGTGTTTAGACACTAAGAGTGGGTAAACTGAATATTGTGAAGGATCCTCGCCTTAGCAGAGTGTGACTATCGATGGTACTTCTGGAGCTTCTCGCAGCTGGGCGTGCGTAGCTTCTGTGCGTCGGAGTACTGGCGCGAGTCGCCGAAGTTCCGCGCCTTCCACACCATGCTGTCGCGGTAGTTGCGCTCGCGCTGGCACGCGTGCCGGAGGCCCACTGCACAATCACACAGGTTTTATAATTAATTTTAGTAGCTAACATATAATTGTTATTAAAACACTTACTGTCATACGATGATCTTTGGGAGTCGTTAAGTCTATTCTGATAACCAGTCTTTCTACGGGATACTGTGTTACCCAGTAAAATGGGTTGTGGAGGTCAGATAGACAGTCGCTCCATGTAAAATACGGTATTCAGCTGAATCCGGTAAGACTGGAAGCCGACCCCAACATAGTTGGGAAAAGGCTCGGGAGATGATGATAAAATACTAGCTGTGCCCCGCGGTTTCACCCGCGTGAATACCTAAGTTCCGTTTTCGATGTCTTTATAGTTATTCTGTTATTCGGGGTGGAGACGAAGACTTTCTTTCTTTTTCATGCAATTTTTTAAATTTTTCTCTCCGTACGAACCATTTTCGTACTTCAAGGAATATATAAAAAGAATTAGCGAAACCGGTTCATTGCCTCGAGATTTGCGCTTAACAATACTTTGAGCGATTCATTTTTATATTATATATCGAAAATAAGCTGCACAAAAATGGAAGGAAGGTAGGTAGTAGTAGTAGGTAGAGGCCTTTGCCCGACAGTGGGACTGAAATGGCTAAAGAAAAAATAAGGTCTGAAAAACGACATTAAACAATTTTTCTGTAGACGTCTCACAGTGTTTATTCAATTAATTACTTAATGCAATTAATTATTGTTTGTGTTAATAATATTTGTAGACCATCTTACAATTGGATTACATTATTATATGATCAAATTGAATATTTTTTTAACTTTTTAAGTAATAACTGATGTAAGATTTTCTTTTTTTATACGATTTTAACAAAGAAAGTTGTTTTGTTTTACAGGATTTTAGTAAATGGGTTTGGAAAATATGTATTTTTTTATTTTTTCTGTTTTTAGTTGTACTTTTTTTTCTGCATTGTAGTAGATACTTAGTTTTGGTTTTGAGTGAATCTGTTATGCTCGGATATTATGTTTGTAAATTAAGTTTGTTTGTTCAAATGTTAGGAGCCAGCTGAAAATCAGTGCTGTGCTTACATGCACAGCAAATACTGAGCTGAGTCTCCTGCTACACCACATAACCCTTTATGTTTATTGTAACCTTTTTATTGTACCAATATTTTGTGTGTGTGGCAAATAAATGGTTTAAAAAATGTGAGACCAAACAAATTATTTTATATAATACAATTAGTAACAACCAGTGGGGCAATGTATATACATGTACATACCTATATATTCTTCTTCTATGGCCATTTCTAGTCGTCGCAGCGAGCCCTGGTAGTCCGTGTGGAAGTTCTCCTTAACATAGTATGGAACCTACAACAACATATACTTAAATTAGAAGCTGCAATAACTGACTACACAAAAAAAATAAAATAAAAAAAAATTTTTTTTTTCTACTTCAACATGCAGTCGAATTGAGCAAATCCTCTTTTTGAAGTTGGTTGAAAAATAAAGGAGGTCCTTCGATTTTTCTGGGATCCCATCATCAGGTCCTTATAATGACCATAGGACATAGGTGTTTAGAGCTAGTGGCCTGACTGTAGTGTACTTTGATAACACCATTCGACTGGCCTGTTGGCTAGTGGTTAGTGACCCTGTCTGCTATACCGAAGGTTGTGGGTTCGATTCCCACCCAGGATAAATGTTGATGTGATGAGCACGATCATTTGTGTCTGGGTGTAATTTATCTAATATGCATGTATTTAGAAATATATAAGTAATTGAGCAAGCGAGGTGATCAATCCTCGTTTCTTCTCTATATCGGAAGAGGCCTGTGCCCAGCAGTGGGACGTATATAGGCCGGATTATTATTTATTATTATTATAAGTATGTTTATGAGTTGTCTGATCACCATAGTACAAGCTCTACTTAGTTTGGGATCAGATGATGTGTGTGCGTGAGTTGTTCCAGGATATCTTGATTACCTTGAGGTTAACAGTCTCCCTGGGCACGGGGTACTTGGAGTTGGGCGCGAGGCTGTAGACGGGCTCGCTGATGAAGTAGCCGGACATCATGGAGAGCAGCACGAGCACGAGCACCGGCAGCAGCTGCACCAGCCCCGCGTGCGCCTCGCGGGCTTCCGGCTCGCGCGCGCGGCGGCGGGCGTACACTGTGGGCCCGCCGCCCGGGAACGCTGGGGGATAGGCGTGTTAGCTATGCTACTGTGTGATACAACTATCAAGAGGAGAATACAGCTGTGAAATACAAGGTGTTAAGAAAACCCTGTCCGACTTGAAAGGGTGATATAGGTTTCACAATCACATACCCAAATAAAGTATCGGAACATTCATGATAATTAATTTAAAAATAACCATTTTTTACCTCGAAATTCCTTAAATTTGAGATTAAAACAAAAACTACAACACCAATTTCGTCAGTATTATAGGGAGGCCTTTTGTTTGATCACTTGGCAACACCTGTGACGACGGCGATCGTCTCTCTTGCCTTATTGACATTTTTTTTTTATATTATAATTTTTTTTACATAAATGGAATCAGATATCGATACCTAACAATACCTTCACACCGGACAGTGTTTTCGTAACACCCTGTATATGAAACTAGCTAAGTAAGTAAAATAGAGAACCTGTCCTCGCACCTGTGGCCCCGAAGAACATGTTGAAGAGTTCCTCGGCGGTGAGGTCGGACTCGAACCCGCGCGCGTAGTAGGTGTGCTGCGCTTGCGGGGCGTGCACGGCCTCCTCGCCGCGCAGGTCGTACTGCTTGCGCTTCTCCGCGTCCGTCAGGATAGCGGCCGCGTTGCCGATCGCCTGGTCATCAATTAACGTGGATATCACACAAAATTGAACCTAAAGTAGCGCGTTGCCGATCGCCTGCTCATAAATGTGGACGACCATCACATACATTGCTTAGAACCCGAAGTAAGTAACTGGAGAGGGAGGCCTTTGCCCTGCAGTGGATCAAGATTGGCTTAATAGATAAATAGATACAACGAAGGTAGTACAAATACCCAGACCCAGGACGATGTAGAAAATAGGTTTTCTATACTGACCCATCCATGTCAGGATGTTGGATCCCAAGAATGGCTTTGCCGAAGACACCATTAGCTAAAGCTGTTAAACAATATAAACAGCAAACAAACATACCCCGGGAACAGTTCAGGAAGATGATGAAGGTTACTCACCTTGAAGGCCTCGGCGGCTCCAGGCGCATGGTTCTTATCCGGATGCAGCTGTAACGCCAGCTTCTTGTACGCTTTCTTCACGTCCGAGTCTGTCGCATCCTTTGATACTCCTGAGAAGAGATTTATGCATTGTATTGTTATAGCAAATTGAGGTTATACTGATTGAATGCTAGCGGATATTGGAAGAGAGTCCAATAGACTGTAAAGCGTGTGATCGATGGGCGAGCCACGACTTCACGGTAAAGCTTACGGCGGTTTCACTCGCGGCTCATCTTGCCTCCGGCGAGCCACACTGTTGCCGCGCTAAAATTGCAAAGAAGCGTGACGAGCTTCGAGTCTGGCTCGTCACCAAATAATACTGCTGTTTTGAGGTGCTCGACGAGCGAGCTTTACCGGCTAGCCAACAAAACCGTGGCTCGTCTATCACTCCTTTATGGAAAACCGAGTGGTATATTTAACCCCGCGAATTATAATTCAAACTCTTGCGCCAGCGAAGTGCGGGGCGAGGTACTGCGCTAAGTGTAGCGCAGTACGCATTACAGCTTCACACAGCCGCCATTAAGTTTGAAACGCACTATACCACTGTGCTGAGTGCAATGAGGTTGGTTCGATTTCAGCATGGGTCAGGCATTTAAGAGATACAGTAAAGTCTATTCCAAGTCAGAGTTTTTTGTGTAGGTCATTTTAATGTTTGTGAAACAAATATATTGCTGGAGCAGTTATTAAATGGCCTAATGAGTATTAGGTAATGGTGGGTGATAAATAACACCAGCCTGTATTGTCTCTCTGCAGCTCCCTCATGCAGAAAATAAACTTTTCTATAAATAAAATTATACATAGCATTTTCTTCTTTAGATAAACAAATTCTTTTAAAAAAACCTGAAGCAATTTATACTAACGATTATAATTAGATTAACTTTGTAATTTTAGAATATTTAAATGACTAATGAGTAAGAGACAATGACAATTCATTTTCATAATATAGGTATTTAGGTATGAACTTTGTTTCAACAAGAAGGGTAATAAGTCTCAAAGGTTTTTTAATTTAATATTTCTTTGTGTGGGACTGCTCATTATTACTAGCCAAATGAGCCCACAGCTGGGCAAAGGCCTCCAGACTCTTCTTTTACTAGCTCTCAAGAGCCATTATTTCGATTTTCAAAGTTTTTCTGTGAAATATGTCTTTACGGACTATAAAAAACACAATTGTCTAAAGTGACATACAAAAGATAAATAAAAAATAATAATAAATAAATAAATGCGGACAACATCACATACATTGTTCTGAACCCAAAGTAAGTTGCTAAAGCACTTGTGTTATGGAATTCATAAACAACGAAGGTACCACCAACACCCAGACCCGACACAATGTAGAAATGTGATTTTCTACATTGACCCGGCCGGGGTTCGAACCCGGGACCTCAGAGCTAGCAACACCTTGAAACCGGTGCGTACGCCACCCGACCATGGAGGTCGTCATGAATTAGGAATATTAAATTATACCGCTAAAATTGTATATTTAATGATCTGGCCTCTTATAGTAAACAAAAAATTTGTTTCTATATTTGTTAAGTTTTTTGTTGAAGATCCTTGATAAATAAATAACAATGAGTATTTTATGAATGCAAACTCATGAGGTTACATGTGCAAATCAATGGAATGCTGCTAAACAGCTGAGGCAATATTGATGAAATTGTTTGTGTGAGTTTCGCGAAAGGATTACAAAAATCTAAGTTCTCTTTTTTGTGGGGATTAGTATTTACCAGTGTATTTAGTACTAAAAATCTTGTGTCTACTGTCTATCTAATTAATAACCAAAATCAAAAATTATTTATTTAACTTAGGCTACAAAGTAGCACTTATCAAACTTAATAAATTTCTGTCAAAGTATGCAGACATTATATAGGGGGTTTTCTTTGTTATTACATATTTTATTACTATATTCTATTAATTATTTTACTGCTGTCTAAATGCCAGCATCAGCACACTCTCACACTTGTTTCAAGGATAGAATAGGGACACTTTTTACTCAATAATAATTATCCTTCACAAAAATTAGGTGAAGGAACCATCAACTTTAACAATACTAATGTATTCCTAATATATTTAAATTAACCTTGAACATGATACAAGGAAACTAACTTCCTTTGTAATCAAACTTTTTACTTATTGTGAAAACCTTGTAGAACTATTATTTAGGCTTGAAAACTTTGATTTAGGCTAGTAAACAGTGATTTAGAGACTATATTTTGAAAGTATATAAAGGTATTGGAGTGAGAATACTACTGTTTAGAAAATAATGAAATTAATTAACTCTCACCTAATATTTCGTAGAAATCCTTGCACTTATTAACTCGTCGAACAGCCTCTTGTTGTTCGGGAGTATATTCCCTCTGTGGGGGCTGGTGGGCAGGAGTTTTTCGCCTCCGAAGTTCCTCAGCACTAGGGCTGCTCGGTGGGGTCTTTTTAGGCGCCGCTGTCGACGGCCCAGCGGCCCTAACCCGCGCCAAAAGGTCCTTAGCGTGTGTAGTAGGATATAAACGTTCGGCTTTCAACAGAAACTTCTCAGCTTTCTCCATATTCCCCCCTGAAAATGCATTCTGGGCAATGGCTATACACTTTTCAGCTTCGTCCTTGTTCCCTTCGAGCGTCATTTTGAGACGGTTCTAGCGCCCGTTTTCGATGCAATTGTTGCGAAACGCTGGGGACACGTCGCGGAATGAATTTAGATATATTGACGCGCAAATTTAATTAGCGCAAATAGAATTTAATTGCGTTTTATTCACTACATTTATGTTCGTGAGTAGTATAAGTATTGCGTCAATCAAAATACTGATGTGGGTTGCCAGCGTTTTAACAATTTGGATTTGTCTGTGGTTTGCGGTATTATGAGAGACCTAAATAAAAAAAATATTTTTTTCGAGGATATTACACAGATAGTACCTAAAATTCATTATCACAAATACTTCTTTAGTTACATACTTGGCTACCTCTTTGTCCTGAAAGAGTGAAAATATTATTGTAAGACATGAAAAGGTTTAACATTGAAATATATTGGTACTCAAAAGCCTAGAGCTCAAATATTTAATACATTTTTGTACACGTTTGACGTATACTTGGCCACGTTTCAGATCAAATAACATATTTTTTTAGACGCATAACTTCGTGCTCTCTCTTTCTTTCCTGCACATTTTTGTATGTTTGTCTTACTTGCACAGCGATTTCAACACAGATCTTACCTCAGCATTAATCATTTATCGTCATATGACGTATGACGCATTATTTAAAGAATTGATTCAATTGAGTCGTGAAACGTAATATTATTGCGCTAGGCGTATCCTGCGCTTAGAATCTAAGTGTAAAACAAGTAAAAGTTTTCCTAATCTTCGTATTTACATTATTCGGACTTTGGACAAACCGCATCGAAAAACACCGTAGAAAAAAATGGCTGCTCCGATATACAATCCCGTAAGTATTTCGAACATTCCCGTGTGTTATGACGACATTTTCTATTATGTGCGGCATTTTACATGATTTCAAGGGCATTTAGAACAATTTGGTGCGGTTAGTTTCGCTTCATATTGTGTAAATACAAAGTATGGGCGAAGCAAAGTTTTATCAGTCCTTTAGCGGTAGTCCGTCACGAAAACTGATTCTGTACAAACATACCCAAGGACTTTGCCTATTACAGAGACAGTTGATCACGTTATTCTCGTTAATAGTATTGTTTTTCCTTATTCTTATATCATAATTTACATTCCGGTGTAAAAAAAAAAACGGGTATATTCTTATTTACGATGTTATTCATCTATCTTCTGCAATAATAATTACATATTCTAGTAAGTTATTGGCTCTGTTTAGGCCTCAAACTTTGCGGGGGGTCTATTTTAACTTGATGAAATCAGAAACCAGTTAATTGCATGTTGAGTCAGCCTATTGAGCTGATGTAATACCTGTTTGTCTTATAACTATTACAAATAATTAATTCATGCAGATAAAACTAGTTAAATTTACCTAATAGCAAAATAAAGACCCCGCTTCTATTGAATCAGCAAACTAAATAGAAGTCTTTGCATAGTTTTGAAATACTTGAAAAAAAAAACCACAGTGGTTACATATTTGTTAGAAAACTAGGTCTTGACCTGGCTCCGCCTGTGTGGATGGTATTTGTCGCGGTAGTCTAGCCCATATTATTTTTTTGGATTCATGTTAACTCCATATCAAATTTTATCAAAATTGGTTGTATTAATATTCCGGGACAACTCACACACGGTTATCTGATCCCAAGCTAAGCAGAGCTCGTGTTATGGTGACCAGACAACTGATAAACAATGTATTGGTTTATGTAAAACAGTGTCAGACCATAACCTGCTACTGTTAAATAGCCTGTAAATGTTCTCAAAAATTTAGCTATCAAACGCCAAAAGTTTTTTACAAATCTGACTGGTCGTTTCAGAGATTAGCGTTTTCAAACAAATACTTAGCCTTATTTCATTCTTATCAGTTTGCAGTCTGACATTCATACATAATACTTGTTTTTAATATAAATTCAGGTGCAGATGTCTATAACATTTTCATATATTAACTCCAAAAAATTGATATTTAATGATTATATTAATTTTCTATAATCTTATCTTATCATTGTAAGAAACAATCAATCTGGGTGTTTGAAGTAATCTGTGTTTAATACTTTTATTACCGTTTAAAGTTAAATACTATTTAGTCTAAGATTAATTTATGTACCATGAAATCTGATAACACAAAATTAATAATAGCTTGTTCTCTATTGACCATTTAAATGGTGTTTTTATTATTTTCAAATTCAAATAATAATATTCCGGGACAACTCACACGGTTATCTGATCCCAAGCTAAGCAGACCTTGTGTTATGGTAACCAGACAACTGATAAACTTACTTATATATCTCTAAATACATACATATTATAGATAAATTACACCCAGATGCAGAACAAATGACCATGCTCATCACACAAAGATTTGTCCTGGGTTGAAATCGAACACACGACCTCGGGTATAGCAGTCAGGGTCACTAACCACTAGACCAACAGGGCCTAAACCTAATTCGTCTGCATAACCTTTTCCCAAGCTATGTTTGGGTTGGTTTGTAGTCTTATTGGATTCTCCTGAATACTGTATTTTACTCACACCCATTTTACTGGGTAGTACAGTATCCCGTGAGACTGATTGTCAGAATTGTAATGACTTAACAGTTACCAAAAACCTTAAGAAGGTAAATCTCTCTTAGAGGCTTTTAGATGTCTTGGTAAATGAATTAAATAAGATATATAGGGATATATCTTATTCAATCATCATCTCCCGAGCCTTTTCCCAACTATGTTGGGGTCGGCTACCAGTCTTAGCGGATTCATCTGAATACCATATTTTACATGGAGCGACTGCCTATCTGACCTCCACAACCCATTTTACTGGGGAATCCAGTATCCCATAGTCAGAATTGACTTGACGACTGTCAAAGATCAACGTATGACAGTCGGGACCTACGGCTTAACTTGCTATCCGAGGCACGGAGGGGTCTCGGTATGTTTTAGAAAATGGTCACCCATCCACGGACCAACCGCGGCGAGCGCGGCTTAACCTGTATTATTGGTCAAACCGTACGGCTTACACGAGCCCCTCTTAGGAATATATAAAATATATCACTAAGAGGATCCTCATATTAGGGATATATAATAATATGTATATATAATACTAATATTGATCATCTCCCTGCACTGTTCCCAATTATTTGTGGTCGGCGCAATGCGTATTCAGCTTCCATTCATCTCTACAACTTGTCATCTCAGTATTCACTCCTTTCTTTCTCATATCATCTTTCACACAATCCGTCTTATAATAATTAATGTTATAAATATGTCTGTTATGCTTTTACTGCTAACCAGCTGGACTGATTTTAATAAAACGTGGTTTTATAAGTTTGATTCCCTAAAAAGGACAAACTACTTTTTGTCATGCTAACCAACATCCAATGCAGTCGGAGTCACGATCAAAACCCATGAATTATGTAAAAAAAAATCGTGGTGAGAATCAAATGATTTCAACCCACGCCGAGGGAAGACGGGATTATTTAAAATACCAAAGTATATAAATAAATACCACAGTGCCTAGAACGATAAATATATCTGATACTCAGAAATTCCAATTTAACCATTTGTAAACCCATAATTCGCAAATAAAGAATTTGAATTTGAATTTGAATTTGAACCAATGAAATTCAGCATGCAATCACTACAAATATATTATGAGTCATATTGAGATGTGACTCAGGTCTAAGTTCCGACTGGTTTTTATTTACATATGTTTAAATGTACCCTTTGAACACCACATCAGTCATTGATGACAAAAAAAGAGATTTGCAATTGTATCTAATTGGGTAGTTACTGCGTAAGTAGGTAGTTTATGGTAAATACATTTTGATTGACAATACTTAAGTTTAAAAATGGCTGCATCAAGCTGCAACTGCGTAGTAAACTATAGTCTTCTATGGCTGCAGACGGACTGCTTGAAGTAGTTCGACTGCTTCGAGCGGTCGACAACATAAAGCAAGCCGTCGAGAGACGCACGTGGAGGCGCGAGAGCTTACAGAGCCTATGCGAGCTGTCGACGGCTCATCAGCCTTTCAGAACCCACTAAGAAGTACAGACCACTTTTGAAGTGACTGACAGAGCTACGAGATAAAAAATATTCGCCGTCAAATCCTATTGTTTTGCCATTGCTCGACTATCGCAAATCAGGGTAACCGTTGCGGCTTAGGGGCGTCCAGATCTGACGAACGCGCACCGGACGAGCATCACACGAACAGCTCTCGAGCGGCGCGGCGCTCGCATGTCTGGCGAACGGCAGACTACTGACACTAGTACGTTCGCGCCCTGCTCGCGGCGAGCAGCTTGCGTAATGCTTGTTCGGTGCGCGTTCGTCAGATCTGGACGCGCCCTTAGCCCTCTTACGCACTAGCGGTTGACCGCGGGGGCGGCTAACCGCGCGGTTAGCCGCATTTCCAGTTTAATATGCAACCGCTTGTGATTGTACGCACTTAACCGCCACAAAATTTCAACCGCGGCGGTTGAATGGATAGCTGCGGCCCGCTTCGCGGCTGGCCGCCATTCTGTTTATACGCACCTGGCGGTTCAGTTCGCGGCGAGCCGCCCATAGAGAAAAGTAAAAAGGGTGGCCAAATTCGTTGCGTGTTTCTAGTAAAGGGTGAATCCTGTATCTGTTTTTATTTTTCTTTCGTTGTTTTCGGTAGTAAAAATAGATAACACAAGCTACCTCGACGGCGTCCATTTCTTTACTAGACAAAACACGCCTTCAAGCGGTCCTACCGCTTTACGCGGTTTCATAGCGGTTGGCCGCCGTGCGGTTGGCGTAGCGGTCAACCGCTATGGCAACCGCATCAGGCGGCTGGCCGCTCAAACGAACCGCCTAGGCGGCCAACCGCTAGTGCGTAAGAGGGCTTACATTTACTGCTTGACCTAGAGACGTTAGTCGCTACTTAAAGTATGCCTTAATATTGATTAGTTGCAGCTAAATATGTACTTAAATCGATACTAAAGAATTATGTAACCCTGACTGGCCCTGAATGTGACAGTTAACCCTTTCTCATCATCATTAATTATTCAATACACCGAGTGTATGGTTTCGTCGTCATGGTATTCCCGTATTGAAAATGCAGTGTGTGAGTAATTTTGTATCACAACAATTAAGGTGAAGACTTGTCTTTTTCCTGAAGGGAAACATGAAAATGGATCTTGGGTATTTCTTTAAGGAATTAATGTTAGTTTTTTCAATGATGAGCTTGGAGCACGTAACTAATTGACAATTGACGTGATTGTAGACATATCCTTTTGATTTATATTTTTATTTATGACGACCTCCGTGGTCGAGTGGCGTACGCACCGGTTTCAAGGTGTCGCTAGCTCTGAGGTCCCGGGCTCGATCCCCGGCCGGGTCAATGTAGAAATCATCATTCTACATTGCCTCGGGTCTGGGTGTTTGTGGTACCTTCGTTGTTTCTGAATTCCATAACACAAGTGCTTTAGCAACTTACTTTGGGTTCAGAGCAACGTATGTGATGTTGTCCGCATTTATTTACTATTATTATTATTTAGATAATAATTATATAGTGTTATGGCCGATTTACACCAAACGAGCGAACGGCCTATATTCATCGGCCTTTTCTAGAAATATAAAAAAAACACTTGAGTTTATTAATCTTTCTGAATCGTTGATCAACACAATTTGTAGAGTTGTGATTGGTTGTTCGTCTTTTGGTCAAGCAATCATAGTCGTGATCAATTGATTTGAGAACAGATTAAGTCGATCTGCCTTTTAGAAACCGGGAGTTAGACTGGTTGTCAGGACGCTGCTTATGTTATGATATTGTTTATTTATCGTATATAAGTATCTGAGTCATTGGGGTTATTCGTTCAGAGATAATACAAGGTTATTGATCTGATAACACGTCACTCTTCAATGTTTTGATAACTGACCTGCCTTTATTTAGTTTACTGGCTTTTGCACTTGCACGCGACTTTAGCTATGTAAATTTTGATACTACAAGAATATAAAACTAGCCGTTACCTGTGGCTTAGTCCGCGTTGGTGTCGGTATTCGTGACAAATAGCCTATGTCCTTTCTAGGGTTCCAAGCTTATCCCAAACCAAGTTTCATTAAAATTGGTTCAGCTGTTTAGCCGTGAAAGCGTAACAGACAGAGAGACAAGAGTTTCTTTTGCATTTATAGTAAAAGTTTGTGGTTTCATATTCACGTTAAAACGAATATTTGGGATAACAATGTAGGCTACCTAAAGCGCCCTGTTAACGTACAAACTTGCTTGACAAATTTGTTGTTCAAACTTCACGTTTTCATCAAACAATAGCTTAAACGATCAAACCAAATATCAAACAAATTTGTCACTTGGCGTAGCGTCCTCCATGATTTTCATCAAACTTCATCAAACGCGACAAACACGTAGATTGTTTGACAAACGACTCAAACACAGCTGTACACTATCAAATAATTTGACAAACACGTAAAATTTGACAAACAATTTGAGCGTTTACGAGGCACTTAAAATTTTATCCTACCTGTAAGACCTCGCATGATGAATCATCATAGGGTATACAAGTTTATATTATAAGGCGTAAGCAAGGATCTTATTGGCTGGCATAAGCAATTATTTTGCCGCGATAAGCTACATCCATGCAGCCACGGGCAATAAATAGCGATATCCTTGGAATATTACTTAGAAGATAATCAATTTTCCAACTGCCCCCAATCCCAACACAAGCGTCATACATGTATTAATGAAGTGTATATTTCCAGCAAATACCATGCGTGCACCCGATCCCCGGGGGCATGTACCCTGGCCGCATGATCAGGGTGCAGGGGAACACACCGCCTGGAGCACAGAGGTTAGTGCCATCTTATGCTGTACTTCCTGTTGGTCTAGTGCATCGTTTCTCAACCTTTTTTTTGCCTTTCTTATGTCGGGACCCACGAAAAAGGCAAAAAGTTAATTAAATGGCGACCCCGTCACTAAATTGTTATTATTTTTCTCATGTTATTCAATATCTTAATATTTATTTGGTATTTATTTATTTTTCAATAGATTGCGACTTCCTTTAAAAACAAATTCGACCCCCCTAGGGTCGCGACGCCCTGCTTGAGAAACGTTGGTCTAGTCACCAGTGGTTAGTGACCCTGACTGCTATACAGGAGGTCGTGGTCATTCCCACCCAGGAAAAATCCTTGTGTGATGTGCACGATCATTTGTTATGTCTGAGTGTAGTTTGTCTGAAATGTATTTAGAATTATATAAGTGTTTACCAGTTGTCTGATTACCATAGCACAAGCTCTGCTTAGTTAGTGATCAGATGGCTATGAGTGAGATGTCTCCAGATAATAATAATAATAATAATATTCCGGGACAACTCACACACGGTTATCTGATCCCAAGCTAAGCAGAGCTTGTGTTATGGTAACCAGACAACTGATAAACATACTTATATATTTCTAAATACATACATATTATAGATAAATTACACCCAGACAACCAGAACAAATGATCGTGCTCATCACACAAACATTAGTCCTGGGTGGGAATCGAACCTACGACCTCCGGTATAGCAGTCAGGGTCACTAACCACTAGACCAACAGGCCCGTCTCCCGAGCCTTTTCCCTAACTATGTTGGGGTCGGCAGATGTTATATTATTCTATATTTTTTGTCACTTAGATTCGCGATCAACTTCCAATGCGGTCCCAACACGGACCCGCGCGACGACATCGCCCTGCACCTGAACTTTAGGTTCGTGGAGATGTGCGTGGTGCGCAACCACCTGACGGCCATGAACTGGGGCGTCGAGGACACGAGCGGAGGGATGCCGCTTTCGAGGGGCGAGAGCTTCGAGGCCCTGATACTGTGTGAACCGCATTCCTTGAAGGTTGGTTGATCAAAGGTTTCTTGTCTAGAATTATAGGAATGTTGTTGACTAAGGGCCGATTTCCAGAGCCTGAAAATTTTAAACAATTTAGAGTTTTTGACAGTTCTCCAGTACAAAAATGTCAGACGTGAATTTACGTCTTGAATAAAAATTATCTAATGTTTGAAAAACTGGTCACTCTCATAAAGTTAAATACTTTTAAATATTTAGAAGTTCAAAAAACGAGATTTATTGTGATTCATTCAGTGACAACCTCCACCGTGTTCGAGTGGCCTATGCAACGGCTAGCTGTGAGGTCTCGGGTTCGATCCCCAGACTGGTCAATGAAGAAAAACATTTTTACAGTGTTTTTTAAATCTTATATCATGCGTGCTTAAACTACTAACTGTAGATTCAGAGCAATGTATATGATCATATAATTCAACGGGAAATTAGCGCGTACATGCATAAATACCTTTTTGGGCTCGACGTTTCGACCAGATTACACCGGCCGTGGTCGCAAGCAGACTAAAGGTATTTTCTTAATTATATTACTATAAACATGCAGCAGATAGTTTAAAAGCTTGAAATGTATATGATGTCGTCCACATTTAAAACTCTAACAAAGATAACATATATTCTAATTGTCCTTACCAGGTGGCGCTAAACGGCATCCACTTCTGCGAGTTCCCGCACCGGCTGCCGTTCCAGCGCATCTCGCACGTGACGGTGGACGGTGACGTCATGATCCAGCTCATCGGCTTCGAAGGCGCTCAGCCGCCGCAGCCGCAGATGTACATGGTACGTGACTTGTTACTGAGATAATGGAGGGTAAACATGTTGACAGGCCTGTTGGTCTAGTGGTTAGTGAACCTGACTGCTATACCGGAGCTCTGTGTTATTCCCACCCAGGATAAATCTTGTTTGATATCAAAAATTATTTAGCTTTGATTTTGTTCGTGACCCAATGTCTAGTTGTTGTATTGTTGATCGAAGGTCATAAATTTATTCTTTCCTTATTTCCAAAAACTGATTTAATAACACTAAAAGTTGTACTTCACTAATAATGGCAAAGTATTAAGTTCCCTAAAAGATTTGTGCTTCATCAAAATACCTAAAATGCGCAGTAAATTACTAAACGTGTTATTATATATTAATTAACATATTTAAAATAATGTAAACATAATTGTTTTCGTAATTAACAGTATGTGAACCAAACATTGGATGACCTGATTTTATTTTTATTTTAATAAATAGATATGAATGTATAATTTGATCCCTTACATTAACAAAAATGGATGTAAGGTGCATGAAGTATGTCAGATGATGGATGTAGTGACGAAAATTAAAAAAGTTATGCTGAGATGGTTTGGCCATGTCGAGAGAATGAATGAAGAAAAAGGGCACGATGAAGAGTACCCTAAACCGAAGAGCATATTGTATGAAGGGAATATTGAAAGTGGACGAAGCGAAACAAGTGTGTAAGGATCGTAGCAAGTGGAAAGAAGTGGTCACTGCCTACCCCTACAAAGGGGAAAGAGGCGTGGTTGTATGTATGTATGTATAATAATAAAAACGGGTGTTTTTTTTACCAAGAAAGTAATTTTGGTTACCGAATTCGTGTATTTTTACACGACTGCCCAAAAAGGAGTGTTATGTTTTCAGGGTTCATGCATGTATACATGTATGTATGTATGTATGTATGTTTGTGAGTTTCTTTATTCCACCATAACTTCTAAAAGGCTTGACCGATTTCAATGTTTGTGGTATCATTAGAAGCTTTGAGTTATCCCGAGTGACATAGGCTATGTGGACATTAAAAAATGGTCAAGTGTGAGTCGAAATCGCCTGCAAAGGGTTCCGAACGATATTTTTTTTTTGTGTTGTCTTGTTTTTTTGTTGTTCACTAAAAGGTATTAAATAAAAAAATTATAATTAAAAAAAATAAAAAACACGCCTGCCATGTCAAAAAAAATTAAAAACAAGTCAAATATTTGCAGTCGGGGGACCTGTAATGAATTGTTCCAAGTAACCGACCCCGACTGCAAATATTTGACTTGTTTTTATTTTTTTTTGACATGGCAGGCGTGTTTTTTATTTTTTTTAATTATAATTTTTTTTGGGCATATTTATACCTACTAAGTTTGAATTGTAACATGTAATATGTATGTATAATCGATTAATGTACACTTGCAGTCGGAGCCCCCCGCGTACGGAGCGTACGGCGCTCCGCCGCCCGCCTACGGAGCCCCGGGGGGATACGGCGCGCCACAAGGTAAGGCCTCACATTACAACGACCGTTCATACTTGTCATGTAGTTCATAGTAACCTACTGGGTGTTGTCAACCAAATACTACATTATTATAGATATTTAAGCTGCCCGCCCACGAAAATCGGGGACCGATTTATTGTAAGAGAAAAATAGTACACACTGATAGCAATAGTGCGACGGACAGATCCTACAAAAAGTCGGTTAGAAATCGGTACTAAGGATCGGCGGAAAAATCGGCCCGATTATCTGACCTACAAAAAGTATATACAGGGTATTAAGAAAACCCTGTCCGACCCGAAAGGGTGATATAGGGTTCACAATCACATGCCCAAATTAAATATTAAATTTGGAAAATGTATGATAGAAACAATAATAATGAATTTCTAAATAACCATTTTTGCCCCAAATTTTTCTAAACTTGAGATTAAAACAAAAACTACAACACCAATTTCTTCGGTATTTTTGGAGGCCTTTTGTTTGGTAATTAGGTAGCATCTGTGACAACGCCGAATCTCTCTATCGAATTTGAGCAAAAAAAAAAAATTTATGTTATAATTTTTTTTCCTTTTTTCAATTTTTTTTCCACATTTTTGTAATCAGATATCAATACCTAACAATACCTTCACAGGTCGGACAGGGTTTTCACACCCTGTATATTGATGTTTTTTACATTTATGGTGCAATCAATTAATTATCTATCTTGGATATCAAGGTTATACTCCATACCAAGTTCCATCACAATCGTTTTAGCGGTTTAGCAGTGAAAAGACACAGACGGACCGACGACTTATTATAGCAATAATAATGTTAGTATTTGGTTGGTTTTACCTAACTTATAGGTTTTGGGGTTACAGTAGTTTGATTAGTAATATAATAAATTGGGCTTTTTTATTTAATGTATTGTGTATTTAACCCTATTTAATTTAAACTAATATACTAACTATTTAAGTAGTTTTAGTATTTATAGCGAAGCGAATGAGAAACGGTAGAATATTTATATTTAAATTAAGATTAAACTTATTATTTTTATGTAGTTTTGTAGTTTTGGACAAAGTTAATCAACTTTATTATTATTATTCGTTAAGAAAAGCGGTTTTTCGTCAAGAGATTTTAGTTTTAAATTTTTATATAGTCTTTAAAGAGAAGCCCAGCTATTAAGGTTAATTTTAAGGAATGACTGGCCTGTTGGTCTAGTGGTTAGTGACCCTGACTGCTATACCGGAGGTCGTGGTCATTCCCACCCAGGACAAATCTTTGTGTGATGAGCACGACCATTTGTTCTGTGTCTGGGTGTAATTTATCTATAATATGTATGTATTTAGAAATATATAAGTATGTTTATCAGTCGTCTGGTTACCATAACACAAGCTTTGCTTAGCTTGGGATCAGATGACCGTGTGTGGGTTGTCCCGGAATATTATTATTATAAAATATTATTTACTTCAAAGAAATGTTGTTTTAATGTCCAAGCAGTATGTAGCATATAGGAAGTTAATTTATTTTTATGTTTTTCTTGTAAAAAATCTTACTCAAATCCTATACTTCATATTTAGACTAGTTTTTTTTCTTCTCCTTATGTAATTAATAATATATAGCATTCGCTTCGCATTGTGTAGCAAGCCCTAAGCATGTTTTGGCATGAATTTTAAAGCTGTGAATTATAGCTTATAGCTTTTTCTTATTTCTACCTTATTTTTCATAAGAATTAAGCGTTTTGGTTCCTATACATTTTAAATACATATTTATTATTATAAGTATACGTTTACTTTTTAAATAGTTGTTTTTTAAATGAATTAACGTATTTTTCTATTCATATATTCTTAGTTTCGTTAAAAAAACTCAATTTTTATACAATATAATAAATATTTTTTCAAGTTCTTTATAATAATTAGATTTTTGTCTTTAATTCTTTTTAAACTATTCATCGGTTTGGTTTGTGATAATATTTTTAACTTTAACCGTTTATTATACAAATGACCGGTCATTATAAACTTTACCCGGTTATTGGAGATTATTAACATTACCCGTAAATAACGCGAGTGTTTTTTGTAGAATACCAAAAGGTAAGTCTACCTTGTATATAATTATATCTTTTTTTCTTTTGTAAATGTATCTTTTGGTGTATGTGTTTGTGTATTGAATGTTGGTGTGGGATTTCTTTGATATTTCTTTTAAAGATAACTCAACTAATATTTAAAAACTGCAGTGTGTTTCAATTCGCTAATCTTTCGAACTACTAGTCACACAAAAAAATATATTAGTAATTGTGAGCGAGCGAATCGCTTAAACCATTCACTCTGTACAGAAATACACATTTTAAATACACTATGAACACATTACAATTCTGACAAGCAGGGGCCCGATGCCGCTATTTTAAGTCAGTGAGTGGCGGATTAATAATCTTTCCAGTGTACTTGTTATTGTGCCTAATTTTCGTATTCAGATAAGAACAGTCACATGCAATCTTACAATGACAACAGTGGCCAGTAGGTGTACATTTGTCATTGAACTAAAATTATCTGAATACGAAAATTAGGCACAATAACAAGTACACTGGACCGTTTATTAACCCACCACTCACTGACTTAAAATAGCGGCATCGGGCCCCAGTCTTACTATGTGATACTGTGTTACCCAGTAGCATGTGTTGTGGAGGTCAGATAGACAGTCGCTCTGTAACATAAAGAAAATAATGAAATGAATTCATAATAGGGTAGATGACTAGGTATGAAAAGTCAAAATTTATTTATTCCGACATTTTGATAATCAAAATACGAAGATAAACCGCTTTAAAGTTCAGGAGTGCTTGTGACGTCACGGGTAGGTACAATTTTTGCTTAGACGTGACGTCACGGCTAGGTACAATTTTTGCTTAGACGTGACGTCACGCAAGAATTGCACTCGCTGTATCTTCATAATTCTTTGTTTACGGGACATACGAAAAAATACGTGTCTATGTTTTTTTATGATCTAAAAGATGGACCCTATTACCCATATATTTTCTCAACCTAGTTTCAAACTAGTCGACTATTTTCAGACTAGACCGGTTTCCTTAATGTAGTTGTAAATATTCTTACCAAAAAAACCGACTTCATAATAAGTCTTATATGGTTTTCTTATGGATCCCACTGTCGTAACTGGACCAAATTAAAATGGGACCACACTAAAAGCACTACTTTTCAAATAAAAAAAGAATCATCAAAATCAGTTCACCCAGTCAAAAGTTCTGAGGTAACAAACATAAAAAATACAGTCGAATTGAATACCTCCTCCTTTTTGAAGTCGGTTCAATAAATAGTATATATTCTTAACAAAAAACACCAATTAATATACAACAATACATACACTATACAAAACATTAAATTTCTTTATTAACACAAATATTATTTTAGGATTATAAAATTTAATTGCTAATTCAATACTTAAATCTAATATAACAACAAACACAAACACTTACAACTATACTAAAATTAAAACTTAAATAAATAAACTAGCTGTACCCGACATGCGTTGCAATGCAATTTTTTCTACCTAGCACCTGCCTACTACCTACCTACTACCACTTAGGGGTATGAAAAATAGATAGTAGCCGATTCTCAGACCTACTGAATTTGCATATAAAATTATCATAAAAATCGGTCAAGCCGTTTCGGAGGAGTATGGTAACTAACATTGTGACACGAGAATTTTATATATAAGATAAAACTAACACGCGTCAAAAAAATCATCGTCATCCTTGTCAATGGCGGGAAACGTGCCCAGAAGGCTGGCAGCATTGCCACGTTGAATGGCTATGCCGAAAATTTTACTAATTTTAGGATTAATTTTATCAAAACAAACCATTTTATCGACTTATGCCTGTACCTATACGCAGTCTCTCTGTACCTAATTCTTTTATTTCCTGACAAATTTCTTCACATTTTATCACAACTTATATTATTTTAATTGGCTCTGTATGATAAGGCTACTCATGAATAAACTATGTATTTTTGTGGACGAAAGTTGATTGTAAATATTTTAAAATAATCCAGCCTATAAACTCCCCACTGCTGGGCACAGGCCTCTTCCCTAATAGAGTAGGCACGAGCATTGATCACCACGCTTGCTCTCTGCGGGTTGGCGATTCCAGATCCCAAATTTTGGAATCCAGGTTTCCTCACAATGTTTTCCTTCACCGTTTGTCAGAAGTGTCTTAGAATAATTAAGAAAGTACATATAACTTTTTGAAAAAGCCACATTTGTACTTGCCTGGGTTCGGACCTGCAACCTTGTGCATACAAATCCGTTCATTGAACCGCTAGGCCACCACGACATCCACAATAACACAACTTATATTATTTTAATTGGCTCTGTATGATAAGGTTACTCATGAATAAACTATGTATTTCTTGTGGACGAAAGTTGTTTGTAAATATTTTAAAAACTCTTTGATAAAGTGTTTTAACCGCCGACACAAAAATAGGCGATTTGTTTGATGTGTCTATCTGTTGCATCATAGCTCCTAAACGAATGAACCGATTATGTTTAGGCGGACGTGAAAGATCAGTTCAGCATTTTAAAAGATATTAACAATTAAAAAAAAAAAATGGGGGTTTATTAAATACTTAATGTTTTAAATTATATTTTATTGTTATTCAAATTATTTACTTTACATCTTAAGTTAGTAAATTTTAAATACGGTACAGTAATTATAATAGTGAGTCATGCGACATATTACTATGGTCTAGACAGGTCAGGGACACATAACGAAATCCATTTGACCTCAAGTGATTGGTACAAGGTCGCACGTGAAGTGTAGGCTAAAAGATTTTGATGTAGGCCATTTTATATGTTTTAAAAGGATGCCTATTATTGTTTTGGAGAAAAATGTATGCCCAAATATTTCTAATTATTTAACTTTTTGATACTTTTACCTTTGGCAGTCTTTAAGTCAATTCTGACAAGCAGTCTTACTATGTGATACTGTGTTACCCAGTAACATGTGTTGTGGAGGTCAGATAGACAGTCGCTCTGTAACATACGGTGTTCAGGTGTCGGTGAGACTGGAAGCCGACGCCAACATAGTGCGGGAAAAATTCTAAGCAGATGATTTAGCTTTTTGATTAATTATAATTACGACGGGCCTGTTGGTCTAGTGGTTAGTGACCCTGACTGCTATACCGGAGGTCGTGGGTTCGATTCCCACCCAGGACAAATGTTTGTGTGATGAGCACGACCATTTGTTCTGGTTGTCTGGGTGTAATTTATCTATAATATGTATGTATTTAGAAATATATAAATATGTTTATCAGTTGTCTGGTTACCATAACACAAGCTCTGCTTAGCTTGGGATCAGATAACCGTGTGTGAGTTGTCCCGGAATATATATATCTTAATATATATAAATCTCGTGTCACAATGTTTGTCCTCAATGGACTCCTAAACCACTTAACCGATTATAATAAAATTCGCACACCATGTGCAGTTCGATCCAACTTGAGAGATAGGATAGTTTAAATCTCAAATTATAGTCGCAATTTTAATTTATTGCTAATTATTTGTCTGTTATTATATACAAAGGCACCGGGAACGGGACCTAGGTATTCACGCGGGTGAAACCGCGGGACACAGCTAGTAATATAAAATATTACTAATATCGGTCTAACAGTTTTAAAAGATCACGAAATACAAACTGTCTTATAGTTATTTACACTATATACAATATACTCACAACCTAATGTTTTATTTTTATCACAAATTACTATTATACCTCTCAAAAAGACAACACTTTATTTTATTATTTTGATGACAATGCGATTCCCACCCAGGACAAATCTCTGTGTGATGAGCACAATCATTTGCTCTGTGTCTGGGTGTAATTTATCTATAATATGTATGTATTTAGAAATATATAAGTATGTTTATCAGTTGTCTGGTTGCTATACAGGCTCTGCTTAGTTTGGGATCAGATGACCCTGTGTGAGTTGTGTCAAGATATACAGGGTGTTGAGAAAACCCTGTCCGATCCCTTAAGGTGTTGTTAGGTATCGATATAAGATAACATTAATGAAAAAAAAAAAAATTATAACAATATTTTTTTTTTCGGCGGCGTCACAGGTTCTGCCAAATGATCAAACAAAAGGCCTCCAAATAATACCGACGAAAATGGTGTTGTAATTATTGTTTTAATTTCAAATTTAGGGAATTTTGTGGCCAAAAATTGTTATTTCAAAGTTTATTATTATTGCCACTATCTTGAATAATCCAAATTTAATAATTTACTTGGGCATGTGATTGTAATAATAATAATAGTTTATTTGCTTAAAAAGTAGGTACAATTTTCAGCTGTTATATAACATAATTAAGTGAATTATAACACAAGCAAGCAATACAAGCACAATATCAAAATAAATCAATGGTTATTAAAATTATGGATGTAAACATTATTTGAATTATTAAGAAGAATTCCAGTCGATAACTATAACATTACAAGTCAAGAGTCAATAGCATTTAATTCAGTTTAATTATTGTGTTAAAATTGAATTAATTAGATGCAAAAAATTACAGAATTAATTTAAACATTTATCATTTAAAAATTCGCAAACCGAGTAATAACATTTATTTATCAAAAAATCTGTCATTTTCTTTTTATAAACTCGAGTAGTCTGTGTTTTTATTTTATCCGGTATTTTATTAAATGGTAACCTATATCACCCTTTCGGGTCACACAGGGTTTTCTTAACACCAGGGTGTTTTATAATTATTAATTGGTGGAAGGCTAAAATGCTTTTAGTTAGTCGGTGGTTGGATTTTAGTTATATTTTTATGTTTTGCGTGTTATACAAAATTTTGTTTATTTATTGCTATATTTCCTTTGCCGCAGGCTTTTACTGAAACGCTTTCGTGATTGGAGACAAATGATACAGGTATATATTGTTTTTGGTTATTAATTTATATTTTAGATAAAGAAATAGTATACACTGACTGCTCTAAAAGTTAGTCAGGGTTAATAATATAATAATAATAATAATAATCCAGCCTTTAAACGTCCCACTGCTGGGCACAGGCCTCTTCCCATATAGAGAAGGCACGAGCATTGATCACCACGCTTGCTCTCTGCGCATTGGCGATTTCAGATCCCAAATTTTGGAATCCAGGTTTCCTCAAGATGTTTTCCTTCACCGTTTGTCAGAAGTGTCTTAGAATAATTAAGAAAGTACATATAACTTTGAAAAAGCCACATTGGTACTTGCCCGGGTTCGAACCTGCAACCTTGTGCATACAAATCCGTTCATTGAACCGCTAGGCCACCACGACATTTTTTTCGGTCAGTAGTCAGGGTTATTATAGTTTTTTTTGCTTTTTCGACCGCTCGAAGCAGTCGGAACTGCTTCAAGCAGTCCCTGTGCGGGCCCTAGAATGCTATATCTTCATCATGTATCTTCATCTGAAGTAGGCGATACAGATTTGCTTAAACCAGTCCGTCTGTCTTATGTCTTGTTTACTCAAGCTTCAGATAATAGTAAAAATATAGTACATACATTAAATGTATGACTGTCATACATAGATCTTTGGCAGTCGTTGAGTCAATTCTAACAACCAGTCTTCCATGAGATACTGTGTTGCCCCAGTAAAATGGGTTGTGGAGGTCAGATAGGCAGTCGCTCCATGTAAAAAACAGTATTCAGCTGAATCCGGTTAGACTGGTAGCCGACCCCAACATTGGGAAAAGGCTCGGGAGATGATTCCATTAGTTTTTTTTTACGCACAAAATCAGGCGGTTTAGCCGTAGTGCGGCCTTAGCCTTAGTAATGAAATAAACTTAAATTCTATATTATTTAGTTCTTAACAATTATTTTTATAATAACCAATTATTTATTTAATCATTCTAATGCAATCATTATTATTTCCAGGTGCCTTGTAATATAAGAAGAATGAAGAAAAACAATTATATTTCAGATTATAATTAAAATCGTAAGATTTCAGCGTCGGCACTAATTTTTATTTTATATTATTTAAGAGACTTCAAAGGAAATAATAAACTATTTTTTATTTAAAATTAATTTGTCATGTAAATAAATAATTTGTATAAACATAGATCTGATTAAAACAAACTCAAAAGTGCTGAACAAAATCACATACATTGATCTGAACCCAAAGTAAGTAGCTAAAGCACTTGTGTTATGGAATTCAGAAACAACGAAGTTACCACAAACACCCAGACCCGAGGCAATGTAGAAAAGTTGGTTCCTACATTGACCCGTCCGGGGATCGAACCCGGGACCTCAGAGCTAGTGACACCTTGAAACCGGTGCGTACACTTGACCACGGAGGTCGTCAGCGTCCATCGTCAGTATAAAAGATCAGCTGATTATATTCATACAAAATTTTACTTCAGATTCAGCTGAACACCGTATGTTACAGAGCGACTGTCTATCTGACCTCCACAACACATGTTACTGGGTAACACAGTATCCCATAGTCATTCTGTATAATATTACCATGAATGTGGAGTTTTCTATTTACCATTTTTTTACCCGACTTCAAAAAAGGAGTATTTAATTCGACTGTCTTTTTTATGTTTGTTACCGCAGAACTTTGATTCTTTTTTTATTTGAAAGCTGGTGTTTCGCGTCTGCTCCAGTTTTGACTGGGATCCATAAGAAATAAATATAAGACTTGTTTTTAAGTCGGTTTTTTTTTGTAAAAATTATTTGTTTTACTTTTAATTATTTCCTTTGGAGTCCATTTTCTCACATTATTATATGTCGCTTCTTGTTTATAAGATGTTATGAATCATAAATATATTTATTATTAAATATATTAATTGTTTAGAGACCTAAGACGGTGTTTACTTTGTCTTTAGGCGTTTATACTTTGGGCGTATTTTTGATAAATGGTAAATAATTTTGTCAGTAGTAACAACGAATTTCGAGATAAGATACAAGATACACGAGCATTTATTTGTTCAAAACATGAGTTAACATACACAGGGCATGCAAGATGTTACAATAGGTAATAAGGTCCAGTCATGTTTTGCCTTTTCGGCGTACAAATAGGGCTTAATCTAACTTACCTATATACTAATAGACTATAACAAAAGTAACAAAAATTATATATATATCATTTATAATGGACGGCAACAATTTACATTTAAGGTAAGCAGAGTTAAAATATTATAGGTAACACTTTAGTTTTAAGAAATTAAATTTTATCATTAAGAAATTCTTCAACACTGTAGAAGTCGATCGAGTTACCTAGATTTTTAATAATTCATTGAATATTACCTAGAACTTGACTTTGACATTGGATAATTTTTAGATTATTTTATTGTTGCAACGGATTATGAGTTAATTCGATTTTGGTGTAGTAGCTGCCCACCCCGGATTTGCTCAGGTGTTGTGCGATATTCAAAATATTTTATATGTTTTATAATATTATTTTCTTTAACAAAACATGTCCTTGTTATAAGGAACATTACGAATTGGATTTTTTTTTATTAGTATATAGATTTACTGGATCACATTAGGGCGGGCTTTTTAAGTAGTGTCTCCAATGCCTCCGCCAATGAAATACCTGTTCGCTCTTATAATAAGTATTACAAAAAAGGGGATTTCTATCTTACTGAAAAATTATTTTCTAAAATACGTTCAGTGTGTAAACGCCTTTAAATTTTGAAATGTTCAGGCGCGTATTAGGACTAAAACGCGGGAATTTTGTGTGTCTTTGTATACAGGATATGGAAATAATACTGTATACAGCGTGCAGAAAGGTGTTTTATTATTCTAAAAAAGCTTTGAACAAACGTTTGATAAATTTAGATTTTGTGGAACAATGAAATGCTTCAAGTAATATGAGAAAAACACTACATGATTACTTACGGGATTTACTGAAAAATACCGACTAGTTGCGGTCTAGCCTGGGTCTATGTCGGAACTAATCGGAAAAGTTTAATGTAACGCTCATTACGGCATTAAGGCCAGAAACTACCCCACTAGTTTCGAAATAGACCGGAGTCTAGTTCGAAACTAGTCGTGTATTTTTTTGTAAATACTTAAAGTAGTGTAATATAATGAATGTCAAGAATTGAGATGCCTTTCGTGAAGTAAAAAGGAATTCCTATTGGGCTGTGCCAAAATAATGCCTGAACATTGAGAACGTGAACTAAATATGTATTATATATTATATACTGCGTACTGTCTGTCTGTTCATAAACTGTATTACTGTATAAAATGGTCTTGTATTAAAAAAAAAATAGTTTGTTTTGTAAATTAACTCCTTCTGTGTAACCTTTTTCCAAGGTATTTTGAGATGTTTTAAAGTTACTACATACTTAAAATTGCCAGAATTAGAACAAAATATTTATTTATTTTTATGTGATTCTGGGATCAGTCTTTTAGAACTTGAACTGTTAAAGGGGAAAATACTACTATTTACTTGCTTAAAGTAACCGAATATATATACTAAAAAACATTATTAATTTGTTAACGTATTCTATAATAAAGTGTGACAGACAGACTTACGTATCCGTAACTATAGATGTAAGTAAATGTCCAATGAAGCCAAAAATTTCGTTATCAAAGATGTGATCCATTGTTCTACTTATTAGAAATCTCAGAAAGAATCTCTGACTAGTTTCGAACTCGACTAGTTTGGAACTAGTCAAACTATTTTACAACTAAATAATATTATGACCTTAGATCTGCCTTAGAGATCATAAAATTATACTTTTTTAACCCCGACGCAAAAGGGGCTTTATACGTTTGACGTGTCGGTCTGTCTGTTGCATCCTAGCTCCTAAACGCTAATTATTGCTTCAACTTTGGGAAAGTAATCTGCAATTATATTAAATTTGTCGGGGGTTTCTAAAATTTTTATTAATTTGAAATCCATCGATTTATATAATATATAAAAAGTATGCCCTCGTCTATATTTTAAACTAATTAGAAATAATGGATCACATCCATTTCCTTCTTCTTTGGATTTTAGTAATGTTTTTGTATCCTATAATAAAAACTATGATTGTTATTATTTCGTACATAAATTGTGTTTTTTATCAAAATTAAAAAATAAAACTTGCATTTAATAATTGGCATTTATTTTTGGTAAAAACTAAGATAAACGTTTACCTAATACTTTAAATATTTTAAAACTTAACTTTAAGGCACTTACGGACTGCTGAAGCAATTCGTCTGCTTCGAGCGGTCGACAAAACATAAAGCAAGCGACCGGCCGCTTAGAGAATGCATTCCTGACACATGTCAGTTGGTCTTGATTTGTATGGGGAAATAAAAAACCGTGTTATATTATTCATTGCAAGATAAAACATAACATACCATCACGCCTGTATCCCCGAAGGGTTAGGCAGAGGTGTACCAATGTACACCCACAGTTCGCCGGAATGTTTAGGACCCATGTAATAGGGGGCGAGCCTATTGCCACTAACCGGGCACAATTCCAAACTCCGACCTGCTACTGAGAATTTCATAGAAAAACCCAATAACACCTTGGTCGACTTGGGGATCGAACCCAAGACCTCTAGCGTAGCAGTCGCGCTTAGCGCCACTAGGCCACCGAGGCAGTCATTCATTGTAACCTGACATAATGATAATTATAGTTTGAAACTTGAAAGATATAATTCGTTTATAGCACAAATAAGCGATAGTAATTTATTTGTAGTAAATTCTTCGCCACATTAACGACGATCGACGGGCCTGTTGGTCTAGTGGTTAGTGACCCTGACTGCTATACCCGAGGTCGTGGGTTCGATTCCCTCCCAGGACAAATGTTTTGTGATGAGCATGATCATTTGTTCTTGTGTCTGGGTGTCATTTATCTATAATATGTATGTGTTTAGAAGTATATGAGTATGTTTATCAGTTGCCTGGTTACCATAACACAAGCTCTGCTTAGCTTGGGATCAGATAACCGTGTGTGAGTTGTCCCAGGGTATTATTATTACATTAAAGTTATATCTCACTGTTGACCACGACCTGTCAGGAACTCCTCTCAGCGGCCGTACTGTAACTGTAGTAGTTGTCCGTGTGTGTCCTTAGATACTATTGACAAAGTTTCAAATATGATGAAATTTCATGAAAAAACAGTTGTAAAAATTACGATTTATGTACGATTACGCATATGTTCGTATTTGCATTTAAAATGTAATAAACCCCTGTTGTATCGATTGCGCGAGTATTTTGCATTATTTAATGTTTTAAAGTTAATAAAAAATATTGAATTAATTGTTGTTTTATTTTTCTGTTCTACTCTCACAAGTTTCTCATGCAAACATTCACAAAACATTTCATATTACATTTAGTCGCTGAGATGCACAATATGTATTTATTTTATTTATCTATCAGGGCCTCGATTCAGCTATTTAAGAGTTGCTTGAATTGACCGAATGACCTTCATTTGGTCATTTTTATGATAATTGGCATTCTGCTAACTGTCATTACGATAATTAATTGGTCATTACGATCGTTCTCTTCGAGAATTCAATAAGATTTTATTGTAGGCTTATCTGAATACGAAAATTAGGCACAATGACAATTACACTGACCGACTGACCGACATGCATTTAAAATATCTGAATCGAGGCCGTGCTGTGCTCGTGCCTTCTCTTTATGGGAAGATGCCTGTGCCCAGCAGTGGGACGTTTATAGGCAGGAATTATTATTATAATATTTATCTTTCTTAAAGCATTAATTAAGTCTACCAGCATTCAGAAATCGACATATCACTATACAGCACCAGTATTAGTCATTATACTTAACCATTCTTAAAGTCAGTTGAGACGTCTAGCCGACACGAGATATAAGAAACCTATTTTGTTCTTGATTGTACCATGAAATAACAATAATTTAAGTTAAATAAAACTATTAGGTATTAAAACAACAACGGAACATCGACAAGAATGTATTTTAGGCTAAGGCCGCACTACGACTAAACCGCCGCGGATTGTAACCGCCTGATTTGAGTAAGGCTCGGCGCAAACGGGCCACCGACCACAGCCACCGGTGGCCGGCGACAGCCACTTAACATACTTATTCATATATTTTATTGCTGTAGCGCGAAGCCGCCACCGGCTACACGTGTGCGGCGCGTCTATACAAAAAGCATGTTAAGTGGCTGTCGCCGGCCACCGGTGGCTGTGGTCGGTGGCCCGTTTGCGCCGAGCCTTAAGGAGACTAATGGAAACGGCCGCACTGACGCTTATTTTCCGCGACCTTTTATTAACCGTAGTGTGTGCGTCTCGGGCGGTTTTGCGGTTACCGCTAGCGGAAAAACGTAGTGCGGCCTTAGCCTCACTGATATAAGTTTTTATTTTCTTAGAGGAGATAGTAAGTATTTGTAAAATGATTTCAAACAGAATTATGACTTTTGACAATATGTGTGAAATAACACCAGCCCAAACCAAGATTAAAAATGGCTACGCAGAATATAATAAAACTACATAGTTTACGTTTGACTACCGCTGGTTTAATTTTACTCTGAAATTAATTCGAATGTATCAAACGATTTGGAAGAAAAGGTATCGTTAAGAGTGAACATTTTAAAGAGTTATGTCAACTAAGGATTGCATTTATTTATGTATATTTTATTATTGTTTTAGGTCCAGGATATGCACCACAGCCAGGGGTGAGTGTTGCTTTATATCTTTTAATATATAGAAATATTTTTGAAGTGAAAACTTCTTTAGCGGCGTTGTACACTTTTTTTGTAATGGGTAAAAAATGTTAAACTCGCGTCAGGACACGTGACCTGATCGAAAATTCGTAAGACGGATGTCATGTTTGTGTACGATAGCGCAATAAATAAATATTGTATTCTACCACATAAATGATTGTACTTTTATAATGATAATTAAAGCGATTCGTGCAAAATTATTCCCTAACCATTCCAAAATATAAAAAATGCACAACGTTAATATTCAAGTTTTCACTTCTGCCGGCACTCCTGGAGTGCAACCCGTCGTTTGTTTTTGAAGACTATTGTCCAATTTCAAAGCTAATAAAAATGGCAAAGTAAACTACAGGTAGAAGGATCAAGACATTGCAAACTCCCAATGTTCTAGTTTTTGTATTGACAACGAAATCTTCATTTAATATGTTTTAATATTGACGAGTAGCGTCCCGTACACACTGGTTTTAAAGGTGTTGCTAGCTCTAAGGTCTCGGGTTCGATACCCGGACGGGTCAATGTAGAAAATCACTTTTCTACATTGTCCCGGGTCTGAGTGTTTGTGGTATCGACGGGCCTGTTGGTCTAGTGGTTATTGACCCTGACTGCTATACCGGAGGCCGTGGGTTCGATTCCCACCCAGGTCAAATGTTTGTGTGATGAGCACGATCATTTGTTCTGGTCTGGGTGTAATTTATCTATAATATGTATGTATTTAGAAATATATAAGTAAGTTTATCAGTTGTCTGGTTACCATAACACAAGCTCTGCTTAGCTTGGGATCAGATAACCGTGTGTGAGATGTCCCGGAATATTATTATATTATTATTATTATCGTTGTCTCTGAATTTCATAACACAAGTGTTTTAGCTACTTACTTTGGGTTCAGAGCAATGTATGTGACATCCAAATTTATCCCCCACCAGGTACAATACGCGCAAGGCATGCCCCAAGGCATGGCTCCAGGCATGGGCCCCCGCTTCGGCGGTCCCCAGCCGCAGTACGTGCAGGGCCAGCCGCAGCGGCGGGGCATGGGCACGGGGGCCGCGATGGGCATGGGTGTGGGCGCGCTGGCCGCCGGCGGGCTGGCGGGGTACGCGCTCGGGGGCGGGTTCAATAGTAATGATAATCAGGGCGAGTCCGAGGTGAGTCGATGTGTACTGGATGTGTAATTATATGTAAGGCATAAATAAAAAAATAAAAAGGACAGTCTGTGCGGAAGGAGAACTAATTTAAAATTTGACGACCTCCGTGGTCGAGTGGCGTACGCACCGGTTTCAAGGTGTCGCTAGCTCTGAGGTCCCGGGTTCGATCCCCGGACGAGTCAATGTAGAAACCAACTTTTCTACATTGCCTCGGGTCTGGGTGTTTGTGGTACCTTCGTTGTTTCTGAATTCCATAACACAAGTGCTTCAGCTACATACTTTGGGTTCAGAGCAATGTATGTGATGTTGTCCGCATTTATTTATTTTAAAGAAAAAAAAAAAAAAAAATGAGAATGACATTAGAATCTTTACCTCAAACTGTTATTTATTTATTTCTTTTGAGAAATATGGAGACTTGGATGAGGCTTTTGCCTGACAGTAAGACAGTACAGGCTAACAAAAAAAAAAAAAAAGGTCTTCCAACATCTTATGAGTAAACATTTTTTTTAAGAAAACTACTTAGGTCCAAGGCTTACACATTAACCAATTATGGGCAGCCAAAATTCAACAAAATAGCTAATTAAATGTTCAATCATAATTTCAATATATTATTATCAAGATATTAAAGTCGCGATATGCAACAGTGTTGTTTAAATGGGTGTATGTGGTACCTTCGTTGTATCTGAATTCCATAACACAAGTGCTTTAGCAACTTACTTTGGGTTCAGAACAATGTATGTGATGTTGTCCGCATTTATTTATTTAAATAACAAATGCTGTAATTAAACGCAGCAGCGCCCCCTAATCCTACCACGGTTCTCTTTCCGCACATACTCTTAACATAATAAGTAAATCATTTTGACGGGCCTGTTGGTCTAGTGGCTAGTGACCCTGACTGCTATACCGGAGGTCGTGGGTTCGATTCCCACCCAGGACAAATGTTTGTGTGATGAGCACGATCATTTGTTCTGGTTGTCTGGGTGTAATTTATCTATAATATGTATGTATTTAGAAATATATAAGTATGTTTATCAGTTGTCTGGTTACCATAACACAAGCTCTGCTTAGCTTGGGATCAGATAACCGTGTGTGAGTTGTCCCGGAATATTATTATTATTATTATTTTATGCTCGAAATGGACACCGGGAACGGTATTACGTTACACTAGTACTTCTACTAGGATTTTACAATGACAGTACATCACTTCTGTCAAAGTAATTTGTGCAAAGTGTCATCATTAAGGTTAAGGCCGCACTACGGATAAACCGCCGCGGATTTTAACCGCCCGGAGCGTGTAGAGTCTTGTACTCACCGAGAATGTGTTCTATATTATCATAGAAATATTCGAATCGCTGATTTTGTGAGTAAAGGAAACTAATGGAAGCGGCCGCACTGACGGTTATTTTCCGCGACTAGTTTTTCATCGTAGTGTGTACTTCTCGGGCGGTTTTGCGGTTTCACGGTTTACCGCTTGCAGAAAAAAACCGTAGTGCGACCTTAGCCTAAGAAGTATCTTTAGTTTTCCCCTTCGTTTAATGTCTATCAACGGTGTTACGTATATTGGAAGCAAAGTGACAGAAATTTTCCATTACGTATCTAATAACATAACACTATTTCTATATTATTAATTGCTTTCACTATACCGAATACTTAATAAAGCCCTCAATAAATAAAACTCGTGTTTCTTAAGCCAAATGAGCCGTACCACCCGCCAAGCCAGGCCGCGATCAGTCCTCCCGACGACGACGATAACGAGTGGCTTGAAGACTAGACGGATACTAAGGGATATTGAAGGATACTAGAGGATGTTAAGAGATATTACCTATCCGCGGTATGTGGAACTGGGGCCCGAGTCCGATATTTTAAGTCAGTGAGTGGTGGGTTAATAAACGTTCCAGTGTACTTGTTTTTGTGCCTAATTTTCGTCAGATAATTTTAGTTTAATGACAAATGTACACCTACTTGCCACTGTTGTCATTGTAGGATTGCAAGGGACTGTTCTTATCTGAATTCGAAAATTAGGCACAAGAACAAGTACACTGGAACGTTTATTAACCCGCCACTCACTGACTTAAAATAGCGGACTCGGGCCCCTGTAGAATTGGGGTAGATGTCTGTCTGACTAGATTGTTAAAAAATATATATTAGACACGTATTTTATTTCATTTTATGACGAAATTGCGAATTTGATATGTCGCATGGCGTTAGGGTACGTCTAGATCTGGCGAACGCGCACCGAATGCGCAGCTCGTGAACTGTTCCCGAGCTGCTCGCGTACAGTTAGCGCCTCTTTAGCGGAATTCATGCATTCCACGCTCAGTGGGATCGCATGGCGCGCGAGCTGCTCGCGAGTATTTCTATACCCTTTCCAATCGTTTATTTAACTTTTGACAGATCACGCACATAAAGTTTTGTAATTATTTTTGATAAAATGTATTACAGGGAATACTGTACTTCATGGACGGGCTCCGCCCACTTAGAGATGTATAATTCGTAATTTATGGCCACAGACTATAAAAAGGTATTGAAATAAATCGATTATCGATTATATTAATAAAACATACAATATGTAAAACTATTGTGATTATATTTTATATCAAATCACGTAAAAACATTTATTATTTTGCATTAAAATGCCCTAAGTGGCTCTGTTTTATAAATAAATAAATTATCTATAAAATAATGAGTGTGTTAAATCGATTACAACTTCTTCATGAATAAAGTCGATCGATAAAATAAATCAAATCGGTAACGGGTCAGGGTGTCACTATTTAATTAAGTATTAGAGCTGTCAAAAGTTAAATAAACGATTGGAAAGGGTATAGTGCCTATACAGCCCTTCGCTAGCCGTTCGAGTGCTGGTCGAAGGCCCACGCGTGCATTTTGCGTGCTATTCTTGCACGCAGCGCGAAGCATGCACGCGTACGGCTCGCGAGTAGCTCGCGACCGGCGGTCGAACTTTTGTAAATTTTCTGAGAAAGCATGACGTCATTAGCCCTCATTCCTGGGCGTGGAATCGCTTAATCTACTTGCTGTTTTCTTATTTGTAAAAATATGTGTTTAATATTTTTTTTTTCATATAACTGACGGACTAAATTGATTTTTTCTACCCCATTGTAGGATAGTAGGAAATAGATATGTAGATAGTTACTGAAAGTTTGGCAATGTAAAATAACTGTAACATAAGATTTCGCTTGGTGCCCGGGTATCGGGCCGAAACGACCTTAAACCGATTTGGACAAAAAGGATTCTCCAAATCGGTCCAGACGTTTTGAAGTAATCGGGGAGCATACAAAAATCGGATATTGCTAATGTTGTTTTTTTTTCTAATAACTTAGGAGTAGTTAATTAGCTGCATTGATTAATTAATTAATAAAATAATGTTTCTCTAGACCGTAGTTAGGTCGCCACGGTCGTGTATAGACGAAAAGAAAACGAAATTTTTTAAGTACAAAATAAATAATATACTTGTATACCTATTTATTTTGTACTTAAAAAATTTCGTTTTCTTGTCGTCTATACCCGACCGTGGCGTGTTTTGGGCACGTTTTCTTTTGTCGTCTATACACGACCGTGGCGTTCAAAAGGTTAGACTGTAGTTAGGTCGCATGTTAGTAAAGCATGCAGTTTTAATTACTAGTTGCATTTTCCCGGTTCCGTATACTTAACCAGTTTGAAAAAAGAAACAGGTAAAAAAATATCCCTGAATCTATTTAGATTTTTTGTACATTTTATTATTCTAGTACTAGCTTTTATCCGCGGCTCCGCCCGCGTGGGTGTCGGTTATGGCGGCGAAAAGTAATCGTAACTTGTTGGCTCTGTAGAAAAAAATACGCGTCTATATTTTAATATTTTAATTTCCATTATTACAGAGGGGCCTGTTGGTCTAGTGGTTAGTGACCCTGACTGCTATACCGGAGGTCGTGGGTTCGATTCCCACCCAGGACAAATTTTAATGTTTGTGTGATGAGCACGATCATTTGTTGTGGTTGTCTGGGTGTAATTTATCTATAATATGTATGTATTTAGAAATATGTAAGTATGTTTATCAGTTGTCTGGTTACCAGAACACAAGCTCTGCTTAGCTTGGGATCAGATAACCGTGTGTGAGTTGTCCCGGAATATTATTATTTTTCCATCACCGCGTTGGTCAGAAAAGACCGCGTTTGACCATTGGTTACCGCCCTCAACTATCGAACGGTCAACCGCGGTCATTTTTGCCTGCAGACAAAATATCCCTTGCGTCCACGGCTGAATGTAAATTTATATAGTATTCGCTAGTCGTTTAAATGTCATCTTTATAACACTAAGTTCAAACTATCGCGCTGCATGTTTACAGTAATACAGGGTGTTAAGAAAACCCTGTCCGATCCGTGAAGGCGTTGTTAGGTATCGATATATGATTACAAAAATGTGAAAAAAAATGGAAATAAAGAAAAAAAAATATAATATAAGTAATTTTGTTTTTTTATTCTCAAAAGTCGACACAGATGCTACCTAATTACCAAACAAAAGGCCTCCAAAAATACCGACGACATTGGTGTTTCAGTTCAAATTTAGGGAATTTCGGGGCAAAAAATGGTTATTTCAAACTTCATTATTATTGTTTCTATCATGAATTTTCCAAATTTGATATTTTATTTGGGCATGTGATTGTGAACCCTATATCACCCTTTCGGGTCGGACAGGGTTTTCTTAACACCCTGTATAATTCACAGGAACAAGCGCGTGGTCGCAAGCAGATTGACTGTCTGCTTGCGACCACGGCCGGTGTAACCCGGTCAAAACGTCACCCCAAAAAAAGGTATGCATGTCATCATTATAATTTTTATTATCCCCAGGTGCACGTAGTCGATTCGATCGATTTCGGGGGCGACGACTGGATGGACTGAAGGCATCGGAAGCTGATAGTTGCAACACTAGTCTGTGCCACATCACTACTAGTGTTCAAACTATCGAGTATCGCGTACGCAGCTCTACGGATACGGCTAGGCTAGTGAGTCGATATAATACTTATTATCTAAAATGATGTATATATTTCATTAGTTTTATTTTTATAGAAGATTATGTAATTAGTATGACGAAATTACTTTTGTGTTGTCAAAACTATGATGTTATACATAAGTATATAAAAATGAGGCAATTTGTTAAGTTGAGCACTCGTCTCCTACAGTAGTTACGACCGCTGAGAGAATGCGATCCTGATAGGTTGTGGTCAACAGGGAGATATAACTTTATTAATAATACAGCCTATAAACGTCCCACTGCTGGGCACAGGCCTCTTCCCATATAGAGAAGTCACGAAGATTTCATCACCACGCTTGCTCTCTGCGGGTTGGCGATTTCAGATCCCAAATTTTTGGAATCCAGGATTCCTCAAGATGTTTTCCTTCACCGTTTGTCAGAAGTGTCTTAGAGTAATTAAGAAAGTACATATAACTTTGAAAAGTTACATTGGTACTTGCCCGTGTTCGAACCAGCAACCTCGTGCATACAAATCCGTTCATTGAACCGCTAGGCAACCACGACATTCATATAACTTTAATGTGGCGAAGAATTTACTACAATTCAATTACTATCACTTATTAGTCCAATAAACTAATAATATAATTTAAAACTATATCATTATGTCAGGTTACAATGAATAATATAACACGGTTTTTTATTCCCCCATACAAATCAAGACCAACTGACATGTGTCAGGAATGCATTCTGTCAGCGGCCGGATGGTATTGCAACTTGTCATTTTGACAAATACCAGGGCCTCGATTCAGCTATTTTAAATGCATGTTAGTGGTCGGTCAGTGTACTTGTCATTGTGATCAATTATCGCATTCACATAAGCCTACAATAAAATCTCATCGAACTCTCGAAGAGAATGATCGTAATGACCAATTAATGATCGTAATGACAGTTAGTAGAATGCCGATCATCGTCAAAATTACCAAATGAAGCAGGTCATTTGGTCAATTCAAGCAACTCTTTAATAGCTGTATTAAGGCCCAGTGCGATCAGATTTTAAACGTCAGTAACTATGTAGGTCACATATTTTGTGTATAATATCATTAGGTCAAAAAAAAGACAATTTATAACTTACATAGATTTAAATCAACATTGTACTTAAGTAAATAAACCTATGCAACGGCTAGCATTGTATCTATAAATATATTCGACGAGAAACTGATTCTAAATTAATAAATTATTATAATATTGTAAATAGTAAAATCTATGAATGTTTAAATATTGACTCAGTAGCCATGTTTATGTAAAGATATATTATTTAAATGTTAATGTTTAAAATTAGGGTTTAGAACGCACTTTGTGTCTAAAGATCTTAATGGCGGCAATGGGGTTGAAATAATAAACTAAATCATAATTTTTAGTAGCTAGGCTCGAAGAACAAATTAAGAAAAGGTAACAAGCTCAAACACCTTCCTCTTGAATTATCTATCTATTGCTGAAAACTGCTTTAAAATCTGTTGAGTAGTTTAAAAGATCTAAGCGCACAGACAGCAGAAGTGAAACCATAGCTAAAATTTCGAACAAATTGTGCTCGAAATAGATAAACTATTTCAACCCCATTACTTCGACTGAATGTTGCCTTAAATAGTAATAATAGAGCGAGACAATAGATATAATAGCGCTATCTCTGTCACTTGAAAGTTTTTCATGTAGATAGTTAAATATCCTGTGTTAATACCCAGTAAAATGGGTTGTGGAGGTCAGATAGGCAGTCGCTCCATGTAAAATACGGTATTCAGCTGAATCCGGTAAGACTGGTAGCCGACCCCAACATAGTTGGGAAAAGGCTCGGGAGATGAGTTAAATATCCTGTGTAAGTCATTTAAAATTAAAAATTCTGGTTGCTCTGCAAAATAATATTTTTTATTTTAGGATGTCTCACTCTTTAAAAGATACAAATTGTATACATCTTTGTGAGACATTTTTAAAACCCTTTACTTAAAAAAAAACATACCTTCGATTTGAGAGCCTCCTCATTTTGAAGTCGGTTAAATGCTATGTCCTTTTTTACCTTTTAAAGTTTGAATACTTTAGCTAGTTTAAAAAAAACAGAGGTTGCGTTATTATAACTATTAATTATGATCAAAATAATAATTGTTAATTATATCGTAGTCAATACACAGAGGCATTATTATACTAAGTAGCCAATGCAATTTGTAGTATTATAATTAATATTTAGTGTTAAAACCATTATAGTTCTGTATGTCTGTATGTCACTTTTTCTCAGAATAATTTATGTTCTGTACTACAGTAGGTTCTTTGTCTGGGTGAAATTTATATATATAACTAGCTGTACCCGGCATGCGTTGCAATGCAATTTTTTCCTACTACCTACCTGCCTACTACCTACCTACTACCACTTAGGGGTATAAAAAATAGATAGTAGACGATTCTCAGACCTACTGAATATGCATATAAAATTTTATAAAAATCGGTCAAGCCGTTTCAGAGGAGTATGGTAACTAACATTGTGACACGAGAATTTTATATATAAGACTAGCTGCGCTAGCAATTTCTGGCAATTTTATTTTTTTCTCTCCGAAAGAACCATCTTCGTACCTCAAGGAATATTATAAAAAAAGTATTAGCGTAATCGGTTCAGCTGCTCTCGAGATTGCGCTTAGCAACACATAAAGCGATTCATTTTTATATTATAGATATGAATGAATTTAGAATTATATAAGTATGTTTATCAGCTGTTAATACAGTCTACGTCAGAGCTATCATGGTTGTAAAACTAAATAACAGCCTGCATGTTTCAGTAATAGTCTATTGAACAACATTCAAAGGTTACTTACTTTAAGGACCCTTCCCTCAGTTTCTGAATAGCTGATCAATTGAATCTGCTGTCAAATCCACTGATCAAGATTGGTTGACGAGAATACGCGCGTTATCATCTGAGTCTTAGGGCCAGAAATCATTTCTCTATATCTATCTCGCTTGCACTTATGGGTCTTATGAAGCGGTCTAGTGAAGGGCGCAACAATTATAGACATATTATCGATAAGTAACGTTTATTCTCTTGTATATATATAGGTAAATAGTATCTTGTCCACAAATTAAAAAAATATATATACATTTGAACGCACTGCAATTACATTGGAAACCGACCCATCAGAATCGTACAAATAATTAGCGACTCATCGTTAGAACGTGCGCAGGTAGCCGTTTATCGATACCTAGGGTCCGGCGCTTTGCACATTCCTATCTTTTTTTGACTTTTATGACCTGATGACTCAGATGATAACGCGCGTACTATAACAACCAATCATTAGGTTTGATAGGTGATTAACTATATTTTTGTGTTGATCAGCCATTTAGAAACCGAGTAAGGCTATCTGCCGCTTCATGAAAATGTTAAGAGAGATTTAACGGCGACTTATAAGTAAGTAACGTTTGAGAGTACACAAAACACATCTTGTAAGAATTTAATATGTGTAAATAACTTATTTATGTATTTGTATATTCATAGAAATAATTATAAATTGTATTTTTATTAGAATAACAATAAGGGGTAGCGATTTTAAAAATCCGAAAGAGCAGCTATTGCACATTGGAGTCTATTTGTCAATTGCTACCAATGACAGGCTAGCTTGTCTCTCATTGGTGTATAATGACAGATACACCTAATGCTACACTAGCGATCCTAGCGGATTTTTAATACCCCCATATTTTTATTTTAACTTTTGTATCCAAATTTTTGTTGTTTAATCCAGTGTTTTAAGTTATTTGAGTACATCTATACTAATATTATAAAGCTGAAGAGTTTGTTTGTTTGTTTGGTTGAACGCGCTAATCTCAGGAACTACTGGTTAGAATTGAAAAAATCTTTTTGTGTTAGATAGTCCATTTATCGAGGAAGGCTTTAGGATATATAACATTACGCTGCGACCAATAGGAGCGAAGCAGCAGTGAAAAATGTCACAAAAACGGGGAAAAATATTCATACTTGAAAGCTTCCGTTTCGTGCGCTGCGTAAACGGTTCGAGTTACCCAAAACATATGTATGAAAGAATTGTTCCTCTTTAAATGATCTAAAAAAATGTCTGGGACAGTATATGTCTATCTTTTAAGATTGACTCACTATAACCTTTTTTAAGGTAATCATTAAAATTTGGTCGAAATTATTGCATTATTGCCAATTATTTGCTACAGAGTTTTATCAATATAATATTAACTAAAATTATCATTTACACAGAAATACTTTTTTTTTAAACTTCTTAATCGTGGTCATAATAACAAAAATTGACGCGGACGAAGTCGCGGGGATCAGCTAGTAATACATATTTAATGATGACCTAACACTTGCTTTAGTTTTTGTGTGGAAATATGTTGAGTTCTGAGGTTTACGCGAATGTTAGACATTGAAATAAAACTACTTTTACGGATTTTATCGCGGTTTGTATTTAGATTTTAGTTCCCGACGTTTCGACACCTTTGCAGGTAATGGTCACGGGCAGACTCTTCTGTCTCTCTGTCGGCCCGTGACCATAATACCTGCAAAGGTGTCGAAACGTCGGGAACTAAAATCTAAATACAAACCGCGATAAAATCCGTAAAAGTAGTTTTATTTCAATGGAAATATGTTACTTTTTGGCCTTGTCCCAAGCTGTGTTGGGGTCGGCTTCCAGTTTCACCAAATACAGTTTGAATACCAGTATTTTGTAAAAAGACTAACAGTATATGTCTAAATTTATTTAAAACCTGATTTAAGAAAACTAAACTTTTCTGAAAAACAACTTTCAATTAGTCTGCCGGTCAGAATTGTTCGTTTAACCGTTGGTTGCCGCGCTCAATTTACGGGCAACCAACAGTCAACCTCGGTCATTTTTGTCCGTCAAATAAATTGCGTTGTTCGCTCATGTAAATGTAAAAATATTGTGCTGAAGTTTCAAAGATGTCGTCTTGAAGAAACTTTACACTTATTGCTAAATACACTAAATTCTTGAAAGTTTACTACGACACTTATGTAGATAGTGTCTGTGTCGCAATAAATGTCTGACACTCGTGTTCACATACACTCGGTATGTTTTGCAGGTAGCATAAGGTTACAAAATAAACGAATACGACTGAGAGTCAGTATTAAACAATATTTCCATTTATAAAGGAAATAGGGATGTTGACTGGGTATAGAAATCTTTTTACTTAGGTACTTACAGACTTACTTACTTTGGACGACCTCCGTGGTCAAGTGGCGTACGCACCGGTTTCAAGGTGTCGCTAGCTCTGAGGTCCCGGGTTCGATCCCCGGACGGATCAATGTAGAAACCAACTTTTCTACATTGTCCCGGGTCTGGGTGTTTGTGGTACCTTCGTTGTTTCTGAATTCCATAACACAAGTGCTTCAGCTACTTACTTTGGGTTCAGAGCAATGTATGTGATGTTGTCCGCATTTATTATTATTATTTAATATTTACGTTTTCAAATCATCAGGGGCCCGATGCTGCTATTTTAAGTCAGTGAGTGGCGGGTTAATAAACGTTCCAGTGTAGGTATTTGTTATTGTGCCTTATTTTCGTATTCATATAGTTTTAGTTTAATGACAAATGTGCACCTACTTGTCACTGTTGTCATTGTAGGATTGCAAGTGACTGTTCTTATCTGAATACGAAAATTAGGCACAATAACAAGTACACTGGAACGTTTATTAACCCGCCACTCACTGACTTAAAATAGCGGCATCGGGCCTCTGTTGTCAAATCAACTGATCACGATTGTGATTGGTTGACTAACAGCCAATCACAGCGCTTAACATGAGGCTTGTTTGACAGGTGGTTAACTAATTTTTGTGTTGACCTACGTTTCAGAAAACGGCTAGTCTGTTAGATAATTAAAAATATTGGGCACTTATTTTTCGCTTTTTCAAAATAAGTTAAAACTAAAGTGATAAAATGAATCAAAATTGTGATGAGCAAGTGACGTCGTGTTTTTGCTCAATACGTACAAAATCGTGACGTCATGTGACATTTCAAATCTATGTATGGTCGTGGGGTTTTTTTACGAAAAATATGTGTAAATTTTTTCATTTATATAATAAATAATAAATGCAGACAACATCACATACATTGCTCTGACCCCAAAGTAAGTTGCTAAAGCACTTGTGTTATGGAATTCAGAAACAACGAAGGTACCACAAACACCCAGACCCGAGACAATGTAGAAAAGTTGGTTTCTACATTGACCCGTCCGGGGATCGAACCCGGGACCTCAGAGCTAGCGACACCTTGAAACCGGTGCGTACGCCACTCGACCACGGAGGTCGTCAAAAATCATATATCTGATGGATATTTCAAAGATTTTTATTATTTAGTCAACATCCAAAATTCCAAATGTGTAAGGGTATATATTGTTCCTGCACGAAAGGCAAGATATTAATAAATAATTATTATAATATATTATTGTCTATTATTGATATTGTTGTAATTATTGAGAGTTAAGTATATAAGCAGTGCACCCGCGTGGCTTAACACTGTAATGTTATGTATAATAAATATTGTAAATATAATATTCGTCTTTTATTTAATAGAGATTAGAAAATAATATATCAAAGACTTATACAAAATACAGGTGTGTTTGCAAAATGATATAATAATAATAATATATCATAGTGGTGATAGATCGATTAGAGCGACAGGCGATGGTTGTTGATGTAACGATTCCGCATGACGAGAACCTCGTGAAAGCTGAAAAAGAAAAACAAATGAAATATTTGGATTTAGCACACGAGGTTGTCGACATGTGGGAGGTGGACTCAGCAATCATTGTCCCGATAGTCGTTACAGCCAACGGCATAATAGCCAAGAGCCTCGACCAACACCTTAAGAGGCTCGCGCTAGGCATCTGGGTCAAGGGTTTGATTCAGAAAGCGGTACTTCTCGACACGGCGCGTATTGTGAGGAGGTTCCCCTCTCTGGAGCCTTAACCACCGGTAGCTTGGACCCTGTCCCGAGGCCGGTTAGACACTATATTTTATATTTTTAAATGTATATATTATATATTGTTTTTTGTATATATTTAAAAATGTATTTCATATGTTTATTGGAAAATAAAGAGAATAATAACAATTAATCCAGCCTATAAACGTCCCACTGCTGGGCACTGGCCTATTGCCATATAGAGAAGGCACGAGCATTGATCACTACGCTTGCTCAATTGCGGTTTGGCAATTTCAGATCCCAATTATAGAATCCAGGTTAAAATGATATTACGCCTTGTGAATTATATTATTATTATGAGTCTGAAATGTCCCACTGCTGGGCAACGGACTCCCAACTCTCCCTCCATTTATCTGTCTTGTGAATTATCAACAACTTTTAAATTAAATAAATTGGTGAAGCGTCAATGCCTTTTCTCACAAATAGATATTTGTTAAATAATCTATAAAATAGATTAGTTATTTTTCCCGCACTTAAGAACATTATTTTCCTTTATAAAAAATAGTAATATAATTGAATTCCTGTTGAGAATTCCGACCGCCATTACCTGTCACCGCAGCGCCCATTGGTTACGTATCGAGTGCTTCCGGGAAACTCACGCGAATGACCAATAGAGGGCGCCCTCAGCTGAGAAAGAATATAGTTCGTACCGCCGCCATTCGCATTGCGTCGAGTGTACATCGCCCAACTTTAAATATTCCGCATATGTTGAAATTCTCATGATTCTCGTGAATTAAATGGACTTCCTGCCGTGAGACTTTAAGAACTTATAGTGCAGTGTTGATTTCACGAGTTTTCACCTGGCCACCGGTGGATGAATCAGGATTTAGCTCGCCGGCCGGCAGCCCACAACGCAACGACGCACCCTTGAACGAGGCATCTTCTCCTCACCCAGGATCTAAGTGGGGTCCCTGGATTCATAAGGTACGTGGGCATTTGCTGCAATAGTTGTGATCGGTATTGGTGTCTGATTCGGAATCGGTCAACAGGTTTTTAAATTTTAAATTTGTATTCACCGCCATATTGGTAGCTCTTAAAAACATCATCCTAACAGGGGAAGCTATTTACACGCTCCCCCATAAATAAAGAAAAACAATTTAAGTTCAGTTATTATATTATGCATGTAGTACTCACTCTTAAATAGTATGATACCCATCTACCTTAACCGCTTGTTCACTTTGCGCGGTCCCTTATCGTTATTTATCGTTATTTATTGTTATTTTTTATATTATTTATTATTTTTAATGTAATGACAGCGTGCTACTGGGGAGTTTGTTGCGCCGTTTCTTCTCCTCAGCCAAAGCACTTAGGAAGCGGTGAAGGGTGGGCGATTTGGGGTCGGTTCATGTCTGGCGGTGGTGGCGTCGCGTGTTGTCGGTCGCGTGGCGCTGGGGCGGGCGGGCGCATGGTGGAGCATTCAGCCTTTCACACTGACCTGATGACGCGTTGGTGCGTCAGGTGTGAGTGGTTGGATGTTCTGTTGTGTGTTTGCTCGTTCTGGCGTTGCGCGGCCGATGTTGCGCGCTGCCTTTTCCGCCGGATATGAACCGACCCCTAGGGTGCTGTCCTATTGTAATAATAATTGACGTTTGATAAGTGCTACTTTGTAGCCTAAGTTAAATAAATAATTTTTGATTTTGATTTTTGACATACCAACAGTAAAATAAAGGACGGAATTTTGGATTTGTTAAACTACCCGATTTTTGTACACATCAGAAATGATGAGACTATCAATCAGAAACAGTTAAACACCTGTCTACTCAACGGTAACTTAGAGTTTTTAACCGACTTCAAAGAAGGAGGAGGTCCTCAATTCGACAGTATACTCAATACTCAATATCTTTATTGCGTTCCAAAATGTACATGTGTAAGTTTACATTAGCTGGTGGGTTGTAATATAGACACAATTTTGGACCCTGTCGGGTACAGCATAGCATAATTATGGAAGAGAGGAGGAAGAGCACTGAGTGTTTACTTCTAATACTAAAATATATATTGTACATTACGTTATTTTTTCTAATATCTACTAATAAAAATCTTCTAGGTCTTTGTATTTTTTTCTTATTTTGTTTGTTACTAGAACTTTTGATGATTCGTTTTATATTTGAAAGCTGGTGCTTCCCGTGTGGTCCCATTTTATTTTGGTCCAGTTTTGACAGTGGGATCCATAAGAAATAAATATAAGACTTATTTTGAAGTCGTTTATTTTTTGTTAGAATTGTATCAACTGTTTTCAGGTTTTTTTTAATGTAATTTATTTATTTGTCCACAGTTTATTTAGTTAGTCTTGCGCAGATTATGTATCCTGTATCGATGTCTTGACAGCTGACGTGATGACTTGAACACTTGTGGACATTGGTCGCACTGTAACAATATAATGGACATATTATAATTATTGTTTTATTTATGTATATAATAATATGTTGCTCGCAAAAAGTAGCTTAAGTCTTTTCTTAAGATCCAAGCTTATCTCATACAAAGTTTCATCCAAATGGGTTGAGCGGTTTAACCGTGAAAACGTAACAGATTTACAGGCGTAGACTTTCGCTTTTTATAATATACTAGTGGACCCAGTAGACGTCCTGTCCAGTTAAGCAGCGCCACCTACCGGGTCCAATTGTGTTTTCAAAACATCCAGAAACTCATTCTAATTAAAATACAAACTTCCAACCCTTTCCATCCAGCCGTTAAGGAGGAGTTAAGTGACAAACAAATGTACAGAAGAATTATGTATTTTAACATCTATACTTATAATAAATCTGTAAAAGTGAAAATTCTGTACATTGAAAATATCAAAAAAATTAATGGCGGGGGGTGTTACTAGACCGACACCGAACCTAAAAGTGTGAAAAAAAAAAATTTTTGTCCGTCTGTCTGTCTGTTTGTTCAGGTATCACACAAAAACTACCGGTTCGATTACGATGAAACTTGGTATAATTATTCTTTATTATCCTGGGCACCACACTGGGTAGTTTTTATCCCGGAAAAGTATAAACATTAAAAAACAAACTTAATTTTGCGGTTAAAAACTCATTGATAAGTTTTGTCATCCACGCGAACGAAGTCGCAGGCACAGCTAGTAATATAATAATCCGGGACATCTCACACACGGTTATCTGATTCCAACCAAACTAAGCAGAACTCGTGTTATGGTAACCAGACAACTGATAAACATACTTATATAATTCAAAACACATATATATTATAGATAAATAACACCCAGACACAGAAGTAATGATCGTGCTCATCACTCAAAGATTTGTCCTGGATGGGAATCGAACCCACGACCTCCGGTATAGCAGTTAGGGTCACTAACCACTAGACCAACAGGCCCGTAATTTTACCTGCACAGTGGCGACAGTGCGGTGGCTCTCAAGGTGTTGTATTAGACATCTTCTGCTGTGGTAGGAGGCATTGCAGTTGTCACATGTGTACGGTCGCTCAAACGTGTGCAGGCGACGTGTGTGCAGCTGTGGATAATGCGAGGTTAGATAAATAAATGAAGAAGAAAGAAAAAAACAGAGCTTTCTTATAATTAAGCTGTTGTTAGAGCCCGACGCTAGGCGCCAATAGGGCCTGTAATATAACACCATCCAGTAATTCTCCCACTGCAGGTTTTTCATATAGAGCGAGCATTGATCACCACGCTTGTGAGTCCCACGCTGGGTGCCATTGCCGAAGCTGTTAGTCACACCAGCCTGTAACTGTCCCACTGCAGGTCTGTGGTACATAAAGGCTAGATATTTGTTACGTAAACCAAGAATAGTTTTATAGTCATACTAGCTGTACCCGGCATGCGTTGCAATGCAATTTTTTCTACCTAGCACTGGCCTACTAACTTTTTTTTTTTTTTTTTTTTTTTTTTTTTTTTTTCGGGGTGAAACTCTAATGATTTCAACCCACACTGAGGGCACAGCGTGGGGATATGTCGGACTTGCACCGACTAAAAACACCCCGGTCCCGTCTTAGCCTTAGTCAGAGCCACGGGTTCGCTTACGCAATCACTGCGCGGCTCCGGCAGGCTTCGGTCCTGAACTGGACCCCTTCCAGAGGGTGGGTCTGAGGTGCCCAACTCTCGTTCCTTCCGAGGACGGACGCGTGGGACATGGCGTCCGTATCCTCCGTGGCCTGTCAGTTGATCAGGTGACGGGGTGCCCTCCCGGTCACCTGCAGGCCCGACCTCAAGGTGGTCTGAGGTCGTTGCGTGCCAACGGCACCACAGTGTTGCGGCGGCCATGGCGTCTGCGGCGAGAAGGGAGCTGGCTCGTCGCCTCCCTTACTCTTTCTGCTGCCTCTTTGGCGGTCATGACGGTGTCACAGAAAGCAACCACCGCCCGCCAGGCGCTCTCGTTCTGGACCATGGATGATATCACAGCACGGAGCAAGAGCGTCTGCCCTCCTATTTGCGTGATCAACTCGCGCCTCTCCGAATCCCAAGCTTGGCAGGCCAGCAAAGTGTGCAGAGCACTGTCTTCTGGGGCCGTACAATGGTGGCACGCCTTCGTGATTTCACGTCCGATCCGGCACAGGTACGTCCCGAAACAGCCATGACCGGTAAGCACCTGTGTCAGTCGGTACGTGAGGTCTCCGTGCCGCCTCTCCATCCATTCCCAGAAGACAGGACTGGCCTACTACCTACCTACCTACCTACTACCACTTTGGGGTGATGAAAAATAGATAGTAGCCGATTCTCAGACCTACTGAATATGCATATAAAATTTCATAAAAATCGGTCAAGCCGTTTCGGAGGAGTATGGTAACTAACATTGTGACACGAGAATTTTATATATAAGATTTTATAGCGATTAAAATATGTGAAAAATATGTCTATTTTCTAATTGCATCGTTGCGCGATTGTTAAGTTTGAGAAAAGCTATATCGTCGCTGCGTATAGCATACGAAACCACTTAAGAGCAGTTTGTAAATACCGCGTAACAGCAGTACCTAAGTGACTACACAAAATTTAAGCCGAGCACAACGAGTTAATTAACGTTTTTTTCTAAGGAAGAAAGTTGAAAAGAACTAGCTGTTAAGTTCAGTTAGTAACAAGAATTGAAATCGACGAGATACTAAGTTTTTTCTTCCTCGCGGTCTTTACAAATTGCTCTTACGCGGATTCACACGCGCAGTGACGATACCCATCTCTCTCACTCACCTGAAGCTGCGTATTGTCGAGAGCAAGATAGCTACAGTGTTTGCATTGCAAGTCTCTCTCCATACCATGGTAGGATCTACAGTGGCGCTTCAGTTGTGTTGTAGATATAAAACTTTTGCCGCAAAACTGAAATAATTAAGTTATTCACTATAAATAAGGTTATTGTAATGACCGTTTTATTTAGCTATTTAAATTTAATAAATAAATATGTTTCTTGGCAAAAAAAAAATAGCTTACCAAATCAACTATAGTCCGGCCGCTGAGAGAATGCGACCCAGACACATGTCAGTTGGTCTAGATTTGTATGGGAAAAAAATATAATTAAAAAAAATTAAAAACACGCCTGCCATGTCAAAAAAAAATAAAAACAAGTCAAATATTTGCAGTCGGGGGACATAACACTCCTTTTTGGGCAGTCGTGTAATAAAAAACTATGCAATACTATTCATTGTAACCTGGCACAATGTATAGTTTTGAATAATATTATTCGGTTTTTGGACAAATAAGTGACAGTACTTTATGTTTAGTAAATTCTTCGCCACATTAAACTTATATTTTCCTGTTGACCGGTTGAATGCTAGGAACGCATTCTCTCAGCGGCCGGACATAGTACATAATTACCTAACACAAAAATATTTTTATTTACACCGATTTTAAAAGCCTAACATCATATTTGCTATCCCTTTCGGATTATCTATCTTTCTATATATATCGGCCAACTGCCTCGTTGGCCTAGTAGGTCTAAGCGCGACTGCTACGCTAGAGGTCTTGGGTTCGATTCCCAAGTCGACCAAGGTGTTACCTATTGGATTTTCTATGAAATTCTCAGTAGCAGGTCGGAGTTTGGATTTGTGCCCGGTTAGTGGCAATAGGCTCGCCCCCTATTACATGGGACCTAAACATACCGGCGAACTGTGGGTGTACGTTGATACACCTCTGCCTAACCGGTAACCCTTCGGGGATACAGGCGTGATGGTATGTTATGTTATGTTATTTCGGATTAAATATACTTAGATATATGTAGGTACTTACTTCACACATAAAATTAAAACCCAAATGCAGTTTCGCATGGCTTATAAAGCAGGACCAATTACTGACTGTTTTCTTACAAACTCTGCACTTAACTGGCCCATTCTTATTATACGGGCCCTCAACCAAATCCATATATTGCTGTCTCTTTTCCTTCCTTGACAGCTTTCTGACAGTTTCTAGCGGCCATGTTGTGTCGCCATCTTGTTTTGATTTGTCACATTTTAGTTCGATTTTTATTTCAGGTATTTCTATTTTCGATTCGGTATTTTTGTTATCTATGCTCGTTTCATATTTTTCTATTAATTCTATATTTATTTCTTCAATTTGTGATGTTATAATTTCAGTTTTCGGTGTGATTTCGTCATTTTGTTTGTAACGTAGTTTTGTAAGTTCTATTTCACTCATTTGACTTCTCCTGCGTAGTAGTGATGCTGTTTGTACGTCTTCTTTACATTTGGTGCATATTTTTTGAGGAAAGCCATCGTTTGGTTCGATCTAAATTAATAAATAATAATAATATACCTAATAATATTCCGGGACATCTCACACACGGTTATCTGATCCCAAGCTAAGCAGAGCTTGTTTTATGGCAACCAGGCAACTGATAAACATACTTATATATTTCTAAATACATACATATTATAGATAAATTACACCCAGAGATTTGTCCTGGGTGGGAATCGAACCCACGGCCTCCGGTATTGCAGGCAGGGTCACTAACCACTAGACCAACGGGCCCGTCAAATACAAAATGCGTTTATTTTTAAATAACTTGAACATAAAAGGAACAAGTAGAGATACATACATTTCCACTGCGCTTTTAATTGGTTTGTTGGTCATTAATGAAATACCCAACTAGAAATCAGAAAATCTTGACCAATTTATTCTACTTTTAATAGTTTACTTCAAGACAAAATGTTGTATAAGACATTTATTAAGAAAACCAACAAACAACCTCTCACCCTTATCTTATCGCATATACAGTCTCAGTTCCTTGGCGGACAAAAATAAACTTAAAATATACCTACGTATGTTTTTTATACCTTAATCAAGCCAATCATTTTTACTACTGTCTTGGTACAATCAACAGGTGAGTATACACAACTAATTTCTTGTTTTAGCCGACAACTACTTTGATAAACTTACTTTTAATCCAGTTGTTTCACTTAAAACATCCTTATATCTATCTATTTCTTCTGTATTTCCAAATAAAGCCAATAAATTTTCTTCTGTTAAACATAATCGACATTTATCAAACATTTTCTTTAAAACAAAATGACATCGAGAACCATTTCGTTAGTCGAGTATAACCTGTTTTTGACAGTCGTGGGGTGGCAAGTGTAGGATTAAAATTACCTTTAGTTAAAATGTTGCCAAGTATAATATTAAAAAAGGTTTATGTGTTAAATTTTTTATATTCTCAAAATTTAAAAATGCGATTTTTGGGATTAGAAAATAAAACGAAAAATTTAATTGTAACTAACAAAGACTAAAATTAAATCTTATATAGATAAATAAAACTAACACGCGTCAAAATACTCATCGTCATCCCTGTCAATGGCGGGAAACGTGCCCAGAAGGCTGGCAGCATTGCCACGTTGAATGGCTATGCCGATTCTCTGTGCAAGGAACAAACCAGCTCTCTGATCACGAGTAGAGTCCACCAAACGTTTTGACAGTTCTTTAAAAAGATTTCGTGCACTCGGACCCCATGACCCGAGCGTTTCAACCCCAAACGGCTCGAAAATATAATTACCCATTAGGTTATTATACTTCCGCCGTTTAAGGGTCTCCGCTGCTCCAGCAGCAGCTCCAGGAGAGGCCGCCGAACTTAGAACGTGGGATGGCGCAAGGGTGTCGACGCACGTTGCGTCCCACACCAAAGGCCGACCCAATTTCCAAGGCAACAATGACATACCGTCAGGTCTCTTACCATCGCTGCGCACCAAACCATTGGGTTCCAAAACAGCTGGTACACCGGCAATGACAAGAGCACGACGAATAATGTCTTCTTGTATTAGATTTAAGTACATAGTTAATATTGTATATTGTTATAAATACCACTTATTACTGAATAAATTTTATTTCATTGTAACTATATTTATTTTCTTCAGTGAAACTTAACAAATAAATAACAAATTGTAACAATAGGTAATGGTTTCGATCAAAACATTGTGGATAATTGTTTAAAACACTTGTTCAAATGTTAATTTAATATTATTTGTAATTAAAATTAAAGTAACACTTTTAATGACATTTCCATACAACTACGGGGTGCAGACACTTTATACTTATGTTACTGGTGGTCTTCAATACTCGTCGTTAAACGGGTGGTCTGGGTGATAGGTACTGAAAAAGAAAGAAATTTCATTTTTTCACGACTGCCCAAAAAGGAGTGTTATGGTTTCAGGGTTCATGTATGTATGTATGTATGTATGTTTGTGAGTTTCTTTATTCCACCATAACTTCTAAAAGGCTTGACCGATTTCAATGTTTGTGGTATCATTAGAAGCCTTGAGTTATCCCGAGTGACATAGGCTATGTGGTCATAAAAAAATGGTCAAGTGTGAGTCGAAATCGCCTGCAAAGGGTTCCAAACGATTTTTTTTTGTGTTGTGTCATGTTTTTGTATTGTTCACTAAAAGCTATTAAATAAAAAAATTATAATTAAAAAAAATAAAAACACGCCTGCCTCGTTTAAAAAGAACTAAAAAATCCAAAACATTCTATCCACTTGTTTTGGATTTTTTAGTTCTTTTTAAACGAGGCAGGCGTGTTTTTTAATTTTTTTTATTATATTTTTTTTATTTCAATGATTCCAAAGTCGATACGTATTGAAAGTCAGTTCATATAATTTTCGTTCCGTAATTATATTCCTAAACTCAGTTTAAAGTTGTTTATTAGTGCTAAAATACTCAGTGAATGTAATACAGTGATAACTCTAATCCCTGGTGAAAAACTATACAAAAATATTTACAATTTTTTTTTTTTTTTGTAAATATAACTACCTACTACTAAAAAACATTTTAAAATTATAAAATACCGGCTGCCACGCGCTTAATCTTGGCAGCTTCTAGCACTCTGGTAATCTGCTTCTTGTTGAAGTTCGACAGCCCGCTGCTCTTGGTCAGCCCCTTCTCGACGAGAGCCTTCATCGCCTTGTAGGTACGTGTCGACGTAATCTACTGTTGAAGGCAGGAACTTATCTTCGGCGTCCTTAGGGAAGAGGTCGTCTCCTTCCTGAAAGAAAAAGATTTATTAAAGTACTGTAGTTACTTGTGATGTTTATAATAACTATAAGTAAAAAAAATAAGAAAACGCCGCACCGTAGTGTTTTCCAAAATTGCTCATAACATTTAAAATACTGAAGAGACCTTTACAAATTATAGCTAAGATCCATTTAGATTAAGTTATCTTTCAATCCAAAACACCGCATCCGAATCGGTGCATTTGTTTAATATGCTATAGACATACACACGGACAAACCGAGACGTTACACTTATGGCCCTTTTTGCGAAAGGGGTTAAAAAGTTTTTGCATTCAAACACGCTTATTATAGTACCTACGCGCGTTATCATCTGAGTCGTCAGGTCATAAAAGTCAAAACAGATAGGAATGTGCAGCGCGCCGGTGGCGCCGGACCCTAGTTATCGATAAACGGCTACCTGCGCACGTGCTAATGATAAATCGCTAATTATTTGTACGATTCTGATGGGTCGGTTTCCAATGTAATTGCAGTGCGTTCGAATATTGTTTTTTTTTATTTTTCTTTACAAGATACTATTTACCTATATATACAAGAGAATAAACGTTACTTATCGATAATATGTCTATAATTGTTACGCCCTTCCCTAAACGGCTTCATAAGACCCATAAGTGCAAGCGAGATAGATACAGAGAAATGATTTATGGCCCTAAGACTCAGATGATAACGCGCGTACTATAGTCTTCACTAGCTGTGCCCTGCGGTTTCAAATGCATCGGTGCCTTGTCTCAGATCCCGATGTTTTTTATAGTTACTCTGTTATTCGGGACGGAGAAGAACCCAACAAATAAATATCATGATGGTGTAGGTATCCCGACTATAGACGTGCTATAGACTAATAGGGGCTCGTGGCTGTGTAAGCCGTACGGTTTGACCGATAATACAGGTTAAGCCGCGCTCGCCGCGGTTGGTCCGTGGATGGGAGACTATTTATAACATACTGAGACCCCTCTGTGTTTCGGAAAGCACGTTAAACAGTAGGTCCCGGCTGTCATACATAGGTCTTTGGCAGTCGTTAAGTCAATTCTGACAACCAGTCTTACTATGGGATACTGTGTTTCCCAGTTAAATGGGTTGTGGAGGTTAGATAGGCAGTCGCTCCATTTACCGACGCGTCGATAGCGAGCTCGGCGGGAGGCTTGTGTGAAACACGTAGGGCCTTATTACAAAAGATGGTTTAAACCAAGACTAAGGTAAACCCAGGTTTAATATATTCCCATCACTTTCTTATGTCATATAACAAAAAGAGACGGGCTATTCTAAAACCTCGGTTTTTCTTAGACTATCTTTTGTAATAAGGGGGGTAAACTCTTTACAAAAGAGTCGCGCAAGCGCTCCCGCAAATCAGCGGGTGCCGAGGGGTCTAGTTCGGACGCTTCCTCGGTTAAGAGCACCAATTCGGCCTCCAGCAAACGTGGCCGCCCCCGGAAGCCGCAATCGTCAACGGCCCACTATGTTAGTCTGGCAGAGGCTCAGCGAGAGGCCAATAGGCTAAAAAGAGAGGCGCTCGCTCAAGAGCTCGAGGCGAAGGTTGCGGCGCAGGAGCGTCAGGCTAACCTCGCCCGGGCTAAACATGGTTATGGTGCCTCTGTCTGGATCGACTATTCAATTAGCGAAAACGGCCAAAAAGGCCCCCAAAATGGTTCCCCCAACGCCGCAGCAGTGGTGTTAACCATCACGCCAGAAGCTGTGGAGAAGGGGTGTCTTACGAGCAGGTGTTGACCAAGACCCGGCAATCGGTTAACCCGAGGGAGATGGGCATTGAGGAGGTCAAGTGCCGGCAAACGCAGGCCGGGGCTCGACTATTCCAGGGCTCGGGAGCGAGCCGTGACACCAATGCTGATCTCTTCGCAACCGCCCTGCGGGAAGCGGTCAGTGGATTGGCTATAGTGGGCAGGCCAACCAAGAGCAAGTCCTGGGTAATTTCCGAGCTTGACGACTCGGTCACCAGGGATGAGGTGGTGGGGCAGTAGCGGCTGTAGGTGGTTGCAGTCGTGAAACCATCAAAGCTGACGAGGTCCGATCTGGCCGTCGGGGGATCGGCGAAATACGCTTGTCCTGCCCAGTTGTGGCTGCGGAAGCCGTCCTCAAAAAAGGGCTGTCGATAGGATTCAGTTCGGGGTTGTCCGAGTACTTGGGGTGCAGCCTATGCGCTGCTTCAAGTGCTTCTTACTTGGACACACTCGACCCCGCTGCCCGTCGTCAGAAGACCGTTCGGCTCTTTGTTGCCGTTGCGGTAAAGCTGATTACATACATGGCCAGCGCCTGCAACGGCAAGCCCCACTGCTCCGTATGTGCGGCAAGCGGCAAGGCGGCGGGCCATACGATGGGGGGTGCCAAGTGCAACCCCCCGCAAAGCGAGGCATAGCACTGGCCCAGACAAGGCCTGTCAACACCACCACCAGTAAGCCGGTGGCAGGAGGTTCCCTACAAATTGAGGAGTGATGTCAAGTTACGCACAGAAAACACTCCTCCAGGGGAACCTGAACCATTGTCGGGCGGCACAAGACCTGGTCACCCAGACTTTGGCCGAATGGGGTTCCGATGCGGGGGTGGTCGCGGAACCTTACTTCGTGCCCCCTAATTGGCTCGGGGATTTGGATGGTTTGGTGGCCATAATTCCACGACCCTTTATGGACTCCCTTCCCCTGACATCCTTGGAAAGAGGGTCGGGCTATGTTGCCGCCGCTTGGGGAGAGAATGCCCTATTAGGCGTATACTTCTCTCCTAACCGCTCACTCTCGGAATTCGAGCGATTTTTGGCTTCCCTCTCGCCTGGCGGCACGCTGGTTGCCAACAGAATGGGACGTATGGAGCTAAAAGTAGCCCTGGAAAAGACGGAAGCCATTTATTTTCCGGGGCCTCGTCAGCGCAAGCCTCCTGATGCGCACGTTGTGGTAGCTGGCGTCAGAATCGATGTGAAGGCCAGGATGAAATACCTGGGCCTGATCCTGGACGCCAAGTGGGAGTTTGGCCCCCACTTTCAAGGTCTTGCCACGCGCCTCCTTAAAGCGGCTAACGCTTTTTCCTCCCTCCTGCGCAGGCCCAACGGGCAATCGCGCAGCGCATTGGGAGGGCCTACTGTACGGTGGGGCACGCAGCAGCATGCGCCCTTGCCGGTACTCCCCCCTGGGAGCTAGAAGCTAGAGTCCTGGCCGCCGTATACCACCAGACGGCGGCCCGGAAAGCGCTCGGAGAGACCTAGCCCCAGAAGAACGCTACGCCGTGCGGCGCGAGACCTACAACGAAATGGTCCTCCGTTGGCGGTTGGATCTCGCCAATGCCCGCTAAGGACGCCGCGTCGCTGAAGCTGTGGGTCCGCTCTTGGAACCATGGCTGGAGCGACGCCACGGTTTCCTCACGTTCCGTTTGGTGCAGGTGCTGTCCGGGCACGGGTGCTTCGGATCGTACCTGCACCGAATAGGGCGGGAGGAGTCCCCTGCTTGCCGACATTGTGGCGCAATAGAAGACACGGCGCAGCACACACTCGAGGTCTGCACGGGCTTCGAAACTGAACGCCATGTCCTGCGTGGAGTTGCTGGCCCGGACCTTTCGCTCGCGGGTGTGGTTAGTGCCATGCTCGCGGACGATGACGTCTGGCGGGCTGTGTCTCATTTCTGCGAGATTGTCATCTCGCAGAAAGAGACCTCGGAGCGCGAGCGGGAGGCTGACCCTTCCGCTTTATTGCTCCGCCGACGGCGGGTGGGTAGGGCGCGGACAAGCACCGCTGTAGCCAGACCTGCCCTGGGGGGGACGTAGAGGGCAGGGACGGGGGTCCCTCAGCCTTCTTTGCACGCGTCTCCTTCTTTGCTGGGTGGGGGTGGTGTAGTGCCATACACTGCCCCCGCTGTCCTCCCTCCGGCATAGGAGGGGGTCATGTCGGGCCCGCCACTAAGCGGGCAGTCATCGGGGGCGTTATGGTGCAAAGACTTCGGTTGGTCCCGTAACGCCGCCACTAAGGCGAAAGATGGCACCAGGTATTTTGCCGGAGTAGTCGGAGCCTTTTTCAAGGCTCTGGAAGCCCGGACTCTTGCATCGCCACCCCCCATGGAGATGCAAGGCTGGCTCATAAATGAGTTTCATCTGTATAAAAAAAAAAAGGCAGTCGCTCCATGTAAACTGGTAGCCGACCGCAACAATCCAACATAGTTGGGCCAAGGCTCGGGAGATGATGATGTGTAAGTATCCCGACTGATGTGTAAGTATCCCGACTTTCTTTTATAAATGCAGACTATTAAACGTACAATATTGTTTCAAAAACAACAGTTTTATTATTTATACTTGAATCTCTCGACAACTCCACAAACTAGTCGCCATTTCCGTTGTTCGTAAACCCTCAATAGATGGCGTTGTTACACCTACTCTGAATCGCGCTATGGTTGTGTTACACGGAATAACTAATAAGGCAAGCACTGTTGGTAACTTTGTTGCAATAACAATATTTAAAATTAATATACCTTAAGAACCATCAAAACAAATTTTTGGAAAAATCTCGCTTCCGTTCGAGATTTTGTAAAACGTAATAAACTACAAACTACGTATGACTTTAATTATGTCACGTTAATATTACCGTGATTATGTAGTCTACATGTAGGTATATGTAATTCTATATGTGACGGATATAAAAAAGTTGTCATTTAAGTTTTCACTAATGTAAAAGTAACAACATAACATACCATCACGCCTGTATCCCCGAAGGGTTAGGCAGAGGTGTACCAATGTACACCCACAGTTCGCCGGTATGTTTAGGTCCCATGTAATAGGGAGCGAGCCAGTAACCGGGCACAAATCCAAAATCCGACCTGCTACTGAGAATTTCATAGAAAAACCCAATAACACCTTGGTCGACTTGACTAGTATATCTTATTTGACTGTGTAATAGAAGTTTCTAAACTGAGGGAGAGGAGGGGCTCGTGGCTAAGTGTCAAGGGCGGATCCAGCATTGGTGCCAGGGGGTGGTCACATAGTCGTGGCCAAGTCCCAAGAAGCAAGGGTGCCCCCAGCTTTTGGTCCAGAAATCAGATTTTTTTTAATAAGATTTAACTTAGCCATATTTTATTAAGCCGACACAAAAGCTTTTCAATCATTATTTCTCACAATGCAATGCTCGTTCATTTTTCCAAAAAATTTGTTGTTCTAAGTTAGGTAGCAATCGGCCGTTAACAAATAAGCCTAAAATAGGTAGCTAATTTCCTTTTGCACCATGACATTGGCCGCGCAGCGCGATTTTTTTCTACATCATTACATATTTTGTTGTTATATTTGGGTTTGTTACTAAACTGCTCGGGATCCAGCTGCTCTTCTGCCCTCTTTTAGAAATAGGTAACAATTTAATTAGTGGTCCACCTAGTTCCTGGACCTAGCCCAGGGGGTGGTCATGACCCCATGACCACCCCCCTGGATCCGCGCTTGCTAAGTGTAAGCCGTACGGTTTGACCGTTAATACAGGTTAAGACGCGCTCGCCGCGGTAGCTCCGTGGAAGGGTGACCATTTATAACATATCCAGACCCCTCCGTGCTTCGAAAGCACGTGAAGCCGTTGGTCCCGACATGGTCCCGACTGTCATACGTTGATCTTTGGCAGTCGTTAAGTCAATTCTGACAAGAAATTGTTTTTTTTTTATTTATTTCTGAACATTTTCATATTTATTCACCTTTTAAACCTTCTCTGGACTTCCACAAATAATTCAATAACAAAATTAGCCAAATCAGTTTAGCCGTTCTCGAGTTTTAGCGAGACTAAAAAATCAGTTTAGCCGTTCTCGAGTTTTAGCGAGACTAAACAGCAATTCATTTTTATATACGTATATAGATAGAAAGATTATAAAAAGAGTTTTTTGGGATTAGATAATAAAACGAAAAATTTAATTGTAACTATATTTATTTTCTTCAGTGCAAGTTAACAAATAAATAACAAATTGTAACAATATTGGTATCGAGCAAAGCAGTGTGGATAAGTCTTTAAAACACTTGATTGAAATGTTAATTTAACATAACTTGTAATTAAAATTAAAGTAACACTATTAATTAACACTTTTAATGACATTTCCATACAACTACGGGGTGCAGATACTTTATACTTATGTTACTGTTGGTCTTCAATACTCGTCGTTAAACGGGTGGTCTGGGTGGTACGTACTGAAAAAAGAAAAAAAAAACATGCATAAAAAAATATAAAAAATTGAGAACCTCAGGTCCTCCTTTTTTAGAAGTCGGTTAAAAATACAATATTATCTATAAAGATTATTAGATTTTGGTAAACATACGGTTTTTTAATACGACTAAGCGAGACAAAATAAAATAAAAAGCTAAGAGCGCTTATATCGGAAGATATGTACTTAAATCGAAACGTAATATATTTTTATTAAATTGTCTACTATGTTTACACTATCACTCGCTCAAACATACAAACATAAATATCGGGAAAAAGCTATACATCACGCTGCCAGGAGCGATAGTGCTTATTTTATTAAACATGTCATAGTGTTACCACACAGCAAAATCCTTAAAAAAGTTAATTACTCATAAGTTAAAAAAGAACAGTGAGACCCTCCTTTTTTTCGTCGTGGTTAAAATGACGTAAGTAAACTGCAACTTACTCCCCCATGCTACAGAACCGTCCCTTGCACTCGAGACCACCAATCTGCTGGATGTCTTCCGGGGAGAGCTGGAAGTCGAACACGTTCAGGTTCTGGATGATCCGGGCTTTGGTCACCGACTTAGGAATCACTATGATGCCGCGGTCGATCGCGTATCTGTGAAAGTATTTCAAATTATTACATATATTTAAAAATAATGCTGCTATCTATATCAACTGCCTCGTTGGCCTAGTGGCGCTAAGCGCGACTGCTACGCTAGAGGTCTTGGGTTCGATTCCCAAGTCGACCAAGGTGTTATTGGGTTTTTCTATGAAATTCTCAGTAGCAGGTCGGAGTTTGGATTTGTGCCCGGTTAGTGGCAATAGGCTCGCCCCCTATTACATTGGACCTAAACATACCGGCGAACTGTCTTCTGCCTAACCCTTCGGGGATACAGGCGTGAAGGTATGTTATGTTATCTATATCATCTTTACCTATATAACCTTGTTAAAAAAGTATTTAGATTGGTTTCTCTCGTTACTGAGGCCTTATATTTTCAGTATCAAAACTCAGTTCACAATATGTTTTTAACATCACATCACATTTAATAGGTATCCATTTAGGTAAACATAAATTCTTTTTTTGGTAAATATCCCATGAATTTGGTGTGTACCAATACTTACTTTAATTAAAAAAAAGATAATTACAAATTGGACAACCCGTTAGGGATGAGAAAACACGTACGGTAAAGTTTACCAAGTAAAAAAGAAATGAAGATTACAAATAGCAAAGTCAAATAAAAAAAAAATTAAATAAAAAAAGAAATAAAAAGATAACTATTTAATTTCTTTTCAAAAAATAAGAGAACCGCCTTCAAAAATCCGATTCACTGAAAAGTATGAAATGATTTTGAATGTACTGCTTATCAAATAACCAAAATATTAGGATAATAAGTATAATTTAGATGGAGCGTCGCCCTACATTCATAACAAAGACAACGAGACCGCCATTTTAAGTATGTGTGCGTGCAGGCGTCGTTTTACACTATACGTCAATGTCTCTGTGTGCGTAAATAGTGATACCAGCTATTACAAATTCTCCCATAAATCACATACACATAAATATATATATATACACATAAATCACACACGAAAGCGGCACGATCTGTACTGGTTGGCGGGAAAGTACTTTGCAACCAAATTTGGTTGCAATTTTTTGACGCGTCTGCGCGCACTTGACAGTCCATCTAGACATTATATAATCAAAGTATAATTATATTTCAAGCACAATTATTGTTATTTTTGGAGTCGGTGTCGGTCCTTTAAAATTTGCTATTAGCGGCTGACACCGACTCTTTTCAACAAAGGATTTTCAAAATCAATTTGCCTATTTGCATTACTTAAGTTGTACTAAAAAGTATCACCGCCATAACCTTAGCAAATGAAATTCAGCGTCAGTTTAAAAAAAAAACAGTAATCTGTTGCCAAATCAACTGATCACGACTCTGATTGGTTGACCAAAAGACAAACAACCAATCGCAGCGGCTAAAATAAGATTTGAAAGGTTATTAACAATTTTTTGTGTTGTTGTGTCAACGTTTCACAAACCAAAAATCTAAATCAAAATCTAAATATTTTTATTTCAAGTAGGCCTTTTTAAGCTCTTTTAAAACGTTAAATTACTGACTCTAGTTGCAGGTTCCAAAATGTCATTCCAATGGAGAAGAACCGGCAAGAAACTCCATTGGTTACTCTTTTGAAAAAAAAGGTTAACATCAATGTTAAAAATACAATTATTTTAATAAATATACAAATATGCGACAACAACGTAAATAGCAAAATGCTTAACCGGGGGTAAGATTACCTGATGAGCACATGGGCGGTAGTCTTCTTATACTTGTCGGCGATGGTCCTTAGGCGGGGGTCCTCCAGCAGCTGGGGGTCCTCCGGCTTGGCCCACGGCCGGTCCGGGGACCCCAGCGGGGAGTACGCCGTGATCGCGATGTCGTGTTGTTTACAGAACGCTATGAGCTGCTGCTGGTTCAGATACGGATGGATTTCGATCTGGCAAACGAATGGTTATATATCTTTATATTTTAAAAAATGCTGGTATCTTTCAATACACTGAATTGATCCACACAAGTTGTAGCTTAGAGCCGTGTCAATTAAGTTAGCTTTCAAACATAAAAAACCGCTTCACAATCGGTCTTTTCGTTTAGGAGCTACGATGCCAAAGACAGGCCCACAGATCGACGCGTCAAACTTATAACACCCCCTTTTTTGCGTCGGGACTTCAAAATACGACATCCATAACGCCTTGCGTATAATACAGTAACCAGTTACTAGAAGGTTTACCATGAATTGATTGGCCTATGTTGGTCTAGTGGTTAGTGACTCTGACTGCTATACCGGAGGTCGTGGTCATTCCCACCCAGGACAAATGTTTCTGTGATGGGCATGATCATTTGTTCTGTGCCTGGGTGTATAAGGGTGTATAAGGGAACTATATTTTCTATCACCAAAATTTATATTTGTCATCAAGTTGTATCACCTAATAAATAGATCTATCGCCACGAAATATTTTCGTTCTCAGATAAACAAAAATTGTTCCCAGGTTTGAATTATCAAATTAATGTTAATATATGTGTAAAATAAGAGATCGATAACCAATAAAATTATATTGCATTACATGAATATAAACTTCGTTCTTATAATAACAGTTTTGTTACTTAAATAATAGCTCTGTGCTCAGAATGGTAGATCTGTCACCAAATAAATCGATTATCGATCCCTGACTGCGACTCCTTTTTATTTGATATTTTGTCACCAATACAGTAGTAACATTTTATTTCGTTCAGATATTAAATTAATAGTATTCGTTACCAATTTAATACATCAATTTATAATTTTAATGAAAAAATGATCAAAGGGGCGAAGACAAATTTTAGTTTTACAAGAAATATATGTGCAAACATATTATCGGATTAGCCATACGCTTAAAGCTGGCCAACCCCCCACCAGAAGCAAAAAATGTGCTTATCGGCCAGAAAAGAAAAAGGGGGCGCCCTTCGAAATCCAAACCAGCGCTGATTATTCAGTGAATATTGTTTTTTAAGAATAAATATTGATTATTTTAACTTTAATTAAGTGTTTTATCTACTATTCTGCTAGCCATAAGCCAGCTATTTTAAACCAGCGCTGATTGTTTAGTGGTAATTATTTTAAACAATAAATATTGATTATTTTGACTTTAATTGTTTTATTTACTACTCTGCTAAAAATTTTATTTAAATATAATTTATACTACCAGTGGAAATTTAGAACCTTGGGAGTCTAGTTAAGTAGCAGAATCTTTTGGTTGAAACGATGATGACAACCCTAATTTTTTATTTGAACTTAATGCAATTTTCTAGTAACATAATATGATTTATTGGTGATCTCTTTAAATTAGTTTGCTTAAATACTTATTAGGACACACCTATTATAATACATACAAAAACATTTATTTGGTACTAGACCTTATATCTCAGGATTTTAGGTGATTTATTGTGAAACTGATTTTGCATTGTTTGGTGACTACATTTTGGTGACAGATCTACTATTTTGAGAACAAACCCTATTATTTAAGAAACACAAAACTAATTAAATTGGTGATAGCTTAAATGATACCCTATGTATAATAATCCATCCTATAAACGTCCCACTGCTGGGCACAGGCCTCTTCCCATATAGAGAAGGCACGAGCATTGATCACCACGCTTGCTCTCTGCGGATGGGCGATTTATTTATTTATTTATTTAATACTTTTTGCACACTGTTGCACAAAGGCGGACTTAATGCCAGAAGGCATTCTCTGCCAGTCAACCTTAGGGTGATGCAGAAAACAAATCGTGGTAGATGCACGAGCACAAAATTGAGAAAAAAAAAAAAAAAAAGTGTAAATAAATTATGTATACTTAATACCAAAAAAAATACATACAAATATACAACATAAAATAAAAATAAATATATATATAAATATATAAATACATAAGACTTCTGATAAATAGTAACAACAGCTAAGTAGTCAGGTAATCTGATGAAACATGAAGGGATTTTTTAAAACAAAGTTAAGTGGATCCTGCCATAGTTTGTTCATGAAAGTAGTCACGAACCTTCTTTTTAAATGAAAAGCGGCTCGATGCCATCCTGATCTCCGTAGGAAGCGAATTCCAAAGAAGTATAGATTGGACAAAGAAGGTAGAGTGAAGAAAGTCGGAGCGGTGGGAGGGGCATAGTAGTAATCGGTTGTTGGAAGAACGAAGACATTTAGTGTGGTTAGAAGACAAGAATTTGAAGTGAGAAGTTAAGTAAGAAGGACAGTTAGGAGAGTAAAGTAAAGAAAACAGATACGTCAGGGCCCGCACACAACGGCGCTGCCTTATAGGTAACCATTTTAACAGTGACCTGTGGGCGGATACGTGGTCATATTTCCGAGTGTTGAAAACGAATCGAATGCAGTTATTCAGAAGCCGGTCAAGTTTGTTGAGGAGATCTGCATTCAGGTCATAGTAACACACATCACCATAGTCAATTATGGGAAATATTAAGGATTGCACCAGCATTGCCTTCGTAGTAGATGGTAGAAAATTTTTCAGGCGATACAGTACACGTAAGGTTCCTGTAACTTTCTGGTTGACATTCGCAACCTGTGTCTGCCAGCCCAGCGTAGAATCAATGAATAAACCGAGATCCTTGACGCTAGAACTTATTGAAATAACTGCGCCGTTGAAAATAACTGGCGGAATGATGACACCGTTCAACTTGTTGATGCCACGATGGCTGCCCAATATCACCGCTTGGCACTTGCATGGGTTTACAGCCACACCAAAAGCCTTAGACCAGTTGTTAATAACGTCAAGATCTCGATTCACTCTGCCGACAGCTTCGGAAATATCATCCACACTGGACTGGGAGTACAGTTGCAAGTCGTCGGCGTAAAGGTGATACGAACACTGAAGATTGATTGTTATGAGATTAATAAAAATAGAAAAAAGAAGAGGAGAAAGAATACCGCCTTGAGGGACGCCACATTCCAGTTTACTCCATGCTGACGAAGAGTCACCAACACGGACCGACTGCTGGCGGTCCCGAAGATAAGAGGAAAACCAATCCAACGCTTGTTGAGAGATCATAAGATAGGACAGGATAGAGGAAAGGATATCGTGATTGACGGCATTAAAGGCATTTGAGAAGTCAATTAATACTAAGACAGTAACCTTTGAGTCCTCCATACCCGACCTAACATCGCCAATCACTTTGAGGAGGGTGGAAACGGTGCTATGTCCAGGTCTAAATCCAGATTGAAACTGGCTAAGGAGATTGTTTTCATAAATGAAAGCTGACAACTGCTTATGGACACAGGCCTCTAGGGTTTTTGATAAAAAAGGAAGGATAGAAATTGGACGGAAGTGGTTAGGGAGAGAGGGATTAAGGATCTTAGGTAAAGGCCGAACGAGGGCTTTCTTCCATAAACACGGAAAAGCCCCGATGTCCAGGGAGGAGTTAATGATGTGGGTAATGGCTGGGAGAAGTTGATCGAGGATGAGGACGATCATCCGGCGGCTGATGCCATCGCAGCCCACAGCCTTGGATTTAATAGAAAGGATAATCTTTTTAATATCTCCACAAGCGATTGGAGCAAAAAAAAACAATCTATAGCAGGACGCGTTAGACCAGAAATATAATTATTGGTATCACGTTGAGTTAGATGATCAAGAGTTGAGGAGGTGGAGAAATGTTTGTTCAGATCATCTAACCCAATGGTACTTGGAAGGTCTAAATGTCGCGCTCTGCCGATACCGAGAGTTCCAAGGAACTTCCAGATATTGGCAGCTGAAGTTGAGGAGATATTATTGTGAATATAACGGCGTTTGGCGTTACGTATCATCTGGTTACACCGATTCCTAGCAATTTTGAATAATGCCCAGTTGTCATCAGTACGGTCCCTCTTAAAGATGCGAAAAGCACGGTTTCTGCGCCTCATAGCCATAGTTATACCCTTTGTCATCCACGGTGCTGGTAAACGTTTTAATTTTATTTTCCTCAAAGGAGCGTGTGCGTCAAACAGCTTTAATACCACCTGGTTGAAAAAGGACACCTTCTCATCCAGCGTTTTAGCCTCTATCAATGGCTCCCAGCAAATTTCTTCCGCATCCTTTTGCAATTTTTCCACATCTAAACGGGCAAAACTGCGCATTGAGAGGATTTTAGGTTTGGGTTTAGGAGGTTTCACGGTATATGACAAATAAATTAGGTCATGATGAGAGAAACCGGAGGCATCAAATTGACCATGAAAAGAGACGAGAGGAAGTTTGGAGACGAGGATAAGGTCAAGCCACGTGTCGTCACCAGCTACATTGTGGTGTGTGGCTTGCAATGGTAAAACGTGTAGGCTGGCTGACTCCACAAGGTATTTAAGTTTGCGAGACCGATGGGAATCAGGGACAAGGAGATTTGTGTTGAAATCGCCCATGATGATGTGGTGTGCATACTCCGACCCTATAGATTCAAGAACCGATTCGAATTCAGTGAAATAGTCAGATCCTGGAGGGCAGTAAACCACACCGAGTGCAATCTTAGCCCCACTGACACAAACCTCAAGAAAAATAAATTCAGCAGAGACATTGAGGTTGGGAGAAGAAATAGCAACTATTTTATATAGGAAATCACTGCGTAAATAGACAGCAACCCCACCCCCTCGCCTATTCACACGATCATTGCGAATGAGAACAAAACCAGGAAGGGGGTAGGTTGTTGAAAGAAGATGAGGTTTGAGCCAGGTTTCAGAAATCAGAATGGCATGAACATTGCTATTACCGAACGCTTCATGAAGCTCACTAAAGTGGCTTGGAACACTTTGTGCGTTAATGTGACAGACATTAAGCTGCCTATTAAGAGTAAGACAAAACTGGTCACGCAAAGTGTCACCAAGTGTATCACCAAGAGAACGAAAGCTTGTATCCGAAGAATAACTGGAGTTAATGGCAGAACAAAAAGATTCATTATCAGAAGTCATATAAAATAAATAAATTAAATAACAAGAAAACACACGGATTAACAATAAATGTTATAGCTAATGATAGTGCAATTTTTCAATCTGCACCACCCGCCAGCTTAACAATACATACCACAACAAACATTAAACAAAACAAGAAAATTCATCCAACAAAATAAACATCATGAAAAAGTATAACACTTAACAGAGCGTAACAATAAACTCACTCAATTTTGAATAGTAATAAAGTAGATAGTTAAAATATAGTAATATTACAAACATGAGAAAAAACTTAAAAAAAAAAACAAAGCACTTAAATGTTCGTGGAACGAAACGTAACTGACACTCTCGGACGTACTAACATCTGTCACTGTCAGTGAACAGCAGATAGATCATAGATGACATGACAATGACATAAGCAACGAGCGTAATAAATTATGATTTTAAGACAGGGTAAACATATAATTTAAGCTAAAATTACAATATAAAGCGAGGGTAAAATTAAAAGACTGTTATTTATAAAACAAGAGTGTAAGAAACTATGAACAAAAAAAGCGTTACATGCCTCTGTACTACAATAAGAGTGCGAGAGCATAAAGATTTAATGCAAAATACTATGGTGAGTAGAAAAATAATGAGTGAGCTACTTATCGTTACAAGACACCATACGATACCATAACTATTTCCGGCTTCTTTCAGCCGCAGGCGCAGTCGCGTTTCTACCCGCTGACGACGAAACACTCTGCAACTTTGGGAATTTGGCGATCAGAGGCGCCAGCTCCTCCCCGGATGTTATTTTATGGCGAGTGCCGTCCGGAGTCTTTATACAAATGACCCCGTCCTGAGTCCAACAGGCCCTCATACCAAAGTGCAGCCTCGCTCTGCTAAATGTGGATTGCCTGGTCCTCGTCAGGAACTCCTTGACTGATATTGAGGACCCCTTCAAACCAGTCTTCGCTCTCCAGACATTGTTCCTGTCATCAGTACTTGAGAACCGAACGAGAATAGGCCGGTGATGGTCCTTATTGAGCGCCCCAAGCCGATGGCAGACTGTTATTGAGCTCACACTCAAACTTTTGAGTGCGAGCCTGTTATTTAAAATATCAATGATGGCGGCTCTGCAGTCTTCACCGTCAGCATCAGGAACTCCGAGGAAGACCAGAGCTTTTTGCCGGTGCCTAGTCTCCAACACATCAAGCTGCTTGGCACACTCAGCTATTTGTTGCCGCAGAAGACCCAGCATGGAGAATATGAGCTCACGGAAGGTCCGAAACTCTTCAGCAACTTTTGCCACTGTGTCCTTGGCCGGCCCAGCACCCTGGATTTGTGCTTCTAGGTCACCCATCTTCTTCATGAAAGTTTCCTCAAGGCTCTTTTGTACTAAGAGGATTTCTGACAATTGAGACATTATTGTGTTGTGATGTGGTTGATGTGAAGTGTATGTAAACAGCTGGCAGGTGGTTTATTTAACTATTATCACATCAAATGTGCAACAAAAGTAAGTCACTACTTTTAAGGATTATTTAAAAGAAGAAATAATCAAATTTAATGTTATTTACTAATAATTAAGAATATATTAAAATTTCCGAATCGCAAAACACGTCTAAACTTTATTGACACCTACCGCCGAAAAAAAACGATTTCAGATCCCAATTTTGGAATCCAGGTTTCCTCACGATGTTTTCCTTCACCGTTTGTCAGAAGTGTCTTAGAATAATTAACAAAGTACATATAACTTTGAAAAAGCCACATTGGTACTTGCCTGGGTTCGAACCTGCAACCTTGTGCATACAAATCCGTTCATTGAACCGCTAGGCCACCACGACATTCTGTCTGTCTGGGTGTTATATAGTATCTATGTATTTAGTAATATACAGGCAAATAATTGATACAAAAAATTGGATATCGATTATTAAAATAATTCATTTTAAGCTGAAATTTTGAAAACCTACTCTAAACCAGATGTACTCTTCACCCCTTTTGGATAGATATACCCTTTCGGTGACATTCTGTATAAGTATGTTTATCAGTTGACTGGTTCACACTGGCTCTGCCTAGTTTGGTATCAGATGACCGTGTGTAAATTGTCCCTAGATATTATTATTTCAGATGTTACTGTTCAATTCTTTCACTACCAATTTAATTAAATATCTGTTTATCGTTTTTCCTACTAGGGATAGATGTTTGACGCAAGTGTCATAGCAAATTTGCCAAATTCGTATCAGACAAAAACATTTACGAATATTTTATTGAAATAAGATATTACCTGGAGCATGGCTGGCTTAATATTCGCAGCTTCAAGCACTCTGGTAATCTGCTTCTTGTTGAAGTTCGACAGCCCGATGCTCTTGGTCAGCCCCTTTTCGACGAGAGCCTCCATCGCCTTGTACGTGTCGACGTAATCTACTGTCGAAGGCAGGAACTTATCTTCGGCGTCCTTAGGGAAGAGGTCGTCTCCTTCCTGAAAGAAAAACATTGATTAAAGTACTGTAGTTACTTGTGATGTTTATAATAACTATAAGTTAAAAAAATAAGAAAACGCCGCATCGTAGTGTTTTCGAAAACTGATCATAGTTTTAAAATACTGAACACGTTAGAGTCAGTTAAGCAAAGAAAAACCGCATAAAAATCGGTTTATTTGTTTAGAAGCTACGATGCCACAGACAAATCGCCTCGCCAAACTTAGTTAGTCTTTATTAGCTGTGCCCCGCGGTTTCGAACGCGTAATTACCTAGTCCCCGATCCCGAAGTTGTTAAAGGAGACGAACCCAACAAATCAAAGATCATGAAAATTGGTTCACCCCAGCAGTAGTTATAAGAATTGTAAATAGCCCGACTCTGTTTTATGTGTGTTGATCATAATATGTACAGGGTGTTAAGAAACCCCTGTCCGACCTGAAAGGGTGATATGGGGCTCGCAAACACATGCCCAAATAAAATATTAAATTTGGGATATTTATGATAGTAACAATAATAATGGATTTTGAAACTACCATTTATTGCTGCAAAAATCCCTAAATTTGAGATTAAAACAAAAATTACAACACCATTTTTGTCGGTATTGTTGGCGGCCTTTTGTTTTGATCATTTGGTAGCACCTGTGACGACACCGACTCTCTCTCTCGACTTTTGAGAAAAATATTTTTTTTTTGTTTTTTTTTTTCTCTTTTCCAATTTTTTTCTACACTAATGTAATCAGATATTGATACCTAACAACACCTTAACGGATCGGACAGGGTTTTCTTAACACCCCCTATAGTTTTAAACATATTATTTTATTATAAAATTTACAACAAACAATACTTTAATCTTTCGACTTGTAGTGACACAGTACCTGTCACACAATCACCACGAAGTCAGTTACCTTTTACCACCTTTACCACATAACCAGTTACCTTATACCGTACCATATACCATTACCACCAAAACCAGTACCTTACGTTATTGACGTCGCGTCCCAAGAAACAACGAAGCAACCGTCTTGAAAAAGACGTTTATGACATCTCAATAGAAACACACAGCGCGCCGCACACGCTAGCCGTTCGCTTCGAAAGAAGCGGTTGTTTGTGGCGCAAGCAAAGCAAGCAAGCGACCGCATCTTCATTCCATGCTTCGGGACCACGTGGACACAACACGACGACACACACATTCCGCGGAGCAGCAGGCAGTCTTCGGGTTCAGCAGACTTCACTCGACGGCGGCGCGCGGCGAAAAGGATCGCGCGTTTTTTTTTTTTTTTTTTTTTTTTTTTTTTTTTTTTTTGAGGAGAACTGCCGCAGTTAGCCTCATGGAGGCTTTTACTGCTTTACCGGACTAAGTTGGCGAGACAATACTAATACGCCTCCAGCCAGAAGCTACAAATTAAAAGAGGTTTGTGGCAACGAAAGCTAAGGGCACCCCCTGCGGGGTTCGAACCTCGACTTAGTTCGTTGCTCACGATCATAACAAATAAAACAGCAAGAGAGGGCTGGATCAATGATTGATTATTTGGGGACTGTTTTGATTCTAGTTTGACCGGCTCGGGCCAGTATTATCTAGGGACGGGGGGGCAACGTTAACGTTACTATTTACAACAACACGCGACGGGCCTCGCCGGCGAGGACGGACACGATAGTGTCGGGACCGTTTGTGTGGAGTGTTGCTAGTCTGTTTGGGAGCTAACGCTTCTTGCAAGAGCGTAATACTATCATTAGGATACGCGAGAGCATGTCTGGGGCGCTTGGTGCGCGAGATACAAGAGGGACGATATCGTGCGGCCGCCACGATAAGGGGGTTTCGATGAGTTTCGGCTCGATCGAAGAATCGGATTGAAATCCGTTTCATAAACTGCTTGATGGTAGGCAGTTTGAGGTCGCAGTGAAGCTGCGAGTTACGCATGAACCACGGGGCATCCGTGGCCTTGCGTAGGAAACGATTCTGGAGAGATTGCATCCTACGGAGTCTGGAGTCGGGTACGTGTGCGAACACAGCGCTACCATATGTCATGATAGGTCTCACGCACATTGTGTAAATTCTCAGCTTACAAGTAAGTGATAGTTTACTATGCTTGTTCAACATACCATGAAGACGAAAGAGGGCGAAGGCGGCGCGGTTGCGGGCCTTTTGGATGTGCTGACGGAAAGAGAGCTTTCGATCAAGGATTATGCCCAGGTATTTGGCTTCCTGCTCCCAAGGGATAGGCTCGCCGAAAAGGGTGATAGGGGGAGGAGGCGCGGGCGCCGTACGTCTTTTGCAAAACAGTATGGCTGCGCTCTTCGAGGGGTTGACTTCTATCCTCCACTTCGCGAACCACTGCCCGAGGGCGTCGACCGCGGTCTGGAGGACTCGTCCTATGGCTTCGGGTTTCCGACCCGTATACAGAATAGCCGTGTCGTCGGCGTATAGAGCTAACTGGGTCTTGCCACCTTTGGGAACGTCGCTAGAGTAAAGCGAGAAGAGTAGGGGAGACAGCACCGAGCCTTGCGGCACGCCGGCGCGGATCGCGTGAGGTGACGAGAGCGTCCCCTCGACGCGATACCTGAAGGATCGGTCAGACAGGAAGTCTCGTATGATGTGCACGAGACGTTCAGGCACTTCGAGAGAGTACAGCTTGAAGATCAAGCCGTCGTGCCAGACTTTGTCGAAGGCTTTCGCAACATCGAACAGAAGCATGCCTGTGAGGTATCCGTGCTGAAAGCCAGCACTGACACACTCGACGATGCGGTGGACTTGTTGCACGCACGAGTGTTCGGTTCGAAAACCGAACTGCTCGTCAGGAATGAGACTCCTGGACTCGGCAAAGTCCATTAATCGAGAGTAGATGACGCGCTCGTATAGCTTACCAAGAACCTTGAGTAGGCTGATAGGGCGGTAACTGGACGGCTCAGACTTGGGTTTACCCGGTTTGGGAATGCCGATGACTATCGCCTCTTTCCACTTTTGCGGAAAGAGGTTGTTGCTTAGAGCCGCATTGAAGATGCAAGTCACTAAGATAACTAGGGGCGGGGGGAAGAGTTTGATCACTCTGGAAGAGACACCGTCTGAGCCGGGGGCTTTTCTGGGGTTCAAATCCTTGATCAGCGAACGGACTTCGTCGACTGTGACGGGAGGGAGAGGATACTCAGGATCCTCGACTGGAGGGAGGGCGGCCCGGCGTTCGACTTCGGCTTGGACTCTTGCGAGGTGGGCCTGGTCGACCGGTAGGGCGCTGGGAGTGCACTGTGCCTCCAGACTGTCGGCGAGACATTCCGCTTTCTCGTCGTCGTCAAAGGCGAGGCTCTGATTAGGACGGTTCAGCGGGGGGGTCGAGGCATCCTCGCAGCATCGTAGCTTGCGTTGGAGTTGCCAGAAAGCTTGGTGGTTCGGTTCGAGTTGACCGAGGAGCTTATCCCATTGAGCGTCACGCAACTCCCTCATGCGCTTCTTTACAGCACGCTGCAGAGAACGCATTCGGGCGCGGTTAGCTTCGCAGGGGAAGGAGTCATAGGCGCGGATGGAGGCGTTCTTCTCCCTCAACAGGTCACGAGCGTCGTCCGGAAGGATCCAGCGAGTGTCCGCGGTCACAGGTACCGACCGCGAACACTCGTTCACCGTAGACTGCACGTGCTCAGTGAGGGAGTCGATCGCACTAAGAGCGTCAGTGGATGACGTGAAGTTGTCTGGGATGGCGTCGAGGTGAGGCGACTTGGCCGACTTGAGGCGAGCCCCAAGCTTGGACCAATCCGTTATCACCTTTGTGGGAGTGGGCTGACCAGCGTCTGGGGGGCCTACTCGTGCGCCGAGGGAAATGATCACTGGTCGGTGGTCGGAATCTAACTCTTGTAACACCTCTATCGAGCGAAGCGCGAGGCTAACGCCCTTCAAGAGGGTCATGTCGAGGATATCGGGTCTATAGGAGATGCAGTCGGGGTAGTGAGTCGGAGTCATCGGAGCGATGACGTCGAAGTTCAAACGGGAGGAGAGGAGTTCGAGTTGCCTGCCGCGCGGGTTACGCACACGACAGTTCCAAGACTCGTGTTTGGCGTTAAAGTCACCCGCTAGAAGGACAGAGTCACCTAGGGAGAAGAGGGCTTCGAGATCGGGCTGTAAATTAGCCCGCTGGTCAGAGGGAGGGATGTACGTGGAGACTATGTACAGGGGCCTATGGCCGGTCATGGCCAGCCGACAGACAGAGACCTCTATGTGCGATAGGGGGGGAGGATCCGTAGGAGTGCAATACAGGGACCTCTTGTAGTAAATGAGCGTACCGCCGCCGGCAGCTCGGGTGCGATCATTGCGGACTAGGGCGTAGTTCGCAATGTTTGGGTTCCTATCGGAGGGTTTGAGGAGAGACTCCTGGACAAGGAAGACATCGAGCTGATGGTCGCGGACGAAGGTCGCGATTTCAACTCTCTGATCTTTAACGCCTCGGGCGTTGAAAAAACCTACACGAAGTTGTCGGGGTTTATACTTTCCGCTTGTGCAAGGCATTATTTACCTGCACGGAGAGATTTGAGCGCGGTGATCTGATCACCGAACTCTACGTGAATGGCGTATACGTCGTTGATCGACGTGCACGCACTGATTTTTTCCACCATGCTGTGGATTCGATCGAAGTCGAACAGCAAGGCGAACTTTTCGGCGGCGGCGAGGTTAGCTCGCGCCGAGGAGGGGATAGCCCCGGCGCCCGCCGCGGGAGCAGCTCGCGAGGGCTGGCTCCTCTGTGGGAGGGGGGCGGGGACGTTGAGTGCCATGAGGGGCGGAGGGGGAACACGGAGTTCCAATAGAGGAGGGGCAGGGCTCGCCTGAGGGGCGAGGGCCGGGAACGCGCTCTGATGGTGGAGCTTGTTCCAGACCGAGGGCCTCTGAGGGCTGAGACGCGTCTGGGCCGGGGCCGGGGGAGGGGGTAGAGGCGCGCGCGCGACGGCGCGTTTCACCGCCTTAGGGGGTGATTTTGGTGCCTTAGGGCACCCGCGATAGTTCGCGGGGTGACCCTTCTCGCCGCACAACACGCAGCTCGGGGGGTCAGGGCATTTGGTATGGTCCTTGGGACGAGGGCACGCGGCTGTGGCGTGATCGCCCAGGCACTTGACGCACCTAGGGCGCGCGAAACAGTTCCTCTGTGAATGGCCATAGAGTTGGCATCGGTGGCACTGCCCCGGGGACCCGTTTTTGCGGGGAGGTTCAACCTTAATGCCGGACAGGCGGCAGATAGATTTAAGGTTGAACAACCTTTTCGGGGAGTCGGAGGTTTTCTCCGCGACGACCATGACCATGTCATAGGGAGCATGGCCTTTGGCGCGGTGCATCCTGTGCACCTCTATGACAGGAATATCCTGTGCGCGGAGGTCGTCGGCGATATCAGCCGCGAGCAGCTCTACCGGGACACGGCGGATGACTGCCCGCAGCACACGTTCCTCGGGAAGAGTGAACGTGTGGAAGGGGATAACCCTCCCTTGAAGCATTTTGGTGAGCGCTCTGAAGTCGCTCACCGTGGGGACAACGATTTTGATCCCGTCCTTGACGGAACGGGCGTTAGTAAAAGAAACGTGGTGCTCTGTGCACCACGCGGACACTTCTGTCCACTTCCCCTTGTCCTGTAGGTACACAGGGGGGGGAGAATTATCCTTAGGCCCCTTAACGGCCGAGGAGGTGGACCTACCCTTAGAGGTCGAAGGGGCTGGGGCGGTCGGGGAGGGTGCCGTCTTGGCGGCGGCGGTTTGAGAGGCCGGCTTAGCGGCAGGAGCGGAGGGGGTGGGGCCAGTTTTGGCGGCCTTGGCCTGAGAGGCCTTGGCATTGGCCTTTCGGGCCCTTTTCTTGCCGACGACGGTGAAGTCGTCGTCGGCTGACGAAGCGTCAGAAGTGGGGGAGGAGGAGCGCTCCGTGAGCGCGTCCTCCGACTCGGAGGGAGGCTCAGAGGCCATCTCCGAGTCCATGTAGGGAGAAGAGGGGGCGGGAACAGAAGGGGGAGGCCTGTTGGCGAAATAACTCACCAGGAGAGGCGGCATCTGAGGGGGGCTGGGTGCGGGGATGCACACCTTGTAAGGGAGCGAGAGAGGGCGGGGTGAGGCGGACCTCACCGGGCTCCTCGATTTATCCCGCGGCGAGCGGGCACGAGGAGTGCGGGGGGAATGCGCAGAGGGCGCGTCGGCCACAGAGGGCGCGGGGGGCACGGAGGGCGCAGGGGGCGCGAGAGACGCAGAAGGCGCGAGGGGCGCGGGAGGCGCGGGAGGCGTGGAGGGCGCGAGGGGCGCGGAGGTCGCGGGGAAGACCCCCGGGAAGCGGGGGCCGTACTTGCTGACCACAAGTGGGTCAGTGGCCGCAGCAATGAGGAAGCTAGAAAGCTCCTCCATGCTGGCTTGCCCCCCATTTAAGAAGGGGAGCAACACATGCTCTAGTGTCGCCATGTCGGCGGAAGCTGACATGGCAACTATCTACCTAGAGGGTTCTGGAACGCACGTTCCGAGAGAAGAACCCACAAGAAACTCTCGGCGATCGTGTCCTAACTGGCCTAACAAGACCTACTACAACCCCAGGTGGGACGTGCCCGGGGGTGAGTTGATGTGTGGTCTCCCTGCCGGGTGTAGGCAGGGAGGTGAGGCCTATTGGTGTGCCCTAAGCTTGTACAACTCGCTGCCAATCTTAATGTGCAGCGAGCTCCCTAACTGCGTAGGCGCAGAGAGCAACAAGCCGGAGCTGTCACCCAAACTGACACCTACGAATAGGAGGCAAGGGGGAGAGGTAGGGTGGGAGGGGGAGATATCCGGGGTCGACTAGGAGGCCCCCCAAGGCCGACTGATCCGGACCCTTCCAACTGACTGCCCTGTCCAGAAGGGACAGGGCGAGGTGCGTGGGTCTACACCTACTCGGCTTCGTTGGCACCGTTAGGATCCACCGAGTACCACCTAAAACAACGGAAGTTGTTAAAATGTGGATTTGCAACCGTCTCTAACTTCGGAAATGCGGCCAAGACCGATCCCGCCTTGAAAAAGGCGCGTCGGGAGCCGACTTGGGTGGCTGCCTACTCACACCGTCCTAAAAAGGACAATGTTTTCGGCTAGCGACAAGTTTAGTTTGCGCGGCAAAATGTCCGGGCTACACAAGGCAACCCAAAACAATCACCACGCAAAACGTAAACAAAGATCGAAATCGAAAAATAGATCGAACTATTATTCGCAACGCATACAAGTACGAGCGTACAAGCGTCCGCCACGAACAACAGTCAAATCGGGTATGTTGAGGATCGCGCGTGGCGCGTGACTTATATTTATACCTTCGCGGCGGATAGTACCGGTGCACAGCAGCGCCCCGCGCCCCGCGCGCGGGTCGCGCTAGTGCGCCTCGCTATTGGTTGATTTGGTTTTGTTATTGTTGTAAAATTGTATATAAGTAGAGCTTTTGTAAATATATTATTATTATTGATCAGACAGTCTTAGCGTTTCATTTAAGAACCCCTGCATCGTTGAAACCTCGAAATTGGTGACCCCGAGAACCGAACACGAAGAACCGAAGCCGAAGTCTGCAAGATAATCAAAAGAAACATCAGAAATTCAGAATGTCGAAAGATACCGAAGATTTCAGCGATGCTCAGGGCATTACTACATTGAAGAGCGACGTGGCGGCAATTTCAATGCCTGCACGACTACCACCATTTTGGCGCCAAAATCCACGCCTGTGGTTCGCGCAGTTTGAAGCCGCCGTCGCTGCCAGCAAGTTAGGTGAAGAGCAGAAATTCAACCTCGTCGTTCCACTGCTCGGCAACAGCGACCTAGACCAAATCGGAGACATCATCCTTCATCCTCCGATCACCGGCAAATACAACGCACTCAAAGACAGACTTATTTCGACGTACCAAGAGTCAGACCACCGGCAGTTACAGAAGCTACTCAGCGGCCTTGAACTCGGCGATCACAAACCAAGCCAGCTACTGCGTAAAATGAGAGACCTCAGTGGCAAACTATTATCAGATGAAGCACTGAAAATTATGTGGCTCAACCAGCTGCCCGCACAAGTTCGCGCCGTGCTCTCTGTCAACACCGAGTCATCGCTGGAAGTATTAGCTGCGATGGCAGACAAAATGATGGAGCATTTTGAACCCGCTACAGTCGCCGCAGTCTCCACAGTAAACTTACCGTCAACAAATCCAGCAGTCAACGAGACCCAGATAAACGCGATAACAGCCTTACAAATCAATCTGCTTACGAAACAAATAGAGAAATTATCACTCGAAGTCGCCGAGCTCCGCAGCAATCAACATTCATCGCATCGCCGTTCCCGCCAAAACTCCGCATATCGTAGCCGCTCACGCTCGCATTCAAGACAGCGGCAGCGTAATGATAACGCCCGCAAGCCCGACGATCCCGACTGGATGTGCCGTTACCACTATCGATTCGGAAGCGGGGCACGACAATGTGAATCGCCGTGTGCCTTCAATAAGCGGGAAAACTAGAACGTACATCGATAGTGGCGGGCGTCGATGTAAACCAAGCAAGCCGCCGCCTATGTGTGATCGACACCAACAACAGAGAAAAATTTCTTGTCGACACGGGAGCTGACATATCGGTATTAGCCGCTCGAAACCAAAAATATACAACGCCGGCGGAGAACGCAGGCTACAAACTTTTTGCGGCTAACGGAACAGAGATTCATACCTACGGAGAGCGCACACTCGAGCTCAACCTAGGCCTACGAAGAAGTTTCAAGTGGACTTTCGTCGTCGCTAACGTGAAGACTTCATTACTGGGTGCCGACTTTCTAGTACATCATAAACTGTTAGTCGACTTGCACCGAAGAAAACTCATCGACCGCGTAACCGAGCTTAGCGTTAACGCCGTAAAAATAAACTGCGATGAAGAATCAATCTACATAATAAACCGCGACCACACTCATCACGACCTGCTGAAGAAATATCCAGATGTACTTCGACCTATGACTCTAAAGAATCCAGCCAAGCATGACGTCACACATCATATCGAGACAGCTGGGCCACCTATCTACTCTCGGCCGCGCCCTCTGCCGCCCGATAAATATAAGGCGGCTAAACTTGAATTCGAGCGCATGATCGAGATGGGAATATGTAAGCCGTCAAACAGTCCGTGGGCGAGTCCACTTCACATCGTAAAAAAGAAAGACGGATCACTTCGAATATGTGGCGATTATAGAAGACTCAACGCCGTCACCGTGCCTGACAGATACCCTATACCACGTATTCAAGACTTCACATACCAACTCCACGGCAAGAAAATATTCTCAAAACTCGATTTGAAAATGGCATATTTCTGGATACCTATCGAAAAACAAGACGCGCAAAAAACAGCCATAACAACACCTTTCGGACTCTTCGAGTTCACCTGCATGACATTCGGCTTAAGAAACTCCGGTCAAACTTTTCAACGTTTCATGCACGAGGTTTTACGAGGATTAGATGACAACGTATTCTGTTTCGTCGACGATCTACTCGTGCACTCAAGAAATAAGGAAGAACATCGCCGCCACTTAGAATTAGTACTCGAACGCCTAAATACCTACGGCGTCAGTCTTAATATCGACAAGTGCGAGTTTGACAAAGAAAACATCGAGTTCCTCGGATATGAAGTGTCATCAGAGGGAATCAAACCCACTCAAGAACGAACACAAGCTATAATCAACTATCCGAAACCACAAACAGTACAAGAACTAAGAAGATTTTTAGGAATGATAAACTTCTACCGTAGCTGTTTACCGCATCAAGCCGAGTACCAAAATGAATTAAATAAATACCTACACAACAGCAAGAAAAACGACAAAACTCCGATACAATGGTCTCAAGTAGCCGAACAAGCCTTTGAGAAATGCCGACAAAGCGTGCTCGAGGCGACAACACTGACTCACCCGATACCTAACGCGCCGCTATGTTTATTTACCGACGCATCGAATACTAGCATCGGCGCCGTTCTACAACAAAAAGTGGACAACATATGGAGACCACTCGCATTCTTCTCAAAAACTATGAGCGAGACGCAGCGACGCTACAGCGTGTACGATCGCGAATTATTAGCAATGTACACCGCTGTGCAACACCTACGACGGCTGATAGAGGGCAGCGACCTAACAATATACACCGATCACAAACCGCTAACTTACGCTCTAACAAGAACGCCGAGTAGCAGTGATACACCTCGAAGAGAACGCCAGCTACACTACATAAGTCAATTCTGTTCAAAAATCGAATACATTCACGGTGATAAGAACGAAGCGGCGGACGCCTTATCACGCATCGAAGAAATCAACTTGTCTCACTCCGCGATCGACTACAACCAACTCGCTCAAGACCAAGAAAACGATGAGGAGTTGAAGATGTGCATGTCCAACCCAAGTCTAAAGTTTACGCCTATAACATTGCCCGGAGGTCAACGACCCATCATATGCGAAACATCAACTGGCAATGTGCGTCCATACCTACCGACGACTTATCGTTTAGCAGCATTCAAAGCGCAACACGAACTAAGTCACCCGGGCGTGCGAACAACAAGAAAAATAATGACTACAAAGTTTTTTTGGCCAAATATAAACAAAGAAGTCGGTTTGTGGGCGAAAACATGCATCGGTTGTCAACGCGGGAAAGTGCAACGACACGTTATCAGTCCGCTCGGCGAGTTTCAAAAATCGGCGCGTTTCGAACACATTCACGTCGACATAGTAGGACCACTGCCGCCATCTGACGACTACAGATATCTAGTCACGATGATCGACCGCTGCACTAAATGGCCGGAGGCAATACCTATTCGTGACGTCACCGCCGACACTGTTGCTAGGGCAATCTACGAGGGATGGATATCGCGATTTGGATGTCCGTTACGTGTAACGACGGATCAAGGTAGACAATTCGAATCATCGTTATTCAGCGCACTGATGAAGAAATTCGGCATCACCAGGATTCGAACTACAGCATATCACCCGCAAGCAAATGGTTTAGTCGAACGCTGGCATCGAACGTTGAAGGCCGCGCTCATGGCGAGAGGCGCCGGCATACACTGGAGCAAAGAATTAGCGACCGTGCTGCTTGGACTACGTACAGCGCTTCGTGAAGACACAAAAGTCAGCCCGGCTCTCATGACCTACGGATCAACATTAAAAATACCGTCAGATTTCTTCGCGCCTACACAGCCGAAAAATGAAGACGCCGAATTTGTCCGCCAGCTGTCCGAAACAATGGCATCGCTCGCACCACGCAGCAAGTCACATGCAAATAACAGGAGCACATTTTTGCACAAGGATTTAGAAACGTGTACGCATGTTTTCGTGCGCAATGACACCGTGCGGAGCCCGTTGACCCCGCCTTACGACGGCCCGTTCAAGGTCATTCAGCGGGATAGCAAGTATTTCACCATACAAATGGCAACTCGAACTTCAGTGGTCTCAATAGATAGACTTAAGCCTGCCCACCTACTCAACGAAGAAAAATGTACAACTACTACAGAAACACGTGCGCAAACATCAACAAACACGAGCGTTGAGACGCGGGCATCGACCCCCGCGAGCGGCGAGCCGCGGGCAGCGACCCCTAGCGCACTGCGCGAGCGCGACACATACGTCACTCGATCCGGCCGCGCAGTGAAACACAACGTACGCTTCGCTTAGGGGGGAGTGATGTAGTGACACAGTACCTGTCACACAATCACCACGAAGTCAGTTACCTTTTACCACCTTTACCACATAACCAGTTACCTTATACCGTACCATATACCATTACCACCAAAACCAGTACCTTACGTTATTGACGTCGCGTCCCAAGAAACAACGAAGCAACCGTCTTGAAAAAGACGTTTATGACATCTCAATAGAAACACACAGCGCGCCGCACACGCTAGCCGTTCGCTTCGAAAGAAGCGGTTGTTTGTGGCGCAAGCAAAGCAAGCAAGCGACCGCATCTTCATTCCATGCTTCGGGACCACGTGGACACAACACGACGACACACACATTCCGCGGAGCAGCAGGCAGTCTTCGGGTTCAGCAGACTTCACTCGACGGCGGCGCGCGGCGAAAAGGATCGCGCGTGGCGCGTGACTTATATTTATACCTTCGCGGCGGATAGTACCGGTGCACAGCAGCGCCCCGCGCCCCGCGCGCGGGTCGCGCTAGTGCGCCTCGCTATTGGTTGATTTGGTTTTGTTATTGTTGTAAAATTGTATATAAGTAGAGCTTTTGTAAATATATTATTATTATTGATCAGACAGTCTTAGCGTTTCATTTAAGAACCCCTGCATCGTTGAAACCTCGAAAGACTAAACTAAAGCCAATCTGGAAAAAGAATGAAACGTTATTACTAATTACGCAATTATCAACTTTGACAACATGTGTTTAAGTTCATTTTAGAATGACAAATGTTACCGAAAAGGGCCTAAAAGTAATTTGAATGTGATGGAAACTGAACTGTTAGTCATTGAATTAAGGTTCATAATCCCAAAGCACGGTCATTATTTCTTTAATGTGGCTGATATATAGTCCTCAAACTAGTCGCCATTTTTGTTTTCGTAAAACCTCAATAGATGGCGTTGTACGCTAGTAAGTTGTTCTTAGCCCTCAACAGATGGCGTTATTACACCTACTCTGAATCGCGCTATGGTTGTGTTACACGGGATTACTAATAAGGCAAGCACTGTTGATTTAATATCATCTGTCAATTTACATACATTAATTTTTGAAAAAATCTCGCTTTCGTTCGAGATTTTGTAAAACGTTATAAACTTCGTAATACTTCGTATGACTTTTGTAGTCTGCATCTAGGGTAAACTACCCAATTATTGGCACTATAAGGCGTTAGTGTGTAAGAAGTGTCTTTTTTGTGTAACCTAATACGACTTTGATAATTATTTTTTAACTTAGATACTCCACAGCTAATCTAGTATTAATTTCTCACGGTGAAATAAGAACAGGGTTGCATGAAAAAAAAAATATAATAATATATATTTTCAAACTTTTGAGTATACTCCAATTATAGAATATTCTTTATTGTACACCATTAAAGTTACATATTACAATATAAAGTACAGTAAAGCGTACAATGGCGGTCTTATCGCTTATAGCGATATCTTCCAGATATATACTACAATTATTGGCATACTTTCTCATCATCCCATCTCTGCAGGTGTTTCTGCAGAGAAAGGTAATATTTCTCTGCAGAAACATGTCTATAAAACGCTTTGGTAAACATATACTACTATAAAAACATACCACTTTACATGTTAATGGAATTTAAGTTCATAGGTACAGACTCTTTAAAAATGTACTTACAAAACTTTACAAAAATGGCGGTTTCGGTTACAGCAGTTTTTTACTCACAGATTATGAAGCCATATTGAATTCAATGATAGTTGGAATGTTGTTATAAATAAGAAGTACATTTTTTACTAAATTTTTCATTCAGTAAACATTGTTTATAGATTAGACATTTCTTGTATTTTTTGATTAAATAGTGAAATGCCAATAATTCGGTTGCCAACGATTGGGTAGTGTCCCCTATGTTACTTTATAATGTACGTTACGGACATAAAAAAAAAATTACTAGGCATTTTATATTGCATACAAAATTATTGTATTAAATATAAAATACATATTTATTTATTTATGTAAGTTATAATTTTGATATAGTTGTAAGTGTTTTGTTGTTATATTAGATTTAAAATTATATTGAATGTAGGGACATACATTGTTATTTAGATTTTTGTTCCGCGTATCAAAAATATTTAATAAATTCCTATAAAAAATAGTTTTATTAACGCCGTTTGACGTGTATTATCTTATCAGACTGAGAAATCAAAGTTTTTTTAACGCGTGAATTAAAAAAAAATACATACATAACTTTCAAAAATAAATAAAACTAACACGCGTCAAAAAACTCATCGTCATCCTTGTCAATGGCGGGAAACGTGCCCAGAAGGCTGGCAGTATTGCCACGTTGAATGGCTATGCCGATTCTCTGTGCAAGGAACAAACCAGCTCTCTAATCACGAGTAGAGTCCACCAAACGTTATGACAGTTCTTTAAAAAGATTTCGTGCACTCGGACCCCATGACCCGAGCGTTTCAACACCAAACGGCTCGAAAATATAATTACCCATTAGGTTATTATACTTTCGCCGTTTAAGGGTCTCCGCAGCTCCAGCAGCAGCGCCGGGAGAGTCCGCCGAACTTAGAACGTGGGATGGCGCAAGGGTGTCGACGCACGTTGCGTCCCACACCAAAGGCCGACCCAATTTCCAAGGCAACAATGACATACCGTCAGGTCTCTTACCATCGCCACGCACCAAACCATTGGGTTCCAAAACAGCTGGTACACCGGCAGTGACAAGAGCACGACGAATAATGTCATTAATATTTGCGTGACGGGATATACGCCCTGCGCTCCTGCTGCAAGACAGCCCATGGTGACCGAGGCTATCGACTGTTTCAGCGCATTGACAACGATGACATGCGACACAAGGTATACCTAAACGTAAACTGATGGCGAGCCGGAAAGTATGTATTGTCATCCAAAATCGTACCAAGAGTGGTTGACGGAAGTGCCTGTAACCAGAGGCCCGATTCCCATTCTCCCACAGCCAGGAGACGCGCGCGCTCTGCAGTGTTGATTGACGTATTAATTAATTCTTTCCGTATCAAAATCAAAATGTTTTTATTTCTTATAAACCAAATAAAAAAGGCGCTCAAAAAACGTTGTACTTAGCCCTCAACAGATGGCGTTATTACACCTACTCTGAATCGCGCTATGGTTGTGTTACACGGGATTACTAATAAGGCAAGCACTGTTGGTTCAATACGATACTATACCTAAATTATCACATACTATAATTTTTGAAAAAATCTCGCTTTCGATCGAGATTTTGTAAAACCTTATTTTACCTTATAAACTTCGTATGACTTTAATTTTGTAGCCTGCATATAGGGTAAACTACCCAATTATTGGCACTTTAAGGCGTTAGTGTGTAAGAAGTGTCTTTTTTGTGTAACCTAATACGACTTTGATAATTATTTTTAACTTAGATACTCCACAGCTAATCTAGTATTAAAATTTCTCACGGTGAAATAAGAACAGGGTTGCATGAAAAAAAATATATATATATTTTCAAACTTTTGAGTATACTCCAATTATAGAATATTATTTATTGTACACCATTAAAGTTACATATTACAATTTAAAGTACAGTAAAGCGTACAATGGCGGTCTTATCGCTTATAGCGATATCTTCCAGATATATAGGGTGACTGGTAATTAGTGACCGATACTTAAACACTTGATTGTACTCATGATTACAAACAACTTTCCCAAAGAAACTTTTTTTGTATACTCATTAGTTTTCTTTTTATCACTATAACAAAATTGATGGCGCGCGTGCAAAATTCAAACTTCGCGCGCGCGCCGTCTCCCGATCAGCTGTTAGCGGCGAGGCCCCGCGCCCGCTTGGCGCTTTATCGATGCCGCCGGCAATGTAGTAGCCATTTTCCCCCGCCCGCACTGCGCCCCTCGCCATGCAGTAGTGACGTAGGTATAAAAAACAGTTGCTCCGGGAAGCGTGTCGCATGCGCATTGTTTGTTTATTTTGTGCCGCCCCGCCCCGCGCGCACTATGCTGTACAACTACACCGCGAGTGAGTACAGTGATATGGTGATGTGCTACTATTCGGAAGGTAATGGTGAAGCAAGACGATTGTATCATCTTTTGTACCCAAAAAGAACTCTCCCAACCCCAAGAACATTTTTACGCGCTGCACATTAAACACCGCTGGACTTTTTTTTGCGGGGGCACGTGGAAATCCTAGTGTACCGTGATGGGCCAGTCAATACATCTGATGAACTAAAAACTAGGATCGAAAACTGTTTCGAAATAGTGAAAAGTGACACTAACACTCTGCGGCGACTGGCGAGTGCAGGCTCACATTATAAAACGTGCGAATAAGTGTGTTGAAGTGCAAGGTGGACACATCCAACAATTAATGTGAGTTAAAACTTAGTTGATTAAAATCATAATAGGTATCTGATTAAGTAATAATTTATCGTTGTAAATAGCTAAGTTGATTCCAATTTTTTAAACACGCCAGTCTAATGCGAAGTTTAGCAACGAGACTAATTATAAAATACCTACGATTTGCTTTAGGCTGCTAGTCCAAAGCCTAGATAAGTGTGATAGGAAACTTGGAATAAATTGAATCATGCCCAGTGTCGAGTAAGTATCAAATCAGTTAATAATGTAGTGGTATCTTTCAAATCGTTTCTAAACATCCATCGTAAAAGTAATAAAAACAAACGCCTGAAGTTGGTTTATAAGTAGTCGTAGTTAGTTTTTAAAGTGGAGTGTAAGTTAGAAAGATTATGTATTTACTGTAGTTGCGCGCGCGCGTAAAGTACCAAAATACTAGTCTCGGATATTATTTTATCGAAACATAATACTAAGTCTTTATTGCATTCCTTATCTATTACATAACAAGGTAAAAGTTCAATAAGAATCCTGTCGGGCACAGCAACATTAGGAGAGAGAGAAAGAGGGCTCAGTAACAATTTAATAATATTATTTAACATGTAGGTACATTGCCTGTGTCATCGACAACGCGGGCGCGGGTCGCCGCTAACAGCTGATCGGGCGACGGCGCGCGCGCGAAGTTTGAACTTTGCACGCGCGCCAGCAATTTTGTTATAACAATAAAAAGAAAACTAATGAGTATACAAAGAAAGTTTCTTTGGGAAAGTTTTTTGTAATCATGAGTACAATCAAGTGTTTAAGGATCGGTCACTAATTACCAGTCACCCTATATACTCCAATTATTGGCATACTTTCTCATCATCCCATCTCTGCAGGTGTTTCTGCAGAGAAAGGTTATATTTCTCTGCAGAAACATGTCTATCAAACGCTTTGGTAAACATATATTACTATAAAAACATAACACTTTACATGTTAATGGAATTTAAGTTCATACATGTGCCTAATTTTCGAATTCAGATAAACCTAGAATAAAATCTCATTGAACTCTCGAAGAGAATGACCGTAATGACTAATTAATGATCGTAATGACAGTTAGCAGAATGTCAATTATCGTAAAAATTACCAAATGAAGCAGGTCATTCGGTCAATTCAAGCAACTCTTAAATAGCGGAATAGGCCCCTGGTCGAAACGTCAAGCCCACAAAGGTATTCATGCAGGTCTCGTGCTAATTCCCGTTGAGTTATACAGGGTGTTAAAAAAACCCTGTCTGACCCGAAAAAGTGATATAGGGTTCACAATCACATGCCCAAATAAAATATTTTTGTATATTCATAATGATAACAATAAAAAAACTGGCCAAGTGCGAGTCGGACTCGCGCACGAAGGGTTCCGTACCACCGTCGTATGAGAGCCCCCCTTAAATATTCATTTTATGTGGTTTTTAGTATTTGTTGTTATAGCGGCAACGGAAATACATCATTTGTGAAAATTTCAGCTTTCTAGCTATCACGGTTTATGAGATACAGCCTGGAGACAGACAGACGGACAGACTGACAGCGGAGTCTTAGTAATAGGGTCCCGTTTTACCCTTTGGGTACGGAACCCTAAAAATGAATTTTGAAACAACCATTTTTTGCCGTGAAATTCCCTCCGTGAATTTAAATCAATAATTACAACACCATTTTCGTCGGTATTATTGGGGGCCTTTTGTATGATCATTTGGCAGAACCTGTGACGACACCGACCCTCTCACTCGCCTTTTGAGGTTTTTTTTTGTTGTAATTTTTTATTCCTATTTGTTTTTTACATTAATGGAATCAGATATCGAAACCTAACAACACCTTAACGGATCGGACAGGGTTTTCTTAACACCCTGTATTACTGTTGACTTTATGGTACAGGTACAGTAATCTGAACTATCCTTAACGTTACCTTGAACGCTTGCGGCCAGTGAATGAGGTAGAGGTCCAGGTACTGCAGGCAGAGGTTCTCCAGACTGACCCTGATGGCTCCCTCCACCAGGTCCGGGCGGTGGAACGTGCACCACAGCTTGGAGGTGATGAAGATATCCTCCCTGGAAAGACATTCCAATAATAATACATCCTGATTCCTGGGACAACTCACACACGGTCATCAGATCCCAAACTAAGCAGAGCTTTGAACCATTGTGTTATGAACATGATCATTGGATGTGCCTGGGTGTTATTTATCCATACTATGTATTAAGAAATATATAACTATGTTTATGATTTTCGGAGTCGTTCAGGGGGTGGATCTACCAGTTATCTGTCCGACAGCTGGCTAGATCCGCTACGGGTACGTGACCCCGGACTGCCCTAGCTGTTGCTGTCTCACTCATTGTACCTCCGTGATAGTAGCATCCTGTAGCCCTTTCCTACCTTGTTATCCTTTCCAACGTATCCTTTCCTAATTCCTTACCCCGCAGGAACGCAATGGATAATAATAAAAATAATTTAATTATCCAAAATGGCGGCGATGTGGTTCGCCACCCATCACGTCTCGTTTCTCGCGGGGGTGAAAAGTGGCCCACGGAGAGCCGCTTCGCTACGTTGAATGTAAGAGGAGGAATGGGTGGTAAGGTGGATGAAGTATGTTAGATGATGGATGTTGAGACAAAAATTAAGAAAGGTATGCTGAGATGGTTTGGCTATGCCGAGAGAATGAATGAAGAACGATTGACGAAAAGGGTGTATAAGGAGAGTGTGAATAAAAAATGCCAGGTCAAAAGTACCATAAACCGAACAGCATGTATGAAGGGAATAATGAAAGTGGACAAAGCAAAACAAGTGTGTGGGGATCATAGCAAGTGGAAAGAAGTGGTCTCTGCCTACCCCTACAGGGAAAGAGGCTTGATTATATGTATGAGTTTCTTGTTCCCATAGAACAGTCTATCACGCTTCCTCGGCTAAGTAGGCAAAGATAGTTTGCATCAGCAAAGGACATTTTTGCTGCGTGCTAACACCAGTATAAAATACAAATATTACTAACAAGTCCTATTAGTAATGTTAAAAACCTAGGAGGGGCTCGTGGCTAAGTGTAAGCCGTACGGTTTGACCGATAATATAGGTTAAGCCGCGCTCGCCACGGTTGGTCCATCCACGGACCATTTTATAACATACAGCCGTAGGTCCCGACTGTCATACGTTGATCTTTGGCAGTCGTTAAGTCAATTCTGACAACCAGTCTTACTATTGGATACCTACTGTGTTTCCCAGTAAAATGGGTTGTGGAGGTCAGATAGGCAGTCGCTCCATGTAAAATACGGTATTCAGCTGAATCCGGTAAGACTGGTAGCCGACCCCAACATAGTTGGGAAAAGGCTCGGGAGATGGATACTAACAGGTCCTATTAGTTAATTTTCACTAAGAAAAACAAAAATATGAAATAAGGGCATTTTTGCGTCTTGTCTAAATACAACTTTTCTTATTCATATCATTAAAAATTGTGTTCTTATAGTCCATCTGACAACGCAATAGATTTCTGCGCGCGATAAAACGATTTAATCAGAACATCAATTAAAATGGCTGTTTTTATTACCGTAGTGAACGTAGAAACGTAATAAACACCTTTCTATTGCTAACAAATACAGGGTGTTAAGAAAACCCTGTCCGACCCGAAAGGGTGTTATAGGGTTCACAATCACATGCCCAAATAAAATATCAAAGGAAAATTCATGATAGAAACAATAATAATGTATTTTGAAATGATCATTTTTTTGCCCCAAAATCCCTTAAATTTGAGATTAAAACAAAAACGATAACACCAATTTCGTCGGTATTTTTGGGGGTCTTTTGTTTGTTATTAAGGTAGCATCTATGACGACACCGACTCTCTCTCTCTCAACGTTTGAGAAAAAATAAATATTAGGTTATATTTTTTTTCCATTTTTTTCCACATTTTTGTAATTAAATTACCGATACCTAACAACACGTTCGCGCGTTCACGGGTCGGACAGGGGTTTCTTAACACCCTGTATACATGAATAGAACCTTATCTTTTCTTCTGCGCAGCCTTTTCCCGATCTATGTCGTGGTCGGCTTCCAGTCTCACCGACACCTGAATACCGTATGTTACAGAGCGACTGCCTATCTGACCTACACAACACATGTTACTGGGTCACACAGTATCCCGTAGTAAGACTGCTTGTCAGAATTGACTTAACGATTACAAATAAATAATAAATGGGGACAACATCACATACATTGCTCTGAACCCAAAGTAAGTAGCTAAAGCACTTGTGTTATGGAATTCAGAAACAACGAAGGTACCACAAACACCCAGACCCGAGACAATATAGAAAAGTTGTTATCTACATTGACCCGTCCGGGGATCGAACCCGGGTCCTCAGAGCTGGCGACACCTTGAAAACCGTACGGTTATAATTAAAATTATTTATTAAATTGCTAGAAATAGAGTTAGCCAACTGTTCCTTCCCAGAGGTCGATTTGTAATATGTGCCGGTTACTGTAATGCTCTTTTGACCGAATTTTATAATTTAATATTTGAATGCTTAATTACCTACCTAAAGATGAAATTAAACCTAAAAAAGATAATACAATAATAAGATTTAGTAGTAACATCAAAAAAGAAAATGTGGCTGTAATTACTTAATATTATTTATAAATATAATCTGACAATTCTAATACGATTACATGTAGTTTCAATAAATTGCGAAATGGTTTAATGAACGGATTTTTTGCACAAGGTTGTAGGGTCGATGAAAATACCTACTTTTTCAAAGATATATTTTATATATTTGTATTCTATTGATCCGAAGATTTAACATACTTACGATTAGAGGGAAAAGATCGCACAGGGATATCGAATTAACTAATAATGGGGAACATAAGGACAAAAATGTAAAAATATAGTTTAAAAAAAACTAGAAAACACGCTTTTAAAATTTTTATTGTGAAAAAGCGTGGGGCGCTTGCCATATTTTTCGTCTATCGAGCAACCCACGCTTTTTCACAATAATACTAGTGTTTTTTGTTCATTACCAATCTCAGCTTACATTAGGAATTATTTTTCACTTTTTTAGTTAGAAGTACTTTAAAAGCGTGTTTTTTAGTTTTTTTTAAACTATATTTATTTTTCACTTTTTAGTCCTAGTAGCAATACGCGTTGTCTGAATTCAAACGTATTGCTATGTGGAATTTTTTTTTTATTTATTTAATCCTGGTGATCCTAATCAGGATAATGAGATAAACCTATGAAATTATTATATTGTCGCTGATTCTTGATAAGTGTACAAAGTTTAAATTAAATCTGTCCGTTTAAAGTGGGTCAAAATCGAGTCCAAAGGAGTCGGTTACATACATACATACATACATACAAGTGAAGCTAATAAAAGCGTGTTAAAAAAAAACCTCGATGTAATATTACACTTTTCTATTCAATTTTCGATACTAGGGCCTAAGAGCATGTTTTTTAAAATTATGAGAAAATAATAAAAACATAAAAAATTATTACTTTAATTCCCCTTTTCCTTCTAAGGGAGACTTTTGGGGGGAAATAGTTGGCCCAGAATTTAAATACTATATCTACAGGCAGGACCTACCTTTTAATAACTCCCTCATCGATCTTAGCCTTCAGGGCAGCCCCCACCTCCTTCTCATTCAGGTAGATATGGGCGCAGTCGATGTGGCGGTAGCCGGCGTCGATGGCATCCTTCACTGCCTGGGTCACCTCGCCTGGCTTGGACTGGAAGGAATAGAGGTATAAATATCTATAGGAGGTAGGATAAACAATAATTAATTGTAAATGAACGTAAAAGAACAACTACTGGTTCAATTTTAATGAAATTTTATATGGGGCCACCTCGGAAATGTATCCAATCGATGCCAAAAATAATTTTAAAATTAAAATACAATTGCAGGAGATATGTACGAGAAATAAATAAAAAAGTAAGGAACACGCAGGGGCCCGATGCCGCTATTTTAAGTCAGTGAGTGGCAGGTTAATAAACGTTCCAGTGTACTTGTTATTGTGCCTTATTTTCGTATTCAGATAAGAGCAGCCACTGGAAATCCTACAATGACAACCACGGTGACAACAGTGGCAAGTAGGTGTTCATTTGTCATTAAACTAAAATTATCTGAATACGAAAATAAGGCACAATAACAAGTACACTGGAACGTTTATTAACCTGCCAGTCACTGACTTAAAATAGCGGCATCGGGCCCCTGACTAATTGAGAACCTCCTCTTTTAGAAGTCGGTTGAAAAATATTTGATTTTATAAAGAAGTTTAAATTTTTTTTAACATTAAATAGACAAAAACCTTAACGTATTTTTTGAGCTGTTTAAGAAAATAGGAGTTTGTTTCTAAACGAAGACCCGACGGATTTAAAAAAATGTAAGGTTAACTCTACCTCAGAGATGGCGCCATATAATTTTATTAAACTCGGTTCTCTTTTCACATTTATTTCCAGATAATTAATTATTAATCAATGACAATATGCGGTAGGCGGTCGAGTGTTTCTCTACCGAATCGGTTTTTTGCAGGATTCGGTTTAGTGGCAACAGTATTTCAATAAATGAGTTCACACATGCATTCGGTTTTAAGATACGGCAAAAAAATCGAATCTGGCTGAAGTTGACATCCGATTTTGCGACTACAAACCGACCCGGTCGTACTGCAAAATTTAAGATCCGGTTCAGTGGTATAGCGCATTAAATACATGCTTTCATACGATACACGCAGGGTAGATTCGGTTATTTGCCGAATCTTGAAACCGAACGCATGACGTGGCACAAGCGGGGGAGGAGGACGACGCTAACGGCGATAATACCAGTATATAATAGCAAGACTGTTCACGTCCATCGCTTCCAAATCAAAGTGAGGAACTGTGCGCGCTCTTGCTAGAAAAACCGGATAGTGTGTTCACACGGCATCTCGATTACGGTGCCGTCGGATACGGCAACGCAATATTTGCCGTGTGAATACCACATTCGGTTTTTCCAGATCCGATGAAAATAAGATTCGGGAAAACGTGGCTCCGTGTGAACGTACCGTAAAGTATCATATTTAGTAAACTTGCACAAGTGCACCCTCCAATTTACCATCCATCATTACTTGTCTCTATGTTACCATCTGTTAAAATATTTTATGGAAAAACAACGAATTACTTTTAATTAGCAAACCAGTATTGTCTGTTATCAAACAATAAAAGACAATTGTCTTCATATCCTGTATTTAAAGATAAGTTCATGAACCGGCACATTGTTTTCTAAATGTACCTAGTTTTACAAACCATTTGCGGGGCTTGGGACTATGTGCTATTAGCTATACTTGTTATCTTTCCAGCCAGAACTTATAGGGAAGACTGATGGGTATAAAAAGTCAAAATTTATGTAAAAAATTCGGTTAGATAGTAGAAAAACTTTATTAAATCTTGTTTTCTTTGCCGTTTCTAAAAAAAATAATTAAAAAATTTGTAAATCAATATTATTATAGTAGCTGTGCCCCGTGGTTTCACCCGCGTGAATACCTAGGTCCCGTTCCCGGTGAATTTATATTATTGGGGGCGGAGATTAATCCAACAAATCACTATCGTAACAAAAGTCAGGATTACTTAATTTGGTGGTTGAGTATTGTTCAATTTCCTAATTTTCAGCGCAATTTTGCAAACTTTTTTTTTAATAAGAACCTTCTCCTGACAATAACATACACAAAAAAAAAGAAATTGGCCAAATTGGTCCAGGCGTTATTGAGTTACTTATGCGCTTACCAACACATTTAGCGATTCATTTTTATGTATATAGATATAGATGTATGTGCAAAATTGTCTTGGTAGGTACTTGATACATATAAAACAAGCTATGAAACTCGTTGGCCATGAGTTTTATTTCGATTGTATACCGTACGTAATAACAACCAAGACGAAAAAAAACAATTTTGTTATACATGATTAGACGTCTATAGTAATATAATCCACGGGAATAAGCGCGTACATGCCTAAATACCTTTTTTGGGCTTGACGAAGCAGACAGACTGCTTGCCACCACGGCCGGTGTAACCCAGTCGAAACGTCAAGCTCAAAAAAGGTATTTATGCATGTACGCGCTTATTCCCGTGAATTAAATTACTATAAACATGCAGCGCTATAGTTTAAAAGTTAATATCATAAGACGTCACCTAATTTTGTTTATTATTATCATTAAAATAAAAGAAAAAGTATTTGAAAATTCACATTTGGGACACTAACGACAGTGAAAATTAATTAAATAGTATACAAAAATAGAATGCCAGCTATATGAATAATAACAATAATAAACTTAAAGAAAACATAACTAGTCCATTTCTATAATAAGTAGCCATATGTCATGTAGCAAACAATTTAATTTACATAATGACTAAGCATCTATCATTTTCTTCCACAAACAGTAATTGCCTTCGATCGCTGTAACCTTGAGGCTTGAATCGGCTTGATACTACATTATTTACTGAAAATCGATAAAACAAACGAATTTTGTAACGAAGGGCGGATTTCAAAGAGTGCGACCATTATAAATGATAAACATAACATAACCTACCATCACGCCTGTATCCCCGAAGGGTTAGGCAGAGGTGTACCAATGTACACCCACAGTTCGCCGGTATGTTTATGTCCCATGTAATAGGGGGCGAGCCTATTGCCACTAACCGGGCACAAATCCAAACTCCGACCTGCTACTGAGAATTTCATAGAAAAACCCAATAACACCTTGGTCGACTTGGGAATCGAACCCAAGACCTCTAGCGTAGCAGTCGCGCTTAGCACCACTAGGCCAACGAGGCAGTTATGTTATATAGTTGATTATATTACTAGTAGAATTAAAATCTAAGCAAAAATGCAAGTGAATCCGCGGTACATAGCTACAGGTACAGTGTACAAAACCCACTCAATGACCATAGGTAGCTATGCAAAATAAATAAGTACTATTATAGTTCTGCGAAAGCAATTTCTTATTCAAAATGCGGGCGACATTGTCGAATGAATTCACTGGAAAATTGTTCGTTTGGTGATGAATTTATAATAGGAAATTGGAGATTATCTATTATCTAGCAATTTTAGGTCTTTTACGTTTAACATTGCATTTTAGATTTCAACTTGTGTTTTTTTTTTTGTTAGCTTTTATAGTAGTCTATAATAATATTATGACGACCTCCGTGGTCGAGTGGCGTACGCACCGGTTTCAAGGTGTCGCTAGCTCTGAGGTCCCGGGTTCGATCCCCGGACGGGTCAATGTAGAAACCAACTTTTCTACATTGCCTCGGGTCTGGGTGTTTGTGGTACCTTCGTTGTTTCTGAATTCCATAACACAAGTGCTTTAGCTACTTACTTTGGGTTCAGAGCAATGTATGTGATATTGTCCGCATTTATTTATTATGTAGAATGAAATAAGAAAAACGATCAGCCCGCATTTTTTACAGACGAATCTTTTGTTACTTACATAATAATATTTTACTATGTAAAATTGTTTATACATACATATAGTCACGCCTCTTTCCCTTGTAGGGGTAGGCAGAGCCACCTCTTTCCACTTGCTACGATCCCTACACACTTGTTTCGCTTTGTCCACTTTCATTATTCCCTTCATACATGCTGTGCGGTTTAGGCTCTTGACCTGGCCTTTTTTTCAATCACACTCGCCTTATACACTTTTTTCGTCAATCGCTCTTCATTAATTCTCGCGACATAGCAAAACCATCTCAGCATACCTTTCTTAATTTTTGTCTCAACATCCATCATCTGACATACTTCATTCAAAATTGTTTATTGGATTAAAAATAAATAATAATATAATTCACGGGATAATAATATAATCTATACTTATAATAAATCTGTAGAAAGGTCAATTCTGTACATTAAATATATTTTCAAAATAACTATCAGGGGGTGATTAGTGATCGATACTGATGCCAAAAATGCAATCAGTAAAATTTTTGTCTTTCCGTCTGTCTGTATGTATGTTCCTTATAGAAACAAAAACTACTCGACGGATTTTAACGAAACTTAGTACAATTATTCTTCATACTCCTGGGCAGGTTATAGTATACTTTTCATCACGCTACAATCAATAGGAGCAGAGCAGTGAAGGGAAACGTTGGGAAAACGGGAGAAGATACTCAATTTTTTAAGCTTCCGTCGCGTGTGCAACCTTAATGGTTAAAGACTCATTGATAAGCTTCGTCATCCACGCGAACGAAGTTGCAGGCACAGCTAGTAAATAATATATTAATATAAGCGTGTACATGCATCACCTTTAGGGCTTGACGTTTCGACCGGGTTACACCGGCCGTGGTCGCAAGCAGTCTGCTTATATTGAATTGAATTATATTACTATAAACATGCAGCGCGATAGTTTAAAAGTTATTATTAAAAATAAATAATGCCTACGTTTAATATATATGGACGGATAGCATAACAAGTTTGTTTTGAACCCAAAGTAAATAGGTACCTATAGTTATTACGGAAAAATCCATATCACAAGTGACAATAACAATCCCGAGACAACAATTTAAAATAGTGGTTTTGTACATTGACGCGTCCGGGGATCCAACCTGTAAAATCTGTGCCTCGATTCAGCTATTTTAAATTCATGTCAGTGGTCGGTCAGTGTACTTGTCATTGTGCCCAATTTTCGTTTTCAGATAAGCCTACAATAAAATCTAATTGAACTCTTGAAGAGAATGATCGTAATGACCAATTAATGATCGTAATGACAGTTAGCGGAATGCCAATTATCGTACAAATGACCAAATGAAGCAGGTCATTTGGACAATTCAAGCAACTCTTAAATAGCTGAATCGTGGCCCTGAGCTGGCGACACCTTGAAAATCGGTGTATACCTACGGCCTCGAAAACGGAGGCCATTAATTAGTAAACAAAACTTGACTTCGTTATTTAGTATTCAGTAGATTACCAGAAAATACTTTTTATTATTATCGTCAAAAATTTACATACACATACATATAATCACGCCTCTTTCCCTTGTAGGGGTAGGCAGAGACCACTTCTTTCCACTTGCTACGATCCTTACACACTTGTTTCGCTTCGTCCACTTTCATTATTCCCTTCATACATGCTGTTCGGTTTATGGTACTCTTAACCTGGCCTTTTTTCATTCACACTCGCCTTATACACTTTTTTCGTCAATCGTTCTTTATTCATTCTCTCGGCATAGCCAAACCAACTCAGCATACCTCTCTTAATTTTTGTCTCAACATCCATCATCTGACATACTGCATCCACCTTACCATCCATTCCTCCTCTTGCATTCAACGTAGCGAAGCGACTCTCCGTGGGCCACTTTTCGCCCCCGCGAGGAACGAGACGTGATAGGTGGCGAACACGTCGCCGCGTCGCCGCCGTTTTGGATAATTAAACCATTTTTATGATTATCCATTGCGTTCCTGCGGGATAAGGAATTGGGAAAGGATACGTAGGAAAGGATAACAAGGTAGGACGGGTTATAGAATCATCATCATCTCCCGAGCCTTTTCCCAACTATGTTAGGGTCGGCTACCAGTCTTACTGGATTCAGCTGAATACCGTATTTATAGACGGACGTAGGACTGTTTATAGAATGTTACCAAAAATTTCGTATTTAAAAAAATTACCAAGGTACCTTGTATGTTAATTGGGCGAAAATACATTTCCTTCAATGGAAGATACCTTATCTTTTAATTGAGTTTTTTAATTCATGACGGTTCGACATGTTGACAGATAGACGTCATGACATACTACCTAGCGGATTGGTTAAATCGCGAAAAGTATAACAAGGAAACCTATTCACAAAAAGAATAACAATTAATTGTTTATAAACTCACACACCTGTTCAAATTGTATCTACTTACCAGTTTAAACAAAATTGGTTACATACGAATAAAAAAATTACTTTTTTTTTTTTGGTATAGGTCTTTGCGGTTAACCTGAGCGCAGTCCTTGACTGCTTCACCGGACTTTTGGCGAGGACCTTAAGGCCTCCAGCCAGAGCAATAGGAAAAACGTAACTACGTCAGCAACGTCCACTAAGGCACCCCCTGCGGGGTTCGGACCTCGACTTAGTGCGTTGCTAACAATCTTAATAAGGCAAAACAGCAAGGGATAGCTGGATCTAAGTTTTTATTATTCAGGGACATATTTTTATTACTAGTTTGGCCGGCTCGGGCCAGCTTGGTCTAGGGACAGGAGGATAGCATTTAAGTTACCTACTATTATTTATAGGTAATACGCGACGGGCCTCGCCGGCCGGCGCGGCGCGGCGAGGACTAAAATACTGGCCAAGTGCGAGTCGGACTCGCGCACGAAGGGTTCCGTACCACCGTCGTATGAGAGCCCCCTTAAATATTCATTTTATGTGGTTTTTAGTATTTGTTGTTGTAGCGGCAACGGAAATACATCATTTGTGAAAATTTCAGCTTTCTAGCTATCACGGTTTATGAGATACAGCCTTTAGACAGACAGACAGCGGAGTCTTAGTAATAGGGTCCCGTTTTACCCTTTGGGTACGGAACCCTAAAAAAATGGACTTCAAAGTTTGTAGATTTAAGACATTCAAATTGGGCAATTTCCGGAATTTCGTTTACCGAGAAATAATTTTCTGGGTGAAATTTTACGTTAGTCGATTTTAATAACAGAACTTCTTAATCGATTTTGATAAAAAATATGGGACCAAAAAGTCCCTATCAAAACAAAAGAAAAAAAATCGGTTTACAATATTGCCGGCAAAAATCGGCATAAAAATATTTTTTTTAAGATTTTTGTGAAATAGACATCATTTTTACACACAAATGCAAGTTTCCAGATTTTTAACTGTCCATATAGAAAAAAAAACTTTAGAATTACATACTTTTTTGTTAATAGCAGTCTTTCAATTGCGCTTATATGAATGACATTACTAGGGCCCGGCAAGATAGGTTAGTTTTAAATAAAACATTAAAAAAAACACAAATTTTACCAAAAACTTATAGAAAAACACATTTAAAACTATTTCAAGAAAAAAATACTTACTTTCCAGGTTCCAAGACCGATAATTGGGCACTTTTCTCCGTTATTCAACACAACCGTTGTGGTAGCCATCTTGCGTGCGTTCACAACAAAGTCTAGTTGGGTACTGAATGGACCGGTACGCGCGCGGTTATTTCTAGCGATTCATTTAAAGGGCAGTTTTATTAGCGCGACTTATATTGTTTTATACCGTGTTAATTTGATGTTTCACGTTTTACAGTAAAGGTGTGGTCACAAATAAATATTTTAAGAGATTACGTAAATCGTATGTCTTTAAGTAATCGCTTTGTATTCGTTCAACTTATCTGTTATGACGAATAAGTTAAACATACATACTGACAAGATTTGTATTTAATTTGCAATCAATTAAAATAGAGGTAACTAGCTTTTTGTCTCTCTCGTGGGTGTCGGTTATCGCGGTAAAAGTACCTTATATCTTTTCTCAGAATCGAAGCTTAGGTTTAGCAGTTTAGACGTGAAAGCGTACCAGGCAGACAGAATAACATAATTTTTGTATTTTTAATGCTAAGTACCACAATTGGTAGACTTCTTTCTTAGAGTTAGACGCAAATGAGTAAACTACTTACATAATTATTTTAATTAGCATTTTAGTTCCGTCTCCAAACACATTTAAAGAGAGTTTTTATTTTCTTTGGAATTTCAAAATATCTATCTGCACACTAGAATCAGCGCCAATGTACCTAATTGTAGATTATGGAAAATAAATATAGCGACAAAAAAAATCGCACTACAGGAACCTAACCTTTAGATATCTTAGTTATCAATTCACGACCTATGTCAATATCAACGGAAAATTAGATTTACCTTGAGAGTAAGAAATTTTTAGCATAGCGTGTGACGTCATCATGGAAAATGTAGTTCCTGTTACCGTAAAAATGTACAGCGATCAATAAAAACAATGACTAGCTAAAAATGTGTGAGTCAGAATAACGAACTTTACTATTTTTTGCTGTTTAAGACTAGATCTTTTTAACCGACTTCAAAAAAGGAGGAGCTACTCAATTCGACTGTATTTTTTTTTATGTTTGTTACTACATAACTTGTCATTGGGTGAACGGATTTTGATAATTCTTTTTATTTGAAAGCTGGTGCTTCCCGTGTGGTCCCATTTCATTTTGGTCCAGTTTTGACAGTGGGTTCCATAAGAAATAAATATAAGACTTATTTCGAAGTCGGTTTTTTTGTAAGACTTATTAACAAATTTTGAATTTGAAGGGATATTATTTTTGTATTTAATATGTCTGACAAATTGTAAATCGTTTTTTTTTGGTATATCTATACCTTAGCAGTATTTCCTTTACATTCATTGAAGTCGTGACCACTAGGTACGTGTACCAAATAATTTAAGACATTTTAATTGGTTTTCCCTTATAAGACAGGGTGGCCCAAAAGTCGTGGATCAAACGCAACTAGGGATTAGATGGGGTCATCAGCTGCAAAAAGTTGTTCTACGGGAGGTCCTTAAGGTCAACCCCTGCAGAGTTATAATTTATTTTTTTGTGTTTTTATGAGAAAATTGACTTTTTAAACTAATTCTTATTAAAATTCGAAAAATCTACATCTTGTATCTTTTTTATAATTTTCACTAGATTGGTACTGATGAGTCCTTGCGTTAGACATACTATGATGATATGATATGATGTAGAATTCGCATCGCATAGAGCTGAAAATTGGTGGAGGTCTCAAGTACACCATTATAAATGAAATATCAAAAGGTCCCCGAAGATCCGACTTGTGCAAAAAAAGTTACACAAGGTCCAATGTCAATCATATCACCTTTTCGCATTTTCCTCATAAATGGCAAGTATTATCGCCAAAATAGGTCAGACAAAAGTTGTAGATCATGCAATTATCTACAAAATTGTCTCAATACTTTTTTCCTATGGATCACCATTCCGGAGATATCGTGATGACAAGGATTGAAGAATATATGTATCATAGTCATGTTCTACATCATATACACACATTTTCGCACCACCTATGAGGTAGTGTACGAGACGGATTTTTAGGGTTCACACATAAAGTTAACCAAACCTTTCTCTCTTGAAGTCAGTTTTGCTTAATGGTACTTTCTTCAGCAACTGACTGTCTAGTGACCCTGACTGCCATACCGGAGGTCGTGGTAATTCCCGCCTAGGACAAACCTTTGTGCGATGGCCATGATCATTTGTTCTGTGTGTGTAATTAATTTATATTAAGTATGTGTTTATATATATATAAGTATGTTTATCAGTGGTCTGGGGCCCAATGCCGCTATTTTGAGTCAGTGAGTGGTGGGTTAATAACGTTCCAGTGTACTTGTAATTGTGCCTAATTTTCGTTTTCAGATAATTGTAGTTCAATGACAAATTTACACCTGCTTGCCACTGTTGTCATTGTAGGATTGCAAGTGACCTTTCTTATCTGTATATGATAATTAGGCACAATAACAAGTACACTGGAATGTTTTTGAACCCGCCACTCACTGACTTAAAATAGTGGACTGGTGCCCCAGGTCATTTGGTCAATTCAAGCAACTCTTAAATAACTGAATCGAGGTCCTGGTGGTTTTTCATCTATAATTGTCTGTATTTAGAAACATATATGTTTATCAGTGGTCTGCTCGTTAATACTGGCTTTGTCTAGAATGGGATCAGATGGCCGTTTGAGTGGTCTCAAGATATAATTATCGTTGACCAAGTGCTCAAGCAGTCCGTGTAAGGGCCGACTTATAAAATAATCAATCGGTCGATTGTCGTGAATGTCGTGGTGGCCTAAGAACGGATTTGTATGCACAAGGTTGCAGGTTCGAACCCAGGCAAGTACCAATGTGGCTTTTTCAAAGTTGTACTTTCTTAATTATTCTAAGACACTTCTGACAAACGGTGAAGGAAAACATCGTGAGGAAACCTGGATTCCAAAATAGGGATCTGAAATCGCCAATCCGCAGAGAGCACGCGTGGTGATCAATGCTCGTGCCTTCTCTATAATATGGGAACAGGCCTGTGCCCAGCAGTGGGACGTTTATAGGCTGGATTATTAATCGGTCGATTTACGCCCTCAAAAATAAAACCTCTAAAGAATGAAACATTTCAGAACTTTTTGATCTTACGTCAAACTCTGTCAAATTAAAGTAACAAAAAAGTTGCAGAAAAACATTTAGAAGATTGACTAAATTAAAAATCCTATGTATTGTTGATCCAAAAGCCTAGTTTTTCCAGTAATATAACAGTATTTCAAGCTTTTAGTTAACATCAGTAACCAAGAGGACCTCAAAGACTGCAATGTCAAAAAACATTTTCAAGATCTTAGTTTTGTTGACGCACATAAACTCATTGTAAGCAAAAATTTATTACATATACACAATCCTCCTTCTTGACGTTTTCAACCGACTTCAAAACGAAGAGGTTCTCAATACTTAAAAAAAATACTTATTTTCCTACATGTATGTTGCCCGACATCTAAGGCATTGTGGATCAGTTTAATTTTTTTTTATCTATTTGGTATGTCTGTTGGTATTCTTTGATAAGGAATGGATGACCACGGCCCAAACCAGAGGGAAATGGAAGGAGGGTAAAGAGGCCTTTGCCCTGCAGTGGGACAGAAATGGCTAGTAAAAAAAAAAAACAAAAATTAGATATGCCCCTGAGTTCCCATATAAATTTCACCTAAATCAATCATTTATTTTGCCATTTGGAGAGGGGACGAATCCAACAACTCAAAGATCATGAAAATCCGTGGTATAAACACGGACTGCTCTCACAGTTACCCCCAGTTTCTGAAACATTGATCAACACAAAAATTTGTTAATCACTTGTAAAATCTCATTCTAAGCACAGTGACTGGTTGTTTGTCTTTTGGCCAACCAATCACATTCGTGAGCACACAAATAAAAGATTAATTTAATCAGCCTTTTAGAAGCCAGGGTTAAGTCTTTCTCGTACACGTCCTGCGTGAGCAGTCGCCCCCTCGCGCCGCCCTTTTCCACACTGCCGAACAGTCGAACTGCTTCAGCAGCAGTTCTTGCGCGGGCGGCCATAGATATTGTAATACCTTAGTCTTGACACAGCTACTTCCTAATTACTTACTATAATTATGTACTTTACTTTATAGCCAGAAGATCAGCGAGGTGGCTACCAATAGGTCTATCATCAACAAGGTGGCCATGGAGGGCAAGGATATAATCAGGTAAAGCACTTAAAGACAAGTCAAATGGAAATAGCAATATATGTAATAGAATGATACTTATAATCGGTCTTGAAAAGCGTCGGTCTAGAAAGGCGTCGGTCTTGATAAGCGTCCGTCTCGGTAGGAGTCGGTCGTGAAAAGCGTCGGTCAAGATAGGCGTCGGTCTTGATAAGCGTCGGTCTCGGTAGGCCTCGGTCTTGATAAGCGTCGGTCTCGGTAGGCGTCGGTCTTGATGAGCGTCGGTCTCGGTAGGCGTCGGTCTCGGTAGGCGTCGGTCTTGATAAGCGTCGGTCTCGGTATGCGTCGGTTTTGATGAGCGTCGGTCTCGGTAAGCTTCAGTGTCATGCAGTTGAAGTATCTACTTTGATTCCTACTGTGTTACTATGTAGATAGAATATGGTTATGTACCCTCTTTTTTAAAAAAAAAAAACGAATCTGTATTTAACCGTATAATGAAAAAGAATTATAACGTTTTTCGAAATGAATCAGCTGTAATAAGAGATTTTTAAATAATAAAGTCATTTCTCTTTCAGGTCTACTATGAGCAAGGCGGGTATCTCCAAAAACAAGGATATTGTTACGGTTAGTTATATTTTACTACACACACACAGAGAGAGACACCCATAAACATTCGCACACATTTAGAAATACATACGAATGCAATCACCCACGCATTGTAATAGTTTAATGTGTGAGTTTGACGCACCGGAAGACGTAGTTTGGACCGATGACCTGGTGAAAATCGCGGAAAGTGCCAGATCGCGGGCAGCCCAGGACTGGGCATTGTGAAAATCTTGGGAGGAGGCCTTTGTCCAGCAGTGGACGTCTCTTGACTGAGATGATAATGATGATGTGAATTTCTTGCACGTTTTATTAATTTTCCTTATTGGCTAATGTTTCGAATGCGACTTTAAAAGAACTACAAAAATATTGATAATCGTATGATTTGCCTAATTAATGACGTACTATTTAGCATCTAGGACTTAAGTCAAGCGCGGATCCAGGGGGGTGGTCATGGGGTCATGACCACCCCCCTGGGCTAGGTCCAGGAACTAGGTAGACCACTAATTAAATTGTTATCTATTTCTAAAAGAGGGCAGAAGAGCAGCTGGACCCCGAGAAGTTCAGTAAAAAACCCAAATATAACAACAAAATATGTAATGATGTAGAAAAAAATCGCGCTGCGCGGCCAATGTCATGGTGCAAAAGGAAATTAGCTACCTATTTTAGGCTCATTTGTTAACGGCCGATTGCTACCAAACTTGGAAAAACGAACGAGCAAAGCATTGTGTAAAATTTAAGTGTCGGCTTAATAAAATATGGCTAAGTTAAATATTATTAAAAAAAATCTGATTTCTGGACCAAAAGCTGGGGGCACCCTTGCTTTTTGGGACTTGGCCACGACTATGTGACCACCCCCTGGCACCAATGCTGGATCCGCCCTTGACTTAAGTACTCTAAAACACCTACTAAATCATTTCTTCATGCATATTCGTGGTATGATGTCACCTTTTTTTAACCGACTTTTTAAATCTATGTCTTGTTTCCTTCAGCCCCTCCGCCGCTTCAAGGCATCCCCTGCTAGGCGCGCGGCCGCGCATGCCTAGCCGCCTGCCTGCTGCTCCTGCTGCCAGACCCGCGCCGGACCTATCGTCATGGGTCGGGGGTAAGTACTAAGGCATCATAGATGTGAGAAACATCCTCGTAAAGGTCACAACAAACATATCAACTCGGAAGGGCATCGTCACCGCTCCGCGTCTTTCGTCAGCGCTTCGGTGGAGTGCGGCCCTAAGGCCTATAAGACCTTATTCGAACAAAACAAAAAGTGCTTATTGCTGGCCAAGACTGTCATTAAAATCATCCCAGTTACCTGAAATTAGGACGTGACATTATCGTGTAAATTATTAGTATTCTCAACAATTAAAATCTGCCATCAAAAGATGTTGACAACGTATAGTATGCACATCAAAGAGTATCATCTAGACACTTTTTACTTATTAAGACTAGGGCCGCAATTTCGTAGTATCTATTTTTATTCCATTGTGAGGTAATTTTTTGTGTTCTATCAATCATCAGGTCACCTACCAGTAATATAGAATGCAGGATTGCTGCGTGCTAGGAGCCTGTCTGACTGTCTGCTGCTCGTGCTGCCGACCTTGCGCCAGGGGCATGGATGATTACGACTAAGTTCAGAAGACAGCTCTGGCTGGCAGAGAAGAACTTCGTAGCAATTTGGAATAAAGGTAAGAAAAACATTAATTATAAAATTTGAATTTGAAATCGCAACAATCGAGGTGATTAATGCTTGTTCCTTCTCTACATAAGAAGAGGCCTGTGCCTAGCAGTGGGGGATTTTTTCAGTAACATGTGTTGTGGAGGTCAAATAGGCAGTCGCCTAGTCGCTCTGTACCATACGGTATACAGCTGATTCCGGTGAGACTGGAAAACGTCCCCAAATAGTTTGGGAAAAGGTATTCTAGAATTTAAATCTTAAATTTGAATTAATGATAAATAAATATATAAATTATTTATTTATAACTCTGGTATTTAGATATGAACAGAAAAAAAAGGAAAAAGGAAGAGTAAAACATGCAGAGATTGTAAGAAAAAAAAAATATTTCTCATCGCATCGGGCCTCTTTTTGAAAACTATTCAAACTTCTTCCTTCTTTTTAAAACTGCTACCAGCAAACTGTCAGCCGCCATGACAGTTGTCTGTCAAAATGTCGTTGCGACGTCAAAGAAAATGTATACGTTTGCAATAAAATAGAAATATAAGAACAACAATGTAAATTATGATAAAAGAAATATACATATTTTAAAAAACATCTTGTTGCTTCGTAAGGAGTTCGCAAAATGGGGAATATGGTTAGTACGTAGTTGACAGTTTGTTTCTGGACAGTGTGCTTGATTAAGACCCTTCGTAGATAATGTGGCAACGCAAGTCTCCGATACTCATATCTGCAAGTTGAGTCGCAAAGTCGTTTTTTTCTTTAAAATATATCCCACTATACCGTCAGTTCTGATGTTGAACATTTTCATCCTAAATTTTTATAATACCACTAGCTATGCCCCGCGGTTTCACCCGCGTGAATACCTAGGTCCCTTTCCCGGTGCCTTTGTATTATTAGGGGTGGAGATGAATCCAACTAATCACTATCGTAACAGAAGTCAGGATTACTTAATTTGGTGGTTGAGTATTCTTCAATTTCCTAATTTTCAGCGCAATTTTGCAAACTTTTTCTTTAATAAGAACCTTCTCCTGACAATAACAATTTATACAACAAAAAAAGAATTAGCGAAATCGGTCCAGCCGTTCAGGCGTGATGCCGTGACCAAGGGAAATAGGGATTAATTTTTATATATATATAGATTGCATAATACCATTGCACTTATCATCTACTTACAGCATTCTTTATTTCTAGCCAGGACATCACGGACCGCCCCAAGGTGGGCCATTCGGCGGCGGCGGCGGGCCGGGCGGCGGGCCCTTCGGTCAGGGGGGGCCATTCGGCCAGGGGGGTCCGTTTGGCCAACAGGGGGGTGGCTTCGGCCCTCCCCGGGGGCCCTTCAACCAAGGAGGCTATCCCCAACAGACACAGGTGAATAATCTAACGCTCTTTTTGCACCTTTCTTTTGAAATTTTGATTCCGTTCAGCATTCGTGTATCAATTCACAAATGATCGGTTGAAATTTTTACCATAAGTTTATTATTGTTGCCATCTTCCCGATATATAATATATCTCCTAGTACCAAACTCACGAATATTTACGAAATCTTTGCCCTAATGTTTTCGTACTTTAAATCTATATTTTCGTGATATTACATCTGTGGATTGTACACGAATGCAGAACGACGTCGGTCTGGGTCAAGAGCCTGTTTCCCGCGGCTTTGGATCCCCGCCAGGTCGTGCACAGCAACGAGTTATCCCGGACATCGCTCGAGATGGTAGACATCCTGTGCATGAGTCAGGTAGGAATCACCCACAAGGAGCAGCTGGGAGGACTCAAATACACGGTCAAGTAAGACACCGGAGTATAGAAGGGCCTTTAAACCAGATATATGCAGACACTAGACATGTAGCACAAGGATCCATTGGAAGCTCAGATACTGTGCGCACAAACAGACTACTACCGCAAAACAGTCTGAATTCCAGAAATGAAAGCAGCTCACATGATCGTCCCCAGCATCGAAGTATTCTTGGGTCCGACCTGTCCCTCCTCAACCGACCTTTAGGAAGACCGACTGAGCCGTGTATGTATATGCCGTGTTCTCGCTATCCTGATGAAAGGAACCGCACTCAATCTCAGGCGCCAGACAACCAAGACACTCAATCAGCTGGTCGTAATAGACAGGGCTTAAGAACTCCTCAATTATCAGGTCCCCTTAACGATACATCAATCTCAAATTCAGTTCAAAGAGGTCCAAGAGTGCCTTCGGATACAGAAAGGTCAATAATCAGTAACTACCACCTCCAGGAGAGGCTGGAAGGGAGAGGTGAGCGCGTGGACCGAGGACACCTGAACGTAGGTCAGGCCCTGATCACGGGGGATCCAGTTTCTCCAGAAAAGACTCCTCCGCCATATTCAAAGAAGCAAACGTATTCGAGGCCATCGATGAATGATCAGACTCGGCTGATGGGTCTGCCGTACGGTATACATGCAGCATACGCACAACCCTATGGACAGGTAATGATTAATTTGTATATTTTATATCCTAATCTGTCGTAGTGGCCTAGCGGTTCAATGAACGGATTTGTATGCACGAGGTTGCAGGTTCGAACCCGGGCAAATACCAATGTAACATTTCAAAGTTATATGTACTTTCTTAATTATTGTAAGACACTTCTGACAAACGGTGAAGGAAAACATCGTGAGGAAACCTGGATTCCAAAATTTGGGATCTGAAATCGCCAACCCGCAGAGAGCAAGCGTGGTGATCAATGTTAGTGCCTTCTCTATATGGGAAGAGGCCTGTGCCCAGCAGTGGGACGTTTATAGGCTGGATTATTCCTATATCCTAATCTTAATCTACCAGTGACTTAGGCGGAATAGATTCCTCTTGCTTGAAGCGTTTGCTTGAATATTCGTTGCAATCTTTGGTTCTGTTCGTGGTTCGATAAAAAAAGGGTTATGCTTGATTTTCTGTTAAGTAAGTAAGTACAATTGATTGGGTAATGATTTTGGAAGAGATTCAGTTTGCTTGAGCGCAGGCTTTGAATGCTTCCCCGGACTTTTTATTTGTTGATGAATGTGATTGTTTTAGAGTAGGACTAATCGCCTATCACAATTGATTTGCGTATCGACAGGTGACTGACTAATTCGACATTATCCCCCTTATTACAAAACGTGGTCTAAGAAAAACCGAGGTTTTAGAATAGCCCCGTCTCTTTTTGTTATATGACATAAGAAAGTGATGGGTATATTTTAAACCTGGGTTTACCTTATTCTTGGTTTAAACCATCTTTTGTAATAAGGCCCTATGGCATTAAGTAATAGTTTAAAGGTGCGTACAGACTATATAACATGTTATACAAATTGCGATATAACATGTTTCAGATAATGTGGACACTGAATGTTAGAAAACATTTCATTTTTGTGTACAATATTGTTTTGTGTTGCAATGTTGAATAACAAGGTTACATAATGTGGTTGTGGACGCGTTAGAAAACATAAGTTACATGTTACATAGTCTGTACGCACCTTAAGAATTATTATTATTATACACAGGCCTGTTGGTCTAGTGGTTAGTGACCCTGACTGCTATACCGGAGGTCGTGGGTTCGATTCCAACCCAGGACAAATCTTTGTGTGATGAGCACGATCATTTGTGCTGGTTGTCTGGGTGTAATTTATCTATAATATGTATGTATTTAGAAATATATAAGTATGTTTATCAGTTGTCTGGTTACCGTAACACAAGCTCTGCTTAGCTTGGGATCAGATAACCGTGTGTGAGTTGTCCCGGAATAATTATTATAATGTTTTATAAAATCTCGAACGAAAGCGAGATTTTTCCAAAAATTTATGTATTTAAATGTTGGTATTTTATTAATCATAAAATATTGAATCTACGAACAGTGCTTCCCTTATTAGTAACCCCGTGTAACACAACCATAGCGCGATTCAGAGTAGGTGTAATAACGCCATCTGTTGAGGGCTAAGTACAACTTACTAGCGTTTATCATCATAATTTTGACATCAAAATTTCAAAACCGTGTGTTGTAGGCTTAAAGTATGATACATAAGAAACTAAAGAGTGAGCCTATCAGGGTATGAATCGGAAGCACTAGTATCAACTAGTTTTGTCGTGAATTTTGTACAAAGATGGAGCGCGCCGTTTTAATAAATCTATCTAAAACACTAATATTATCCTAACAATGTCAAAACCATCGATATTTTCGCATATAAGTCTGTCGTTGCGTAATAACTTAAATCAGTAAAAGATTGTACTAGTTACAGCCGAAAAAGTGCTCTCGCTTAGCACAAAGGGAAACTAGCGATAGTAGCGGTCTATAGTTAATAGCAGGGATGTTATGGATATATAATTTCGGATCCGGATACGGATATGGATATTGGTAAAATATAATATCGGTTTCGGTTACGGTTATGGATATTAAATTATTTCGGATTATCCGATAGTTTCGGTTACGGATATTAATTTTTTAAGGAACTGTAAGTACGAATAGCTGTGCAAGTGTGCACCTCGCGCTGTGACGTCATTAGGTAGCGGGAGAGGTGTCGCATTCCAGCGGAGTGCACAGTTAATTCGTACGAGTTTAGTATTTATTTAGACTCCGCCCTATCCGAAACTATCCGAAACTTTTATTTCGGATTCGGTTACGGTTACGGATATTTTTTTATTTCGGATATTCGATAGTTTCGGTTACGGATATGGATATCCATAACAACACTGGTTAATAGTAGGTATATCTAAAGTCTATGGTTGTAGGTAAAACCGTTGCCAGTTTCTGAAAGTGAAATTAACGTTAATCGGGCTAACTTTGAAAAGTCACATTGCCTTGTTCGAATCAACCGTTCGTATGGCATTATGTCACCTTGTATTAAATTACATTCACAAAATAATATGCTGTTTTTGGGTGCATTTTTGTTGATAAGAATATAACTACTACTTATGTGGGATGTCTAGACGATCAATCTGTTAAGCCTTTTAACGCCGTGTCGGTCAAATTTTACGCTTTGTTAAATACAAGCGATTTTGTTTTTAACACGCTTTTATTAGCTTCACTTGTATGTATGTATGTATGTATGTAACCGACTCCTTTGGACTCGATTTTGACCCACTTTAAACGGACAGATTTAATTCAAACTTTGTACACTTATCAAGAATCAGCGACAATATAATAATTTCATAGGTTTATCTCATTATCCTGATTAGGATCACCAGGATTAAATAAATAAAAAAAAAAACAATAAAACATATTTAGTCCACAAAGCAATACGTTTGAATTCAGACAACACGTATTGCTGCTAGGACTAAAAAGTGAAAAATAAATATAGTTTAAAAAACTAAAAAACACGCTTTTAAAGTAGGTACTTCTAACTAAAAAAGTGAAAAATAATTCCTAATGTAAGTTGAAATTGGTAATGAACAAAAAACACTAGTATTATTGTGAAAAAGCGTGGGTTGCTCGATAGACGAAAAATATGGCACAGAGCGCCGCGCTTTAAAAGCGTGTTTTTTAGTTTTTTAAACTATATTTTTTTTAACTATATTTTTTAAGTATTTTTTTTCATTACCTCTAAGTCAATTCACAGTTAGGGTCTTATTTGTGGTGTGTAGAATGAATAAATGGAGGTATAAATTAACTCCTGTAAAAAAATACAAATTCTGAAGTATATAATTTTCTACAGACACGTGGTTAACCAAATAAATTGATAAAAATAGAAAAATTGTGAACATTCTTATCTTAGTAAACTAAAATATAAATTATGTAGGTACATACCTACTTTTTACCTGATCTTTTACAAGGTTTTTACTAGGTACAGTTTTGACATATGTAGTTTATTTCTGACAGACAACTAAGCGTAATTTTTTTATAAATAATTATAATAATAATGTTCCGGGACATTACACACACGGTTATCTGATCCCAAGCTAAGCAGAGCTTGTGTTATGGTAACCAGACAACTGATAAACATACTTATATATTTCTAAGTACATACATATTCTAGATAAATTACACCCAGACACAGAACAAATGATCGTGCTCATCACACAAAGATTTGTCCTGGGTGGGAATCGAACCCACGACCTCCGGTATAGCAGTCAGGGTCCCTAACCGCTAGACCAACAGGCCCGTCAACAGCAGTGATATGAACAGCGATTTCATTACATAGCTACAAAGGACGGTGTTTATGTTCATACCGTCGTCGCGCCAATTGGGGGGCTCGTGGCTAAGTGTAAGCCATACGGCTTGACCGATAATGCAGGTGAAACCGAGCTCACATGTAATGCATTTTGAGAGCAGGATAAAATAAATCTATTGATTTTTAAAGGATTCTTGGTCTAATGGTGAACCCTGACTGCTATCCGGAGGTAGTTTGATTCCCCAAGACAAATCTTTGAATGAAGAGCGTGATCATTTGTTCTGTGTCTCGGTCGAGTGGGTTTTGACGACCTCCGTGGTCGAGTGGCGTACGCACCGGTATCAAGGTGTCGCTAGCTCTGAGGTCCCGGGTTCGATCCCCGGACGGGTTAATGTAGAAATCAACTTTTCTACTTACATTGTCTCGGGTCTGGGTGTTTGTGGTACCTTCGTTGTTTCTGAATTCCATAACACAAGTGCTTTAGCTACTTACTTTGGGTTCAGAGCAATGTATGTGATGTTGTCAACATTTATTTAATTTATTTGTTGTGAATGAGTGTTAAATTTCTAGAATATGTATGTTTTAATAATAAATAAGTATGTTTATCAGTTGTCTGACTACTACATGCTCTGCTTAGTTTGCGATCAGATGGCCGTGTATAAGTTGTCCCCAGATTTCTATTAACACCATTCAGTCCTACTACACTGTTCTCATTTCTTCTCCCTTAGTACCCGCACCAGCAAGGCTACCCACAGCATCAGGGCTACCCGCAGCACGGGTACCCGCAACAGCAGGGCTACCCGCAACAGCAGGGCTTCCCACAGCACGGGTACCCGCAACAGCAGGGCTACCCGCAACAGGGCTATCAGCAGGGGCCGTATCAGGGTAAATATACTACAACTTGTAACATAAAAAAAGATGAAAAGATTCGTGAGAAAAATGGATAAATGACACTAATTTGACTTGTTTTTTTTAATTTTAGGTTAATTTAAAAAATCGCTTGTCACATTTTTTATTTATCTTATATAGCTAGTTATACTTAGTGATTACTTCTACTAAAAAGGAAAAAATTACATGTAAATTTTTCGTTTTATCTAACTGACGGACTAAGAAGATTTCGTTATTCCATTCCCCGTTCATATACTCTTTTTGCCATCTGTACGAGGTGGCCCAAAGGCCCCTTATGCATGTCATAGAAGTCGGTTCTTTTATATATTTATATGTGTAATCAATAATGTTTTTTCCCTGTGTTGATTCTTTGGTTTTTTTTCACACAATCACACTTTGATATCGTTTATTTAAATGAATATTTAATCAATTATTTCGCTCTCAAGGTGGCCCACAGCAGGGCGGCATGGCCAACGTAGCCAAGAACGCGGGCTGCGCGGCCTGCCTGGCCTGCCTGACGTGCCTCATGTGCTCCTGCTGCCAGGCCCTCATGGGCGGGGCCATGGGCGACGAAGATCATGGAGAAGGTGGATCGGCCCACGTCTCGCCGCCGGATGACCACCAGTAGGACTAAACCCAGTCGCACAACAAGCCGTGTTTCAAACGTATAGTCAGCCACAGAATTTGAGTAAGGCCTCTTTGGGGAAAATAGACGGTATTATACTTCAGGCCTTAGAGTATAAATAAGTGCGTGTATGAACAGTAAGCTAGTATGAACGTATCGTTTTTGGTTAGTTTTATTAATAATATCACATAACTTATATCCATTTAATTATTTTCGGAACCATAGATATTTTTGCATTAACATCTGTCGCATAGAAAATTGCCAATCAAGAACTTACAGCTCATAATTAGCGGACAATGAACACAACGGGCCACTAGCGATGGGCTCACTCTAAACTTGCTTTTATACTCTCGTATTAGACCTTATGTGCTTACTTCTTCTGCGACTGACAAAGGCTGCCAGTCTTACGAACTCAGCATAATTATATCGAACCTCATTTAAAGTGACAGATCCCCTAATAATCTTACGCAACTTAACAGCGATTTATAATTGTCTGGCTTTTAAGTCCAGCCAAACGGTATGACATCAAACAGTTTTGAGGGAAATGCGAGGCGCGCGTACATTGAATAAGCTTCAGTATACTGTGGATAAATGGATAGGAATAAAGGTATTAATAGGTCTGTTTTTTGTTGCTTTTTACAACTGTTAGATTTTTTGAAGGTTATAGAAAATGAAATATATATCTGGCTGGAGAAATGGTGTCTTTAGTGTTGCCATCATATAAATTATAGACATGGCTGTAATTTTTTAATAGGTACTATATTTTGACAAAGGGTAAAAACAGTTATTGGTCTTCCGATAAGAGGTATGCAACATTTAAACTTTTTGTCATCATTGCTAAACATCTTTGCTCGTAACTATTTAAATCTCGTTATTTTTAACTGAATTTTACATAACGTAGGAACAAAAATAATTGTCTCTTAAATAACGAAGACATAACAGTCTTAATTTCATGAGAATGTTATTTAAATGTGGCGTTAGAAGTATTCATTAACATTTTGTAAATAAATTGGCGGGATTTATGAAAAATATGGTTTTGAGCAAGGATTTTCGGTAATGCGTAGCAATGAGCAATGGCCATTTTCATCTGTGGCATAGACAAAAAAAAGTTTCTGTCAATTTGCAATTTATCTTTCAATCGATCGTTTCAAATTGCTCAAAAAGCAACTTTTCGTATTGAAAATGAATTTATTTTTAAGCATTTTTCTTATTGGGGGAAAAATAGCAGCTCAACTGATTTTTATTCTTTGTCTCCTATTCATCAATTATTGTGTTATTACATAACAATATCTTTGGTGAACGATCCTTTTTCTTTAAATAATGAGAATTCGTTTCAGTCTTTATAAATGATGCTCCTTGTTAGTTCTATTCATATTAAAAAACTTTTTTCTTGCAATGGACGGCTGTTGCAAGTTATATTTTAAAAGTATTTAGTGATTTCATTGTTATTTATTCAAGAAACTTATTTATTGTGTGCATTTACTCCTTTGACACCTAATCGTCCATTTCATGTGATTTTCCCTCTAACCTGGCTTTATTCTAACATTCTACAAAAACCTCTCTTAGCTAATACATACTGATCTCTGCTTTGCCCGCCCTTTGCAGTTTTTAAAGGATATAGAAAAAGAAAATGTCGGACATACTAGCCGCTTCCTAGTAATTAATAAATCAATCAGGTATACCAACTCAAGGGCTAAATTATGGGTTCAATGGAGGTTTTTTCTCTCTCAATAAACTTCCGTTAAAAATAAATTTGTTTTTTTATTGCGCACATTGGGATTTTTTTGGGGAAAATGAGTTGGTATGACTGATTGATGTTATTTTTGTTTGTAAAATAGAACGGAAAACTATAATGAAAATAAATAAAAACAATATTTTGTTATTTGAGAAACGTAAAGGGCCATCATCAACTTTTTAAAACAAAAACTCAACTTAGCTGTCCGCCATTTTGCGACCTCCTGGTTCATTATTGCAATTTACAATAGAAAATAATTGTTAACGCATTATTAAAATGTATAATGGAACAATAAAACAAGTCTATAAAATAGAAGCCAATACATAGGAGTATAAAGAGTTTTTTAAATATGTATATTTATAAAAAAAAAACCTTTTGGAAATATAGTTGTTTTCCTGTAATTTTAATTGTTTTATTTCTAGAAGTAAGTATAAAAATAAATGTAAAACGTTTTCGTTTATAAAGCTCACAATAATTAATTTAAATTTTAAAGAGGTAGGTAAAGTTAACTAAAATAGAATTTTCCATTTAAAATGGGATTACGTACGACCCTCAGAAATGAAAAATAATTTGCTAGTTTTTCGAATGGGTCTTATAATTAGAACATCTCCCTTTTCTAGAATTTGGTAGATGATTTTATATTATTACTAGCTGTACCCGGCATGCGTTGCAATGCAATTTTTTCTACCTAGCACCTGCCTACTACCTACCACCTACCTGCCTACTATCTACCTACTACCACTTAGGGGTATGAAAAATAGATAGTAGCCGATTCTCAGACCTACTGAATATGCATATAAAATTTCATAAAAATCGGTCAAGCCGTTTCGAAGGAGTATGGTAACTAACATTGTGACACGAGAATTTTATATATAAGATATTGTATGTGACTTCTCTACAATCATATGTTTATATTCTTATTATTTTTTTACGCAGTTCTTGTTACTTCGTTTATTTTTATAAATATTTTTCGTGGAAAGGAACGCAATTTTTATATACTGGCAACATTGGAACCTGCTGTCAACATCAACATCTGTCATTCTCGAATTGACATTTAAGTTCACGTGTTTACAGTTGTGGAAATGCGCTTTTATCTTTATTTAATAAATTAATTATTAATAAGCATTAACAATGTTGATAGCAGAAGACAAGGAAGTTGACATCTTCGTCGCCAGTAGGATAGGTTCATTCAAACGTAAGTACCAATACATTATCATACGCTAATGTCGGAATAGTTAACTAACTTTGTTTGTCATCAAAAACAACATGGTTTTACAGGTTTTACTGAGATATAATAAATTACAACTACTATACCAAGTTTAACTTAGTTTTTATTTTAATAGAGTTGGTGAAAATCAATAAATTCAAGATTTTCTAAAGACATTACACAATATTGTTCGTAATTCAAAACGACGAGCTACTGAACTGCTTATAGTTTACTTTATTGGTTCTAGCGGTATTTATATCTATTTCCTTAACCTTTAAGGTACTTCTCACGAGTTAATACTATTTGTTTTAACATTTATTTGTCTACACTAACCCCTAAACATTTTATTTTTAAACATATATAATAACTTGCAACTTATTGACCATAATTAACTATTATTTGACTTTTATAACACATTTATGCTTGGTGTATATCTAAAAATGTACTCCTAATAAAATAATAAAGTACTTACCTAAAAAATTATGCAAAACTATACATACCTACTATATTTCAGATATTAAATACCACACAGACCCAACAAAAAACAGTAAAAAGAATATAGAGAACCTTGTTGATATAAAGACATTACAAAAGGATGAGTGTATCACTAGGCTTGAGTGGGGGAACGCTGAGCAGACAGAGATACTGGTCGGGCGGAAGAACCAACAGGTAGGCCTCTTACTTTGTGAAGACAGCAACCACTGTAATTTATTTGTAACTTGTTGTAGCCCATGTACAATTTCTTTTACAATCATATTATTCATTTACTACTAGCTGTGCCTGATGAAATGATGAAACTTATCAATGAGTTTCTAACCGCAAAATTAAGTTTATTTTTTATTGTTTATACTTTTCCGGGATAAAAACTACCCAGTGTGGTGCCCAGGATAATAAAGAATATTATACCAAGTTTCATTGTAATCGAACCGGTAGTTTTTGTGTGATACCTGAACAAACAGACAGACAGACAGACAATTTTTTTTTTTCACACTTTTGGGTTCGGTGTCGGTCTAGTAACACCCCCCGCCATTTATTTTTTTGATATTTTCAATGTACAGAATTTTCACGTTTACAGATTTATTATAAGTGTAGATTTGTTGTAGTCTATGTACAAATTCTGCAGATTTTCAATCATATTATTCATGTACTGAGAGTTATGAACAAAAAACAGCCATATCAGTCAAGCCATTTTTAGGGTTCCGTACCCAAAGGGTAAAACGGGACCCTATTACTAAGACTCCGCTGTCTGTCTGTCCGTCTGTCTGTCTCCAGGCTGTATCTCATAAGCTGTGATAGCTAGAAAGCTGAAATTTTCACAAATGATGTATTTCCGTTGCCGCTATAACAACAAATACTAAAAACCACATAAAATGAATATTTAAGGGGGCTCTCATACGACGGTGGTACGGAACCCTTCGTGCGCGAGTCCGACTCGCACTTGGCCAGTTTTTTTTTGTCTCTCTGCCACATGTGTGGTTATTATTTTTATCTTGATAAACAATTTTTACGAAATAATAATAAATGTCGTGGTGGCCTAGGGTTCAATGAACGGATTTGTATGCACAAGATTGCAGGTTCGAACCCAGGCAAGTACCAATGTGACTTTTTCAAAGTTATATGTACTTTCTTAATTATTCTAAGACACTTCTGACAAACGGTGAAGGAAAACATTGTGAGGAAACCTGGATTCTAAAATTGGGATCTGAAATCGCCAATCCGCAGAGAGCAAGCGTGGTGATGAGGCTGTGGTGAGATTACCAAATACTTGATATCTACAACCCAGTATTATAATTTATTTATAATCTACAGATCCAAATCTACGACACTCTCCAAGGCTTCACCAAGTCGTACACAGCGGACTTCGCCCCCGGCGCGGTGGTGGGCCTCGGGCGCAGCAAGCGGCGGCTGCTGGCGGCCGTGGCCAGCGGCGTCGTCAAACTCTGGGGCCGGAAGGCGGAGGAGCTGGTGACTGTGGGCAAGCTGGACTGCATGAGGGTCTGTGCTGATGATGATACGCTGTTCGCTACCGGTATGTTGTAGTTTTTTAAGCCTGGATCCCAATAGGCAAATCCCTCGTCTTTTTTTTTAAAACCCTGACTTATGCTAGTTTTAATAATCGTTGCTTTAAAAACAACAGCTGTGTAAATTAGGTGTAGTTCATGATTGGTACAAAAGTCAGATAGACACGGTCATGTCATCCACCCCCAACATCAATATACCCCCAAAGGCCAAGTCAACATTTAAACAAAGTCAAAACGTAATTTTGTAATTTATAAGCTTTTAATTGAATTATTCTGTCAGATTTGCTATTGTCCCGGACACACTTGGATGGGTAGACTGGATACCTTGAGAAAGCCATAGTTTCTTTAAATACCTACCTCAACTTCTTAGTCTTTTCTAGTTCTTCTTACCTATTTTATTTAAGCAATAATGTACAATTAATTGTAACAATTTAAATTTTAAAAGTAACCTATGGAGTTTCTTGCCGGCTCTTCTCCATAGGAAGGACACTTTGGAACCGAGCAACTAGAGTCAGTAGATTTTAACGTAACATTTCTTGAGCGCCTTTTTTTTTTTGTTTATAAGAAATAAAAACATTTTGATTTTGACCTACCACATTTCATATTATGTCATATCTTACAGGAGGCGAAGAAAATGATTTAAAAATCTGGCGCATCGGGGAGCCGGAACCCACGTTCGTAGCCAAGAACCTCGCTCACGACTGGCTGCAGCTGCGGCGGCCGGTGTGGGTGTCGGACCTGCTGTTCCTGGCCGGAGAGGGTGGCCGGCTGGCCGCCGTCTGCTCCAGGCATGGCTATGTTAGGTAACAGATGGACCCTTACTAATTTTCTTTTAAAACGAGCCTCTTCTTTTGTTTGTCGCGCAGAAAAATAAATATATACTCGTAGCTTTCAAACTGACTGATCTGTTGGTCTAGTGGTTAGTGACCCTGACTGCTATACTGGATTTCGTGGTCATTACCACCCAGGACAATCTTTGTGTGATGAGCATGATCATTTGTTCTGTGTCTGAATTACTCTGAATGTAAGTTATCCACCATATGTATGTATTTAGAAACATACTAGCTGTACCCGGCATGCGTTGCAATGCAATTTTTTCTACCTAGCACCTGCCTACTACCTACCTACTACCACTTAGGGGTATGAAAAATAGATAGTAGCCGATTCTCAGACCTACTGAATATGCATATAAAATTTCATAAAAATCGGTCAAGCCGTTTCGCAGGAGTATGGTAACTAACATTGTGACACGAGAATTTTATAAAAGAAGATATATAAAAATGAATCGCTAAATGTGTTGGTAAGCGCATAACTCAATAACGCCTGGACCAATTTGGCCAATTCTTTTTTTGTTGTCTTTGTTATTGTCAGGAGAAGGTTCTTATTAAAGAAAAAGTTTGCAAAATTGAGCTGAAAATTAGGAAATTGAAGAATACTCAACCACCAAATTAAGTAATCCTGACTTATGTTACGATAGTGATTTGTTGGATTCATCTCCGCCCCTAATAATACAAAGGCACCGGGAACGGGACCTAGGTATTCACGCGGGTGAAACCGCGGGACACAGCTAGTATAAGATAAGTATGTATATCAGTTGTCTTATTATTGTGTTTGTTCAGACTATACGACAGTCGCGCTCAGCGGCGGCCGGTGATCAACGTGGACTTCGAAAACATGGCGGCTACCTGCATCACCAACAGCTTCGATGACCGGTACGTACCCATTTATTTATTTGTGCCTCATACCACTATTTTTACAGGTAGGATACCTAATTTAATAGCATAGCAGTTACGGTCTTGACAATACTCTTAAAAAAAAAAAATTGTTGTTTTATATTTTTCGTGGTTACCTAGCGGTTAAATGAACGGATTTGCATGCAAAAGGTTGCAGGTTCGAACCAGGACACATTCAATGTGTCTGTTTCAATATGTATATTCTTAATTTTAAGACACTTTTGATAAACGATGAAAGGAAACCTGGATTCTGTAAATTGGGATCTGAAATCACCTATCTGCAATGGACAAGTGTGGTGATCAATGCTCATGCCTTCTCTATATGGGAAGAGGCCTGTGCCCAGCAGTGGGACGTTTATAGGCTGGTATTATTATTTGTAAAATAATGTTTTTTATAATACTGATCCGATGGCAAAAATTAACTACATGCTATATATTAGGCACTGATACATAGTGATAGTTATAAAGAAATAACATTTTTGAAGAGAAAACTTCTTTAGCGGCGTTGTACACTTTTTTTTAAATGGGTAAAAAATGTTAAACTCGCGTCAGGACACGTGACCTGATCGAAAATTCGTAAGACGCATGTCATGTTTGTGTACGATAGCGCAATATACATCATTCTACCACATAAATGATAGTACTTTTATACTGATAATTAAAGCAATTCGTGCAAAATTATTCCCTAACCATTCCAAAATATCAAAAATGCACAACGTTAATATTCAAGTTTTCACTTCTGCCGGCACTCCCGGAGTGCAACCCGTCGTTTTTTTCTTAATTACATATCATATTCCAGGCAAGTTTTGGTCGGTTTCGGGCGGGGCCAGTTTCACCAAGTAGACCTGCGCAAGGGCAAGCCGGACAGGGGCTACAAGGGCGCGGCGGGGGCCATCACCGCGGCCGCCGCGCTGGCGGGGGCCCCGCGCCTGCTCGTGTCCGTCAGTCTCGACAGGCAACTCCGCGTGCACGACTATGCTAGCAAGGAGCTAGTCTATAAGGTGACATACTTCATACACTTTCAATATTGACTGACCTGTTGGTCTAGTGGTTAGTGACCCTGACTGCTATACCGGAGGTCGTGGGTTCGATTCCCGCTCAGGACAAATGTTCGTGTGATGAGCACGATCATTTGTTCTGTGCCTGGGTGTAATTTATCTCTAATATGTATGTATTTAGAAATATTTAAGTATGTTTATCAGTTGTCCGGTTACCATAACACAAGCTCTGCTTAGCTTGGGATCAGATAACCGTGTGTGAGATGAATATTATTATTATTAATAAGTACCACGACTACTCCCATATACAGGGTGTTAAGAAAACCCTGTCCGATCCGTTAGGGTATTGTTAGGTATTGATAACTGATACCATTAATATAAAAATAAATTGGAAAATGGACAAAAAATATATAACCTAATTTTATTTTTTCTCTCAATGTTCGAGTGAGAGAGACGCAGGTGCTGCCAAATGATCAAACAAAAGGCCGCCGAAAAATACCGAAAATGGTGTTGTAATTATTGCTGTAATCTAAAATTTATGGAATTTCTTGTCTAAAAATCGTTATTCCAAAGTTCATTATTTTTGAAACTGTTATAAATATTCCAAATTTAATATTTTATTTGGGCATGTGATTGTGAAACCTATATCACCCTTTCGGGTCGGACAGGGTTTTCTTAACACCCTGTACAGACACGAACAAAAATATGTATACACTCTCCAATTTTTCATTGATATTCTCTTTAATTCTAGATTGGTATTGTGAAACGTGTTATGACGAAATTATTGAAAACAGTTCCTTCATAAAACATAACATAACATACCATCACGCCTGTATCCCCGAAGGGTTAGGCAGAGGTGTACCAATGTACACCCACAGTTCGCCGGTATGTTTAGGTCCCATGTAATAGGGGGCGAGCCACTAACCGGGCACAAATCCAAACTCCGACCTGCTACTGAGAATTTCATAGAAAAACCCAATAACACCTTGGTCGACTTGGGAATCAAACCAAAGACCTCTAGCGTAGCAGTCGCGCTTAGAACCACTAGGCCAACGAGGCAGTTTAAATGAGGCAATCATGTACATATTTTTCTTTTGAGTTTCATTCAACACAAATATCTCACTCATTTTGTGTTACAATTTCTTGTGTCTGTACAACTACACAATGACTATAAAAAAAATGTAAATAACCGACAATTTTTTTTATAAAAACACTTAAGAGAAATTCATAAATTATAGCAAAGAAACATCTCAATAATGTCAGCTTTAAAACAAAAAAAAATCCGCATCGCAATCGGCCCATTCGTTTAAGAGCTACGATGCCACAGACAGACCTACACGTCTAATTAATAGCACCCACTTTATGTGCCGTGGTTTAAAAATAGAGTCAATTTAACAAACTTTCTTCCAGTCAACTAAAACTTAAAATCTTCTTCTCCACAGCAATACCTTACCTCCAAACTCTCCTGCGTGCTGGTCCAGACAGAGAGCTCCACTCCTCTCACTAAGAAAGGAGAGGAGATCAAGGAGGAAGAGGAAGAAGATGCGGTCAAGGTGGAGACGGAGGGAGACGACCTGGACACGCTGTTTGAGAAGATGGAGACTGTTGGGTGAGACATACTTCTCTTTTTATAATATTCTAGGAGAGTGATTACATACACATTAATGTAAAAAGGACACGTCTTTAATTAAAAATGTTATGCGGCAGCCTGTGATGTATAAAAAAACCGGCCAAGTGCGAGTCGGACTCGCGCACGAAGGGTTCCGTACCACCGTCGTATGAGAGCCCCCCTTAAATATTCATTTTATGTGGTTTTTAGTATTTGTTGTTATAACGGCAACGGAAATACATCATTTGTGAAAATACTAGCGAGGATAGATGCTATCACGGTTTATGAGATACAGCCTGGACAGACAGACGGACAGACAGCGGAGTCTTAGTAATAGGGTCCCGTTTTACCCTTTGGGTACGGAACCCTAAAAACGAGAAATCTATCCTCAGTTGCCTGACATGTAGCCTAACAAATTTACAAATGAATGTGAATGGAGAAAATACGTATCAGCGAATAGAGAACCTCGTCTTTCTTTGAAGTCGGTTAAAATAATGGCGCCTATTCTACATTTTCAAAATTACAGATTACAGGGAAAAAGAAACGCTATAGTTAACAATTAATTATTTACATAAAAACACTTACAACTATACTAAAATTAAATCTTATATAAATAAACTAGCTGTTGCCCGCGACTTCGTCCGCCTTAATTTCTGTTATTATGATCGCGATGAAGAAGTTTAAAAACAAAAAAAAAAATATTTCTGCGTAAATTATAATTTTAGTTAATATTAAGTTGATAAAACTCTAGCCAATAATTGGTAATAATGCATTAATTTCGACCAAAATTTTAAGTTTTAAGTTTATAGTGAGTCAATCTTAAAAGATAGACATATACCGTCGCGGACATTTTTTTAGATCATTTAAAGAGGAACAATTCATTCTTACATATTTTTTAGGTATCTCTAACCGTTTACGTAGAGCACGCATCGGAAGCCTTCAAAAATGAATCGTTTTCCCAGTTTTTGCAACATTTTTCACTGCTGCTTCGCTCCTATTAGTCGCAGCGTGATGTTATATATTCTAAAGCCTTCCTCGATAAATGGACTATCCAACACAAAAAGATTTTTTCAAATCGAACCAGTAGTTCCTGAGATTAGCGCGTTCAACCAAACAAACAAACAAACAAACAAACTCTTCAGCTTTATAATATTAGTATAGATAAAACTAACACGCGTCAAAAAACTCATCGTCATCCTTGTCAATGGCGGGAAACGTGCCCAGAAGGCTGGCAGCATTGCCACGTTGAATGGCTATGCCGATTCTCTGTGCAAGGAACAAACCAGGTCTCTGATCACGAGTTGAGTCTACCAAACGTTTTGACAGTTCTTTAAAAAGATTAATTTAGAAATGTCAAACTGATTAGTGCCTGAAATTCTCTGTCAGCCAGAAGATTGTATCTTATTAAAATTAACGTAAAAATTGTCATACAACATTGTAGGTCTGGTACCTACAAAAACCCTCATTGCATCCCAATAATAAAATTAAATTTATATTCCAGTGATAAACCCAAAAAACAGAAACAAGAGACCGCAATCGAAATCGAGGACGATCTCCCAACCAAGAAGGTCCGGCCCTCCACCGGCGGCTGCACGGACGCCGACCTGTCCGTCACCGACGATGCCATCAAGCAGCTGCTGCGGAGCACCGAGCGACTCAAGAGGAAGAGAGAACAGAAGAAGAGGGAGAGGAAGCAGAAGAGCGTCTTCCATAATGCTTGATTATAATTATACTGTTGATAATGTGGGGTTGTTTTACTTGATACCCGTAGTTTCAACGCAATTTCTTCAGAGTTAGAACCTAATTACCTTTAAATCTATAAGTGTTACTATGGGTCATGGTAATATATCTGAGTGTCAGACTGGGAGGGGGGGATGCCATGAGTGTCTGACTGGGGGGGATGCCATGGGTGTCTGCCTGGGGGGGGGGGGGATTTCATGAGTGACTGGGGCGGATGTCATGAGTGTCAGACTGGGGGGATGCCATGAGTGTCAGACTGGGGGGATGCCATGAGTGTCTGACTGGGGGGATGCCATGAGTGTCTGACTGGGGGGGATGCCATGAGTGTCTGACTGGGGGGGGTGCCATGAGTGTCTGACTGGGGGGATGCCATGAGTGTCTGACTGGGGGGGATGCCATGAGTGTCTGACTGGGGGGGGTGCCATGAGTGTCTGACTGGGGGGGATGCCATGAGTGTCTGACTGGGGGGGATGCCATGAGTGTCTGACTGGGGGGATGCCATGAGTGTCTGACTGGGGGGGATGCCATGAGTGTCTGACTGGGGGGATGCCATGAGTGTCTGACTGGGGGGGATGCCATGAGTGTCTGACTGGGGGGGATGCCATGAGTCTGACTGGGAGGGGGGATGCCATGAGTGTCTGACTGCGGGGGATGCCATGAGTGTCTGACTGGGGGGGATGCCATGAGTGTCTGACTGGGGGGGATGCCATGAGTGTCTGACTGGGGGGGATGCCATGAGTCTGACTGGGAGGGTGGGATGCCATGAGTGTCTGACTGGGGGGGATGCCATGAGTGTCTGACTGGGGGGGATGCCATGAGTGTCTGACTGGGGGGGGATGCCATGAGTCTGACTGGGAGGGGGGGATGCCATGAGTGTCTGACTGGAGGGGATGCCATGAGTGCTGACTGGGGGGGATGCCATGAGTGTCTGACTGGGGGGATGCCATGAGTGTCTGACTGGGGGGGATGCCATGAGTGTCTGACTGGGGGGGATGCCATGAGTCTGACTGGGAGGGGGGATGCCATGAGTGTCTGACTGCGGGGGATGCCATGAGTGTCTGACTGGGGGGGATGCCATGAGTGTCTGACTGGGGGGGATGCCATGAGTGTCTGACTGGGGGGGATGCCATGAGTCTGACTGGGAGGGTGGGATGCCATGAGTGTCTGACTGGGGGGGATGCCATGAGTGTCTGACTGGGGGGGATGCCATGAGTGTCTGACTGGGAGGGGGGGATGCCATGAGTGTCTGACTGGGGGGGATGCCATGAGTGTCTGACTGGGGGGGATGCCATGAGTGTCTGACTGGGGGGGATGCCAGGAGTGTCTGACTGGGGGGGATGCCATGAGTGTCTGACTGGGGGGGATGCCAGGAGTGTCTGACTGGGGGGGATGCCATGAGTCTGACTGGGAGGGGGGGATGCCATGAGTGTCTGACTGGGGGGGATGCCATGAGTGTCTGACTGGGGGGGATGCCATGAGTGTCTGACTGGGGGGATGCCATGAGTCTGACTGGGAGGGGGGGATGCCATGAGTGTCTGACTGGGGGGATGCCATGAGTCTGACTGGGAGGGGGGGATGCCATGAGTGTCTGACTGGGGGGGATGTCATGAGTGTCTGACTGGGGGGATGCCATGAGTCTGACTGGGAGGGGGGGATGCCATGAGTGTCTGACTGGGGGGGTGCCATGAGTGTCTGACTGGGGGGGATGCCATGAGTGTCTGACTGGGGGGGATGCCATGAGTCTGACTGGGAGGGGGGGATGCCATGAGTGTGCCTGGGGGGAAGCCATGAGTGTCTGACTGGGGAGATGACATTGAGGGGAAGCCATGAATGTCTGACTTTGGTGCGGATGCACACTCATGGCATGTGCATATGTATACTGTTGAATGTGTGGGGTTGTTTCATTTCATACCCGAGTAGTTTTACTGCAATTTCATAAGAGATGTACCTAGTCACCCTAAAAATGACAGTCTTACTATGTCATACTGTGTTACCCGGTAACATGTGTTGTGGAGGTCAGATAGGCAGTCGATCTGTAACATACGGTATTCAGCTGAAACCGGTGAGACTGGAAGCAGACCACAACATATATATACATGATATCGTAAGAGTTTTTATTGGCATTTAGTGAAAAGCTATTAATTTGAAAATTTCATTAATCATTTCCAAATTATAATTTTCGTAAAAAAATAACTGAAATACCGTCTACCTACTCAAATCGAGAGAGCCATTTAAGTTTTATAATGAAAAATAAAACACATTGCTAGGTGTAAATATGTATTTAAATATTTTACTCTACTACTGCACATAAAGATCAATTTTAAAAGAATTTGATTCTCGCTAAAATCATACAGTAAAATGTCATACGTTCATGTCTGAGATTCTTGAAACGAATGTATCTTAAATCATATACAAGGTCAGTTTTAATGTCCGTCCAAATTTTCAGAGCTGATTCAGAATCAATAATAATAATAATAATATTCCGGGACAACTAAAACACGGTTATCTGATCTCAAGCTAAGCAGAGCTTGTGTTATGGTAACCAGACAACTGATAAACATACTTATATATTTCTAAATACATACATATTATAGATAAATTACACCCAGACACAGAACAAATGATCGTGCTCATCACACAAAGATTTGTCCTGGGTGGGAATCGAACCCACGACCTCCGGTACAGCACTCAGGGTCACTAACCACAAGACCAACAGGCCTGTCAATGGCCTGATATAATGAAAAACAAAATTTATGTTTTCTATAATTTTTCAGTGGATATTACAACGGCATGTCAACAACATAGATGGCTGGTCATTAACAACTGACCCGGTATACCTACATACAACTACACACCAGGTTAATTCTTTTACCCACGAATGCAAAAAGAGAAGTTCTTCGGCTTTCGCTAGATATAGACAATATACATAACGAAATATATCGTGGCGATGTACTTTATTTTATCTGCCGCATTACTAGCCTACAAACTCATATGACTGGCCTGTTGGTCTAGTGGTTAGTGACCCTGACTGCTAAACCGGAGGTCGTGGGTGCGATTCCCACCCAGGACAAATCTTTGTGTGATGAGCACCTTCATTTGTTCTGTGTCTGGGTGTAATTTATCTATAATATGTATCTATTTAGAAATATATAAGTATGTTTATCAGTTGTCTGGTTACCATAACACAAGCTCTGCTTAGCTTGGGATCAGATAACCGTGTATGAGTTGTCCCGGAATATTATTATTATATGACAGCAGTCCGGCCGCTGAGAGAATGCGTTCATGACAGTTCAGATAGGCAGTCGCTCCTTGTAAAACACGGTATTCAGCTGAATCCGGTAAGACTGGTAGCCGACCCCAACATAGTTGGGAAAAGGCTCGGGAGATGATGATGACAACAAGATCATCCGACATGTTTCAGGAACGTATTTTCTCAGCGGCCGAATTAAGTTTGGTTTAATTGGTCATTGCCATTATATTGCACATTGTTCTTAATCGTTGGCAACAAAGTTATTAAAGGACCCCTCGTCGTGATACGCGTGATACTTTGGACCCCATATAGTAAATTATTCTTTAATTTTTGGCCACAAACTTATCCATGGACCCCTATCCGTCCGTTGTGATACGTGCTACATTCCCGTGGAGGTCACAGTTACAGTACTTTGGAACCCAAGCCATTTCTGTGCTTGTAGGCTAAAAATTTGTTAATGGACCCCTATCCCTCGTGACACGATCTAGATTGCCATGGAATCTTCAGTCACAGTACTTTGGACCCCCAGGGTCACAAATTCTCTTATAAGCCGTTACACATTCTACATTGCCGTGGGGGTCAATAGTTACAAAACTTTGGACGTGCTACTTCGCCATGGGGTCTACAGTATCATAACTATGGACCCCCTTATCTTATAGTGTCTATTATTTAGCCACAAATTTCTCAATGGGCCCCTGTGCGGAGCGCGGCACGTCGTGTTTGACGAGCAAGTGTCGCCGCACGTGGTCAGGACATCGGTATAGCTTCGGACAAAGCGGGCAAATGTACCTGGAAAGATAAATTTATATGTATTGATAGTTAAACTTATTCTTTATTTTACACGCTTTTTTTTTCAATTTATTATAGGTTCGTCATTGTATTCATAATATACATGTGGAAGTGCCAATGTCTATCTTTTACATTACAAAGGGTAAACCGCGACCGCTAAATTTTTTAAAACGGAACAATATGTTAAATATTTAAACATCACATACATGGACATTACGTACATTACTCAGAACCTTAAGTAGCTAAAGCACTTGTGTTATGCAATCAGGAACAGAGAAGGCACTAAAAACCAAACCCGGTACTACATAAAAAAAAAATTTCCACATTGACCCGTCCGGGGATCGAACCCGGGACCTCAGAGCTAATGACGCTGTGAAATAAGGTGTATACATTAGTAAACGCCATCAGTTTGAACTCTGAAGGAGGACATATGCCACTTTTTACCGCGATAATAATAAATTAAAAAATTAAGAAACCTCTAATTTTAAGGTAACCGTTGATAACAGATCTCAAATTCTAGCTACCATTTCGATTAAATCAACTCTAAAAACAAAAACCGTATCCATTCGTTTAGGAGCTTCCAAACCACAAACCGAATCTTCAAACTTACAACACCCCATCGCGACGGGGGTCAAAAGCACTCACGGGGGTCTATTGCACACCTACCTCATACCGCCTTATCTCGCCCTGCTGTTCCATAGGCACACAGTGGCACTTCACCAAGTGTTTCCTCGCGTTTCCGGGCCTCGAGAACGTGTCGCGGCATATCGGACATATGTACCTGTATCGCTTCTCGCGGTGCACCTTGTATTCGTGCACTTGGAGACGTTTCTTCGATTTCTCCCATTTTTTGCATATGCTGCACTGTTGGAGAATTTTAATTTGTTCATTAGTATTTCATTGTATAGTATTAATTGTGAAAAAATTGTAGAAATAAGGGCGAGAGGGGAGACCTCTGCATAGCAGTGGGACAGTAAATAAGTTATAAAAAAGTTACAACATTTATGTTTTTAAAAATATTTTAATGTTTGAGGGGGCTCGTGGCTAAGTGTAAGCCGTACGGTTTGACCGATAATACAGGTTAAGCCGCGCTCGCCGCGGTTGGTCCGTGGATGGGAGACCATTTATAACATACCGCGACCCCTCCGTGTTTCGGAAAGCACGTTAAACAGTAGGTCCCGGCTGTCATACATAGATCTTTGGCAGTCGTTAAGTCAATTCTGACAACCAGTCTTACTATGGGATACTGTGTTTCCCAGTAAAATGGGTTGTGGAGGTCAGATAGGCAGTCGCTCCATGTAAAATACGGTATTCAGCTGAATCCGGTAAGACTGGTAGCCGACCCCAACATAGTTGGGAAAAGGCTCGGGAGATGATGAAGGATATATTATACTATACATTGATAAAGAAGGACAAAGGTCATTTCTCATATACCTACGTAAAAAGTCTAGCAATTTTTTATTTAAATGAAAATGGAAAAGTTAATGTATTTAAATGCAAATAAAGAGGGGACTGGTGCTTCTATCAAGAAGCAGCGGTTTTTTTAAATCCTTCAACTAGTTGTATTTTATGAAAAATAACTGAATTGTATAAAAAAAGAGAAAAAAAATAGTAAAGTAAGGGCACTAGTGCTTGACATAAATTCTCATATTTACTTTTAATAAAAAAATTGTCACTAGTAGTTGACAAAATAAAAACAATTATATCTAATTAATGAATGTCGTGGTGGCCTAGCGGTTAAATGAACGGATTTGTATGCACAAGGTTGCAGGTTCGTACCCAGGCAAGTACCAATGTGGCTTTTTCAAAGTTATATGTACTTTCTTAATTATTCTAAGACACTTCTGACAAACGGTGAAGGAAAAACATCGTGAGGAAACCTGGATTCCAAAATTTGGGATCTGAAATCGCCAATCCGCAGAGAGCAAGCGTGGTGATCAATGCTCGTGCCTTCTCTATATGGGAAGAGGCCTGTGCCCAGCAGTGGGACGTTTAAAGGCTGTATTATTATACCTAATTAATACGTGACAATATTCTTTCTAGTTGACTGGACCTTTTTAGGGTTCCGTACCCAAAGGGTAAAAACGGCACTCTATTACTAAGACTTTGCAGTCTGTCCGTCCGTCTGTCACTAGGCTGTATCTCAAAAACCGCGATAGCTAGACAGATAAAATTTTCAAAACAAATACTTAAAACAACAAAAAACCCTAGCCAATGGTACGGAACCTTTTGTGTGCGAGTCCGACTCGCACTTGGCCGGTTTTTATACCCATTTAAAAATAAGAATAAAATTAAAAAAAAATTAGTATCTAAATCGCAGTAATCTCAAGACATTTATGTCAACCACTAGCGCAAAATATTAGCCAAAATAAAATTAATTTTTAAAGCAAAAATTAAATTAACTTGAAGGTCAAACTAGAGCCCTCACCTTGCTTCATCCGCGACGAGTTGGGCCGATTGTTAGGTGACTTTCCCTAATCATATTCTAAGATGTCCCTTAAAAATAGAAACTTAGATCCAGTCATCGCTTGCTGTTTTTGTCTTAAAATTATTAGCAACGCACTAAGCCGAGGTCCGAATCCCGCAGGGGTTAAAAGTAGATATTACATACCATCACGCCTGTATCCCCGAAGGGTTAGGCAGAGGTGTACCAATGTACACCCACAGTTCGCCGGTATGTTTAGGTCCCATGTAATAGGGGGCGAGCCTATTGCCACTAACCGGGCACAAATCCAAACTCCGACCTGCTACTGAGAATTTCATAGAAAAACCCAATAACACCTTGGTCGACTTGGAAATCGAACCCAAGACCTCTAGCGTAGCAGTCGCGCTTAGCACCACTAGGCCAACGAGGCAGCGTAAAAAGTAGAGATTACATATTTCAAATCAAATCAGTTTACTTGTGATATATTATTTAATACATATATTAACTCCCATTATTGACATTAACGAAAACTTATTGTTACAAACAGAGAGCTGCAGATTGTAAACAATATTAATTTGTAATTATTCGCGTAAGACTATAAACATACATACATATAATCACGCCTCTTTCCCATAGGGGTAGGCAGAGACCACTTCTTTCCACTTGCTACGATCCTTACACACTTGTTTCGCTTCGTCCACTTTCATTATTCCCTTCATACACGCCTTTCGGTTTAGGGTACTCTTGACCTGGCCTTTTTTCAAGACGTCTCCGATTTGGTCTCGAAACGTCCGCCTAGGTCTACCCCTTCCAACACTCGTTCACACTCGCCTTGATAACTTTTTTTTTCAATCAATGTGTCGCGGTTTTTTACTTACAATCAAAACACATACACTGTATTTTTTATTATTCTTTCACTCTCATTAACAGACGACTATTTTGATCGTACATGATTATATCAGTAAACAAAAAAACTATAAAAAATACAATAAAAACACTATTATATATAATTCTAATACTTTAAGAGATCACTATGTTTCCTTGATTAAGTCAGTACATTATAAAATAACTTACCTATTATGGCGGCTAATTATTGACCCCCAAGCGACATATAATAGGGGGGTCAATAGTCATATTTAAAACTTGATTAATATTATTATTTTAAAATGATTATCTTGTCTTTTACAAGCTTGGTAATTTAATTTCTTTTTAAGTATGATAATAGGTGTGCATATTTCTAAGGCTCACAGGAAGACTATTTTTATATGAGTATTACTTTATAGAGAGAGAAAAATAGTAAATATTTCAATGACTAATTCTTATCAATACGCTAAAAAAGAGAACTATTTATCCCTAGATTTAAGTCATAGCCTAAGACCTAACCTACAAAATCACTAGCTTTTCAGCGTATCTAAGCCTTTCAAACACCAATAACTGTGTACTATAGACCCCAAAAACGGCCCACTTGACCCCAAACTGGTACCAAATCCCTAAAGCGTCACCCTAACAATCGGCCGAAACTGTTCATCCGGCAGCGCATGCACGCGTCGCATATGCGCCCGCACTTTGTTCGGCTTCTCGAAGCGATGCTCGCATATGCTGCACAGGTACGTATACCGCTTGCCGGTGTGCACGTTGTGTTTGTGTATCTGCAGGAACTTGCGCGACTTGAGCCGTTTAGGGCACATGTCGCACTGTGTGGGGTCAGTTGTGAGGAAATGGGGTCATTTTTAACCGACTTCAAAATGAGTATGTTTTCAATTCAACTGTATTTTTTGTATGTAATTTTCTTATGCGATCGCCGGCAATTATGAATCGATTTTAGTTCATTCTTATTGTAATCAATAGGGTATACCTCAGATACATTAAGCATTTCATCAAAAATTATTCAAGTTTGATATTTATGATACACATTACATCCAAATACATTGAAAAGTTTGGTTTTAGTAATCAAAATAATTGGATAAAATCCAAACTATATTGCGTCTTTGTTCTATCCTGCCTTTTTTATTGAAGTCGGTTAATTTTAACTTTAAAATTAGTATATAATCATTTTATATATTATATTTATAAGCTACATACCTGAAAGTTCTTCTCAGGCAGATGTATAGCTATATGTTGCACTAGATTGGATCGTCTGTGGAAGGTCGCACCGCAGTGGTCGCACACGTACGGCCGCTCGCCCGTGTGCCGGCGCTCGTGGATCTAATGTTACAGTTGGGGGTCAAAATACATTTATACGGAGAGTTGGGGGGTCAAAAGACATCGGTAGTGATAGAGTTGTGTCACCCACAAACATCAAAATATAGTCTAATTACAAATTTGGGCTTAAAAGTATTTAATATGAATCGTGTATTTGAGTTAAAAATACGGTAGTTGTGATTGAGTATTAGCGCCCAAAGACACTAATTGACTGTTTCAAAATACTAATATGGGTATCAAATTTAGCTTTATTAACAGCTTCAGTAATGGCGCCAACAAGCTAGCATCAATGTTCGTTCTATACAGGGTGTTAAGAAACCCCTGTCCGACCCGAAAGGGGCATAGAGGGTTCACAATCACATGCCCAAATAAAATATCAAATTTGGAAAATTCATGATAGAAACAATAATAATGGATTTTGAAATAACCATTTTTAGGTTATAATTTTTTTTTCCACATTTTTTGTAATCAGATATCGATACCTAACAACACTTTAACGGATCGGACAGGGGTTTCTTAACACCCTGTATGAGAGGCCTGCAGTGGGATAGTTACATTACAGGCTGGTGTTATCAACAGCTTCGGTAATGGCACCCACCGTGGGGTTCAATGCTCGTTTTGTATGAGAGGCCTGCAGTGGGACAGTTACAGGCTGGTGTTATCAACAGCTTCGGTAATGGCGCCCATTGTGGGACTCACAAGCGTGGTGATCAATGTTCTCTGTATGATAGGCCTGCAGTGAGACAGTTTCACGCTGGTATTATTAACACCTTCAGTAATGGCACCCACCGTGGGGTTCAATGCTCGTTTTGTATGAGAGGTTTGCAGTGGGACAGTTACAGGCTGGTGTCATTAACAGCTTCGGTAATGGCACCCACCGCGGGGCACACAAGCTAGCAACAATGCTCGTTATGTATGAGAGGCCTGCAGGCCTAGCCAAGTTACAAACGTTTCGTATCGATTCTCTTTCTACAATTGTTAACGCTCCGGCGTAAGCAATTATAAACAACGCTATCTTGGTAGCCAACTTGACAGGACTGAGTCGATCGCTCGTTCTACAATGACCTTAGAAAAAACCTATACTTTAGTCTATGGTGAGCGTTCCCAGAAACGTCAAACTAATGTCAAAGTCACAGTTGTTTACTTTGTGCGCGGGCTGAAGTTTTGTTTTGAATTTTTAAGAAAGGAATAATTGTTTTAAGTGTTAAAAAAGTAAGCAAAATAACGTACAAGTTCTTCTTATAATTGGTTTATTATAATATCACAGTGTGGAATATAATTTTAAACATTAATGTCATTCGAAATAATATGATATCGTGCATTTAAATGAAAGATAGGATGAAGTGATAACTTTTATAGGATGGAATCTAGATCTCGAGCAAGCCCAGAACAGTTCGCAGCTTTATTAGAATTTATGGAAAGGTACGTAAATTATTAGCTATTTCGTAATCTTCCTTTGTTTAAATATTTCATACTTGGGGCACTTGAAAGTTAGAAACATAAACAATGACGTGATACGCGACTTGTACTAATACTACTAATAAACCAAACAAAACAATTGTGTTTGACCTTAATCAATAGACCCTCTGTTTCCCTGAAATAGTTTTAACTTATTTTCTAGCCATGGTGATATAACGATTTTGTGTCGGAGTTCTTGACAAAGGTCTTGGAAAGTTGATTTGTCTAGCCGAAAATGCTGCACAAATAAAGTTTCCGGCATTTCGCATATTGTTTCCATGCACTGACGATTTATGTCTCGTTTTCGGCGCCTAAGCCACACTTCTTCATTATGAGCGCACCACAACATATTTAAAGTATGCATTTTAAAAGTTTAATGGTAAATAAACAAAACACTTCTCGGTCTCAACACAGCTGGATCATATAAACGCCATTTTTTTATCGTTTTCTCTTGGGTCTCGGCGAGCGCTAAGTAGTCGTACAAAAACTTCGACATCGTTTCGTTGTCGATTGTCAAAACTGTAACTTGGCTACGATTTATATGGGATGTAGCGTTCAACCTTGTAGAAACGCTCACATTTCATTCTATCATTTTGAACGATGTAAACTTGGCTACGATTTTTCTATTCGTTTGTTTTGACCACGTGACTTAACGTTGAGATGACGTCATTCCCATACATTTGATTAGTTTTCTATTAGCGTTTACGATTGTAGATTGGCAACTTGGCTAAGCCTGCTGTAGTGTGACAGTTACAGGCCGGTGCTAATGTCACCAACCGTGGGTCCGGTACTCACAGTGAGGGCCTCCTTGGTGGCGGAGCTGTACTCGCAGTAGTTGCACTTGTGTATCTTGTAGAGGCCGTGTCGCGCACGCTTGTGCTCCTGCAGCTGGTTGTTGTTTCTGCAGCGTTTGCCGCATGCCTAGAGAGAAGGTACCTAGGTATACTACATAGTCACATCATAGTAATATAATTCACGGGAATAAGCGCGTACATGCATAAATACCTTTTTTGGGGCTTGACGATTCGACCGGGTTACACCGGCCGTGGTCGCAAGCAGACTGGATGTATGGATGCATGTACGCGGAGTACGCGCTTATTCCCGTGAATTATCTATACTTATAATAAATCTGTAGAAGTGAAAATTCTGTACATTGAAAATATCAAAAAAATAAATGGCGGGGGGTGTTACTAGACCGACACAGAACCCAAAAGTATGAAAAAAAAAATTCGTCTGTCTGTCTGTCTGTTTGTTCAGGTATCACGCAAAAACTACCGGTTCGATTACGATGAAACTTGGTATAATTATTCTTTATTATCCTGGGCACCACACTGGGCAGTTTTTATCCCGGAAAAGTATAAATAATAAAAAATAAACTTAATTTTGCGGTTAAAAACTCATTGTTAAGTTTCGTCATCCACGCGAACGAAGTCGCAGGCACAGCTTTTTTCCGGGATAAAAACTACCCAGTGTGGTGCCCAGGATAATAAAGAATAATTATACCAAGTTTCATCGTAATCGAACCGGTAGTTTTTGCGTGATACCTGAACAAACAGACAGACAGACAGACAAAAATTTTTTTTTCACACTTTTGGGTTCGGTTTCGGTCTAGTAACACCCCCCGCCATTTATTTTTTTGATATTTTCAATGTACAGAATTTTCACTTCTACAGATTTATTATAAGTATAGATTATATGATGTAACAAAAAAATTACGGTTTTCGCAATTTTTCCTTCATCTGTACTATAAGACGTTACTTCGTACCAAATTTCAAGATTCTAAGTTTAGGTTTTGACTCCCGTGCGAATTTCGAACATTTGCGGCATAAACGGCTGTATCTTTTGATTGCTTAGGCTTAAAAGTTTGATTTTTTTCACAGCTCCAAGGGACAGTAGACCTGAGTCTTAGATATAAATTTCAGTTTGATACCTCCACGCGTTCCTGAGAAAAACGGTCTTGACAGACGGACGGACGGACAACGAAGTGATCCTATAACGGTTCCGTCTTTTCCTTTTGAGGTATGGAACCCTAAAAATTAGTCATCATCCCTATTCGAGAAATTCGATAATCCGACACCTGCAAAACATTTGTCGTATTAGGGGAGACCCCCTTGAATGTATGTATGTTTATGTGTATGTAATGTGCATGGTAACTGACCTCACAAACGCAGTAGTTGGTATGGAACCGCATGTGGGCCTTGTACGTCGCCTTCATCCGGAACTCCTTCTTGCATGTAGGACACTGGTAGGTCCCGTTCTTTGTTAGAATCATCGTCATTTTTTGTGGCTGTTTCTGGAATAAATAAATAAAAAATATATGCAAGAAATTTTGTTTCACTTATTGTATATGTATGCATCATCTCCCGAGCCTTTTCCCAACTATGTTGGGGTCGGCTACCAGTCTTACCGGATTCAGCTGAATACCTTATTTTACATGGAGCGACTGCCTATCTGACCTCCACAACCCATTTTACTGGGGAACACAGTATCCCATAGTAAGACTGGTTGTCAGAATTGACTTAACCAATGCCAAAGATCAACGTATGACAGTAGGGACCTACGGCTTAACGTGCTATCTGAGGCACGGAGGGGTCTCGGTATGTTTATAAATGGTCACCTATCCACGGACCAACCGCGGCGAGCGCGGCTTAACCTGTATTATAGGTCAAACCGTACGACTTACACTTAGCCACGAGACCCTCTCACCTGGGTCCACAATAATATAGAACAAAATAAAACTGTTTTCAAACACTTATTTTTAATTTATTTGTCTGAACCACACCTATTTCCTATCATTCTCTCTCTCGCTCACACTTCACCTCTCTTTCCTTCCACTCCATTCCATTGCCCACTGTAACGCATTTAATGTTGTCCACATTTATTTATTCTATCTAATTTTACATCCCAAAATCCCACCACAAATCTACTCTAAACATATAAAACAGACCCTACCTTATTCAGATTAGGCTTCTCATCAGCCAGGTCCTGGTAATCCTCTCCATCATTCTGGAACTCCTCGCCGTAGATCTCGTAGCTGTAGTCGTTCAGTTCCACCTTCTCAATCTTAGCTGACTTTAGTTTGGGCTTCATTTTCTGGAGGATTGAGAATTTTTTTTTTGGGTCTCCTAGAATTTTAAAGATTTTAAATATTGTTTTTAATAATAGGCAATTTAGTATAGATTTAGTTAATAGTTAGTTCTTTAATATACTGTAGTTAATTTTTTATTTTTTTTTATTGTATTGTTATAAAATGAATAAATCTTCATTTTAAATTTATAAAAATAAGCTATTTGATCCAAAAACATAACATAATAGGATAAAAGCATATTATGTTAAGACAGACAGACTGTTTAATAATATGTGTAGACATTCTGCGAACATGTTTAATTCCTGTTAATTACATGTAAATGTCAAAAGTTAATGCAACTTCAAAAAAAATAATATTTTACCACCTCTGAGGATATATCACCCCACAAATGTAGATATTAGTTTAAATTAGTTTTTGTATAAGCTTATATTTGTAGGTGTAATTTATCTATAATAATATGTATGTATTTAGAAATATATAAGTATGTTTATCAGTTGTCTGGTTACCATAACACAAGCTCTGCTTAGCTTGGGATCAGATAACCGTGTGTGAGTTGTCCCGGAAAATTATTATTATATATTATTATTATTATATTATATAAATATTATTGATAGATAGTAATTGTGCTATTATATTATTGTGATTAGATCGATTAACAAACATAAAAAAAACACAACAAATAAATATACAGATGAATTGAGGACTTACACCTTTTGAAGTTGGTTAAAAATAATTACATACCTGACACTAATTTAATTAATGTTTTTTCAGCCTTCTTACTGGTCCGTCTGAACTGTAGAGCTGAGTTCATGGCTTTTATGCATTGTCTACAGATCTTCTGGGAAAGGCCGTCATCCATTTTTATCTGGAAATTATTACAAGATCATATAATTAAGATATAGATACACTTAAAAAGATTATCTGAGTGACGATTAACATAAGGTATGGTTTACAGCATTACAATAAGAACTTGCAGAGTATGTAAATAAAATAAATAAATAAATAAATGCGGACAACATCACATACATTGTTCTGAACCCAAAGTAAGTTGCTAAAGCACTTGTGTTATGGAATTCAGAAACAACGAAGGTACCACAAACACCCAGACCCGAGACAATGTAGAAATGTGATTTTCTACATTGACCCGTCCGGGGATCGAACCCGGGACCTCAGAGCTAGCGACACCTTGAAACCGGTGAGTACGCCACTCGACCACGGAGGTCGTCATGTGTATTAAGGTCTTGTTTGATTTGCCTTTTATAATAATAATAATATCTATAATATTCCGGGACAACTCACACACAGTTATCTAATCCCAAGCTAAGTAGAGCTTGTGTTATGGTAACCAGACAACTGATAAACATACTTATATATTTCTAAATACATACATATTATAGATAAATTACACCCAGACACAGAACAAATGATCATGCTCATCACACAAAGATTTGTTCTGGGTGGGGATCAAACCCACAACCTCCTTTACAAGTTCTTTAAGCCTAGCTTATTTAACAGTTTGTTCATTTGGTCCAAATCCAAACTATTACATACCTAATTAAATAGTAGGATTAAAGAAATACAATAATAAATAATACACAACATATTTCATCAAAGTTCGCGATATGAAATCTGATGGAAATAAAACGAATTTATCAAATATCTCAATATATCCATGTAGCTCTTACCTTAATATCCTTAAAAAGTTTTTATAAAGAAGTATTTATTACAAACAAACGTTGAAACTCACCTCTAGACCAGTGACGAGTCTCAAATCCTCCGTCCGTTTTTCCTCTCCTTCTTTATTATAGAATATCGAGACTAAATTGTCTGTACTCAAACACGTTCTACAGTACATCTCTAGGGGTTTCGCCTCAGCCCTACAAACTTTTGGCGGCTGCTTCCTAGCCGCTTTTAGCTTACTCAATCTATTCATAAGAAGGACCGCCAACATTTTTTTTACGTTTTCTTAATATATTCGCAGAAAAAGACGGTTTTGTAGCTTTAAACATTAAGTTTATGTGGTGGTATTGAAGTTTTAAGTTAAAGTTATAGGTTTTTGTGGATATTAATTGTGTTTGTTAAGTATTTGTGTGATTTATTGATCAACAAAGTACAAACAAGCGACCCGACAACAATAAAAATTGTCTGACATTGACAGAAGCTTGACAGCTGTTTCAGTGTTGCCAGTCCCTATCAAATGTATTCCCATTGCCAATGAGAAATTCTCCTCAAACTTTTGATTAACCGACCACAAAAAGGAGGAGGTACTCAATTCGACTGTATTTACCTTAGTACTCTCGACGGTGAGCTGGGTGAGCTGATTTTGATGAATCTATTTTTATTTGAAAGGTGGTGCTTTCCGTGTGGTCCAATTTCAATTTGGTCCAGTTATGACAGTGGGGTCCACAAAAAAACCATATAAGATTTATTTTGAAGTCGGTTTTTTTTGTAAGAATTATAATAATTTGATTTCCCATACTATAATATTATAAAGGCGAAAGTGACAGCCTGTCATGCATTGCTGTGTGTGTGTGTAAAAAAATATAACTTTTGTTTAATACCCGTGCGAAGCCGGGGCGCTAGTAAATTATAATAACAGGATGTTACAATAAATAAAACAACATTTTAGACTAGTTTATTTATTTATTTACCTAATTATTGTGCAACCATTTGTACAATCGAACTAAATAATACTAATCTACCTAGTATTGTGCTTTGGCAATGATTACTTATTAAATAATTAATCTAACAGTCAAACCAAATACTGAAACGCTACTCAAGTATAAGACGCTCTCAAATAATAATAATATCCCGGGATATCTCACACACGGTTATCTGATCCCAATTCCCAAGCTAAGCAGAGCTTGTGATATGGTAACCAGACAACTTATAAACATACTAGTATATTTCTAAATACATACATATTATAGATAATTTACACCCAGACACAGAACAAATGATCGTGCTCATCACACAAACATTTGTCCTGGGTGGGAATCGGACCCACGACCTCCGGTATAGAAGTCAGTGTCACTAACCACTAGACCAACAGGCCCGTCAAAGCGAGAAATATCTATCTGTCGCAACTTTACACCTAAGAGTGAAAGATACATCATGAGACGTCTTTAAACTGATTGACGATTCAATATTTGGTTCAAAATGGCTGATAATTTTGTTTATTTACAACATTATTAATTCATCTACTATATTTGTAGGTTTCAAGATAAATTCTATTATGACGTAATAGTAATACAGAGAACAAGCATCGATCACCACGCTTGTGAGCCCCACGGTGGGCGCCATTACCGAAGCTATTAATGACAGCCTTTAAGACTGTTTTTATTAATAATAATAATAATAATCCAGCCTATAAACGTCCCACTGCTGGGCACAGGCCTCTTCCCATATAGAGAAGTCGCGAGCATTGATCACCACGCTTGCTCCCTGCGGGTTGGCGATTAGGTTGTTTTTATTGAATAATATTATTATTGCGAGTTTAAAACCCAGAAAAAAGAGACGACGGATCACCGAGTTTGAATAATGCAGCTGAAATGAGTGCCGGAATCAATGTATTAATAATATAATATAATATTCCGGGACAACTCACACACGGTTATCTGATCCCAAGCTAAGCAGAGCTTGTGTTATGGTAACCAGACAACTGATAAACATACTTATATATTTCTAAATACATACATATTATAGATAAATTACACCCAGACAACCAGAACAAATGATCATGCTCATCACACAAACATTTGTCCTGGGTGGGAATCGAACCCACGACCTCCAGTATAGCAGTCAGGGTCACTAACCACTAGACCAACAGGCCCGTCAAATGTATTTTTAATGTATTTTTAGTAATGAAATAATTGTAATAAATAGCAGTATTTAACTCATAAATTAGTAGACGTTATTATAAGGCAGTTGTGCGCATGCCCCGTCTATCTTTTTCCCTGGTCTGTTTTCTGCCATCCATACATCCATTCATCCCTTCCATCCATCATTCGAACATCCTCCTCAAACTTCATTTTTACCACAGTAATATATATTTTTTTACAAATGGCAATACTGAACTTTCACGTCATTAGGACGAAAATCCGGGAATTATTTTTCTGTATTTTCTGCTATCTTCAAATAGACCCTTGACGAAAATAACCTGTAAAGGGAAATAATAATTAAATCAATTTCAAATACTAGTAGTTTTTATAACCATGATCAAAGAAACTCTTTAAAGGCGCGTTCCCACTATGTCGTAACGATTAATTTATCGTTGGACGACTGTCGTCTCTAGCTGTTCCCATTATAACGATTGCTTGTCGTCATATTTTTTTATCGTTTAGCGATTGTCGTATCTAGCCGTTCCCATTGGATCACGACGACATTTTTATCGTTTGGCTACGATAAAGTTGCCGTCACGATTTAGTCGTAACGATTTTTTATCGTTTTACGACTGTCGTGCTAGCCGTTCCCACTGCAAAAAATGTCGTAGACGACAGTAAGTCGTGTCGTTCTATATGTGAACACGACACTTAAAACTACACGATTATCTGTCGTCACGACAAAGTGAGAACGCGCCCTAACTCTATATTAAATCTTACCTGTGTGGCACCCACTAACAACATCAGGAATAGATGTGCTAACGAATATGTTAATACTCTGAAACAAGGAAAATAAACTGTAAAAACTTAATTTTTCACTGATAAAAAACACAATAACAAGCAACTAAGGGGTACAGTAATTTCCGCCAGAGGCGCTAGTCGCGCGTGATATATGACGCACCAGTGGCGCCAACGTACTAAATGTTCATGAGAAGTGCTGGACTCCGTAGTCAAATATTTTTTCGTTTTTAAATTATTTATCAAATTGTTATATCCATTTATAACAGAAATCTCATCATATACCAGCTGATTTTGCCCTGCATGCGAAATAAATGCCTTTTTTTCGGTTTTCTTTTTACTCAGGTCACCAGTAGACACCCTGTCTCTGACGTGTTCCTATGGCAAGCTCAAGAGACTAGTCCTCACCTGTCACACATCTCCTCTGCCAGGTTCCTGTCTCTCGCCTCGTGCGCCGAGTGCAGCTCCTGCAGTCTGCGCGCCGCCGACACCTTGTCTTTGACCCGGGCTACAGACTCTGATATGTCTCTGACTCGCATCATGTATGTCTCTGCTGCAGTACCTGGTAAAAGAACATTAATAATAATAATAATATGCCGGGACAACTCACACACGGTTATCTGATCCCAAGCTAAGCAGAGCTTGTGTTATGGTAACCAGACAACTGATAAACATACTTATATATTTCTAAATACATACATATTATAGATAAATTACACCCAGACAACCAGAACAAATGATCGTGCTCATCACACAAACATTTGTCCTGGGTGGGAATCGAACCCACGACCTCCGGTATAGCAGTCAGGGTCACTAACCACTAGACCAACAGGCCCGTCATTGACATTGACATGACATGAACCTGTCTTTAGACCCGAACATAATTAGAAGAAGAAAATAATTTGATTACAGAGCCCTAAAGAGCTGCACAAAATTGGAAATTTTCCGAAATAGTTTTAAAAAGTCTATAAACTCTTACCTAACTCCATCTCTTTGTCGTCATCATAGTCTTTTTCCTCCTGTTCATCATTGTCTATAAGCATATCGAAGAATACCTGAAACAAGGTTTGGTACATTATTAAAAAAAAACTATACTTTTTAATATCTGAGAGTCAACATGCCAATTATTTACAACTTTATCCAAAAGAATTCAACAAAATCTCTATACTCCTTCGGGTGAATAGGGTAGATGACTAGGTATGAAAAGTCAAAATTTATTTAGTCCGCCATTTAGATAATCAAAATATATTAGACACATATTTTTTCTTTTCTCAAATAAATTACAAAATACGAAGATAAACCGCTGTAAAGTTCAGGAGTGGGGGCTTGTGACGTCACGGCTAGGTACAATTTATACTCAAACGTGACGTCACGCCAGAATTGTACTCGCTGTATCTTCGTAATTCTTTGTTTACGGGACTAAACAAAAAATATGTGTCTAATATTTTTTTCTTATCTAAAAGATGGACATAAAAATAAAAATTAGTCATCATCCCTATTGCAGTGTCATAAAGTTCAAAACTTTATGACACTGCAAAGAGGGTTAAAGTTCACCCGAATGGATGAATCTAGGTTAACAGGAAAATCTATAAATCAAGATTGTTTTAAGACTGAAATTATTTATCTATACTAATATTATAAAGCTGAAGAGTTTGTTTGTTTGTTTGTTTGGTTGAACGCGCTAATCTCAGGAAGTACTGGTTAGAATTGAAAAAATCTTTTTGTGTTAGATAGTCCATTTATCGAGGAAGGCTTTAGGATATATAACATCACGCTGCGACCAATAGGAGCGAAGCAGCAGTGAAAAATGTCACAAAAACGGGGGAAAATATTCATACTTGAAAGCTTCCGTTGCGTGCGCTGCGTAAACGGTTCGAGTTACCCAAAATATATGTATGAAAGAATTGTTCCTCTTTGAATGATCTAAAAAAATTTCTGCAACAGTATATGTCTATCTTTTAAGATTGACTCACTATAACCTTTTTTAAGGTAATCATTTGGTCGAAATTAATGCATTATTGCCAATTATTTGCTACAGAGTTTTATCAACATAATCTATACTAATTATATATAATTATCATTTACGCAGAAATACTTTTTTTTTAACTTCTTAATCGTGGTCATAATAACAGAAATTGACGCGGACGAAGTCGCGGGGATCAGCTAGTGTATCTATAAAATCAAAACATTTTTACTTCAAGTTAACCTCTTTCAATTCAATAAAAATTTGAATCAGTTAATAACTGACATTCCTATAAAAGGAACCGTTAAAAACCTCATACTCACAGTCTTCTGACTAAAAGTACTGAAACTATTATCGAAGCAGAACTTATAGTCGCCAGTCATCACAGCCGTGTGTCGGTGGCTGTTCTCCGGCTTCTTGTAGTCGGCGACGATGGTGCGGCCGCCGGGGTCCGACATCTGGAACGAGATGTCCAGGTCGCCGTGCGTCGAGTCTATCACCTGGAGAAAAGGAAGTCATGTTAAGGTCCGAAAGGGTGTGTGAGTGGAAAGTCCTTGTAAAGACGAGTGGAATGAGCCCAAACTCGATAGGGTTACGTTGTTTTATTACTGAGTTTTTTAAGCCATTTTCCGATTATAATAATAATCTTCTTCGACAACTCGCAAACCGTCAACTGGAAGAGCCTGTCAAAAACCAGACAACTGATGACCATAATTAATACTTCTCACAAAAATCAAATCTTTGATATTTTTAGGCTTTTAGTATCATAATATTTATTCCCGCAGGAACGCATTGGATATTCATAAAAATAATTTAATTAAGTATCAAAAATGGCGGCCACGTGGTTTGCTCACGTCTCACGTCTCGTTTCTCGCGGGGGCGAAAAGCGGCCCACGGAGAGCCGCTTCGCTACGTTGAATGTAAGAGGAGGAATGGATGGTAAGGTGAATGAAGTATGTCAGATGATGGATATAGTGACAAAAGTAAGGAAGGTATGCTAAGATGGTTTGGCCATGTCGAGAGAATGAATGAAGAACGATTGACGAAAAAAGTGTATAAGGCGAGTGTGAATGAAAAAAGGCCAGGTCAAGATTACCCTAACCCAAAGAGCATGTATGAAGGGAATAATGAAAGTAGACGAAGGAAAACAAGTGTGTAAGGATCGTAGCAAATGGAAAGAAGTGGTCTCTGCCTACCCCTACAAGGTAAAGAGGCGTGATTATATGTATGTTTAATATTTATGTTATAATATTATTATACATAATATAAACCTTCTTCTTGAATCAATCTATCTCTTGCTGAAACTTAATTATAATCTGTTGGGTAGTTTAAAAGAGGGCCGATTTTTCCAACGCCAGATAATTTTATCAGAGGAATAATTTAGAATTTTCGACAGGTCTTCAATACAAAATCTGTCAAACACGAATTTTATCTCTCAAATAAAAATTATCTGGCGTTGGAGAAATCGGCCCTTAAGAGAAAAGTCAGCGGAAGCATATTGCACATACACAGGAAAAATAGAGGGCTATATTTTTCTCGTATCGTCGAATAAATTAGAAAACAATGGTGTTACAAAGAAATCATGTAAATTATAGATTTTAATTGCTTTTCACAAACCAGACTGCCGTTAAAAATTGATTTTCACGGACACGCATCATTAATTACATTATATAAGTTTTTGATTGAGAAATTATACTTTCGATTACGAAATAATTAATTAATTCGTAAAATTGTTAGACTTTCTAAGGAATGAAAACTGGATTTTTCAAAACGAATAATCACTAATCGAGTTATGAGTATGACTGTGAATGGGTATACATGCAGAGTAAGACCGAAAAAGAGATGGATGGATTGTGTGAAAGATGATATGAGAAAGAAAGGAGTGAATGCTGAGATGACGAGTAGTAGAGATGAAATGAAGCTGAATACGCATTGCGCCAACCACAGATAATTAGGAACAGGCCTGCCCTGTAAGATGATGATTGAACAAAAGTCATTGGGGACATTATAATTTGGTTTGCGACTACCACTGCGGTTCATGCTGCGGGTTCGTTACCCGCGTAGGACAAGTATTTCGATGACGAACCTGCTGGTCTAGTGGTTGCCGAACCGGAGGTCGGGTTCATTCCCAAACAGGACAAATCTTTGTGTGATGAGCATGATCATTTGCCTTTGTCTGGGTGTAATTTATTTATAACTAGCTGATCCCCGCGACTTCGTCCGCGTCAATTTCTGTTATTATGACCGCGATTAAGATGTTAAAAAAAAGTATTTCTGCGTAAATGATAATTTTAGTTAATATTATGTTGATAAAACTCTGTAGCAAATAATTGGCAATAATGCATTAATTTCGACCAAATGATTACCTTAAAAAAGGTTATAGTGAGTCAATCTTAAAAGATAGACATATACTGTCGCAGACATTTTTTTAGATCATTTAAAGAGGAACAATTCTTTCATACATATATTTTGGGTAACTCGAACCGTTTACGCAGCGCACGCAACGGAAGCTTTCAAGTATGAATATTTTTCCCCGTTTTTGTGACATTTTTCACTGCTGCTTAGCTCCTATTGGTCGCAGCGTAATGTTATATATCCTAAAGCCTTCCTCGATAAATGGACTATTTAACACAAAAAGATTTTTTCAATTCTAACCAGTAGTTCCTGAGATTAGCGCGTTCAACCAAACAAACAAACAAACAAACTCTTCAGCTTTATAATATTAAGTATAGATATGTATGTATTTAGAAATATCTGAGTGTGTATACCAGTGGTATGGTTACCATAGTACATGCTCTGTCTAGTTTGGAATTAGATTGACGTGTGTGAGTTGACCTAACGTATTTTTTTTTCTAGCCCTTTCTTTCCCACTGCAGGGCAAAGGCCTCCCTACCCTCCTTCCATTTCTATCTGGTTAGGGCCGTGGTCATCCACTCCTTATCAAAGGACTCCAGTTCGTCCCGCCGTCTCCGTCTGGGCCTACCGCGATGTCTTTTGCCATTTAGGTGGACCCAGGTATCATAATTATTTGTTTGATCCAGACTTGGAACAAACATTTGTCTCACTCACAAATGTTTGCCACGTAGCTCTCTGCAGCACACGCGAGTTGGCGCGTGCAACATACCATGAGCTATCATACCTACTTGTATTTTAACTATTTTTCACAAAAATGTACAAAAAACATTAAGCCATTTTTGTTGTTATCGACAAGTTTTATTGCTCAGATAAAATTTAATGTTCGAGGTGTTGTTAACATTGAAAACGAGGTCAGGAGTCGTCAACATTTATCGAGAACTTTTTTAATCCTAGATTTATTGATATAGGCGACTTTTTTATCTCTTCTAGTAGTGTAACTGATATTATCTTTGTGTCAAGGGTATATGGTAGATTTTCGTTATTTGTCGACTGCCTCGTTGGCCTAGTGGTGCTAAGCGCGACTGCTATGCTAGAGGTCTTGGGTTCAATTCCCAAGTCGACCAAGGTGTTATTGGGTTTTTCTATGAAATTCTCAGTAGCAGGTCGGCGTTTGGATTTGTGCCCGGTTAGTGGCAATAGGCTCGCCCCCTATTACATGGGACCTAAACATACCGGCGAACTGTGGGTGTACATTGGTACACCTCTGCCTAACCCTTCGGGGATACAGGCGTGATGGTATGTTATGTGTTATTTGTAATTCCCATTTACAAAGAAATCTAACAGTCGTACATTTATCATCATCATCCACAGCCCTTGTCCTCCCACTGCTGGGCATAGGCCTCCCGTTTCTACGGTCCTGAGCCAGCCTCATCCGGACTCGACCCGAGACTTTGACTATATCGTCGACCCGTACATTGATTCCTTACAATTTAAATAAATTCTAGATATTTAATTTAAAAGCTTTATGTAGGGTAGGACTAGCTAAAAAAAAATGTATTCTGATTTACTCATAAAACTGAAATACACTTGGTACATACATGAAACACACATTTACTTTTAAAATATTGTTCTTTTCAGAGAAAAATCTCCGAAAAACAAAAAGCCTTCTTAGCGCAATAATTGGGTACTTTGATGATAATGCCCTGTCAAAGTAACTGCTATTTCTCTGACGCGAGCTACTACTGCTAATTCTCTGACGCGAGCTACTACTGCTTATTCTAGTACGCATTCTGCTTGCCAAAGCCCCAATATAAGGCATTAAGAATATAATAAGTCACATTTACAATACAACCGAAGGTTTACGATCCATGTAAAGTTAATACCTCAATCAAACTGACTGATTATTACCTTATCAATGTACAATGAACCCATTATATTATTTTCATGACCTTGGTTTGAAGTAACAAATAAAATATTAACGTGTTTATATATTATCAAGCTTGTAAAAATTTAAACAAGGTAAAATTACTTAGTAAATAATTCAGGAAAAAATCATTTTTTTTTTCAGTATCATCAATCACCTTTTCTAGGTTTACAATAAACAATTAACTAAAAGTGCATATTTGTCTTGATAGTCAGGACTATAGAGAATAGCAGAAGAAAAAAGAGGCCTATGCCCAGCAGTGGGATGACAATGACTGTGTATAATAATGATGACATATTTGTCTTATTTTAAACATTATCTCCACAAAAACTAAACACTCAAAACCAAGACGTTAGTAGAAAAGTGGTTTTCTACTTTGTCCTGTCCAGGGATCAAACCCAGGACTTCAGAGCTGCCATAAACCGTATGACAACAGAATTCTTTTAAATAGTAGAGTTCATTTAGTAAATAATTATATATTTAAAAGATATCTATAATTATAAAGTAAAGCAAAGCAGAGCATAAAAACATATTATTTGCCACATGTAAGTGAATTTTTTTTTTTATATTCCGGGACAACTCACACACGGTTATCTGATCCCAAGCTAAGCAGAGCTTGTGTTATGGTAACCAGACAACTGATAAACATACTTACATATTTCTAAATACATACATATAATATATTATAGATAAATAACACCCAGACATAGAACAAATGATCATGCTCATCACACAAAGATTTGTCCTGGGTGGGAATCGAATCCACGACCTCCGGTATAGCAGTCAGGGTCACTAACCACTAGACCAACAGGCCCGTCCATAAATGATCTTTAATTTAAACACAGTGACTATTGGTAGTCAAAACAATTTGTTTAACTTGTTCATCATTGTGCAATAAACAATACCTATGTGTTATTGTAATAAATACAGACAAATAACATTGTCTTTAGGTTTGGTATGAGCTTAAATAATAACAATATTATAATTCAGAGAGGACAACATCACATACATTGCTCTGAACCCAAAGTAAGTAGCTAAATCACTTGTGTTACAGAATTCAGAAACAACGAAGGTACCACAAACACACAGACCTGAGACAATGTAGAAAAGTTGGTTTCTACATTGACCCGTCCGGGGATCGAACCCGGGACCTCAGAGCTAGCGACACCTTGAAACCGGTGCATACGCAACTCGACTCAATTAACCAATAACTAAATGATGAAGATAGTTATTATACACAGTGTATAATATGTTTTCTTATCAGCCACTTTACATAAACTCATTTCAGAAAATAAATTAAAAATGTGAGAACATAGAAGTTAGCATTTTCTAGTCTAGGATTTGCTGTGGAGGAATTAAAATAAGTATTTTTATTTTGATGTGAAAAATGGGACATTAATAAGATATTTTAAAGTTTAGTATTTTATTAGTCATTTTAGGTATAACAGCTTTAGTTGGTGTGTGGTAGTTAGGTATATCTAGCATAATATAGAATTAAGAATGTAGTATTTGAAAAAGGCCATTACAATTATTTTCACACACAATTCCTTCTGAGCTGGCAATTGGCACTTATCCAAGATGAAAACAACAGTATTCTTATACAGTAATCATTATACAAGCAATTATAAAATAAAATAACAAACGTTGATATTTAATTAATGAACATAAAGAGAGATAACGTTCAAATAATAAGATTATAAGTAATACGAATTTAAGATCGAGTTCGACCCACCAAAAAGGTTATCTACCTCCAAATAAAAACATTTATATCTCCTTACCTGATATTCTATATCGATAATTTCATCCGGCAGCACTTTGTGGTAGAAACAATCGACTTTCCCAGCCTGTACCATCACAGTCACATCTTTTTCGTACGCGAAAACCACACTAAATATAGTTGTTAAAAATAGGTAACGCATTTTGACTGAAAACGTAGTGTTTACTGTTTTGTAAAGGCAGTAATGGAGCCCGGGATGTTGTAAATGTTATTTATAGTAATCGAATGACTTGTTTGTGTTTATAAATAGAGTAAAACGACGAATATGATTGAATTAATTCCACAAACAAATAAACAGGGCTGCTTTCCGCTTTGAACGGATATCGTTCTGAAATTTTATGACATTGACATTTCATTAAATTTGGAGGAGCGTGAGTCATAATATTGATTATTACTGAAACCAAAAAAGCTATAAATAATTACCATTATTATTATTACTCCCAATAGTTTATAGAGTATTTGGATCAGTTAATATAGTGCATAACTGCATACTCAACACAATCAGTCACAATCAATAAAACTTGATGAAAAGCTAGGAAATCGTTATTCCGTTCAGAAATTAACAAAGTGATTGGACTATCGTCATCACGAGCATTAATATTCTGTCCTTATCACACAGCCTATAAGGCTATAAGGGCCTTTGTCAAAAACAGCCAAAAGCTGTCACTACTTATGCTCAAAATACTTATATATGCTCAAAATAAACAATTCAAAACCGAAAAAAACTTGCATGACACAGATTACACACAAAATAGCTAAATTCAATAAACTTTAATCTAAATCTAAGACAAAACATAGCTTAAAGTACCTACATCATTGGATTAAAATGTCGAGTAGCAGTGCTCCTGGCGCTGCGCCCCCTTCCGGAGTGATCCAAAGTAGTGCATTATCTTTCGTTGCGTCTGCGCAGCCTACGGCAACAGCTGACAATGTCCCGGGGAACTCACAGGAAATGGATAGGGAGGAGATGGGTCAAGCAGGTAAAGGAATTTACATTCAGCCTAACATTTTTTTTAATTATTGGCCTAGGTATTTATGTTAATCCTGTATGGTAAAACCTGTTTCTTGTTACCTTTTATGGAATAATCTTGATGTCAGCAAAGAATTGAAGTTTATGATCATCTAAGCTGAATCATACATCATACTTAAACATAATTGGTACACAGATACATGCTTAGAATGTAAATGAGACAGACAAAGAGTTTTATACATATTTACTACACTGCAAAAGTTTTAAAAGAGAAAGTTATTTTAAAATTCTTTGTAGATCCTCATACATAGAGAGCAGAAATAATGTAGAACAAAATTTTTAGCTGCAGTCCGCTTGTCAACCGGCTGTATCTCATTTTTAATGAAAAATGAAAAAATCGTTTATTGCTAGAAATCTCTCATGAACCATCATTTCACCTTTTTATTAATTATTTAAAGTTGAGTTGAAATTTTTAAAGAATATTATGTAATTCTATTGCTGCTAACAATGACTAATAATATTCTGGTGGCCTGGAAGTCCATCCATTTCACAGTTTGAACAAAGATTCCTCAATCTTTGACAAATTTTGACTACCTCCATGGTCGAGTGGCGTACGCACCGGTTTCAAGGTGTCGCTAGCTCTGAGGTCCTGGGTTCGATCCCCGGACGGGTCAATGTAGAAACCAACTTTTCTACATGGCAGGTCTACAATAATAAATAATATGCTTATTTGGAACCTTTTAACACTGAATTTATATTGGCGATCAACAAACAATATTTTTTATGATGAGAAGAGAACTGGTTAAGGAACAGTTACAGACGGTTATTATATTTAATACTTACAACACCCATCACCTTTCCACAGACCCTCTTGTCCCAGCAGGAGTGGCAGCATTGTGTGAGGCATGCTCAAGACTGTACCCTGAGCAGCCCAATCCTCTACAAGTTACTACAAGATTAAAGTATTGGTATGTTTTGATGTACATTTTTATATTTATCTATACTTTTTATGCTTTGCTATACTTTTTTTTATAAACCTAAAGAGTTTGTTTCAACAAACTCTATGTATGTTTTGAACTTATTACTGTGGTCAAGAAATACTGTGAACTTGATCTGTAAAGTAGCACCAAACCGGCTGTATGTTTTTTAAGTATATCATTTTAAAATCTATTAACAATTGTCGGACTAATTGTTTAGAAAAGATACTAAGAAGATATAAACATAACATACCATCACGTTCACGCCTGTATCCCCGAAGGGTTAGGCAGAGGTGTACCAATGTACACCCACAGTTCGCCGGTATGTTTAGGTCCCATGTAAAAGGGGGCGAGCCTATTGCCACTAACCGGGCACAAATCCAAACTCCGACCTGCTAATGAGAATTTCATAGAAAAACCCAATAACACCTTGGTCGACTTGGGAATCGAACCCACGACCTCTAGCGTAGCAGTCGCGCTTAGAACCACTAGGCCAAAGAGGCAGTAAGAAGATATACACTTGAATATTGAGAATCTCCACCTTTTTGAAGTCTGGTGAAAATCGTCTCTTAAGCCAGAAATGTTGATTAGTTAGGTCCAGCCATCTATCCCAAAATGTTTCTATAAATGTGTGATGTGTAAAATTTAAAAATCAGTAAGTTTTATAGAAGTATTATTTTCCAACAGGTTAGGTGGACATGATCCTCTTGACTACATCAGCATGTACTGGAACCCAGGCAAGCCAGAGGAACACATCCTACCACACTGGCATTACGTCAGGTTAGTTTCTCAAATAATATGATAATAAATGATGGTAAAATATTAAAACTGCTGTAGGGTCTTTACACCTTTTAATGATGATAGTTTGATTAATACGCAAGAGTACGTTATAATAGAATTTAATTGAATGATAATGAGTGCACTCGATTTGAGTGATAATTGTGTACTACTGTATAGACCGCGCGTAGCGAGTAAAGTGCTGACACAATGATGTCAATTTTGTGCGTGCTTTGCACTGTACAACTGCTACTAAAAAAACTAAAAAATAGTTATAATAATGAGGAACTGGCGGGACGCGCTTGACTTCTTTTCGAAAATATGGACAACAATAGCTTAATCTCGTGGGTAGTGGAAAGAGGTAAAGGATGCCCGTGTCCTGCAGTGGGAGGACGATGACTGAAATAATAATATTATTATTGGACCACTCACAAGGCCCAAACTAAGCAGAGCCTGCAGTAACCAACCAGACAACTATATATTACTAATGATCATGCTCATGACACAAAGAGTTGACGACGTCCGGTTTAACAATTATTGATGGATCGAATGTCCCTAACTTATGTAAATATGTTCAGTATTTTTAAAGTTATCAGCCAATTACAAAAACATGTCAGGGGTTTTTATTTTTTTAATTGCTAGTTATTATAGTCATGTGTCTATTCAGTTTCGGTCTCTCCGACCTGCACGGCGACGGTCGCGTACACCCGCGTGCTCTCTCCCGCGACTCGCCGTCGGGCTACGGCTTCGAGCTCACCCTCCGGCTGTCGGCCGAGGGTGCAGCGCAGCCGCCGCTGTGGCCCGCCGCGCTGCTGCAGGCGCTGGCTAGATACGTGTTTACTACAGGTAGGTTGTAGTAGATATGTATTGGGTACACAGTTTCACTCGCGCTGTCTTCCGCGAGGAGAAATAAATTGTCTTTTGGCAGCTTTACAAATGGGTACATTGAATAAATTGGTGATGATTGGTTGCTGGACTATTAATCCTAGAGAATTATTCGTTCGTCGTTTTGCCTACGCTCTCTCTTAACCTTTTTCCCCCTTATTACAAAAGATGGTCTAAGAAAAACCGAGGTTTTAGAACAGCCCCGTCTCTTTTTGTTATATGACATAAGAAAGTGATGGGTATATTTTAAACCTGGGTTTACCTTAGTCTTGGTTTAAACCATATTTTGTAATAAGGCCCTTTTAGTTTATCCTGAAAGCTAAGTCAAGAACATTTTTAGTAAAAACATTTTACAGAATATAATGAATTCTGATGTGTACGCGAATGTTAGACATTGAAATAAAACTACTTTTACGGAAATATTTACGCCCGCACAGTCTGCCCGTGACCATGATACCTGCAAAGGTGTCGAAACGTCGGTCGGGAACTAAAATCTAAATACAAACCGCGATAAAATCCTTAAAAGTATTTTTATTTCAATTCTTTCTATTAGGTATATCCGTAAAAGTAGTTATTTTTTTACACATTGAGTTCTGAGGTTTACGCGAATGTTAGACATTGAAATAAAACTACTTTTACGGATTTTATCGCGGTTTGTATTTTGATTTTAGTTCCCGACGTTTCGACACCTTTGCAGGTATCATGGTCACGGGCAGACTGAGGTGGTGTTCGTCTTGACGGTTGTTGTTGCTCGTTCTACCTTCATATTTTTATTAATTATTTGTGTTCCGGCCTACGCAATATGAGCTCACGGTGTCTTGAGGTCTTGCAGCGCTGCTCTTGGGTTTGATTTTGAGTTTGTTAATTATCGGATCCCAAGTAGGTGATATCTTCCAGCCGTCTTCTCTATTGAAATTAGGGTGTTTTTTAATCTCAATAGCCTCGCGAAACATCCTAGGTAGGAATTTAGGTTCTTTAGCGAGGATCTGTGGCTTATCAAATCTAATGTAATGGCTGGAGCCTTCAGCATGATCGGCGACTGCAGACTTCGTTGAGCGGCGGTGTTTCACGTCACGTCAAAAGAACACATAGCTGACGTGAAACACCGCCGCTCAACGATTGTAATGTAGTGGCTTATCAAATCTAATGTAATGGCTCCAGCCATTACATTAGATTTGATAAGCCACAGATCCTCGCTAAAGAACCTAAATTCCTACCTAGGATGTTTCGCGAGGCTATTGAGATTAAAAAACACCCTAATTTCAATAGAGAAGACGGCTGGAAGATATCACCTACTTGGGATCCGATAATTAACAAACTCAAAATCAAACCCAAGAGCGGCGCTGCAAGACCTCAAGACACCGTGAGCTCATATTGCGTAGGCCAGAACACAAATAATTAATAAAAATATGAAGGTAGAACGAGCAACAACAACCGTCAAGACGAACACCACCTCAGTCTGCCCGTGACCATGATACCTGCAAAGGTGTCGAAACGTCGGGAACTAAAATCAAAATACAAACCGCGATAAAATCCGTAAAAGTAGTTTTATTTCAATAGTTATTTTTTTTTTAATGAATGTTGTTAGGTAACAAGTTGTGCGCTGGCGACCACATATCCTGGCACCGGGCGCTGGACGGCGCGGCGCGGGCGCGGCTGCGGCACCTGCTGGTGGCCGCCGAGCCGCAGCTCGCGCCCGCCTGTGGGCCCTACGGCACTGTCACCTTCCTGCAGGTATGATTTAACCGTGTACCTGTGACCCTTATGCATCATTTTCAGTAAAATTGTGCCAGTCGTTATCCACCATGCGGCCAGCCCAGCATGTGGCCAAACAACCAATAACCAACCAAAACTAATATAAAAAAAAAATGTATATTCTTCAACCATCAAACTTTTACAGTTAATCTTACGCAGAGACCTGCTTTTAAGTAATAATATACTTGTGCTAGAAGGACCCGCTCTTCTATTACATCGGTAAATATGGTAAAAGTTATGTACAAGGAATAATTATAAAATAAGGAGTAAAATTAACATAAAAACTTAAAACAAACTTCTAGAAATTGTCACAATAAAACTTAAAAACAAACTTCTAAAATAATTGTAATTAGTATGTGTATGTGTGTGTGTTGTGTGTATGTGTGTGTTGTGCGTGTGTTTGTGGGTGTGTGCGTGTTAGTGAATGTGTGTGCTTGAACCAATGAGCACGGTAACCGCAAGCGGGGGATGTGGCATGTTTTTAGAAATCTTCCGTACCTAAAATAAGGGCCCTAACGACTGAGCCATAAGTCTTCTTTCTCTCCAGTCCGTTACCAGTTCCATTGAAACCCCTTGTTATTGGATGACAATTATTATTAAAAATTAAATGTTTGTTCTTTCTCATAGGTGGTCGGGTGTACTGGTCGAGAGTTAAAGGCAGCTCAGCGTGGCTCAGGGTTCGAAGTATTGAAGCTTATTGGTGAAGATCCCAAGTGAGTGCTCTTCCTTTTAAAAATATTTGTAAATAATAATAATATAATAATAATATTCCGGGACAACTCACACACGGTTATCTGATCCCAAGCTAAGCGGAGCTTGTGTTATGGGTAACCAGACAACTGATAAACATACTTATATATTTCTAAATACATACATAATATAGATAAATTACACCCAGACACAGAACATATGATCGTGCTCATCACACAAACATTTGTCCTGGGTGGGAATCGCACCCACGACCTCCGGTATAGCAGTCAGGGTCACTAACCACTAGACCAACAGGCCCGTCATATGCTTTGTTCTATTAGGTCTGTATTGCGTGACTGAGGCGTGCATTATTGAGTCCCAACTCGTTTACATTAGATTTTATTAGGTATTTGACAAACTCACTATATTGGCGTCAAAAAATGTCATAACTGCATGCGTCGTTTTAAGTTCAAATAGAGGCGCGATATTTTTATCGTGCTTTCAAATTTCAAAGATTTTTTTTTGGGCCATCTAATGCTTCATCCATATGACGGGCCTGTTGGTCTAGTGGTTAGTGACCCTGACTGCTATACCGGAGGTCGTGGGTTCGATTCCCACCCAGGACAAGTGTTTGTGTGATGAGCACAATCATTGGTTGTCTGGGTGTAATTTATCTATACTTATAATAAATCTGTAGAAAGGTCAATTCTGTACATTAAATATATTTTCAAAATAACTATCAGGTGGTGATTAGTGATCGATACTGATGCCAAAAATGCAATCAGTAAAATTTTTGTCTGTCTGTCTGTCTGTCTGTATGTTCCTTATAGAAACAAAAACTACTCGACGGATTTTAACGAAACTTGGTACAATTATTCTTCATACTCCTGGGCAGGTTATAGTATACTTTTCATCACGCTACAATCAATAGGAGCAGAGCAGTGAAGGGAAATGTTGGGAAAACGAGAGAAGTTACTCAATTTTTTAAGCTTCCGTCGCGTGTGCAGCCTTAATGGTTAAAGACTCATTGATAAGCTTCGTTATCCACGCGAACGAAGTTGCAGGCACAGCTAGTCTATAATATGTATGTATTTAGAAATATATAAGTATGTTTATCAGTTGTCTGGTTACCCATAACACAAGCTCTGCTTAGCTTGGGATCAGTTAACCGTGTGTGAGTTGTGCCGGAATATTATATTATATTATAATAATAAACCTTTTTCACCCTTTTGTATGGTATACGTTTTGTCACAGTTGCGGCGGCTCTTGGCTAGTGACGCGCGTTGCACGTCGCTCGTCAGCGCGCGGCGTGCGCGTGCGGCCTAACACTACGGAGCACGCGCCGCTCGCCGGCGTCTCCGCCAAGCTAAGGTGGCATGTTTGGACACCGGTAAGACATAGATACACATACTATACAGTCCCCACATGTGGGCAACGGCAACTTCTCATATAGAAAATATCTATACTTATAATAAATCTGTAGAAGTGAAAATTCTGTACATTGAAAATATCAAAAAAATAAATGGCGGGGGGTGTTACTAGACCGACACCGAAACCAAAAGGGTGTAAAAAAAAAATTTGTCTGTCTGTCTGTAGGTTCAGGTTCACGCAAAAACTACCGGTTCGATTACGATGAAACTTGGTATAATTATTCTTTATTATCCTGGGCACCACACTGGGTAGTTTTTATGCCGGAAAAGTATAAAAAATAAACTTAATTTTGCGGTTAAAAACTCATTGATAAGTTTCGTCATCCACGCGAACGAAGTCGCAGGCACAGCTAGTTTCATATAAACTCTTATAACAAAAGTATTTATTAAAAAAATACATGCAATCACAAGCATTTAAAACAGGCTCACAGTACTAGTGAAGTCAAATCTAGCAAGCCCAAACACGATGGGATTGCGTCGTGTCGTTACAGAGTTCCTATGGCCACCTTCTGGTTCCATCAATAGATCAGTTCGGAAATATCAGAACTTACTTTAGGTCTTTTAAATGTGTTAACACAGCTTAGACTAACCCAACTCATATAAGACACTGACTCCTGAAACACAGGTTCATAATACCTAGCTCTGGAGTCAGGGCCTCAATAAATATTGTAACAGAATTTATGGCAATAAAGATTATTATCTTAATATATATAAATCTCGTGTCACAATGTTTGTCCTCAATGGACTCCTAAACCACTTAACCGATTATAATAAAATTCGCACACCATGTGCAGTTCGATCCAACTTGAGACATAGGATAGTTTAAATCTCAAATTATAGTCGCAATTTTAATTTATTGCTAATTATTTGTCTGTTATTATATACAAAGGCACCGGGAACGGGACCTAGGTATTCACGCGGGTGAAACCGCGGGACACAGCTAGTTATTATATATGAGAATACTACTACCCTACTTAAATATTACGACTTATCATTGAAGCCATTACAAGAGCTAGATAACTATCTTCATCTCTTTCTAGCCAGTGGTGGATGAGTCGTCTCCCTCGCACCTCCCGGCCGCAGTGGAGCAGCAGATCAAGGATACGTTGCAAAGAGGTCTCACTTCTATGACTGATAGGAGTGGTCCCGAAGGTATGACTTGTATATTATTATAAATAATTATGATAATTTATTTCATACATAACGTTTATAAGAAATTACGAAAAACAAATGAAAAAAAAAACACAATTTGCCCTTCACACATATTTATATCCTAATACTTCCATCATTAATAAAACTACCATGAAATAAAACTCACATCATAACATTTTTACCGACTTCAAAAGTAGGTGATTCAATTTAACTATGTTATGCAATGGGGTAGTTGACTATTTTTTATATTCGTGGAACAGGTAAATAAAAAATAACAAAAAAAACTAAAACCAAAACTCACGACTTTACATTTATTTGAATGTCTTATACGCTTTTGTACATTTATTGCGAAATCATGAAGTTATTGGGTAATGGGTCCTGAACTATTTAATTTATCCATTCATGATCCATTCATTTTTTTTTTTTTTAAAGTACAAAATACCTATTCAATCCATTTTATCATTCAATTTACTCAATAAATAGATTCCGTTTTTTTTTATACCCATGTCATCTACCTTATGTACATATTAAATAATAAACTTATATCTCAAACATCCTTACTAATATTATAAATGCGAAAGTTTGTTTGGATGTATGGATGTTTGTTACTCTTTCACGCAAAAACTACTGAATGGATTTTAATGAAACTTTACAATAATGTAGCTTATACATCGGAATAACACATAGGTTAAAATTTATAAAAATAGTGAATGAAATTGTCATTCAAGCGGGTGAAACCGGGTGGCACAGCTAGTACATAATAAGAGGTAATTTATATCCATAATAATTAGTATTAACCCTTTAAACGCCGCGATTTGCTGCCTCTGACTAACCCCTAGCGCCACGCCACTTTAGTCCTCCGATTTTTTAAAAATTTTATACATTATCACGAAAAAGGCGTGCAGCACTAGTTACTATGAGCGATAAAGCTTACACGTGATTTCACGGTGACGGAGCTGGAGCAACTGACAATAAAGCGCGATTTGACCTTGAATCTCCTTGCCCGCACGTAATATTACGGTGACGGCGACCGATGACAGTCAACCCTAGTGAGGTTCTGCACTATCGAAATTTCTATGTTTTTAACGTAGAAAAAATCGAATGTCTTCAAATTTAACTCACTTTGTTGTACATAGAGACTTATTAGAGAAAAAGACAGTCATTTTGTAAATAAAGTACTCGCTTTGATTGAAAATGGTGACAGAAATTCCAATAATACCTTCGTTTATTCTTAGCAAACTATTGAATGTTTGCCGAATTCGCCCATCCCTAGCATTCGTGAAATTACGTGATTGGCGCTACGGGTAGAGAATGCAGTGATTACAATTAATTTAAACCTCAAAATTCTCAGTATTTGTCATTCAAAATATTGAAAAAACTATTTATGGATAAAGATGTAGGTACACATTAAATCTTAAAATTGATAAAATTTGTTTGAAGTTCGTGCACAATGAGATTAAAAAAAAAAAAACGTAATATTACGTGCATGGCGCGTCGGGCACTGTTTTCGGAAAACGGAATATTACGGTGTTGGCGCTTAAAGGGTTAAATTATTTTTTATTTACAGGCCACATGTCAACAGATAGTTTTGAAATGTCAAGCATGGAGCGAGCTTTACCACAGATACCGTCATTAATGCAGGTATGTACATTTTTTTGTACTAAAATGTACATTTTTAATTAGAGGCTGACTAAAAATGTATGTAGCGGCAGAAAATTTAAAATATAAAAATAGTATTGTTACTTAGTAGTAGTCTAATATTTCAGGTATACTGTAAAATCTTTTATTATAAGTGGCTAATAAGTATAAATGAAGTTATTAATGTTACGCTCTGGCTAAAGGCCTTACAGTCCACGCTAAAAGTCCGCTGAAGCAATCAAAGCCTGCGCTCACACTAACTGCAAACGACTCTCCCAAAAAAAAACGTATTTATGTTTTAATACTAGTAAATAAATTAACAAAAAAATAAAAATTTGACGACCTCCGTGGTCGAGTGGCGTACGCACCGGTTTCAAAGTGTCGCTAGCTCTGAGGTCCCGGGTTCGATCCCCGGACGGGTCAATGTAGAAAATCACTTTTCTACATTGTCTCGGGTCTGGGTGTTTGTGGTACCTTCGTTGTTTCTGAATTCCATAACACAAGTGCTTTAGCTACTTACTTTGGGTTCAGAACAATGTATGTGATGTTGTCCGCATTTATTTATTTATTTTATTTATAATGAATAGTAACTTTAAATAAAATTTTCATTGATTATGTTAAAATTGTCGGGATTTTATAACTTATGCACATACATACATACATACATATATGCAACTTGTATATTAGTCGTATATATTATTGGGACAGGGCTCGTGGCGCGACGAAGGCGATGTGGAGTATTTAGAAGGCGTCCATATTGTGTTGAATGCTGAGGGCGCGAGCCTACTGCCGTTGGCTATCAAGTAAGTTTATTAGTTACTTAAATAATAAAATAAATGTCTGTGTTTTGTCTTTTTTATGTCTCTTTTAGTCTGATCGGTATACAATATTAATTATGTTATGTAAAAATTCAAGAATATTCATTGTTTTTCTGAATTCTGACGGCGTGGTATTTTATTGTGGTTGTCACCAATTAAAGCCATTAATTTGCTTCAAACTAAAAAAAAATGCCGTTCTATTGCTGGTCATAATTCAAGTTCAAATAATAGTTATTGCCATTTTTTAAGCTTCATAAAAGTATTCATATTATATGTGCCCACATTTAACATATATCTCAACCTGCCTGTCTTTTTAAATACGATTGTTGCATTCTATCTCTAATATTTGTATAAAAGTGTGATACGTTGCTGTCACTGGCCATCGGTGGCTGTGTTCGGTGGCCTGTTTGCAGCGAGCCTTTTTCACTTTCCTCCCATACTTTTTCTCCTCCATTCTTACACCTTGGTACATTATTAAAGTACTTACTGTTCCTCACAGCGGCCTCGTCCGCCCCAGCAGCTACTACGCATGGTGCTCTTCTGGCGTCTCCACACGTTGCATCATAGGACGAAACCTGAGACTCTTGCTTGCCTCCCATACTTCTACTTCTCCGTTCTTACACCTTGGTAGATTATTAAAGTACTTCCTGTACCCGACAGCGGCCGCGTCCGTCACGGCGCGCACTTCACGTGGCGCTCGTGCGGCGCGGCGCTGACGCTGCTGCCGGCCGCGCTGCCCGGCGCCGCCGCCTCGCCCGCCATGCCCTACGCCGCCATACACGACTGGCTGCAGGTATGCTGACCTACACTATACTTTATGTTGCTTTGTACATTATCTAAAAAAACTGGTAGGTAGTAGACTAATTTTTTTCAAATCATATGTGGGATATAGCTCACAAAAGGAATAAAGCCAATACACTTGTAAAAATCTTTTATTTAAAAAAAATACCACAGCACTTGTACACTTGGTTCGTCTTTTCAAAGTGACCGCCATCTTAATATAAATCATATCTGCCTATTCATTCACTCACATTCATCCTTCTCTTTCATTCAAACGTTCCATTTCCCACACATATGTAATACAAACTTTTCTTATTTTACGTCACCAAAAGGTCACTACAACTGTACCTCACTTGTATTTCCATCCTATCCATTGCTACACAGGATACGCAACTCCATTTGCAGAAATGCGATTTTACAATTATTTTGATTTAAAAACGATTACTGAACCAAAATGTTAATATACGAGATCTTTTGAGACATATCCTAAATGAAAATCGGTTCACATTTGAAACATCAATAAACCACAGAAAAATACAGTACCTAATACATAAAATTTCCTCCTTTTTTTTAACACGCTTTTATTAGCTTCACTTGTATGTATGTATGTATATAACCGACTCCTTTGGACTCGATTTTGACCCACTTTAAACGGACAGATTTAATTCAAACTTTGTACACTTATCAAGAATCAGCGACAATATAATAATTTCATAGGTTTATCTCATTATCCTGATTAGGATCACCAGGATTAAATAAATAAAAAAAAAAACTTTTAAAAAAAATTCAAGTCCACAAAGCAATACGTTTGAATGAGGGCTACCGTTTTTGTGCTCACCAGTTGGCGCCACTGGCGAGTGAGGTCCCGATCTAAAGATCTAAAGTCTATAAAAAATGAAAAACATAGCTGTAAACTCGGTAAAGAAGCTTAATTTCGACAAAACATTTTGTTTGTAAACAGTAAACAAACCTCTGAATTAGCTGTTCTTTCAGTTCGCTTAACTTTGCACCTCTTTTTCTTAGTTCCACTTTTAAAGCATTGACATTCATTGACCCGTAACTCGTATTTGCCATAATAAGGATGTTTTAAATTAAATATTTTGTAATACCTCAAAATTAAACTTAAATGAAATAAATAAAACCGCGCAGCCCACCCATTAAAGTGACAAGTGACATTTTGGAGACCTCACGCTACACTAGCGCCTCTAGCGGCGAATTCACACGCTTTAGCCCTCATTCAGACAACACGTATTGCTGCTAGGACTAAAAAGTGAAAAATAAATATAGTTTAAAAAAAACTAGAAAACACGCTTTTAAAGTACATCTAACTAAAAAGTGAAAAATAATTCCTAATGTAAGCTGAAATTGGTAATAAACAAAAAACACTAGTATTATTGTGAAAAAGCGTGGGGCGCTCTGTGCCATATTTTTCGTCTATCGAGCAACCCACGCATTTTCACAAAAATACTAGTGTTTTTTGTTCATTACCAATTTCAGCTTACATTAGGAATTATTTTTCACTTTTTTAGTTAGATGTACTTTAAAAGCGTGTTTTTTAGTTTTTTTTAATCTATATTTATTTTTTAAACAATATAAATCCAGCCTTTATCCAGCAAAAAAATTTCTAAATTCTGTCTGTCATTCACAGGTAGTAATCCCAAAGGACTTAGCTGAAGACATGTCAAAACAAGTCTCCTGTTTCACAAAACTCGCCGACTCAGACTCAGAACCCGACAGCGACGATGAAAACCCAGCTACAGAGCCACCGAGCATACCTATCACATTGACATGGCCGAAACATAAGCTGAAAATAACTGTGGTACATGACGATGAGTTTCTAGAGCCAGAGAAAGAAATCTCTTATTGTTGCCCCACTGTTGTGCGCCAATAGTGTGGCCTCATACAGAACGAGCATTGATACTAGCCTTGTGAGCCCCACGGTGGGTGCCATTGCCGAAGCTGTTAACAACAGCCTGTAACTGTCCCACTGCAGGCCTCTCATACAGAACGAGCATTGATCACCACGCTCGTGAGTCCCACGGTGGGCGCCATTGCCGAAGCTGTTAATAAAACCAGCCTGTAACTGTCCCACTGCAGGCCTCTCATACAGAACATGTATCACTCTAGTGATCTTAATATTGTTATTTTACCACATAAATATACAAAAATCTAGGAGAATAGGTCTAAATGTTTATAGATCTGAGTTGAAGTACCAAGATATTAAATGTAGAATTAAGAATATAATAATCATATATTTGTAAATAGTAGATAATGAGAACAAAATAAATAGCTAATTGATACTGTATTTGTATGTTTTATTTCGTATAGATACCTAACATTTGCTGTTTATAATAAAAAATCTGTTTTGACGCTAATATTAAAGAAAAACTTATTTTTTTTATCCTTTTGGTCTGGATTTTGGAAAGTTACAATAACTAAATAACCGAATTTATTGCTTCATTCCAAAATCGTCGTATAACGCTCTTTGTAAACGCCTCTTCACGAATAAATAATGATCTGTCAAAGTCCATTTAACTGCGTGTGCTTTCTCTTTCCCTCATAAGGCAATCTGTATCTCTCCATCCTGCTGTCATTGCAAAGCTATTTATATAGCAGCAAGGAGGTTTATGTCAGTATTTGACTACCGCGGCCTGAATCCTTGTAATATTTATATTCCTGATAATTTAACTTAAAATCATGTCTTACAAGAACGATTTACGGCAATTATTGAAACCATATTATTGGTTTAATATTTTATTAAGTGTTTCATACGTTGCGTGTAAGCTTACAAGTGGTATTTGCACATTTATGTTCCCGAATTCGTCTTGCGAGTTAGACAATCGAGAAACGGAAATCCTATTTTTCTTAATTATAGTCGTTATGTTGAGGTCTAGGAAGACGGGAAGCTTGACTATGATAAACTATTTGTCATCCTCTTTTATGTATACGAAGATAGCCAACCTAATTCTTTGGTTTTACGCTGATGTAAGGTAAGGTTTTAAATACTACTTTATTTTTTACATAAAATTAAAAAAATATTTAAAATTAATAATATTATAGTGCTACAAACATTGCAAAAATCAGTGCTGTCGAATAAATAAATAAAAAACGTTTAATTTTACACAATTTCGTCAGAATACTTATATTATATCTACATAAGTTATGTTTGAAACTAACAGATTTGAGACATACTGCACACTGCTAACTGCATTTAGCACTATGTTATTAACACTTGTGTGTGCATGGTGAATGCTGAGATGACAAGTAGTTGAGTGGAAGCAAAATATGCATTGCAACCGCCAACCGCAAGTAATTGAAACTAGCAATTGTGATGACTTGTTTTATATCCCTATTGTATATTGGTTTCTTAGGTTTACGCGAATGTTAGACATTGAATTAAAACTACATTTCACGGATTTTGGACCTAATAATAATAATCCAGCCAATAAACGTCCCACTGCTGGGCACAGGCCTCTTCCTATATAGAGAAGGCACGAGCATTGATCACCACGCTTGCTCTCTGCGGATTGGCGATTTCAGATCCCAAGTTTTGGTATCCAGGTTTCCTCACGATGTTTTCCTTCACCGTTTATCAGAGGTGTCTTAGAGTAATTAAGAAAGTACATATAACTTTGAAAAAGCCACATTGGTACTTGCCCGGGTTCGAACCTCCAACCTTGTGCATACAAATCCGTTCATTGAACCGCTAGGCAACCCTGACAAATTCCGTAAAACATAGTTTTAATTTAATCTCTATAGTATGTATTGATTACACTTGTAAATAATAATAAAACATAACATAAATAATAATAAAACATAACATAAATAATAATAAAACATAACATAACATACCATCATGCCTGTATCCCCGAAGGGTTAGGCAGAGGTGTACCAATGTACACCCACAGTTCGCCGGTATGTTTAGGTCCCATGTAATAGGGGGCGAGCCTATTGCCACTAACCAGGCACAAATCCAAACCCCGACCTGCTACTGAGAATTTCATCGAAAAACCGAAAAACCCAATATCACCTTGGTCGACTTGGGAATCGAACCCAAGACCTCTAGCGTAGCAGTCGCGCTTAGAACCACTAGGCGAACGAGACAGTTAATAATAATGAAGTTCTTTAATATTTATATGGACCACATTTGACCAAACTATTGATGACAAATTGTTTTTATTACAAATGTAACAAATATGCAAACATTACAGACAGTCTTAATTAAGAACATCTTCCTTTCAAACGTAAATCTAAACAAACTTCAATTGAGTCCAAAAAATAATAAACATTTTAAATTATTTCAGATACGGCCTCCCATTTGGAGCCATAATAATCCTCGCAGCACTCATCATCCCAGAACCAGCATACAAGGGCAAGGAGTGCGTCACCTACTTCCGCGGCCCAGACTCGTTAGATGAAGAGCTGAAGCACCGTGGAGTGACATGGCTGGTCTGTCTGTATGCGGTGTGGCATCCCGCTTGCGTTAACTTTGCACCGGTGTTCGCTGAGCTGTCTGCGAGTTACGCGTTGGATAACTTCAAGTTTGGGAAGCTTGATGTTGGCAGGTAAATTATGATTAATATTTAATATCGTAATTCATTATTTCATTTGCAATATACAATATAACAATTAACTGTAATCTATTTATGAACTAACTGTATAATAACATTTAGGTATTCTTAAAAATATACATATACATTAATTGCATTAAGTTCTTCCTCGGTCCCTCACTGCTGAGGATCGCGACCACATGTCAAGCTCCTCCATTGAGCTCGGTCGTACACAGTATGGACCGCTTGGTGCAGTCGGTGCATGATACTCATTAGTGGCTAAACTACTGAAAAAAATTTCATAAAATTTTATCCTCCCGTCCCTAGACCAAGCTGGCCAAGCCCGAGCTGGCCAAACTAGTAATAAAAATATATCCTAAATAATAAAAACTTAGATCCAGCCATCCCTTGTTGTTTTGCCTTATTAAGATTGTTAGCAATGCACTAAGTCGAGGTCCGAACCCCGCAGGGGGTACCCTTAGTGGACGTTGCTGACGTAGTTAGTTTTTCTTATTGCTCTGGCTGGAAACCTTAAGGTCTTCGCCAAAAGTCCGGTGAAGCAGTCATACCCTGCGCTCAGGCTAACTGCAAAGATCTTTACCAAAAAAAAAAAAAATTTTTTTTTCTTTAAAATTTGTAAGAACTACAAATACCTAATCTATTATGTTCTACTCCATGGACTTATCAGCAGGCTACATTCTTTTTCAGAAGAATGTTTGTCTAGTTCAAATATCAACTACTAAGGCAATTAACTAATTGATGTAGAAAAGTCCTTTTAAATTAAATTTGATATAGGGCTCCCACACGAAACTGCGATGCGGTGCGATGCCGCATCAAATAATATAATATTCCGGGACAACTCACACACGGTCATCTGACCCCAAGCTAAACAGAGCTTGTGTTATGGTAACCAGACAACTGATAAACATGTTATATATTTCTAAATACATACATATTATAGATAAATTACACCCAGACACAGAACAAATAATCGTGCTCATCACACAAACATTTGTCCTGGGTGGGAATCGAACCCACGACCTCCGGTATAGCAGTCAGGGTCACTAACCACTAGACCAATAGCTTGCAGATAATATTTGCGATACGATGCGAATTCGCAGTTCTCCGTGAGAGCCCTTATCAAATCATTCTATGACTTACACATTTCAATTCAACAGTTACAAATTATTTCTTCCAATCTTCCAGGTATGCTGGCTCAGCCCAGAAGTTCAGGGTACAGGACGGACCCACCAGCCGGCAGCTGCCAACCCTCCTGCTGTTCACAGATGGCAAGCTGCAGGACCAGAGACCTGATGCTGACCACAAGGGGAAGCTTAAGACGTGAGTAGATAAGATATGACTTTTTACCTTTCAGCAGAATAGAGTAGATGACTGGGCCGCTATTTAGATAATCAAAATATAATAGACACGTATTTTTTCTTTTATCAGTTTAATAAAGAAGTACCAAGATAAAACGATTTAAAGTTCAAGACTGGGGGCTTGTGAAGTCACGGGTATGTAAAATTTTTGCTTAGACGTGACGTCACGCAACAATTGTACTCACTGTATCTTATATTATACTTTGTTGTCTATGGACCAAAGGAAAAAATACGTGTTTAATATTTTTTTGTATAAATGTAAAAATTAGTCATCATCCCTATTGTAATGACTTAAGGCGCTCCCCCGAGCAAAATGCGCAAAAGCCATGTTTTACTAAGCTATAAACTCGATATTTCAAACACATATCAAATTAATTGTTATACCAAATCATTCTCTAACATGTCGACTTTAATTTACCTGGATATTTTTTTTTTTAATGCAGCAAATTTTAGGTATTACTCATTTTAAAAATGGTCTATCAAAATTTATTTCTTGCATAACCTCATGAAGTACACGTGCTTTTTGAATATAACTTATACCAATTAATAGAGAATTTAAATCTAAACATCTTCTACGCTTCTGATTTTCGAAAAGGCCAACAATTTATTTTATAATTCAAATTATTCCTAAAAATTGTCAAATTCACAACAAAAATACACTCGCGGAGGCGAGGCGGCAGTCAGCCGTAGGCTCTCGACGTGAGAGCACGTCTCATTTTTCTTTGAAATGTCATTTACAATTTAATATTATGACAACTGTCAAAAGGTCATTGCTAGCACTATGTAGTTTTACACACGGCACTGGTGATGAAATACAAATAGCATGGAATACATATTTATGTTATAAGATAACTTATAAATGTGAAATTACATATTTGTTTAAATTACATGTATTTATGTATGTTTATGTTAAATTATGTACAACTTCAAAATTTATTTAATGGGATTTTTAATTCTGAATTTGAGGTTTAAATTAAAACCTTGATTTTTCGATAGCAATGAACACGATTATAACAGGATGATGCCTGGATTTGAAAGAATTCTAGTCCTACCCTGAGGAAAGGCGGGCGGCTTTTGAAGAAAGTATTGCTGTCGCTCTACCGCACGGTTTGTGAATGTGTGCGTAAGTTGACAGTGTTTGTGTCAAAGCGCGCTCGCTACGTGTAATTGTCTACTTACTCACCAAAATTATTTTATCATCTGCACCTTAGAGAAATTACTAAAGCATAGAGGGAGCGAACAAAATAGACACAAATTACGATGAGTCTAAGCTCCTCTCTCTTATGGTGCAGATTATATATATAAAAGAGACAAACATATATGGACTCATATATGCTTAAAGCTAAATGGACGCTCCGATATTGTCAAACGGTCATCTTTGGTCTCTTACTACACGACCAATTAAAAGAGCACATAGTTGCTTAGTAGAACCTTTTCTACACGGTAAATTGTACAAAGTATTTGATTTAGTCGTATCATACGTTGTGAATGTCAGTCGTTGCTGGTCATTGTTTATTTTGCAAATTATATTATTTTTTAGCATAATATAAGCAACTTCATTGTGTACAAAAGGTGCAAAGGACAGATAAATAAGCGTTTAATATGGCTTGTTTTGTTTTATCTTGTAAATCATATTCATCTCGGAAAGATATCAATGAATATGTAAGCGTTCAACGGTAAGTGTTTTTTTTGCAAATTTCTAATAATATCATGCGTATCTTTTGTATGCGATCACTTATAACATACACATTAGATTGATACTGATCCCTTCAGACTATCTTTTTTACTAATTATATCGTGTAAGCGAATTAATCTTTAAAAAAGTAAGTTGTTTATTTGAGAGGTTATGTTATGCTAGTGAAGTAGATATTTTTCATCGATATTATTCGATACGATAATGTCTTTTTATTTTACAGTATGCCTCCAAATGATGGAAAAACTAGTGTAAAGTGCTTGCAAGAGCCAGAAATTGTTGGACTAAGCATAGACGTAAAAAAATGTCTTCGTCTCAGCCCCGAATAACAGAATAACTACAAAGACATCGTGAACGACACTTCACGGTACTCACGCGGGTGACAACGCGGTGAACAGATAGATTATAAAAAAAAATGTTTATTTTATTGTTTTTATTTATTAAACATTTACTAAAGTTATGTATTTTTCGACTTTTACTCCCAGCCATTCATTTATGAAATGTTTCATATCAAGTTCTGTGATTGGCTGAGTTGTGTTGCAATAAATCTTTGTCAACCCATTACGTTTTTGTTTTATTTTAAACCCTTGATAATTCGTAAATTTGAGACCAAATTTATCTTGATGCCTTGGTGATGTATGTTTTATAAAGATGTAAAATGAAAATAATGTACATTAAATTCAATAGAAGTACATTTTCTGTCAAGAACTAAATTTATTTCGATACCTCTACCAAATACGGCACATCACTATCGAGGCAAAAATAGTGGACAATATTGCTGCAGGCAACCCTTATAACTATATATCTATCCTTGTTTTTCACAGTGAATGGGTCATAGGTTAAAAGAGTACAACTATAGTAAAATTTGACGCTCCCTCTATGCTTTAGTAATTACTCTAAGATCTGCACACGTGAATTGGCATTATTGATATATAAACAAGGGGTAACCATGACAATACAAGGTAGCCATATGATAAACTTTTTGATTAAATTTCTGTATTAGTAAACAGCTTGGTGGTAGTACGATTGGAAATTAATATTCTGGCTGTAAGTTCGAATCTCAGTCGACACATTATTTTTGAGTATTATGACCTATTCTTTTATAGTTTATTATTTTGTAAAATTTGGTTGATTTTTTACGACATAAAAATAATTTTGATTGTTTATCTTTTTGTCCTGCATTGTTTATTATTTTGTAAAATTTGGTTGATTTTTTACGACAAAAATAATTTTGATTGTTTATCTTTTTGTCGTGCATTGCATAAACAATGATTATTTTGTGTTAGTGTTTACTATTTTTCCGTGGTAAGTTTGATGCCCATTGCAGACCAAGGGTGTGATATGCCGTAAGAAAAAATATGTTACTAATGTTATATCAGTGGCATCATTTATAGTATTCCTTTGAAAAGAAATAATTTATAGTATACTAGCTGTACCCGCATGCGTTGCAATGCAATTTTTTCTACCTAACACCTGCCTACTACCTACCTACTACCACTTAGGGGTATGAAAAATAGATAGTAGCCGATTCTCAGACCTACTGAATATGCATATAAAATTTCATAAAAATCGGTCAAGCCGTTTTGGAGGAGTATGGTAACTAACATTGTGACACGAGAATTTTATATATAAGATTTATTTGTGATTGTTTTTACTTATTGTTTTTACTAAAACCCATGACAACATTTCATGAAAAAGTAAAAACACAGAAGCATAGTCTATAATTTTCTTATTCAGTATGCAAAATAAAGGTCTAATATTAACAATAATAATAAGTTTTAGCACACAAATAAATATACCAACAATTAGGTATTTCTTGAATAAAACTTCTTTTTACGGATTTAGTCGCGGTTTAGATAAAAAGATTATCATAAACAATTTATATTATTATTTAAATAAAAGCAACTAAATGTTATGAAGATTTAAACTAAAAAAGATATGTTTTAAAACTCAAAAAGGGTAGCTCAACCGAGATTTGAATTTGAAGCAAAAATTTTCATGTCCAATCGCACTACCACCAAGCTGTTTACCAAAACGATTACGTACTCAAAAAGTAAATCATATGGCTACTTTGTAGTGTCATGGTTACCCCTTGTTTATACGTCAGTTGCCAATTTACGTGTGCGAAGAGAAAATGATTTTGGTGGTAGTAGAAGTATTACTTTTCTCTATGGTAGAAGTAGACAACTACATCATGCGAGCGCACTTTGACACACACACTATCAACTTACGCACACATTCACAAATCATGCGGTAGAGAGACAGCAAGACTTTCTTCAAGTCTCTCTGCCCGCCTTTCCTCTTAATACGTGCCTTGTTAGATTGATATTTTTGAGATAAACAACCTAACCAAATCGACTGATTTTGAAAATTAGCACCAAAAATATCTAATTTTTCATCAATTAAAAAAATCGTAGTCACTAAATAAAGGTCAAAAAAAAATTCATGTAAAAGACATGAAATACCTTTCTGACTGAATAACTTTACATCATTAAATTATTCACTCAGAAGTTTTCAATTACTTGGGTGATATTCAATTTTAGAGAAAAATAAAATATATTTCACTTATCTTTTTTTTAAATCTTGCGGTCATGATTGATGATATTCTTGTCTATATATTCATAAGTCTACTATTTTTACTACTTAGTACGTAAGTAAATCAACAGATGGCGTTGTTTTTTCATAAAAAGTAGCGATGTATATATAGAGGGGAAATGCGGGGGGTTTAGAGGTCAAACGCTGAAGGGCATTTGCTCGGGGGAGCGCCTTAACGACTGCCAAAGATCAAAGTATGTTCGATAGACCAACGGCTTAACGTGCGAGTAATTAAAATCCGAGGCACTGATCTCGGTTTGTATGCTAATGCTCACCCATCCACGGAGCAACCGCGGCTCTGTGGTTCCCTGAAAGTAAATTTAATATAGTAAAGTATATTAGTAGGGTATATTTTTCACTTCCCATAAAATTATACATAATTCTACCCAAGTTCTCTGGTGCTTGCAACTTAACAGTTAAAAATTTGCAAGCATTTTATAACACCAATATTATTTTATTTCCAGATTCTTATTCTCAAAAGACAATGTGAAGGCTACCTTCGATTTAGACGGCATCTACCAACAATGCAAAGACAAACTCTCTGCAGCCAAGACCATTAAAAAAGATGAATAAATACAAAATGGCTGACTGACACGGTGATAAACTGTTTGGAAAAGTCCTGCCGTGTCTACTGGCCTTACTAGAACAAGCCATTGCAATATTAGTCATAGTTTTAAGTCAATTGATAGATCACAGGCAAATAAAAAGATAGAATAAACAAGCATTGATCACCACGCTTGTGAGCCCCACGGTGGGTGCCATTACCGAAGCTGTTCACCAGCCTGTAACTGTCCCACTGCAGGCCTCGATTCAGCTATATAAGAGTTGCTTGAATTAGCCGAATGACCTGCTTCATTTGGTAATTTTTACGATAATTGGCATTCTACTGACTGCCATTACGATCATTAATTGGTCATTACGATCGTTCTCTTGGAGAGTTCAATGAGATTTTAATGTAGGCTTATCTGAATATGAAAATTAGGCACAATGACTAGTCACTGACCGACCACTGACATGCATTTAAAATAGCTGAATCGAGGCCCAGGCCTCTCATACAGAGATCACACCAAATATATAAGTTCAAATAATTTATCGCATTTCAATGACTTTGAGATCTGATTTTGTATGAAATTTTGCTTTTATGTGTTTTTGCATTTTAAATATGTTATACCTAAGTGAAGCATTTCCCGCACATTATTTATTAAGATTTATACACTATGTAGTTGATTTCTTAGTTTTATTTATGAAAAAATAAAGGTCATTGGGCATAATCTGACCCGGTTTGTGAAACCTTGTGTACATAAACCAAACTAGATTTAAATTGTTAAGTTATACCCCACTTTTAATATCATGTACTTTTTTTATTTTTATTGCTGTATTAAACATTAGTAGGTCAAAGAACAATGTCACAATACTGGGCAAAGGCCTTCCCCATATCCTTCCGGACACTTCTCTTGCGTAACTTCAGACTATACCCACAGTAATGCGATCCATACTATCGTAAACTAGAGACATTAATCCGTCTATTTCTCCTTTTTTTGTTTCTGTACAGTGTGGGTATAGTGTCCATACTAAGGTGCCTATTGACCTTTAATCACCTTGTTTTCTACGTTAATGTATTTTGACCGAGGCAACTCTTATAACAAACTTGAGTTTAATAAAGCCGAGAATATATAAATTAATGCCTTAGGGTCAATTTATACTAGCTCAAAAGTCTCTCAAAAGTATCAAATCCTTTACGATTTTTTCCCCTCACAATAACTATTCGACGTTAAGAGAGAATTTGCTGTTATTGTAATTACTATTACGCTTTGACTCGCTTTTATGAATTCACCCTAAGCTATCTCTTTTTAATAATCACTAAGAGAAAACAACAACAAATTCACATTAAGCTGATTTTCCCGCCATTTACAAATAATACAAATATATTTTGACAGTTCATGTCATTGACCCTCACAAAAGTCGAGTAGGTACATAAAAAAAATCTATATATACTTATAATAAATCTGTAGAAGTGAAAATTCTGTACATTGAAAATATCAAAAAAATAAATGGCGGGGGGTGTAACTAGACCGAAAACGAACCCAAAAGTGTGAAAAAAAAAAATTTTGTCTGTCTGTCTGTCTGTTTGTTCAGGTATCACGCAAAAACTACCGGTTCGATTACGATGAAACTTGGTATCATTATTCTTTATTATCCTGGGCACCACACTGGGTAGTTTTTATCCCGGAAAACAAACTTAAGTTTGCGGTTAAAAACTCATTGATAAGTTTCGTCATCCACGCGAACGAAGTCGCAGGCACAGCTAGTGTACAATAAGTAGAAAATGTTGTATTAAAGTGTTCAATTGATATTATTATTTATTGTTGGTATGTTTGTAAATAAAATGTCACGCTTATATTTCGAGTTTTATTACTTAAATTGACGTCCATTATTTCAGATGACAAAAGTCATAATTTGGTTGGTTAAAACTTCGAGCAAAGATATGAAAAAAAAGTAAATATGATGATTGATTTTTATTAAATTTGTATGGCACTTCTAGTACCTACCTACAGGATAGTACACATTTTGTTTTTTAAATAGCTTATTATGTTTTTTAAATGATGAAAAAAGTTATTTCAAACTCAATCATTATAAATTACTAGCTGATTCCCGCGACTTCGTCCGCGTCAATTGCGACTATAATTTGAGATTTAAACTATCCTATCTCTCAAGTTGGATCGAACTGCACATGGTGTGCGAATTTTATTATAATCGGTTAAGTGGTTTAGGAGTCCATTGAGGACAAACATTGTGACACGAGATTTTTATTATAAATTATTTAATCAACTAGAGTTTTTAAAACTAGTAGATAACGCGTAACAAACATAAAAAACACTGACAAATTGAGAACCTTCTCCTAAAGTCGGCTGAAGGTCTAAACAAGCCCTTTTTTGCTGTGCCAGACTCCGAAAAACGGTATTTTAATAAATGAAACCACAAATTAAATACCTAAAATTATTTATTGACTAGATACAAAATACAATAAATTACTATGAATAATATAATAAAACTAGTGTCTACCTAGATTCATAAAGGCTATGTGTTAACACCGGTAATAGTTATCAAACATAACATAATGCCTTATTAAAACTATAATACCAATATATTAAATGGACAATGGTATGTAATTTTTAACTAAAGTACGGCCGCTGAGAGCATGCGTTCCTGACAGGTCGTGGTCAAACGGAAGGTAAACTTTAATGTGGCGAAGAATTTACTAAACATAAATTACAATCACTTATTTGTCGAATAATATCATTCAAAACTATATCATTATGCCAGGTTACAACGAATAATATAACAGTTTTTATTTCCCCATACAAATCAAGACCAACTGACATGTGTCAGAAACGCATTCTCTCAGCGTCAGGATTATAATTCTAATTTTAATAATGTCATGATACATGCTGTATACACTACAGTCTTTTCTAGTTCTGTACCTACACATAATAAATTAACAAAACCCTTTTTGGGGTTCCGTACCCAAAGGGTAAAACGGGACCCTATTACTAAGACTCCGCTGTCTGTCTGTCCGTCTGTCTGTCTCCAGGCTGTATCTCATAAACCGTAATAGCTAGAAAGCTGAAATTTTCACAAATGATGTATTTCCGTTGCCGCTGATAACAACAAATACTAAAAACCACATAAAATTAATATTTAAGGGGGGCTCTCATACGACGGTGGTACGGAACCCTTCGTGCGCGAGTCCGACTCGCACTTGGCCAGGTTTTTATTATTCAGCCTCCATTTTTACACATTTTTATTCTTTCTTTCGATATTCACAATATATCCATCCATATTGATTAATTTTCTACTACAGGCTAAGGTTCTTTTCCCAAGCGGTAAACCGTGAAACCGCAAAACCGCCCGAGACGCACACACTACGGTTAAAAATCAGTCGCGGAAAATAACCGTCAGTGCGGCCGCTTCCATTAGTTTCCTTTACTCACAAAATCAGGCGGTTACAATCCGCGGCGGTTTAGCCGTAGTGCGGCGTTAGCGTTATACTGAGATTTATAAATTACAAATGTTTTATAAAATTATAATTAATACCAGCTTACTGTTCCACAGTTGGCCAAAGGCCTCTTATACAGAGTATGAATAAGCTACTTTAGGTTAAGAGCAATGTATGTGATGTTGTCCACATTAATACTTATTTACATTGACCCCTGAAATCGGTCCTTTAAAATAATAATAATAATATTCCGGGACAACTTACACACAGTCATCTGATCCCAAGCTAAGCAAAACTTGTGTTATGGTAACCAGACAACTGATACACATACTTATATATTTCTAAATACATACATATTATTATTATAGATAAATTACACCCAGACACACGACAAATGATCATGCTCATCACACAACATTTGTCCTGGGTGGGAATGACCACGACCTCCGGTATAGCAGTCAGGGTCACTAACCACTAGACCAACAGGCCAGTCAAATTCGTCAAATTTCCGTCCTTTATGGTCATAGAAATAGAACTTTAAAAATTACCATAAAATGAGTAAATTTGTAATACTAACTTTTAAACTAACAACACAATGGGTGCCTGATGACGGACCTATAGCTAGTAGTGTTCAGTTAAAAACTCAATGTGGCTTACAAGCCGCCACGCTACCTGGAAAATAAGAAAGTTAAGATTAAAATGAGTAAAATGATTTACATATACTTATATATAAAATTCTCGTGTCATAATGTTAGTTACCATACTCCTCCGAAACGGCTTGACCGATTTTTATCAAATTTTATATGCATATTCAGTAGGTCTGAGAATCGGCTACTATCTATTTTTCATACCCCTAAGTGGTAGTAGGTAGGTAGTAGGCAGGTGCTAGGTAGAAAAAATTGCATTGCAACGCATGCCGGGTACAGCTAGTACTTGATTTAAAATTTTCGTTTCACGGTTTTACTCCGTAGTTCTCGTTAAATTATGTGTATTAAACGTTTCCATCATACCACACTCCCCCCCGAGCCTTTTCCCAACTATGTTGGGGTCGGCTACCAGTCTTACCGGATTCAGCTGAATACCGTATTTTACATGGAGCGACTGCCTATCTGACCTCCACAACCCTTTTTCCTGGGAAACACACTATCCCATAGTAAGACTGGTTGTCAAAATTGAGTTAACGACTGCCAGATCTATGTATGACAGCCGGGACCTAGTGTTTAACGTGCTTTCCGAAACATGGAGGGGTCTCGGTATGTTATAAATGGTCACCCATCCACGGACCAACCGCGGCGATCGCGGCTTAACCTGTATTATCGGTCAAACCGTACGGCTTACACTTAGCCACGAGCCCCTCATACCATCATACCACACTATGGGGTCGAAAATACAATTTTTACGGCATTAAGGGCATGTACCTTAATCATTATTTATTTATTTATTTATAAAACACATTATTTGGGCAATTTCTTACTGTATGCTGCTGTGCCCATAAAGGAGTAATATAGTGACAAAATTTAAGACCATTTTACAGTTTAACGATGATGTTCTAAGGAGGTCAAAATCCAAAAGGTATATGGGATCAACTGCTCAGGGGAGTCAAAAGACAAATATCTAAATCTTTATGGGGTTCTAGTACTAAATGGGGTCAAAAGACACATGCTTCTATTTTTTATGGGGTCAAAAGCCTTACCTATAGGACAAACATCTCGAATATCATATCGAGGAAGCTGATGAACTTCAGGAAGCGAGTCTTAGGCTGCTCCTCCGACTTGCGCGACGCCGGCTTCTCTCTCACCTTGATCTCTGAAAATATAAAACTAATTGGAAAATCGTATTTATAGACACTTTTAGAAAACAATATTTACAGAAATCTCATTGATAAATAGCTTAAGCCGTGTGAATGTCGGTTATAGCGGCAAAGTATCCTGTGTATTATATCTTTTCGCTTGTTTCATAGTTCGACATAAGAAAAAAAATGAAAAAAATGTTTTAAGTCGGACAGTTACACTTAAGGGCTTGGTCAGGATTGGTCGATAAATGACCAATCCTGACCAAGCCCTTAAGTGTAACTGTCCGACTTAAGACATTTGGAGCATTTTTTTCTTACATCAAACTGTTTTACTTAAGACAAGCGAAAGGATATGTTTCTTAGAGTTTAAGCTAACAGCTTTCATCTGGTTGTGTGGTTTAGCCCTCTTCTCCTTTTCGTGGTGGATTTAAATTAAAGCACTTTAGCCCGGTAAGTTGCGACTAATGGCGGCATCGTTAGCGAGCTTTAGGTTTACGGATGCTTTGGGCTTTTTAACACGGCTTAGTCGTCAAAGCGTAAGAGACGTAATACAGCGCCCGAGGCGTTGCTTAACTATACGATCGATCGCTGCCCGTTGAACACCGAATTTAATCATCCCAGTCATTCGTCATTCCCCAGCAGTGGGCCACCCCTCACCTTGCTCCACAACTCCTCCATTCATCTTCTCCACCAGCCGCAGCTGCTGCTCGGTCAGCACGGCCGACGTGTCCCAGAAAACCTGGATGCTGTACTCCGATAGCTGGTGCGACCAGTGACCAAACACCCCAATACCTGGGGTCAGAAGATTTCAATATAAATGTTAGTAATAAATAAATAAATAATAAATGCGGACAACATCACATACATTGCTCTGAACCCAAAGTAAGTAGCTTTTTAGCACTTGTGTTATGGAATTCAGATACAACGAAGGCACCACAAACACCCAGACCCGAGGCAATGTAGAAAAGTGAGTTTTGGGACCTCAGAGCTAGCGACACCTTGAAAACCGGTGCGTACGCCTCTCGACCACGGAGGTCGTCAAAAGTAGTGTTTGTATGGAAACAGCTGACGTAGGATTATGGGCGCTGCTGTCTTTAATTAGTGTTTCTTATGTTGGCAATATTGTGTCATTAGTAGGATAGCACCTGGATATAAATAAACAATGAACATAACGTTTTCGGATGCCATCTTAATAGTTGATTGGTTCCGGTAACAACATCTTAGAGGTAGAGGTCTTGGGTTCGATTCCCAAGTCGACCAAGGTGTTATTGGGTTTTTCGATGAAATTCTCAGTAGCAAGTCGGAGTTTAGATTTGTGCCCAGTTAGTGGCAATAGGCTCGCCCCCTATTACATGGGACCTAAACATACCGGCGAACTGTGGGTGTACTTTGGTAAACCTCTGCCTAACACTTCGGGGATACAGGCGTGATGGTATGTAACAACATCTTAAAGTACTTATTTTTAATTTTTTACTTAATAAAAAGAACAAAGTACTGAATACATAGGGCTTATTGCTATCCCTGATAATGAAAACCTCTGTAAAGGTAAATATAAAAAGGCGATAATTAACTGAAAGCACTATATGTACTCACCAACAGGTCTTGGGAAGCTAGCTGGCACATGCACCATGTCGGGGCCACAGGTGATGGAGCTGAAGTTGTTCTTATCTGGGTCATAACCAGGCCTGAAAAATCAATAAGATATATTAAGTTATTTGTTTTAAGTAAACACGAATCAAGTCATTGTTAGTGTCATATATACTTTTGTTTTATTGTTACTTAATTATGCATTGTTTGCACTAATTTAGAATTAAAATATTTTTTTTAACAGGTAAATGAGGTAGTGAGGGTCAGATATTATCAGAAAAGTTAATACCTGTGCCTATGCCAACTAACTACTTATAAAAAAAAACAAAACATAACCTTCAAATCGTAAACTAAAAAAAACAAAAATAAACATTGAATCTACAGTTTTATATAACAAACCTTAATGTATCCGACACGTAAAGGTCAGCGTCTCCAGTTAAAGAAGTCAGTTCAATGAGTAAAGGCCCTGTATGTCCTAATTGCCAATACGAAAAGTTGCCAGCTCCCACGGCACCGACAACCGTATCTAACAGCATTTTACCCGTCTCTATCTGCACATATCTAGATAGCAATGACGACAAAGTCGACACGCATATTATTCCTAACAAAACAAGGATAAATTCCCTTCTCATTTTTTCTTTGTTTTTCGTAAATAATTTCGCTTGCGAAATAAGCTGAATTTTAGCTGTCAGCTGTCACTTTCATAAAAATTGACTTTGACATTGACATTTGCAATTATATAAACAAGATATAAACGTTTCGTTCTTAAACCATTTTTTTTTAACAATCGCAAAACGAAGTTATCTTACATAATGGACGTCGTTGTCTTTAGTGCTTGTAAGATCGTACGAGTCGCTTGTCACCAATATTACGATTCATCCACTGTAATTTTTATGTTCTTACTGCTTACTGTATAAATTAATTATACCTAACAAATAAGTACAGAATACATATATTGTATTTTATTTCATTGCAACTTGAGTCTGCTTGGCTTGAGGCAACAGCATCCTCATTCTCATTCTATATAAGAGTTGCTTGAATTTACCGAATTACCTGCTTAATTTGGTAATTTTTACGATAATTGGCGTTCTGCTAACTGTCATTACGGTCATTACGATCATTCTCTTCGAGAGTTCAATAAGATTTTATTGTAGGCTTATCTGAATACGAAAATTAGGCACAATGACAAGTACACTGATCGATCACTGACATGCATTTAAAATAGGTGAATCGAGGCCCCGGTACCACCAAAAAGCTGGTAGAATCGTTAAGCCCAAAAAGGTATTTATTCATGTTTGCACAAATTCCCGTTATATAATATTAATATAGTAGATAGCCTGTTCAAGACCGAGTCCTTAATGGGGAAAGCTGAAAACGAACCAAAGTTCGAGACGTCGGTACCACAATAACGAGGCTGAAATGGAGTTGGGCAGGCCACTTGGCCAGACGAAGTGACGGCAGGTGGACTAAGACGGTGACAGAATGGTGGCCAAGGCAAGGAAAAAGAAGCCTCGTTCGTCCGGGAGCAAGATGGGTCGACGGCATACTTAAAGTCTCGGGTCAAGTCTGGATGAGGCTGGTACAGGACCGAGAAAATGGCACGAAAAAGAGGAGGCCTATGCCCAGCTGTGGGAGGACAAGGGCTGTGGACATAGATAATACACTATATAACTGGTAGCTGTGGATAAGATAGCCTGTTGTAACAAAATCAGTATTTTTAATTGTAAAAATAAGTTTATAAACAATTCATTAATTTGTTTTGTAAATATTCGGCAGCAACCGGATTTTAACCGTCGCCGTCGATATTAAATTATATCAGTTCTCAAACAAACAAAATTAAATTTCATAACATATGTATGGAAATAAAAACAAAATAAAGTATTTTTTGCCTTCTGGCGTTTCCTTTGTCTTGATTCCAATTAACGTACTTTTTAGGGTTCCGTACCCAAAGGGTCCCAACGGAACCTTATTACTAAGCCCACGATGTTTGTCTGTCTGTCTGTCACAGGCCTCTACAGACCAAACGGTAAAAGTTAGACAGCTGAAATTGACACAAAATACTTGTTACTATGGCCGCTATCACAACAAATACTAAAATCATTGAAAACTTAAAATCTAAGAGGCCATTGCATTGATGTATTCAAACCGCAAACGAATTGCCTTATCTATATACTTATGTCTGTCTGTCTGTATGTTCCTTATAGAAACAAAAACTACTCGACGGATTTTAACGAAACTTAGTACAATTATTCTTCATACTCCTGGGCAGGTTATAGTATACTTTTCATCACGCTACAATCAATAGTAATAAGTTCGTCATTCATTGATAAGTTTCGTCATCCACGCGAACGAAGTCGCTGGCACAGCTAGTAATTTATAAAGTTAAACAAGTTGATATGTTATAAATGTCAGGCGTTTCGTATTAGAAGCATCGTATCATGTTTTGTGTAACCACTTACGGAACACTTAATACGCTAATCCGACTCGCACTTGGCCGGTTTTTAGTGTATTCCCAATAAATACAAACTGAATGAAGTTAGCCACAGACAGGGATACGTAAAAATAGGGAAGGGAGGCCTTTGACTTGCAGTAGGAGACTAACAGCTCAAAAGAAAAATGTCGTAAACCTGTTTTATTTATTTACATCTTTGTAGTACATTATATCGACACTTAGTTATTTAAATATTGCGACATATTATATAACTGTTTTTACGTGACTACGTTTTTTTTAAAGAGCTTTTGCTAACGTAAGATCATTACTACCTACTCATAAAATTAAAAAGAAAAACCACCAAGTCATTGACACATGTTATTTTTTTTTTCGTAAATACACATTAGTCAGGAAATGACGCATTTAATCACACTCAACGGAAATTATCAGATAAAAATGATAAAAGTACGAAATAAATTCTATTGATAAGGCTGAATGAAATCTTACCTGTGCGTCAGATTGTAATAAAAGGTGACAAAAGTGCTATGGTTTAATTTTTTTTTAATTAACGCACAAACACCTAGCGGACAGCGGTTCTTTGAACGGATTTGTATGCACAAGGTTGCAGGTTCGAACCTAGGCAAGTACCAATGTGGCTTTTTCAAAGTTATATGTACTTTCTTAATTAAGTATTATAAGACACTACTGACAAACGGTGAAGGAAAACATCGTGAGGAAACCTGGATTCCAAAATTTGGGATCTGAAATCGCCAATCCGCAGAGAGCAAGCGTGGTGATCAATGCTCATGCCTTCTCTATATGGGAAGAGGCCTGTGCCCAGCAGTGGGACGTTTATAGGCCGGATTATATGCACAAACATACAAGACATAAATAATTAGGACTTTAAACTTAAAATACAAAACATATAAGTCAAAGTCAAAGTTTTATTGAGTACTAAGTGTACATATTTATTAAACTTAAAATATTTACAATAATATAAAAACTAAGCCTACACAATAAGTGTACATTAGGTGTTATAAAAGAATATGTGGTACTTTTTACTTAGTTGCCTTTTACAAGCATAACAATATAATTAAATAATATATATAACACCGCGCTTTTAGAAATAAATGGAAATTGGGTAACAAAAATTTCAGAGGTCCGATATGTACTGCTTTCATTTTCTGTTAATTATTCAAATACACTAAAATAATAACTGCGGCTGCAGTATTTTTTTTTAACGTTGGTACCTACGCTGCTGATTTTTCTCAAATGGTCATTCTTTTAAACTTTTTTCGTACGTAGTATTTTTGTGTTTTTTGTTTGGTCTTAATAAACACAGAATAATCTCGAATCTCAAAATAAGCTTAAAATAAGCTTGCCTAAACATTTGCATGTTTAGGCAAGCTTATTTATTTACCCTTTTAAGAGCCAAGGCAAGAAGCCATTAAAGATTATTTCCGTTACTAAATTGCCTACCGAAACCGACTGAATATAGTTTACATAGACCTTCGGGGCACGCGATTAAAAAAAATATGTAAAACTGATCCGTTGATCGGGGGCCCGAGTCCGCTATTTTATTTAAGTCAGTGAGTGGCGGGTTAATAAACGTTCCAGTGTACTTGTTTTTGTGCCTAATTTTCGTATTTAGATAAGAACAGTCCCTTGCAATCCTACAATGACAACAGTGGCAAGTAGGTGTACATTTGTCATTAAATTAAAATTATCTAAATAAGTACGAAAATTAGGCACAAAAACAAGTACCTACACTGGAACGTTTATTAACCCGCCACTCACTGACTTAAAATAGCAGACTCGGGCCCCGGATGTGAGATAGAACGATCAAATCACAGGAAATAATAGCTTAACATACACAGGTTTTTCACCTTTACCATTATCACATGATAAGAGATACGTCACATTATAACAATTCATCGTGAGCCAGCAGTAATTACAAAATCGATACGATTTCATATTACATCTACGCAATAAATACTAAACACAAAATGGCCGACATCGGAGTCCCGGTAAAAAAGGGACCTCATTGTTTACCATGTTTGATATTTTAAATAGCAGTTAGCCTATAGTTTACATAAGTATTTATTATGCCAGCAGTAGATATAATATAGGCCGCATCGACCGCATTTAGATCTATTTTTGACCTTGACACTCAGATTTTAGGTACCTAGGAAGTACTCCTGCCAGCATTACCTAAGGTCTGCCAGAGAAGTTATGATAGTTAGAAATCAGTTGAGTGCTTCCGAAGACTACCTCCTACACCAAAACTTATTATAATTCCTTACATCTCAATAATATTAGTTAAAAACAAAATAAAAATAAGTCTAACCAGCGAGACGAAACGAGCCGACCCGATTCACATTCCATCCCCCATTTTTTATCTCGTAGACGCCGATCCCACGCATTCTCTGTCTCTGTCTTTATCATAGGGTAGAAAAGGGAAGAAAAACAACAATAACATAATATACATCAGCTGTAACCTACATCCTGGGGCCCGAGTCTGCTATTTACATTTGCTTGAATCGTCTGAGTGGGTGGGGTTAGTGGGACCATTTTACGATAATTGGCATTCTACTAACTGTCAAAACGTCACAATTGGCCATTGGAACGATTGAGCCGCGAGTTGAGTGAATATGACCGATGGCCGGTACAATTTCGTATTCCGCTATTTTTTGACAGCAGTTGCATCATATCTATGGCTAAACATTTTTTATTTTTCATAGACAATGTGTCAATTTCAACGAAAACTTTCCTTTTTTTTTAAAACATAATTATCCTTATTTACAAGTTTTTAATAGAAATTACATATTGTATGGGCTTTTACAATTAATTAGTATTCAAAAAACAATTAATACAATTTTTTGCAACATAAGAAACGATTATTAATAATTAGTGCCAATCGGTGTTGCCTATTAATAATTACAAAATGTTTGATACTTTTATTTTTAATTTAAATTGACAACACCGCATCCCACTCATGCCAGTATGCCACTGATTGTTGCTGAATACGAAAATTAGGCACATATTGGGTTGACACTATCATCCCACTATGATCATAGTAACACGGAGTGTAAATAGCAGACTCGGGCCCCAGGCGTTATCGAGTTATGCGCTTACCAACACATTAAGCGATTCATTTTTATATTATAGATAACAGAAAATTTAGTTCTTTTTAGATTTTTCCCCTATTTTGAAGGGCGTTAGACAATAGACAAGTAGCTTATAATTTATAAAGAGTTTATATATAGAAGGCAAGGGCTACACAGTATACAGCCAGACACATAAATACATCATAAATATGATAATGTTATCTGTATATCGATTAAAAGGTCGCCATTGGTCACGAATGTATTTGCATACGGCCTAATTCTTGTTATCATCTTGGAATCTTGTTAGATTATATTATTTATAACGGAAAATATACGTTGTTTTGTTATACGTGCATCTTGGGTGGTCTGTTGTCTACCATCTTTGTTGACTATAAATAAATTTAGTTTATTGTAGGTTATTGCCATGCTTAATTCTAAGCAATAATGGACGTATAAAGAAAAACATTAGTTCTGTAGTAGCAACTAAAGAATAATATAATGATTTATGAAAAAAAGTTGGAATCGCTTGATATGTCAGTTGTCAAATCACCCCTATAGTCAAGTTTCTTTTGTCTATGGATTAAATGGATTTAAGAACACAACTTTTTCTCTCTTATTTGAAGGATAACTGCTTTAGTAATTTCTCTAAGAGGATAACCAACATCATCTCTTACTTTTCCTTGTGAGCACCTTGTGAGTTTGTAACTAAATAACAAAACTTTCCTTAAAATAATTATATCGATAAGAATCATCAATTTAGTTTCGTTACAGCTGCACACAGTATTATTATTACACGCTCGCCCCCTGCATTGGACGAAACAAAATGACCCCTTCAGTGCACAATGCTGAATGCACACACAAGGGAATTGATTGTTAGCACCTGTGATTTTTGAAGGGTTTAACTAAATTATACAGTAGTTTTACAGTTCAGTTGGTAATGTTATTTTCCTGCGAACTCAGCTAAAATAAATTAGTAACCATGTTTTGTGTTGTAACAGAGACTTATGTTTATTTTTTTATTTAAGATCTACTGCTGTTAGCCTGAGCGCAGCCTTTTTTAATATTTTATGTAGTCGTGATCTGTGATATTTTATGTACTTATCGAAACTAAACTTATTTTATACCTACTTAATTTGTTGAAAATCATGGCTTGTCAAGGGCTTTGTCGTTCGAAATGTATTACCTACTTTACATATAATGTAAAAAAGAAAGTATTGTTTGCCAAAGCGGTTATCGGTTCCCAGAGTGTGGTCGGCTTCCAGTCCCACCGGATACAGGCGATACACTCGCTACCAGTAGATATGTTATAGCGACTGTCTATCTCACAAACACAACACATTTACATAGTAAGACAGTATACTGTATAAGTTGAATCTATATATGGAGTTTCTTGCCGGCTCTTCTCCATAGGAAGGACACTTTGGAACCGAGCAACTAGAGTCAGTAGATTTAACGTAACGTTTCTTGAGCGCCTTTTTTATTTGGTGAAATAAAAACAATGTTTTTTTTTTTTAATCCTGATTAAAAGAGGTAGGTACGATAAAAGTTAGACATATAAATCGAGGTAGAATAAAAGTTATATGGCTGACTATACGAGCTTAAAGCACTGCTAGGACTGCCGATCAGGGGCCCGAGTCCACTATTTTAAGTCAGTGAGTGGCGGGTTAATAAACGTTCCAGTGTACTTGTATCGTACTACTACTAATCTTACGAACGACTTAGTTAAGGTAAAAGCTATCATAACAGGTTTTCAAACGTACTTTTTTCTTAACATAACAGTTTTGCCTAGCTACATACTAAAACATACTTTTTTGTCGCCATTACAATTTATTAACCAACGTATTTTTATAACAAGCTCTTTGTCCACCCTTTGGAATACGCGTAACGCGTTCGTTGTTTACGCAGGGGTGACGAACTAAAGTTCATAGGGGAAGATAATAAAAACGTTTCAATCAACTATTAAGTGCCATACGGGTGCTTAAATAATGGTCATTCATTGTACCTATGTAGAACAAAGTATAGGTTATGTAAAGTTCTGTTTGAAGCTACTGTGTTCACACGAAAATATCGGAGGTTCTCGACCACTTTCTATAAAAAACGAACCCTAAAATCATGAGCTTCTGACTAAAATTTACAAATTCAATTTGCATAAATTACATTATTTTAATATTAGTCTCATAAAATAATAACTGCCAAAATAAGTTTGTCTATGGTAGGCAGTGTAGGCACATGAGTAGATAAACGGAACAGAGGCAAAGCTTCTTAAGAACGTGCAAAATTGTTACCTATTTTGTTAGGGTTGTCACAATAGGTGAAGACAAATCAAACAAAACGTTTTTTAAATAGTTTTAATAGTCAGGTATAATAGAATATATAATAGTATGATAGAATAGTTTACAAATTACTTACTCTAAGAATTTTCTTTTTATAATTTTTGTTTTTTTTTTAAATAAAAAATACCTACCGTGTTGTACAAATTACTGTCTTCTTATTATAAAAAGGATCATACAATAAAATAAAGGTACTTGCTTGAAAAAGTAATAACCAAATATTTACTTACCTAATTGTACTCCTTGGGACAGTTAAAGTATGATATATTTTTGTTTTCTCTATTATTATTCATACACACGGTACAATAAACAACCATTAATATTAATATAATACCACGTTTTTACAACTAAACTTATAAAAACTTAAACTTGCAACTAACAAAACAAACAGCGTGCGTCGGACTGACCCTTAGATTGTACACTGGCTGTGCCAGCGTAAACTGGTTTTTTCCAGTCTCGCCGCGTATGCGACAAGCGGCCAGTGGTCACGCACACATGCCCCGCGCGCTTGTGTGCGTGCAACCGATTCGAGCGGTTGTTCGAAGCTTTGCCTCTGTTCCGTTTATCTACTCATGTGGTGTAGGACTGTAGAGGTAAATAGTTGCCGACTCTCCCATGTGTTACAATTTTGAGTTTAAATCATAATCATTTAATTATTCAGTTATTTAAGCTCGCCACTAACCCTTTAGAAGGTAATTTTAAAACACATCTGGATATATTTATTTCGCTCTACTATATATTCACGATTCCTCATGCAAAAACTAGCATTTACCGAGATCCATCCCGTTTTAAATACATTCACATATTTGTTGTAGAGTTTTGAGTCCCCTTTAGAAGGGTGGCTGAAATGTGGGTGTTATATAACGGTACACACACATCTAAAATGTTTACTCTTTTGTATGAATAGGTGCGATCAATAAAAAAAAGGTCCACGATCCCCACGTTGTGATATTTTAAATTTTTTAGAAAGAATGAATGCAACTTGTAGTTAAAAGAATTAGTGAATGGGATTTAAGTAACTTTCCTTTATTTTAATCGCCATTTCTTTATAAACTTTATAAATCAGGTATCTTCATCATTCTTTTCTCGAAAGACCCAAACAAAGCATTGTTCTAATAAACAAGATGGCCACCACGCAGCTGATTTCATCCCGCCGTGTTCGTGTTTTTAAACAACAGCTGTGAAACCTGCCAGGGGCCCGAGTCTGCTATTTACACTCCGTGTTACTATGATCATAGTGGGATGATAGTGTCAACCCAATATGTGCCTAATTTTCGTATTCAGTTAAGCTAACAACAATCAGTGGCATACTGGCATGAGTGGGATGCGGTGTTGTCAATTTAAATTAAAAATAAAAGTATCAAACATTTTGTAATTATTAATAGGCAACACCGATTGGCACTAATTATTAATAATCGTTTCTTATGTTGCAAAAAATTGTATTAATTGTTTTTTGAATACTAATTAATTGTAAAAGCCCATACAATATGTAATTTCTATTAAAAACTTGTAAATAAGGATAATTATGTTTTAAAAAAGGAAAGTTTTCGTTGAAATTGACACATTGTCTATGAAAAATAAAAAATGTTTAGCCATAGATATGATGCAACTGCTGTCAAAAAATAGCGGAATACGAAATTGTACTAGCGATGGGTCGTTGAAGGTTTTTCCGTCAACGAAACGTTAACGTTGATTTGCGTTTGTCAACTAGTTGATCAACTAGTTAATTTCGTCAACGAGTTAACGTGTTACGATTGTCAACTTGCATGAACGATAAACGCCTAAACGCTCTTATTAACTTATGCTGTTGAAATGTTAATTAAGCGAACAATTTGATGCCGTTTTTTTTTGTATTTTTTGTTTTTTTTTTACTATTAATCTTGTTTTTAGTAATTTTATGTACATTCGTAATTTTTTTATTTTATATTTTATTCATAGCCCTTGAACCTGTCTTCAGGCAAATTTACGTTCAGGAAGTTTTAGAGTTCAAATTATTGTGACTATCGTGTCGTAGCGGGACTTTTATTGTCAAAGAAATACAATTCACGTACAATCGGGGACACTCACGCCTTATCACCTTACCGTCGAGAAACGGTTCGAGTCGCTTGCGCTCTTTCTAACGTTAGCGACACGCGGCGACGCCTCCTTATTTCTGATTGTATTTTAATATAGTGCCCAAAAACAGTTAACATATATATTTGCGTCTCGTTACTGCAAGGTCCTAATTGGTTAAAGTCACACGGGGGCGGAGTTTCCGCGTTCGTCGCCTGCGTCGCTCACCAAGCTAAAAATTTTTAAAAGTGATAAGGCCTGAGTGTCCCCGATAGTACGTTGAAAATAACAAAATGTTGGGTTAAGTTTCTCGTTTCGTCAAACGAGTTGAAGTCGTAAACGTCGTTGTCTCGTAACTCGTTGTTGATTGTTCACGAGTTGATTTGTTCACGGTCAACGTTAACCCCGTTGAAGAGACATCAACGTTGATTCAACTAGTTCGTTGATTCAACGCCCATCGCTAAATTGTACCGGCCATCGGTCATATTCACTCAACTCGCGGCTCAATCGTTCCAATGGCCAATTGTGACGTTTTGACAGTTAGTAGAATGCCAATTATCGTAAAATGGTCCCACTAACCCCACCCACTCAGACGATTCAAGCAAATGTAAAAAGCAGACTCGGGCCCCTGTAGGTACCTACTTGCATTATTTACTTCGAGCAATTAGTTGTAACTGTGAAGGGAAAGGTCATTCATGTTTTTATAGTTTTTAGGTTACTGCAAGATAACTGTAGTTGACTTATCTTGATAACGGTCATTTAGAAGGATACACTTTACCTATCTCAACTCATAAACAGACTTCTATAAAAAAAAATCCACAAAATGTGTGCTCCATAAACATATTTCCCAATTTATAAAACCTTTACTACCAAGTTGAAGTCCTTATCAACATTTATAAATAAAATCCACTGTAATGATTAAGACTTCCGCCATAACTAAGACAAGAAAATAATAAGCACAATGAAAGCGTCCATAAGACGATACCTAATTAGGGACATGACATCCGTTCCGCAAATTATTACCCTGGGCAGTCAACCTCACTGCCATCCTTGATAATTGACCAATTTACATCACGACACATGAATATCATAGCATATGGCGTAAAGGAAGCGACAGATTTATAAAATTTCTTAATTTGGTGCATTTACATAGCAAATTTGAATCACTAAACGGTTTTATTGGACTATAGTGTGTAAAAGTTTTTTAGCACAAATCCGGAGTTTAATCATTTGTCAATACCTACTGTTTCGTTGAAAAAAAACGGCGGCGGAGAAACACGCCCCTAAAAAAATTGTCTTAAAATTGTTGAAACCATAGACTCATAAAGTCAGTTATATATTTTTTTCTGGACACAGGTGCAAGCGAGAAATTACTAAAGCAGGAACAAGAACATTGATTGGTTTATTTTCAAATGACATTTAAACGTATTTAAAACTCTTTGCATAATAATATATCCTTGTCGTATAGGTAACTATTGTATTATTCATTTAATTTTTCCTTGTAACCCATTTCTTGACGTACATACTTAATTAATTACGTACATAGATCGTTATTGTTTATTTTTAAATGGCTTAGTGATGCTACCAACATATTATGTAGCAAAGTATGATCAAGATTTATATTTTTTTTATTATTATGAACTAATTAGCTTATAATGGCATGCACATGGCAAAGGACCTAGATAGGTAATAGGTTTCCCGTACATGCAATTTAACATAATGAGTTTATTAATGTAGATAAGTTCATTACACTATATAAATAATTTCTGTGTTATTCATACTAATATTATAAATGCGAAAGTAAGTCTGTCTGCGACGCTTACACGGCTAAACCGCTTTACCGATTTTGATGTAACTTGGTACAGTTGGTACCTATGTCGCGATTAAAAATTGTTGCTGCTAGGTTATACTTATTACTATAGAAATAAAGATTTTGTTCATGTCCAGTTTTACCGGTTCTACCCTATCCACCAAAGTACGTACCTGCCTATTTTCAAAATGATACATGAAATAAAAATAGAGTGACTGCGAGAAAATGAAAAATAAAACTAAATGTAAAATGTAAACAGACTACGTCACACATTTTTAAACGCTTCGTTATAATATGAACACATAGTTAAGTAGACATGTATTGTTACTAGGTAGTTAAGTTGTAAAAAATACTACGAAAAATATACTACGCAATACGCAGGAATCAGCATTGATCACAGCTCACAAGTCACGTAGCGCCATGACGCATTAGTCGAAACTGCAATATTGCAAAATTAACTTGTGTACTTGCTACTTCATTGCCCATCGCCAACCATTGCTCATAGCCCATTTCCCTTAACTTTCTCTTTACAACGTTGCGGGAGAGTTAACCTAACTATAAACTCCATTTTAAAGCAGCTGTGGTATAAAATAACAAGTAATGTTTACAATTTCACAATTATTGTTATTCTCCAAAAAGGCTGCAAAGAAATAGTTTTTATTCTTTACATAGTTAGCAATATGTTACGTATTAACTAGCTAGGCTGTTATGAAATTCTATATACATAATATATATCTGTGTAATAAATTTTATTATTATTAGCTCAGATAACAGTGGAGTTAGTTATTGAAACGAAAACAAACAACTTCTTATCTACCAATGGGCTAAAAGCGAAAATAACACAAGTACACAACCGCCATTTGTATTACTCGAACAAATTTGATATCTAGGTTAAATTACGGGAGTCTTTGTATGGGCGTACTACTGAACGCAGTCGGGTTATACCCTCAACCTCCTTGTTTTCGTCGTCATGTTTTTTTTTCAACGTTGCTAGCGGATTGGTACTAGGCAGCAAATAAGGCCGGCTATGCACGGTTTGACGGCCGATTACGTACGTACAATTATTGCGACACGACTTTTTCTAGAATTCTCGATTTTTCTTTTTCAACTTTTTACAGAATAGATTCGGTTATAACGTAAGGTAAATTAAAATAACATTTATAGTAATTTGATGTATCAGATAGAGTTTGATACAAACAGATTCGCGGGAAAAAACACATAGTTAATTAAAAGACCATGGCTAAATTTCTCGGCTTTTCTGTTCTAAAATATCTCTATAGTTCTCAAAACTGAATCAAAATCTGTTGAATAGTTTAATAGGCGAACTGACAGCGGAAGCGACTTTTTTATACTACGTAGAGTATTCTGTTATTTACTGCACTTGACATCATTCTGAATGATAGTCTTGACTATTATTTATTTACTTTCGTTATTGTCTAAGCTACACATTACCTACTGTCTAAATAACTTCAGTGGTAGTGACTTTATGCCAAAGGGTATAAGGTTGAATCTTGTTGCACGTTGCTTCCTATATGTTATCTCACAATATCTTCATTGTATGCAATCCTTAAAGAAATTAATTGTTTTATAATTAAACTTGAACAATAGTATAATAACAGCTTATACATATAAGAGATGAGAAATTTCCTGAATAATGACAAAAAAAAAAATTTATGTATAATATAATACCAGCCTATATACGTCCCACTGCTGAGCATAGGCCTCTTCCCATTTAGAGAAGGCACGAGCATTGATCACCACGCTTGCTCCCTGCGGATATGTACCTATATTCTGGCAAATAAATAAATTTCATTTCATTTCATTGGCGATTTCAGATCCCAATTTTGGAATCCAGGTTTCCTTACGGTTTTCTTTCACCGTTTGTCAGAAGTGTCTTAGAATAATTAAGAAGGTACATGTAACTTTAAAAAGTTACATTGGTACTTGCCCGGGTTCGAACCTGCAACCTCGTGCATACAAAGCCGTTCATTGAACCGCTAGGCCACCACGACATTTGTTTATTTTATTTCTTAATTAAATTTTTCTTTAGTGCATTAACACAGTAAAATATGGGACACGTAGTTACTTCAATTGGTTATTAATTGGTTATTAATTTCATATCAGATAACAATGTCTATGTGTTCTTTTTTACTGATAGTATTAACCTAATGTTAGATTCAGAATTTAAAACCTACGACGATACAATAGTTTAAAATGTCGTATGACGTCACAATTCAGTACTCAGTGCAAAACTAAGTTAATCTCAAACTTCATCCCTCCAGCACAACAACTGCCTTCAGGACACGAGATGCAGTGGCCCATTTGGAAATCTCTCAACCGATTACGGACCCAAGTGGGTCGCTGCAAAATAAACCTAAGCAAGTGGGGCATCGTCAACCCCACACGTGTCGCATGTGAGTGTGGTGCCCCGTCGCAGAACATGGCACACCTTTTGTCCTGCCCGTCCTGCACTACCACCTGCACTCTCCAGGACGAGATGGAGGCCAGCGACCGAGCCATCCAGGTGGCATATTTTTGGCCAGATAGAATTTGAATCTTGGATTTTTGAATCGAGAGGAAGAAGTTATATTCATCGAGCTACTGAGCTTATCGCTCAATTCGCTTTATCTGAGTAGTATATTTTTTCATTAATTCAAAAAGAAATGTAACAATGATTTCTATGTCTAACTGACAAAGAATGAGACTTATCAGTGACTTAATATTAAGTTGAGCTTAAGTGTGCACTACTAACTCTTATACAATGTGCATTAAATACTTGTGAATTTCTAGAGAACCTTAATGAGATAATAAGATTAAATGGTATTTGTTAATGGTTTTGAAGTATTTATTATTCCTTGGCTTAAACTTAATGTAAAGAGTTTCTTGCTATTGTTTCTATTCAATGGCTTATGAGTGGGTTTTAGAAGATAAGGATTTTCACGTGTTAATTTATGTGAATAGCATGTGTTAATATTGTGGACAATAATAATATGACGAGTATAAATAATTGGAAATAATTCGAATTGTTGGATTTTTTGGTAGAATTTATGAACGAACGAAACTTACACGAGCAACAGATCGTGTAAGTTTTGTTGATACATAGTAAAAGAATATTATTCGCATCCGGATTTTTTAACATAAGTTAAATATTGTTTTGTAAATTTAGGAGTGAAGTTTAATCGTATAAGGTTAAGAAATAGTTATAAATTATACAATAACCAATCAATAATATAATGAGGAATTAGTAAATTAAAGTCGTAAAATTATAATAAAAAAATATCAGTACCGTTAATGGGACGCCTTATATCCCCACCGCGCAACCATAGTCGCGCAGCCGCCATTGCCGTATAAATACCGCGAGCGCCACCGACGTCACGTAGTCGAAATCGAGAGGTGAAGGTGCGAATAATGGAGAGGTGGCGTCCATATTTTATTCCCATAATCGATCATCATAGGAGCTAGCAGCGCGACCGCCGACGTATTAAGTCGTGAAAGTGAAGCAGTGCAGTGTTTCGACGTGTCATCCGAGCTGATCGACAGCGGTTCGAGGCCGACCCCGGCGGATCGTGGCGATCGAGCGAAGCCACACACACATACACAATATCGCGTGCGAGCGGCGACCATCTTGTGAAACATCCAAGTCGCGCCAGGCTTAGAGGACGCGAGCGTCGTGACGGAGCACCCCCGACTGAAACAACTCAGTGCCCGTCTATATAGTTATTATACAAGTGCCCGTGTCAACTTAAAAGTGAAGAAGCGAGAGCGACAAAAACAACACCTAGACCAAGAAGAGCAGGGGGCTCGTATCATGAACCGACCCAGTCCCCCTACCGCCGCGGGCGTGCAGCTGCAGCAGGCGCGCGGGCGGCGACGCTCGGCGCTGCGGCGCGAGCGGCGTGACGAGCGCTGCGAGCGCTACGCCGCCAGCAAGTGGGGCGCCGCGCCCGCCGCCGCCGCGCTGCCGCCGCCGCCCACGCACTGGCGCCGCGAGGGTCGCTGCCGGCCCGAGCCCGACCGCGCGCTGCCGCTCAAGCTGCTGCTCAACGTGACGGCGTAGAGCGCCCAGCCGTACGGACTCTAAGCTAGTGATAAGTGGCGCGGGCGCGGGTCGGCGGCTCCGTCGTCGGGCCGCGTCCGCCGCTCTGTGCTAAGTTTTTTATTTCGAGGTGCGAGGCGCGGCCGCCCGCCAGCCAGGCTCGCTCGCGGCCGCGCTCCGCCGCCGACCAAATTCCGGCGTTAGGTATTATTTTGTGAAAATTTTAGTAGGTAAGTGCAGCCGCGACCTCGCCGGCGCTGCCGTCGCCGCCCTGGCCCTAAATATGAGAAAAACACAAAAAAATGTAAAGGGCGTCGGTGGAGCGCCGTCGCGGGCGCCGGTGCCGGCCTGCAGCCGCGTCGCTCGGCGGAGCGCCTCTTTATTTTCTCGGGCCGCGCCGCCGGCCGAGGCGCCGCGTGCTGCAGCGCCGCTAGTCGTATCGTTTATTATTTATCTTGAGAGCGATGTGTATTTTATTTGAGTGCGCCGAGCCCGTCTCCGGCGGGAGGACCTGCCGTCCAAAGCTTTAAACGTTCGTGTGTGAGGCAGGGCCCGGCGCCCCCTAGTTGTAGATTTTAAAATTTAACAATACGGTAAATGTGAAAACCGACTGTTGAAGATTGGGAGTCTATTATATATGTTTGTACAGTATAGTATATTGATCTCAGCTGCGGGCACTTGCGGCCCCTTTCGTCTAGGAGCTTTCTGTGATGTACAAAAAAAAAACGAGTATATTTGGAATTTTACAAGTTTTTTATAATTAATTTGTAATGTAATACTTTAAGTGAATATTGAGCGTGGGCGGTGGCCGCTCTGCGCATGATTGTCCGCAGCATCCTGTCCCACCTAATCCCATCCCCAGTTCCTGTCCTATCCCAGGGTTCCTCGGAGCCCGCCAAATGGTTCACGGTTTCTGGTTAAGAGACGTCAAAGCTCGTCACTCTTCAAGAGTGGAGCTACTATAAATTTCAGCTCATCAACATTACCTTGAAGCAATAAAATAACTGGAAACAGAAAAATAAACAAACAACAAAACGTAAACAAGTTGCCATGGAAACCAAAACAATGCAAAACAAGACTGAAGAAAATATCTTAATTGTAAACAAAACTGGAACTTGAAGAAAGAAACCTTATTTGGTAAGTTTTTAAACTAATTTCTAAACCACACAATTACACACACACTTGTATAAACAATACATTTACATAATTTTCACAAGTTACAACCAAAGTACAAAGGAATTGAGTTTCTCTCTTAAATAACATTGTATAGTTGGCCCGACACTAAGACTTAGAAGTCAACACATTTTGGAACAAGCTTGTTATTTGGTTAAGAATAGTTAAATTATACTTTGTATTCAGCTCGCTAGCTCACTAACTGTAACGAAACTGCTAATACTTCTAAATCATCTAAACCTTAAATTACGAACAAATAATCATGCTCATCACACAAAGATTTGTCCTCAGTGGGAATCAAACCCATGATCTCCGGTATAGCAGTCAGGGTCACTAACCACTAGACCAGGCCAGTCGAAAATATTAACATAACATATTTCTTAAATACTCAAAATAATATACTTTCTTTATTTTGCGCTATTTTAATTGCAAATGCTATTATTTCAAGCTGAGCTATTGCTGAGCTCACTTTCTATCACATCATAGTTATACAGATGAGGAAAATTCTAAAGAAAATTTCTGAATAAGCGAAGAGTATAAATTCGTTTATTTTCTTTAAATGAAATGTCTAGTCTGATTAAAAAACTTTTTTTTAAATGCTTATATTATAAGCAATTTAATCAACATCACAGAAAAATATATGTGTAATCATTTTGTCAAAAAGAAGTTTAGGAAACAACCCTTTTTCAATTTAATATCTATACAAATAAATAAAATTGATGTGTCTGTTTGTAATTTCAAATTAACAGCTTTAAAATCAATCAAAATCAAAATGTTTTTATTTCTCATAAACCAAAAAAAAGGCGCTTAAGAAACGTTACGTTAAAATCTACTGACTCTAGTTGCTCGGTTCCAAAGTATCCTTCCTATGGAGAAGAGCCGGCAAGAAACTCCATAGGTTACTCTTAAAAACTAAATTGTTTCAATTATTTGTTATTGGTAAAATATATGCGTCAACAACGCATACAAACTACGTTAATAAAAAGAAAATTTAAATTTCTTTCTACTAATAATAAATAAATAATAAATGCGGACAACATCACATACATTTAGGGTTGCCATCCGTCCGGGTTTCCCCGGATTTGTCCTAGTTTAGAGGGCATCCGGGGAGCGTCCGGGGAAGGTTTCATTTGTAGACCGGGTTTTTAAATAAAAAAATTAAAAAAAAAATTATGTCGCCCGCGAGTCACGCACTATCGATGCTCGCACACCACGATCAACCGACGAATCAAGTACACTTCTCATCAAAAAAATCGGATCACCTCGCAGTTTATGATTTGATAAGGATTATCAGAAAAATGTGTATATTTAGGAATAAATGTAAAATGTCATTTAATAGTGAGTAGTATGAGGTTTTTAAATCCTAATGTTAATGTTCTAAATTCAAATTAAGTCTTCATAGGTTTCGTATTTTGTATAATGAGTAATTTTTACCCTGTATGGAATATGAAGGAAATGGGTAAAACAACACGCGTAAATGAAAAAAAAATGTAAGAAACGTTTATTTAATAACTTGTATTCCCTCCGCGAGCTCTTATTACTGCTTCCATACGGTTCTTCATCGATCGGATGAGAGTCACGATCACATGTTGTGGTATATTATCCCATTCCTCTTGGATTGCATTTTGCAGCTGGTAAGTGTTTCTGGGGCTGGATCTCTTGCTCGAATTCGTCTCTTTAATTCATCCCATAGATGTTCAATGGGATTCATGTCCGGGCTTCTTGCTGGCCATACCATAATGGAGATACCGACTTCGGTAAGATAATCTCGTACGACGCCCGCGGTGTGAGCTCTAGCATTGTCGTGCATGAATATGAAGTCGTTGCCAATAAAATGTGCATAGGGCATCACATGAGGTTCAAGACACTGTTCGATGTACCGATGAGAGTTTAGTGCAGGCAGCCGTGGCCCAGACACAAAGGCAAGTTCTGTCTTACCGTCGGCGCTGATGCCTCCCCAAACCGTCCACGAACCGCCACCATAGCTGACCTTTTCTTCAATGCAGCATTGTGCAAAGCGTTCTCCATCTCTTCTGTAGACCTTGTTCCTTCCGTCGTTACCATACAGCATAATTTTACACTCATCAGAAAACAGTACTTTGCTCCACTGAAGGTATGACCAAGTTAGGTGCTCGCGTGCAAAGTTAAGGCGCGCTCTTCGATGGTCTGCAGTTAATTTCGGCCCATTCGCTGGCTTATGCGGTGCCAATCCGCGTTCCTTCAACCTTCTTCTTATTGTAGAGTCACTTACAGCTACTCTTCGTACAACGCGAAGCTGCTGCTGCAGTTGAAAAGCGTTAAGGCGTCGATTTCGTAAAGAAGTTGTTACAATAAATCGATCATCTCGCTCAGAAGTGACCCGATTCCTGCCAGATCCTGAACGGCGCGTGAACGAACCAGTCTCCCGATAGCGTTTGTAGACTCTATGAACAGATGATAAGCTTAGATGCAATCTTGCAGCCACAACACGCTGACTAAGTCCAGAATCCAGCAATGCCACCACTTGGGCGGCTTCTGCGGGCGAAGTATCCATATGTTTTAGAAAAAAAAAGTTTTTTCAGACGTCCCAAAGTCACAGTAAATGAAATAAGAAACAAAAAGTTTAAAGACAAGCGCTAATTTTTAGTTTTTAAACGAGAAACGTACTCCAACCCTAAATACACATTTGTCTCAAAACAGTGATTAATTTCATTTATAGGATAAACAAATGAAATTCTAATTTCGAATTTTGATTTTTTTCTTCTTACTGTAATGACCAAACTGCCAGCTACACAATAGTGTTTTTTTTTTCATGGAATTAATTCTCTTTTGTAAAAAATTAGGACAAAAACAATAAAAACGAAAGTGTTTCGATTTTTTTGATGAGAAGTGTATATTCACCGTTCCCCCACCCCTCCCGTCGTGGTAGCCACGGTCCGCCGTTCGTTCGTTCGAATTCACGACCCGCGTCCCGGTGCTAGAATGGTCTAAGTAGGTACTTTTAAGATTTTAATTCATTAAATATATGTTTTTGTTTAATATTTTAATAAGGTTTTGTTTTCTTATTTCAAGAATTGAAAAAGCTGATTTATATTAACAATTTGTAATATGATTCTGTTTTGTTAAAATAATGAATGAGTAAAAAAGGTGTTTTATGACATTTTCAACTGTTTTTTTTTACATTGAATATGTTTAAAAGATCTTGTTGACATGTCCGGCTTTCGGACTCTAAAATCCGGGGTTTTCACGCGTTTTGTCCTGTTTTCCAAAATTTAGAGATGGCAACCCTACATACATTGCTCTGAACCCAAAGTAAGTAGCTGAAGCACTTGTGTTATGGAATTCAGAAACAACGAAGGTACCACAAACACCCAGACCCGGGACAATGTAGAAAAGTTGGTTTCTACATTGACACGTCCGGGGATCGAACCCGGGACCTCAGAGCTAGCGACACCTTGAAACCGGTGCGTACGCCACTCGACCACGGAGGTCGTACTAAATACATATGATATAAACGGTACCCACATTAAAGAAAATCATATATTTACATCTTTGTCTGTCTGTCTGTTCAGGGTATCTTTGAAACGGCTGGACCACAGGACTTACAAGCCGATAGCTACAGCTATGAGGCGTAAATTACTATTTAATTATTTTAAAATTAAAAGGGTTTTAGGTACTCGCAGGTGAAACCGTGGTGCACATCTAGTTAAACATAATTATTATTATTTACAATGTACATTATAAATAGTCCACTTAACTATGAGTACTCATATCTAAGTTCCAGTCAATCACATTACAAGGCAGATATTACAGTCTACATTGGACAGATAAGATATATATACTTACTACATTGTTTTTCAATGTATTTTATCTTTATTTTGCATCATACGATATTAGTATGAAGGTGCGTCCACATCTGACGAACGAAGATTACACGAAGAACTCGCGAGCTGTTCGCGCACGTCTGGCGGACGGCGTTATTGACATTAGTGCGTTCGCGCCAGGCTCGCGAGCAAAGCGCTAGCTGTTCGTGTAATGCTTGTTCGGTGCTCGTTCGTCAGATGTGGACGCACCCTGAGGAAATAATTATATTATTAACTACTCTTGATATCTTTAACTACTGAACTTTTTTAGAAGAAATGATATTTTCTAATCAGGCATTTGTTTTAGCTTAGAAAACCTTACACATACACAAATATTAGTAGATTTTAAATGGTTAGTTCAGGTGCCTGGGAAAGCACGTTAAGCCCAGTCCCGACAGTCATACGTTGATCTTTGGCAGTAGTTAAGTCAATTCTGACAACCAGTCTTACCATGGGATACTGTGTTACTCAGTGTTACCACATGAGTAGATAAATGTTACCCAGTACGGTTGTGGCGGTCAGATAAGCAGTCACTCTGTAACATACGGTGTTCAGGTGTCGGTGGGACTGGAAGCCGAGCCCAACATCTTTTGGGAAAAGGCTAGGTGATATTTAAAATAGCGCCTTTTTGTAACGGAATCCTAACAGCAATCTCAGCATTGTTTACGCGTAGTAAAATACCTAACTGCTATAGTATGGCAACTATAATGTTTTCTAAATGTTTTCAGTCCACAGTGTTGTGGTTATTACGTAATAACGACTGATGCATTAGGTAACACAGTTTACTAACATTCGAACCGCGACACAGTAGCGCCATCTATCTTTATAAACAATTAACTTTATGACATAGGTTATGACGTAAAAATCTTGACAGTACTACATTATTTAAAGATTCTAAAGGGTAATAATTTTAAAAGCTGAACAGATCATAAAAATATCGCATCGTAAACGGTACATTTGTTTAGAAGCTACGATGCCACAGACAGACACACATCAAACTTATAACAACAATTTTTTGGCCTCGAGGTTAAAAATAAATCTGCTTGAAATAAGAAAGAAACCCAAAAATATTACTTGGTTGTAATATGGATGGAAGTTTATTTCATTTTATGTACAAATTAAAATAACAATTAATTGCAGATGACAGTATTAAACAATAAAATAATAAGCGTTGAGAATTGGGACGCGAGTCACGAAGTATTTCAAAAGATTGTCATTGTTAAATTGCAATGTTCTGGCATTGAATAGTTTGTGTTACATACATAAGTTGGCTTGGTATGACAATACCATCTACTGCCCAGACCAAGGGCCCGAGTCCGCTATTTTAAGTCAGTGAGTGGCGGGTTAATAAACGTTCCAGTGTACTTGTTATTGTGCCTAATTTTTGTATTCAGATAAGAACAGTCCCTTGCAATCCTACAATGACAACAGTGGCAAGTAGGTGTACATTTGTCATTAAACTAAAATTATCTGAATACGAAAATTAGGCACAAAAACAAGTACACTGGAACGTTTATTAACCCGCCACTCACTGACTTGAAATAGTGGCGTCGGGCCCCTGACCAAATGCTTACTAATATTATAAATGCGAAAGTTTGTTTGGATGTATGGATGTTTGTTACTCTTTCACGCAAAAACCACTGAATGGATTTTAATGAAACTTTACAATAATGTAGCTAATACATCGGAATAATACATAGGCTATAATTTATAACGATAGTGAATGAATTGTCATTTACGCGGGTGAAACCGCGGGCACAGCTAGTATAAAAGTTATTGATTGCAAATAGTTAAATGTAAAAAACTAAGTAACTAATAAATAAAAACTATTTAAATTAGAATATAATTTAAAAAAGTCGCATGTATAATCTATACTTATAATAAATCTGTAGAAATGCCAATTCTGTACATTAAATATATTTTCAAAATAACTATCAGGGGGTGATTAGTGATCGATACTGATGCCAAAAATGCAATCAGTAAAATTTTTGTCTGTCTGTCTGTCTGTATGTTCCTTATAGAAACAAAAACTACTCGACGGATTTTAACGAAACTTGGTACAATTAAACATTCTTCACACTCCTGGGCAGGTTATAGTATTCTTTTCATCACGCTACAATCAATAGGAGCAGAGCAGTGAAGGGAAATGTTGGGAAAACGGGAGAAGTTACTCAATTTTTTAAGCTTCTGTCGCGTGTGCAGCCTTAATGGTTAAAGACTCATTGATAAGCTTCGTCATCCACGCGAACGAAGTTGCAGGCACAGCTAGTAGAGAAATAATTGGTTTCACAATTTCATAAAAAGTTATAAATAAAATCAATTAAAATTATAGTCATTAAAAAATATTGGAAAAATGTAAAAGTAGACAAGTTTTTAGATATTAAGATTCTTGGTCCTATTTCCTATTTATATTAATTTAAAAATACTACTGAACCGATTCTGATAAAAGTACATGACAATTGGGCCCCTAATTTTCTACCATTTTATTATATGTATATTATTAATAATTCTTACAAAAATAAACCGACTTCAAAATAAGTCTTATATGGTTTTCTTATGGCTCCCACTGTCATAACTGGACCAAATAAAAATGAGACCACACGGGAAGCACCACCTTTCAAATAAAAAAAGAATCATCAAAATCCGTTCACCCGACACCCAGTCGAAAGTTCTGAGGTTACAAACATAATAAAAAAGAAACAGTCGAATTGAGTACCTCTTCCGGTACATTCACACGGAGCCACGTTTTCCCGAATCTTATTTTCATCGGATCTGGAAAAACCGAATGTGGTATTCACACGGCAAATATTGCGTTGCCGTATCCGACGGCACCGTAATCGAGATGCCGTGTGAACACACTATCCGGTTTTTCTAGCAAGAGCGCGCACAGTTCCTCACTTTGATTTGGAAGCGATGGACGTGAACAGTCTTGCTATTATATACTGGTATTATCGCCGTCAGCGTCGTGGAAGAAGATGGTGGTTAAACCCAATAGTACAAAGACGATCAACAGTTGGTGCCTTTACAACTCTTAAAATGTGATCCACAATTTTTTTTACAACGATGTATTCAGTTTCAAGATTCGGCAAATAACCGAATCTACCCTGCGTGTATCGTATGAACGCATGTATTTAATGCGCTATACCACTGAACCGGATCTTAAATTTTGCAGTACGACCGGTCGGTTTGTACTCGCAAAATCGGATGTCAACTTCAGCCAGATTCGATTTTTTTGCCGTATCTTAAAACCGAATGCATGTGTGAACTCATTTATTGAAATACTGTTGCCACTAAACCGAATCCTGCAAAAAACCGATTCGGTAGAGAAACACTCGACGCCGTGTGAACGTACCGTTCCTTTTTGAAGTCGGTAAAAAAAAAATATCGATCAACATTACTATTCTTAGCTTAGTAAATTCACAAGTCTTATACCTTCAGAACTACTGAAGCGATTTTGATAAAACTTGTAATTAGATACTGTCCTTGAACAAAATATTGAAGCTGTTTCGAACCAACAGTTATTTTTTAACTAGTTTGAACAAAAAACATCGAGTCATGTTATGACTTGCGGATTTATGAGAAATGATTAATATTGGATCCGGTTAAACTACAATGTAAAAATTGTTCTAGAAATAATACACGACATACCTTGCTTTTGCTGTGCCCGAAAGGGTCCATGTTTTTTTTTTTTTTTTTTGGTAGACATCTTTGCAGTTAGCCTGAGCGCAGGCTTTGACTGCTTCACCGGACTTTTGGCGTGGACCTTAAGGCCTCCAGCCAGAGCAATAGGAAAAACTAACTACGTCAGCAACGTCCACTAAGGGCACCCCCTGCGGGGTTCGGACCTCGACTTAGTGCGTTGCTAACAATCTTAATAAAGCAAAACAACAAGGGATGGCTGGATCTAAGTTTTTATTATTTAGGGACATATTTTATTTGCTAGTTTGGCCGGCTCGGGCCAGTTTGGTCTAGGGACGGGAGGATAGGGTCCATGATTGTGTCCTATTAAATGTTTACCACCTAAGCCTACATTGTGGAAAGCAATAAAGAATTGAAAATTACATATAATCACGCCTCTTTCCCTTGTAGGGGTAGGCAGAGACCACTTCTTTCCACTTGCTACGATCCTTACACACTTGTTTCGCTTCGTCTACTCTCATTATTTCCTTCACACATGCAGAAATAATACAATTATAAGTATCTTAAATTTGAACTATAGATAACTTTAAAATTGTCATATTTCATATCTAACTAGGTGCTTTGTCCTTTTTGGGGTCCATGCAGTTTCATCGAAATCGATTCAGCAGTTTAGCCGTGAAAGCGTAGCAGACGGAGAGAAAGAATTACTTTCGCATTTTGATAATAGTATGTGAAAACGAAAAATATTTTTCAAACCTATCCTATGTTATATTATTACACTAGCTGATCCCCGCGACTTCGTCCGCGTCAATTTCTGTTATTATGACCGCGATTAAGAAGTTTAAAAAAAAAGTATTTCTGCGTAAATGATAATATTATGTTGATAAAACTGTAGCAAATAATTGGCAATAATGCATTAATTTCGACCAAATGATTACCTTAAAAAAGGTTATAGTGAGTCAATCTTAAAAGATAGACATATACTGTCGCAGACATTTTTTAGATCATTTAAAGAGGAACAATTCTTTCATACATATATTTTGGGTAACTCGAACCGTTTACGCAGCGCACGCAACGGAAGCTTTCAAGTATGAATATTTTTCCCCGTTTTTGTGACATCTTTCACTGCTGCTTCGCTCCTATTGGTCGCAGCGTAATGTTATATATCCTAAAGCCTTCCTCAATAAATGGACTATCTAACACAAAAAGATTTTTTCAATTCTAACCAGTAGTTCCTGAGATTAGCGCGTTCAACCAAACAAACAAACTCTTCAGCTTTATAATATTATATAAGTATAGATAGGATTATTTTTCTTAACACACCCTGTGTGTTAAGAAACCCCTGTCCGACCTGAAAGAGTGATAGAGGGTTTACAATCACATGCCCAAATAAAATATCAAATTTGGAAAATTCATGATAGAAACAATAATAATGGATTTTGAAATAACCATTTTTTGCCCCGAAATTCCCTAAATTTGAGAATAAAACAAAAACTACAACACCTATTTCGTCGGTATTTTTGGGGGCCTTTTGTTTGGTAATTAGGTAGCATCTGTGACAACGCCGACGCATTCTCGCTACTTTTGAGAAAAAAGAAAATAATTTCAATAATAAAAAAACTAATTAACCTATAAAGGTTAATTTTTTTTTTTTCTTTTTTTTTCCATTTTTTTCCACATTTTTGTAATCAGATATCGATACCAAACAACACCTTAACGGATCGGACAGGGGTTTCTTAACACCCTGTATATTTTGTCCATATTATTGTTGAAATAGGTACATACATATTTCATCCATGTTTTCTACATTTTACAGTACCTACCTAAAACACAAATTTTACACATAAATAATTAAATAAGTTGCATGGTAGATATTTAACGGCCATTTTGACATGACAACATTGTTTTTTTTCTTTAAATTAGGTCAAAGTTGTTCTGTTATCAGAATTATTATTATCTGTTAATAATAATATTTGTGCAGTTGTTATTTAAACGTTTACTTATCGTATAGTTAACGGATATTTTTAGTCTTGAAGATTTTTAATTGTTTTTTTCATGCGTATACATACACGACTTAAAGAAAGTGCGAGGTTTTTAATTTAATATTTTTCGTTCCATTGTACTTGTTATTGTGCCTAATTTTCGTATTCAGATAAGAACAGTCCCTTGCAATCCTACAATGACAACAGTGGCAAGTTGGCGTAAATTTGTCATTAAACTAAAATTATCTGAATCCGAAAATTAGGCACAAAAACAAGTACACTGGGACGTTTATTAACCCGCCACTCACTGACTTAAAATAGCGGACTCGTGCCCCTGTTGACGGCCTGTCAGGAATTCTCTCAGCGTCTGAATTATAAGGTATTTTTTAAGGTTTATAAAGGTTATAATTAACACCCGCGTGTGTTTTACACGCGGTGTCAACCATGTGCTCGACAAATAAGGTTAGTGACTAGTTTTTATCAGTGTCTGTACGAATTGATAAGTAGATGACACATATTTTATTATTACAACAATAAGGAAATATGTATTTATTATGGATAACTCTAGGTATGTATTCATAAGGCTAAGTGAGGGGCTCGTGGCTAAGTGTAAGCCGTACGGTTTGAGCGATTGTACAGGTTAAGCCGCGCTCGCCGCTGTTGGTCCGTGGATGGGTGACCATTTATAACATACCGAGACCCCTCCGTGTTTCGGAAAGCACGTTACACAGTTGGTCCCGCCTGTCATACGTATAGATCTTTGGCAGTCGAAGTCAATTCTGACAACCATTCTTACTATGGGATACTGTGCTACTGTGCTACCAGTCTTACCGGATTCAGCTGAATACCGTATTTTATACATGTAGCGACTGCCTATCTGACCTCCACAACCCATTTTACTGGGGAACACAGTATCCCATAGTAAGACTGGATTTTCATCATATTGTATGTTACTAAACAAAACTTCTACTAACTACGTCACAATGAAACCAGTTTTTACGAGTTTATAATTACAAAAAAACGTCGCAAATTTTAGCTTTACAACCTCATAGAAACTAGTTTCGGTCGCAATAAAACCTTGGGTCGGATGTTATCTGAATTTTAATAGAGTTTGGACAGACGAGAAATATAATTATTATTATAATACGTATTGTTTTTGCAATTTGTTTTACACACTGGGCCTCGATTCAGCTTTGTAATAATAATAATATCTAAGAGTTGCTTGAATTGACCGAATGACCTGCTTCATTTGGTAATTTTTACGATAATTAGCATTCTGCTAACTGTCATTACGATCATTCTCTTCGAGAGTTCAATGAGATTTAATTGTAGGCTTATCTGAATACGAAAATTAGGCACAATGACAAGTACACTGACCGACCACTGACATGCATTTAAAATAGCTGAATCGAGGCCCTGGTGGCGTACTTAAACACAACATAAGTCACTGTTACTTTAAGTACTCATGCTCTCTCTTTCACTCTAAGGTGAAAAAGAGCGACAGATAGACATTTAAGATCCTATTAAAGTTGATTTGCGATTCACTATTCGGGCACTGCTACGTTAAGTACTCATGCTCTTTCTGTCACTCTCAAGGTAAAATGAAGTGACAGATCGACATTTAAGAACGTCTTGCGTTTGAGTATTTGTAGTAGTCCCAGTAATATCCACTTAGGGCATAATCATAATAGATTAGCACAATAGATCAGCGCTTTTCAAAAATCTCGTGTTTAATGACAAATGGCGAAAGCTTGGGTTGCCCACAGACGAAGGCCGCGTGGAAGACCTAGGCGGAGATGGAGGGATGAACTGGACGCGTATACAAAAGAGTGGCAACAACTTACTATCAACAGAAACGTGAGGAAGAAGGAAAGGGAGGCCTTTGCCTTGCATTGGGATATTTCTGGCTCGAAAGACATAATAATATGAAAAAAACCAGAACATTAAAAATTATATAATTCATAATTCCGTTATACAAGGTCGATATTTAATAACCTGAAGGTTGAACCATATTTTTTTGAACTTGGAATTTGCTTTGAACCTTGAGTTTTGGCGACTTTACTACCTTCCTTGGCCAAACCTAATTAATAAAATTATTTTAAACTAGCTGTGCCTGCAACTTCGTTCGCATGGAAGACGAAGCTTATCAATGAGTCTTTAACCATTAAGGCTGCACACGCGACGGAAGCTTAAAAAATTGAGTAACTTCTCCCGTTTTCCCAACATTTCCCTTCACTGCTCTGCTCCTATTGATTGTAGCGTGATGAAAAGTATACTATAACCTGCCCAGGAGTATGAAAAATAATTGTACCAAGTTTCGTTAAAATCCGTCGAGTAGTTTTTGTTTCTATAAGGAACATACACACAGACAGACAGACAAAAATTTTACTGATTGCATTTTTGGCATCAGTATCGATCACTAATCACCCCCTGATAGTTATTTTGAAAATATATTTAATGTACAGAATTGACCTTTCTACAGATTTATTATAAGTATAGATCAGTTTCTGTTACCAGTTTTCCCGCCACTTCAGCTGTCACCTGCAAATCCTGTAATGTCAAGAAGCAAGCATTGACAAAAAAAAGTCTATGACTATTCATGAAAATAAATGAATTATACATGATATTTCAAGTTTTATTTATTAAAACTACCCCTAGGCCTTGTCTAACCTGTTTTTATAGTGAATTATATTGAGACCCCTCAACATTGACGTAAATGAGTAACCATGAAAAAAGTCGATGAATTAAGATTAAATGTAGATTACAATAGGTACTGGTTTTTTGTATTATTCAAAATCTAGTTTAAAAAAATATCTTTAAAGATATGAAAGCATTTTTACAGTGGCGGATTAAGACATTTGCCGCCAGTAGGCTATTCAAATTTTGCCGCCCCTTCTGACCTCTGCATTTCGATACACGGTCAAAAGACGGTGGAAGAAAATGTTTTAGAATTAAAAGACTAAAAAATGATACTTTGTTTAAAAAAAAATTATATCTTATGAAAAATAAGAACTGATTACAGTCATTCTAAACCTGTCCAGTAAATTTTCTATTCTAATAACATTTACCTATTCTAAACCAGTTTAGTAAATTTTCTGAGCTTCTAAATAATGTAATCCATGAAATCAATACATACTTACATACAGCAGCAACAAATTTCTAGTAAGCATGATACTGATATTTAAAGACTAAGAAAAAATAACTGCACAGTTTCTAAACAATTGGTATTCTCATCACAAATATTAAACTATATATAAGAATACTTGTACAAATTTTTAATAAATGGTTGACAAAAAAACATAAATAGTAAATTTACTAAGCCGGTTTGTAATTTTTTGAGTTTTCAGTAAGTAAAGTTTAGTAACTTGAGAATTATAATTTTTGCTGAAGCTTGATAATTATTGCTACATTTTATTCCTGATTCAACATTAGAAACAGAATATGACTGTTTTTAAAAAAGATAATAATTTTTAGTATAATACTTTTCTCCGTGTAGTCATAATCAATCTATATACTTATAATAAATCTCTAGAAAGGTCAATTCTGTACATTAAATATATTTTTAAAATAACTATCAGGGGGTGATTAGTGATCGATACTGCAATGAAGATCAAAAATGCAATCAGTAAAATTTTTGTCTGTCTGTCTGTCTGTATGTTCCTTATAGAAACAAAAACTACTCGACGGATTTTAACGAAACTTGGTACAATTATTCTTCATACTCCTGGGCAGGTTATAGTAGGTATACTTTTCATCACGCTACAATCAATAGGTGCAGAGCAGTGAAGGGAAATGTTGGGAAAACGGGAGAAGTTACTCAATTTTTTAAGCTTCCGTCGCGTGTGGTTAAAGACTCGTTGATAAGCTTCGCCATCCACGCGAACGAAGTTGCAGGCACAGCTAGTTAATCATAATATTAATTTTTTTGTCAATGAAATTGCAACTTGCATGGAATAACACGACTTGTGTTCTATTATTGTCTTTATTTTAATAGATTTTTTTCCGGTTTTGGTATGACTGTAAACTAGGGATCATATTATATATCTAGGGGATATTTTTACAACCCTCGACTTAGTGTAGGTAACACAAGAAGTAATGTTATTTCTGAGCTAAGAAAAGCTCAATCATGTATTGCTTATAAGATGGACTAAAGTTTGCCTTAAAACCCTTACACAATATGAATGAACACAGATTACAAAATAATTTACATTCGGTAAATGTTGTTAAATATTTTGAAATCAATTTATTTATCTATATAAGATTTAATTTTAGTCTTTGTTTGTTCTTGTATTAGATTTAAGTATTGAATTGTACAATTAATTTGTTAAATATTAGATTGCACCACTTAACTTACCCTGTCAATGACAGGTTAAGTTAAGTGGTGCAATCTAATAACATTGAGGTATTTATTTATTTTATATTTCTGTAAAACAATTTTTTTTTTTGGGACAAATTTGCCGCCCCCCAAAATCCGCCGCCCTAGGCTCAAGCCTACTCAGCCTGCTGGTAAATCCGCCACTGCATTTTTAACCGACTTTAAAAAAAAGGAGGAGGTTCTCAATTCGGATGTTTGTATTTTTTTTTTTTTTTTTTATGTTTGTTCGCGCATAACTCTGTTGCTTTCCAACCGATTTGAAATATTTTTTCTTTGTTGGAAAGGGTATACTTCCCAAATGGTCCCATAGTCACCAAGTCGGGATCTGATGATGGAATCTTGGCGAAATCGAGGGAACTCTTCAAATTTTATAGGAAAACGTACAGCGATTTTGGTATTTTCTACAACAAGTGAAGCATTTGCGTTCAATAAGAACCATTCTACTATCAGATCTGATGATGAAGCCAAGATGACCTCGTGAATGTAGCGGGAATTCGTTGGATGTGAGATGCGTGGCACTGGATTTCGTTTGATGGAAATTATCATGAGGATGATGAAAGGGTGTCAGCTGAAGGCCTACCCATATTATCTAAGATTAAAAATATGTCACTAAAAATAAACAAATAAAAATTATTTTTGCAAAAAAAAAAACCGACTTTAAAAATCGATAAAAGCACTAAAAAGTTAAAAATAATACTATAACCTACCTATATTAATAAACGTAACCTAAACTACGATTAACCTATAATACAATTTAACAATTTTTTGGAGTCGGTGTCCAGCTAAGTAATGAAACGACTGGTAATTAGTCTGTAGGTATATAGTGATTTAAGTTTTCTATATTGCTTGGCACCGACTCCAAAAATTGTTAAATTGTATTATAGGTTAATCGTAGTTTAGGTTACGTTTATTAATATAGGTAGGTTATAGTATTATTTTTAACTTTTTAGTGCTTTTATCGATTTTTAAAGTCGGTTTTTTTTTTTTGCAAAAATAATTTTTTAATCGTAGTGTTTCGATCTATTGGTTTACCTCCAAAACAGCTATACCAATTTCGAAAAATCTTTGCATGAGTATAAAAAAGGCTGAAGTAATGTCAAACTAGAAATTTCCATAGAAACTAAAAAAAAACAATGTTGTTATTAAGTCTTTAATGAAAATATTTTAAACAATTCCTTAATAGTACTACTTAATATTAAATCGGTATCATTTTTTAATTCTTTACATGTCTATTCAAAAAAATTATTGTTAATGTACTTTTTAAACAAAATAATACGTAATGTATTTAAATACTTTATCTTGGGACCCAAACCCACAGACGTCGACCTTCGCTTAAAAAGACTTAAAAAAAGCAACTGTCAATTTTGACAGCTGTCAAATCAACTCGAACTGACGTTATCCGATTCGTCCGGTTTCGTCGTACCTACTGTAATAGTGTAATTATGTGCTGAATCACTAACAGCAGCCATTTCACTTAAAGAAATAACATTTAAACTACTTCCATTCACTTCATTTGAAGTCGTATTCTCAGAAGGCGTGTTAGCTTTTAAAATAGTATTTATAATTTCAATTTGCACTCTCGAGAATACGTCCTGCGGTAACTTTTTTAATAAGACACTGATATATTGAAGAAATGCTCCTAATTCATCTGTTTCCTTGTGTGTTTGTTCCTTCATTCTTTTCAATGGCGGGTCGTCAACGCTGTCAACTCTTTGACGTTTCTTCGGCGATTTTGGCGCGTATTGCACATTTTTGACAGAATGTTTAGGTTTACTGGTTTCGACGGGATCCTGTTCGAGGTACACTATCTCAGTGTAGGTTTCGTTGTCGTCCGCGTTCGATGCGTCGCCGTCGTCTGAATTCTGGTCGTTATCCTGAAAAAGAAAGATGATTAAGAAAAGTTGTTTGCTGTCTTGGTCGCACGGTTGTGAAATTTCATATGAAGAAGAGTGAGAGAAGAATGATATCCCTCTTTCATTCTTCTCTCTATCCTTCATATGAAATTAAAACAAGAAACAAAACTCAACAGTTTTCCAAAGCTCAAGTAATTAACTTAAGCACCTGTGAACGTGGTCCAGAAGGTACCACAAACACACATACCCGTATCGATAATTCTCCGGAAAACTTACTCAAATCTGAAGTATGGCGCTTGTCAACTATGGCTATCAAATAGCTTACCTATTTGTTTTGTATCAATGTATGATAGACTAATATAATTATGCTTGAAAATAATCTACTACTTGATAAATTACACCGAGGCACAGAAACAATCATGCTCATCACAAAGATTTGTCCTGGGTGGGAATGACCACGAGCTCCGGTATAGCAGTCAGGGTCGCTATCCACTAGACCAACAGGCCCGTCAATGCTTTCGTACTTTACGTAATACGGCAGTTATTATAATACGTATTCAAAAGCTCATAGTAAGCTTTAGGGAGAAGGTACATACCTGCATAATCTGTAACAGCAGTTTCGGGTGGCTCTCCTGCAGATGAGCCTTCAGAGCGTCATAACTATTGGTGACGTCACTCCTGCAGACAACGCAACAGGCAGTCTGGTCGGAGTCCTGCTCGAAGTAGCTCCAGACCGCTGACAGTTTTAAGTTTTCTTCGGGGTCTTCGTCTGTAACAAGATTTTTTTTTGACCTGTTTAGTTTCCCACAGCTGGGCAAAGGTCTCCCCCGTCATACTCCAGACTTTTCTGTTTCGAGCCACATGACCCAAATCACAAAAAGTTTATTTTTTTTTAATTTATTATTGAAATTTAGTTTACTGCTGTAGTAGATTGAGGGTCCTGACTGAAGTTAAAATTTATAGAATTTCTCTTTTTTTAAACAATTTTTTCAATGTTTTGAACACCCTCTAAACATACCCCCGAATTACTTGTAATGGTAAATTTTCAATTTTTTGATCATAATCCTTTAATACGATTTATAAACATATGACAGAATAACGAAAGTATAAGATGATAAAATAAAAATATATATAAAAATACAGTAGAATTGAGAACATCCTCTTCTAAAGTCGGTTAAAACATAAAACTTGTTAAATAAGTAACTACTTAAATGTAACAGTAGGATAAATAAAAACACGTATTCATTAAAAAAACATTATTTATTTTTAATAAATTGGACTTACTACCTAGTAATGGTTGATAATTCTCCTCCCCCTTGCAACCTTAATAAAAAAAACAAGTTGTCAACTTTTTGACATTTCTTAAGGCGGGAAAATGAAATTTCCGATGTGCAATGCCATTACGGCTAAGGCCGTACTACGGTTTTTTTTCCGCAAGCGGTAAACCTTGAAATCATAAAACCGCCCGAAACGCACACAATACGGTTAAAAATCAGTCGCGGAAAAAAGTACTCACAAAATCAGGCGATTAAAATCCGCGGCGGTTTAGCCGTAGTGCGGCCTTAGCCTAACGCCCAATTATTATGTATCTGTTTCATTTCTATTATCATCTCCATTAACCACCTGAGTATCAGTATCCGTATTCGATATAGTAACTGTTACTTGATTGGTAACCAAATTCTCATTCAATTCACTATTCGCTGTAAATGCAGCCGTCGCTTGCAAAGCCGCCTTAGTACTCATTATTTGTTTAATAATTTCTCCTTGTAACTGTTCCGAGACTTGTTTAGGCAAATCTTTTAATAAAGAAACGACATATTTCCCAAAAATATCAATGGTATCGTCTTTTTTTGGTTTCTTTATAACCTCTTCGATAACCTCTTCGTCGGAACTATTACTGTATCTGTTATTTGATAACCTAATATTTCTGGATCTGATATTCGATATCTGTTCCTTGTTTGACTTCAGACGTTTGACAGATGAATTTTTTATTTTAGGTTTGGTCATTAGAATTCGTTTTTTAGGTTTTATTTCATTTGTTGGGCTTTCCAGATCTTCTAAGTATACTGTGTCCATTTCTATTGGGTCTCTCTGTGAAAAAATATGTTACATTAGTTTGAGGAGCTCGTAGCTAAGGAGGGGCTCGTGGCTAAGTGTGAGGGGCTCGTGGCTAAGTGTGAGCCGAGATCCCTCCGTGTTTCGGAAAGCACGTTAAGCCTGTCATACGTCCATCTTTGGAAGTCGTCAAGTCAATTCTGACAACCATTCTAACTATGGGAGACAGTATTACCCAGTAAAATGGGTTGTGGAGGTCAGATAGGCAGTCCCTCCGTGTAAAATACGGTATTCAGCTGAATCCGGTAAGACTGGTAGCTGACCCCAACATAGTTTGGGAAAAGGCTCGGGAGATGATATGTCTGGTCTATGAAAACATGATGCAGCCTATTTAATCGTATCATCATCATCATCATCATCGTAAAAACCTATAATACACTGGAACAAATTATGAATGGAGCAATATTTTGCAAAACATGTCTATCAGCAATTCAATTTTCTACATTGTCTCGTGTTTAGGTGTTTGTGGTACGTTCGTTGTCTCTGATTCCATAACGCGCATGCTTTAGCTACTTTGGGCTCCGAGAAATGTATGTGAAGTTGTCTAAATTTATTTATTTTTGTTCCTCAAGTTGAGGAACATTTGATCCCCAAGTGTATCATTGGCTGATGAATTAAACAAAATCGTTTTTTTTTCTAATTCTTACCTCTTCGTCAGTTTCTACGTTCCCCTGTTTTAATGATTCTATCTCATACAAATCTCCATCGGCCGATATCATTACAGTCTTAGAATTCTCGTTGTCGTCGTCTCCCTTAAACAAAAGTAACACCAGTTTCAATTAACTAGACAAGCAGTACTAGTGAAGAGAAATCAAACAAGCCCAAACACGATGGGATTGCGTCGTTTCGTTACAGAGTTAGAGCCACCTTCTGGCTTCAACAGACCAGCTCGAAAGTACCATAGTATGGTATTGTTACCGAATTTATAATTATATACAAAAAATCATATCGATCGGATCTAAGCACATTTGATTGAAAAATGTATAAAAAATCAGAATTTTTAGCCCTGGATAAAGTCCAGTGCAGCGGTGCTACAGCTTTGGTGCCATATTAAGAAATACTGAGGAAGACAAGCTCTATCAGAATAAAACATTTTTTTTGGTTGTCATTTTTACATATGGACCAAAATGTATAATAATCCAGCCTTTAAACGTCCCACTGCTGGGCACAGGCCTCTTCCCATATAGAGAAGGCACGAGCATTGATCACCACGCTTGCTCTCTGCGGATTGGCGATTTCAGATGCCAAATTTTGGAATCCAGGTTTCCTCACGATGTTTGCCTTCACCGTTTGTCAGAAGTGTCTTAAAATAATTAAGAAAGTACATATAACTTTTGAAAAAGCCACATTGGTACTTGCCTGGGTTCGAACCTGCAACCTTGTGCATACAAATCCGTTCATTGAACCGCTAGGCCACCACGACAAAAATGTATGGAGATCGGAAAATGTCCTTTAGCTTGCAAAATTCGGTTAAACATACACATTTCGTAAGTTAATCAAAAGCTTCAAAATAAAGGATCAAATCATGTTTTTTTTTCAATAGGCTACTATGTAGCACTTTGAAACGTCAATCACAATAAAAGACAGTACCCCAAATCGGCCAACCTTCACCGCTTCCTAAGTGTTCTGGCTGTGAGAGAAGAAACGGTGGAACAACCTCCCCAGCAGCTCTCCGTCTCACAGTTCAATAATAATATCGGCCTATAAACGTCCCACTGCTAGGCACAGGCCTCTTCCCATATAGAGAAGGCACGAGCATTGATCACCACACTTGCTCATTACAGATTCCAATTTTTGGAATCCAGGTTTCATCACGATGTTTTCCTTCACCGTTTATCAGAAGTGTCTTAGAATGATTAGGAAGTACATATGACTTTGAAAAAGTGACATTGGTACTTGCCCAACCGTTCATTGAACCCTCTCACAGATTACAAAAAGTAAATAAAATATTTATTAAGATAATAATAGTAGTTTTCACTTACATCCAAAATTTTATAATCCGAATGTCTTCTTTTTATATGTTTCATAAGATTAGATACAGAAGAATAGAATGACAATTCACGTTTGCAAATCAAGCAGGAAGCAATTTTTCTTCGACTGTCAACACATTTGAAGAACTGCCAGGCCACGGATCTTTTTTTTTTGATGCTCCTAAAAGAAAGATTATCTTAAATGGTACAGCAGACCAGAGTGACTAGAGACTAAGTGTTTTAGAATACATTAGGGTAGATGACTGGGTATGAAAAGGCAAATCTATTTCGCCTTTTCAAAATAAGCTGACAATAAGTAAATAAGTGAACGAACGAAAGTGATCGACATAGCCCTAAAAGAGTCCAGATTGAAGTGGAGATGGGCTGGCCATACCATAATAATAATATTATATAATAATAATAAATGCGAACAACATCACATAAATTGCTCTGAACCCAAAGTAGGTAGCTGTAAAGCACTTGTGTTATGGAATTCAGAAACAGCGAAGGTACCACAAACACCCAGACAGACCCGAGACAATGTAGAAAAGTGAGTTTCTACATTGACCCGTCCGGGGATCGAACCCGGGACATCAGAACTAGCGGCACCTTGAAAACTGGGGCGTACGCCACTCGACAACGGAGGTCGACCATATTGCTCGCAGAACAGATGGCAGGTGGACCTCTAAGGTTGCTGAGTGGAGTGGACCCTGGATGGGACGTCGAAAAGTCGGGAGACAACCCACCCGTTGGGTCGATGACATCGCCAAAGTGGCAGGAAAGGGCTGGATGCTTGCTGGATGCGATTGGCACGGAACCGCAATACTTGGCGTGCTCATGAAGAGGCCTATACCCGACTATGGGTGACTACAGGCTGAAGAAGAAGAAGAAGAAGTAAATAAGGAGAGAGTTCGGGATTGGGACCTGGGCATTAAAGTCGTAATTACATTATTGCCTAACCTGACGACCTTGATTTCTTCCGATGTTCTAGAAGTTATCCTACGGTATGGTCTTTTTTAGATAATTTTACAGAAAGGTACTTATAAAAATATGCTGTTAAAACTTCAAAACCGGATAAACGGTATGTCTGTAGGTAGAAGCTAGTCTTTTAAGATTTAAATTCTGAATTTGCAAGATACTGAGATTGGAAAACATGCGGAGACGACCCCAACCCAGTGATCATAAAAATGGGTCTTTGAGTTATAATATTTGATTTTGTGTTTCTATTAGTATGTCTGTGTTTGTTTTTTATTTGATGTTTATGTGTTTTTAATACTGTATTTAGTTAGTGTAAGTGGCTTGTGTAAGCCGTACTGATTAAATTAAAATAAATAGTGTAACTAACATGACTCTGTTTCATGTAATCTATATACTTATAATAAATCTGTAAAAGTGAAAATTCTGTACATTGAAAATATCAAAAAAATAAATGGCGGGGGTGTTACTAGACCGACACCGAACCCAAAGGTGTGAAAAAAAAAATGTCTGTCTGTCTGTTTGTTTGTTCAGGTATCACGCAAAAACTACCGGTTCGATTACGATGAAACTTGGAAACTTTAATTATTCTTTATTATCCTGGGCACCACACTGGGTAGTTTTTATCCCGGAAAAGTATAAACAATAAAAAACAAACTTAATTTTGCGGTTAAAAACTCATTGATAAGTTTCGTCATCCACGCGAACGAAGTCGCAGGCACAGCTAGTTGAAAAATATTTAAGTATATTTTCTAGATGTTGTGGTTACTAATACACGCTCTAGTTCTGGATCAGAAGGAAGCGTATGAGTTGCTCCAAGATATAATCACACTCTTATAGTACTGCCTCGGTGGCCTAGTGGTTCTAAGCGCGACTGCTACGCTAGAGGTCTTGGGTTCGATTCCCAAGTCGACCAAGGTGTTATTAGGTTTTTTCTATGAAATTCTCAGAAGCAGGTCGGAGTTTGGATTTGTGCCCGGTTAGTGGCAATAGGCTCGACCCCTATTACATGGGACCTAAACATACCGGCGAACTGTGGGTGTACATTGGTACACCTCTGCCTAACCCTTCGGGGATACAGGCGTGATGGTATGTTATGTTATGTCTTATAGTATAACAACTAACCTGTCATCTTCATCATCACTGTCCTTCGTAGCCATACCATGATGCTCCTTAATATGACTGCTCAGATCAGAGACGGAGTCGTAAGCTATCTCCTGCTCGCACAGCTTGCAGTGCGCTGAGAACTTGTCGGAGTCCAGGATCGAGAAGAACTTCCATGTGGCACCAGGTTTGTCGGTGGATACCTCTCTGAAAGTGGGCTGGTATTAGGATTTGTATTTATGGCAAGTTAAATAAGTCAATTGAATAAGGCGGTTTTTTTTGTATTCTTCTCTTAGATTTGACGGCCCTGTTGGTCTAGTGGTTAGTGACCCTGACTGCTATACCGGAGGTTGTGGGTTCGATTTCCACCCAGGACAAATGTTTGTGTGATGAGCACGATCATTTGTTCTGTGTCTGGGTGTAATTTATCTGTACTTATAATAAATCTGTAGAAGTGAAAATTCTGTACATTGAAAATATCAAAAAAATAAATGGCGGGGGGTGTTACTAGACCGAAACCGAACCCAAAAAAGTGAAAAAAAAAAATTTTGTCCGTCTGTCTGTCTGTTTGTTCAGGTATCACGCAAAAATTACCGGTTCGATTACGATGAAACTTGGTATAATTATTCTTTATTATCTTGGGCACCACACTGGGTAGTTTTTATCCCGGAAAAGTATAAACAAAAAAAAAAAAAACTTAATTTTGCGGTTAAAAACTCATTGATAAGTTTCGTCATCCACGCGAACGAAGTCGCAGGCACAGCTAGTCTATAATATGTATGTATTTAGAAATATATAAGTATGTTTATCAGTTGTCTGGTTACCATAACACAAGCTCTGCTTAGCTTGGGATCAGATAACCGTTTGTGAGTTGTCCCGGAATATTATATTATATTATTATTTATATTATAAGTATTATTTTTTAGATTGTAATAAAATTTTGCGCACATACGTTACAATAAAAAGACGATAGGTATACAGGGTGTTAAGAAAACCCCGTCCGACCCGAAAGGGTGATATAGGGTTTACAATCACATGCCCAAATAAAATATCAAATTTGGAAAATTCATGATAGAAACAATAATAATGAATTTTGAAACAACCATTTTTCGCCCCGAAATTCCCTAAAATTGATTAAAACAAAAACTACAGCACCAATTTCGTTGGTATTTTTGGGGGCCTTTTGTTAGGTAATTAGGTAGCTGTATGCAGTATCTGTGATGACGCCGACTCTCTGTCTATCCTTTTGAGAAAAAAATATTTTTTTAGTTTATACCTAATATTTTTTTCTTTTATTCCTTTTTTTCACATTTTTGTAATCAGATATCGATACCTAACAACACATTCACGGATCGGACAGGGTTTTCTTAACACGCTGTATAAAGAGTAAAAAATTGATTCCGATTTTAATAAAAGTTTAGATTAATATAATAATATTCCGGGACAACTCACACACGGTTATCTGATCCCAAGCTAAGCAGAGCTTGTGTTATGGTAACCAGACAACTGATAAACATACTTATGTATTTCTAAATACATACATATGGTCGTGGGTTCGATTCCCACCCAGGACAAATGTTTGTGTGATGAGCACGATCATTTGTTCTGTGTCTGGGTGTAATTTATCTATAATATAAGTATGTTTATCAGTTATCTGGTTACCATAACACAAGCTCTGCTTAGCTTGGGATCAGATAACCGTGTGTGAATTGTCCCGGAATATTATTATTATTATTATTATATTATAGATAAATTACACCCAGACAACCAGAACAAATGATCGTGCTCATCACACAAACATTTGTCCTGCAGGGCTCGGATACCGGTATATTTTTCGAAACGGTTTCGTCTTAAATACCTAAAAACCAGTTTGTTTCGGTTACGTTCGAACGGAACGTTATAATAAGCGTTCCGTTCGAACAATAACATTGGAATTGTTCTCGGTTAATAAAACGTTTTTAACCGGTTTTTCTATTTTATTGGGTCCTTCGTTCGAAACAACGAAACTTCGATACGAAAATAAGAATATCACGATTTTAATTCAGTTGGTATTTGACGGCCGCTCGGCTAAGTTTCGTCGTTTCGTTAACGCAAGTAGACCCTATATCCACACTAATCCACATCCACACTAATATTATAAAGAGGAAAACTTTGTTTGTTTGTAATGAATAGGCTCAAAAACTACTGGACCGATTTTAAAAATTCTTTCACCATTCGAAAGCTACATTATCCACGAGTAACATAGGCTAAATTTTATTTTGGAAAAAAATAGGGTTCCGCAAGATATTTGGGTTTTTCGGACACAAGGTGTAAAAAATCAACCAGAAAAGTTACTTATTTTGCGTACGCTGCCTAAACTATACAAGATAGAACCATAAAATGTTCTAATTAATTGTAGATCTTATAAATATCTACAAAAAAGTCCGCGACACACTATACCTATCTATGTCGAGTGAGGCACAACAACCAATTTTTTTTAGGTTGAATTTTTTTTGGACTACATTTAAACGCATTTATTTTACTCATGCTATAATCCTTAATGTTGAAATACTTAACAACATACAATTTCCTTCTGATCATAGACCACTGCGAGCAACACTACTACTAAGTCGCCCAATAAAGTGTAGAAAAAACTTCGTAACACCACTTAATATTCCGAAAACAGAAGTCGAAATCAAAACATACATCGAAAATCTAAACATACATATGAAGGGCAAAGAAGCAGTCTCAAGCGACATCCAAACCAAACAATTATAACTTCTTGGAAAAGGTCTTAACGGACAGTCTGATGTCAAAAAATAGAACCCAAAAAGAACGGCAAAAAATATTTAGTAAAGACACAGACCAACTAATAAAAAGACGCACTGAACTAATACGCACAAATAATAAAACAAAAGACATGAAAAATGAACTTAGCAGAATATATAAAGAAACCAATAAATCAATCAAGAGGGATTACAGAAACCACAGACAAGAAATCATTACAAGAAACATAAAAAACTTTGGAAGTGCCAAAAGAGCATACAAAGAATTAATAACACATAAAACTTGGATACAAAAACTGGAACAAAAGTCAACCGAAACAAAATCAAGAAAAGACATAATACGCCTTGCAACTAATTTCTACAAGAATTTATACCAGAAGAGAAATAACCGTGACATTGAAATACAATCAAGAATCGGAGATGAAACTGATCAGGACCATGTTAAGCCATTTGAAGACGTAGAAATCTACAAACACATAAAACGGTTAAAATCTGAGAAGAGCCCTGGCTCAGATGGGCTATGTAATGAAGTTCTCAAAAGGAAACAGAAACTGTACCTGAACAATGGTGCACATCAGATATAATTTTGCTTTACAAAAAAGGTAACCCCTTGGACATAGGGAACTATAGACCCATTAGCCTACTAGCAAGCATATACAAATTGTTTTCATCTCTACTTCTAGAAAGATTATCACAGGATATTGATCAGCAGCAGCCAAGAGAGCAAGCAGGCTTCCGGTCGGGATTTAGCACAATGGACCATATACATACACTAGAACAAATTATTGAAAAATACCGAGAGTTTAACAGACCTCTGTATCTGGCCTTCATTGATTATAGCAAAGCCTTTGACAGCATCAGCCACTGCTCAATATGGAATGCACTACGATGTTCAAACATTAAACAAAAATATATTAACATCTTAAAATTTATATATGCAAACAGTACGAGTAAAGTAAAACTAGAAAACAGAGGAGAAGTTATAAGCATAGAAAGAGGAGTCAGACAGGGAGACCCTCTGTCACCGAAACTTTTCATCGCTGTGCTCGAAAATATATTTCGGAAATTAGACTGGTCAAACAAAGGAGTGCTAATTAACGGATGTTATATAAACCATCTAAGGATTGCGGACGACATAGTCATAATTTCTGAAACCTTTAAAGATCTAGAAGAAATGATGAGATCCCTTGATGATGAAAGCTCTAGCATTGGCTTAGAAATGAATGTAAACAAAACAAAGATAATGACTAACAGTCATAAAAGGTACATTGAAATAAAAGGAAACAACATAGAATACGTCAACAATTATATATATTTGGGAAAACAAGTATCATTTAACAAGTACAACAATGAAGAGGAAATAACAAGAAGAATCAACATAACATGGAAAAAATTTTGGTCACTGAAAGAAGTCCTAAAAGGAAACTACAGTCAGCATTTAAAAAAAGTTGTTTTCGATACATGTCTTTTACCATGCTTACTCTACGGCTGCCAAACCTGGATATTCACAAACAAAGTAAAACAACACATTAAATGGACTCAAACAGCAATGGAAAGGAGCATGCTAAAGATAAGAAAAATTCAAAAGATCAAGAATGTAACCATCAGGCAAAAAACTAAAATTACCGACGACGATTAACTTAAAATTATCCATGCACTCACTCTTAAATGGAAGTGGGCCGGGCACATCTCCCGATATACAGACAAAAGATGGACTATTGAAACAACACGATGGAAAGGCCGAATAGGAAAAAGAAATGTTGGCAGGCCAATGACACGGTGGGCTGATGATATCATTCAAGTAGCAGGAAAGGAATGGATGAATTCTGGCAAGGATAGGGAATTATGGAAAAAGATGGAGGAGGCCTTTACCCTAACAGGGATCCATATTTAAATCAAAAATAATTATAATTAAAGATAAAAATTTTACTAACATAATTTTAACAAACTTACTAACATTTTAAATGTAACTCAGAAATATGGAATAAATGGCTTAATTATTATTATTATTATTATTATAATCCTTATCAAAATAAATTATTTAATCACTAAGTAAAGTTTAAGTAGATAATATGTATTTTATCTTTGAATGATTAAAATTGGACGTTTGGTTTTGAAGTTATGGCGAAAAATTAGTAGGATTTGATTTACGAAAATAATGTTTTACGCATGGGCAACTTTACGTTGCCCTATCACGGGTCGCGGCTCCCGACCATAAGTATATTTTGTTACCTGAAAATAATTTAACGTCAAATGTTGTTTATAGAGAAGCTCTACAATAATCGGTCTTTTATCGGATCTTCAACCTGAAGATTGCCTAACTGATTCTGTATCGTTAGATAAAGCTGAACCGGCTTCATTCAAAGTGTTGGGACTCAAATGGGATCCCTCAACTGATTCGTTTCTTTTTGAAGTTGTATCTTCACATCGGCCATGTACCAAACGGTCTATTCTTAGTGAACTCGCTAGAATCTTCGACCCGTTAGGATTCTTATCCCCCCTGACAATTCATGTTAAAAGTTTAATCCAAAAGCTTTGGATTATCGGTGCCGGGTGGGATGACGTTCCCCCTGACGAGGTCGTCAGTACATGGAAACAATATCAGGATCAACTTTCTCAGTTGCAACATCTAAAAATTTCGCGTAGAGTCACTCGTACTGATTCACAATCCTACGAGCTACACGGATTCTGCGACAGTTCGGAAACTGCATATGGCGCGGTCATTTATTTACGAGTAACAGACGTAGATAACAATTCTTACGTTCATTTCGTTTGTTCGAAAGCTCGCGTGGTACCATTAAAACGTACCTCATTGCCACGTCTAGAACTCTGCGCCGCAGTTTTGCTTTCAGATCTGTACAAATTCTTTACAGAAACTTATCGGTCTCGTAATCCTATTTCAGCTGTCTTTTTGTGGTCCGATTCCAGTGTTACACTCTCTGGGTTGCGTTCACCCTCATGTCGTTGGTCTACTTTCGTTGCCAATCGCGTGAGTCACATTCAAGAAATAACAGCTATTGAATATTGGCATCACGTGTCCTCTGCAGACAATCCTGCAGATGTTTGTTCGCGAGGCCAATTTCCAAGTGAACTTCTTCACAACTCGTTATGGTGGGCGGGGCCACGATGGTTACCCGAGCCGCATGAGTCATGGCCATCTTGTATTGACAGCGTTGATAATGACGAGCAGAAAGTTGTTGAGGCCGAGACTCGTAAATCTCCTGTGTTAGTATCAACTGTGCATCCTCGGGAAAAAGATTTTTCAATTATCGATAACTTATTAAATCGTTTTTCATCGTTAGAAAAAATCAAAGCCGCAAAGCAACATTTGTATCGCATAGTCGGTGATCGGGTTCTAACAGTTGAAGAACTTACTACATTATTCGTACAAATCGAGGCGGTTTTAAATTTACGGCCCATGTGCCCTGTTAGACGGACTTGTCAGCGTTAACACCGGGTCATTTCCTTACATTGGAGCCTTTGACCGCTGTCCCCGATGATGATTATTCCAACGTCAATATTCATCGTCTTCATCGGTGGCAGTTGTTGCAAACTTTCCAACAAAGTTTATGGTCAAGATGGAAACACGAGTACTTAAATTCACTCACTCAACGCGCCAAATGGACCAAGAACTCAAGACCATTAGGGGTGGGCTCGCTTGTGATCATCAAGGATGACAATCGACCTCCTCTTGCATGGTCACTTGGTAGGGTTACTGATCTTCTTCCTGGCGCTGACGGAGAAGTTAGGGTTGCAATTCTTAAGACCGCTACTAGCAATTCTGTTAAGCGACTCGAAACTCTGTCCTCTACCTATAGAGGATTAACGTATTATTTAACTTAATATTATTAAGCATCGTAGGTTAGGTTGACTGGATTCGTAGTTCAGTAACTATTAAGGTTTAACGTTTTCTTCCTAACTTTTCTATTTATATTTCGTATTTTCGAAAATACCATAGGTATTTTGGTGGGCGGAATGTTTCGTCATCATACAAATTACTAAAATAAGAACGTTTAAATTTCACCACGGGCAACACACGATGTTCTTATCGATTTTCAGCAGTGGCAATCACAACTGTTTTGACAGTTGTAATACGTGCCGTACTCGTTATCCGATTGGTGCTACTGCTGCATCTGTCATGACGTCACTACCGTTAACGGACAAACCGCCCCCCCCCCCTATCGACAATCTTTTCTTACCATCTTGCACGCGCGCGCACTTCGCGATCTCTCTCAAGAAAAAACCCTTTAAACGCGTCAACTCGACCGATATTCTGCTGGAAATCCCTATTCCGAGCAGCTCGTGACCTTCAGCAATCAACTGTGGTCATCATCAGAAATCAATCATAGCGCAGGCGGATCATCGGCAGCAGAAATAGCAGACCAAGGTACGTGCACGTGTTTTAGTTTGTTACTGCTGCATTTACTTAAGAACATCGTTTGTGTGATCGTCCAGCCTCTTGGGCTGTCCCAGATGTGTAGTTACTCCTCGTTTCTATCGCGACTGCACAGTGTATGAAAAGATCCGAAGAAGAAGAAGACCGTAAATAGCTAGTATAATAAAATCTCCTATTAGATTTTGTGACGGTGACGCCAAAAATTGTTAATTGTGTAAAACTTTAGGCGGGAATTTCTGTCGGTTGTCTCAAATAGTCTCAATTACCACGGCAGAGCACCAGCCAGCCTACGGCTATTTTATTTTTTATTTTATTACGGCTATTCGTCGACGCTCGTCTCGCGATGTCAGTGCCGTGTGAGTGGGAAAGACATCACGCTGACGAGAGAAAAGTGTCGACAAAATTTTGTCGTGATGCATATGCTAGAACACCATATTGCAAACTACCTAATTACTCGCAAGTCGCAACACACACAACCTTAATCAATGCGCGACCGCATCGGAATGAATAATTTATCGAAATTTAAACATACCCTACAGAACCCAACAAGTTCATGCTTTTCGCTGCACACTACATGCGGCTGTGTCCTGCGGAATAAACCGGTTTTTTAAAACTCTCTTTTTGTTCTCATTTCGTTTTCGTTCCGAACAAAATGTTGTTCAAAGAACCGTTGAAACCGTTTTAAAAACGTTATTTTAAATAACGGTTCCGAGCCCTGGTCCTGGGTGGGAATCGAACCCACGACCTCCGGTATAGCTGTCAGGGTCACTAACCACTAGACCAACAGGCCCGTCGTATACTCTAAGCATGAAAGAAACATTTTCCATATCGATTACCAGTCGTAGATACCGCGCTTAAATACAGACAAAAAACAGTCGAATTGAGAACGTCTTCTTCTTGAAATCGGTAAAAAAGTTACTTACTGTTCAGAATCACTGGTTTCGATTCCGCCTCTCATTTTCTCTTCATTCGAATGTTTCCTTAACCAATGTTTTCTCAGATTTGATACACTGCCTTTGTAACTGAAATCGTTTTGACAAGCCTTGCAAGTTGCTACATCTTCCCCTTTCTTTATAAAGTAATCCCAAAATGGAGAAGTATTCTTCCGAATGTCGCTAAAATAAAAAATAAAGATAAAAGAGAAACAACATCACATACATTGCTCTGAACCCAAAGTAAGTAGCTAAAGCACGCGTGTGTCAATCAGAGACAACGATACCATAAATACCCAGTGAGAATGTAGAAAGTGATTTTCTATACTGTCCCGTCCGGGGATCGAACCCGGGACCTCAGAGCCGGCGACTCACGACACACGACCACGGAGGTCTATGCAAAAAGAGAAACGTCGTGGCGAAAAAATATTAAAATCTATTAAAAAAAACAATTATGATGAATCTGAATTCATTATCCTAAAGTAATATAAAAATATCAAGATGTAACAGTCGCACTATATTGACGTGACAGTATTTAACATAACAAATACGGTAATTAAACACAGCAGCGCCCTCATATCCCAAGACAGTTCCCTTTCCGCAAAACCCAAGCACGATATATGTTATTTCCACTAATCAAACGTCAACTTTATTGCAGTAATAAAGTTCATTTTCCACTGACCATTGTTGTTACAAAAGGTCGTAAAGCATAAAAAGTTGTAACGTAATCTGAACCTTATGTATAAAACATAACAGTTGATTTTCCTAAAAGTCGTGTTTGTTTACATATTTGACATTTAGATTGTGAACACAGTATAGACCTTAGACTATAGATAACTATAGACCGAATATAGTATCGCTAGTTTTCCTTCGTGCCAAGCGAGAGCACTTTTTGTCTGTATCTAGTACATTCGTTTACTTATTTAAAGTTATTTTTCGCGCAACGACAGACTTATATGCGAAAATATCGATGGTTTCGACATTGTTAGGATAATATTAGGGTTTTAGATAGTTTTATTAAAACGGCGCGCTCCGTCTTGATACAAAATTTACGACAAAACTAGTTCATACTAGTGCTCACGGTCCATACACTGATAGGCTCACTCTTTAGTTTCTTATCTATACTATACTCTAAGGTATATACTCATATATATATATACTCATGCTGAATACCTACTCAATTTTAATACACTGTTAAATCATGTAGTCTCTATCTATTCAATAATATAGCATGTCTAAGAAGAACGATTGACGGAAAAGTGTGCGAGTGTGAATGAAAAAAGCCAGGTCAAGAGTACCATAAACCTAACAGCATGTATAAAGGGAATAATGAAAGTGGACGAAGCGAAACAAGTATGTAAGGATCGTAGCAAGTGGAAAGAAGTGGTCTCTGCCTACCCCTACAAGGGAAAGAGGCGTGATTATATGTATGATTGTTAAATGTCTCTCTTTTTTACACTTTAAATTGACAGAGACAACATGGGATGTCGTCTTTAAACTGATTAACGATTCAGTTTTTTCTTTCTACAAAACAAGCTTTTATCGTGTAGCTAAACGTGTATTTATAACCGTACGACTGTAAAATCGATTAAGACTGTACATGTTACATTGAATTTATTATGTAACCAACGTTTAGTAAACATTATTAAAAGTCACAAAATACCTATAACTTTTTCATTCATGAATAGTGTGTAGCCACACCGATAAAATTGTACTACGGATCATAGGTATCATACTTTACGCAATATCGTATCGACTGTTACTTAAGATATTATCAATCGAATTGAAAAATAACTGTACGTAGTGTATTAAATATAGCTATACTACTCGTTGGTTGTTAAAATGATAGTTATTAGGTGAAGTTTTAACACAATATTATATTATTCATGCAACTATCTTCAATACTGTGACTTTAATAACCTTAAAAACAGTATGCTACATATTCTGTTAGGCTAAGTCTTAAGATCCATCTTGCTCTAGCTAAATAACATTCACAATAAAATAAATCGAATCTGATATTTTACCGTATCTACTAAATATAATACCAGTACAAAATAACAGTTAAATATCTAATAATAACACGGAAAGTACTCACCGTTCCATGACGCCAATCTGCTGTCAACTTCACTTCAAACTGTAGTGTTGCCAGTAGCGTGACACGAAATATTTACCACTAGTTTGGAAATATAATTTCTCACTAATAAAATTTATGAAAAATCTGTTTCTTCTTGAAAGTAATTCGTTAAGTTTTTTTTAGTAAAAAAAATAATTATCTTATTAAATTTACTATCGATAAACTACATAAGTTACAAGGACGATGATGAATTTTTAACGCCTATTAGTTTTATTTATATTACCTACTTATAAGTTTTAATTTTAGTATAGTTTAAGTTTTTTTTTGTTGTAATGCAATACTTGAATGTTTATGATTATGATTTCTACTATTTTCTACTATTCTATTATTATTTTTTGTTATCACTTTATCAAATATTTGTAACAGTTACTCTGTAATACAGAGTAACTGTTACAAATATTTGATACCTATTCTGTATCATATTTCGCAACGGTTACGAAGACCTGGGGCAGAGTCCGCTATTTTAAGTATTCAGACAAGAACAGTCCCTTGCAATCCTACAATGACAACAGTGGCAAGTAGGTGTACATTTGTCATTAATCTAAAATTATCTAAATACGAAAATTAGGCACAAAAACAAGTACACTGGAAGGTTTATTAACCCGCCACTCACTGACTTAAAATAACGGACTCGGGCCCCAGTAAAAAGGTCATAAATATTACTTCGCAGACTTGATATGCGATATATGGCTTTAAATACGATTAACTCGAGATCAGTGCGTCTTTATGTCAAGGCAATAAGGTTTATTTTACTGATTCTTTGTTACGATTGACGTTGATTTACCATTGATAGGTGCCTACTATTTATCAGTATATGTACTTTTAGGCCGAACACGAACAGCAGCAAGATATAGTGATCACCGCACACGGACTGCGCTAGCTGTCGACGCGGCCACGGGCGACGGCTCGCGAGCATCATAGGCGCCTCTCGACCGCTTGTTTTTGTTTGGTCGACAGCTCGAAGCAGTCGAACTGCTTCAAGCAGAACTATAACATCGCATCAAATAATGTTTTTGTTATATTTTGATTTAACATCTTTTCTTTAATTTTTTTTCAGTTTCATTTTTTTTTCTTAAGATATTTTTAATAATATTTTTATATAGATGTTTTAAAAGCCACTTCAACCTGTATGATATTTTTGGCAAAACTAAGAAAGGTATAATAATTCTTCTATTTATAACATAACATAACATACCATCACGCCTGTATCCCCGAAGGGTTAGGCAGAGGTGTACCAATGTACACCCACAGTTCGCCGGTATGTTTAGGTCCCATGTAATAGGGGTCGAGCCTATTGCCACTAACCGGGCACAAATCCAAACTCCGACCTTCTACTGAGAATTTCATAGAAAAATCCAATAACACCTTGGTCGACTTGGGAATCGAACCCAAGACCTCTAGCGTAGCAGTCGCGCTTAGCACCACTAGGCCAACGAGGCAGTCTATTTTTAGTTCTAGTATCTATAGTTCTATTTATAGACCAAGCTTTATTATTTGACATAGGTTAAGCATTGTCGTTTCTTAGATTAATAGATTTATACCTGTACGGTTTGACCGATAATACAGGTTAAGCCGCGATCGCCGCGGTTGGTCCGTGGATGGGTGACCATGTCAAATAACAAAATTAATATTATTACGAAATATTTGCAAGCATTTCACAAAAATATTCGTTATTTAAATGTACTAGAATTCATTGTATCCGATCCATATTCCTAATAAATAATTCATGATTTTGACATCTCTAGAACAATAAATATTAATTTATGATGCCAACACTCACAAAATGTTACAAAAAGTTTGCAAAATTTAAGTTTATAAATCTGAAATATATTATACAATACATAAAACATCTTATATAGATAAATAAAACTAACACGCGTCAAAATACTCATCGTCATCCCTGTCAATGGCGGGAAACGTGCCCAGAAGGCTGGCAGCATTGCCAGCCTTCTGGGCACGTGAAGTGATTTGAAATCAAAATCTGAAATTGATTTTGATTTCAAATCACTTTTTTAATTATTTTCAGGATTTAAATGTAAATAATATTAAATTCAATATTCCAAACTTAAAAATTTGAATATTTAAGGATGGAAACAGAAAATATGAACATAAGTCCTACCTATAATAAGCCTATACATATTAACCATTTACCACCTAAATGAATAAATAATAATAATAATCCAGCCTATAAACGTCCCACTGCTGTGCACAGGCCTCTTCCCATATAGAGAAGGCACGAGCATTGATCACCACGCTTGCTCTCTGCGGGTTGGCGATTCAGATTCCAAATTTTGGAATCCAGGTTGTCTCACGATGTTTTCCTTCACCGTTTGTCAAAAGTGTCTTAGATTAATTAAGAAAGTACATATAACTTTGAAAAGTTACATTGTGTGTATACAAATCCGTTCATTGAACCGCTAGGCCACTACGACATATTATATATTTATATGTCGTATTTACGACATACCTAAATAAATAATTCCAAGTTATTCTAAATATTCGGTAAGGAAATCCCATACAAGGGGTAAACCCGCGTAAAGAATGACATCACATCATCACATACTCGGAACAAAACGTCACGTCGCATGACGTGTATTAACGTCAGATTACGTCACACTGGGCCTCGATTCAGCTATTTAAGAGTTGCTTGAATTGACTGAATGAACTGCTTCATTTGGACATTTTTAAGATAATTGGCATTCTGTTAACTGTCATTACGATCATTCTCTTCTAGAGTTCAATGAGATTTTATTGTAGGCTTATCTGAATACGAAAGTTAGGCACAATGACAAGTACACTGACCGACCACAGGCATGCATTTAAAATAGCTGAATCGCGGCCCTGATGTAACATTACTATGTAACAACGACCTGGATTTTAAGAAAGTCCGCTCATATGTAAGGCGGTCTCAAATACCTATTTTTGATTTTGCTAATTGTTTTCGTGACCTCGTTTTACGACGCCATCTTGTTTTCATATGGGATCTTTGAAGTTTGTGTTCCGTATTTGAATATAATTGTGTTGATAAGTCGGCATGTTGTAAATAGGAATTAATAATTAGGTAAGTTCCTTAAATTGGATTTAAGCCGTAAACTGCCTCGTTGGCCTAGTGGTTCTAAGCGCGACTGCTACGCTAGAGGTCTTGTATTGGGTTCGATTCCCAAGTCGACCAAGGTGTTATTGGGTTTTTCTATGAAATTCTCAGTAGCAGGTCGGAGTTTGGATTTGTGCCCGGTTAGTGGCAATAGGCTCGCCCCCTATTACATGGGACCTAAACATACCGGCGAACTGTGGGTGTACATTGGTACACTTGCCTAACCCTTCGGGGATACAGGCGTGATGGTATGTTATGTTAAATTGGATTTGAGGTTTCCGACTTCAATGGACCTACATTATATAATATAATCATAAGTATACAGGCAGTTTATTTTCGGGGCAACCTGGGCAACTAAGAGTCCTTTTAACTGATGTGATCACTAGGATCCTTAGTTACCCGACTTGAAAAAATAAGAATCTAAATTGACTTGTCTCCTCTTTTATTTTTGGCCAGTTCTAGTACCTACATTGTGTTATCAATTTGAACTTGGCAAGCATAATTATGTAATGTGGATTACACAATAAGTATTTGGTACATAATGTATGTATGTAAAGTAGACAGTAAATTAATTATAATAATAACAATGTATGTCAATGCAGTAACGTTAATTTTGGCGATTCCGTTGTTCCTTCCTTATGACGACCTCCGTGGTCGAGTGGCGTACGCACCGGTTTCAAGGTGTCGTTAGCTCTGAGGTCCCGGGTTCGATCCCCGGACGGGTCAATGTAGAAAATATCTTTTCTACATCGTCTCGGGTCTGGGTGTTCGTGGTACCTTCGTTGTTTCTGAATTACATAACACGCGTGCTTTAGCTACTTACTTTGGGTACAGATCAGAACAATGTATGTGATGTTGTCTGCATTTATTATTATTTATTTATTTATTAATGCAGTAAAGTTAGTTTTGGTGATTCCGTTGTTTCCAATTACGAGTACCTAGGTATGATTCGCAACTCGTATGTAATCGTTATGTTAGTAATAATAGATGAATATTTGTTGCCTTTTTACACAAGAACTACTGAACAGATTTGAATAAAATTTGCTGTGTAGCCTAGATGAATAAACACCTAGGTAAGATAGGTATGTACTATTTAAATACCGTTTTTATTCTGATAAATCGGCGAGAATCTATAGTTCATGAATTAAGCCTCACAGGATGTTTAAAGATACTTCAGATTCTAAGAAAAACACTTCAAAATAAAATTAGGAGCAAAACACATAGCGCTGACTCACTCCAAGATGGCGGTTCTACTGTGACGCGTGTTAAACGTCACTTGTTGACGCGAAATCGTACGATATCGTTTATAACCTAACCGTTTTTAGGCCTGACTGAACAAACAACTAAAAGTGTACAGTAGGTGAATAAGTACACAATTAATATTATTGCGAAATTAAAAGATAAGTGAAATAGGTACGTAATAACAATGTTATAGAGTTTAAAATAGAAAATAGGAAATAAATAAATAAATATCCTGGGACAACTCACACACGGTCATCTAATCCCAAACTAAGCAGTGCTTGTACTATGGTGACTAAACAACTGATAAACATACTTATATATTTCTAAATACATACATATTATAAGTAAATTACACCCACACCCAGACACAGAACAAATAATCGTGCTCATCACACAAAGATTTGTCCTAGGTGGGAATCGAACCCACGACCTCCGGTATAGCAGTCAGGGTCACTAACCACTAGAACATCAGGCCAGTCAAATGTTTTTATTTTTGTCATGTTGTCTGAAAGATCCCGTTAACATGGCGGGGGGTTTTAAATAAACATTCGCTTCAGTATCATACTGCTATTCAGCTGAATCCGGTGAGACTAGAAGACGACCCCAACATAGCTTGAAAAATGAAATGCAGAAATTGAATAGCCGTATATTATTAGAGTAAAAAAAATTCTGCTTCATAAGTGCAATGGCGGAAACGTCATGTGATTTCATTATCATAAGAGAGACAGCGCTATACATCGAATATTGCTATTTCATTCACACGATTCATTTGTTTCAGCATCTTAACACTTGGACAAATGCCAACAAATGCGTTTAGTACGGTGTCAACGAACTTTACAAGGGCACTCATTGTTTATCGTGATGCAATTTATATTCATAGGACTTTCGTCTTTATTTCAAAAACTTAAAGGTGATTTTCGCTTGTAGAGAACTGAGATTGTGCAATCGTGTTCAATCTTTGATCTCGACTGTACTGTGTTAAGTCTATTATGGTTTTCTCAATGTTTCTAAGATATTATTTAAAGCTATGCCTACTATTCATAAATGACATAAGAAAATAAGACGAATTTTTTGAACAAAATTAGGCGCGCTTAAAGTTCATAGCTCGAAAACTACTGAACCAATTTTAGTAGAATTTTCCCCTTTAGGCAAACACCGAAAGAACGTCTGTATTCACAAGATGCTCATTTCAGAAGAGTGTAGGCTCGTTTGATCTGAACTCAGCACAGAATAGGGACGTATTACAAGTCTATGTAGGCAAATAAACATGTAAGATCATCATGCTTTACCAATTTGGAGAAATAGTTGGACACACATACAATTTATACATACTAGGTACTATACTAAAGCCAATATGGAAAGAGAATAATAATAATAATAATAAAAATGTTTTATTGGCATAAAAAGAGGTACAATTATATTGGAGGCCCTGGCTCCTGAGCTAGGTAAGACCTGTGTTACAGGAACCAGTGTCTTCACCCGTTTTTGGAACAATACTTTATATGCAAAAAAAAATCAATCACAAAATGGTTAACTGTACAGTAAATTGAGAAAGAGAAAAAAAAAAAAGAAGAAGAAGAAAATCAATGACATGCTTGCTCTTTTGTGGTCTGAGTGGTGTGGTGAGAGTCTGAGCGTAAATATGTATGGGTTGTGTTGTTTGTGTATGTGTGTGTGTGTGCGTGTGTGTGTGTGTGTTATTAACATCATGAGTACTGTTCTTTTATTAAGTTTTCCGTCTGTGCGTAATCGAGTGTTTGGAGCCATGATTTAAGTATCTTTTTTGTTTTATTTTTAGTTTGTGGGTTGAAGTTTAGAATTTTGTTGGTTTTGTTATACAGATATGTAGTTAGGAAAAGTCGCTGCCGACGAGCCGAGACGGTCTTGCATTTGATCGTGCTACATACATTACCGACGGTTCTTTTATGTTTGATTCCTTGTTTTAGCGGTGTGATTGAGTGCTGTGTCAATATGAGATTGAGAAGGTATAGTTGTCTCACTGTAAGTATTTGACAATCTTTGTATAGTGTTTTTGTAGGAAACCGGTATGGCTTGAAGGTCATTACTTTTAACAGAGATCGTTGAGCTCTTTCGAGGGTTATCATGTAAGTTTTACAGGCGCCCCCCCATGCCGTGATACAGTAGCTTATGATTGATTGTGCCAGTGCTTGATAAATAGTGCGTAGGAGTTGGAAGTCGGCCACTTGTCTTAGTTTTTTGAACGCCCATATGAGTTTTCTAACTCGGGAGGACGTTTGCTCGATGTGGGGGCGCCAGCTAAGTCTTTCGTCCAGTATCACACCCAGATACTTCATTGTTTTTTGTTGTGTAATTGGAAGACACGAGCATGGTGTAGAGTAACTGGCATTATCACAAGAATGTGCTTTGAGACTTATTTCTGTAGGTCTGATTTTGGCAAAGGAAAATTGTAAAAATGATGTTTTCTGGATATTGAGGGTTAGTAAGTTAGCTTCCAGCCAGTGGATCACCTTACTTAAGCCTGTCTCCGCAGCCATTCGGGCATCATCCCATCGCGCTCCATGGAATATGAGTACTGTGTCGTCAGCATAGCTAAAAATTTTCCCGTTTGTGAGCTGCTGTTGACATAGGTCATTCACGTAGATTAAGAATAAACTGGGAGACAGGCAGCTGCCCTGGGGCACACCGTAATCAATTCTGGTCTCCTTACTAATGACTTCACCAATCCTTACCTTTTGTGTCCGGTTACTGAGGAAGTCTGCAAATATGCTTAGAGCATTACCCCGGATTCCAGCATGTTCTAACTTAGTCACAAGGGTGGGAACACAGACGGTGTCAAATGCCTTGGCGAGGTCCAGGAAAACACCAAGGCACTTTTGCTTTTGATCCAATTTTTCAGTCACATGATCAACTAGTTGGTTGACTGCATCAGTGGTGCTTTTCCTGGACCTAAAGCCAAATTGAGTGTCTGATATTATTTTGTGGTGCTCCAAGTATTTCATTAGCCTGCGGTTCAGCAATTTTTCCAATATTTTGGACAGTGCTGACAGAACTGAAATAGGTCTGTAATTCTTGACATCGTCCTCGCTTCCACCCTTGTGAATAGGTGTAATTAGTGATTTTTTAAAGATTTGGGGGAAAACGCCTTGTTCAAAGCAGGCATTTATAAGTTTAGTTATAGGTGGGACTAGTATATCTTTACCCAACTTGAGCAATTTAACTGGAATAGAGTCCCATCCAGTGGCGCAGTCGTTTTTGAGGTTGTTAATGACTGCATCTACTTCAGCCTCGTCCGGAGAAAGTAGAACCATAGAATCAAGCGCAGGGAGTGTTTCCATAGGGTATGGGGCCAGGGTGGGAGTTTGGTTTTTTATAATTATTTCAGCCAGTTGCTTCCCGATGCTCGAAAAGTAATGGTTTATTTGCTCGATGGAATTAAGCGCCTCCTCACCGTCACCAGCTGGTAGTAGTTTATGAGCTGAGTTTTTTTTTCCAGCTTGGTTGGTGATGTTTTTTATAATACTCCATGTTTCTTTATTGCTCTTTGAGGACTTTAAAGCAAAACTTTCGTGGGCGTTTCTTAAATTCCTTAACAGGAGATTGCAGTGGTTCCGATATCTTTTATATGTTAGCTCAATAATTCCATTTTTGGGGTCGGCTAGGGCTTTTCGGTGAAGGTTATCCCTATGTCGAATACACCGTAAGAGGCCAGGTGTGATCCAAGGCTTGAAAACTACTTTTCGGTTGGGAACTTTTTTAAGTATTGAATTTTGGGATACCACCGACATAAGGCATGTGACAAATCTCGTTGCAGCTTTGTTTGCATAGCAGTTTTGCGAAAGAAAGGAGAAATCTGTATTTTTTAATTGTTCGATAGCGCTCTCATAGTTTATTTTTGTATTGTATCTACAGTTTTTATTTTTTGAAGGGGTGCTCTCTAGACAAAGCAGTACAGAGGCGTGGTCGCTAACTGTGGAATCCATAACTATGACCGTTGCAGTGGTAGTGGTACTTATCATTGTGTGATCGAGGCAATTATGCAGTCTAGTAGGAAAGGTATGCCCCGGTAAGAGGCCCAGTTCCGCAGCTAGGTTTAGATAGGACAAACTGTTCCTATCTGTACTGCCAGGTTTTATATCAATATTGATATCTCCTATTAGTATTATCTTACTCACTTTTATTTTGCTTATAATGTTTTCCAGGGAGTTAAGGAAGTTCTCAATACAATAAATTGAAGGAGATCTGTACGAAGCTAAGATACAAGTGTCGGGATCAACATTTATTAAGAGAAAGTTTGCTCCTATGGGGTCTGGTTCTTCAACTACACAATGGAGATTATTCTTGATAAATATTGTAATGCCGTCATTTTGATTGAGAAACTTATTGCTAGCGTATGTTGTATAGTTTGCTATAGTCGGTAACGGTTTGTCCGCATTCAGCCAACATTCTGTTAGAATAATGATATCAACTTCACATGATAGTCTAGCCAATTGAGCCTGGAAACCATCAAAATTTTTATGGATGCTTCGAATATTTTGGGTGATAATTTTTAGCGAGGTGTTATTGGTTTTAATTATTTCGTTACAGGTGTCGGTATCGCAGTGATAAGAAGATGCTACTGCAAAACTATCTATCAGTGTTAAGAAATCACTATTTGTTGTAGCCATTGGAGTAAGTATTTATTTTTTTGTTGCATTTTGTTGGGTGTAATTATTACCGTGTTATAACTCGCGGAGAATAAAACTGGGTTATGAATGTTATGTACTCGAGAACATTTTGTATTGTAAATGTAGGTGATGTTGGTTTTGTTTTGTATTGTGTGTAATGTTTTTGGTTGGTTGTGTATATGTGTTTTACAAAGAAAAGAAAAAAATGATATTAAAATAGCAAGCATTGCGTAAACGGAGCATAAGTCGAACAAATAGTAAGCCCTAAATAGTCATTGAGGTAATTTGGTTTTAAGATCACCTTCGCTTTTAATATGTATATATTGGTCTCCTTCCTTTTGCCGAATGAATACTTTTCCGAGCGAAGTCCAGCAGTACTTGAAGTCATTTTCGTTCGCAAATTTCCTTGCCAGGTAGAACAATCTTTGTGCCTTCATAGTCAAGCTCTCTGATATGAAAATTGGTTGTAATGCACCTGGTATATTTACATGTGATGTGTTTAACTTAGCCTGGGCGTTGTTGCGATTGAATGTACGGAGTTTGTGCAGTATATTTTCCTTTGTGGTGACCGAAACAAAATCAACTATAAGAGATGATCCACCGCCTTTTTTATGAATGCGATATATATCCTTGATATCGTGTCTAACGATAGGTACGTCCAGTACTTTAGCAGTTTCCGAAACAACTCTGAGTAGATCTTCTTTGTTTTCCCCTTCCTTCTTCGGTATGTTTCTTATTTCAATTTTTGACAAACATAATATGCGTTCCAGATTCTCGACTTTATTTTCCAGCTGATTAATGTGGGCCTGATCGGTTATTCGTTCTTTATTGATTTCATCCATTTTGATTATTATATCATCGTATTGTTTGGTGACAAAGGCTAGAGATTTTTTCAGTTCAGAGTTTTGTAATATAATTTCATTCATGGATTCCTGTAGAGATTTGAATTTATTTTCAGACTGAGCGGTAGCCGATTGCAGTAAGTCTCGTATTTCTTGCATAAATGCGACCATTTCATCTTCGCGTTTGCGTTTAATGCGAGTAGTAACATTTGAATCTCCACTGTTAAGATTTGGGGTAGAACTGGTAAGTGAGACAGTTGGATTTCTTACATGAGGTATCTCCGAATCGCTAGCAATGGAGGTGGCCGGCGATTGGGGTGGCGTACGCCTTAACATGCTAATGTTTACGTAAATTTGTTCTACCTTCTAATAGCTTGCAGCGATGTCCTGTCGCCGGCGTTCGCACCGCGCGGCCGCTGTTGATGAGTCACGGTGCGCACAGTCTTTGTGCGAGCAGGATGGCAATTATGGAGAGTGATTCTCTTCTCGCGGGGGTGAAGCGGCGGCGGCGGGCGCCCGGTTAGTACGCTTGTGGAACCTGACGTCGACACGTCGCGAGTGCGAATTTGTTCGTTACAAGAGTTATCAGATAGGCGACAATCCCTTACCCGGTAGGGGTGATAATTTAATATATTTTATATAATTTTTGCACACGTCCACTCTTGGTCACTGTTGCGGAGGAAGAGGAATTAAACGTTATTACTAATTACGCAATTATCAACTTTGACAACATGTGTTTAAGTTCATTTTAGAATGACATATATTACCGAAAAGGGCGTAAAAGTAATTTGTATGAGATGGAAACTGAACTATTAGTCATTGAATTAAGGTTCATAATCCCAAAGCACGTTCATTATTTCTTTAAAGTGGCTGATGTATAATTCTTATTCTGCCTAACCTTTTCCGAAAGTATGTTGTGGTCGGCTTCCAGTCTCACCGACACCTGAACACCGTATGTTACAGAGCGACTGTCTATCTGACTTCCACAACCTTACTGGGTAACACAGTATCCCATAGTAAGACTGGTTGTCAGAATTGACATAACGACTGCCAAAGATCATAGTATGACAGTCGGGACCTACGGCTTAACGTGTTTTCCGAAACACGGAGGGGTCTCGGTATGTTTATAAATGTTCCTCCATCCACGGACCAAAAGCGGCGAGCGCGGCTTAACCTGTATTATCGGTCAAACCTTAACGGCTTACACTTAGCAACGAGCCCCTCTAGCACGGATACGTAATATTTAAAAATAAATATTTCCTTTTATTCATGAACATTCTGCATATTTTAGTAGAACTAAGATTCATTTGTTTCCGGTAAGACTAGAAGCCAACCCCAACACAGTTTGTGAAAAGGCAGTCAGAACAATCAATTTGGCTTCGTTCCAGATTTAAAAGTTAGAAGCACTACATTAGTATTAATACTAGATACGTTTAGATTTGAATCTATGACCTATGTGACGTCACAATCCATTGTACCTATAATCCGGCCGCTGAGAGAATGCGTTCCTGACAGATCGTGGTCACCAGGAAATTTCTTTAATGTGGCTTAGAATTTACTACAAATAAATTACTGTCACTTATTTGTTCTATAAACGAATAATATCATTCAAAACTATATCATTATGCCAGGTAACAATGAATAATATAACACGGTTTTTTATTTCCCCATACAAATCAAGACCAACTGACATGCGTCAGGAACATATTCTCTCAGCGGTTAGACAATATTTGGTTTACACCTTAGAGTATAGATAACAAACTAAAGAGTGGGCCTATCAGTGTATGAACCGTGAGAACTAGTATGAACTAGTTTTATCGTAAATTTTGTATCAAGACGGAGCGCGCCGTTTTAATAAAACTATCTAAAACCCTAATATTATTCTAACAATGTCGCAACCATCGATATTTTCGCATATAAGTCTGTCGTTGCGCGAAAAATAACTTTAAATCAATAAACGAATGTACTAGATACAGACAAAAAGTTCTCTCGCTTGCCACGAAGGAAAACTAGCGATACTAGCGGTCTATAGTTATCTATAGTCTAAGGTTTACACACTTTTGTAATTGACAGCACTGTGTTTTGTTTTTAGAAGACTTCCGCACTAGTAAACTTAATTCTTGGGTTATTTTTTAAACATCCAAATCATATACGTTGACGGGCCTGTTGGTCTAGTGGTTAGTGACCCTGACTGCTATACCGGAGGTCGTGGGTTCGATTCCCACCCAGGACAAATGTTTGTGTGATGAGCACGATCATTTGTTCTGGTTGTCTGGGTGTAATTTATCTATAATATGTATGTATTTAGAAATATATAAGTATGTTTATCAGTTGTCTGGTTACCATAACACACGCTCTGCTTAGCTTGGGATCAGATAACCGTGTGTGAGATGTCCCGGAATATTATTATTATACATATACACAAAGGACACTCAGACTTGGAAGAAGCATTTGTGGGTCACACAAAAACTTCTTCAATGCGGGTCCGAACCCACATGTCTACACTTTTAATATTACTGGTGGTATATTAAGGTGTTGTGAATGAAAAAAAGCCAGGTCAAGAATACCCTAACCGGGAGAACATGTATGAAGGGAATTATTGAAAGTGGACGAAGCGAAACAAGTGTGTAAGGATCGTAGCAAGTGGAAAGAAGTGGTCTCTGCCTACCCCTACAAGGGAAAGAGGCGTGATTATATGTATGTATGTATGTGTGAAACGTCGGGAAATAAAATAATAAAAAAAAACGAAATATAACCCGTAAAAAGTAGTTTTATTTTAATGTCTAACATGCAAGGAAACTCAGAAAGCAATACCTAAAGAGTGTCTTTGTTTGAACGCACTTATCTTCAAAACTACAAGTTGGATTCGAAAAAATCCTTTTGCATTTGATAGCCCAATTCTCGATAAAGGTTATAGGCTATTTTACATCACGTTACTTAGTTTAGAAGAAAAGCAAGGCGAGTAAAACTGCGAGATGTCGCTTGCGCCATAATAAGGTTTAGGCCGCATTACGGCTAAACCGCCGCGGATTTTAACCGCCTGATTGTGAGTAAAGGAAACTACAGCCGCACTGACGGTTATTTTCCGCGACTGATTTTTAACCGTAGTGTATGCGTCTCGGGCGGTTTTGCGGTTTCACGGTTTACCGCTTGCGAAAAAAAACGTAGTGCGGCCTTAGCCTAAAAGTGGAGTGCGCTAAACAAGCCCAAAAATAACCTAAAAATCACATGTTTTATATAAGGTGCTATAAAAATATCTGCCACGGCTTTAATGGGAGGTAGTATTGTGTTTATAGATTACAATAGTGAAGAACTTTCGTACCCCGGAACAGTAAATTAAATTTGAGAGACTAAAATAGTTAAATTAACATTGACTCTATTCTGCGTAACGTGGTTCACAAATTACGCGCAATGTGACGCTTCGTCAATGAAAACAACTGCTATCTCTTTCCATCTTTTCTGTGACTGAAAACTGTAATCAGCTGACTAGTTCGTCACTACATAATCTACTAGGTACGCAATAATACGCAGGCATACAAGTGTTTTAAAAGTGCAACTACACTGGGGATGGTTTTATACTAATAAATCAATTCAAATTTATACGTTATTTTTTTTGTATGAAAAAAAAAATGATAAATAATCAATAATTTATCTTTACTATTGTAATCTATAAACACAATACTACCTCCCATTAAAGCCGTGGCAGATGTTTTTATAGCACCTTTATATAAAGATAGTAAGTACACTGATTATTTTCGACATCCCACGTATATTTCAAGCTATTCCTGGCAACACTTCGGTTATGCTACGCTATATAAAGACATCGCTTGTTTATCGCAATGTTGAGTCATTATGTAAAATGTAAAGTATGTATCACAGTGCCAAGATTTTAAATTATTTGTTTTTTTAGTTCGATGGTATTTTAACGGCTTTTTAACCTGCTTTACTGGGTTTGTTTTTCGCTGAAGTATTATTTGAACCGACCCCTGAACTCTGAAGGAGGAAAAATACATTATAGAATTCAAATAGAGTATTTTATTTACTAAATTATGATGACAAAAATTAAGAAAGGTATGCTAAGATGGTTTGGCTATGTCGAGAGAATGAATGAAGAATGATTGACGAAAAAAGGGTATAAGGCGAGTGTGAATGAAAAAAGGCCAGGTCAAGAGTACCATAAACCGAACAGCATGTATGAAGGGAATATTAAAAGGGACGAAGCGAAACAAGTGTGTAAGGATCTTAGCAAGAGGAAAGAAGTGGTCTCTGCCTACCCCTACAAGGGAAAGAGGCGTGATTATATGTATTTATGTAAATTATGAAGGAAACCGGTTAGGTAGGTAGGTACCTAAATAAATATTACCGAAATCGTTTTGGCAATATCTTTAAAGTTGCGTAATCTGTATAAACAAACACAGATAACCTCATTCAAAGAAAAGTTAAGTAGGTACTATTTAAATATTAAAGCAATAGCCCAATGTATGCCTACTTTTGGAGCCAATCCGCAATGAGCAAGCGTGTGGTGATCAATGCTCGTGCCTTCTCTATATGGGAAGAGGTCTGTGCCCAGCAGTGGGACGTTTATAGGCTGGATTATTATAATATTAAGGTTAGTTTTTAGTGTTCCGTACACGAAGAGTGCCAAAAGGTTTTTACGACGGTAATATTATTTAATCTAGATATTATTACCGTGCTATTACTAAGCCTCCACTGTCCGCCTATCTGACAGCAGGCTGGGGCCCGAGTCCGCTATTTTAAGTCAGTGAGTGGCGAGTTAATAAACGTTCTAGTGTAGGTAGGTACTTGTTATTGTGCCTAATTTTCGTATGTGGAAGAGGCCTGTGCCCAGCATTGGGACGTTTATAGGCTGGATTATTATTATATTTATTAAACTCAAATATATTTCAGACATGAAGTATTTCTGTTGAAGCTGTAACAACAAACCATAAAAAACAATTGGACTTCCTGATGATCCACAAGAGCTGTGTTTTAGGAGTATTCTTACTCTACTACAAAACACTTCATAGACAAACCCGACTCGCAATTGACCGGATTTTAACTTTTGACTAAACATACACATTATTTAAACTCCATAATAATATCTCTCCATTCATAAACAAGCTCAATTAACTACACTATCTAACAAACATTATGATTGCTACACACAAGCCTGTATAACGCTGGAACATTCTCGATGTTTCTCAAGCGATCGATAGGCCGGTCAAAGACTCAGCGCTGACCTTGCCACTAAGCAGGTTTATCAGTAAGACAACACTACGAAAGCGAGAAAATGTAAATGTTGTTTTGTAATCGGAAATTCGGCTATTCTCGAAAATTATATGTTTAAATAATTTGATAAAAACCGGCCATGTGCGAGTCGGACTCGCGCACGAAGGGTTCCGTACGATTGACTTCGTAAACAACAATAGGTAGGTACACAAATTTCATACAAAAATGTCGTGTTTTTTTGTATTGACCCCCCCCCCTTAAATATTTATTTTAGTTAGTTTTTAGTATTTGTTGTTATAGCGGCAACGGAAATACATCATTTGTGAAAATTTCAGCTTTCTACCTATCATGGTTTATGAGTTACAGCCTGGGGCCCGAGTCTGCTATTTACACTCCGTGCCAGTATGACCACAGTTGCATCGTCCGGCGGCGCTCGGGCCCTCTCGGGTGCACTCGGGCCGCTTCGAGCGCGACTTGTGCGCGTTCGGGCGGCCCGAAGCGGGTTCGGGCGGCACGAGTCGCGCCCTGGAGACAGACAGACAGCGGAGTCTTAGTAATAGGGTCCCGTTTTACCCTTTCGGTACGGAACCCTAAAAACGAGGTGTGTTGTAAGTTTTTGTATAAAGTGTATCTATCTGTGAAGGGGCAACGTTGCTAGCAAATTAATTGATCTATTTGATGCACTTGTTTTGCAGTAATGATGCAAGTGTATTCAGAAAATTACCTACTGTTAGAATATTTAACTCTGTTGTGCAGAGATACTATTATTTTTATCTTAAACGGTGTGTCGACAAAAATGTTATGATAGTTTTCTTATATGAAAAATGTATGTAGGCCAGTTATTGCGATATTTCCATTGACAATGGAACAGCAAGGCAAAAAATTCGATAGGGTCACTGGTCTCACAGCAGGTTCGAACCCGGGCAAGTACCAATGTAACTTTTCAAAGTTATATTATTATGTACTTTCTTAATTATTCCAAGACACTTCTGACAAACGGTGAAGGAAAACATCGTGAGGAAACCTGGATTCCAAAATTTGAGATCTGAAATCGCCAACCCGCAGAGAGCAAGCGTGGTGATCAATGCTTGTGCCTTCTCTATATGGGAAGAGGCCTGTGCCCAGCAGTGGGACGTTTATAGGCTGGATTATTAACTAGTCTCACATCAGGTCTATCTGTCAATTTCCACCAATCACAGGCCAGTAGCTTGCCTCTCATTGGTGGAGAATGACAGATACACCTAATGCGACACTACCTACTCTAGCGCCTTTTTTATAACGTTGTTTTATGTCGTTATGTGAATATAGTTACGAAAAGAAATTGAATTAGTTTACTGCCTGTAAGCTTCATAATTATATCCGCTTGTGTTATTAAGAACACACAAACACATTACGCACGATCTCATCATATAACAAACGAAAATAAATGTTCTTGAAAAAATCCTCAATGTCGTGAACGTAGTTTAATGGAGCATAACGTTATTACAAAGGTTTTATTTAACTAGCAATGCGAGCTGAAACTTTGCTTTCATATGCACTTTTTACAATATCTCAAATTTAGGATCCTAAATGAAATCGTTCCTGAATTTGGGAAGTTATTGCATTCAGTCTTCTAAAATGCGATCATCATCTCCCGAGCCTTTTCCCAACTATGTTGGGGTCAGCTTCCAGTCTTACCGGATTCAGCTGAATACCGTATTTTACATGGAGCGACTGCCTATCTGACCTCCACAACCCATTTTACTGGGTATTAACACAGTATCCCATGGTAAGACTGGTTGTCAGAATTGACTTAACGACTGCCAAAGATCATAGTATGACAATCCTTTGACATTTGTGTGACTAAATTAGGTTAAACTCAAAAGGACTGCCTCGTTGGCCTAGTGGTGCTAAGCGCGACTGCTACGCTAGAGGTCTTGGGTTCGATTCCCAAGTCGACCAAGGTGTTATTGGGTTTTTCTATAATTCTAAATTCACAGTAGCAGGTCGGAGTTTGGATTTGTGCCCGGTTAGTGGCAATAGGCTCGCCCCCTATTACATGGGACCTAAACATACCGGCGAACTGTGGGTGTACATTGGTACACCTCTGCCTAACCCTTCGGGGATACAGGCGTGGTATGTTATGTTATGTAAATTAGGTTAAAATTATAGGGTAGTGAAATAAGACCTTTATGTAAGTCCGGTGGAAATGCATGTATCGGGCTTGTCTGATGATGGAGCAAGAAATTGGTCTCTGTAATTTGTAGGGAAACACCACAATCCTCTTGCAGTTGGGCTTGTTCCATATGCTTTGTCAAATAAATTCAACTTGAAATTTTACGATAATCGTGGTCGAGTGGTATACGCACCGGTTTTCAAGATCTCGCTTTGAAGCCCCCGGTTTGATCCCTAGACAGGGTAATGAAGAAAACGACTTTTTAGTGTCTCAGGTCTGGATGTTTGTGTTATATTCGTTGTCTCTGATTCCATTACACAAGTGCTTTAGCCACTTCAAGTTAAGACAAAGTATGTGGTGACGAAAATTAAAAAAACTGGCCAAGTGCGAGTCGGACTCGCGCTCGAAGGGTTCCGTACCACCGTCGTATGAGAGCCTCCCTTAAATATTCATTTTATGTGGTTTTTAGTATTTGTTGTTATAGCGGCAACGGAAATACATCATTTGTGAAAATTTCAGCTTTGTAGCTATCACGGTTTATGACATACAGCCTGGAGACAGACAGACGGACAGACAGACAGCGGAGTCTTAGTAATAGGGTCCCGTTTTACCCTTTGGGTACGGAACCCTAAAAAACGAGCCTTCTAAATCAATTTTATAGTGACTGTTGATAACTTAAAAAAAGCGACAACGGACGTATCACAATCGACATGCTTCATGCTGCAATAATGAACACTATTGTAATATCAGGCGGCAGAATGCGAGAGATAAACATTATAACCGACTTCGAAAATGAAGGAGGTTATCAATAAATGTGTTTTTATGATAATATCTCTTTCAATGTGTTGATTCATTGTATAATGAGAAGGTTAAAATGAGGTCTGTGAATTGGTGTGCAGTATTATTTAATGTATAGGTATTCCGACATTTTGTCGGTAAATAGCGATAACAACATTTCAAGTACGAGTTCCCGATTTAGGATGAAAATCAAGGTCAGGCAACATAAATTTTAAAAGAAACAAATACGTGATCGTAAATCTAAAGTTTAACTCTTGTCAAATGACAGCTGTCAAAATTGACATCTGTCACTTCGCATTTTTGTTGGTTGGGCAATGGTTTACCAATATACAGCCAATATTAATCACAGGATATTCTTATTATTGTTATGACGCTGTAAATATATTAACAACAAGGAAATCGGTTACCGCGGAAGCAAGCTCTTCCTTGTACGAGGACTTTATGACTTCCTATTATAATAAGCTTGCAATATGGCGCCGTTGTATTTGCGCGCCAAAATACGTATTATTATAGGTATTAGCGGTAGAAGTTAAGAGTCATGTTCCGTAGCAAAATTCCATAATTAGGGGCCTAGAATTTATAAAGAAAATTCCTCTCTGTATTTAGGGAAATAATCGTAGTAATAGCTACATTTAAAATTTTTAGTATGCACTAAAATAGTTTGTAGGCTACTAGGTATATAATAGCATATTTTTAATAGGTATTCCTGTTTCTAGTTGTACATTTTATTAATTACTCATTGAAGTCGTGGTTATCTCTTAGTTAAAACCAATAAACAAAACGCTTCGCAGTCGTCGAAAAGTTCGTAAATTACGTAAGTAATACCCATAAAAATTTGTCGTTTGATTTTTCCTATCTTAGCCTAGAAAAATTAATATATTGTGGAATTTTAAATGTGAAAAACTTTCGAGATACAATTTTGGCAACAATATCGCGTAAACACACAAAAACAAAACATATGTATATAATCACTCAAATCTAATACCTACAAGAACAAACTTAAGTGTTTGTTCTTGTATTAGATTTAAGTATTAAATTGTAAATAAATAAATCAGTCAAATTTAGTCCTAACTATTTTTAAACCATCGCGATCGTAATTAAAAAATAAACACGCACAAAGCTCAAATAATATAATTCCGTTGAAGTTTCAAAGCTTTCTAACAAACTTTACCCTACGGAGCTTCTAGTAATAATAAAAACAAGATGTCTGCCTAACAGAGAAAGGCGACGTTGCCGCTCCGTGCCTGGTCAAATAGGACACCCACTCGAGTGTTTGCTATCGTTTATATCTATAAAGCTCTATAAAGTTAGTTAATATTTCCCATTTATAATCAGTTTAAATTACGAAATTGTTTGTTTTTAACTGACTTCTAAAAAGGAGGAGGTACTCAATTCGACTGTTTTTTTTATGTTTGTTTCCACAGAACTTTTGACTGGGTGAACCGATTTTAATGATTATTTTTTATTTGAAAGTTGGTGCTTCCCGTGTGGTCCCATTTTATTTTGGTCCAGATTTGACAGTGGGATCTATAAGGAATAAATATAAGACTTACTTTGAAGTCGGTTTTTCTTTGTTAGAATTATATTTAAATAGAATGTGATAAATAAGAAAATGAATTTATAGAAAAGAGTTTTTTGTTTATCAATTGACAGCCAGTCTTATCAAGAAATAAGTATTTTCTCAAACAAATGTGTTGTGGAAGTCAGATAGACAGTCGCTCTATAACATACTGGTGTTCAGCTGATATCGGAACAACAGTGTATAAGAAAAAGTTTCGGTAGAAGATTTGCCAAGTTATAAGAGCAGCGAAAGCTACAGCAGAAGACTTAAAAGAAGCTTTTTAAAGAGCTATCGAAATGGCTACGTTTTCTCAAAAATTAACAAGAATAGAGGAAGAATAAAATGGATGGATTGTGAGAAAGATCATATGAGAAAGAAAGGAGTGAATGCTGAGATGACGAGTTGTAGAGATGAATGGAAGCTGAATACGCATTGCGCCGACCCCAAATAAATGGGAACAGGGCAGGGAGATGGTGATGATAAGAAGAATAAAAACCAAAATAATTTTAAACGCATCAGGCCTACCGTGTGTGCTTCTTTAGCCCCGAAGAATAATTAAAATAACAAGTTTAAATCATCTGAAATCGAGGATCTATGACCAAATACGGTAATGTCGATTCGACCTCTTTTAAAAAAGTTAGAAACAACTCTGTGGCAGAAACAACAAAAAGAAATAAGACATTAGTGACCCTGTGTCGTAGGGTGTTTAAACACGAAGACATTGAACATTAAAATCACATATAACCACAGATCTGTAGATCTCTGTGCATACAACAGAACCCCCACTTTGGAACAAACATTGGTCACACACACCAATGTTTGTCCCATACTCTCACATTAGTAGCAGCATACGGCAATAGTTACGAGCTGTCAAAGGTTATGCAACCAGCAACCTGTTTGATATTCCACCGGCTGAGTAGACAGGACACGGCCTATTGTTATTCCTTGAGTTTATATAAATTATTATATTAAACAGCTATGGCGCCGACTGAGTTGCTCTTAAATAAACAGAAATATAATTTCTAATAAAACTTAGAAATTGTGGATCTGTGAGCTTTGAATAAATTTATACATGTTACACTCAAAACATTCAGAAAATAAATAGGTACCTACTCATAAACTTACAAAAATAGCTCGTATAAACTCGTAATCATTGCAAAACAAGACCATTCTAGATAACACAGGCTATTTAGCTTAATACCTACCAATTAGTATTATAATTTCGTTTTTTTTTGTCGTCATTAGTTCCAAGGTCACACAATATGGCCGCTCCAAAACATGGCGTCTATTGAGTTCGCGGGAAATCCAATTTGAAACTGTTAGGGGAAATACGAATTTGGATTTTTCTATTCAATTAGAATTTTGATAAAAATAACCTAATGATGTTATGTTAACCAATATTTTGTAATAACTACATAGAAATAGTGTTATTTTAATAAGTAGGTAACTCAATTTTAGTGGATAGCCGAAATGGATATTAAAATCTTGTATATTGGTAGACTCTACTCGTGATCAGAGAGCTGGTTTGTTCCTTGCACAGAGAATCGGCATAGCCATTCAACGTGGCAATGCTGCCAGCCTTCTGGGCACGTTTCCCGCCATTGACAAGGATGACGATGAGTTTTTTGACGCATGTTAGTTTTATTTATTTATATAAGATTTAATTTTAGTTTTCGTTTGTTCTTGTATTAGATTTAAGTATTGAATTGTAAAATAATAAATGATTAGAAAAAATCTTGTGAAGTGAAACTTGAAAACCTTTGTAAACTCCTCGTTTTATTTTGTACTGTCATTGTTGTTTTTAGTTACAGATAAGTAAGTAGGTACGTAGGTACTAAGGACCGCAACACAGTCATGAGTTTTTACTTATAAAATATTTGTAAGTAGGTAAGTAGCTATATCTATTCTACATTAAGAGCTTTATGTCTAGCTGTGAACCGGTATAGGCTAAGTTGATTTCTTTTTTTAGGGCTATGCGGTAATAGCTAATATTAATAACCCTGTACTATAAAATACCAAAATAACACGAGTGAAAAAACAACGAAAAAAAAAAATGCGGACAACATGACATACATTGCTCTGCACCCAAAGTAAGTAGCTGTAAAGCACTGGTGTTATGGAATTCAGAAACAACGAAGGTACCACCACACAATCACCCAGACCAGAGACAATGTAGAAACTAGAAATGTTGGTTTCTACATTGACCCGTCCAGGGATCGAACCCGGGACCTCAGAGCTAGCGACACCTTCAAACCGGTGCGTAGGCCACTCGACCACGGAGATCGTCAATCAAAAAGCCTCAAAAAAAATAACATACCTCCAACAATCAAGAAACCTTTATTTATATTCAGAAAATTAAATTAGAGTTTACTGTCATAATGCCCATTATTCAAAATGGCCTCCACACATCACGCCGCGCGCCGCCATGTTTTGTTATTTATTAACTTCTTTGATTGAACCCCATTTAACAGCTAACTGTGTCAAGGAGATTCATCTAAATGGGGCCTCAAAATAAATTTATTAACACTGCCTGTAACTGTCTCGCTGCTAACAGGCTCTTTTTACCCGACTGTGTCAGAAGGAGGGCTACTTGTATGTTTTTCAAGTGTGTATGTTTCGGCCTTTTTTTTTCATTAACTGCTTTACCGGACTAAGTCGGTGAGACACTAATACGCCTCCAGCCAGAATGTTTCGGCCCTGGGTTTTGTTCAGCTCCCTTGGATTTTAGATTAAAAGCTGGAGTCGTTAGATTTGTCTAATGAAACTAGTTACTTATATCAAATCGATTGTTTTATGTACATACTATTATAAAAACTCACAAACATACATACATACATACATACATGAACCCTGAAAACATAACATTCCTTTTTGGGCAGTCGTGTAAAAATTGTCACAGGTTGTCGGGGCATAAATTAAAATGAATATTTTTTCAGGGCCAAAATCTAACATTTCTACAAGCGTGAACGCTGATCGAATCGCTCAAATGTATAAAAGACAGTCCTAACCCCCAGTTTCTGAAACGATGATCCACACAAAAATTAATTAAAAACTGTCAAATCTCATGTTAAGCGCTATGATTGGCTGTTAATCTTTTGCCACTTGATCAACCGATCACAGTCGTGATCAGTTGATTTGACAACAGATTAAATTAATCAGCCTTTCAGAAACCGGGGGTAAATATATGTTACTAGCTGTGTCCCGCGGTTTCACCCGCGTGAATACCTAGGTCCCGTTCCCGGTGTCTTTGTATTATTAGGGGTGGAGATGAATCCAACAAATCACTATCGTAACAAAAGTCAGGATTACTTAATATGGTGGTTGAGAATTCTTCAATTTCCTAATTTTCCACGCAATTTTCCATATTTTTTGTTTCATAAGAACCTTCTCCTGACAATAACAAACACAACAAAAAAAGAATTAGCGAAATCGGTCCAGCCGTTCACGCGTGATGCCGTGACCAAGGGAAATAGGGATTCATTTTTACAAAGTCGCTATTTCATTAAATGATTTTGCAGAATGAGACTTCTGTCAACATCATCTCCCGAGCCTTTTCCCAACCATGTTGGGGTCGGCTACCAGTCTTACCGGATTCAGCTGAATACCGTATTTTGAGATTTCTGTATGTGTGCTATAATATATTCTGTGACAGATCCAAAATGTGCACCTGTGATACGCAAAAAAATACTTATTAAAGAAAGGTATTAATTATCAATCTTAATGCAATATCGAATCGTTTATCGAAGTGATCGGTAAAAACCAGAAAAATAGCTCGTTATCTATCGTAGGTATCTAATCATTTGGCTGATAACAGCAAGTTTAAAAACAAGTGTGATGTCATTATGTAGCAATAAGCCATTTTATTTCTTATTTTGTTTGATAAAAATGTGTTTAAGAATCGACTTTTACTTTGTCTCCCATTGGTGGAGAATGACATATACACCTGACATGCGCTTAACTCTTGTATTAACGTGCAATTAACATTGTCTGTGCAAAAAAGAGAACTTTCGTGGCGTATATCGAAACTAACCTTTTAATAACATTAATATTATTATGTGACGACCTCCGTGGTCGAGTGGCGTACGCACCGGTTTCAAGGTGTCGCTAGCTCTGAGGTCCCGGGTTCGATCCCCGGACGGGTCAATGTAGAAAAATCACATTTCTACATTGTCTCGGGTCTGGGTGTTTGTGGTACCTTCGTTGTATCTGAATTCCATAACACAAGTGCTTTAGCAACTTACTTTGGGTTCAGAACAATGTATGTGATGTTGTCCGCATTTATTTATTTATTTATTCCCGAATAATCATCGAGACAGCATCTGAACAACCACTGGTTTTTAAAAGACTGGTCAGCTTAGTCAGTTGTCAAATCAACTAAACACGACTGTGACTGTTATTACTTGAACAAAAGACTAAGCGCTCATACGCATTATGCGGTTACCCGCAATGCGGCTAGCCGTCCGGCTGACCGCAAGCACAATTATGTACGTAATATTCATTTCTATGTGCACTGCGATGCGGCTACCCGCAGACCGCTCCGGTCGCTCGGACGGCTGCAGCCCGAGCGGCCACCCGGACGGTTGCTATACGCACTGTGCGGCTCAATCTGCGGTTCTTCAACCGCAAGTTGCGGTTACCCGCAATGCGGCTAGCCGTCCGGCTGGCCGCATTCGCAACCGCATCCTGCGGTTAACCGCATAGTGCGTATGAACACTAACAGCCAATCACAGCGCTTAACATGAGGTTTGACAGGTTTTTATATTGATCGATGTTTCAGAAATAAGAGGTTAACGTTCTGACATAGTCTCAAAATATCTAGTTCTTACATTGGCACTATAACGACGCAACGTCGTCAACGTACCAAATACGGTAATTAAAAACAGCAGCGCCCTCAAATCCTAGACTGTTCTTTTTCCGCACAGACTCTATCTTTGCCCTACAGTGATATGTATATAAAAAAATGAAGTAGATATCATGCGATATCTACCTCATTTTGACTGGCCTGTTGGTCTAGTGGTTAGTGACCCTGACTGCTATACCAGAGATCGTGGGTTCGATTCCCACCCAGGACAAATCTTTGTGTGATGAGCACGATCATTTGTTCTGTGTCTGGATGTAATTTATCTATAATATGTATGCATTTAGAAATATATAAGTATGTTTATCAGTTGTCTGGTTACCATAACGCAGGCTCTGCTTAGCTTGGGATCAGATAAACGTGTGTGAGAAGTCCCGATTTTTTTTTTTTTTATGAATTTCAAAATACAATTGTTCGAATGTTATGCATATTTTTAGCAGCATTTAAATTCATACAATTGTCTTATTTTCATCTGTTTATATCCCTTATCGTCTCTAACATGAGATTTTATAAGATTTTATCGTAGGCTTATCTGAATACGAAAATTAGGCACAATGACAAGTACACTGACCGACCACCAACATGCATTTAAAATAGCTGAAGCAGAGTGCGTATAAAGACACCGAAATCCGGGCAGGACTTTTTAACCTCAGCAGGAAAAAAGTGTTATCTTTCTGTGTTTCTGTCTCTAAATCTCCTAAACAAATGGGCCGATTATGTTGCTGTTTGTTTAAAAGCTGACGTGATCGGAATGGTTCTTAGCTATAATTTACGAATATCAGCATTTTGAAACTATACAGATTTTTTTTTACCCTCGGTTTCTAAAAGCCTGATCACCTTAATCTGTTGTCAAATCAACTGATCACGACTGTGATTGGTTGACCAAAATGCCAACAACCAATTACAGCGCTAATAATAAGATTTGACAGGTGATTAACAAATTTTTGTGTTGATCAATATTTCAGGAAACCGTGGATAAGATTTGCCAGGTGATTTAATTAGTTATTTTTGTAGTTGGTTCCTTAACACATAAAATCATTGACATGACGTACTTTAATAATAATTATAAAGCTGTATAAAGACCAAAAACACATGTGTTAACAAATAAAGACTTTGTTTAATTTATCAGTGTTTTGTTATTATATGACGTAGGCAACTTCGTAAACATTATTCGAAAATTTTTGAGGATTTTTATTGTTCATCCATACTCCATACTAATAATCCAGCCTATAAACGTCCCACTGCTGGGCACAGGCCTCTTCCCATATAGAGAAGGCACGAGCATAGATCACCACGCTTGCTCTCTGCGGATTGGCGATTTCAGATCCCAATTTTGGAATCCAGGTTTCCTCACGATGTTTTCCTTCACCGTTTTGTCAGATGTGTCTTAGAATAATTAAGAAAGTACATATAACTTTGAAAGAGCCACATTGGTACTTGCCTGGGTTCGAACCTGCAACCTTGTGCATACAAATCCGTTCATTGAACCGCTAGGCCACCACGACATACTCCATACTAATAATATAAATACTAAAGTAGCTTGTTGGGTCTGTTACGCTTTCACGACTAAACCGCTGAAGCAATTTTGATGAAACTTGGTATGGGGTAAGTTTGGATTCTAAAAAAGGATATAGGCTACTTTTTGTCTCGAAAACCGACATACAAGCGGGCGGAGTCGCGTGAATAACTTAGTATACCTATATTTTACTCTTTTTACCTTCACAAATGCACTCAAAGAAGCTGACTCTTAATATACATTTTTAATTAATATTTAAAACCAGATTTATGTTAATGTTTACCAATTTAGTTGATCGGCGCCATATTAACTGTAACCGGTTCAAACTGGTTCGGTCGCCTTTCCAATAGATAGGGCGTATCTTGTTTTCAAGACTAGCTTTTACTACTGACTTCACTTGTATTCATTTTCTACATAAAACTACAAATCACTCGATCAAATCGCTCAAATGCTTAGAGTATAGATAAGAAACTAAAGAGTGAGCCTATCAGGGTATGAATCGTAAGCACTAGTATGAACTAGTTTTGTCGTAAATATTGTATCAAGACGGAGCGCGCCGTTTTGATAAAACTATCTAAAACTCTAATATTATCCTAACAATGTCGAAACCATCGATATTTTCGCATATAAGTCTGTCGTTGCACGAAAAATAATTTTTAAAATTGGGTGCCAAATATCGAGTAGTTCCGTATGAGAAAACAAAGGAGAACGGCCAGAATTGTATGGAGACCTGCCTAGGAAAGCAGCAACCAATAACAACGTGCTATATATCATTGCAAAGACTTCTGTTATGGCTGAAGCAATGACTGGTTTAGATTATACGAGAAATATCGTGCAAGTTGCTGTCCATCGACGTCTATAATCGATCATTTATGACAACAAAGCCACGCGGTGCCGCAATGTACTGCAACTCGCACGATATTCCTGGCACCGTCTAAACCAGGCCTAACAAATCGATGTGTGAAAAAAGTTATGGCACAATAAAGGCAGACTTATGGCGCTATGATTAACAAAGTATACTTGCTGTGCCCCGCGGTTTCACCCGCGTGACTTTTTCAAGCTAATTTTTAAATTTTTCTCTCAGTAAGAACCATCGTACTTCAAGGAATATTATTAAGAAAAGAATTAGCGAAGTCGGTTCAGCTGCTCTCGAGATTTGCGCTTAGCAACACATTCAGCGATTCATTTTTATATTATAGACTAGCGGTCGCCCGCGGCTCCGCCCGCGTGGACCATTGAATTTATTTTGGATTTTTCCAAAATAAAATTTAGCCTATGTTACTCGTGGATAATGTAGCTTTCGAATGGTGAAAGAATTTTTAAAATCGGTCCAGTAGTTTTTGAGCCTATTCATTACAAACAAACAAAGTTTTCCTCTTTATAATATTAGTGTAGATATAGATTACTGCTATGTATACCTTAAATGGTTTCGAAATTGGACAAAGCTTATTGAACTCATAACCCGGACATAAAATTATTGAAACTAGGTGAAAATAACAGGTAAATTATCACAATACTGAAATACAATACAAGAGTCTTTTCTTTGTGTCATGTATTTACATAACATACCATCACGCCTGTATCCCCGAAGGGTTAGGCAGAGGTGTACCAATGTACACCCACAGTTCGCCGGTATGTTTAGGTGCCATGTAATAGGGGGCGAGTCTATTGCCACTAACCTTGCACAAATCCAAACTCCGACCTGCTACTGAGAATTTCATAGAAAAACCCAATCCTTGGTCGACTTGGGAATCGAACCCAAGACCTCTAGCGTAGCAGTTGCGCTTAGAACCACTAGGCCAACGATGTATTTACGCAGGAATATAATTAACATGATACATGTTTGACTCTGTTTAAATATAGATTGTTTTTCTGTGAACTTGTTTTTATAGACCACATGCGTAAAATAAAATGGCAGTAAAGTTTGTGCAACTGGCTTAAGCGACCTACCTGTCTTTTCTGAAGATAAAAGTTTCATATCTATATTAATCTAGGAATATAAATAATTAATACACACACACACACAGGCCTCTTCCCATATTGAGAAGGCACGAGCATTGATCACCACGCTTGCGGATTGCGGGCGATTAAAGACTCCAATTTTTGTAATCCAGGTTTCCTCACGACGTTTTAATACATTGATGTATTTAAAAGCGGTAGATACGTTACTTAGTCACAGCGCCTGGTCCTACTCAACTAAGTGATTGCCCGTAGTTGGCACTCAGTTGCGCATGGAACGTCGTTATGATCACACACCTCAATAATTTCAGTTTTTTTGATAAATACGCATCAAAATGACTTCTTGTGCAGCTAAACAGTGTTTCAATAATACAAGGAAGAAAAATAAGACACATGGGACTACTTACCACTCGTAAATACAGCCAAAAATGTTAATTTGTTGAAAATTACAATAATATTTAATGTTTGCTTCGCCATGTTTGTGAGAGCGAGACCACATGCCACACGTCATTCATAAAATCGTAAACATTCGGCAACGTTCGGCGGCTAATGCGATTTCGCTCGCACGACAGCGCCGGCTCATAACTCTGTCCTTGTCTATCAGTGACTGTAGGTGTGCGACTGTGATGACCGAGTCCAGGTTTTTTGATTGCAATGTTAGCGCGTAACGTATCTTCCTCCTTTTAATATATCAATGTTTTAATAGGTATTTATAAAAATCAATGGCCAAGTATTACAGAACGGCGCGACTGATTTGGCTGTGCTTTTTGTAATATTTGTATCTAATGGTCAGTATATTATTAAGTTAGTTAGTACCTTACTTACGTTTTGTACGTTTATGATAAATCAATATTATTTCTGAAATACCAATAATAAAATACCTACCTAGTTTAGGAAACTCAAGCATCTATCAATCCATGAAGTCTTGAGTTGTGGTTTGGTTGTTTTTTAATCAACCAATTAACTGATTTGTTGTAAATTATTATAGAACCTATCAGTAATCGAGAATAGCTAGAGGGACTTCTCTATTTAAGTTTATTTTTACGAGAATAGATTGTTAGAGAGAGTAAATTACGGCCCCTATTTGAATCTAGCGAGCAGTCGCTAAGCCGCAAGAGGCCTTCGGTAAGGTAAACCGACCTTGAAAATTGGTCTAAACACAGTAAAAGACGAATGAAATTGCAAAACCATTGCACTAGTTATCTTTACAAGCAAAGTTCCCCTTCTTTTTCAAACCAGACAAGTAAGCGATCGATTTTCGCTTTATAACCTAAAACACATAACTTTTCGTAGGTAGGTATATGGAACATAATCATAAAAGTCCCTATTACGTAACACGTCCCTTAAACTCCAGAATCCAGAGCCAGGTACCTCGCAATCCATTTATAGAAATGATCAATATAAACAAACCGCGCGACGTTGCCGCTCTTACGTCGACAACAATCCGCCGCGCCGTCTCTACGCATATATACTGAGTTAACTGAAACCGTACATTTGTTAGGCTATAAAACTCCTTAGTAACAGGTAATAGAGACCTCGCTTCGTAAACAGGACGCCGGAGTTAAGGCCTTTCAAAATGGCGTTCTGATGTAAACAAAAAACTCATGCAATAGACATTCAACCTTAGCGTCATAAAATAAGGTACAAAATCAGTTGTAGGAAAAAACAAAATGGCTGCCTGGCAAGACGAGTGGCGTGTTCAGAATCACGTTCTTGTGTACCCATTCGAAGTTTAAAAAGGTTAAAAAACAGTAGAGGCAGAGTTAAAACGTATTGAAAATAAAAATGGAGAAAATTTTGGTTTTTTGTAATGTTACGAACGGTAAATGTGTTCGAGTTCGGTTTATTTAGTATTCTTGGTTATGTTAGTTATAAAACATCCTATTAATTGTTCTACTACAATACACGTATGTATTAGTCACGGATTATAGGTCTTTGCACTTTAAAAAGTAATATTTAATAAATACCTACGTTTGTTCTGCTACTAAAATGCTTTAAGAATATAAATTACATAAGAAAACATGTTGCATAAAAACTTTATACGTATCGGGTACGATCCTTTAAAAACCTGTTTAAGCACACAGAACCCAGAAACAAAAATACACAGTTTTGACTTTCCCTAAAAATATTATATCTACTTCTATCTACTAAATACCTTGCCTAGCTAAAACATCGTTTACAAACTAGTACCATTTTAAAACACTCAAAACGCCATTTCTACATCAAAATATTGTTCCTCAGTTCTCATAGCAACAGAACTTCAAAAACAGTAGCCATTGTGTATTTAATAAATAACAATGTCATAGGGAGGCAAGGTGGGGTAAACACCTGATTCCCCCTTCCATTGTGTTCTCCCCATCTTATGTCAAAAGATTTCGGCGGGACGCGACTGACGTCACAACTCACAAGTCGTGCTGTTTGAAAGTAGCCTGCCTTTTTGGGGGTTTGAATAATAATACTTGATGTTAGTTGAAATTAATTAGTACCTATGTAGTGTTATAAATATGGGTATACTTGTTCTAAGCTAAATTTTGAATATGTTTTGCTTTGAATAATATTAATGTCTCATTGCAGTTCTCTCATACAGAACGAGCATTGATGACGACGCTTGTGAGCTCACGGTAGGGTGCTATTACCGAAGCTGTTAACACCAGCCTGTAACTGTCCCACTGCAGGCCTCTCATACAGAGAACGAGCATTATTGAACACGCTTGTATGCTGCAAGTCGTCAAATTATCAAAGATTGTGAAATACCACATGGATGTAGTATTTATCAGTTAAGAATTGAGTCAGTGGCGTTAACGAAAGTTTAATATAGTAATAAAGGTCCTAAGGAGAAAGTTATATAAATATCTAGTTTATTAAACTACCAAGGATTTAAATCTATATCTTATGATACTATGATGTTTAAAAGAGAAAAACCATAGGTCTATCTCTCAAGTAAATGTTTGTATAGCTTCATGAACGTTTTAAAAATTACTTAGCTAATAGGTTTTAAGAACAGATAAGAATATGCATTAAAGACATTTTACTTTTTGGAGTTGGTAGTCGGTTAAAAAAATAATTAAAAACATTATTGTGACGTTGCGTGTTTTATGTCAAAGATCTCTAGCTACGTCACGCGGTCACGCAGTGCCTGCACTTTAATTTGACCTTAAATAGGTACAATTTACATTCATCTGACTGGGGTTCCTGTATGTTTTTTAAACAAAAATAACTTCAAAATTCTGAAAAAAGCAATATTTATGGTATCTAAAGCTTCTGTAATACAATAATTAAGAATGAAAAATATTTTCCGATGTCTTACTCAATACGTAGAGAACTGTAGAGAATAACGAAATAATTTATATAACAAGAGATATTTTAATAAAATGATGACTGAAAACGTATATTATAGTAGATTTATAAAGGTATACTGATAAATTTAGTAGAAAAATTGAACTAAAATGTCGAAATACACTTTCTAAATATAAAAGTAGTTCGTGGCGCGAGGTTACTAGTAACGCCATCTAGTACGTGTGAATGGAATTAATGAATAGCTTGTTTGTTGCTATTCGTTGAACAGCTGTTGTCGGCTGCTATAACAACGAGGTCTTGCCAGTTAATAACGCTTCCCATATTTTCAGGGGATATTTAAGTTAAATTAGTGGTAATTAAATAAAAAAACTGGCCAAGTGCGAGTCGGACTCGCGCACGAAGGGTTCCGTACCACCGTTGTATGAGAGCCCCCCTTAAATATTCATTTTATGTGGTTTTTAGTATTTGTTGTTATAGCGGCAACGGAAATACATCATTTGTGAAAATTTCAGCTTTCTAGCTATCACGGTTAATGAGATACAGCCTGGAGACAGACAGACGGACAGACAGACAGCGGAGTCTTAGTAATAGGGTCCCGTTTTACCCTTTGGGTACGGAACCCTAAAAAACAACTGTTTTTTTTTACAAGTGATAAAGCAACAATATATCGCTGTCTTTGTCTTACCTATTGTTTATAAAATACTTCCATCTCGCTTAAAATATTTTGTTGTTTATGTACGCATATTAGATTGCCAGTAAAAAAACTCGTTAAACGTTCGGTGGCCCGCATAAATAGTGGTCACAACGAATCACGAAAAAACATTACTGCTTTGAAAATATAAGAACTAAACGTACACTAAAATATCTAAACATTGAAAACATAGACTTCATTAGCTTATTTCTTGTAAATATTAAATCACTACATTTTTCGTGTTTTAAAAAAAAGCTTTATTATGATAGGCAAAATAATAGGTCGACTTTTAGATACCGTGTATGGCAACGTTTTAACATAACCTGAAAAGTGTTATTTGTCGTTAATATTAACAATGTAACACAGCAGGCTATTATTTTTATACAATTTAGTTTTAATAACATTTTTATAATAGCTATATAAAAAAGCTATTTTATGTAAAAAGCTATTTTAGAAAAAATAACTGTTCAGTAGAGGTTTCATAGTAAGATCTGATCAAAGTCAAAATAATTTAGTAAATTAAACTTACCTCTTAAGAATTTTTTCAGCGATAAACATCTATTATAACTCGTAGGATGTTTAGAACATAGATGCCTCTTCAAGTTTGTCTGAGTTGTTTTATAAGAAAATAGCTTTAGGCATTCTCTACACTGTGCTCTTCTACGTTTTACGTCAATTTGTTTAAAGAATTTCCAAATTCGCCCTAACTTAGGCATTTTGGCAGTGTAAGATTGTTTTGTAAATACAAACTTGATAAGCAGAATAACCTATATTCGTATTTCATAAGTTTTACAAATGATTACTTTGAAAATATTCGTTGAAAATAATATAAAGTTAAAAAGCATTATACAGAACAGTTACTAGAATATAGCAGATATTAGCAGAATAGCTATTCGTTAAATCACCAAATAAAGCAGTTCTTTAGTAGTTACTGTGACCACTGTGACATTGACAATTTCTGTCAAATAAAGGCGGAAACATACTTACGTGTCGTGGCGTGGCGTGACGCGCCAGAAGCATATCGGTTTCATACATTTAATATGGTTAGAAACATACTTAAGTGTCGTGTCGTGTCGCGACACGTTCTGCCGTGGCGCCGACTGCTCGCCACCGATTGCGCCAGAGCGGTGGTGGGGGCTATGACGCGACACGACACGACAGGCAAATGTGTTTCTATAGCGGCGCGTGGCTCGTGGCGCGACAGAAGGTTCTTATGAAAGAAAAAATATGGAAAGTTGCCCGGAAAATTAGAAAATTCAAGAATACTTAACCACCATATAAAATTGTTTCTTATCTAACCTAAACTTTTTAATGAATAATAGGGTGAACCCAATATCTTCTTTTCTTTTTTTTGCTCTTAAGAAGTTTCATTGCTAAGAGATATTAAAATTTATTGAAGGTCATCATCAAAATCACTATCCGAATCAGAAGAAAACATTATGTATGTTTAAACGCTGCGAAGGTTCGTTAAATACTGTTCAGAAATAACGCCAGAGTGCGCCACGCCACGACACGTTAATGTGCACACACACCGTCACGACAGTAAGCGCCACGCCACGCCACGACACGTAAGTATGTTTCCGCCTTAAGACGCGATCAATCAAAACAGAGACCATAGACGTAATATAACCATAGAGTATATTGCTTCCAAAGATGTACACATAGATATATTAATTTGTATTATAACCTTTAAAACAAATAATAAATAGCCTTGTTTAGAGTTTTCCAATTAGCTTAGATGAATGATTGGTTTCCCGCGCTCGACTGTATACCGTACCGTACTTTTTAAATGAGGCAACAAATACCGCGCCGAAGTCGGCGTACTCCAACCAGTCACGTTGACAGCTTCGTGTGACTTGTACGTCCCGAACGTTTTATTACATTTTAGTCGTAATTACGAAGTAAAATGCCTGCTTGCGTAGTGAAACTGTGCAGAAATAATACGACAAGAAATAAGAAGGACACTGGGATAACATACCATCAGTAAGTATCGTATTATTTCAACATGAAATAATATGAACCGTGAACGCCTTTCAGTGTTGCCGTATTGCAAGAATCAAGTTCCCCGTGGTTTAGTTATTATTGTGAATTTATTGTCATTGTATTTTATTGTAAAACCGATTAATGATATCGGTATTTAACCTTCCTATTTATTATGTACATGACCCATTTCTATATTATTTAATGCTTATGTAATCTATCTATAGGAATTAGGCACAATAACAAGAACACTGGAACGTTTATTAACCCGCCACTCACTGACTCAAAATAGCGGCATTGGGCCCATAAGATGTATAAAATTAAACGTTAGTTAGTTGTTGTAATATTATAGGTTACTTACTTAATAATTTGCTCAAGCGTGTGTCTCCGTCCAAAATTTTAGCAAATTCAGTTCAGCAGTTATTTTTTGAAAACGTTATAGATAGATTAGCTTTTAAAAATGATAAGATATACAGGGTGTTAAGAAAACCCTGTCCGATCCGTGAAGGTATTGTTATGTTAGGTATCGAATATCGAAATCTGATTCAAATGAAGTACAAAAAAAAATAAAAAAAGGATATGACAAAAAAAAACAAATTTCATTATTATTGTTACTATCATGAATATTCCAAATTTTATTTTATTTGGGCATTTTATTGTGAAACTTTATCACCTTTTCGGGTCGGACAGAGTTTTCTTAACATATTATTATACAACTTATATGTGTAAAGCAGTCATTATTATAATCGTATTATGTTTCCTTGGTACAGATTTCCCACTGATCCTGTAATTTGTTTCCGTTGGACTGCTGCAGTTCAACTCAGCCGAGAAGCAAGTTGGGAACCAGGGAAGCGTAGTGTCATATGTTCCGCTCATTTTAACGACACTGATTTCTACGTTACTAAAGGTGGCCTAAAAAGATTGAGTAAGGGAGCTATACCGAAGAACGCGATGGTTCTATCATCAACACAGCCGGACAATTCTTGTGACGACAGTAAAGTTACTGTAGAACCTGACGTATCCACCATTTTAACTAGTAATGTAACTCCAGAACTAGGAAACTTAACTGATATTAATTATCTTTTTGATTCACCGATAACGATAAAACTCAAAATGGAGCTTATCAAGAAAAGTCTTTTACAAAAGAAACATTGCAGAATAATTAAAACACTGCGTGAAAGAACTCGTCGACTAAAAAAAACTATTTTTGATTTAAAAAGTACTGTCGCATCTTTAAAACAAGAGCAGCTGCGCTATCGCCATATGCTAGTAAAGCGTGTGAGACCTCAAACAAAATCACGACTTCAAAAAAAGGAGGAACAAGAACTTTCGACTGGGTGAACCGATTTTGGTGTTTTTTTTTTCATTTGAAAGCTGGAGCCCGATGCCGCTATTTTAAGTCAGTGAGTGGTGGGTTAATAAACGTTCCGGTGTACTTGGTATTGTGCCTAATTTTCGTATTCAGATAATTTTAGTTTAACATTATCTGAATACGAAAAATTTTTACACCTGCTTGCCACTGTTGTCATTGTAGGATTGCAAGTGACTGTTCTTATCTGAATACGAAAGTTAGACACAATAACAAATACACTGGAACATTTTTTAACCCGCCACTCACTGACTTAAAATAGCGGCATCAGGCTCCAGGTGCTTCCCTTGTGGTCCCATTACAGATTATTATAATTATAATTATGAAAACCATTAAATACTTAATGTTGTGTTTTTTTTTGTTAGAATTATTAATTCATGGCCTAACAGGACCCCAAAAAGCGAACGTAATATCATTATCTTAGTAAATGTCATGAAGTGAGAGTATGTGGTATCAGTTACGTTTGATGGACATCCGTCAAATTTTTTTACAATTATATTGATTTTTTTTTTTAATTAGCCTGTACTGTCCCACTGCTGGGCAAAGGCCTCCCCCAAATCCTTCCATGTGTCTCTATCTTGTGCCACCTCGAACCAACCCCCGCAGTATGACTGTAGGTCGTCCTGCCATCTCTTCCTGGGCCGGCCTCGGCGGCGTCGTCCGTTTTCAGGCACCCATTTTGTTGAAATTTTATTTATATTGATAAATTCGCTTTATTTTATTGTTCACTTTTAAGTACTTTCTGAGCTACATTTATAACAAGTAAAAGCTAATAGACGATAGCATAACATATTTTCCCATTAACTTGGGTAACCGTTGAGCAGCTGTCAACACAAGTCTTCAGGCACACGGCCATCTTTGAAAATTGTCTACAGATTTACAATAATGAGTTGCCGCATCCACGGACATTTTTTTTGTTGTAAGTGCGGTATCTAGTCGATTCGACCAATCATTTATCTAAGATAATTTTAATAGATTTAAATCTATATATATATCTATATATAAATGAAATGCTTTTCGTTAGTCTCGCTAAAACTCGAGAACGGCTGGACCGATTTGTCTAATTTTGGTATTGAATTATTTGTGAAGATCCAGAGAGAAGGTTTAAAATGTGAATAAATATGAAATAGCTCTTAATTAAATAAAAAAACAAGAGACTAACGAACAGCAATACATTTTTAAGTATATACCTACCTAGATTATGGCAGTACGAAGTCTGCCGGGTCAGCTAGTAAAATATAAAAAGTACATAATAATATGCCAAAACGAGGATGACGAAATTCAACCGACGACGGCGGTATTAAGTATGTTGCAATGGCAAAGAAACAGCAAAATGTTGACAAGTATTGCTGTCAAAATGGTAATTCGTATTATTCGTAGCACCGATGACGATGATGATGATAAAAATTGCTGATCCCGCTATGAATTCATTATTTGTTTCTTTAAAGCCAATTTTTCTAAAGCCAGATAATTTTGTCTAAAGAACAATAAATTTAGAATATATGACAGTCCTTCAAAAAAAAAAATGTCAGTTGTGAATTTTACCTCTCGAATAAAAATTATCAGGTCTTGGAAAAAGCGGCTTCAAATATAACAGTCTTAGCAATTTATTAACCGACTTCAAAAAAGGAGGAGGTACTCAATTCGACTGTTTTTTTTATGTTTGTTACCACAGAACTTTTGACTTATTGAACCGATTTTGATGATTCTTTTTAATTTGGAAACTGGTGCTTCCCGTGTCCCATTCTGGTCCAGTTTAGACGGTGGGATCCATAAGAAATAAATATAATGGCTCCTACACACAGTGCCGGCGGCCAAGCCGCCGTGCACCCGGCGGCATTCAAAGCCGCCGGCTTTGCCACACAAAAGAGCCGCCGGCATGGCCGCCGGCACTGTGTGCAGGAGCCATATGACTTAGTTCGAAGTCGGTTTTTTTTTTTGTTAGAATTATTGTAAATAATAACGTTTATAAATACCTTCATCTTCTTCATCCTCTTTAAACATATTTTCGTATATTTCAGGATGTTTCGATTTTAGATGGCGGTACAAATTTCCGGAGGTCGACAGGTAACTTAAAGTATTGGAACAGCATTTGCAGACGGCTTTTTTATTTGAACCCTTCTCAAAGTAATTCCATAATAAAGCTTTCTTTTTTGGGTCCCTAACTCTTCTCGGTTTTCCTGGAAAAGTAAAGGAATGTTTTAAATTTTTTTTTAAGAGGTTAAGTAATTTCTAAAAAAAGTTCTTCAATTGTATGGTCTTTTTTCCTGCTGGTATAGTGGAGAAGTTCCAGGGCCTCGATTCAGCTATTTTAAATGTATGTCAGTGGTCGGTCAGTGTACTTGTCATTGTGCCTAATTTTCGTATTCAGATAAGCCTACAAGAAAATCTCATTGAATTCTCGAGGAGAATGACCGTAATGACCAATAAATGATCGAAATGATAGTTAGCAGAATGCTAATTATCGTAAAAATTACCAAATGAAGCAGGTCATTCGGTCAATTCAAGCAACTCTTAAATAGCTGAATTCCTGAGGCCCTGGTATAGTGTAGAATTTCCAGGTACCTATTTCAAGTCTATAATTATTATTTATACTGTCAGTGGCCTTATAAAGTAGGTATCTTGGTATCTTGCATAAGCATTTGACAGCAAAAGTACAACAATTGATGTCAAATTAGTTATTAAACACCTTGGTCGACTTGCGAATCGAACCCAAGACCTCTAGCGTAGCAGTCGCGCTTAGAACCACTAGGCCAATGAGGCAATTATATAACTTTAATGTGGCGTACAATTTACTAAACATAGTTTATTACCACTTGCTTGTCCTATAATCGAATAATATCATTCAGAACTGTTCATTATGCCATGGTACAATAAATAATATATATAATAATTATAATCCAGCCTATAAACGTCCCACTGCTGGGCACAGGCCTCTTCCCATATAGAGAAGGCACGAGCATTGATCACCACGCTTGCTCTCATTGAATATTATCTGAATACGAAAATTAGGCACAATAACAAGTACACTGGAACGTTTATTAACCCGCCACTCACTGACCTAAAATAGCGGCATCGGGCCCCAGATTGTCCGCGTTCGATGAAAGCAGCCATGTTAACTTAGGTATACACACTCGACGAAGATCAGAAATAAACTAAAAAGTTATGGAGTTATACTATACCTATATTCGTTGTTTGTCAAAATCAAAATGTTTTTATTTCTCATAAACCAAAAAAACGTTACGTTAAAATCTACTGACTCTAGTTGCTCGGTTCCAAAGTGTCCTTCCTATGGAGAAGAGCCGGCAAGAAACTCCATGTTAATATCTCAATACGCATAATAATACAGGGTGTTAAGAAACCTCTGTATATTAGCATTGCATTTAAAACTTGCGTTAATATTAACTGGCTGTAAATGACTAAAGGGTTTATTTTACTTCAACCGTTATTTCTACACAGTTGGTTACGGTTAAACGATACTATAATAAATGTCGACAGTAGTAACAACATCTTTCTCAGTTATATTAATATCGTTGATTACCTATTAGTCATAATATTCCATTAGTAATAAAAATCTTTGATTGTAAACTAAGCTTGTTTGGACATCCATTTTTTATTTGGCGATATAACTTTTTTGCATTATCTGTACCAACTTCGTGTTGAAACAAATAGAACGTCATGAAATCTATACCTAATAATATATTTATGTAAAAATACCTGTTTCTGGAATCGAAGCACTCGCAACTAGTTCATTATAAGCGGTTCTATGTTTTCTTTTCAAATGTTCTTTCAAATTGGCTATGGTTGATCGATATGAGAATGAATTGCTGCAATATCGACAGACGCCTTGTACTTTGTCCACATCCTTATCAAAGTGATTCCACAACGCGGATCGTATTCGCATTTTGTTAAATTGCTGAAACACTTGGAAACTTGTTTTTAACAAACGGGTTTAATACGTTTAATGTAAACGTTTTAACTGTTTGCCACGGACCAGTTATGTTCACTGATTCACTTCAAGTCAACAATAATCTCCACAGTCCACAGATAACATATACATAACCTCCAAATGTTGATATTTGTTTTCGAGTACTAGTCTTTTTGCTTAGAGTTAAAATTATATTATAAAATTGTCTGGTTTAACTTCCTGAGAGTAAAAAAGGTATTCGGAACTTTAACGGCTACTAAAATAGGTACATAGCTCTTTGCTGTAAATCAGCGTGTTGTGTAGGTCAGGTATGTCTTTGCAATAAAAAGTACTCTGTAGTCAGACAACTCCATTAATTAGTATATTAAAATACTGTACTCAGTAGGTATAAGTAATATCGGGTTTTAAATAGAAAAGACAACGCAAGATAAATTCCATTCGTTTAATTATCAACATAACAATGTCTGGAAGCATAATTACATAAATAATGACTTGATTCTTAAAATGTATATTAAATATTATTATGTCGCTTTGGTTTACAGAATCCATTGTAGTTATATTATAGTGCGACTGACTTGGCCCGGACTTCACTAAAGCGGAGAAGACGTGTATTTCTGATACAGTACGGTCAAGAGAATGTGTTCCTGACAGGTCGTGGTCAACAGGAAGATGTAGCTATATGGCGAAGAATATAGTAGGAATAAATTACTACTGCCTCGTTGGCCTAGTGGTGCTAAGCGCGACTGCCACGCTAGAGATCTTGGGTTCGATTCCCAAGTCGACCAGTGTTATTGGGTTTTTCTATGAAATTCTCAGTAGCAGGTCGGAGTTAGGATTTGTGCCCGGCTAGTGGCAATAGGCTCGCCCCCTATTACATGGGACATAAACATACCGGCGAACTGTGGGTGTACATTGGTACACCTCTGCCTAACCCTTCGGGGATACAGGCGTAATGGTATGTTATATTATAAATTACTATCACCTATTTGTCTTATAAACGAATAATATCTTTTAAAACTATCAGTATGCCATGTTACAATGAATAATAATAAAATATATACCACGGTGTTTTATTTCCCCATACAAATCAAGACCAACTGACATGTTTTAGGAACGCATTCCCTCAGTGGCCGAATGAAATAACAAATGATTGCGAATTATATAATTATATAGCATAGATAGGCTTTTGTTTTTATATCTACTGATTTGATTGACATGTAAGTTGTTATTATTATTATTATTTTAATGTATAAGATTGTATATTGTTTAATAATTTTGAGTTTTTTTAGTTTATTATTTTATAGTTATTGTTATGGATATATAACCTTTATTTGTTTTTCTCTTTAAAAAAAAAAAAAAAAAAAATGTATGTAAGGAACATGTTACATTTGCATGCTGAAAGGCAGAATATGGTGATACCATTTATTATAATAACATCCTTTTGTAAACCCATAATTCGCAAATAAAGAATTTGAATTTTGAATTTTGAAACAACATTAATACAATGCTCTGAACCCAAAGTAGGTAGCTAAAGAACGCGTGTTATAGAATTCAGAGTCAACGAGATACCACAAACACCCAGACCCGAGACAATGTAGAAAATAATATTATACATCTCCGCTCAGTAGTATCCAAAGAAAAATAAAATGGGTTCTTTAAACACTTCTCCGCTCCGTTCGTCTCTGCTTTGGTGGAGTCCAGGCCTTATATTATGTACCATGATGGAACTATTCACATTTATAAAACAGTTTTAAAACTATTATTTTAATTTCGTATGGGATTGTATAAGGCTCGGCGCAAATGGGCCACCGACCACAGCCACCGGAGGCCAGCGACGGCGACTTAACACACTTTTTAATATATTTTGTATAGACGCGCCGCACACGTGTAGCCGGTGGCGGCCACGCGCTACAGCAATAAAATATATGAAAAAGTGTGTTAAGTCGCCGTCGCTGGCCACCATTTACCATTTGCGCCGAGCCTAATTGTGACTTCAAAGAGACAGTTTGAATTTGGTTGCTTGGCTAGAGATTGTGCATGCGGTCAAGATTAAGCTCATTTTATACTTACAGGCAAAAAAATCTTGGACGATACGTGAAATCGCTGTATTTAATCTGTGACAGGGTGAATGTTTTTAATTTAATGCCTATGGTAAGAAAGAGATGTCATTCTCCATTGAATCAATTAGAATTTCGTACTACTTATTAAATAACATACAAACACATACAAAAGCCTAGAAACTATTACTCTTGAGAGCTGTAACACAAAACTAACATTTATGAATACGTTACTAAGAGCCCTGTCTCAATAGGAAGCCATGGCTACATCGCCAGCTACCTATCAAAAATATATTAAAAAGTATGGTTGGCAAAGTCAGTTACCATACATTCGTATAACTGAATACACAGTCGGCGATGTCGCTATGGCGTCCTAATGAAGAAGTTTCAGGGTTCTAAGGTACAACATTACAATAAAAGTTTTACTACAACATCTTTAATTTAATCCATGATAATCTTACAAAAACAGCAATTTGCGGCCATTGTAAAAGTTTACGGGCAACCTAAAATAGTTTCCTGTCTATGAGCCTTTTCCATATGCTTCTTCAACTCATGTTTCCTAACAAAATTGGCGGGACACTTCATGCAAGGTAACCTGAAACCTTTATTGTGCCTGCGTTTAGCGTGTTCAGATCTACGCGAAGCAGAAATGAACTTTTCCCCACAGTCTTCACATTCGTACGGCTTTTCGCCTGTATGTCTGCGTCTATGGTATACCACGGCCATTTTGGATACGAGTTTCGCGCCACAAATGTCACATTCGAAGTTTCGAACGCGCGTATGTACTACTGTGTGTTCGGCCAGTCGTGCGGGAGTGTAAAACCTTTTTCCGCACCATTGGCACTGATGAGGTCGCTTATCCATATGTATCCATAGTATGTGGTTTTTGAGTTGTGGCCTTGAGTTGTATGTTTTGCCGCAGTGATCACACGTGAAGGTGGCTGGGTCTCTGATGTTGGACCGCCTATTTCGAGGGACTGTTTGAGCGTTGGGCTTAGCGTCTGGCTCACATTGAGACCTATGTTCTCTATAACAGCCTCGGTTTGTAAACTGAACCCCACAGGCTCTACAGGTTCTTACTGCGTGCATTTGCGAGTGAGTTTCGAAGGCGGCATGCCTCGGGAAAGTCCTGCCACAGTCTGAGCAAGTCAGAGTGCCGGCACTGTGTGCCTTCTTCACATGTTTCTTAAGTAGAGCCTCTGTTGTAAATAAAATAGGACATTTTTTGCAAAGATAAGCCGTCTCGTTGTGTACCGCAGACAGATGTTTTTGCATCTCTTTCCCTCTCACGAAGACAGAGCCACAGATTAAGCAAGCCTCCTTATGGCCGCTGTTCCGTAAATGCATATTTAAGTAGTACGGACTAAGGAAACCTTTTTTGCAATCAGGACAGCTGCAAGACGGTCCTGTGCGAGCCCCTCTAGGTTTCCGATCAAGAGTTTTTTTAGTTACTCGATTTTTTAATCGATTAAGAATCGTTTTGGGGTCACTGTTGGTGTAATCTTTGAATGTTTGTATCGAGAGGTCTGATTCTTTGACGAAGGCGCAGACTGTCTTGACGGGCGGCGTTGCTGACGTGGGTAAGGCGGCGAGATTGCTGATAGCTTTCCGCCATAACTTTTGCGAGTTTCTGACGAAGACTCTGAACTCTTGCGCAGCTAGGGCTGTGCCGGTGCAAGCGACGCATGCTCCGATTGGTATAAGGGGTTCTTCTTTCATCTGTAACGTAAGAAATAGCATTGTTTTATTTAAAAAATATATGTCTAATATTCTACTTTAGTTTTTAATAGTATTATGAATTTCCAATAGACATGGGGTTGATATCATTCGTTCATCGTATCATCCGTGCCTCGGATAGCACGTTAAGCCGTAGGTCCCGACTGTTATACTATGATCTTCGGCAGTCGTTAAGTCAATTCTGACAACCAGTCTTACCATGGGATACTGTGTTAATACCCAGTAAAAATGGGTTGTGAAGGTCAGATAGACAGTCGCTCCATGTAAAATACGGTGTTCAGCTGAATCCGGTAAGACTGGTAGGCGACCCCAACATAGTTGGGAAAAGGCTCGGGAGATGGAGATGATGGGGTTGATACCATTGTTAGTTCATTTTGTTCCAAGCTGTATTGGGGTCGGCTTCCAGTTTTACCGGACTTACACCCATTTTTCTAGGTAACAGAAACTAAAGTAAGGGTGCGTACATACTATGTAACATATAATATAACTTGTGTTTTATAACACGTCCACATTATGTAACCTTGTTATTCAACATTGCAATATAACAGAATATTGTACACAAGAATAAAATCTATCTATATCTTATACATAAAATTCTCGTGTCACAATGTTAGTTACCATACTCCTCCGAAACGGCTTGACCGATTTTTATGAAATTTTATATGCATATTCAGTAGGTCTGAGAATCGGCTACTGTCTATTTTTCATACCCCTAAGTGGTAGATATATGAAAATAATATAATAAAATAAACCACTAGTTAAAGGATAATTATATTAAAATATATCATAATACATAAAATAATTAGCATATTCCTCCTCTTCTTTTGCTGTGCCCGACAGGGTCCATAATGATCTGTTAACTTACTGTATTGACCACCTATGTAACATTATGATATGCAATAAAGAATTGAATTGGTAGTAGGTAGGTAGTAGGCAGGTGCTAGGTAGAAAAAATTGCATTGCAACGCATGCCGGCCGGGGTACAGCTAGTATATAAGGTGCTATAAAAATATCTGCCACGGCTTTAATGGGAGGTAGTATTGTGTTTATAGATTACAATAGTGAAGAACTTTCGTACCCCGGAATAGTTAATTAAATTTGAGAAAATAAAATAGTTAAATTAACATTGACTCTATTCTGCGTAACGTGGTTCACAAATTACGCGCAATGTGACGCTTCGTCAATGAAAACAACTGCTATCTCTTTCCATCTTTTCTGTGAATGAAAACTGTAATCAGCTGACTAGCTCGTCACTACATAATTATCACACATCGTCACTACAAATGTTTGAATTCGGTGCGGAGCGGCAACAGCTTATGACACGGAATGGTTTTATACTAATAAATCAATTCAAATTTATACGTTATTTTTTTTGTATGTAAAAAAATATGATAAATAATCAATAATTTATCTTTACTATTGTAATCTATAAACACAATACTACCTCCCATTAAAGCCGTGGCAGATGTTTTTATAGCACCTTATATAAATAAAAATGAATCCCAATTTCCCTTGGTCACGGCATCACGCGTGAACGGCTGGCCCGATTTCGCTTATTCTTTTTTTTTGTGGTTGTTATTGTTAGAAGGTTCTTATGAAAGAAAAATTTGGAAAATTGCGCGGAAAATTAGAAAATTTAAGAAGACTACCACTATGTAACATTATTTTTAATCAAACCCTAACTTTTTTACTGTAACCTGACGTTTGACATATAATTGACAGAATTCAATATTCATAGTTAAGACAGGACAACGTCTGTCGGGTCAGCTAGTGTTTTATAACAATCAGTGTCCACATTATCTGAAACATGTTGTATCGCAATTTCTATAACATGTTATGTTTAGTCTGTACGCACCTTTAGATTGGTACAGAAAGTAGTAACATTAATGAACAAAAAATATTTTCAGATATACTAATTATTTTCCTGGCCCATTTATACTGAAAACATAAAACCTTTTTTTTAGAACAAGTTACATACACTTTGATGTATTTACGCTTAGAAAATTAACATGCTTCGCTAATTTATTGCGAATGAATGTGATTTTTTTTTTTTTTTTAAGGAGTACCTAACCTATGGAATTTCTTGCCGGTTCTTCTCCATTGGAATGACATTTTGGAACCTGCAACTAGAGTCAGTAATTTAACGTTTTGAAAGAGCTTAAAAAGGCCTACTTGAAATAAAAATATTTTGTTATATTTTAAAATAATTTCATATCATAATTTTGAATGAATATAAGCAAGCATATAGTGTCGTTACAATCGTACTAAGAATCGGCGGAAAAATCGGCCCGATTATCTGACCTACAAAAAGTATGACGAGTGCGGGCAGCGTTAACTTGAATGTCTTGCGTCAACCGAAAGGACATAATTAAAAAAACAATTAAGTCATGCATAAGTCTATATTAAACTTCTAACATAGGCAACATATTAAAGAAAATATACACAAAAATACTTAGATAAAGATCAATAATAGTTTTTCGTAACTTATACTCGTCTTCATAACTTAAGGCAAACACACGGATCGCTGAGGCAATGCGTTCATGACAGGGCCTCGATTCAGCTATTGAAAATGCATGTCAGTGGTCAGTGTACTTGTCCTTGTGCCTAATTTTCGTATTCAAATAAGCCTACAGTAAAATCTCATTGAACTCTCGAAGAGAATTATCGTAATGACAGTTAGCAGAATGCCAATTATCGTAAGAATGACCAAATGAAGCAGGCCATTCGGTCAATTCAAGAAACTCTTAAATAGCTGAATCGAGGACCAGGTGGGGTGGTCAACAGTAATAACATTCCCGGACAACTCACACACGGTTATCTGATCCCAAGCTAAGCAGAGCTTGTGTTATGGTAACCAGACAACTGATAAACATACTTATATATTTCTAAATACATACATATTATAGATAAATTAAACCCAGACGCAGAACAAATGATCATGCTCATCACACAAACATTTGTCCTGGGCGGGAATCGAACCCACAACCTCCGGTATAGCAGTCAGGGTCACTAACCACTAGACCAACAGGCCCGTCAATGACATAGACATAGTTTTGAAGGATATTATTTGTTTATAGGACAAATAAGTGATAGTATTTATTTGTAGTAAATTCTTTGCTACATTAAAGCTATGTCTTCGCATTGACCACTACCTGTCCTGTCAGGATCGCATTCTCTCAGCGGCCGGGATATAGTCCCTAATACTAATGGAAATTGTACTCTAAGTTCAAAGACAAAAATGTGTGTTTATCAAAATCGTTTAACTAGTTTAGGCGTCAAAGTGTAACAGACTGTAACTGTTATATTTATAGTATTAGAATAGATATTGCAGTTTTTGTTGTTGGCCCATTTTAAGACAAGGGGCGTCTATATTTCAATTTTGTTTTATTAATTTTATCTATTAAAAACTAAATAAGTTATTTATTGTTAAACATTTCATTTTTGTTAACGATTGAGGTATTTTGGATAAGATTTTAAAGAGTTTTTATATTAGTGCAGATTGAAATTTGCAGTATCATGAAATATCATAATTTTTTAGTTTTCTACATTTTTCTTTCAGAAAACGACTGCTACGCTAGAGGTCTTGGGTTCGATTCCCAAGTCGACCAATGTGTTATTGGGTTTTTCTATGAAATTCTCAGTAGCAGGTCGGAGTTTGGATTTGTGCCCGGTTAGTGGCAATAGGCTCGCCCCCTATTACATGGGACCTAAACATACCGGCGAACTGTGGGTGTACATTGGTACACCTCTGCCTAACTCTTCGGTGATACAGGCGTGATGGTATGTTATGTATGTTGTCTTTCAGAAAATAAACTTTATAAATATTATTTATGTTAAACTCCGCGGTTTATATAGATATAACTTGTAAGGTAAGGTGTAGTTGAATAGTAGAAAAATGTAGAAGCCGGCAGAAAAAATAACTATGGTCCCATTCGATTTTCTTTTTGATTATACTTGTGTGACAGCCATCGCAAATAATTTCGTTAGTGAATTTATGCTTAACATACGTAACGAAAACAAAAAAATACTGATTTTGTCAGACTAAATATTTCTGAATTAAATATGATTTTGAACGATAATATAGGCGTAAATCACTCATGTATCGACAATTTGCTTTAACGAAATATCCAACTACTAGCTGTGCCCCGCGGTTTCACCCGCGTGAATGACAATTCTTACACTATCTTCATAAATTATAGCCTATGTGTTATTCCGATGTATAAGCTACAATATTGGAAAGTTTCATTAAAATCCATTCAGTAGTTTTTCCGTGAAAGAGTAACAAACATCCACACATCCATTCTCACAAACTTTCACATTTATAATATTAGTAGGATAGTAGGATTTGTCACCAATATGGCCACTACCATACAATAAAAAAAAACTCAACTGAATCTTCATCTATATCTTCGGCAGAGTATTTCTGATCCTTCGAGTTAATGGGTTAACAATCTCCCTACTCGCTGGTTTGACCTCAACTGACAAATAATGGACGGTCAAATAATGCTTCTTCAGTTCACAAGGTCTCACAAATCTGGCTGAACACTCCTTGCAGCCGTGCTTAAAGTCTTTGGCTCCTTGATGCCTTCGTTTAATATGATCAAGTCTTCGGGATGATGAAAGGAACCTGTCTCCGCAGTGTCCACATTCGTAAGGTCTCTCTCCCGTATGGATCCTTAAATGGAGTTGATAGCCCAATTCTGTTCTTAATTTCGCTCCGCAGTAGCATCGGAAGACTTGACGCTCAGTTTTATGTATGCTCTCGTGAGATTTCAAATGAGCTAAAGTCGACGTGCGCTTCCCGCAAATCTGACACGTGTATGGTAGAACGTTCAGGTGTTTCTGGACTATATGTATTCGTAACGAGGGTTTTCGGTCGTAAGTGACGCCGCAGTCGTGACAAGTAAAGGATTTGAATTCAACTGGCGGGCGAGCGTTACCTTTACACACTTTCTGATGGTATTTATAGCATTTTATATTCTCATAGCTTAAGGTGCAAGAACTGCAATGGAATAAGGAATGGGCGTGAGCGTGAGATTTCAACGCCCTCTCGCTAGTGTACCCGTTGCCGCAAACATTACAGCTATGTGTATTAGGCCCGTGATACTGATTTACATGTTGCAGCATATTTATTTCCTCGTTAAAAAGCTTATGACAGAAACTGCATTCGGATACGATGAAGTTATGATGCGCCTCCAAGTGTTTGGCTAGCCTCTTCTTCGGTATGATAGCGCAACAATGCGTGCAGACTCTATTGAGGGTGTTCCGAAAATGATGATTCAAAAAGTACGGCTTCGAAAACTTTTTGCCGCAGTCGGGACATTTGCAGGCTGTTTGGTGACCATGCGAGTATTTGGCCCTCTTTTTCTTTTCTGGTTTCCTGGTAACAAAGCCATCGTTAAGTCTGTCGATAGCGTCTTTCAGTGTGGGTACTCTAGCGATTTGGTCTTTGATAACGGTGTTTTCTTTCTGATAGAAGATGAAGTATGCTTTGTCTTCTTTCGTGGGGGGATAGATGTCGGATAGGGTGGTGGATCCTTCTCTCCAGTGGTGGGCAGACTGGGCACAGAGGCTCCTGAAGGTGAAGGCCGCGATGGCGTCGTCGGAGCAACGCCTGCACAAGCCGCACGGCAGGGCGGGGTCGACCTCCATCTGAAATTACGTTTTCAATCAGTCCGCTCCTCTTGTTCTGTTGTCTTTGCATGACAGTGGCTTAATTAGGGCAAGTGATGGTTTCAGTCAGAGTTTATAATGTAGTATATTTTATATTGGTTTTAGGTTGAGATAAATACAAGATTTGCTATTTTGGATCTAGTGGTTAAATGGGTTGATAGCAATACAATAGTTATAGATATTATTTAACATCGCTTGGTAGTAATACTCGTTGCATACAACATAATTGTAGTTTTAATTCAAATATTTTTTTATATTTAGATAATTTCAAAATATGGTAAACCAACCCAAACTACCTGTAATTGTATGTATCTGTGGTATTCAACTTACTAGAAAAACTAGAGACTACGTCCCAAGAGAAACATAAATCTTTGTCAGACAACTTTATTTTAAAATAAATCATTGAAATATACAATAACATTTAAAGTTAAATTTATTTACACAACAAAACTACCTTCATAGATCATAATTAACATGTTAAAAACAAAAGTAATTCTAATAAAAATGCTAAAAAGCAAGAGTTTAGTTAAATTCACTGTGATTTGGGTTGAAAGAAAAATGCCGCGTTGTTGTAGAATTATTTGCTATCTCTAGTTGACAAACCAAGCGATAATGACCTCTATCATCCAGTGAATATTTTTAAGCTATTGCATAGCTTCTATCGCGGGCCTTGAGCGTGGAGACCGAATCCAGAAATTCCGTAACAAAAATAACCTAACACTCCGAACGGCACAGCGGTGATACTTTTTAGTTTTGCCATCTATCGATGAATAGCAGAACTTTTAATGACTTTTTGAAATATCACGCTTGTCTCTTTAGTTCTGCAAATCGCCTCTAGGTGACATTGGTTGTATCGGCGTTACTGCGCATGCGTAATCTATGCAATAGCTTTACCGCGGCAGTGTCCGAGTGCCACACGTCTTTTTCGGTTGTCAATCGCTATAGCAAATACGCCTAAAGAAACGATTCTACCGATTACATCGAATGTTTTTGTGGTTACTCATTGAAACACCTGTTTCTTTATACAAATGCGCCATGCACTGAATATCATATCTAGCAGTCAATGTAAACCTTTTAAAGGGCACATCATTGTGGATGCTTAGATAAAACTCAGGTTTCTAAATCTGTATTTTATATCATAATTTCATCATCGTGGTTTTTATCACGTACATATGACCGCAGGGAATAGGCCTTCTTACGCGATGCCATAGGTTACGAACTCACTCATTTAAAATATTATATACCTTTTAGTCTACCTTGCATTCAATTTGTTACTCTCATGTTTTTTTAAATGCCTCTCATACCCTCTCCTAGAGCTATACATCGCTCCACAGAAGCAAACATGCCTATCTACAATCTTCAAATGAGTGTTGCCATGTTCAACCAAATGCGCTTTACTAGACAACTTTTTTCCGCACTTGTCACACTGGAACACCCAACCAATGGTATGTCTTAATTTAATATGCATTTTTAAGCAGTTTTTCTTATTATATTCTGCGTTACAATAGTCACAAATGTATTTAGATTTTATGTTTTTATGTTGGCTGCATTGTTTCTTATGAGTAAAAAAGCAAACTCTGTTTGGCAACTTTTTACCACAACCACAGACAATAGCTCTGTGTTTGTACGAGTGTTTGTTTAAATGCGCGGGATTTTGAAATGTATGTCGGCATTCTACACACACTTCTGGCCCCTTAAAATGTTTTAATTTATGCGAGAGCAGCGTAGATTCCTTTTCGAAACTCTCAGGACAGATTGGACAAGGGAATATTGGTAGATTATGTTGTTTAAAATGATCAACGAAGGAGGTAACATCAACGATTTTAAAACACTGGCCGCACATTTTTTTATTTAAATTTACAATATGCTTATTGTATTTAAATAGATCACGGAAGTAGGCTTTACATTCGGGGCAAGTCATTTTCTGTTTTTTTACTTTGCCATCTTGCGGTAAAAATCTATCCTTTTTATCTTGAATTAAACGGCTTTTATAAACCATTTGCTGACGGAGCCTTATTTTAAAACATTTGAGAGCTTCTTTTCTCGTCGATATTTTATTAATAGGACATCTCCGAGTGTCTGTATAAGTTTTAATATCATTTCCGATTTCTACATAAAGATTTTTAGTTTTTTGCGATACTGTTAAGTCGTTTAAAAAGTCAGATATTTGATTCCAACGTTTAGCGGACTCCTTGCATAGTTTTATGAAAGGCAGAAGTGATGTAAGGTCCTGTTTGCACCGGCCGCAGAGTTTGTTTGGCAGCGGTTGTGTGTGCTCGACCTAAAACAATGAGTTTTTGGTCTTCAATTTAAAGTTTGCCAGAAAATGTACAAGAAAAAACTATACTTTATATAAGCTTGTTTTAGCTATATCTAGAAACCCTGCGCGGGTTTTTTTATTTGCCTATATCTAACTTAATCCGCAGTGTTTATAAGTAACCAAATGTTTTAAAAATATTGCCTAACTATATCCCGCCTTCAGACCAAATATTTAAAACTCTTGAATATAATTCGTCCCGTGATTTAACATAATTTATTTATCATTCGATCTAAAATTTCCCCTATTATTTATTGTCAAATTCCTATTACACAAAGAATTTTCTCTCAAAACATTCACTTGAGTCATCGAGTGTACTTTAAGACTAGTCTGCCTCAATTTAAACCAATCACAATGTCTTTACACTGCCTGCTCTTTAAACTATTCTGTAAAATGTATTTTTCATGATTTTCCACTTATTCCACGCTCCCAACCGCGTTCAACCTAGGCATCTGCGGTACATCATCCTGGTGCTTCCTACTATGATGCAACAAGCCCCTGCAGCTGCTGAACTTCTGATGGCATACATTGCACTCAAACTGCAACAACTGCTCTTTGCCTTCACCGTGAACAGCATTCACATGTTTTTTCAGCCTGTAGGGTAGTCGGAACCTCGCAGGACAGAATTCACAAGCATGCTTTAACACGATTTCCGAATCTTTGTGACATTTTCGTACATGTTCCGATCTTCTAGAAGATGCTGAAAAAGATTCGCCACAGAATTTGCAAGTGTAAGGTCTTTCTCCAGTGTGTAGACGTAAATGTTGTATGTATCCGAGTTTAGTCTTAAGGATTATACCGCAATGGCCACATTGAAATGATTCTGTGGACTCGTGCTTTTTGACATGGGTTGTCATGTGGGCCGCTGCGAGAAGCTTCCCGCAGTAAATGCAAGGTCGATGAGTATTCTTCATGTGAACGATCTGTATGTGAGCGGCAACGAACTTCTTCCCAGCGAAAGTCTTGTTGCAGTAATCGCAAATGCATTCAGAGTCGGTGCTACCTCGCATACCAACTTTAATGCTCTTATTATTCTTTCTGTTAACTGTAATTGTGACTTTGTTCTTAGTTTTGTGTGTATCTAAGCGAGTCTTATCTAGATTACAGCATCGTTTCACATGGTAATGATAACATTTTTGGTTTCTGAACAATTCGTCGCATCCTGGACACGTTTTCGGCGTATGTACGGATAGGTGAGCGTAGTACGCGTGTTGGCTTTGGAAGTTACGGCCACATTCGCCACAGGTACACGCTCCAGACGCATGAGCTTTAGTTAAATGCATCTTATACTGTTTGTAAGTCCTAAACATAGCCGGACACTTCTTGCAGTCATAAGGTTCTCTGTTATGCGTCTCCAACAAATGATTAATCAAGTCTTCTCTAGTCATAATTTCCGCGCAAATGTGGCAAGCATGTTGGTTGTTGGACGATTCCTTTAAATGCTGGCACAAATGTTGGGCATACAAGAACCTCTTACCGCAACAAGGGCACTGGCATTTATGATTCTTTATATTCTCGCACCGACTCCTCCGTTTCACCTTTGGTATCTCTTTCTCCTCATACTCAGTTACTGCTATTGAATTCTCCGTCAGAATAGCAATAATTTTGTTGGATTTTGGTTGGTTTGGTATGCTGCCGAGTAGTTGGATGGTTGTGTCCCATTGGGAGTTGGCCTGGCGGCACAGAGTCCTGAAGTCAGCAGCCTGGAGGGCCGATACCGAGCAGAGGGAGCACAGCCCTAACGGCAGGTCTTCGTCCAGCCGCACCTGCAAGCACCGGTCTAGTCAAACGGCCAATAACTTGTATTCTTCGTAATTCCTTCTAACTATTTAGATTACCTTTCATATTGTTTATATATTGATGTAATTTATAGCTACGTTACACCCATGAAGGGAAATTAGTTTATGGGCTGAGTAAATAATAAAGATTTTGTGTTCTGTAACGTGGTTTAAAATAGATAGTTTTGTTAATATAATTTGGTTTTTTTCCTTAATTGCTAACTCACAAGCAGAAATTTAGGAAACCGTTACAACTGCAATACTGCATACTACTGTTTTATGTTGCTTAAAAAGATATTTAAGCTCAATCTAGCACTAGTTAAATTATTATTTATAGTAACGCAGCCTATTTTTTACTAGTTTCAGCTTTTTTAACAACATTTATAAAGTACAAGAAATGTAGTACAAATAGCTGCAGCTACCTACAAAAGTCATTTCTCAGAATATTGCTTGAAACGACAAGCCGTTTATTATCTGTGCATAATTAATTTCCAGCTCGATAGAAAATTTTATTAAGAGTATAACGGTATGTTCTTAACATAATATATGGAGTACCTAGTTTGAGGCTTTTTTTTTGTAGCCTACATTAGATCCCACTGCTGGGCAAAGGCCTCTCCCTCCGTCCTCCAAACCTGTCTATCTTTTGCGATATCTGAATTTGAGGCTTGTTCGGAATAAAAATGAAATAATATAATTTCATACATACGTACTCGTGATTTTACAATGTTGTGGCTATTAAGAAACTTATGTATTATGTTTTTATAGAAGGTATCGTAAGATTTAAATGGCATTTTAATATGATCTAATTTATTTTAAATTTGCAATGGTAGGGTACCAACACATCGCTGAAGAAACATATTTTTTACAAATATGATGTCAACATTATGTTGTTTTCATCAAATAAGTAACTTATACTCTCCAGGACGAAATAATATACTCTCCAGGATGTGATGGAGGCCAGCGACCGAGCCATCCAGGTTGCATCTTTTTGGTCTGATAAAATTTGAAAGTTGATTTGGTTCTTTGACTCAAGAAAAGAAGAAGATTTAAATAATTTGGTATAATATTAAAGCTAGACTTTTAATGATTTTATTCCGCTTAGAATATTGAATCTTAACGTATTTTTAATTACCTATGTCCCGCAATTGAACTCTTTATAGACTCAAAAATACGAACAGTAGATTTCAGTTCCTTGACTAAATTTGTAAAGGTGTATGCCCTTAAATTTATCACCCTGGATTGAATTTCGGTTATTAAATATAGCATAAAGTTGATCAGCTTTTGTGCTATTAACATTAATGATCAAATAATAAGCGCAGCTAATTTTCTTGACATAGATTATAGAATGACGTCACATAATCGAACTTCGTAAACGCGACCGAAGAGAACATTTGTATATTTTGCTTAATATATAGGTATATATGTTTTCAGATAACGAAAATAGCAATCAATATCCTTAACATTCAAAATTAAACCGCAGCATAAAACGAAATGATTATTTCTTTTAATTCGTTTTCGGAGTTTATCCATTATCGGACTCGCGTCCGCCATCTTGCAACCACCGCGGCGGGAAGACGCCGTTCCGTTTTGCACAGAAAATAAACAAATCGTTTGATGCCGAGCTTTTATAAAGCAAAATAAACCATACCTCGACTCCTGTGATAACTTCTAGCAACTCAGAGAGCGTCACGGGCTTGTCTCCATCCATCATAACTGTGTCTTCTAAATGAACTTGGCCCTCCGTCGTATCTCCCATACATATTCGGCATCTATCCAAGCCATCGCCGCGCACTATATGGGATACTAAGGCCTTAATATCTACTTGCCGGCTCATGTTAACTATTTTTCCCAATTATTGACAGTATTTCTACTAGACTTTCAAGAAATTTACCTCAATTTAGCAGTAATTTCTGTTCGACACATGCGTCGGCGTATTAAATTTTGAGTTTGACGTTTCATGTAGGGATGCGAAACCGAATGATATTACTTCAACAAAATCGGTTCAAGACATAATCGATTAGTGTAACTCAGATTTTTATTTATCGTTGTGGTATGTTTAAGTTTTTACTGTGTAGTGTACTTCAATGTAAAGTGTTGTTGACTCTATTATTTGAGGGATTAAATTAATTTATATCAGTCATTAAACTTGAAATATTTACAATAACATAAAAACTAAGCCTACATAATAAAAAAGAAAAAAATGTGAGCCGTCACGGGACGCCTGGCAGATGTGAAACATCGACATTATTTTGTAATAGTAATATGCAGAAAATAACAGATTGCGATAGGAACTAAATATGTCATAATGATAAAATATTACGATTTTTTTTCGCGCATGCGTCGCCACGTCAGAAATCGGTTTTACGTGCGGCTATAGATGTTTCACATCAAAAATTATAAAATAAATAAAACCAGTCTTTGTCTAGGTCTTTCAATGCAAAGTACACATTCATTAAAGTAGCTAAAGTAGAATAATGATTATAGTATCATTGATAACTATTACTAATTTAATAGATCTGTCATTCTTTACTATTTATCTCGATTGATTAAATTAATATAGCATGAAAAATAGTTATATGTGCACTTCCCTAGAGGAAACCGTTCCATTCTTCTTCATTGAAACAACCAATCACAATTGCGTTTAGTTACTATACTAAAAAAAATGTTTTTTTACTCAAGTTTGAAGTTATTGAAAACTGGCAGTAATAAATATTGATAATCAATAATATATTATATGGATGCCTAAAAACTAAAATAATTAAAAATGCCTGAACTTGCGTTGCGATTGTATAAAATCAGTCTCAGTTGATTTAACTTTTCTAAAATTTGTAATTTCTATGCTGAAGCGAGATATAGCTTCATTTCAGAATTTTTAATCATAAATTACGATTTTTTTTTAATTATTTATGTTCCAAGTATTTTCATTTAAAATCTAATGTGATGACCAAACATTGAAAGCACATGGAGTACGGCAAATAACTAAAGTATGGCAACAAAGAGTATAGTAACTAAACTGGGATAAGGCAAGTTATGGCAACTCAGTAAAACAGTCAAGTCAGCTGTCAACTGTCAAAGTCATTCATTCAAGTTTTGTTTGTGGAAAAAATCTTAGTCAAAATGGTAATTTAATTTAATTTTTCTCTTATAATCCTTTACTGTTTCCTATTCTATTTATTCTAAATCAAAAGAGAAACGTGTAAATTATTCGACTGCATGTGTATTTTGTGTGATTTCTGTGTATTTTTTCGTGAAAAAGTGTCAACAAAAGTTAGGGGTTAAATTTCGAGAATTATTTATTTTAAGTGAAATTTAAGTATATTTCGCCTGAATAACTGTTTATATGGGTATGAAATATCGTAAATAATACATTCATAGTTACAATACTTATGTTTAATTGCTATTTCAAGTTATAAATATAAAAAATATCCGGCTCCTGTCTCGATTTTCTTTTGTCTATGACGGATGACTTCAGTACCAAATGTTCATGTGACTTCAAAAATTTCATGGAAATACACATTATTACGAATATTTACCGTCCTATATTAGTACTACTAAGCGTAATACACATGATATTAGTAAAAATTATACTATTTGATTTTTTTCTTGGTATCGTCACAATATATTAGTCACTGAGCCTTCCTAGAATTAAAGTTATTTAAGCCCATAATATAAGTTTGGAAAGGACTTTTTCCTTAAAAATGGTATTTAAAAATGTTATAATAAGTATTTAGTTAATTTAGCTGAACAAATTATGACTTGTAAAAACTGTGAATGTGAAGTATCTGCCATAACCAAATAGACTATCTCGGAATCCAAATAATAATGTCATAGTTCACTCTTATACATGTATGTATTAAACATACATATATTCACGCCTCTTTCCTGTAGGGGCAGGCAGAGACCACTTCTTTCCACTAGCTACAATCCTTACACACTTCGTCCACTTTCATTATTCCCTTCATACATGCTCTGAAACTATAAACTCATAAATAATGTCATAAACTTTTACCCACAGAGAATAATACGTCATATATTCTTTTTTCATGAACCTACATTATCTAAGATACACATTAATACTTTTCAATTCTGTTTAAAAGATATATTTGTAGATATATGTACTGTGGAGGAAATCAAAAATCAAAATCAAAATATTTTTATTTCTTATTAACCAAAAAAAAGGCGCTTAAGAAACGTTAGGTACGTTAAAAACTACTGACTCTAGTTGCTCGGTTCCAAAGTGTCATTCCTATAGAGAAGAGCCGGCAAGAAACTCTATAGGTTACTCTTTTAAAAAAAAGGTTAACATCGAGGTTAAGATTACATTGATTTTAAGATATGTGACAACAACGTAAACAGCAGAATGTTTAGATTAGTGTAAACTAAGACATCCAAAATGGAAGAAAGAAATGATGATGATATAATTTACTCCACAGGACACTGTAACTTCATTCCATAATTTCTTAGTATTACTCAGTTTATTCTTTAACTGCATTCAGGACTTTATAAAGAAGATATAATTAATTACTATTTTCTTTAAATAAAAGTCTTTAATAAAATTTTCTTTATAAATATCTACAGCAAAATCAGCACCAGAAACTTTAGTATTTTTTATACTCACAAATACTTTTCTACCCTATAAAGACGAAATCATTTAATATTATATTCTCAATAATACAAGTCTACAATAAAATGTATTTTATATTTGCAGCAACCACAGATTCTCGTACTAAAGGAGGGGACGGACCAGTCGCAGGGCAAGCCGCAGCTCATATCAAACATCAATGCCTGCCAGCTGGTTGTAGATGCCGTAAGTTTACATAATTTAAGTAAATATCTTTAGAAATAGAAAAAAAGTCAGGTTTTTCGCCATTTATCAGACAAGAATAAGTAGACTGAATTCCATAATCTTTGATTTGATGGATCTGTCTTCACTCTGAAAAAAAAGAGTATAAAAAAAAGGGCAAAATAAAAAATTATGTTGTATGTGAACAGGGAGATGTTTCAAGCTAGCAGGTGTCATGGCCAGTATATCTGCCCTATATAGCCCATCTATCTGCCCTTGAAGAATAATCTGAACATACTATAATTGATTCTGTTTAAAAAGTAGTTTTTTTTTTTTCAACATTTACCATTTATTTACCAATATAATTCCAGAAATCTGTAAATTATCTTTTTAATTAATATCCCCAGGTCCGCACAACCCTCGGCCCCCGTGGCATGGACAAGCTGATCGTGGACCACAACGGTAAAGCCGTCATCTCCAACGATGGAGCCACCATCATGAAGCTGCTGGACATCGTCCACCCGGCTGCCAAGACACTAGTGGATATTGCCAAGTCTCAGGATGCTGAGGTAAGAGTAGCTAAGTAGATAAAGTGAATTAAAGTTTACATTAGGTGTTCGGCAAGATATTATAGCAATGTATTGACTTCATCATCTCCCAAGCCTTTTCCCAACTATGTTGGGGTCGGCTTCCAGTCTTACCGGATTCGGCTGAATACCGTATTTTATATAGAGCGACTGCCTATCTGACCTCCACAACCCATTTTGCTGGGTATTATCACAGTATCCCAAGGTAAGACTGGTTGTCAGAATTGACTTAACGACTGCCAAAGATGTAGTATGACAGTGTCAATCAATGTATTGACTTATGTATAAAAAATATAACAATAATAATACCAGCCTATAAACGTTCCACTGCTGGGCACAGGCCTCTTTCAATATAGAGAAGGCACAAGCATTAATTAAAAAATATTTCTAATAATTTTTAGTTATCTAACAAAAGGGCATTAAAAAATAAATCGCCTATCTGTTCATGTCTGGTTATTTTATAATTTAATTTTGTAATAATTAAGACCTATGTTGAAATACAAATTTAACTGCATGGGGTTATAATTTACAATTCATAGTGTATCAGTCCAAAATAGTGTGAAAAAAATTGACAGCCATTGCAGGACACATTGGAGATATTTGTTTATCCTCCCGTCCCTAGACCAAGCTGGCCCGAGCCGGCCAAACTAGCCATAAAAATATGTCCCTAAATAATAAAAACTTAGATCCAGCCATCCCTTGTTGTTTTGCCTTATTAAGATTGTTAGCAACGCACTAAGTCGAGGTCCGAACCCCGCAGGGGGTGCCCTTAGTGGACGTTGCTGACGTAGTTAGTTTTCCTATTGGTCTGGCTGGAGGCCTTAAGGTCCTCGCCAAAAGTCCGGTGAAGCAGTCAAAGCCTGCGCTCAGGCTAACTGCAAAGATCTCTACCAAAAAAATATTTTGGAGATATTTGTGTAGTTTTCAGCCAATGATTATAACAACGGATCCAATTTCTGATTGGATGTGAGGATCAACAGAGTAAATGAGGCTTTAAACTACTAATAGAACTCAATTTTTATATCTTTATATTTATACAATGTCGTGGTGGCCTAGCGGTTCAATGAACGGATTTGTATGCACAAGGTTGCAGGCTTGAACCCAGGCAAGTACCAATGTGGCTTTTTCAAAGTTATGAGTACTTTCAGTTACAATAAATTATATTGTGTATATAAGCAAATGTTTTGACGACCTCCGTGGTCGAGTGGCGTACGCACCGGTTTCAAGGTGTCGCTAGCTCCCGCGATCCGATTCTTCAACTCCTCCGAAAGCCACCGTAACCCGCTAATCGTAGCGGCCGCGCGATACGTACCTTCCGTAATATCTAAGATTAAACGCCCCAGACATACTCTCTCCTACCCTGACGATAAAACAACGCTTCTCCAAGGAGCATTCGATTTAGCTAGCAGTAGCATTACACAACACAACCGCCGTATATTACGTCCTCGCCGGCGAGGCCCGTCGCGTATTATAAATAATAGTAACGTAAATGTTATCCTCCCGTCCCTAGACCAAGCTGGCCCGAGCCGGCCAAACTAGCAATAAAAATATGTCCCTAAATAATAAAAACTTAGATCCAGCCATCCCTTGTTGTTTTCCTTTATTAAGATTGTTAGCAATGCACTAAGTCGAGGACCGAACCCCGCAGGGGGTGCCCTTAGTGGACGTTGCTGACGTAGTTAGTTTTTCCTATTGCTCTGGCTGGAGGCCTAAATGTCCTCGCCAAAAGTCCGGTGAAGCAGTCAAAGCCTGCGCTCAGGCTAACTGCAAAGATCTCTACCAAAAAATTATTTTGGAGATATTTGTGTAGTTTTCAGCCAATGATTATAACAACGGATCCAATTTCTGATTGGATGTAAGGATCAACATAGTAAATGAGGCTTTAAACTACCAATAGAACTCAATTTTTATATCTTTGTAATATATTTTACATCCCATTCAACAAAATTACATGGAATGTAAACAATAATAAAAATAAGATAATTATTTTACTACAGATATGTTATTTCTCGCCTTTTGAAGACTCGAAAACATCTTTATTAGAACTCAAATGATGCCTAGCTCTTTAAGTTTTTGCACACCTACCTATAGAATTATTAAAAACTAGCTTTTGCCCGCGACTTCGTTCGCGTGGAATAGTGACTTCCGGCAGATTTTTGGTTTTACCCACATAGTTCCGGATCTCGCGGGATCTCTTCAAAAATGAAATGTGGAAGATGCGCGATCTATTTCGATCCCAACGCCATCTATCGAGCATAGTGACAACTCGGATTATTTATCTATACTCCGTTCGGGCATTTTCTTTGTACTAAAAGTTTTATTATATTGATATTATTTTTTTCATACCTTTTTAAGTACTATTTATTTACTTTTTTCCGATTAAAACAATAACATGAACCGAACTCGTGTAACGATCGACACCATTGCGCGATCACCATCTCGACATATAGTACTAATAGAATTATCTATACTCCGTTAGAGCATTTTGTTTGTACTAAAAGTTGTATTATATTATATTTTCATACCTTTTTACTATTTATTTACATTTTTCCGATGAATTTTCAGTACTGAATTGATGCCGACGCTTGACCAATAGATGGCGCTGTATGTCCGGAATAAATTTTATTTTTTATTTTATTTTTTGTAATAAAAACTTTCCTATGTCCTTTCTCAAGTTCCAAACTATGTCTGTACCAAATTTCACACAAATCGGTTCAGTAGTTTAGGCGTGAAGCAAAGACAGACAGAAAGACAGACAGACAGAGTTACTTTCGCATTTATAATATTAGTTTGGATTTTACATGTACTATATCTAGGAGGTAACATATCTTGTGTAAAATTCATCATTGCATACAACATTTAATTGAAAACATTTTGTTTGTGTCATCTCATCCTGTTGGTGTAGATATTGAGTCAGTTAATATAATGATTATATTCTTGCAGGTCGGTGATGGCACCACATCAGTTGTGATCCTCGCTGGAGAACTCCTGAAGAGACTGAAGCCTTTCATTGAAGAAGGTATGTTTATTTTATTAATTTAAATTTTTATTCACACAAATAAACAGGAGAGTCAGTTGGTAAAGAGAACAGGTAAGGTGTAAAAAAGAAATGCACTGATACTGTGAGTGTATAGGAGGGGTTCGTGGCTAAGTGTAAGCCGTATGGTTTGACCGATAATACAGGTTAAGCCGCGCTCGCCGCGTTTGGTCCGTGGATGGGTGACAATTTAAAACATACCGAGACCCCCTCCGTGTTTGGGAACGCACGTTAAGCCGTAGGTGCCGACTGTCATACATAGATCTTTGGCAGTCGTTAAGTCAATTCTGACAACCAGTCTTACTATGGGATACTGTGTTCCCCAGTAAAATGGGTTGTGGAGGTCAGATAGGCAGTCGCTCCATGTAAAATACGGTGTTCAGCTGAATCCGGTAAGACTGGTAGCCGACCCCAACATAGTTTGGAAAAGGCTCGGGAGATGATGACGACTGATATTGTTAATTTTGTGAGTACATTAATTAGGCGTGCAAAAGAAAATTCATTATTTATCATTTTAATTTAGTATGTTCATGTTAAATAATTATGTTAATAGCCAATGATTAAAGCAAACGGATCCAATTTCTGAGTATCTATGAGGATCAACACGTAATATGAGGCTATTTTTGCTCTAGAAGGAATACATCTCATCAGATAAAAATACTGGACACGTACGTTTTGTTTTTCTAAGATAAATAAAAGTTATAGTGATTAAGTGAATAAAATATATGATCGTGACGTTTTCATTGCTTAAAATGAGCTTGGCCTCTTTGAACTGCCTCGTTGGCCTTGTGGTTCTAAGCGCGACTGCTACGCTAGAGGTCTTGGGTTCGATTCCCAAGTCGACCAAGGTGTTATTGGGTTTTTCTATGAAATTCTCAGTAGCAGGTCGGAGTTTGGATTTGTGCCCGGTTAGTGGCAATAGGCTCGCCCCCTATTACATGGGACCTAAACATACCGGCGAACTGTGGGTGTACATTGGTACACCTCTGCCTAACCCTTCGGGGATACAGGCGTGATGGTATGTTATGTAAAATGAGCTTTTGACTAATTAAAAAAGGGAAAATACGTGTCTATTATTTTTTATTTATCTATCAGAGAGGCATTTAAAAAAAAATATTTACTACCCTACTGCAACCGACCACACTTGCCTTATAAACCCCTTATCATATGTCATAACTTTTAATAACAACATTACGATTACAATAATGCAGTATGTGTGTGACAGGCGTGCACCCGCGTGTGATCGTCCGCGCGGTCCGCACGGCCGCCCGGCTGTCGGTGGAGCGCGTCAAGGAGCTCGCCGTCAAGATCGACAACAAGTCGCCGGGGGAACAGAGGTGAGAACTTAGTGAAACTACACAGGAGAAATACATTATTTATTATTATTTATTTATTTGAAACATATAACACCATTACAGATCCATAAAATCCAATGCGATGCTATACAAATTATAAACATTATATAATAAACTATTCTATATATAAACTATGAGATAAACAAACACAACAAACTTCTATTAACAATTAAATATTTACATTTTATTTTCTATAAGGCTCTGTGCACTTTCAGCAAATTTAGGGAGGGTAAGTAAAAATATATCTAAATTATTATTTAACTTATTAATTAAAATTATTGCTCGCAACATTGGAGCAAACTTGAGTAACATACTTTATTTATTATCAAATGACGTAGACAACGTAACTGTTTGCTCTAAAGCGTTGCATATTGAAGGTACATAATAATATTAAAAAATAAATGCGGACAATATCTCATACTATTGTTATGAACCCAAAGTAAGTAGCTAAAGCACTTGTGTTATGGTATTCAGAGACAATAAAGGTACCACAAACACCCAGACCCGAGACAATGTAGAAAAGTTAGTTTCTACATTGACCCGGCCGTGATCGAACCCGGGACCTCAGAGCTAGCGACACCTTGAAAACCGGTGCGTACGCCACTCGACCACGTAGGCCAACAGATGTAAAAACAACAAAATTTACAGAAATAAGACAATTTCATGTCTTATAACAAGTTTATCAGTCAGTCATCATCTTATAGAATCTTAAACACTCATCACATAAGCAAGTATAGAGTGTGCACATAGATGGCTGCCTGTTTTGCCACGCGTAAGAATTTTTTTAACTGTAAGGTATAAAATTACCATACGAGATGTATGGTAAGGTATAAAATTACCATACGAGATGTATGGTAATTTTCCGTTTTAAGACAGAAATAAATGAAAAAACATAGATGATTCCGATAGTTTATCATATTATTAATTTTTGAGTTTTAAAATGAAATGGGACTTTGAAGATGATGCTTCTTCATACTTGTGCTCCCTGCTCCCTTTTCGTCGAGTTCTCCGTTAGGCGCACTTAATAGCTAATTAACTTAATTAACAATAAAAACATTGGTCAACAAAGGGATTATTGTATTCAATCAATGATTAGAAAAACTCAATCCTTAATAACCATGAAGGTTTTGATAGTAGAAATGAGCTCACCAACACACTCCCTACTCCATATCCCCTACAACATATATTATATTTATTATTTCACCAGGGAACTGCTGACCAAGTGTGCGGCCACAGCCATGTCCTCGAAGCTCATCCACCAGCAGAAGGACCACTTCTCGAAGATGGTGGTCGATGCTGTACTGTCTCTGGATGCTCCGCTGCTGCCTTTAGACATGATTGGTGAGTTTATTCCTCTAACACTTGTATTTGGCATGGTCCCTAATTTAATTTATTATTAACTTGCAACAGAAAAAGTGAAAAAGAAAAAAGTGTATCTGTATGTAGCATTTTAGCTCCTAAACGGAACGACCACTTGTGATGTGGATGTTTCTTGATTTTATATCAGTTTGTTAATTTTAAATTAACGCTATTCACAGTGTCGGGTTTTTTTTTTAATAATACAGGTGTAAAACAGGATTTGTTTCAAATTAATGCAAGCCAATGATTATAGCAAACGGATCCAATTTCTGAGTATCTATGAGGATCAATACGTAATATGAGGTTTGCTAATTAATCTTTAAAAAATCTACTAATTTATAATTCTTAAAATAAAACCGATTTAAAAATAAGTCATTTATTTCTTATGGATATCTTTGTCAAAACTATACCAAAATGAAATGGAACCACACGTATCATCAAAATCGGTACACTCAGTCAAAAGTTTTGTGGTAACAAACATAAAAAAAAATACAGTCGAATTGAGTACCTCCTCCTTTTTTGAAGTCGGCTGAATAGATCTTCCATCACAATAACATGTATAAATAACTAAATAAAGTAAAAGTGGCAATATCAAACAAGACATATTCCCTTTAGGTGTAAAGAAAGTATCAGGCGGTGCCCTAGAAGACTCGTTCCTGGTGGCGGGCGTGGCCTTCAAGAAGACCTTCTCGTACGCCGGCTTCGAGATGCAGCCGAAGACCTACGACAACTGCAAGATCGCACTCCTCAATATTGAACTGGAGCTGAAGGCCGAGAGGGATAATGCTGAGGTAAGAGATAATAATAAAAATAATAAATGCGGACAACATCACGTACATTGCTCTGAACCCAAAGTAGCTATAAAGCACAAGCTAATTCAGAAACTACCCAGACCCGAAGCAATTTAGAAAAATGAATTTCTACATTGACCCGTTCGGGGATCGAAGCCGGGACCTCAAAAGGTTAGGCTAGCGACACCCTGAAAACCGGTGCGTGCGCCACTCGACCACGGAGGTCGTCAAATAATTTAATGATAGTTTCTATTGGTACATATTTAAAAGCAAACCTGTCAAAGGAGGAAAGGGAGCCCTTTGCTCCGCAGCAGACAGTTCAGGCACAAAATAATAATATTCAAAAAGGTATTCACAATAATTTAACAACAACATATGTGCTAGAAGGAAGAAAAATAAAAAAAAATCTATAAACTAAATAAAACCTAAAACAACATATCAAATAATTTATCTACATCACTGTCGACTGGAAGGTGCCCAAAATAATATTAAAATTTTTAGTATATTTAAAACTAGCTGTGCCTGCGACTTCGTTCGCGTGGATGACGAAACTTATCAATGAGTTTTTAACCGCAAAATTAAGTTTGTTTTTTATTGTTTATACTTTTCCGGGATAAAAACTACCCAGTGTGGTGCCCAGGATAATAAAGAATAATTATACCAAGTTTCATCGTAATCGAACCGGTAGTTTTTGCGTGATACCTGAACAAACAGAAAGACAGAAACAAAATTTTTTTTTTTTCACTCTTTTGGTTTCTGTGTCGGTCTAACGCAATTATCAACTTTGACAACATGTGTTTAAGTTCATTTTAGAATGACAAATATTACCGAAAAGGGCCTAAAAGTAATTTGAGTGTGATGGAAACTGAACTGTTAGTAATTGAATTAAGGTTCATAATCTCAAAGCACGGTCATTATTTCTTTAAAGTGGCTGATGTATAGGACTATTTGAGTTATGAGCAAAACCAGAGGGTTCATTCTAATAAAACAAATATAGATTTACGCGTACCTGACTAATGATTATAAATAACGGATCCAATTTCTGAATTGCTGTGAGGATCTAACGTTATATGAGGTCATTTATATATTAAACACAATAATAGCAGCATTTATTGCACAGAATTTCATATCAGAATTCTACAAAAACGTGTAATCGATCATTTGTTCTGGTTGTCTGGGTGTAATTTATCTATAATATGTATGTATTTAGAAATATATAAGTATGTTTATCAGTTGTCTGGTTACCATAACACAAGCTCTGCTTAGCTTGGAATCAGATAACCATGTGTGAGTAGTCCGGAATATTATTATTATTATTATTATTATAATCTTCCTACAGGTCCGTGTGGACAACGTCAAGGAGTACCAGAAGGTCGTGGACGCTGAGTGGCAGATCCTGTACGAGAAGCTGGCCGCGTTACACGCGAGCGGCGCTAACGTGGTGCTCAGCAAGCTGCCCATTGGAGACGTCGCTACACAGTACTTTGCTGATCGGTCAGTTACTTACTTACCCTAACACATTAAATAATTTGACGACCTCCGTGGTCGAGTGGCGTACGCACCGGTTTCAAGGTGTCGCTAGCTCTGAGGTCCCGGGTTCGATCCCCGGACGGGTCAATGTAGAAACCAACTTTTCTACATTGTCTCGGGTCTGGGTGTTTGTGGTAGCTTCGTTGTTTCTGAATTCCATAACACAAGTGCTTTAGCTACTTACTTTGGGTTCAGAACAATGTATGTGATGTTGTCCGCATTTATTTATTTATTATTTATTTATAAATGTCCCGCCAGTAGACACAAGTTAACAATTTGAATGTACCATATTATTATGTGACTCTGATGACTGATGTAAGATGTCGTGTTGGCCTAGCGGTTCAATGAACGGAATTGTATGCACGAGGTTGCAGGTTCGAACCCAGGCAAGTACCAATGTGGCTTTTTCAAAGTTATATGTACTTTCTTAATTATTCTAATTTCTAAGACACTTCTGACAAACGGTGAACGAAAACATCGTGAGGAAACTTGGATTCCATAATTTGGGATCTGAAATCGCCAATCCGCAGAGAGCAAGCGTGGTGATCAATGCTCGTGCCTTCTCTATATGGGAAGAGGCCTGTGCCTAGAAGTGGGACGTTTATAGGCTGGATTATTATATGTGACTCATTGGAAATGAAATATTTTATTCTTGCAAGTAGGACATAAATTACTTTTACAATGTCTTCCTAAGCTAGATGAAGTCGACATTTCCTAACTGACTACCCTGAGAAGAAATGTCGAAACAAACTCAGGGGTGTGGACAGGGAACGGGTTAATATCCTTACTAATAATATAAATGTGAAAGTTTGTTTGGATGTATGTATGTTTGTTAGTCTTCCACGCAAAAACTACTGAATGGATTTTAATGAAACTTCACAATAATGTAGCTTATACATTGGAATACCGAATAACATAAAGATATTGTTATTCACGCGGGTGAAACCGCGGGGCACAGTATCCTTCACAGTTGGTCCTATATAACTTTCATCAAAATTCATCCAACAACTAGAAAAAAAAAAAAAAAAAATATTGATTGTGTATTTTTCAGACATTCTCCCATATAAATTTTACCTAAATCCGTCCAGTACTTTTGTTTTTCAAATCAAATCTTGTCTGAAATCGATTCTTCTTACACTTATGTGCAATCAATTACATCTCACACCATTTTAACTCACCACTCACCCCACAGCGACATGTTCTGCGCGGGCCGCGTACCAGAAGAAGATCTCCGTCGCACACAACGCGCGTGCGGGGGCGCTGTGCTCAGCTCAGTACGAGACTTGCAAGCCGCCGCGCTCGGCTCCTGTGCACACTTCACCGAGAGACAGGTCGGCGGGGAGAGATATAACATCTTCACTGGTAAGCCCACTGCTGCGGAAACACCGGTTGAGTCACTAACACACCGGTTTGAAAGGTGTCGCATGATCTGATCTCCCTGGTTCTGACTGGACAGGTCAATGGTTAGACCTTTGGTGTAATTGATGCAAAAAATTAGACTATTATTTAAGTACGTCATTTTAAGCTGAAATTTGTACATGTAACATGTATATCGGTCAAACGATACAGCTTACACTTAGCCACGAGCCCCTCAGTCCCTAATCATCATCTCTCTGTTCCTAATTATTTGTGGTCGCCGCAATGCGTATTCAGCTTCCAATCATCTCTACTCTATCTCAGCATAGGGTAGATGACTAGGTATGAAAATACAAAATTTATTTAGTCCGCCATTTAGATAATCAAAATATAATAGACACATATTTTTTCTTTTATCAAAGAAAGAGAGAAAAAGAAATACGAAAATAAACCGCTTTAAAGTTCAGTTGGGGTCTTGTCACATGAGTAGATAAAAGGAACAGAGGCAAAGCTTCTTAAGAACGTGCAAAATTGTTACCTATTTTGTTAGGGTTGTCACAATAGGTGAAGACAAATCAAACAAAACGTTTTTTAAATAGTTTTAATAGTCAGTATAATAGAATATAATATAATAGTATGATAGAATAGTTTACAAATTACTTACTCTAAGAATTTTCTTTTTATAATTTTTGTTTTTTTTAAATAAAAAATACCTACCGTGTTGTACAAATTACTCTCTTCTTATTATAAAAAGGATCATACAATAAAATAAAGGTACTTGCTTGAAAAAGTAATAACCAAATATTTACTTACCTAATTGTTAAAGTATGATATATTTTTGTTTTCTCTATTATTATTCATACACACGGTACAATAAACAACCATTATTATTAATATAATACCACGTTTTTACAACTAAACTTATAAAAACTTAAACTTGCAACTAACAAAACAAACAGCGTGCGTCGGACTGACCCTTAGATTGTACACTGGCTGTGCCAGCGTAAACTGGTTTTTTCCAGTCTCGCCGCGTATGTGACAAGCGGCCAGTGGTCACGCACACATGCCCCGCGCGCTTGTGTGCGTGCAACCGATTCGCGCGGTTGTTCGAAGCTTTGCCTCTGTTCCGTTTATCTACTCATGTGGTCTTGTGACGTAGGGTAGGTACTATTTTTGCATAGACTTGACGTCACGCAAAAATTGCACTCGCTGTATCTTCATAATTCTTTGTTTACAAGACAAATGAAAAAATATGTGCCTAATTTTTTTTTACTATCTAAAAGATGGACATAAAAATAAAAATTAGTCATCATACCTATTGACTCCTTTCTCATATCATCTTCCACACAATCCATCCATCTCTTTCTCTGACGTTACCTCCTATTCCCTTTTCCTAATCCTCTCCTCTCCTGCAGGCTACAGTGCCAAGGAAGGCGCGCCCGAGGGTGAGCATACCTTCAAAATATACTTCAGTAGTTACAAAATCTAAGATTTTCTGTAATGTACTATATATAAGGTGCTATAAAAATATCTGCCACGGCTTTAATGGGAGGTAGTATTGTGTTTATAGATTACAATAGTAAAGATAAATTATTGATTATTTATCATTTTTTTTTTCATACAAAAAAAATTACGTATAAATTTGAATTGATTTATTAATATAAAACCATCCCGTGTAAGTAGTTGCACTTTTAAAACACTTGTATGCCTGCGTATTATTGCGTACCTAGTAGATTATGTAGTGACGAACTAGTCAGCTGATTACAGTTTTCATTCACAGAAAAGATGGAAAGAGATAGCAGTTGTTTTCATTGACGAAGCGTCACATTGCGCGTAATTTGTGAACCACGTTACGCAGAATAGAGTCAACGTTAATTTAACTATTTTAGTCTCTCAAATTTAATTAACTGTTCCGGGGTACGAAAGTTCTTCACTATTGTAATCTATAAACACAATACTACCTCCCATTAAAGCCGTGGCAGATATTTTTATAGCACCTTATATATTATCATTAGTGCAAATTTGTTTATTTTTATGGTAAATAGCAAATATTTACGTCAAATAAGTGGTTTTATATCTCAATATTTTTTTTATGTATTTGGTAATTTCATGTTGATTCATGCTTTGCTAAAAAAATATAGTTTTCTGTATAAAATATCGTCATTTATCAATGGATAAGTATTTCATGTTTGACGTTGGATTATTACTTTGAAAATTATCTGAATTAGGTAGTGGTTCAAGTATTTAAGTAAAATAATTTGTTGTACATGCTTTAATTATTCTGATCATTATTGTAAATTCTGTTAGTAATTATTGTAATATATTGTCAAAATTTTGCAAAATTGACATATCGCTCGAAGAACCGATAACCGCTGGGGAAGAAAGGTCCTCGAGTGGCGACCACGAACCGGAAGACGCAGCGTTGGCAGGCCTCCCACCAGGTGGACCGATGATATCGTCAAAGTTGCGGGTACCCGGTGGATGCAATTGGCGAGTTGTCGTTCATTGTGGCGTTCTAGGGGGGAGGGCTTTGTTCAGCAGTGGACGTCTTCCGGCTGATGATGAATGATGAATTGTCTTACTCAACTGTCAACTGTTGAAAATCACTTTTCTACATTGCCTCGGGTCTGGGTGTTTGTGGTACCTTCGTTGTCTCTGAATTCCATAACACAAGTGCTTTTGCTACTTACTTAATACTTTTTGGGTTCAGAACAATGTATGTGATGTTGTCTATATTTATTATTATACCTATCTCTCTTCCGCAGGTTGTCCCGCAGCCAAGACGTGCACGCTGATCCTCCGCGGTGGAGCTGAACAGTTCCTGGAGGAGACGGAGCGCTCGTTGCACGACGCCATCATGATCGTCCGCCGTACTATCAAGAACGATGCTGTTGTCGCTGGTGAGTAGCTGGCCCACTGCAGGCCTTCCATGTAGAGAACGAGTACTGATCACCACACTTGTGAGCCCCATGGTGAGTGCCAGTAACTATCCCACTGCAGGCCTCTCACACAGGGAACAAGTATTGATCATTGGCGTAGCCTTTCCGGCATTCAGTCTCACTGAATTTAGCTGAATACCGTATGTTATATGGAGCGACATGATATAAATTATATTTAATACTAGCTGTGCCTGCGACTTCATTCGCGTGGATGACGAAACTTATCAATGAGTTTTTAACCGCAAAATTAAGTTAGTTTTTTATTGTTTATACTTTTCCGGGATAAAAACTACCTAGTGTGGTGCCCAGGATAATAAAGAATAATTATACCAAGTTTCATCGTAATCGAACCGGTAGTTTTTGCGTGATACCTGAACAAACAGACAGACAGACAGACAAAATTTTTTTTTTCACTCTTTTGTTTTCGGTGTCGGTCTAGTAACACCCCCCGCCATTTATTTTTTTGATATTTTCAATGTACAGAATTTTCACTTTTACAGATTTATTATAAGTATAGATAGATAAATGTAAGCCAATGATTATAGCAAACGGATCCAATTTCTGAGTATCTATGAGGATCAACACGTAATATGAGGCTTGCTATCCAAATAACCAGCATAAGCATTATTTAAAATACTTAACATAGCAAAGTTTTATTTAAAATACATTTTATCCAATTAAACATTACAGAAAATATTTAAGTTTGACGTTAAATATCTTATGTCTATATATTTCTTCAGTTTTCTCCCTTCATGAAGGCTAATTAATTTTTATTGGCCCGTATTTCATAACATAACATACCATCACGCCTGTATCCCCGAAGGGTTAGGCAGAGGTGTACCAATGTACACCCACAGTTCGCCGGTATGTTTAGGTCCCATGTAATAGGGGGCGAGCCTATTGCCACTAACCCGGGCCCGTATTTCGGGTGCGGGTTATTTGTTAAAGCACCAACCGATGACTTTCAACGGTTGTTAGGCCGTGTAATGCGGGGCTCTCCATATGCTGGACAACAATATTTCTCTTTATTTTTTTACTAATTTTTAAACAGTGTCGATGTATGTTTGCAGTAATTTAATTTAACGGGAATTAGCGCGAGACCTTAGAGATTCATAAATACCTTTTTGACCGTTATTTCTTACTCGGTAATGTGTCCGCCTGCTGTGAGTGAAAATTAGTTTTAAATGGTAGCTATAATCTTCGTTTTTTATCCTTAAGGTGGCGGTGCAATCGACATGGAGATCTCTAAGCACCTGCGCGAGTACGCGAAGGGCGTGGCCGGCAAGGAGCAGCTGCTGGTGGCGGCCATCGCGCGCGCATTCGAGGCCGTGCCGCGGCAGCTCTGCGACAACGCCGGCTTCGACGCCACCAACCTGCTCAACAAGCTCAGGAACAAGCATCATAATGGTGAGTGCTACCAGTCTAGGGATACAGTCTGGCCACTGAGAGAATGTGTTCCTGATAGGTGGAGGTCACTTTAATGTGGCGAAGAATTTGCTACTCATAAGTTACTATCACTTATTTGTCCTGTAAACGAATAATATCAATCAAAACTATTCATTATGCTAGAGTACAATTAGCCAATAAAAGCCAATGATTATAGCAAACGGATCCAATTTCTGAGTATCTATGAGGATCAACACGTTTATGAGGCTTAAAGCTTAACTTGTAATTATCATTACAATATTATTTTATAGACATAAGAAGCATTTAGTATAAAAAAATATTGATGGAAGTTTCATCATTTATTTATTTATTTTAATTACGCTTCTACACATATTACAGTAATCTAAGAACTACTTATATTATAAAACATGAAATATAGAAAATAGAATTTAAAATAAAAACATTAACACAGAACAGTTATCAACACTTTCATTAATTCTTCTCACAATACATCGGACATGTCAATAAAATCATCGTCCATACATCCACAAACAGATCACATGTTGGATTAAAACCCAAGTTATCATATATCTTGTGATTACAGGCGAGGTATGGTTCGGCGTGGACATCCAGAAGGAGGACATCGGCGACAACTACTTGTCTTGCGTGTGGGAGCCGGCCGTCGTCAAGATCAACGCCATCACCGCTGCGTGCGAGGCTGCTTCACAGGTACATAACAACTTTATATATTCTGATTTACAGTCAAGTAAACACTAAACCAAAGAGCATGTATGAAGGGAATAATGAAAGTGGACGAAGCGAAACAAGTGTGTAAGGACCGTAGCAAGTGGAGAGAAGTAGTCTCTGCCTACCCCTATGGGAAAGAGACGTGATTATATGTATGTACAGTCAAGTAATACAGTTAGTAGTAGTGAACACCCAGTAAGCATAGTTTTTGCTGGACATCTACAGCACAGCCATTTTTTTCAGCTTCACATAATGGTCTTTACTTTCATATGAACAAGAATATTATAATGGAAATTACGTTATCAAATCAAATATCTAAGAAACTTATATAAAACATATTTGGTAATTTAAAATACCTAAATGGTGGTATCTATAACCTAAATTCGATAAAAAAAATACTATTATTTCAAGTTTCACGAAGGACCATCTCTGAAGTATCAATCATGTAAACAATTTTAAAATCTATCACAATTAACGAAGATCGCGTAACAGACAAAACGCATTTGATTTAAGAACTACCTCCTTTGGTACTTGGTTAAAAAGATTTTATCGTTTACTAGCTGTACCCGGCATGCGTAGCAATGCAATTTTTTCTACCTAGCACCTGCCTACTACCTACCTACTACCACTTAGGGGTATGAAAAATAGATAGTAGCCGATTCTCAGAACTACTGAATATGCATATAAAATTTCTTAAAAATCGGTCAAGCCGTTTCGGAGGAGTAGGGTAACTAACATTGTGACACGAGAATTTTATATATAAGAAGATTAACGATACTTTGTATTTGTCCTTAGATCCTGTCTGTGGACGAGACGATAAAGAACGTGAAGGCCGCCGACATGCCGACGGCGGGAGCCCCCGGCCGCGGCATGGGCCGGCCGCGTATGGGATAACTTCACTCACTCACTCGCTACACACACATAACAAAACGCCTTCTAGCCGCTACGCCTGTGGACACACCTACTGAAGAGAGAAACAAACGGAACACGTTGAAACCCGGGATTCGAACATGAGACTTTCTCGGTAGTTACGTTAGCAACCAATAAACCTTCGAGGGAGTCAACAGAACGGAAAAACGAGCCTTGCTAGCCACCGCAGAAGAACTTTCAGTGCTGGCTACTGAAATATGTCATATGTGATCCTTGACATTACAAGCTATTTTACCAAGGGACTGAGTAAATTGCAACTCTGTAGCTAGAATGTTCGACTCTGCAATGGGAGACATAATCAACAAAATTGAGTTGAATTGACCCAGTGATGTTGTAGAGGTCAGGTAGACAGTTGCGTCAGCTGAATCCGGTGAGACTAAGACGACCCAAACATAGCTTGGAAGAAGCCTATGAAGAGAAAAAGCTTGAAGCTATAAATGTATTTTCAGTTTAAAATAAATATTAATGTAACTTGAAAAGGAAATTTTGCATTTCTTGCATTTATGTTATAATTGTCGGAGCAGGCGAGCGGTGTTCACGCTTAGTACTAAGATAATATAGTATTAACTATTATTTTAATAATAACTATTAAATATTCAATACTATGGATTTGTTTTATTTATTATTTATACCATATTTATTATTTTGGCGACCTCCGTGGTCGAGTGGCGTACGCACCGGTTTCAAGGTGTCGCTAGCTCAGGTCCCGGGTTCGATCCCCGGACGGGTCAATGTAGAAACCAAAAAATTTCTACATTGCCTCGGTTCTCGGTGTTTGTGGTACCTTCGTTGCTTCTGATTTCCATAACACTCGTGCTTTAGCTACTTACTTTGGGTTCAGAGCAATGTATGTGATGTTGTCCGCATTTATTATTATTTATACCACATTATACAACTATTTTAAACCCTAGTCTATACCATCAGTAATCATTGAATTATTTATAATAATAAATTCGAAGTTAAACCCAGCATCACACCTTATTTACAAGAAATAAGGTGTGATACTCTGCAGCAGAGCAAATGATGTAGGTATGTAAGACGTACACAATGGACGTATTCTGTTTATTGATTTACTGAGAAAAACAGACTTATTGTGGCTCTGCTGGCGACCAACACCCTGGCCGAGACAAAATAGTTGGACTCAGGAAAGTTAAACGTTATTGTTTTTGCATGAAAATTGATGTACCTACGTCTAAAGCTTATTGCCTACGTGTTGAACATATCACTAAGAGAGTGGTTCTATTTATTTTTTCGTTAATAAAGTTTTCATTTAAAACGCCGTTTTAAGTATTGTTGTATTTGCAAAGGCATTGCCGAGTTATTTATAATTAACTTCTAGATCATTCGATAAAACGCAGTTTATTTAATTATGTAATGAGTGCGATTTGAGATCGCTAACTAAATTAACAGACGTTTCATTTGTTATGACGTGATTCAAGGTGAGACTTAGTACTTAGAGCAGTGATTGTAGAATATTAATAATACTAGCGACACGACGCGTCTTCGCACGAGTAGTGCATCATTACATATGCCTACATATTTCAACCGACTTCACAAAGAGAGGGTCTCAACACGTCTGTATGACTTACACTTTCACGTCTATACGTGAAAGTGATATACTATCACGTGATGTGATGTGAAGTCGCATGACATCATCAGGGTGAATTAAGAACAGCGCACCCACGGTTCCACATAAAATCAGGGGCCCGAGTCTGCTATTTACACTCCGTGCCAGTATGACAACAGTTGCATCGTCCGGCGGCGCTCGGGCCCTCTCGGGTGCACTCGGGCCGCTTCGGGCGCGACTCGTGCGCTTTCGGGCGGCCCGAAAGCGCACGAGTCATAGTACGTGTAAATAGCAGACTCGGGCCCCTGGTCTCGTGAAAGTCACCAAAAACAAACTTAATTTCCCGGTAATAAAATTTTCTCTCACACATCGAATTTTTATGGTCAAATGCTCTCAATAAATGTGGACAACATCATATGCATTGCTCTGAAGGCACTAAGAGCATAGGTCTTCATATTTTTACCCACGAGTAAGAAAAGCTAAGTTTGTAGGTATGTAACAATGGATAATTTGTCTGTCTGTGAGTATTGACTATACATACTACTCGCGTCATTGTACCGATGGCGCGAGGAAGAGCGGGCACGGGGCTCGATCTAGGGTTCCCAGGCGTCCTGATAAAGCCGGACATAGGTAGGCTTTTTGATTGCGTGTCCGGCCAAAATAAACGGTGTCCGGCTAGTCCGACTTTTGTTAGGTTTTTTACATTTCGCAAACGAGCTAGCGCCGAGCGTGGCCGAGCGCAGGCAAGTCGAGTGTCGGTCGCTCCCGCAGGCCGCAGTGCCGCCCGCCCCCTCGCGATGCCAAAAAAAACTTGATTTTACATATAATTTTTTTGTCGTAGGTACCTATTTAATACTGAGACACAAAATCCTCAATAATGTAGGGTGTCCGGCCTTTCTACCCAAATGTCCGGCAAAACTGACTGGTCTGTCCGGCTATTAGGTTTGGCGACCTGGCAACCCTATACATACCTACTCATTACTTACATTACATAAAACTCTATTGACCATAACGACATGGCGACAGTACACGGACTGCTTAATATAGTTCGACTGCTGCAAGCGGTCTACAAAACAGAACAGAAAGTGTTTAGGCCTACTGTAGCGATAAATAGAAGTTTAAGTCCGCCTTATAGTTAAGTTGCCTCTTTAAGTAGCTACTCGTACGGCATTCCCGGCAAAAGAAAAAGTGGCTCACCTGATGGGAAATAAACACCACTGCTCGAGGACTTCTTTAACACAAGATGCATAGAAATCGCATTGCATGGCTTATAGAAATAACTTGATGTCGTTGGATATAAAAAAAACCTAGCTTTTAGTTTCGGAAGCGCCCGCGAAGATGTCGTTTATCCAAAAAAAGTAACCTTTCTTGTAGTTCATACATACAATAATTTTATTAACTAGGTATCGGTTGTGGTTTAACTATGAAAGCGTACCAGACAAAGTTACTTTATCATTTACAATATTAATATGGAATAATCCATATTCGTGTTGCGTTGAGCAGCTGAGACAAAAAGGATGGTGAAATAAATACGAATATTGAAAATGTAAGTTAATAATAATAAAGCTATTTAATAACTAAGGATGACAATTAGATACCACTAACCAATTAATTAAATATATATAAGTAAGCTAAACATATCCATGAAACAATCAATAGTCGACGCACAGGTATTACTCAATACAGCCTTGAACAATACCCGCCGCGGGAAACTTGTAATTACAAGAAAAAATCCCATCCGTTTGTTTCTACACAGTACTAAGCGAGGTGTTTGTGAAAATCACGTATTTTGGCTATTTTTTATAATACCAAATAACAAATTTAATTTAACATATTTTCGAGAAATGTTTTAAAATTTTCTATTAAACTGTCAAAAAAGCGCGGGAAGAAATGACGTTTCAAAAAAGCACGTTCGTTTTTGTCTTAATTTTTGCAATCGCGTTCAAGGAGGTGTCATGTTGGACAATCGATTTGCCGGAAGTAAGGAGGTTTTTGTTTGAAAAACACGAGAAATATAAAAAGGAAAGTAAGAACGAATATAAGGATTATGTTATAAATAAAGATCAAGAGTTTTATAGTAATATTCAGGGCAATAGTAAGCATAATTCTGAGCATAAATCGGAGCATGATTACGCGCCTGAATATGAAAAGGACCATGAAGAAGAAAATCATGCTGACGAATATGTCTACAACAGCTACATGGAAAAGAAAGTAAGTAATTAAAAAAAAGTATTAATTACGTATTGAAAGGCAAAATCGGTGAAGAAAAACATCGTGACGAAACTTGGAATCCAAAATCGTAAATGAGAAAATCGCAAGCGACAAAGTGTGTTGATCAAGTTATTTTTTTCTTACATGAGACCTAAAGGTCTCATAATAATTATCTCTCTCTCTATAATAATTATCCCCCTGCTGGGTAAACCCAGCAGTGGGATAATTATTGGCTGATATTATAAAGATTTCTATTAGGAAATTGTTAATTTTAAATCTAATTAATTGTAGTGATAATCGACGATCGAGGCCGTGATAGTCTGTTGATGCAATGACCGGATTTATGTGCGCAAGGTTGCAGGTTCGATACCAAGTAGTGGCTAGATTTTAAAATGGTAGAAATTTGATGTTTTGTTTCTTAAAGGTTTTAAAATATTATAAGCTTAAAACTTATTCCAAAACTCGTCCTAGCTCGTCTGTATAATGAACAACAACAAGTATATGGTAATATTTTATAAAACGGGGATTAGCGCGTACATGCATAAATACCTTTAGGGCTTGACGTTTCGACCGGGTTACACAGGCCGTGGTCGGGTCTGCTTGCAACCACGGCCCGTTTTATAAAATATTACTATAAACATGCAGCGCGATAGTTTAAAAACAAGTATATGGACTGCAGTGTGACACAAATAGTCACACGTCACTTCTAAAACCTTCTGTATTTTTACACGACTGCCCAAAAAGGAGTGTTATGTTTTGAAACTTTTGACCGAAGAGTAGGTATATATTAATGAATATATTACCTACTATAAATATCACTATCACTACATAGTATAAAACAAACTCGCTTCCCGCTGTCTGTCCCTATGTATGCTTAGATCTTTAAAACTAGGCAACGGATTTTGATGCGGTTTTTTTTAATAGATAGAGAGATTCCAGAGGAAGGTTTATATATATAATACATGCATAATATAGTAGAGAAACACTGATAATCTAAGAGTTTTTTATGTAAGGTCGTAAATAAACACACTTTTTTGCGCTTACATTGCAAACGCTAGCTGAACCCTACGAGATAGATCAAAGTAATGTACTACAGTATTGTACACCTTAAAAAGGTCTACAAAAAAGTCCGCGATGGTATATGTCTATCTCTTGAGGATAACCCACAATAACCATTTTTATACTTTATTTATTACTTATTAACGAACAAAGCAATTTTAAGCAATACAGCATTAATCCTTATCCAATTAAGTACCTTAAATACATTGTGCATGTAATAAAGATCAATATGGCCCTTTACAGCATGTAATTTAAATGAATATTTTCGAAGATATCACGGATTTAAAATGCAGGGACATAGCGGTTGCGGCGGTACCGGCCGGGGGGCCGGGGAGCGCATGCCTATACCAAATAGTGCGTCGAAGGCCGCGCTTCGCCCTACAACTGACACTTTATGATTATGTAGTATATTTAGTATCAGCAATGCACCCGTGCAAAGCCGGGGCGGGTCGCTAGTTTATAATATAAATAACTTGTTACTAAATACTTTTAACGTTGTTTCCTGTGTTCTTTATATCTGTATATTTTGTGAATAAAAAAGAAAAAGAGTAGAGAGGCCTTTGCCCTGCTGCAGGACATTTTAGGCTACCTATACTAAAGCCAATCTGGAAAGAGAATTAAACGTTATTACTAATTACGAAATTATCAACTTTGACAACATGTGTTTAAGTTCATTTTAGAATGACAAATATTACCGAAAAGGGCCTAAAAGTAATTTGAATGTGATGGAAACTGAACTGTTAGTCATTGAATTAAGGTTCATAATCCCAAAGCACGGTCATTATTTCTTTAAAGTGGCTGATATATAGTAATAAGACCGATAAAAAATATAGAAATGGCACCGCTGTTTGTGAGGATTTAAAATAATAATGTTTCTAGGTACACAAAATGGTGCACGACGGCAGTGTGTACTTGGAAGGTCTGCGAAGGTCCTTGGAGAATTACACCGAGTTTCTAGAAAGCTGTGATCGACAGAATTCTACTGAAGTAAGTGTTGACCAATACCGAGGTAAATATTGACGAGCTGTGAAGAAACGTCGTCAGAAAAGTTGAATTTTATAATTATTTTAGGAACTATAAACTCCATATGTGGTTATTTGATTTTATTAAATCATCTTAGTTGTTCAAAGAAGAAAAGTCAATAGTTAACCTTTAATCGAATTTTGATGATAGCTGATAAAAGGTCAATCATAATTGATGGAGATTTTTTTTTATTTTAAGTTTAGAGTAAGTTTTTTACTTAAAAAAAAAACAGAATTTCCAATATGACGACGCGCATTTCCGTTATGACCTGTATGTCTATTCTGTAAATAATTTCGGTATCGAGCTTCACCTGAGTGACAATAAAGCTCACTTCAAAAGTGAACCCAATTGGCCTTGATTTAGAATTCAAATTCGAGAATACGTATTTGACATCTCACCGCGGATTCCGCTGTCGAGACGTGAAAATAATGTTACAGAATAGCACTACTGTATTAGTTAAACTTATAAAATTTAGTTAAATCAGAATTAGAAGTTAAATTGATACACATACAAATAAGTGTTAAATATACAGAATAAAAAAACTTTACACAAAAAGGCTTAAAATAAAAAAAATCTAATTTCAAACCTAACCTAATTTTAGCGCTCATCATCGAATTCAACATGGCGTCCCCAATACGACCCACCGAGCGCGTCAAACCCAAACGTCACAGGTTCCCCGCCAATTTTAAACTACCAGAATTATGACAGTGTTGACGTTCCTATGAAGCCAAGGAATTTTCCTGAAATGCCACGGCCTAGCCTAAGAGAGAGGCCAGCTAGGAGAATGTCTTGTGACGAAGCGAATGAGGTCAGGGAGCAAGTAAGGAGGTTCGCGGATCTGGCTATGTGGGCAACTAAGAGGCTGCAGGATATTGCGTATGCAAAAAAATATCAGAAGGTACGAGTAAGTTTAATGAGTTTTAGAGTTTCCGACAAGGACCGGAACATGCTACTCTTGTTACGAGGCTAACGTAGCAAGAGCAGCAAATGCTACAGACCTTCACCTTTGGGGGAACCCGCGCACCGACGCTTTCTAACTAATTCTAACCGTAATAAGTATCTATTGAGATCGAGGGGTATTGTCGGTCTCGGTAAGCGTCGGTCTTGATTGGCGTCGGTCTCGCTAAGCGTCGGTCTCCGTCAGCGTCGGTCTCGGTAAGCGTCGGTCTTGATAAGCGTCGATCTCAATAGTCGTCGGTCTTGATAGGCGTCGTTTTCGGTAAGCGTCGGTCTTGACAGGCGTCGGTCTCGGTAAGCGTCGGTCTCGATAAGCGTCGGTCTCCGTAAGCATCGGTCTTGATAGGGATCGGTCTCGATAAGCGTCGGTCTTGACAGGCGTCAGTCTTGATAGGCGTCGGTCTCGATAAGCGTCGGTCTCCGTCAGCGTCGGTCTTGACAGGCGTCGGTCTCGGTAAGCGTCGGTCTCGATAAGCGTCGGTCTCCGTAAGCGTCGGTCTTGATAGGGATCGGTCTCGATAAGCGTCGGTCTCCGTCAGCGTCGGTCTTGACAGGCGTCGGTCTCGGTAAGCGTCGGTCTCGATAAGCGTCGGTCTCCGTAAGCGTCGGTCTCGGTAAGCGTCGGTCTTGATAGGGATCGGTCTCGATAAGCGTCGGTCTTGACAGGCGTCGGTCTTGATAGGCGTCGGTCTCGATAAGCGTCGGTCTCCGTCAGCGTCGGTCTCGGTAAGCGTCGGTCTTGATAGGCGTCGTTTTCGGTAAGCGTCGATCTTGATAAGCGTCGGTCTTGATAGGCGTCGGTCTCGATAAGCGTCGGTCTTGATAGGCGTCGGTCTTGGTAAGCGTCGGTCTTGATAAGCGTCGGTCATGATAGGCGTTGGTCTCGGTAAGCGTCGGTCTCGGTAAGCGTCTGTCTTGATAAGCGTCGGTCTTGACAGGCGTCGGTCTTGATAAGCGTCGGTCTTGACAGGCGTCGGTCTTGATAAGCGTCGGTCTCGGTAAGCGTCAGTTTTGATTAGCGTCGGTCTTGATGGGCGTCGGTCTTGATAGGCGTCGGTCTTGATATGCGTCGTTTTCGGTATGCGTCGTTCTTGACAGGCGTCGGTCTCGGTAAGCGTCAGTGTCCGTAAGCGTTGGTCTCGGTAAGCGTCGGTCTTGATAGGCGTCGTTTTCGGTATGCGTCGGTCTTGATAGGCGTCGTTTTCGGTAAGCGTCGGTCTTGATAGGCGTCGTTTTCGGTAAGCGTCGGTCTTGATAGGCGTCGTTTTCGGTAAGCGTCGGTCTTGACAGGCGTCGGTCTTGACAGGCGTCGGTCTTGATAAGCGTCGGTCTTGACAGGCGTCGGTCTCGATAAGCGTCGGTCTTGATAGGCGTCGGTCTTGATAGGCGTCGTTTTCGGTAAGCGTCGGTCTCTGTAAGCGTCGGTCTTGTTAAGCGTCGATCTTGACAGGCGACGGTCTCGGTAAGCGTCGATCTTGATAAGCGTCGGTTTTGGCAGGCGTCGTTATTGATAAGCGTCGATCTCAATAGGCGTCGGTCTTGATAGGCGTCGTTTTCGGTAAGCGTCGGTCTTGACAGGCGTCGGTCTCGATAAGCGTCGGTCTTGATAGGCGTCGTTTTCGGTAAGCGTCGGTCTTGACAGGCGTCGGTCTCGGTAAGCGTCGGTCTCGATAAGCGTCGGTCTTGATAGGCGTCGGTCTCGGTTAGCGTCGGTCTTGATAGGGATCGGTATTGATAGGCGTCGATCTCGGTAAGCGTCGGTCTCGGTAAGCGTCGGTCTTGATAGGCGTCGGTCTTGATAGGCGTCGTTTTCGGTAAGCGTCGGTCTTGATAGGCGTCGTTTTCGGTAAGCGTCGGTCTTGATAGGCGTCGTTTTCAGTAAGCGTCGGTCTCGACAGGCGTCGTCTCGGTAAACGTCGGTCTTGATAGGCGTCGGTCTCGGTTAGCGTCGGTCTTGATAGGGATCGGTATTGATAGGCGTCGATCTCGGTAAGCGTCGGTCTCGGTAAGCGTCGGTCTTGATAGGCGTCGATCTCGGTAAGCGTCGGTCTCGGTAAGCGTCGGTCTTGATAGGCGTCGGTCTTGATAGGCGTCGTTTTCGGTAAGCGTCGGTCTTGTTAAGCGTCGGTTTTGGCAGGCGTCGTTATTGATAAGCGTCGATCTCAATAGGCGTCGGTCTTGATAGGCGTCGTTTTCGGTAAGCGTCGGTCTTGACAGGCGTCGGTCTCGGTAAGCGTCGGTCTCGATAAGCGTCGGTCTTGATAGGCGTCGGTCTCGGTTAGCGTCGGTCTTGATAGGGGTCGGTATTGATAGGCGTCGATCTCGGTAAGCGTCGGTCTCGGTAAACGTCGGTCTTGATAGGCGTCGTTTTCGGTAAGCGTCAGTCTTGACAGGCATCGGTCTTGATAGGCGTCGGTCTCGGTAAGCGTCGGTCTTGATAGGGGTCGGTCTCGGTAAGCGTCGGTCTCTTATGAATCAGCACGATAGTGTATGTAATGTACAACAGCATATTACAATCTTGTTTCTCGACAGACTGACGAAGAGGAAGAGGACGAGCTGATATTAAAGCTGGCGTGGTTCCTGGACCGGCTGGCATACCTCACCGGCTTCGAACCAGACTACAAGCAGGAGGAGCCGCGGAGGACCCCACGTAAGATCTATTGATAAATAACAAACACAAAAGATACTATAGTAGGGTAACTGATTCAAAGCTTCGACAAGCGTCCTTTCATATTGACGTGGCGTAGTACATACAATGTACACACGACGGAAGTTCTGTGTAAAATACGGTATGCAGCTAATTCTGGTGTGACTAGAAACCGACCCCAACATAGCTTGGGAAAAGAATAGGCAGAAAAAAATCACCACAGGGACAACATGAACGTCTTAGACCACTAAGTCTTAGGAAAGCCCATGTGTCAACATGAGAAACACAGCTAAGGCTTGGCGCAAACGATATTTTGTCTGCTGTAGAGGCCGCCACAGGTAACACAATTGCGAGCATAGGCTATACAAAATAATATGTTAGGCCATTGTTGCTGGCCATCCATGACAGTGGTCAGTGACCGGTCTGTGCGGAGCCATATGAGAACTACAGTAATGGCGCCCACCGTGGGAGAGAATTAATGAGATTCCTTCAAACTATTTTTCCCCCAGGTACTACCACCCCAGTCCCAACAGCGCCGACCCTGGTGCCTGCTTCTGAGGACCAGAAGAATGAGATGATGGACTGCCTGAAGAGGAATTCCTCGGAACCAGCCACCGTCCGTTGCCGGTATCCTAACCAAATGCCTGATATTATGAATCAGATGTTTAATGGCGGTAAGACACCTTTACAATTCTGATGTTTGGAAGTTAGATAAGAAAGTAAAAGAAGTGTTTTGTATATAAGATCAAAGGACTGTGCTGTGCTGTGTTTAGACTGTTATAATAATAGTATTTTTCATTTTCAAAGGCCTTAACTCAGACACAAATTGTGTAGATCAGCTTATCAAACGATTGACTCATGTAGCCAAAATTATACAAAGATTTTTTTGTATGATATTCGGTATTAATTTTATTATTCAAGTATAATAATGTACTTACCAACAAAAAGCTTGCAAAATGTTTTGTTAAAAAAGAAAAAAAATACCCGCAAATTTACTCTCATTTTTTTGTAACAGGTACGACTCAAACGCCGCCATCCCGCCCTTCAAGATCAAACAGCGTGATTCCACTTACCAATTCCGATCAATCCGAACTTCTCATCACCGGTGACACATCACCTTTCACACGCAAACTCATCACCAAGCGCTCCACAGAATACACTTACTATTACCCGCCAAAACCGATACACGAAATGTCATACCCAGCGCCTATTGTCAAAATCATAAAACATCGCCTCTCAAATATCAAAGCAATTGTCAAATCGATAGTCGAAAAACGGATCGCACATATCGTTGAAAAGAACGAAGAAAAAAAACATTTTGAAAAACGATCTGTAGATGACAGTCATGATAGCACTTCGAATGATATTAAGCAAATAAATGCCGCGAAAAATGAAAAGTCGGTTAAGAAACAACCGTTGAATGAATTTGCTATTTTACATTACCCCGTGTCGGGTGTGTCTGTGGTCAACACGAAGTCATTTAAAAAACGTTCCATAGACCAAAATATTATGTCGTCGAATCAGTTTAATCGATTAGCAGATTTAAAATCGAGTGAAAACGAACTTTACTCGAGAAAAATGCTCGAGAATGTTCTTAGATCTAAAAAGAAGGGTTCCCACCATTCTAAGTATTTAACACAAATAAAAACTATAAAAAAACGATTCGTAGAAGACCCTTTATCTAAACTAGCAAACTATTATTTAAAATACAAAGTCTGGGAAAACTCTAACCCTAGACACACAAAAAAGAACTTCAATAAAAAGACCGGGCCATTTGACGTAAAAAACAATTTAGACGAACCAAAAATACGACACAAGCGTACATTATTCAAGAAAAACATCATACACTTACATGCGCCAAATCCTTTACACGTAATAAGACAACACATACACAAAAAAGAACACAAACCCAAATTGCTATTAACATTACAAAAACTACACGATTTGAAGAAGAAAACTGAGAAAAAACATCACAAAATCATCAAAAGATCTATTCACTATGAGGATATGTATCTCCCGCGGATTCCTATGGATCCGCAAGGTGATATAAGTTACTATATAAAGAATAAGATAGGAACTAACTACAATCCCAGTCTAGTTCAGGCGGGGCAAGTCAGACTTGGGCTAGAACAGGTATTTCAGACCGGAAATATTGAAGTTGTTCACAGATTTGGCGCCAATTATAATCCGTTGAACCCAGCGCCATTTTATTCTGGAATTATTGCTACTAATGCTGATGCTTAACTTAAATACCATTTAGTTTTCTATTATTTATGGTTTCTACGTACGTTTTAAAATACCTTCTTTTTCTTACGCCAATTCCGTAGAAGACTCGGACATTTTCAAGGAAATAAATGATTTTGCATTGTATTATTTAATTTATTGTGTATATTTCAAACCTATGTATTTTTGACATATTTTTACACGACTGCCCAAAAAAAAGGAGTGTTATTTTAGATCTTTATACGTGTGCAGATAAATATAACGACGAATATTGGAGCTGCCTTTGTTAAACATACTACAATATATTGCTAAGAAAATCGTGCTAGAGTAAAACTATTTTCGTACAAGAACAATTTTCATATAGCTCTAAAGATAAATGAAGTATTTAAATATAAATAAATAAATGAAATAAATGCGGACAACATCACATACATTGCTCTGAACCCAAAGTAAGTAGCTATTTAGCACTTGTGTAACGGAATTCAGAAACAACGAAGGTACCACAAACACCCAGACCCGAGGGAATGTAGAAAAGTGAGTTTCTACATTGACCCGTCCGGGAATCGAACCCGGGACCTCAGAGCTAGCGACACCTTGAAAACCGGTGCGTACGCCACTCGACTACGGAGGTCGTCATATATATTATAATCTATACTTATAATAAATCTGTAGAAGTGAAAATTCTGTACATTGAAAATATCAAAAAAATAAATGGCGGGGGGTGTTACAAGACCAAAAGCGAACCCACAAGTGTGAAAAAAAATATTTTTGTCTGTCCGTCTGTCTGTTTGTTCAGGTATCACGCAAAAACTACCGGTTCGATTACGATGAAACTTGGTATAATAATTCTTTATTATCCTGGGCACCACACTGGGTAGTTTTTATCCCGGAAAAGTATAAACAATAAAAAACAAACTTAATTTTGCGGTTAAAAACTCATTGATTAGTTTCGTCATCCACGCGAACGAAGTCGCAGGCACAGCTAGTAAATAAATAAATATTCATATATATAATTTAAAACCTCTAGTAAGTATTTTTTAAACACAGTCACAAACTTATTTTATATATCGTTCTAAGTATTTATTTATTTTATATTTACTCACAGAAACATCGTCATAACTTAATAAATTAAACTTTATTTGAAATAAAAACAAGATTTTTCATATAATAGTGATGTTTTATTATAACTTTGACAGAAAAGAACAAAAAAAGAGTTATAACTTAAATTATGCTAATCATAATTATTTAACAATATTATGTGGAAAATAAGGAAATTGAAACTCAAAATATCTTTTTATGACCTATTAGGTTAAAAACATATAAATACAGGATTATGAAATAATATTCGAATGAATAAACGATAATCAGAAACAAGTTTCATAAAAAATCGTTTAATTGTTTATGGTAAGCTCAAAAGACAATGCATTCAAGCCAGTGATTATGATAAAAACTTTTCTAAATTTCAATTTCCCTACAGATTTTAAAAGAAGTTCCTTAATCTAGACAAAATATTATACTTATAATTGCTTTTAAAGTAAGTTGCGATTTTAAACTGCAACATAATTATTGTCCTTAACGTTTCGTATTGTCAATTCAGAATCTAATTCTATTTCGGAAGGGCTAAGTGCCCAAGCCAAATAATATTAAAAAATACCTTATTTACTAGGTAAATTATTTTGTAGAATATTCCAAGCCCGTAAAAGACTCAGCGTTAGACATTTTAAAACCACAACTTAACAGGCCATTTAAATGGTCCCAATTTGTGACAATTACCGCGACCTCTGACTGCACCAATCTAAATCTAGACCGCATTCGCAGTTGCTTAACTTTAATAACCTAAAAAAATGACTTTTTGACAACAATTTTTCATATCGAGTATTAATGGCATTTTTTTTCTTTTGTAACACGAAATAAGTTTTTAATATTTGCGGCTGTTTAAACTAAAAGATCGCGGGCTTCAGGAATGTTTAACAATAGATAAATATTTCGTTAATTTAAAAGAGAATCTATTCTACAAAGATAATGTACTTACGATTTAAACATTTAATACAACGACTCGTCTAAATTCAATATACATTGCCGTTGTCAATAAATACAGTAATGTATAACAATAGTCATTGTATAAGAACATGAAACGTTACGAAGGCACGATTTTTCACTACAGTACGGCCGCTGAGAGATTGTGTTCCTGACAGTTCGTGGTTAACAGAAAGATATAACTGTAATGTGTTTAAGAATGTACTACAAATCATTAACAATCAACTCATTTGTCTTATAAACGAATAATACCATTCAAAACTATATCGTTATGTTGAGTAACAATGAATAATATAACACGGTTTTTATTTCCTCATACAAATCAAGACTAACATGTGTCAACACGCATTCTCTCAGGGCCAAATTATACACCGATTACATTCTCGAAAAAATACTTTTGTATATACCAGATACACATATATACAAAACAGACATTAATCGTCGTCAAATCAACAACGAAAATACAATTCTCATACTTTACAACGTTTAACATTTTATTAAAAACAAACAACTGTCAATGATCTGTCAAAATTAATTAAAAAAAAATCGTAACAAGTCAAATTGTCACAGATTAAAAATGTAATGCTTTATTATTATCGATTGCATTTTTTCATGTTTATTAACTTTCTAGTACATAATTTTTGTTGACAGCTTGTTTTGATTATTACATATGACTCTGTGGTCGCTTCTTCCTGCTGAATAGGCCTCCGAAGACACCTTTCTTGTCCTTTTTGTCTTTTGACACTCCGCTGACTGAGAGTTCAGATTCGCCTGATGATCTGTTAAAAGAAAAAAAAAAGGTTTTTATAATAATAATATTTCGGGACATCTCACACACGGTTATCTATTCCCAAGCTAAGCAGAGCTTGTGTTATGGTAACCAGACAACTGATAAACATACTTATATATTTCTAAATACATACATATTATAGATAAATTACACCCAGACACAGAACAAATGATCGTTCTCATCACACAACATTTGTCCTGGGTGAGAATCGAACCCACGACCTCCGGTATAGCAGTCAGGGTCACTAACCACTAGACCAACAGGTCCGTCTATAAATTGCTTATTTATTTAAATAGGCGCGCTTGAAACAAAAACAATCTTATTAAAGTTGAAAGTTACGAGATGCAAGTTTTCATTAAGGTGTGTGAAGGCCTGCCAAAATATTGTCGTCTGTTATAAGTTGAACTGTGTTTGTAGCTGTTATAATACACAGGCATAGACATCAATGGATTCATAATTAATTTTAAGATGGATTGAATGCATTGCAGAGTTCCCAGAATGAGAAACAAATAAAACTTTGTATCATAAATGATACAAATGCAATGCCTTCTCTATATGGGAAGAGGCCTGTGCCCAGCAGTGGGACGTTTGTAGGCTGGATTATTATTATTATTATTATATCATAAATGAAAATTTAGGCACTTATTATATTTCTTAGTGTACTTCAAGTATTTAAGTTGAAAAATAAATATATTAAACCCTATTTACCTCGAAGCCGGTCGATTATCTAGCGCGGGCGATCCTCCACTGCCAGCGACGGACGCCGGACGAGTGTTACCTGCGCTGTTCCCGCCATAAGCTATAAAACAAACAATACATTAATATAATAACCTATAATAATCCACTGAATATCTAGCACACATAAAAAGCTACGAATTTAGTCCAACAACAAAAAAATACATAGCTTAGTTTAAACAAAGAAAAAAACCAACACCCAGAGGACGAAACATTTAAAGCATACAGATAAAAAATATAGCAAAAACAAAATGGCTGACGCAGGTATCAATATCCATTAGGTATAACATTTTCGTTTCATCATCACCATTTTCGTTTAATTAATATACTTAATTAAAACATTATAGACTTAATGGATATTCATATTAAAACATCAGAAAACTATTTTTAACTAATAAAAACAAAATCCCAACACAGCGCAGATAATTAAGCTTAAATTAACTATTTAAAGATATTTAACAATAGGATAACAAGCCTTACTTCTAGTTATAGGTACATTAGAATATCTATCTACATAAATAAAAGATTAAATACATACATAAAATATAAATAGCTAAGCTAATAATATAAATAGCTTTTACAAGTATTCACAATGTTCCCAGAAAAATGTGTCTTTCTTTTTTTTGCTGGGCAAAGGCATCCCCATCTGTCTAACAATCAAAGTGTCTAATATATAAAATATTTAAAGTTGGCATTATTTTCAATAAATAATATAAAAGAGGAAAGAGACACATTTTTGTGACAATATCGTAAAAATACATATTTATTGAGGTAAAATAATGAAATACCAATAAACTAGTTCTTTTGAAACATCTAATATAGCAAACAAACTACAAAAAATAACATTTTTAGATACCTATAACTACACTAGCAAAATAGCGGAATATATTATTTCAATTTTTTTTTGTTACTCTTAATATTAAAAATCATAACATAACATACCATCACGCCTGTATCCCCGAAGGGTTAGCAATAGGTATGTTTAGGTCTATGTAATAGGGGGCGAGCCTATTGCCACTAACCGGGCACAAATCCAAACTCCGACCTGCTACTGAGAATTTCATAGAAACACCCAATAACCTTGGTCGCCTTGGGAATCGAACTCAATACCTCTAGCGTAGCAGTGGCGCTTAGAACCGCTAGGCCAACGAGGCAGTTATATATTAAAAATCTGTCACAATTTACTAAACGTTTAAATGCTCCAATAATTGTTTTACCCCAAAAACTACATATTACATAAACAAAGCGTTTTAGCATAATTAATATTTAAATACATAATAACTAATTAAGCTGCAATAAATTATTTAATTATATAATCATACACTGCACGCGATGAAGTATGTAGAGAAGATGGCTGGCTCCTGATCGCGTTTGAAATATAACAAGGTATTAGGTTAATATTATTATAGTACAGCCGATGAGAGAACGTGTTCCTGACAGGTCTTGGTCAACAGGGAGATATAACTTTAATGTAGCGAAGAAATTACTACAAAAATTACTAACACTTATTTGTCCTATAAACAAAAATATAATTCAAAACTATATCATTATGCCCGGTTACAATTAATAAAATATAACACGGTTTGTCATTTTCCCATACAAATCAAGACTAACTGATATGTTTTTGGAACGCATTCTCTTCGAATTGTATAAGTAGATTATATAAAGCTGGTTTTATAGTCAACGGCATATAATTTAAAGAAATAAATATTTAAGTTTCAAGAACTGTCATAGCTTATAATTTAAAGAAATAAATATTTAAGTTTCAAGAACTGTCATAGCTTATTTTTCTTTTTCAAATTATTTGCCGCGTAACAGTTTCGAGAAACCGTTATTAATAGCAGTTATTTTAAACAAAAAACCATAGTTTTTACTCGAAATAACAGTTAATAACGGTTACTTAGTACCCATATTAATAAAATATAACCAGTTAATTTTAATAAATAGATAAATATGTCTTAATTAAATTATTTACATTTAACTTATGCTAATAATATTAAAACCACAAGGTAAAGTATTGTGTTAAGAAAAAAATGTTTTGTGTAGATCTACAATACAAATAAAGCGATACATTTGTTTAAAATAAAATTGGAAATCAGAGTAAATAGCTAAAAGCTGAATATCAAGAACAAACAAATAAGAAGGTGTTTAAATATCTACAAAATAAAAATAATTCATTATACATTTTTAAACAAAGAACGAAAATAAGTTGTAAGTGCAGAAATGACTTAAGAATGACTTGAGAATTACGTATGCTGAATAATTAAGATTTTCTTCATGATGCCAAAGCATGTAGGTATTTTAAGCTATTTCTGCTCTCACTATTTTAAAATCACGCTAAGTAAGTAAGTACCCAAGCAAATACAAAAAAACTAGCAAGCTAGGTAGGTATAGTAGACAATATTTAGGAAGACTGCTATGATACTACATAGAGATTTAATACACTTCTGAATAATTTACTAGATACGCAATCAAATTAATGTTTTTTTTTTACATCATCTTGTCAAAATAATTAATGAACTTGTAATTGAATTCAAAATATGTCTAGATTAATTGGAACTAGACACGAAAATGCATTAAAATAGATAATCGCTAGCTAAACAAAAGGATTTTTTTTTTGTATAAAATAAGCTTGAGTAGCTTATTAAGTAGTTAGGTGAAATAAAACGCATTTTCTTAATAGATTTTCTTTTTGGTTAATTTTATCATTATTTGGCTGTCGTGTCTAGTATATTATTCAGATATTATATTTGAACTATATTAGGTGTTAGTTGTAACTACCAAGCTCCTCAACCAACTCGTACCGGTACTAAAATGACAGTGGTACTTTTAAATAAGGCTTTTGGTACTAAATTATGTTATAATTGTTTTATTATGTAAGGTTACGGAATTAGAGTTTTAAATTAAATATAAATTATTTATTCTGTGATAAATATTTTTTTTGTTTACGTTAAAAATTAAACGCGTAATTTTATAGTAGAAAAAATACACATTTTTCATGTATTGTCTATTTCAGACAAAAAATCTAGAGTTATTTTTTTAATACTCCTCTATTCGTTTTAATTTAATACCAATTGCCTTATAAAAGCACCACGGCAAAAATCCTTGTATTCAAACTGACCGGTTTCGCTTGTCGAATAAAAGTGTGAGGTGGTCTCCACACTTTGCCAGTTATTATTCTGGCCCGAAGCATATCCTTGCCAAGACGCCGTATTTCTATTAACATTGGCATTGGCATTCGCATCTCTTCCTTGCCAATTGCCAGACATTCGTTGTTGATAACTATTCACGAGCGCCGACACGGATTTTTCACTCTGCGCGTTTCTGTCAAGATTTCGCTCGGGCAAGCTCGGATGGCGGTCGGGCATGTTCGGTTGTCGCTCGGGTAGGTTCGGGCCGCGCTCGGGTAGGTTCGGCGCTCGCTCGGGTAATGGCGGGCGGTCGGGCGGGCCTGACAGCGGCAATGGCGGGGCGCCGTGATCAGCTATTTCAAAATTAGTTGTAGTGTCGAAAATATACAAAATAATGAAATATGTGAAGTTAAAATGTTATTTGTAATTAATTTTGGTTATAATTTTGTTATTGTTAGAATGAATTTAATGAATCCAATTCACAATATTTTTTACTACGTACGTCAAACTTTTTAAAAAATTTCATGAAGAATATAAAAATATGCAATTCCCATATAGCGGACGTCACAATTGCAAAACGATACAAAGACGGCACAAAACAAATTTATATAAGTATGCCTATTTAGATATAAATTATGTAGTATAAAGTCCTTTTCTAAAAGTTAACAATCTTGAAATCATTGTGTATTTTGCTCAATATACCTAAAGTTAAGGAATTACTTATATAAGGTGCTATAAAAACATCTGCCACGGCTTTAATGGGAGGTAGTATTGTGTTTATAGATTACAATAGTAAAGATAAATTATTGATTATTTATCATATTTTTTTTCATACAAAAAAAATAACGTATAAATTTGAATTGATTTATTAGTATAAAACCATCCCGTGTCCTAAGCTGTTGCCGCTCCGCACCGAATTCACGTAATTTGTGAACCACGTTACGCAGAATAGAGTCAATGTTAATTTAACAATTTTATTTTCTAAAATTTAATTAACTGTTCCGGGGTACGAAAGTTCTTCACTATTGTAATCTATAAACACAATACTACCTCCCATTAAAGCCGTGGCAGATATTTTTATAGCACCTTATATGTGGAAAACTGTAGATTTTCTAATTACTTTAAATTAAAAAAATTCAAGATTGTTAACATTTAGTTACGTACTTATATCAACGAAAAGCTATTCTGAAAACATTCTACGTCAAAAAAGTATGAATAGATCCTACCAGACTTAAAAAAAATAATTTTATTTCAAATTGAAATCAAAATGATTACATAAGTTCCTCTTTATACATTATCAATCCTTTTTATACGAATTATCTATTTCCATTCAGATCTTTTCAGTTTTGACGCCAAAAGTTTCAAGAATAGCTCTCCTATGTCCATTTTTAACTACTTTAATTTATTATTATATAATCTAAGCACTCACCATCTCGTTGCGACCTGATGAACTCAGCGTTGATGTCCCGTCCGTTAGAGAACCGCGATCTGCCCCAAGACGTAGAGGTTTGTTCTGTATTCCTGTGTAAATAGAGTTTTAATTATATATTATACTAGCTGTACCCGGCATGCGTTGCAATGCAATTTTTTCTACCTAGCACCTGCCTACTACCTACCTACTACCACTTAGGGGTATGAAAGATAGATAGTAGCCGATTCTCAGACCTACTGAATATGCATATAAAATTTCATAAAAATCGGTCAAGCCGTTTCGGAGGAGTATGGTAACTAACATTGTGACACGAGAATTTTATATATTAGATATTAATAATTTCGTGTTACACATATTCTTTAGCATAACGATTATTTCGTATTTTCGTATTTTTCAATATATAAAACCGTCATAGACAAAATAAAAGGCTCCTAGTTTTATTCTACTTTTTCTGTTTTTTTTTTCGATTCTTCACTTTATTCTACTTTTCCCGCTAAGGGGTTTTTTAACGTGGATTTGTGGAATGGAAGAAAATGTTTTAATATTATTTTTGTTTTGTGATTATATTCAATCCTGAGGCTACTAACATATTATAATGACGATTAGGTATTTACTTTATGACTGACTCCTGACTCATGACGTGACATGACAATATTGAAAATAAAATTAAATACTCCAGCGGACAAAGCTGTGGGTAAAAGCCACTTAATAATAAAAATAAAGCAGTAGTGCTATTCTGTAACATTATTTTCATGTCTCGACAGCGGAATCCGCGGTGAGATGTCAAATACGTATTCTCTAATTTGAGTTTTAAATCAAGGCCAATTGGGTTCACTTTTGAAGTGAGCTTTATTGTCACTAAGGTGAAGCTCGATACCGAAATTATTTACAGAATATACATACTGGTTCCAGAATAGGGTATTGGAAGATATATAGAAAATTGTAAGATTTTTTGTTGGTCTTTGCATGATGTTATACTAGCTGTGCCCCGCGGTTTCACCCGCGTGAATGACAAGTCATACACTATCTTTATAAATTATAGCCTATGTGTTATTCCGATGTATAAGCTACATTATTGTAAAGTTTCATTAAAATCCATTCAGTAGTTTTTGCTTGAAAGAGTAACAAACATCCAAACAAACTTTCGTATTTATAATATTAGTAAGATTAAATTGTATAATATTCAAGTGATACATTGAAATGTAACCTGTATTGTAAGTCCTATTGTATTATTTTTTAATTGAATTGATTTAAAACTTTTAATGAATGTAATAATAAATAATCCCACCAAAAACATTCAATGTAAAAAAAAGCCAAGTCTCTCTACCTATGCAATTCTTTCATCGTAAAAAGTTTTGAGATCGCATAGGAGCCAAGTCCTGTTCAACTTAATTTGTAATAATAAATCAATATTTTGTGACTATATCAATAGTTTTGTTTACATTACAATAACAGTGACTTAGCCATGAGCACAAGTTAAAGGTCGTTTGCTCCTTGTAATTACGTGCAAATACCGTTGAATTTATATATTATATATATTATGGACATGATTTTGTAACTGATTGGAATTTGAGATCACTATGGACTAAACATGCGCCATAGTGTATGTGCAGTTCACTGATCTTGGATGATACCGACTGTCGGTTAAGGTGTCCTGATATTATTTATTATTTACTTGCAACTCCTCCAAATATGCCGCTTTATATTTGTATCTTATTGTGCTCATGGCCAAGTCACTATTATTGTAATGTAAACAAAACTATTGATATAGTCACAAAATATTGATTTATTATTACAAATTAAGTTGAACAGGACTTGGCTCCTATGCGATCTCAAAACTTTTTACGATGAAAGAATTGCATAGGTAGAGAGACTTGGCTTTTTTTTACATTGAATGTTTTTGGTGGGATCTCATTTATTTTTTGTAGGTCTCTTTCTTTTCTTTTTATAAATAAACAAAATTGCTATAAAAAATATTTTCTTTTTGTACATAAACAAAGAACAAAGTTAACAATGCAGTCAAAATTCATATACCATGTTCTTGTAAAACCGCAAATATAAATTTGTTTCATATTATTTACTAAGGTATATAATTTATTACCGTTTTTATAATTTTCCCTTTACATGTAGCTAAAAACCTATCTTGGTGCCAAATTTGAAGGTTCTAAGTTTGCTAGAAGTACCTTAGATTTTTGATGATCGGTCAGTGAGTGAGTCAGTGAGTGACAAAATGGTGTAACTTTGATCGCTCATAACTCGTAAACTATTGGTTCAAATGTCATGTAATTTTGAGGCTGAGCTTGTTTTAATACTTACTCTAGGTCATCGAAAACCTAAACCCCTAGCTTTGTCCGTATCGATGATACAGGGGGGGGTGAAATAGCCGCGAAACGCTTCGAGAAAAGAATGGTACGGCCGTGCCCGTTTTGCTCGAGACTTGGCTGGGGCACTGCCGTGCCCCCAGATAAATGCGGACAACATCCCATACATTGTTCTGAACCCAAAGTAAGTTGCTAAAGCACTTGTGTTATGGAATTCAGATACAACGAAGGTACCACAAACACCCAGACCCGAGACAATGTAGAAATGTGATTTTCTACATTGACCCGTCCGGGGATCGAACCCGGGACCTCAGAGCTAGCGACACCTTGAAACCGGTGCGTACGCCACTCGACCACGGAGGTCGTCGTAAATATTCAACTTTTTCTAGTTGTATTCGATTCATTACATTAATTCTACTTTTCTCTCCTAAGGATGATTTTTAAGGTGTATTTGTGGAATAAACCAAATAAAAGAAGGAATTTGTTTTAATATTGGTTTGTCTGTTAAGATCATATTTGACTCTTAGGTTGCTTTAAATATACCTACTGCCAATTATCTGTTTTATGGCTGTTAATTTTTATATTATATCGAAAATAAAATTTAATACCCTAGCGGACAAAGCAGTGAGTGGCCTTTTAATTAAACTTTCAAGTCATACATTCAAAATCTCTAGAAATAGAATGTTTTAGTATAATTATCTTACCGTAGCACAACTTCGGTCGCTTCGTCATCTTGTGGCGGTTGTCGCGGCGGCAGGGAGGGCAGTACCGTGGATTCTAAACACATGTTATACATCATTTTAATAAACTGCACGGCTAGCCTTAAGGTATGGTGCATTTGCATATGCCATGTAAAATATTGGGTGGCACGATTTGATGTTCCAATTCATTAAAAAAATTGTTGGCAAGACAATGCATAAGTTCATCATCAGGGTTCCGTACCTCAAAAACAACCTTCACACTATGTTCGCCGTATGTCTGTCTGTTAAGATTTTTTCTCAGAGACGCGTGCTGGTATCGATATCAAATATTTTGGAAATTTGTAGTTTGGTAACTTAAAAAAAACATTTTTTTTCGACTACTTATATCTACAGTTGGAAAGATAATCATTTGATCATTATTAATATTTTATGAATTAAAGGTGTCATCGTTAATTTAAAATCAACAATATTTGTATGGAACCCTTAGTGTGTGAGTCAGACACACTTATCCAGTATTTTGTTAATTCAAACCATAGTAATGTATCTCACCGATGACCCTCTCAGGCGTGGCGGATGCTCGCTGGCTGTTCCTATGTTCCTGCAGGATCTCGGCCTGCGAGCGCGGCTTGCGAGCCGGCTCCGGGGAGGAACCGCCTGATGATGACGAGTCCGCGTTCCTAAGGAGTTCGAGACCAGGGTTACAGGTGGTTAAAGATGAGAAGCTGTAGTGTACAATGTGTTAAGAAAACCCTGTGCGATCCGCGTAGGTGTTGTTAGATATCGATAACTGATTACAAAAAAGTAAAAAGAAATTGGAAAAAAATATAAAAAAAAAATCTACCCCAAAAAAAATCTTTATTTTAATCCCAAATTTAGGGAATTCGCGGCAAAAAATGTTGTTTTTTAAAATTCATTAGTATTGTTACCATCATAAATATTCCAAATTGAATATTTTATTTGGGCTTGTGATTGTGAGCCCTGTATCACCCTTTCGGGTCGGACAGGGTTTTCTTAACACCCTGTATAGTATTTTATCGTCGTACAAACGAAAACTATGACCTGTATGACAGCAACTTGACAACTTTGTCCAATTTTGCCAAAAGCACCTAACGAAAAGTTCTTTAACTCCTTATTTCGCTCTCTCCCTCTCTCCCTATCTCTACTCACTCATGCAGTCTCCTCCTCATCTCAGCGGTGGGCGACTCTCCTGGTGGCACAGCAGAGTATGGAGTCAGTTGCAGCTCTGGTGGTAGCTGTGCATGGAAGGAGAGCTTGGCTACCCATTCCTGAAGAAAAAATTCGATTTAGTTATTTAAAGCAAGAATAAAAACAAAAAAATATCCAGAATCAGCAGATTTATTCAGTATGGCAACATTTTTTTTACGATTTCTGTGGTTGAGTATCCACACATCAGATTTCAAGATGTCGCCTCTGAGGTCCCGGTTTCGATCCTCGGACGAATCACTATACCTAGGAATCTTTCTACATTGTCTCTGTTTTGTTGCCTCTAAGTTCGTTACGCAAGTTTATTTTGCGTAAAGGTACTTTGCGTTCAGAGCAATGTATGTGATAAAGATCTAAATTTATTGTTACTACTATTTTAAGTGATCAACTCGAAAAAAATAAAGAAAAATAATCTGCTATTTTCAAGAATATTAGATTTTTTTTACAATATTAACATACCATATGCAAATCCAAATCTATGGGTTGTTTTAATTAGCATTCTATGTGCTAATATCCACACTAAACTATAAGGTGTAATATGACAACATCCTCCTGTTTTAAAGTCGGATGACCTACCTTCATGAGATCCTTAGTGGAGCAGGCGAACAGGTACTCGGCACCGTCGGCGCCCGCCAGCCGGAACACGTTCGCTCGCTTCGTGTAGTCGCCCGCCGGCTCGCAACGTGCCTGTTAATATAATAAGTAATTAGTAAGAAATAATTGTAAATAATTAATTAGTATAAAAATGTTGTGCTGGCCTAGCGGTTCAATGAACGGATTTGTATGCACAAGGTTGTAGGTTCGAACCCAGGCAAGTACCAATGTGGCTTTTTCAAAGTTATATGTACTTTCTTAATTATTCTAAGACACTTCTGGCAAACGGTAAAGGAAAACATCGTGAGGAAACGTGGATTCCAAAAACTGGGATCTGAAATCGATCAATGCTCGTACCTTCTCTATATGGGAAGAGGCCTGTGCCCAACAGTGGGACGTTTATAGGCCGGATTATTATTATTTAATTGTAAATATAGCGTTTTTAATCAGATGGTTGTAACTGGTAAAATTCGATGTGTAATACCTCTCCTCTTTTCTCAGACCAGGAGGTATATAATTAAGGAATTCCCGGGTAAAAAACTGGAATAAAAAGCTTGTTTTATCTGTAAACTGCTGTGGTCGAGTGGCATGCACACCCTGTGTCGCTAAATCTGAGGACCCAGGTTTCACCCCTTGACGGGTGTAGAATACCACTTGTAAAAACACCTGTTTTAAAAGAGCTTAAAAAGGCCTACTTGAAAAAAAAAAAAAAACTTTTTACATTGCGAGACATTGCAAAAATGTCTAGGTTGTTGTGGTTCCTTCGTTGTCTCTGATTTCATAACACAAGTGCTTTTTTATACCTACTCAATTTAATATAAATAATAGCTGTACAAAACATGTCTTTAAATAATCAAACAAAAATACATCGGAAAAATGTATATTTAGTCAATGAAAATGTCTGTAACAACATAAATTATCAAAAACTCTTTAAAACATCACTAACATAACTAAAAACTTTAAAGTACTCACGTTAAGTATAGCGACAGGCGGCGCGGCGGCCTTAGCACTAGCGAAGTCCATCTCGTCCCTGAAGAAGCAGAGCAGCTGTCCGCACAGCACGGAGTAGTACGAGCGCCACGAGCGTACCGTCGCCCGCTTGCCGCCGCAACCCGCCTCCTGCTTGCGCTCCAGGTAACCTGGGGGGAGATAATATAATAAATATGTTGTTATTAGGACTAAAAACACGAAATTATATTATTAATTTTCTTATTGGGACTAAAATTAAATAAAATTCAATACTCTATTCACTCCACAATGTAGGCTTAGGTGGTAAATATTGTTAGGTTACAATCTTGGACCCTGTCGGGCACAGCAAAAGTAATTCCCTAATACGCAAACTTAATGAAAGTTAAACTAACTCATTCACATAAGTCGCAATTACTATAGTACATACAATAATTCTAACAAAAAACACCGACTTCAGAATAAGTCCTATATTTATTTCTTATGGATCCAACTGTCAAACTGGACCAAAATAAAATGGGACCACACGGAAGCACCAGCTTTCAAATAAAAAAAGAATCATCAAAATCGGTTCACGCAGTCAAAAGTTCTGTAGTAACAAAGATTAAAAAAAAATACAGTCGAATTGAATACCTCCTCCTTTTTTGAAGTCGGTTAAAAAGGGTTACGCTTCAGCAATCTAGATAGGTCAAGAAGTACAAAAAAATAGGGTATAGTAAGTGATACTTGATAGTAATGTAGTTCTTTCATTAAATGTTATATTTTTTGTATATTTGTTAAGTGATGTCAATTCTTATTGCAATAAAAAAACCTATTACAGTAAAGATTTAAATGCACGATTTTGTATTGACATTCTTCGCTTTCTTCCATACATCTAAATACTGAATTTCAAATATATGGGACAACTTTTAAGATACACCCTACTTATCGATGACAAAAAAAATGGCGTAACAAACAAACTTAAATTCGAATTGAGTAGGTAACTCCTCTTTTTAAAGTTGGTCAAAAATGTATCTGTTATTTTTATTGTCTCTGTTACATGTCCGAAATGTTCTGAAATTCTCGATTAATATTATTATCATATGTATACTATATCTTACCTTCAATCTCCACCGGCGGTAGATCAGCGATGTCGCCGCGGCGGTGTCTTCTGAAGCTCTGGGTTCGACGCCGAGTCGTGAACGATGGCGTGCGCTTAGGTGTCTTTACAACCTAGAGGTATAAAATAATATTATTACGAATCCACTAATGTGTTCTAGAAGCAGTCTTCTATATAATAATTTGTGTCAGCGACTGAGGTAGTGATTTTTAATTAATGTTTTTTATATAACTTAAATATCGATATATTAAAAATGTCGCATGACGTCGCTTTATCTACTTAGATTTAGTTAGCTTGACAAAGCAATTTTTTTTATTTTATTGACTGACGAACCACGATTTTGTATTTTTATACTGTTATCAGCCAGTTCAGCCACATTAAATATAAAAGTAGATTTATTATTTTAATCTTAGTATAGGTATATAATTCCTGTATCTGTGTTTCTCACCTAACTCCTTTTTAAACCGCTTGATTGATTTGGTTGAAATGTATGTATAGTTCAATGAGCTAACAAATGGACCTGGTAGATAGGAAGGAAGACGTCTGCTTAGTTCGCTAGTTTATTATATTAAGTTTAATGGACACTTACACTCATACTCTCAGCTCGCTTGACGTGTTGGTCTGTCTTGGGCAGGCGGTCGAACTGCGGCGCCGGCGACAGCGTCTCCTCCGACGACGCCGCAGCCACTGACGTTTGTAGGCGTTCCGACTGGCGAAAAGGACAATATCTTAATATGTAGCTAGGTGTATTATACTAAGGTTGACGATAAAAAATATCATCTTTATAATGTACCTATATTAATAATAAATAGCTATTTCATACTCAAATTATCGCGAAAAATCTTATATATGAAATTCTTGTGTCACAATGTTAGTTACCATACTCCTCCGAAACGGCTTGACCGATTTTTATGAAATTTTATATGCATATTCAGTAGGTCTGAGAATCGGCTACTATCTATTTTTCATACCCCTAAGTGGTAGTAGGTAGGTAGGTAGTAGGCAGGTGCTAGGTAGGTGCTAGGTAGAAAAAATTGCGTTGCAACGCATGCCGGGAACAGCTAGTATATATATAAAAAAATCGTTGCAAGCTTTTGTAGCTCTTTAAGCCTTGGTTTATTTCTCTATGTTTTAGAAGATAGAGAAGAAACAACAGTGTTAGCATATTAGAGTATGAACCTTCAGGACTAGTATGAAAATTTTTTAACGCAAAAATAATACTTAAATAGAGCGCGCCGCTTAAATAAATCTCTAAACCTTATAATATCGAAACTTACAATCGACATTTTCGCATAATCGTCAAATAAGGAAAAAAAAATGTGAGCCGTCACGGGATGCCTGGCAGATGTGAAACATCGACATTATTTTGTAAAAGTAATATGCAGAAAAGAACAGATTGCGATAGGAACTAAATATGTCATAATGATAAATGGCGCTGTGAAATACGCGACATAGATTTCGCGTCATTTTATAAACAGCGAAGTGACGTTAACATTTTTATTCTAATCTAAAAGAAATTCGAATGCATGGAAATTAAACAACAAAAATGTAGAACGAAGTTCTATTAACAAGCCTTGCTTTAAGTAAACTTCTTCCACGAATGTCACGAAATGCGAAATTATATAAAACCTCACGTGTCACCTCGCTCGTACGAACGTTTCGCATGCGCCATTCGCGCATGCGCACCACGCCAGAAATCGGTTTTACGTGCGGCTTTAGATGTTTCACATCAATAAATGAAATCAGTAAATAAATGTCAAAAATGTCCTCACCTCTCTGACGCCGGGCGCGGGTGCGGTCTCCCTCCTCCGCTCCTCGGTGATCCTGTCCATCTCCCTCCGCCGGAACTGCTGCAGGCGCTCCGCCTCCTGCCGCTCCGCAGACCTCCGCCGCGCCTGCTCCTCCTCGTCACGCTGCTCCTTGAAGGCTTGCTCCACCTGATGACAGAGTTACATGAGTAAAGAATACTGGATTGCATAGGAAGATTTTAGTTTTGACTGGCCTGTTGGTCTAGTGTCAAATGAAAGAAGAACAATGAACTAAATAAATAAATAAATGCGGACAACATCACATACATTGCTGTGAACCCAAAGTAAGTTGCTAAAGCACGCGTGTTATGGAATTCAGAAACAACGAAGGTACCACAAACACCCAGACCCGGGACAATGTAGAAAAGTGGTTTTCTACATTGACCCGTCCGGGAATCGAACCCGAGACCTCAGAGCTAGCGACACCTTGAAAACCGGTGCGTACGCCACTTGACCACGGAGGTCGTCGAACTAAACAATTATTTCTACTTACACGGCTTTTTAAGCTTGATGAAATCGATATTTCCTTATTCCTACTACCATGGAAAGAAATGTCGAAAATCAGTAGTCATAGTCTCTTTTAAATCAGACAATTCAATAGTCCACCTCCTAATCATGGCTACCATTTGCTCAAATTCTCGATATAAAAACAGAATCAATGGAAAGAAGTGCAGAGCATTTAGAGAAAAAAACCAGATCAATCTGAGAAAGCCTGTGCCAGTCCTGTATAGCTGGCACAGCTCATGCAGCTCAACCATTTTTGAGGGAGCTGCACAACCCGGTACAAAAAAACCGTAACCATCCACCATCACCATAAAAATAATGACCCTGACTGCTGAACCGGAGGTCGTGGTAATTCCCACTCAGGGCGAATCTTTGTGTGATGAGCATGACTGAGCGTCGATAGTCTCCTCCAGGCCCCTGTGGCGGTTGACCAGCTCTCTCTGCTGAGGAGTTGTGCTGTATATTATGACGTGTCTCTTACCAGGGTGATTCTCTTGAGGGCGTTAAACTTGTCTCTCTGCGCGTCGATGGTCTCCTCCAGGTCCTTGTGGCGGTTGATGAGCTCCTCGACCTGCGCCACGCTCTCGCCGTACTTGCCGTCGCGGACGAGGGGCACTCTGTGGGAGAAGAGTAGAGTTAGAGATGGAAAGAGAAAAAGACATTTTTTTTTTGTGTTTTTTGTACCTTAAGTAGCTTTAGCTACCTGTGCCAAACAGCTTTTTGGTTATTTAACGATTTTTAGTCATCTCCAACCATGGGCGATTTAGATTATGACCGATTTCCGGTCACCTTTAGCACATAACCGATTTGCGGCCATTTTCACATTTCACCGACCTTTTCAGAAACATTTTGGTCATGACGGATTTTTAGTCTTCATGACCAAGGTCGGTCACTTTTAGTACATGACCGATTTCCACTCACTTTAATGTCTACCTATGAGACCTCGTAACCCATGACCGATTTTCGGTCACCTACATATTTCTCGCCTATTCGCGATCTATTCGTCCATGATCGATTTTGGACCTCATGACCGATTTTCGGTCACCAGTGGCCGACTTTTTGACATGACCGATTTTCGGGCACTTTGAAAATTTGTATGTTTTTCTTACCTGTTAGTAATCCAGTTATCCAGTGCGTCTGCGTCTCTCTTGAACACGAGCGCGTCCAGATGCTGCGTGTAGATCCTCTCGCGGTTGGCCCACGCCCCGTCCAGGTGATCTCTGCGCGTGCGCAGGATCGACATGCGCTCTTCAATCTCGCTCGACATGAAGTGACCTTCGTTTACTAGCTTTTCACCTGTAAGGAGATAATATTCATATAAAGTTTATTTCTGTGAATAAAAAACCGGTTATTTGGGATGTATCTGAAAAAGTTTTAATTATAAATTATCGTTTTAGTTGCGAATTACAATCGGCCAAGAAACATGATGAAGAATTTGTATACAACTAACAACGCTATTTTGGGCTTGTTGTCTGAAAGTTAGTAACAGATCGCTAATGGCTACAGTGCGGTTAAGAGTTGTACCGACATCGACGTGGGGCACACACTTGGCGCCCACCGTGGGGCAGGTTACAATCGTCGTTCTATCTATAAAAAGCCTTTTAATAAATAAATAAATAAAAATCGTTTATTTTCAGACAAAGAAGTCCATAAAAAAATTAATTAATTAAATGTAATTAATTAAATAACTTACCATCGCTATACAAAGTCTGGAAGGCATCCTCCTTCGCCTCTATCTCGACCTTAATATCTCTATGTCTGGCCAACAGCCGCTCGGCGCCGGACACGTCGCTGGCTAAGTCGGGGGCGGTGACCCGCGCTAGGGTCTCGTTGGTCCATGCCCTGGGGAGATAAATAAACAATTAATGTTAAAAGTAATAAATAATAAAGAATTTCTTCTAGTACGTTAAAATATCCGAATCATCTCCATCATCTCCTGAGCCTTTTCCCAACTATGTTGGGGTCGGCTACCAGTTTTACCGGATTCAGCTGAATACCGTATTTTACATGGAGCGACTGCCTATCAGACCTCCACAACCCATTTTACTGGGAAACACAGTATCCCATAGTAAGACTGGTTGTCAGAATTGACTTAACGACTGCCGGGACCTAACGTGCTATCCGAAACACGGAGGGGTCTCGGTATGTTATAAATGGTCACCCATCCACGAACCAACCGCGGCGAGCGCGGCTTAACCTGTATTATCGGTCAAACCGTACGGCTTACACTTAGCCACGAGCCCCTCGACTCGTGGGAAAATATCCGAATAAGTTATAAATTAATAGTTGAATTGATTGTTAAACTCACAGCAACTCCTGGTAAGTGTCGAAGTAGGCTTGCAGCTGTCCAGCCAGCTCCAGCTGCTGCGTGCACTGGTCGGCGCGCTGCACGAGCGCTTCAAGCGCTTCAGTTACGTCTTCTAACTTCGCTGACACGTGTTCCTTAGCGTCGGGGAAGGCTGTACCAAGTCTGGAATAAAGAAATTATATTAGAAGACGGAAAAAAAATGTTGAAGTTAACTATTAAAAAATATAAAAATAGTTATTTATTTATTTACATCCACACATAAAACTATTATTACAGGTTACAACCTAATTCAATAGCCAATGCAAAATAATAATAATATCAAAAACAAAAATCCACATAAAATGATAAGCTTAAAAAAAAATAAGACAAACAACTTAACTAAATAAACAATAGGCGGCCCGTGTGAATTCGTATTTAGTCCTGGTTATCCAAATTAGTTGTCTAAATCACTTGTTTAAAGGTATCAGAGGTAATGAAGATACCGACAGTTAGACCCTGACCCAAGACAATGTAGAAAAAGTTGTTTTGCTACATTGACCCTTCCGGGGATCTAACCCGGGACCTCAGAGCAAGCGACACCTTTAAAACTAGTGTGTACGATGACCATGGAGGCTGTCTAAGTCTCCTAAATAAAGAAATGAAAAAACCTCTCTAACATTGCCTGAAGGTCTATAGGTCCTGAGCGCGTGCAGGCCAGTGTTGTTATGGATATCCATATCCGTAACCGAAACTATCGGATATCCGAAATAATAAAATATCCGTAACCGTAACCGAATCCGAAATAAAAGTTTCGGATAGGGCGGAGTCTAACTAAATACTACACTCGTAAGAACTGTGGACTCCGCTGAAATGCGACACCTCTCTCGCTACCTAATGACGTCACAGCGCGAGGTGCACAGCCATTCGTACTTACAGTTCCTTAAAAAATTAATATCCGTAACCGAAACTATCGGATAATCCGAAATAATTTAATATCCATAATCGTAACCGAAACCGATATTATATTTTACCAATATCCATATCCATATCCGGATCCGAAATTATATATCCATAACACATAACTCCGCATCTGCGCGTGCAGCTCGTGCAAGCTGGCCTACTCTAGTGCTCACCTGTCGGCCTCAGCCTGCAGCTTGTCGTGTGCCGCTCTGATCGCGTCGAGGTCTGCCCGGAGCGCGTGCAGGCTCCGCTTCTGCGCGTGCAGCTCGTGCAAGCTGTCCTACTCTAGTGCTCACCTGTCGGCCTCAGCCTGCAGCTTGTCGTGTGCCGCTCTGATCGCGTCGAGGTCTGCCCTGAGCGCGTGCAGGCTCCGCTTCTGCGCGTGCAGCTCGTGCAGGCTGCGCGGCGGGATGCTGTCGCTGCCGAGGGCTGACTCCTTCTCCCCGACCCACGCTGCCGTCTCTTCGGCTGAGCGGTCGAACTCGTGGACTTGGCGGGCGCCGGCTAAAGCCTGATAAAATACAACAAATCATTACTTAAAGGCACTAATCTTATTCCGCTTTTAAGTGCCTCTCCGTCATTCAAGATTATCAGTTGGCTGCCTAAAGCCCTGGTTTATTAAATTTCATTTCCTAGTAGTACAGATGGAATTTGATTACTGACAGTATTTCGAATGAAAATAGTTGCTCGACAAATAAATAAAAGATCTAGTTTTGTAGCAATATATCTAAAACAATCCGGCCTATATCACTAACTATCCGACTTCGTGGTATATACCATACAATTACGTGCTTGGGACAACAATTTATATGATCAACTATCTTTGTTTAATAACAATAATAAGCCTAGCGTGCAAAAGTTGTAGACGCTAGATAAATAAATGTGTCTAAAATATGTTTTTTCTCTGTCATGCATACGAACTTCAGTAATGTGTAACAGTGACAGAAATATTGCTTAGAATACGAAACGATATACAACAATATAGTGGTTCTTACCTCCTGCCTAGCCAACGCTAGCTCCTTGAGATCGTCCCACAAGCCCTTGATGTCGTCTATCCTCTGCTTCACTCGGTCTGCTTCTGGCGTGTTCTCTTCTAGAAGCACGCTGCCAGCCTCGCAGACACCCTCGATGCGGCCTTCGTTGGCTACAGAAATAACATTAAAGTTAGATAATTTAATTACTCATTAACGTAAAAAAACTACTCCAATTAAAAGAGAATTCCATGTAACCGAGATCTCTTTTATGTATACTACTAGCTGCTATTTATAACCCCCGACGCAAAATGAGGGGTGTTATAAGTTTGACGTGTCTGTATGTGTGTGTGTCTGTCTGTCTGTGGCATCATAGCTCCCGAACGATGAAGCGATTTCAATTTAGTTTTTTTTTTGTATTAAAGGTGACTTGTGTGCGGGTGTTCTTAGACATGTTTGATGAAAATCGGTTGAGAAGTTTAAAAGTTGTGAGGGGTAAAAGTGGAGAAGAATAACCGAATGTCTGCAAATATACTCGAGTGGGGTGTCAAATGAAAGCGCACTGAAAGGGAAATTAGGAACCAATGTATTTACAAGTTTTTAAAGGGATTTTAAATTTAGGTGTCGGGGGTTTTTTTTAAATTTTAAATTTAATTTTTTATGTAAAATTATCTGTAATAGCATTATAAATTCTATTTTATTAATGAAAGTGCAAAAAACGTAAATTAGTTTGGACGTTCTTGGTATAAAAAATCTATTAATTTTGATTTAAAACCCAAGCTACTGAATTGAAGAAAACATTGCGTAACAAAAATTAAACAAGCTATTTAGGTGAATTAAGATGGTCGCTCTATAATTACGCAAAGGTATTTAAAACGCAACAAATTCGGTAACTAAACAGCAAGAAGAAAGAAACATTCCTATTAGTTTGTTAGAGTTGCCCTTTAACTCATTCAAATGCACTATTAAAAATAAGCTATGTGAAAAAGCTTACTACACAATTAATGATTATTTAAATGATAAACATAGTTGGTCGCCGTGATAGACACAAGACGGTTCTGTATGAGAGTGAGTGCAGCCATTTTTTTTTCTGTTAACCTAAGAGTTGACAGGTGCTGCTTGACACCTTCATTGGACTTTGAAGAGAAGGTGCTGTTGTCATCTCTCTATCTCCTACTCTCTCACCTTGTAGCTGCGCCAGGAAGTTGTCGAAGGCTTGCTGCAGCGTCTCCACGTGCTCCACATCCAGGCCGTACTCCTCGCTGGCAGCTGTCGTCATCTGCTCTCCTATCCACTCCTGGACTTCCTCGCACTCTTGCACGAACCTGGGTAGAATACAGTGTATATAAAATAAATGCTTATCCTAGTAATTTTGCATTGGCTACTCTGTTCCACTAGACAAGTGTTAACGCTGATCTAACCTCTCAAATGTAATTATTGGTTTCTTAGGTTTACGCGTATGTTGGACATTTAAATAAAACTATTTTTTCCGGATATTGTCGCAGTTTATATTTGACTTTAGGTCCCGACGTTTCGACAGCTTTGCAGGTATCATGGTCAGTCTGCCCGTGACCATGATACCTGCAAAGGTGTTGAATTATTTAATTAACTCACATAGAGCTGAAATTTTGTAAACTGACTCTATACCAGATGTACTCTTCACCCCTTTAGGATAGATATACCCTTTTGGTAACACCCTGTATATATAGTTAGACGTCTAGTAATATCAACGGGCAACTAGATCACCCAACACACTTCACACCCATCTCTCTCTATCTCTACTCACTTGAAGTACTTGAGGCTCTGCTGCAGCCTCTGCTGTCTCTTAGCTGACAGCAGCTTCATGTCCTCGTACGTAGACTTCAGCTCTTCTATTCGCTGCTGGACCTGGTCTCCGTCGATGGTGGCGCGGTCCTGGTGGCGGAAATTGGAATTAGAAAAAGAAAAATGTCGGAGCGTAAGTAAGCCTTAGGTACTAATTAAAAGTAAGTAAAATCAATATTGTTTTTTTAAAGGAATAAGGCAAAACATTCTAGTTTTTGAATAGGAATAAAAGGTTAAACGTTATACTGCCTCGTTGGCCTAGTGGTGCTAAGCGCGACTGCTACGCTAGAGGTCTTGGGTTCGATTCCCAAGTCGACCAAGGTGTTATTGGGTTTTTCTATGAAATTCTCAGTAGCAGGTCGGAGTTTGGATTTGTGCCCGGTTAGTGGCAATAGGCTCGCCCCCTATTACATGGGACCTAAACATACCGGCGAACTGTGGGTGTACATTGGTACACCTCTGGCTAACCCTTCGGGGATACAGGCGTGATGGTATGTTTTTGTATGTTATGTTTATAAAAGGTTAGAAGTATAGACTAGAAAAAATAGGAGCTTATGTTTGCCTTAGATACTAATTCTGTAAAATTGACATAATTTCTTATAGGAATAAGGCGAAACAGTATACTTTTTGCTTTAAATAATGGGATAGATGACCTATTTAATGCATAATTGTTTTTTTTTTCTTTTTCTATGCGTACAAAGACGACCATACATTGACTTGATATGTCGTTTGACCTCACAATTTCGTATATTTTGGGTATATTTTCGAATGTCAGTCACAGGCTTTTCATTATCTAACTAACGAACTTTGGCTAAGGCCGCACTACGGCTAAACCGCCACGGATTTAACCGCCTGATTTAGTGAGTAAAGGAAACTAATGGAAGCGGCCGCACTGACGTTTATTTTCCGGGACTGACTTTTAACCGTTTTCTATGCTTTTCGGGCGGTTTCACGGTTTACCGCTTGCGGAAAAAAACCGTAGTGCGGCCTTAGCCTTAGGAGTACTTTATTTTTTGTTGTTTTTTTAACTCTGCTTTCTCATACCATAAGTGTCTGTGCTGTCTTCTCTAGCTTGCCGACGCTGGCATCGAACCCGCTGAGCTCGCGCTGCAAGGCGTCTAGCCGCCGGACCAGCGCTATGGCAGAGTCCTCGTCGCGGCCCACGTCGGATGATATCAGGACCGCTCGGCGTTCCAACAGCCAGGCTTCAGCTTCCGATATCTCGGAGATTAACTGTGGAAAAAGAAATGTAATTAATAACACATAAATAAAAAAATATATACCTATATAAATGGACGGAGAGGAGAGAGGCTATGTTTTTTTAACTTTTAAACTATCACGCTGCATGTTTATAGTAATATAATTCACGGGAATAAGCGCGTAGCGTTTCTTGGGCTTGACGTTTCGACCGGGTTACACCGGCCTTGGATAGGAACGAAATACTGAATCGATTTCGAAGATATGTGGGATATTGGTGTTCGATATGTGATCACACTAAAAACATCTTATTCTAAAAAAAAAAATTAACTCGGTTTGTAATTGTTGAAGACGTCACGTAAAGAACAATCTTTTGATAAAACATAAAAGGTCCTTAATTCGCTCCTATTGTAATAATAATAATAATATTCCGGGACAACTCACACACGGTTATCTGATCCCAAGCTAAGCAGAGCTTGTGTTATGGTAACCAGACAACTGATAAACATATTTATATATTTCTAAATACATACATATTATAGATAAATTACACCCAGACAACCAGAACAAATGATTATGCTCATCACACAAACATTTGTCCTGGGTGGGAATCACCGACCCCACGTCGTGTCGTGGGAACCCACGACAGGTATAGCAGTCAGGGTCACTAACCACTAGACCAACAGGCCCGTCCGTTTTCAATAGTTTTCAATTGTTTTCAATAGGAGCGAATTAAGAACCTTTTATCAAGTTCTACTACTCGTTACTTCAGCAAACAAGACAAACTATCTTAAAAAACAAAACGGCTAAACAAAAACCGATGTATTTTCTCTATATTACCTGCAGCAAGTCACACCTATCCCTGATGATGGCGGTCCTAGCAGCGGCAGCGTCGAGCAGGCCGCGCTGCGCTGTTGCCAGCTCGCGGCTGCGCTGCTCCAGCCGCGGAGCCGCGAAGTGCCCGCGCCGGGACAGCTGGCTGGCTCGGCTTGTTACTGTCTTTATTATTGGCTCTCTGTACGGAAAAGGGTTAATTGAGAAAAGAGATCATGAAAAAAATACAACAATTTAAGGTCCCATTTGGCAAAAAGACCTCGCGGCACACCTAGAAGGAGGTGGCGGGACGAACTTGATTCCTTCTCGCGGAACTGGCCCCAGGTAGCCATGTGGAACGAGGGAGTTCTTTTCCCCTTCTGGGACACTACAGGTTCTTAATAACAATAGTAACAAGTTTTTTTTTTAAATTCAGGTTTTTTTTAATATGCTGCGAAAGATCTTTATAAATTATAACTAAAAACCATCTGAAACACGTTAGCTTTCAAACAAAACAAACCGCATCTTAATCGGTCTATCCGTTTAAGACCTACGATGGAAAACAGACAAACCAACACGTAAAACTTATTAACGACTTCGTTTTGCTTTAACGGTCAAAGAGAACATAACTTGTGTGTGGGGTACCATGTTTGAACCCATAACAGCCTGTTGTGTTAGGGATTATTTTTTTGGTACAGATGTTTGCAGTTAGCCTGAGCGCCGGCTTTGACTGCTTCACCGGACTTTTAGGCCTCCAGCCAGAGCAATAGGAAAAACTAACTACGTCAGCAACGTCCACTAACGGCACCCCCTGCGGGGTTCGGACCTCGACTTAGTGCGTTGCTAACAATCTTAATAAGGCAAAACAACAAGGGATGGCTCTAAATTTTAATTATTTAGGGACATATTTTTATTACTAGTCTGGCCGGCTCCGGCCAGCTTGGTCTAGGGAGGGAGGTCGAGGGGATTGTGTTAGGGTAACTTGCACACAAATGCTACACACTTCTCAACGGATAGACCGATAAAGATACGGTTACAATGTGATTTTTACAAAAGTTATATGTACTTTCTTAAATACCACATCATTGATAGGTGATAGAAAACATCGTGAGGAAACCTGGATCCAATAATTGGAAACTTAATTCGCCCGCAGTGAGCAAGCGTGGTGATCAATGCTCGTGCCTTCTCTATATGGGAAGAGGCCTTTGCCCAACCGTGGGCTTTATAAAAGCCAGTATTATTATTTGTTGCCTTATATACATATACGTAGCCGACCCAGAAGGAGATGGTGGAACGAGCTTGACTTTTATTCCATATTATGAACAACAATAGCCCAGGACCGGGAAAATTGGAAGTAGGGAGGCCTTTGCCCGGCAGTGGGACTACAATGGCTAAAAATATATATACAGGGTGTAAAGAAAACCCTGTCCGATCCGTGAAGGTGTTGTTAGGTACCGATATCTGATTACAAAAAGTAAAAAATTAAATAAAAAAATAATACAACCTAAACATATTTTTTTTTCAAAAGGCGAGAGAGATTCGGCGTCGTCACCGGTGCTGCAAAATTATCAAACAAAAGGCCTCCAAAAATAGTGTTGTAATTTTTATTTTAATCCCAAATTAAGGGAATTTCGCGGAAAAAAATGGTTATTTCAAAGTTCATTATTATTGTTACTATCATGAATATTCCATATTTTATTTGGGCATGTGATTGTGAAACCTATATCACCCTTTCGGGTCGGACAGGGTTTTCCTAACACCCCGTATGTATATACATATCGTATTCCCCAATTAACCTTAATTAAAGTAATAATGAGCCACATACCTAGCTAACAGCTCAGCCTCTAGCGCGAGATGTTTCTTAAGCATCGCCTGCGCCTCCGCCAACGTCGAGCCCGCCTCCTCCTGCCGAACTGCAGCTTCTCGCTCTTGTAACCTGTACAAACAAATAAATAAATAAAATATAGCGAAATTATTTTCTTGTCAAATCTTCCGTTTTAAATCTTTCGACGGTTTAGTCGCATACAAATGTCAGACGAATTTAAAACGCCACATTCTACAATTGCCAGATTCTACAAACGTAAGATTCTATAAATGTCACATTTTTGTTATAGTTGCAATACACCTAATAATGTAAGGACATCTATACTTATAATAAATCTGTAAAAGTGAAAATTCTGTACATTGAAAATATCAAAAAGATAAATGGCAGGGGGTGTTACTAGACCGACACCGAACTCAAAAGAATGATTAACAAAATTTTTGTCTGTCTGTCTGTTTGTTCAGGTATCACGCAAAAACTACCGGTTCGATTACGATGAAACTTGGTATAATTATTCTTTATTATCCTGGGCACCACACTGGGTAGTTTTTATCCCGGAAAAGTATAAACAATAAAAAACAAACTTAATTTTGCGGTTAAAAACTCATTGGTAAGTTTCGTCATCCACGCGAACGAAGTCGCAGGCACAGCTAGTATTTAATAAAATTTCAATTTCCAAGAGCTCATTTAAAATTTTTGCATTACAAAATTGTGGGCATACATTTTTTTAATGCAAAAAAAAACAGAACTAGCAACAATAACTTTAAATTAGCGAAATTTTATACATACACGTAAGGACGTTATTAGGTATTAATATTGGGTGGTTATATTTTTTACTAGCCCCCGCCATTTATTTTTTTGATTTTTTCAATGTACAGAATTTTCACTTCTACAGATTTATTATAAATATAGATGAGATTTAGTAGATAGTAATTTCTCATTTTTGTGGACTCGCAATGATCACTGTCTAGGTATAACAATAAAATAATTTGAAAATATAAATATTGAAGTGACCAGTAACTAAAATTTTTCAAATCGACACCTTTAGTTAATTATTTTTTTTAGTTGCCACGAAACATGGTTTCGTCGATAGTTAGTATAGTTGCTGCCTATATATTCACCTTTATAAAATATTTAAAATACATTAAACTATATACAAACCATCTGAACTCCTCATCGGCGTCTCTGTCCCAGCGATGCAGGAGCGCTGCATCCTCTAGGTTATCGCGACGGATCTGCATCGGTTCTTGTAGCTGGCGGTATCTATGGATACATCATAATAATTAATAATAATATAGTTAATTAACCGACTTCAAAAAAAGGAGGAGGTACTCAATTCGACTGCATTTTTTGTTAATAATAATAAATAATAAAATAATAAATGCGGACAACATAACATATATTGTTCTGAACCCAAAGTAAGTTGCTAAAGCACTTGTGTTATGGAATTCAGATACAACAAAGGTACCACAAACACCCAGACCCGAGACAATGTAGAAATGTGATTTTCTACATTGACCCGTCCAGGGATCGAACCCGGGACCTCAGAGCTAGCGACACCTTGAAACCGGTGCGTACGCCACTCGACTACGGAGGTCGTAAATAATACTAATAATACCACAGTACTTTTGACTGGGTGAACCAATTTGGATGTTTTTTTTTTATTTGAAAGCTGTTGCTTCCCTTGTGGTCCCATTTCGCTTTTAACAGTGGGATCCATAAGAAAACTATTTAAGACTTATTTTGAAGTCGGTTTTTTTTGTTAGAATTATTATTGCTCACCTCTTGACAGCATGATCAGCTTTGCTAAGTATCTGCTCAGCCATAAAGTGGTCGCTATCGGCAAGCTGTCTGGCATTGTCGGCGAGCTGTGTGGCGAGCTCCGCCTTGCTGGACACTTGCTGTTCCAGGCGGGTGTGGCGCTTCAGCAGAGCCAGGACCGAGGCTAGGTCTTTACCTAGGAAAATAATTAATAAAATAAGTGCTCATTTAAAATATAGTAGTCGAACATAAGTTTCCAAATCAATTTGAATGAAGTCACTAAGGCAACCATGCATTGTCATCCAAACTAAAAGTGTATCCAAATTTTCAGCTCAATCGCTTAAGGATATTGGCTTCATAATTGAATTGCAAGATTCCACCCGAAGCGACAAACACACATACATTAAACCTTGTAATAATAAAACGAATAGAGTAGAATGGGGTATGGTCCCTGAATAAATTTGCGTTACTATATGAGACTCAACAGGAGTCCACAGTCAAACTGTTCAAAACAGTTTTGTGGACCAATGTATTAACATAAGTCTAATATTTTTCTGTACTTAATAATTATAAATAAATAAATAAATAATAAATAAATAAAGATACTTCTGTACGAAATTTTATCGAAAGTACTCAGCATTTGTTTACACGCATTTACTATTGTATTGTCAGGACTATAAAAGAGACTGACCCCCGAGTTTGTTTCGACATTTCTTCTCAGGGTAGTCAGTTAGGAAATGTCGACCTCATCAAGATTAAGAAGACTTGTGTTAACCTATGGAGTTTCTTGCCGGCTCTTCTTCATAGGAAGGACACTTTGGAACCGAGCAACTAGAGTCAGTAGATTTAACGTAACGTTTCTTAAGCGCCTTTTTTTGGTTTATGAGAAATAAAAATATTTTGATTTTTCATTTTGATTTTGTAAAAGTGATTGATATAGTCCTATTTGCAAAATAAACAATAAGAATTTAAGTTATTTTTATGTATATACAGGTTGTTACTGAAATATTCTTACACCTTCGTAAAGAGTGTTACCGAAAGGCGCCTATACTTTTATACAGAGGTTTATCAAAATGATATTTCCATCAAAAGGGCTATATCTTGTACATACCATGGTCCTCGCTGAGCAGCTGGGCCTCTACATCGTCCAGCCAGGCGGTGAAGTCGTCCAGCCCGCGCAGGTACACGCGCGCCTGGTACGCCTCCTGCAGACGCTCGCGACGGAGCTTGGCGGCCGCCTGGATAAATATGGTAGGTTTTATGTAAAGTTCAGATATATTATATATATAATATAATAAGTGTAGAAATTATAGTTGATGATGCAACGCTTTTAAAGCAAAAAATACCATTGACTCGAGAGAAGAAGGTAAAGAGCAGCTTAGCAACTTCATTCAACTAATTTATAACGATCATTTATGAAAAGGATCATAAATCAGGATGGCTGTGTTGGCCTAGCGGTTCAATGAACGGATTTGTATGCACAAGGTTGTAGGTTCGAACCCGGGCAAGTACCAATGTGGCTTTTCAAAGTTATATGTACTTTCTCAATTATCCTAAGACACTTCTGACAAACGGTGAAGGAAAATATCGTGAGGAAACCTGGATTCCAAAATTGGGATCTGAAATCGCCAATCCGCAGAGAGCAAGCGTGGTGATCAATGCTCGTGCCTTCTCTATATGGGAAGAGGCCTGTGCCCAGCTGTGGGACGTTTATAGGCTGGGTTATTATTATTATTTATGAAAAAGTTAAAGTTTGCCTATAGAAATATTGTCTTATTGTTAAAATATCTGAGCTCAAATTTTTATATATTTTTCCTTTACATCCTTAAATAAAATGTATATTACCTGTAGTTCTCTCCATTGGTACTCCAATTCTTCTACGTGTTTGGCGATCTCTTGGGAAGCGTAGTGCTTGCCTTCTGCGAATGATTAAAAGAAGACACAGAATAATTTATACAGACTATCAATATATACTTGAAATTAGGAGCAGAAACATACCATCACGCCTGTATCCCCGAAGGGTTAGGCAGAGGTGTACCAATGTACACCCACAGTTCGCCGGTATGTTTAGGTCCCATGTAATAGGGGGCGAGCCTATTGCCACTAACCGGGCACAAATCCAAACTCCGACTTGCTACTGAGAATTTCATAGAAAAACCCAATAACAAAAAAACTAGGAGCATAGCCTGAGAAATATGCTAATAAATTCGAATTATTTTTTCGGAGATAAAAATCATTTAACTCTTAATTTATAATGTGACTATTATTTAAACGACTCCCTCCTGTACTGTACGACCCTATTGTTGAATTTTTCTGCACGGGAATGGACTACCATAGTAATATTAATCATTAAAATAGTATAATTTTAATGATTTCTTGTAGCTGTGCCCCGCAATTTCACCCGCGTAAGTAGCTAGCCCCACTTACGATGTTTTCGTAGTTATTCTGCTATTCGGGACAAATCCAACAAATTAAAGATCATGAAAATTCGTCCAGTTGTTCTTAAGTTATAAACCTAACCTAATCTAACTTGATTTTGTTTTTACATAGGTATTTAAGTCTACATACCTATTAAGGTCTCTCCATGGTTAGCGACGTCATCAATACGTCCCTTGTTGGCGGCCAGCTCCGACTCGAACGCCGCGTGCTTCTGGATCTTACTTTGTAGGTTAGATAGTTCTCTGTAGACAAATATAGCATAATTTAAGTAAACTGGCTTTTTAATTTGATTTGATTAATAGCGACATCAAAGAGTTTCAAGCAGGGATGTTATGGATATATAATTTCGGATCCGGATATGGATATGGATATTGGTAAAATATAATATCGGTTTCGGTTACGGTTACGGATATTAAATTATTTCGGATTATCCGATAGTTTCGGTTACGGATATTAATTTTTTAAGGAACTGTAAGTACGAATAGCTGTGCACCTCGCGCTGTGACGTCATTAGGTAGCGGGAGAGGTGTCGCATTCCAGCGGAGTGCACAGTTAATTCGTACGAGTGTAGTATTTAGTTAGACTCCGCCCTATCCGAAACTATCCAAAACTTTTATTTCGGATTCGGTTACGGTTACGGATATATTTTTATTTCGGATATCCGATAGTTTTGGTTACGGATATGGATATCCATAACAACACTGGTTTCAAGGAAGGACAATGTATAAACAAATTCAATATCTCAAAGCTGAAATGAAGAGGTAAATTATACTTTTTATCGACTATCGAGTTAGTTTCTTTCCATGGGAACAAAACAATTTGATCATTAATAAAAACACTAAAGTTGTCAAGCAATTTAAAATGAGGGAAATAATATTACTCTCATTTAAAATTTCTATCAAAATTTTTCTTACACGAGAATAAAAAGCAATCAAATAAGTAGTTAAGATTTTTTTGTATTTCATGAATTTAAATCATAAATATTGGTTTCCTTAGACACGAGTATGACATTACCATCGAATACTTAGATTTTTATATTATACTGTCTTGATTATTAATAATTATACTTAGTCTATCTTTACAATTGTTTTAGTAAGTTTACGGTAATCTGCCGACTCTTTAATAGACGTAAATTTGTTGAACATTGGCATATATAAAAGTAAAAAGCTTTACCTATGTTCCGGAAATCCCTAAGCAAAAACTTAAATAAATAGTTCCTCACCTATAATTCTGATCATTAGCAATCTGCATTTTCAACGAGATCCACTCCCTCTCGTGGTAGAGGTTCCTGAGGAACTGGTGCAGCTGGCGCGACTGCTCCAGCGTCTCGCCGCGCGTGGCACACGACTCCTGCGGGGTGGAGTGGGGTTAGGTTTTGGTGTAGATAGATATGGGTAGGTGACTTTAATGTCAGATGGATAAAAAAAATATAATGGGTAGCCGACTTAAATTTTTATCATGATGATGAATGAAAAAATAATATTTATTGGTGCATGTATTTTTAAGGCACATCCAAACCCGAAGAATGATACTTTCATTTAAAATATCATTTGAACTCACGATTTTGTAAGTTTTGTGCAAGATAGTGAAGTCATTACCCCATTCATATACTTTGATTTGATTAATTTCCTTAGTATTTAAGGATTAAGGGCGGGACTGTTTGTCTAGTGGTTAGTGACCCTGACTGCTATACCGGAGGTCGTGGGTTCGATTCCTACTCAGGACCAATCTTTGTGTGATGAGCACGATCATTTGTTCTGTGTCTGGGTGTAATTTATCTATAACATGTATGTATTTAGAAATATATAAGTATGTTTATCAGTTATCTGGTTACCATAACACAAGCTTAATCTGCTTAGCTTGGGATCAGATAACCGTGTGTGAGTTGTCCCGGAATATTATTATTATTATTAAAAAAAAAGGGAAAATGCATGTTTAATATTTTTTTATTATACAACAATAGGCGGACTATGATTTGTGTTTTAATACCCAGCCATCTACTCAATCTGACAACCAGTCTTACTATGGTATACTGTGTAAATTTCCAGTAAAAAAATATGTAGGGTCAGATAAGCAGTCGCTCTATAAAATACGCTATTCAGCTTATGTACAGTATCCAGTGAGACTAGAAGCCGACCCCAACACAGCTTAGGCAAAGATTAATTATTTTATTATCGTATTGTTTACTACACGACTGCCCAAAAAGGAGTGTTATGTTTTCAGGGTTCATGTATGTATGTATGTATGTATGTATGTTTGTGAGTTTCTTTATTCCACCATAACTTCTAAAAGGCTTGACCGATTTCAATGTTTGTGGTATCATTAGAAGCTTTGAGTTATCCCGAGTGACATAGGCCTTGAACATTTTTTATTGTCCACATAGACAGTAAAAAATGGTCAAGTGCGAGTCGAATTCTTAAATGATTAATATTATCTTGGACATGAATGATTGCACAGCAAATTGGTATTGTTCTGTAACGTTGTGCTCTATGATGTTTAGAAAATAAATATACAAATATAATACCTTCAACTTATCTCTCCTACTGAGTATGCTCTCGACCCTGCGCTCAATATACTCCTGGTCGAAGTGCTGGTCGTGCAGCATGCTGGCTGCGAACCGCTGCAGCTCGTCCACGCGTCCGAGCTGGCTCAGCAACAGCTTGGAGAACTCTGCGTGCTTGCGGATCAGGGTCTCTACGGCTGGGAGGGAAATTAAGATGTTAGGTTAAACTTACTCTGACCCCAAAGTTCATCAGTTCCCATCAGAGACTTCGTCGACAGACCCAAAACATTGTAGTAAAGACATTAAAATTAACCCGTACGGGGATCTTACCCAGGCCCTCAGAGTTGAGGACATTAAAAAACTTGTGGGTGGCTAAGGCAATTCAATGTTTTTATATTTATTTTTAAGATTGCAATATGGTAGGTATAATTAACAAAATGATATAGTTAAATCTTTACGTATGTACTGAATTTACTTTTTAGAATGATTATTGAAAAGATATTTCATATAAGATAAATTTTTGACGTAAATAAACATTAATACAGTAAAATTATTTATTTTATTGTATAATTATATATCAGAATGTCGAAGTTTGTTCATAACATATACCTATAGGATATTAATATTTGCATAGTGAGAAACGCAAGTAAGAAATAGAAAAAACTGGCCAAGTGCGAGTCGGACTCGCGCACGAAGGGTTCCGTACCACCGTCGTATGAGATAAATATTCATTTTATGTGGTTTTTAGTATTTGTTGTTATAGCGGCAACGGAAATACATCATTTGTGAAAGTTTCAGCTTTCTAGCTATCACGGTTTATGAGATACAGCCTGGAGACAGACAGACGGACAGGCAGACAGCGGAATCTTAGTAATAGGGTCCCGTTTTACCCTTTGGGTACGAAACCCTAAAAATAACATAATTTTATGTAAAATTTTAAGGATGGTGACTATATAATGGTTAATTGTCATTTTATCCAATAAAAAACTTTTGCAGCAGTGTATAAGTGTCAGTCTATTGCTACTTACCATCTAGATTCTCTCCTAAGTCGTCATTATTGAGGAAGGCCTCTTTGGAAGCGAGCCAGTCTTCCGTCTGGCGAGCTTGTTCCTTCAGAAGTTGTAGTTGGTGGGCCTAGAAGAACAAATACTAGATTAATACTAGATAACTAACAAAGTATAATTAATTTGTTGGAACAGGCAATTTATACAACATGTAGAACCTAAGTGTGCCTCTGTCTGTGATACAATGACTTTCATACGTTGATCTTTGGCAGTCGTTAAGTCAATTCTGACAACCAGTCTTACTATGGGATACTGTGTTCCCCAGTAAACTGGGTTGTGGAGGTCAGATAGACAGTCGCTCCATGTAAAATTCAGCTGAAACCGGTAAGACTGGTAGCCGACCCCAACATAGTTTGGGAAAAGGCTCGAGAGATGATGATGAAGCCCCGAACAAATTATGGCAAGTCGATGATCTCTTTTGAAGCAGCACAGATTTATAACAAAATGCCCTCAACCATTAATAGTGTTACTCATTTAATTTGTTCAAAAATAAACTTGTTCAGTATATAATATTGTTATAAACATATTGTGTGATAAGTGAGAATGTGTATTGTTTTTTAATGTGACAATGAAGAGAATTGTTTTTGTGTAACTATGTTCTCATATTGTCTTTTTTATGAATAAATTTCTTTAAACCTGTATTTAATTCTCACCTGCGTCAAATACTGCTTCCTCTTGAGCCAGGCGTGGTCGAGCGTGCTGGCCAGGGCCTCCACCTTCTTGACCTTCTCTGGCACCAGCTCGGCCTCCTTCTGCAGAGAGGCGATCACCTTCTGGCGCCCGTCGATCTCCGCCTAGAGAAGGTATAAATGTTAGATATTGGTAGAGCTGTTTAGGAGGTATGCGATTATAAGCGTTTGGTAGACACAAAGTAAAAAATATGTTCTTCTTTATGATTGCTAGACACTATTATTAACATTATTATAAACATTGGTGAAGGAAAACATCGTGAGGAATATACCTGTAACAACTCTGTAACCACTGTCTCACAATAAAGATCTTTGACTTTGAAACCTGGATTCCAAAAATGAATCTCAAATCGCACGCAGTAACCTAGTCTGGCTCTCTATGCTCGTGCCTTCGCTACACCTTTGCCCAGCGGTGGGCAACAAGCATACATTACCTTCTTCTCATGGTGCAGTTCCAGGAGCGCTTCAGCGTCGGGCACGGTCTCCGGGGCTCCGGTCTCGTCCATCCGCTTGACGGCTTCCGACACCCATAGCTCGAGTTCCTGAAATAAGAGGATTTACTTAATATAACATAATAATAATAAAACATAAAAAAAACTTAAAAAATACATTATAAAAGTTATTTTTCCCCCTAGTTAGAACCCTCCAAAAATGCCTATTTCGATCACTGTTTTGTCAGAGATCAGTGTCAGATCAGTGTTTGGTCAGAGGTTTAGTGTACAAATATTATGATGATGATAAATATTAAGATTTCATAAAAAAGTAAAAACCTAAAAGCATAGTCTATAGTCTCCTTATTCAGTATACGAAATATCTTTTAAATTTGTCCAGTATTGGAGAAGAAATCAGACGAGAGCCAAGCCTCGAATTATACAACTTTTTAAGGTCGGATCTGCTGTTGTCCAAATACCTAAATTTAAAAAGTCTGTCTGCCCATCTTTCCTCTTAATGTAACACACAATAAAACTAAGAACCTCCTCTTTTCTCCTCAGTCGGTTAAAGGCCACTTACTTTAAGACTCTCGTCGAACTTATGTTCAGCGATTGCTTCATCCAATAGCGCTGTCCTCTTCTCAGCGAGTTGTTGTAGTTGTTCCCAACCTTCGCGCAGGCCTTGAAGACTTGTTTCTATCTCTTTCGCACGTTCGGGGTATCTGGGGGGAGAGGGAGATGGATATAGTTTGATGTTGCTGTAGTTTTTTTTGTATGTAAGATGTTTTGCGGCGGTTAGAGGTAGATTTGTTCAGTGTTTAGCAGTGGTAAGTTTAAAAGTTGTTTCGTCTCTTTCGCTCGTAAGAGATTTTATGGGGTTAAGAGCGAGACAAATATAGTTTATGAGGTATTTATTGAAAAGTAAGTTCAGTTATTGTTTTGTCTCTTTCGCACGTAATTGATTTCTGTGAGTTTAGAGTGAGACAGGTATAGATGTAGGTCCTGTCTTACTTCTCCGCCAGACTCCTGCCGTCTCCCTCCAGCTGCAGGATCTTGTCGCGGATGGCTCCGGCCTCCGCGGCCCTCGCCAGGTGTTTCCTCTTCAGCTCGTGTGCGGCTGTCAGCTCTCGGCCGCGCTCGGAACTGCTGAACAACGCTGACTTCTTGGAGATACGCTCCTCCGTGTCTTCTACGTCCCTGTAAAAAGAACGTTTCGATTAAAAAAGCGAAAAAAAAAACGGTCATATTACAACAAAGACGAAAAAATTGGCAAAGGGTGTGTATAAAAACAATAATTAATTTAAAAAAACTGGCCAAGTGCGAGTCGGACTCGCGCACGAAGGGTTCCGTACCATCGTCGTATGAGAGCCCCCCTTAAATATTCATTTTATGTGGTTTTTAGTATTTTTTGTTATAGCGGCAACGGATATACATCATTTGTGAAAATTTCAGCTTTCTAGCTATCACGGTTTATGAGATACAGCCTGGAGACAGACAGACGGACAGACAGACAGCGGAGTCTTAGTAATAGGGTCCCGTTTTACCCTTTGGGTACAGAACCCTAAAAAGGCAGACCAACGCGTAAAAATTTTAATTACTTAAATAAAAATATGTCACACTACAGGTCAAAGGCTTCCCTTTCTTCTTTCCATTTCTTTTAACCATCGTATATTTAATAGCAGATTTTATTTTCATCGACCATACAACTCAACGTGTTCATTGAAGCTAACCGACTTCAAAAGAACGTTCTCAATTCGTCTGCACATTTTAATATAGCTCACCTATTAAACGAGTGTATCTCTAGCGCGGCGGACAACGCCTCAAAAGAAGGTAGTTCTCAATGCGTCTGTGTGTGTGTTACAGCTCACCTATTAAACGAGTGTATCTCTAGCGCGGCGGACAGGTTGTCTCTGTACTTCTGCAGCGCGCCGGACAACGCGCGCCATTTCGCGAGGAACGCGTCGCGACGCTGCGAGACCGCCGCCGCTTGCTGGGTTGGACCCTGTGGACATAAATTGTTGTTAGAATATAAAATACCTACCTTTTTGCTAGAAAAATGGTGTATACAAAAGGTGTGTAATATCCTTATACAGAGTGTTAAGAAACCCCTGTCCGACCCGTGAAGGTGTTATTAGGTATCAATATCTGATTGCAAAAATGCAGAAAAAAATTGAAAAAAAAAAGAAAAAAAAATATAACATATATTTTTTTTTCAAAGTTGAGAGTGAGAGTCAGCTTCGTCACAGGTGCTACCTAATTACCAAACAAAAGGCCCCCAAAAATACCGACGAAATTGGTGTAGTTTTTGTTTTAATCTCAAATTTAGGGAATTTCGGGGCAAAAAATGGTTATTTCAAAATCCATTATTATTGTTTCTATCATGAATTTTCCAAATTTGATATTTTATTTGGGCATGTGATTGTGAACCCTATATCACTCTTTCGGGTCGGACAGGGGTTTCTTAACACCCTGTATAGGTTGATATAAACGCGTACATTTAATAAAGTAGATGACATAATTTTAAAATTCCGTGGAAAGAAGTCTTCAAAATATTGGACTCGTATATTATTCTTCTTACTTTGATTCGAAATATCGCAAGACGTCACGATTTTGAAAACAATCGTGAATTTTTGCTCCTAACAGATAAAATAAATTTAGGATTTTAATATCCAGTCAGCATATCATCATCATCTCCAGAGCCTTTTCCCAAATATGTTGGGGTCGACTACCAGTCTTACCGGATTCAGCTGAATACCGTATTTTACATGGAGTGACTGCTTATCTGACCTCCACAACCCATTTTACTGGGGAACACAGTATCCCATGGAAGCAAAGAGAATAAAACCACGGAAGACTGGTTGTCAGGACTGACTTAACGACTGCCAAGGATCAACGTATGACAGTCGGGACCTACGGCTTAACGTGCTATCCGAGGCACGGAGGGGTCTCGGTATGTTATAAATGGTCAACCATCCACGGAACAAACGCGACGAGCGCGGCTTAACCTGTATTATCGGTCCAACTGTACGGCTTACACTTAGCCATGAGCCCCTTTATTCTCCCATATATCCAGTCAGCATATATGGGACAATAAACAGTTACAACTAAATTGCATCATTATAGTGCGACTATTCTTATTATTATTTTAGGCCACGACGGTCCATTTGCACAGAATCTATGTTAGGTGCATTTGTAATTAATATTAAAAGTGTTATATTATTATATCGCGGCCGAAGTATTAAGCGCGTAAACACCCTCATTAAATGTATATGACACGACACACTACAACCCAATAATATAATTCTGGCTTTAGTCTTATCCTTATTTTATAATACTACATGAAAATATAATACAAGGAAAACATTTATTTTTGCAAATAATATGTAAAAAAACTCCACGTTTTTTTTTAGCTACTTGGAGTCGCCATTTCTTAACTGACTGAGAAGATAAAATAAACATAGTCAATTTTAAAGTCTCGAAAATAATAATAATTCTCACCTGTTGCAACAGCTTATCAGCCAACGCACAGATGCTCTTCACCCTCTTATCATCGACCTTCATATCACTATCCATGTCGTCTAATTTCCTCAGCAAGGCGCTACAGTGTTCGTAATCTCGGCCCAGCTCGTGAGCCGTCACCATCATCTCCTTGTCGCGGATCCAGGCTTCTATCTTGTCGAGATGCTGGTTGAATTCTAGGATGTCTTGGGCTTCTTCTAGGCCGCGACCTGAACAAATATGTATAATAAATAAAAAAATCTACATAAGATGGAAATTTATAATTCGTTAAAAAATAAGTGCTTTTTTGCATACATTAAAGAATACAAATTTTACAATTTAAGAAAACCCGGATGAATTTTGATAAATTTTTGATATTATTCAATATATTGATCAGTTTTTCACAAAGTATAGCTAAGAAACATATCAATATAGTTAGCTCTCAAACAAAATAGTATCATAATCGGTCCATTCGTTTAGGAGCTACGCTGCCACAGACACGGACCGACACATCAAACTTATAACACCCCTCGTTTATCGTAACGGGTTAAAAATAGCCATGAATTATATATAATTATTGATTTTGAATTATTATACAGTCGCATAAATAATAAAATTATACCTACCATTTTTCTATAGAATAGACTCTTGAATACCTGTAATAGTTATTAAAATATGGATACTGCTATCCTATTTGTGTACCATATATTTTGCCGGTAAATGCCTAGTTAGTCATTATCAATTTAAAAAATCAAATGATTGGTTAAATTGATAATGACTAGCTTTCGTCGAAATAGAAGTAAAGATTACGATTCTAGCTGAAAGATACCTCTTTTACCTTTTAATTGTAGTATTGTAAAGTTTAGATTGCAGTTTATTACCTTTTAATGAATTATTTTGCATTATTTGATTTAATTTATTTCAGTATTAAAAGCAAATCAATAACTTTTCCTAACGCATGGTTTTTTTAAACATTAAAATAAAATCCCGTCATCCACCGTACCTCTCTGTTCCGTAGCGGTCTCCAGCCGCTGCCAGTCGGCCTGCAGCTCTCCCAGCTGCTTCTCCACCTCCTCATCGGGCCGCAGCTGTTCGGCGAGGACCTGCACCTCCTGCAGACGAGCGCGGTTCGCCGCCAGCTCCGCGGTGAACGCCTGGTGCTTCTGCAGTTTCTTGATTTTGTCTTCTAAGTTTGTTACTTCACCTGGAAGGGAGGTAATGTTATATAGGTGTATATTTACATGTAACATTTACCCCGCAGGAACGCAATCCCGCAGGAACGTAATGGATAATCATAAAAATAATTTAATTATTAAAAATGGCGGCGATGTGGTTCACCACCCATCACGTCTCGTTTCTCGCGGGGGCGAAAAGTAGCTCACGGAGAGCCGCTTCGCTACTTTGAATAATGATGTTAGATGATGGATGTTGAGACAAATATTAAGAAAGGCTTTTTTGGCTATGTTGAGAGAATGAATGAAGAACGATTGACGAAAAAAGTGTAAAAGGCGAGTGTGAATGAAAGGCCCGGTGAAGAGAACTGTAATCCGAAGAGCATGTATGAAGGGAATATTGAAAGTGGACGAAGCGAAACAAGTGTGTAAGGATCGTAGCAAGTGGAAAGAAGTGGTCTCTGCCTACCCCTACAAGGGAAATAGCCGTGATTATATGTATGTATGTTATATTGGAAAGAAGTGGCATCTGCCTACCCCTGCAAGGGAAAGAGGCGTGATTATATGTATGTATGTGTGTACATACCCTGTTGGTGTTCAGCGGCGAGCTTGGCGAGCTTGTCGGCGACCCAGCCGCGAGCCTCGGCCGCGTCGCGCGCGAACTGGGCGCGAGCGCGGCTGCGGACCAGCGCCGAGCGACGCGAACCCGCTGCTGCGTACAACTGGCAGGACAAAACATAGGGTATTTAATTACAACTGTCTAGTACAATCATTATGAAGAGTAAAAAGTATCGATTCAAAAGATCGATCCACAATTGGCGGAGATAATCCCTATCAAACATACATTCCAACTAAGAAACTCAACAAGAAATGAAGGAAGGAGCCTCCGACAAATCATGGAAAAATTGGGAAAAGAGTTATCACTTTTTTAAACTCCAAATCACTTTTTAATAGACATCACTATGATGCCAGCTTTCAAACGAAAAACCGTATCGAAATTGGTCTATTCACTTGGCAGTATGATACCACAGACAGATACACCATTTACAACATAACGTAAAGTAAAAAAAAAACAGCGAATAACCTTTACTTAAAATTGGTTTACATTATATAATAATAATAATATTCCGGGACAACTCACACACGGTTATCTGATCCCAAGCTAAGCAGAGCTTGTGTTATGGTAACCAGACAACTGATAAACTTACTTATATATTTCTAAATACATACATATTATAGATAAATTACACCCAGAAAACCAGAACAAATGATCGTGCTCATCACACAAACATTTGTCCTGGGTGGGAATCGAACCCACGACCTCCGGTATAGCAGTCAGGGTTACTAACCACTAGACCAACAGGCCCGTCATTGAAGTATTCTTAAATTACCCTGGTCTCAATTTAAAGTAATAGCTAGTTTCTAAAGTACCATAAGATTTATTAAAGAAATACACAATATAATTTATTGATTTACTGATAAATTTACCCTCGATTCTGAAACCCTGATCAACACCAAAATACTGAGTCAGCTGTCAAACCCCATGTATCTTGGTCAAAAATCACAGTCGTGATCAGTGGATATGACAACAGTTTAAATTGATCAACCTGCTGCTATTTACGCTGTTGTCGCATATTTGTATATATATTTTTTTTATATAATTGTATATTTTACATTGATGTTAACCTTTTTTTTTAAAGAGTAACCTATGGAGTTTCTTGCCGGTTCTTCTTCATTGGAATGACATTTTGGAACCTACAACTAGAGTCAGTAATTTAACGTTTTAAAAGAGCTTAAAAAGGCCTACTTGAAATAAAATTATTTTGATTTTTATTTTTGATTTTAGAGACTAAAAGTGGGTGTAACATGTTACCTTCTTCCTTCTCTCATTGATATGCTGCAGCTCGTCGGCTATCCGCTGGCTCTCCACGTGGTTCTGCTGCAGCAGCTTGTCTCCGTGGCTGTTCAGGGTCGCCAGCTTCTCGTCCTGAGGGTAATAAGGTTAATAAGGTCATTGAATAACTTAAAAAACGGTTAAATTTTGCGTTTCTAAATATTTCCTAACGTTCAAAAAGATTTTTTGGGATACTAAGCCAAATTCTATTTACTTTAGTAAAACCAATATCTTTGGGAATTAACTTGGTGATAAAGAAATATTTAGGGATTAATTTATTTCTACAAATAATTTACATCAATCAAATAACAATAAATTATTTTAGATGTGTGTCAAATATGACTGCCTCGTTGGCCTAGTGGTGCTAAGCGCGACTGCTACGGTCTTCGACCAAGTTGTTATTGGGTTTTTCTATGAAATTCTCAGTAGCAGGTCGGAGTTTGGATTTGTGCCCGGTTAGTGGCAATAGGCTCGCCCCCTATTACATGGGACCTAAACATACCGGCGAACTGTGGGTGTACATTGGTACACCTCTGCCTAACCCTTCGGGGATACAGGCGTGATGGTATGTTATGTTGTGTCAAATATAAACATTATTAAAGCAAGACCGGAGAGAATGTATACTGAGAAAAATAATTTTGATGTAAGTATAATTCCTGCAAATTACGTTAAATCAATAATAGTATGTTATTATTTTCCTAGCTTATTCCTAAGTGTAATTGATAGCATTAATATTGTACTATACCTGGGTAGCGAGAAGTTTCTCGAAGGCCTCATGTTTCTTGAGTTGGTTGTCGACCTCCTCGACGCTGCTCGTCTGAGATATTTCTGTACCTAAACAAATAAATAAAATACATAAGCATTTTGTGAAAAAAAAACTTATTTACATATTATGTTTATCGGCCTAAGTTACTTATATTGCGTGATTTTTATAGTTTAAAGCTTGCTTATAGCATGGTTAACATAATAACAGCATTCAAATATGCGTCGTTAGATTACACGTTGTTACAGAATGCTTTGAAGAAATAAAGGTTCACTGCTAGTTCCCCTTAGGTGATAGCGTGATAATATGGAGCCTATATGTTAACCCGACTTCTTAATAATATTCGTGCCAAATTTAAAGTGAATCCATGCAGTACTCTTTGAGTTTATCCCGGACATATAGACAAACAGACAAAAATTCTAAAAAACTATATTTTTGGCTTCGGTATCGATTGGAGATACCCTAAGTATTCTTTTAATAAAATATTCAATGTACAGTTTTGACTTTCCTACCATTTTATTATATGTATATAGATGCTATGAATGCATAAGTGTGCTAGATCAATCCTGGTCTAATACCAATGTAACTTTGTAAGAGTTGCAATACTTTTTTTAATAATTCTAAGACAGAGCATGGCACAGATAGCGGAGTGGAACTAGTCACCGCGATAGTACACACTGTGCGTGACGTGTTGTGGGTTCGATCCTCACATGGGACAAGTATTTGATCCATAATTGCTTGTTCAAATTCTGGGTGTTCTTTGTGACTGAGAATTGAATGATTTAGCAAGGCCCGCGATATAGTCTTATAAAATAAGTGTACGTTACCACCTGGTATATCTATTTAAAAGGGATGAAAAACACATGTCGTTACGTTATCACTATGAGTTCAAAGTAGATAGTTAATGTATGCAAAAAATTGGAAATCAATAATTAAAATTTATAAAGTCATTATGAGCTGAAATTTTGTAAACTGACTCTATACCAGGAGTACTCTTCACCCCTTTCGGATAGATATACCCTTTCGGTGACACCTTGCATGGCCTGTATGTATGTATACTTACTGAGTGCAGCCTCCTGCGCGGCACAGAGATCGTGCAGCATCTTGGCGTCTCTTAGGAAGCAGTGCAGGTCTATGAGCTGGTCCAGCGCCACCTGCCGCGCTGCCCACGCACCGTGTAGGCGGTTGCGCTCCTCTAGGAGGGACTCGCATTTCTCTTCTACCTCCTGTGGTGTAAAGATGTTGGGTATGTAGCCTCGGATAAATTCATGTATGTTACACATGTTTTACAAATAAATATATATATTTTTTATAACCTTTTAAGTGTCCCACTGCTGGGCAAAGGTCTCCCCCGACTGACTCCAGATATAATAATATAAAAAAATAATAATCCACCCTATAAACGTCCCACTGCTGGGCACAGGCCTCTTCTCATATAGAGAAGGCACGAGCATTGATCACCACGCTTGCTCTCTGCGGATTGGAGATTTCAGATCCCAAATTTTAGAATTCAAATAAATTTATCTTTGTTTTATTACGAATTTTTGTAACAACGAAATAAGTAACAATAAAAGCAAGGAACTGCGAAGTCTTGTCACAATTTGCCTATATGAGTCTTTCTGCGTCATATTTTTATAACTTTTAAAGTAATTTTTGACTCACTTTTTATGTTTTTTCTTCATTATTTTACTGGAATAAGACAGTAGGTAGTTTGTCTATCATTGATGAAAATTGCCAAATAGAACTCATGACAACCTAAAAAACCTATCAGTATTTCAGCTTAATAATCGAAAATAACCAAATTTCTTCATGTACCGCTACATCTTGATACTTTTTCTTCCTATTCACTCTTTCCTAAAAACCCTGAATTATACATTTTTCTTACCGCGACATTTTCATATTTTTAATCTTATTTAATCTACTTAATATTTTTTCGCACAATTTTCTTTAAAATACTCTTATTTACACTCGCATTGAAACACACAAACACACACACACAGGCGCTCTGATTTAATCTTTGTTGTTAGTTTACTTTTGACTTCTACCCTCAAAATTATAATATTTTTCTTTTTTAATGTATATCTCCTTATCCATAAAATTGGATTGTCACATCATATTAAGTAAAACTTTATGTTCTTCCGTGGGGTGGGGACCTGGAGATTTGTAATACAGGCAATTTATGCCTAACTCAGACTCCAGCTCTTCACATTGCAAAAAAAATAACAGATAATATGTGAAACCTAGATTAAGCTTGTCATTGTGAGGAGAAATAATGAAATTATTATTATTATTTCATTTCTAATATTTCATTTTCTTTATCGACCAATTTTTTATCGCCAGTATTAACAGGTTAACTGTCCCGTCAGTAGACACCAAAGACTATAAAACCACGTAGACACAATAGTTAAACAATGGAAATGTTCATATGTGACATATGGACAGGGAAAGGGTTAAAAATACCTTTAAATAACAAATCTCTTACCGCAGCATTAGGATGTCCAGCAGCCACCAGCTCCCTGCCCGCCTGCAGAGCATCCCGGAACGAGCTGTCTCTAGCGTCGAGCTCTGCGCGCACGGCGTCGTGCTCTGCGCGTGCAGCGTGAGCACTGCCGGCGTCGCGCACGCGCACTGCACGCTGCATGCTCGTGCGGAGGGAGACCGACCAGGAGGTTAGGTCGCGAACCTAAAGGGGTAATGGTAAGTAAATATATTTATTTATTTCTTTATTGCATATAGGAAAAAACACAAATTAAATTAAGACTGCCTCGTTGGCCTAGTGGTGCTAAGCGCGACTGCTACGCTAGAGGTCTTGGGTTCGATTCCCAAGTCGCCCAAGGTGTTACTGGGTTTTTCTATGAAATTCTCAGTAGCAGGTCGGAGTTTGGATTTGTGCCCGGTTAGTGGCAATAGGCTCGCCCCCTATTACATGGGACCTAAACATACCGGCGGACTGTGGGTGTACATTGGTACACCTCTGCCTAACCCTTCGGGGATACAGGCGTGATGGTATGTTATGTTAAATTAAGAAGTAACATTATTTAATGGCTGTCAAATAGAGTTAATTAAAAAACATTAGACACGTATTTTTTCCTTTTTTTACGTAGACTAAATTTCACGACCGTACCTTGGTTTAAAAAAATTACTTAAAATGTCAGAATTCTGTTCATTTGACACATAAAGTTATTACTTACTCCTGAACTTTGATTCGCTTTTACTTAATAATCAAAAAGGAAAAAATAGGTGGCTTATATTTATTATTGTATTTTTCGGATTAATTTTTTTTTCTTTAATATCCAGTTCATAAAAATATAAAGAACAAACGTATTTTTACTGTTCTTTTAATTAAAAGTATGTTCTGCGTGAATTTTTTAAGAATTTCTCATTTTTTTTTCAATAAATTGATTGGTATATTAGCTTACCTGCGACAAAAACTGGTGCAGCTGCAGGTACTGTTCCAGCGTATGCTGCCTCTCATCCGCGGCTTGCTTCAGCTGAGCCCACGCCTCCTCCAGCGCCGTCTGCTGCAGCTGGATCTGCTGCACGTTCCCGCCAGGGTACAGCTTCTGGAGACGGCTGCCTTCTTCTTGCAGCACCTGGAGGTGGCAGTAGTAGGTAGATGGTAAGTGGGAGGGTTAGGGTCGGTTCATATCTGGCGGGGGAGCGTCTCGTTTTCCGCCGGATATGAACCGACCCTTAGTGTGCTGTCTTTTTTTTGTTATATTGTGTATGACGTTCGATAAGTGCTAGTTTAGCCTATAATGAATAAGGAATTTTTGAATTTGATAGCCAGCAGGTCGCTCGGTGCCGGGGCCTCCAGCGTCACCCGCTTGGCATGTCAGTGAGTGAGTCATGTAGTACCTGCATCTGAGCGTCGATGGCCAGCAGGTCGGCGTGCGCGGCGTGCTGGTCCCGCAGCAGCGCGGTGGCGGCGCGGAGGTCCCGCGGCGGCGGCGGGGCCCCCAGCGCCAGGCGCTTGGCCGCGGCCCGCGCCAGCAGCTCGCCCACGTCGCGGTGGAAGCGGTGGATCTCGCCGGCCGCGTGGAGTCTTGAAGCTCGGGCCTCCATTTGCTCGACGAGGCGTTGCCACCATTCACTAGACGAACAAACAAACATTGATTAAAAAAGAACCAAAAAATCAAGCTTAAATGTCATCTAGAATCACAGTATGTCAGATATATCAAAGAATCCCAAACACGATGTAACTGCGTCGTTTCGTTACAGAGTCCCTATGACCACATTCTGGCTACGTCGTCAGACCCAGTGACGGATTTACCATATAGCAACAGTAACAAACGCTAAGGGGCCCCTGCTATTTGGGGGCCTCATGCTCCAACTTATATATAGTAAAAAAATTTGAAGATCTGTTCAAAATTTTGAAAGTTATTAGCAATATTCTTATATTTTTTTTAATTTTTATTTCTCTTGCTATCTCAACTGACCCCAGAGCCTCCTGTCTCTTCTCTATATCTCCTATGTAAGGGCTCTCGGTGGCCAGCAGCTTCTTGGCCAGCTCCTCGCACTGGTTGACTCTCTCTCTCTCTACTCACCCTAGCGCCTCCTGTCTCTTCTCTATGTCTCCTATGTAAGGGCTCTCTGTGGCCAGCAGCTTCTTGGCCAGCTCCTCGCACTGGTTGACTCTCTCTCTCTCTCTCTCTCTCTACTCACCCTAGCGCCTCCTGTCTCTTCTCTATATCTCCTATGTAAGGGCTCTCGGTGGCCAGCAGCTTCTTGGCCAGCTCCTCGCACTGGTTGACTCTCTTTCTCTCTACTCACCCTAGCGCCTCCTGTCTCTTCTCTATATCTCCTATGTAAGGGCTCTCGGTGGCCAGCAGCTTCTTGGCCAGCTCCTCGCACTGGTTGACTCTCTTTCTCTCTACTCACCCTAGCGCCTCCTGTCTCTTCTCTATATCTCCTATGTAAGGGCTCTCGGTGGCCAGCAGCTTCTTGGCCAGCTCCTCGCACTGGTTGACTCTCTTTCTCTCTACTCACCCTAGCGCCTCCTGTCTCTTCTCTATATCTCCTATGTAAGGGCTCTCGGTGGCCAGCAGCTTCTTGGCCAGCTCCTCGCACTGGTTGAAGCGTTCAGCCCCGCTTTCCACGCGGTGGCGGAGCTCGTCGAACTTTGAGCGAAGGATCTAGAAGAAAATAATATTTGTTATAATTACTAATAGTTTTATTTGGCTTACAATTAATGGCCGCTAAGTACACTGACGCGCAGCATACATAAAAAAATTAATGTTTAATCCATTGGTCACCGGTGACCTACTCCCCACTCACCAGCAGATGCTCGTAGTCCTGTCCGTAGTCCTCGCTGGAAGCCGCCGCGTACTGCTCCTGGATCCAGCTCTCTAGCTCAGCGCTCTCTGCTAGGTATTCGTGTCTGTGTGAAGAGAGATGTATTATATTATTAGTAATAGAAATATTTATTAGATAGCCCCACGTTGGGCGCCAATAAATCTTGCCCACGTTAGGGCGCCAATATTTCTGCCCTACAGTGGGAGCCAACAACTCCAGCACATGTTAGGGGCCTCGCCCTCGGGATGGCCCCCGTTCGCAATGTTGCTGGCCACATGGCCCAAGCTACCTTATATACCTAGCCCCGTGTTGGGCGCCACTAACTCTCTCTCACCTGCAAACACTCTCCACCAGCGCCTTCTGCCGCTGCGCCGCGGATCTCTTCAGCCTCGCGAGACTGTCAGCCAGCAGGGCGTGGCGAGCGAGCAGGGCCTCGCCCTCGGGATGGCCCCCGTTCGCCATGTTGCTGGCCACGTGGCCCATCTCCGCGATGATGGCGGCGTACGTGTCGAGTTCTAGTTCGACAGCCTGTTGGTGGGAAAAAACATTAATTAAAGACCATTATTAGATTCAGAGCATTTTTAATATGTTTGGAGAAAGGATAAGGAAAGGATTAAGAAAAGAAGTCGTGTGGCGTCGTGTAGGAACTGCTGTCGACCAGGGCCTCGATTCAGCAATTTTAAATGCATATCAGTGGTCAGTCTACTTGTCATTGTGCTTAATTTTCGTATTCAGATAAGCCTACAATAAAATCTCATTGAACTCTCGAAGCGAATGATTGTAATGACCAATTAATGATCGTAATGACAGTTAGCAGAATGCAAATTATCGTAAAAATTACCAAATTGCAACATGTCATTCAGTCAGTTCAAGCAACTCTTAAATAGCTTAATCGAGGCCCTGATCACTTGATGACCCTCACCTTATGTCTGGTCAGTAACTGTGTGGCCCTATGTCTATCCTTGGCTACGTCAGCGTGAGCTAGCGCGGCCGCCTTGTCAGTGAGCCAGGCGTCCACCTCCAGGGCGTCGTGTAGGAACTGCTGCGCCTTCAGGGCTGCCTCCAGGGTCGCGGCGCGGGCCTCAGCTGCCTCCGACACGGAGAGGTACCGGGCTTCTAGTTCCGAGCAGAGGGACTCGATCTGTGGGAGAAATAAAAGTTTTAGAGTTGTGTTTATAATAAAAATGTATTGAGTCCACATCAATGTTGAAATTACGACTTAAAAGTTGGTACGCAAAAAATTGCTAATGTTTGGTTTTAGCAATATTTTTGAAGCGTGTCATTTCTTTTGTCATACTTTTCTAAGATGAACTAAATGATTACACGGTATATGTCTTCCCTTAAAATGAGAGAGTTAAGTTACATAAGTTAATCTCTATCTCCTTCTAAAGTATGTTCTGCGGCAACCAGCTCCTGGCGGGCTTGGCTCTGCTGGACTGATGCTACAAGTGTATCGCCTACCTTCTCCCTCTGCGGATGGCCTTCCTCCACCAGCACAGCGCCATGCTTGACGAGGCGCTCCACCAGCGGCTTGCGGCCGGCCAGCTCCTGCCGCAGCTTGTTCAGCTTCTTCTGAGCTGTCTGTGCTGCGTGCAGGTCAGCTGGTGCAGCTCCGGCGCGGGCGAGGGCCTCGCGCTCTGATATCCAGTCCAGTTCCGAGGATACTTCCGCGGCGAATTTGTGGAGTCTAGAGAAAAATAAACATTTATTAAAAATCAGTTTTAAGGGCCAAGAGTCTATTTATGGACATAAACGGAGTCCTTATCGTGGACTAAACTGGCAAGCTAGATGATCAGCCGGGAGCAAGATAGTTCGACGAAATGATGAAAGTTTCGGGTCGAGTCTGGCACTCAAGACGTTGAGAATGGCACGAGTAAAAGAGACATATGCCCAGAAGTGGGATGACAAGGGCTGTGGGTGATAATGATCCGTTAAAGATACCTTCAAAGTGGGGTTGCAAGTTTCCCACAAACAAACATGGTTACATACATAGCAAGTTTAATAAAAGCTAGTAATTTGTTATACTTACTGAAGACTCCTATCCAGCGCCTCTCTCCTGGCGGCGGCGGCGGGGCCCCTCGCCCGCACCGCCTGCAGCAGCGCGGCGGACTCGCGCTCGATGGCCGCCGCGTCGAAGTGGCCCCCCGACACCAAGTCCGCGCCCTGCTCCGATAGGGCCTCCGCTTTGGATTCCCAGGCGGTTAGCTCTTGTTCTAGGGCCTGGTATCATATAGAAATTAAATAAAAAAATGGTGACAATACATGTGTGATTTATATTTGAAGTAACGTACAATATCAGGAAACGTTGACATGTCAAATATTGTGTAGTCTAAAATTAAAGTCATAAAATTACGGCTCATGCGCAAAACGTCTCTTTCGCAAAATGTCCCCTGGTCGTAAAACGTCTCTTTCGCAGAATGTCTGCTTCGCAAAACGTCTCTTTCGCAAAAAGTCGCGCCAGGGACTTAGAATAAAATTTTGATTTTCAAAACAAAAAATTACTTATTAAAATTATAGTGCAATTTTGATGTTAAAATTTTGGTACTTAAATTTACTTAAGTATGTATTGCAATGCACTGAAATTAACTTTTGTTATCATTTTCATAAATGATAAAAAAAAAAATCTTCACTTAAGTAAATTTAAGTACCAAAATTTTAACATCAAAATTGCACTATAATTTTAATAAATTATTTTTTGTTTTGAAAATCAAAATTTTATTCTAAGTCCCTGGCGCGACTTTTTGCGAAAGAGACATTCTGCGAAAGAGACATTTTGCGAAAGAGACGTTTTGCGAAGGAGACATTCTGCGAAAGAGACGTTTTACGACCAGGGGACATTTTGCGAAAGAGACGTTTTGCGCATGAGCCAAAATTACATAGTGTAAAATTTGTAAGTGTGTGTATTAGAAATACGAAGATAAATTCAAAATAAGTGTATGCTTGATTTTATATTATAATTTTTGGACCGTGTTTTCTGGTGGTGTAATTTGCAAATGACCTTTTTAATTTTGCAATCTCTTTTTTTTTTTTTTTTATAACCTTTTATGTGTCCCACTGCTGGGCAAAGGTCTCCCCCAGTTCGCTCCAGGCTTTTCTGTTTGGAGCCGCCTTCCACCAACCCGGCAGATAGCGATCGATGTCATCGCGTCAGCGTCTTTTCGGCCTACCACGTTTTCGAGTGCCGGCTCTAGGTACCCACTCAGTTGCAAGTTTCGCCCATCTATCCGAACCCATGCGACTTATATGATATTTTTGATTAAATGACTTGATATTTTAATTAAATGGACCCAAACTTTGTCGAAAGCGTTTTCCATTTCAAGATACGTATCATTCAGATTTTTTTTTGCTTTTCTAAATTAGAAGGACAAAAAATAAACAACGTACTTTTTATTAAGTCATTGAGCATTATCGTCTGCCTTAAGTTTTTACAAGTATTTCACTACAGCTTAACGAAATGTAGTAATAAACATTTATTTCCTTACCTGATGCTGGTTGAGCAGTCGCTTGCAGCTCCTCAGATCGGTCCCGATCTCCTCGCTCTTCAGTTCCCGCTCCAAGTCCATGAGGCGAGCCTTCGCGTCTTCTATCGATCTAGAATATGGAATAAAACATGTAATATTAGTGGAAAAATATATTTTAATGAAGATTTAAGATTTGGACGTTATTATCGCTTTTGTCCGGTAAAATTGGAACCTACTACGATCAATGATCTTTTCTTTTGAATAAAAAAATTATATAATTTTTTTTTTACATACAACTGCTTTATCGTTTCTGGAACATCTAAGTAATTTACTACATTTTTCTTATGATTACTAACAAAAATGAAAGATTCCAATTTCGTTTACACATTTTCGTCTTGCATGTAAGGGTGCGTCCACATTTGACGAACGAGCACTACACGAGCAGCTCGCGAGCCGTTCGCGTACCGCTCGCGGCATGCTTGTTCGTTAGATGTGGACGCTGCCTAAGACGAAAAGTTTGTCTTTTCCTAGAAACACGGGTCAATTTTTAGAAGCACATAAGATGTGTTGCCAACCTATAAAACATGTTTTTTCTCGCTTATCCTTGAACCACCACATGTAAATAAATATATGCGGACAACATCACATACATTGCTCAGAACCCAAAGTAAGTAGCTAAAGCACTTGTGTTATGGAATTCAGAAACAACGAAGGAAGAATATAACGTACCGTCTATGTTTCCTCTGTGCGGCCGCCTGTCGCAGCTTGCCGCCCTTGTCCCGGGACGCGGCCACCAGCTCGCGCCAGGACTCCTGCAGCTCCGACAGCCTGGAAGACACCTCCTCAGCCCGGGATGGGTCCGACTTCTGAAGGGATTGTCCGATCTGGGTGGGGTAACATAATATAGTATCCTGGGACAACTCACACACGGCCATCTGATCACAAACTAGGCGGAGCCTGGCCTAGCTAATGGTAACCAGACGACTGATCAACAATTTATATACCTATTTCAAAATATATAAATTATATCCAGACGAAGAACGAATGATCATGTTCATCGTATGATTACACAAATTCCCGAGTGGGAATCGAACCCACGACCTCCGGTTCAGCAGTTTGAGATACTGACCACTAGTCCAAGATGCCAATTGAAAACCAGACCGAAGTTGTATAGCAAAATTTTAGGACTTTAATCAGCTAAGCCGGTATTGCGCGCTGCCTCTTCCGCCGGATATGAACCGACCCCTAGGGTGCTGTCCTTTTTGTATTTTTGACGTTTAATAAGTGCTACTTTGTAGCCTAAGTTAAATAAATCATTTTGAATTCTGTTTTTTTTGAATAGAATACAGTACTAGTGGAGACAAATCAAACAAGCCCAAACACGATGGGATTGCGTCGTGTCGTTACAAACTTCATCATCAAAACAAATCGAAAATACACACAACTTTTATATTTTAACTGAAGTTATAATATACGTATGCAAAATTTCATCACTATCGGATATCTAGAAGTGGTTGTCCTTTAGCTCGCAAGATTTGACCAAAACATGCATACAGGGGTTAGTTTTCAATGGGCGTCCAAAATTTTCAGAGTTGGAAATTTTCGGAGCTACACAAAACGTATCTTCGGTTCAATATCTAGTTCCTTATTTTAAAATTTGGCTGGTCATTGAAAAATAACCCTATATTTAAAGTTAAATAAACGTTTCAATCTGCAATGGGCAAACGTGGTGATCAATGCCCAGCAGTGGGACGTTTATAGGCTGGATTATTTATTTTTTTATTTTGAAGATATTTTGTTTTAATAATAATACTCACGCTCTCAACATTTCTGAGTTGTTTCTCGTTAGCCTGTAGTTCTCTCTCGAACGCCTCGTGCTTCTGTAGTTTACGTTCCAAATTGGCAAGATCTCTGTAACAATAAAACATTGAAAATATTTATAAATAAATAGAGATAATCTATATATATATGTATTTATATACCCAAGTTGATGCAAAATAAATAAATACAGAAACAACTCAAGGTACGGAAATGGCGATATTAAATTGTAAAATAAAAATATTTCAATTAGTTTATGCTATTAGAAATAAATATTGATAAAGATTTTATATACAAACTATCAGAACTTATACCAGCAGTGGGATAACATCATTACTATATGATATGCATTTAGCATAAAATACTTTAACATAAATAGAAAGTTAAATTGTTTAGTTATAATATTTATAGGATTATTTAGGTATTTAGAAACGGTACCACGAATTTTCAGCAAATTTTTATACCTATGCTTTTCTGTTTAGATAACTGACCTGTAACTCTGATCTTTCGCGGTTCTAGTTTTGTCTTGAATCCAGGCTTGGAGTTCTTCTGTTGCTGCTACGAACTAAAAAAAATATATACATTTAAACTAAATCTCAAATCAGATATAACATGATTAGGTAAACAAATTTACCATTCCTATAAAACTATCTGTCTATTTGTTTTAAGACATAATTAAATTAATAAACCAAATATATGAAATTAATATCGCTCATGAGACCATTTCTGCGATCTTCAAGATTACATTTCTTTTTAAATATTAAATAAATAAGTAGAAAATTTTAAAATAAATAGTAGGCCTGTTTTTATTAAATGATAGTTACCTAATTTCAACGGATTAAAGGTACCTAACACCTAAGATTTATTACATTTTTATCCATGATCAGCCTTTTACTACTGATAACAGAAATTAGAATCGACTAATACGTCGCGTCACTATTATCGGAATAACGAACAACACTAGTTAGCAATATGTCATGGCGGCGCGTGGGATTCTCGTTGTAGTAGTCTCTTGCATTATATAAATTAACTAGCTGATTCCCGCGACTTCGTCCGCGTCAATTTCTTAAAATTGCGACTATAATTTGAGATTTAAACTATCCTATCTCTCAAGTTGGATCGAACTGCACATGGTGTGCGAATTTTATTATAATCGGTTAAGTGGTTTAGGAGTCCATTGAGGACAAACATTGTGACACGAGATTTATATATATTAAGATAAGATAATAATCATTATGGCGTCGCTGGCCTTTAAAAGTATTGTAATTGTAACGTCGAATCCATTGTAATGATAATACATTGTAAAGTTTAAAGTATCAGTGGTTTCCTTTTAATACTACTTTCTCTTGTCTCTTTCTATTACAGCTTACAAGTCATTTTTTTTTTATTTACACTCTTACACCTCGAATTTAACAAAAACACAATATAACAAAATCCACTATACCTGTTGATGAGCTAAGCTAGCGAGCAACGCACGTCTCCGCTCGGCCGCCGCCCGCCGCACGCTGTCGCGACGCTGCAGCACCGCCGCGCGACGAGCTGCGATACTAGAGATACATAATATATATTTAATCATCATCTGCCGAGCCTTTTCTCAACTATGTTGGGTTTGGCTACCAGTCTTACCGGATTCAGCTGAATACCGTATTTTACATGGAGCGACTGCCTATCTGACCTCCACACCCATTTTACTGGGGAACACAGTATCCCATAGTAAGACTGGTTGTCCAAATTGACTTAACGACTGCCAAAGATCTATGTATGACAGCCGGGACCTATGGATCCCACTGTCAAAACTGGACCAAATTGAAAAGGGACCATATGGTAAGCACCAGCTTTCAAATGAAAAAAAAAAAACATTAATCTCAGTTCCGAGGATCAAACCCAGAAATAGCTGGTGAAAAATTGAAAAACGACGTGTTAGCAGCTCGGCGCCCTCCAGCTCTTCGTGACGCTTCACTAGAGCTTCCAGACTCTAGATATAAGACTCACTGTTCCGCAGCGTAGTGTGGTATCCTCTCCAGCGCGTCGGCTCGCTGCGCGAAGGCCGCGAGCCTCTCGTCCTGCGCGGCCAGCCGAGCTTCCAGCTCTTCGTGACGCTTCACTAGAGCTTCGGCCTCGTCCACTGATGACTAGAAACGAAAACAATAAAAAATAATATTAACCGTACAAGAAAAAAACTAAAAAAAAGTACGAAGAAAATTTTGTGGGGCAAAATTTTTCGTCATTGAAACGTCTCGAGAGATCTACGCCAATACGCCATATAAAGTGTTTGATTAAAGTAACCGCTTAAGTCTAACACGATTCGGCCTTATTCTATCATTTCATACTTTCAAATTTACTTATTAAATAATTCATGGACGGTGAGGTATATGAGGGGGTCAAAAGCGGCTCCAAATGGTTCGTGTAACATTACAGACGGTGCCGCTCGCCAGTTCTGTACTTAAACTTGGCTTGACTCGCTACCGCGTCTCTAGGTAATTATTTCAATTACTTACACTCTGTTAACAGCAAAAAGTTTACAATAGACAAATTTTTGCTATTGAATACCTTATCATTATCAAACGTCTCAATAAATATGCCTTTATATAAAAATTCTCAGAAAGGACTCCTTCCAAAGGTACCTACAGTGGCACAGTTAAATATCATCGTAAGTTGTAGGTTACGTTACGTTAAAAAATGATTTTCCAAAATTTTATAATTAGGGCAAATCACAAATATATTTTATTCCTTACTATATTTCAAGCAAATAAATGACTACTCAATTCTATAAAATCAAAATTCCCTATTTGTAAACCTTCTTTTGCTTCACTACCATAAAAAACTAAACAAATAATGATAAACTCACCCCACACTGGTTATATTCTAGGTAGGCCTCGTGCGCGCCGGAGCTCGCGTCGATCTGGTCGCACTCGCGGTTGAAGCTCTGCAGCTGGACCAACTGCTTGAGGTAGGCGTCTTTCTCGGCCCATTCTGTAGAAAAATATGGGGGTTATATGTATATAAATATAAATAAGTTCCTTATCTGTAAAATCAATAGGTAGTAAATTTATTAAGTAACCATTAGGCGAGTATTGGTTTCTTAGGTTTACGCGAATGTTAGACATTCAATTAAAACTACTTTTACGGATTTTATCGCGGTTTGTATTTAGGTTTTAGATACCGACGTTCCATCACCTTTGCAGATAACGGACAGACCAGTGACACATAAAAGTAGTATTTTAATTACATTATTATTTAATAATTCTTGCCAATCTTTCAATTTACGTAATAAACGGACTGTAATTTACGATTTCAGCAATAAAGTGAAGTAGGTAGTTTTTACATAACGAGACACCAGACTTTTTGGTAAATAGCTTCGCTACGAGAATTTCCACGCAGTGGAATAAAATACAGAGAGTCGTACCGTAATTAACGTTATTTCCTTCTCTGTACTTAAAGTGACCTTTGCCTACTACCATATTGGATAATATGGTAGATGACTAGGTATGAAAAGTCAAAATTTATTTAGTCCGCCATTTAGATAATCAAAATATAATAGACACATATTTTTTCTTTTCTCAAATAAATTACAAAATACGAAGATAAGCAGCTGTAAAGTTCAGGAGTGGGGGCTTGTGACGTCACGGCTAGGTACAATTTGTACTCAAACGTGACGTCACGCAAGAATTGTACTCGCTGTATCTTCGTAATTCTTTGTTTACGGGACTAAACAAAAAATACGTGCCTAATATTTTTTTCTTATCTAAAAGATGGACATAAAAATTAGTCATCATCCCTATTACCAGCCTACATTATATGGTAATATAACATATACTAATATAATATACTATACCTTTAGCGACCGCCTTCTGGTCGTTCTCCAGACTCTTGATCCTGTCAGCCACGTCTGTGAGCGACGGGTTGTTGGCCAGCAGCTGCTTGCCCAGACCTATCACCTCTTTGAACCTGAGGAATGAATGAAGGAATTATTCAGATGTTCGTTCATTTGTGTCAAGACAGACAAACGGTCATTTGTTATGTTACTAACAATACAATTGTGATAAAAATTTAGTTATTAGGAAAAATAGATTAAGAAAATTGATTTTGATTACTAAAAATCTGTAAAAAGATTAAGTCAGGAACAATATATTTATTTATTTTTATTTATTTAATAATTTATGTACACACACAATAATTTGAAAGAAAAAAAAATAATAATGGATGTTTACAAATGATGTACAAAGGTACTGCTTATTTCTTAAGAAATTTCTACCAGCAGACCCGCGAAAGGAGATGTCGTCAATATTGTAGTAGTTTATATATTTTTACATAAGGTTCTAAATTTTGTCAACAATCCATGATTGTTGTACAAAATATGAAACGAAACGAGGGTGATGACATTAAAGTGAGGTGGAATGTTTTACAATTTATTATAATTTATTTAATTACGCCATTATGCATGAAAATGTTTTTATTAACTCGAGTTAATAATAAACAAGAACAAAAAATATTAAGGTCATTAGATTACGAACTCTAAAGGACAAAAACTTAAAAAAAAACAGTAATTCAATCGCCGCTAAGTTTTTATCATCACTTAAACGCGTCATATATTAGAGCTTCCTAGAGTTGAGTGTAGTTTGATCATAACTTACTCATCATCGTGAGTCTTGATGTCATCCATGAGCTCCTGGTGCTGCTTCTGTAGCTCTTCAGCAGTCGCCACGTCTTTGGCGGTCGCTTCCTGGGCGAGCTGTTCTCGCACTTTCTGTTAATAGAAATAAAATACTATGAGTTATATGAAAAAAGCCGTTTGTTGGTAATGAAAGGTATCATCGAAACTGCAAAGAAATTTTTGAAAAAAAACAGAAAAAAAAATTCGTTTATTAAATAGATTACAGGAAGACAAAAAGAAGTATAGGTATTACATCATTATTATTATAATAATAATAATAATCCGGGACAACTCACACACGGTTATCTGATCCCAAGCTAAGCAGAGCTTGTGTTATGGTAACCAGACAACTGATAAAAATACTTAAAGATTTCTAAATACATACAGTTTATAGATAAATTACAACCAGACACAGAACAAATGATCGTGCTCATCACACAAAGATTTGTCCTGGGCGGGAATCGAACCCACCACCTCCGGTATAGCAGTCAGGGTCACTCACCACTAGACCAACAGGCCCGTCAAATTATAAATTGTCGTTTAGTTATAGATAAATAAATACAATCTTGTCTGTCACATAAATGTAAAAAGGGACCTAGAGTCTATGTAGATATCCATGGAATAATAAAAATATTTTTTAAGATGGACTATTGCCGGAAATGCTCCGTAACAAGCATACCTTAAAAAAATATAGAATTTAGCACCTCATACTTGAAATAAAACTACTTTTTACCGATTTTGTCGCGGTTTGTATTAAGATTTTAGGTCCCGACATTTGGACACCTTTGCAGGTGTCATGGGCACGGGCAGAGTTTTACAGTCGGTTAATAAATCGTTATTCTGACCTGCGTCCAATGCAGCAGCGTAGCAGAACTGGTGCCGAAGATCTGGTGTCCGACGGCGGACTCCAGGCGACTGCGACGCTCGGCCGCCTGCGCCTGGCATCGCTCCCACATCTGCTGGATCTCCTGCTGACGACCCTCCACGTTGCTGCGTTCGGTAGGGTACTGCGATTTTACGCTAGAGGGAGAAAGATAATTTTAAGTTTGGTTTGTTATTTACTGTGGTATACAGTGTGTTAAGAAAACCCTGTCCGATCCGTTATGGTGTTGTTAGGTATCGATAATTGATAATATTAGTGTAAAAAAAAATGGAGAAATTAAAAAAAAATTCTAACCAGAATATTTTTTTTTTCTCAAAATGCTAGACTGAGAGTCGGCGTCGTCACAGGTGCTGCCAAATGATTAAACAAAAGGCCGCCAAATAATACTGCTAAAAATGGTGCTGTGATTATTGTTTTATTCTCAAATTTAGGGAATTTCGCGGCCAAAAATCATTAATTTCAAAGTTCTTTATTATTGTTACTATCATGAAAAATCCAAATTTAATATTTTATTTGGGCATGTGATTGTGAACCCTATATCACCCTTTCGGGTCGGACAGGGTTTTCTTAACACCCTGTATATTTGCAATTTACATGACTATGGAGCTGTCTGACGGGGTACTGGGATTTTACGCTGTAGGAAAAAATATAAGTAAAAAAATTGGTTTATAATTTACTAAGGTATGTATTTGCAATTTATATGTCAAACATTTAAAAAGACAGGGGTTTCTATAAGGTTCAGTTTGGGCTACAAATTGACGTTTTTGATGACTAAAGTATGACTTCGGTGCTTAATTTTTTAATTGAGGTATATATTTGCAATTTAAACAAGAAAGAAAGCACGAGTTTCTGTAATGTTTTCATTTAAGTTTGCCCTACAAAATCATATTTTTGACGATTTTTTCAATACTACTAGTCTATCTTAAATTAACTATATTTCCACTTTTATTAAGTTTTTTTTTAAGTAAAAATAAAATCATATTTTTTTGTGTCTGAGTTATGGAACAATAACTTTTGGCAATGTTATGGTTTACACTTATTTAAGACATTGTATAATTTTTATATTTGAGTACTGCAAATAGTTATGAGATATACTACATAGTACATACCGCTCAATAATGCTGCATGAAACAATAAGAAAATACGTATATAACTACAATATACAAAGTGATGATGACAATACGACAATAAATGAAAACACGGACAGTACTAGTTCATAGGAATAATCCTAATCGGTAAAAAAAACGGTAGCATCAAAAATAAAAATGCTGTTCTCCTGCGTTTCCAATTTTATGCGATTTAGTTTCTTTGAAATTTTTATTTTTTTATTTTTGATGCTACTGTTTTTCTACCGTTTAGGATTATTCTTATGAACTAGTACTGTCCGTGTTTTCATTTATTGTCGTATTGTCATCACCACTTTGTATATCAATCGAAGAGGCTTGTCAATCGATTTATCATTATCGATATCGATATCATGGATTTATCGATAAAGGGTCATCACGAATTTGGAATTGCCAACTGATCAATGATAGTTCTTTCTTATATGATAAGTGGCTCTTGCCCAGCAGTGGGTCAATTAAAGGCTGTTTTTTTTCCAGTTGTTACTGCTGGTGTCTCTTCTGCAGCGCCCTCTAGATGCGAGGGTCTGGAATTAGCCAGCTGAAGTACTCACGAGTCCGCCAGCAAGCTGATGGTGTTGACCTTCTCCCTGACCGGCTCCAGCTCCCTCTCCAGCTGCGCGTGTCTCCTCTGCAGCGCCCTGACTGTCCGAAGGTCTGATGCTGGAGAGGAGCTGGCGGCGAGCTGCTGTTCCTTTTCAGCCATCCAGTCGAGGGCCTCGTCGCAGGTGCGGCTGAACAGCTCCACACTGGAACAAAAAACATTTTTTAACACAGTTCTTGTCGGTAGCAGTAGACTAGCTTTTAGCCAAGATTGTTGAAGAACTGGTCTTCGACCCCAAGAATTGATATGAGCTACTTTTTGCCACGAAAATCGACACCAATGCGGCTGGAGATGCTGGATACAGTGTAGGCCTGTGTAGGTTATAAGAGGTCCCGGTTGAGTGCCAAAATATTCGGGTTCCACGGAAAACCAGACTTCATTAAAGTTAGTTTGTCTGTGTTGCCTGTCAGCCGACTGTGTTGCCATATAGCAGCTATATTCGGTATTCTGACGGGCCTGTTGGTCTAGTTGTTAGTGACCCTGACTGCTATACCGGAGGTCGTGGTCATTCCGACCCAGGACAAATCTTTGTGTGATGAGCACGATCATTGTTCTGTTTCTGGGTGTAATTTATCTATATATGTATGTATTCAGAAATATATAAGTATGTATATCAGTTGTCTGGTTACCATAACACAAGCTCTGCTTAGCTTGGGATCAGATAACCGGGACACGGAATATTATTATTATTATGTTTACCTAGAAGCGCCTTCCAAGCTCTTCTCCTTCTGCTGCTTGAGTCGCAGCAGCCTGTCCCACTGCTGTCTGAGCTGCTGTCTCCGTGCTGTGGCCTTCGCTGCCTGGCTGTGTTTGGCGGCGACCAGTTCTTCGGCGGCAGCGTCGATGTGTTCTAGACGCTTTGAAGCCGCGGAGAGGTCCGTGACGAATTTCTAGAAAAGAAAATTAATATAAAATTATATCTTAAGTAAGTGCTTAGATATAAGCGATTTATTCTAGGTTTCTCGGGTTCGGGTTTAGGAAATAATAGCTACAGACTATTTTTTTTTTTATGATATAAATGCGGCTTATTCATTAAGTAATTAAGCTAGTCTCATTATTGTTAACCGACTTTAAAAAGAGGTTCTTAAATTTGGTTAAAAATCTAATCATTTTCATTTAAAATCCAAACTACCTAATCGATTTTGAATAAATTTATAGGAACAGTAGGAACCTCTGACTCTGACCTCGGACAACTCTGAGGATATTTTAACGATTACAAAAGAGAAGTTCAGAAATCAATCCAAAATTGCGAAAAGTGCAAATAAAAAAGTTGTCGAATTGAGAACCTCTTCATTTTGGAATAACTTTAGAAAATATAAACTTTTAAACTATCGCGCTGCATGTTTATAGTAATATAATTCACGGGAATAAGCGCGTACATGCATAAATACCTTTTTTGGGGCTAAAAAAAGGTATTTATGCATGTACGCGCTTATTCCCGTGAATTATATTACTATAAACTTTAGAAAACTTCTCATTTCCCTAACTTTACATATACATAAAAAAAACTGTTCTTTTCACCCCCTCACCTCATACTTCCTCTTAGCGGTATCCACGGTATCCTCTGCATCATCAGAGCGCAGCATCTTCTCCTTGTCCTTGATCCACTTGTCGAAGTCGTCGCACTCCGCGAAGAAGCTGTACAGCTTGATGGCGTCTTCCAGTTGCTCGCGACGGGCGTCGGACAGGGTAAGGAGCTCGTCTGTGGGGAAATAAATATAAATGTAAGGTATTTTAGGCAAAAATCTTAATACATAGAAAAGGTCGGGTTAGGGAGCACTTTGTGAAAAGTATAAAAAACAGCAAAATTCAAGAACGGGAGCCGAATTTCATCATCTTTGTTAAGTGGATTTTTGTCCGCCCGTAATAAAAGTTATAAAAACATCGGGAAAGTAAAAAAAGGATGTCAAGATAAGCTAAAAGTTGATGTCTGGCAGGCTATCTGCAAATATGGTAGATGACTAGATATGTAAAGTCAAAATTTATTTAGTCCGCCATTTAGATAATCAAAATATATTATACACATATTTTTAATTTTATTCAATAAATAAAAAAAATCGATGAATCCGAATTCGAAGCTTTAAAGTTCAGGAGTGGGGGCTTGTGACGTCACGGGTAGGTACAATTTTAGACGTGACGTCACGCAAGAATTGTACTCGCTGTATCTTCATAATTCTTTGTATACGGGACAAAAGAAAAAATACGTGTCTAATATTTTTTTTTTATCTAAAAGATGGACATAATAATTAAAATTAGTCATGAATAATGACTGAAAATTGAAATAACACAATTTTGTCATATTTTACACTCCAGTTATAACCACTTTTACTCAAGGTTTTAGATAATAACTTGTTTATATACATATACATGCCTGTATGATATACCTATATACTTTCAAATTCGAATTCAAATCGTCTTTATTCAATATAGGCTACACAGTAGCACTTATCGAACGTCAAAAAACGACAGCACCCTAAGGGTCGGTTCATATCACGACACCAATACACTAATCTTAACCAAGGTCAGCAGAACGACCAGTCACCGCAAGTAGCACCCGTTCACGAGTATGACGCAAGGGTCAGCCATCCCCTCCCTCGCCGTATTAGAGGGAAGGAGGAGACCTGACCTGACCAAAACGCCACCGCAGGCAGTGACAACTAAGGGAGCATGACGAAACTGTTGCCGGCTCAAACAAATATAAAAGCAATAAAAAAATTATTATTAAAAAAATTAAAAAACACGTCTGCCATGTCAAAAAAAAATAAAAACAAGTCAAATATTTGCAGTCGGGGTCAGTTACTTGGAACAATTCATTACAGGTCCCCCGCCTGCAAATATTTGCCTTTTTTTTATTTTTTTTTGACATGGCAGAAGTTTTTTAATTTTTTTAATTATAATTTTTTTATTTGATACCTTTTAGTGAACAACAAAAAAAACATGACGCAACACAAAAAAAAATATCGTTCGGAACCCTTTGCAGGCGATTTCGACTCACTTGACCATTTTTTATTGTCCACATAGCCTATGTCACTCGGGATAACTCAAAGCTTCTAATGATACCACAAACATTGAAATCGGTCAAGCCTTTTAGAAGTTATGGTGGAATAAAGAAACTCACAAACATACATACATACATACATACATGAACCCTGAAAACATAACACTCCTTTTTGGGCAGTCGTGTAATAAAAAAATAAAAAGTAAAACTTCAAACACTGAATTACTGCACTGTCCCTTATAAAAATAAATCCATATATAATTCTGTAGTTCTACTCAATAAAGTATATTATTATTATTAAACCCACCGTAATCCTTCTGTATCTCAGCCATCCTAGTTCCGACGCTGGCCATCCGCTGCACGGGAGCCGCTCTGCTCGGCCGCCTCGCTGTGGGCTTGTTGCGCTTGACCGGCACCACCTGCTTCACCAGCACCGTCTTCTTCACTCTCTGGATGGTGCGCACCTTCTCCGGCCGACGGACTTGGACCTGTGTGGGAGGGAGATAGATATACATATGTTTGATAGGAAATAATGATGGGTGTCGTAAAAGTGAGTCCCAGTTGGGTGCCATTACAATTGCGCCATGGTCGGGTGCCATTTAGGTTTTCCATGTAGATAAGGATGCCATTATGTACAAATTATAACAGCTTGTACTGGCATATTGTAGAAACAAAACATTTCTGTAGGAGAAGGGTGAAAAGAAATGCTTTGAGATACGTTTCCTATGCAATATAATTTATTTGTACGCCCGGCAATGGTTTATACAGGCCTGAAGATGATGGGTTTTATTTAATAATAATATAATAATAATATTCCGGGACATCTCACACATGGTTATCTGATCCCAAGCTAAGCAGAGCTTGTGTTATGGTAACTAGACAACTGATAAACTTACTTATATATTTCTAAATTCATACATATTATAGATAAATTACACCCAGACCAGAACAAATGATCGTGCTCATCACGCAAACATTTGTCCTGGGTGGGAATCGAACCCACGACCTCCGGTATAGCAGTTAGGGTCACTAACCACTAGACCAACAGGCCCGTCTATATTTATATATCATAATTAATGATTCTAAGCATACTGTCAACATCGTCTTTTTGCATGTAAAGTTTGTCTTTTGAAACTTGTTGGTTAAAGATTACTTCAATACCAATCATTCTTCTTTGGATGGCGTTATCTACAATTTCAAATAAAAGTTCATTAAACTTGCCAATCAAAAACCATACTTACAGGTACGACCCTAGGCTCAATTTCCCTCACGTAGTTAGCCGGCACAAAGCCGTCAGTGCGATCTGCCTTGCGCACCGACCACCAGTCTGGGTTCGTCTTGTTGATAAGGAACATGACCTCTCCTTTTTGCATGGATATGCCTTGCCCGGTGAAGGCGTAGAGGGCTTTGACCTGTGGAAGAAGATTAAAATAATAAATTTTGATAATAGTTTATTACACTTTTTATTGAACAACAATATTTTAGAGTTTATGTCCGAGAGAGTAGGTCCCGGCTGTCATACGTAGATCTTTGGCAGTCGTTAAGTCAATTCTGACAACCAGTCTTACTATGGGATACTGTGTTCCCCAGTAAAATGGGTTGTGGAGGTCAGATAGGCAGTCGCTCCATGTAAAATACGGTGTTCAGCTGAATCCGTAAGACTGGTAGCCGACCCCAACATAGTTGGGAAAAGGCTCGGGGAGTTAAGTAAAATTAAACGTCTGACTTCTGTAGCTTAGTTGGTAAAGCAGCTGGTGGCGCATAACTTGTTTATGTCATCTTTTAAAGTCGAGTCTCCTTTGGGCCCGTCTTCTGATGCGTCCGAAATCTTGGAGGGGTCGAGGACCCAGCTTATTAGGTTTACGGGGAAGGAGGTAGCTCAAGTTATTAGATCTTTAAAAAGGGGTAAATCACCAGGACACGATAACCTAAGTGTGGAACATTTGAGATACGCGGGGAAACATATAGCACGAGTGCTAGCTATGCTGTTTAGTATTTGTACGAGTCACTCGTATCTACCAGTTGATCTTATGAAAACTATTGTAGTTCCAATTATCAAGAACAAGACTGGAGATGCGAGTGCCAAAGACAATTACAGGCCTATTTCTTTAGCTACAATCGTGGCTAAGGTATTTGACAGTTTGATTGATAAACAGCTGGATAAACATCTAACACTTCATGATGCGCAGTTCGGGTTTAGGCCTAATTTATCAACTGAAGCAGCCATCCTCTGTCTCAAACAAACTGTCCAATACTATACCAGCCGAAAAACACCTGTGTACGCCTGCTTCCTTGACCTCTCCAAGGCTTTTGACCTAGTTTCTTATGATTGTCTGTGGAAGAAACTGACAGAGGACACTAATCTTCCTAGAGAATTAATAAATGTATTAAAATACTGGTACAGGAATCAGTATAATTATGTTAGGTGGGGGGGAGTCTTATCGGAGGCGTACAGGTTGGAATGTGGGGTGAGGCAGGGGGGTTTGAGCTCACCCAAGCTTTTCAACTTGTATGTTAACCGACTGATTTGTGAGCTCAGCAGTGTTAACTTTGGGTGTTCGATTGACGGGCAATGTGTTAATAATATAAGTTATGCGGACGATATGGTGCTGCTGAGCCCATCAATCAGTGCAATGAGGAGACTCACCAGCATTTGTGAGGATTATGCGGTTACCCATGGTCTTAGGTACAACGCTACCAAAAGTGAGTTCATGGTTTTTAAGGCTGGTAACAAGACTTACGATGTAGTACCGATAATTACATTGGCGGGCGGCGTATTGTCCAGAGTCACTCGTTTTAAGTACCTGGGACACTGGGTCACCGATAACTTGTCCGACGACGCAGATATTGAGAGGGAACGCAGGGCATTGACAGTTAGGTGTAATATGCTGGCCCGTAGGTTTGCGCGGTGTACAGCGAATGTCAAGAAAACTTTATTCCGTTCTTATTGTCAGACGCTGTACACGTGTGCGTTGTGGGTCAGATATACACAGACCTCGTACAGTGCCCTGCGGGTCCAATACAATGATGCCTACCGGGTAATGATGGGGCTGCCGCGCTATTGTAGTGCTTCAGGGATGTTTGCCGAGGCAGGTATCCCTGATTTCTATTCGTTAATGCGGTCACGAATAGCGTCCCTGATAAGGCGAGTGCGCGACAGCTCCAACAGCCTGCTTGCAATTGTGGCCAATAGGGTTGATAGTCCTATCTTGTGGCATTGGATGACAACTCACAGAGCGTCATTCAGATATGTTAAGTAGATGTGTTTCTTTGTTTATGAAATTTTATTTTTGTTTTTTTTATTGTATTTAATTTGATTTTATTTGTGTTTTTCGATTGAATTTTTTATAACTATGGATGTTGTGTCTGAAAATAAAGTTTTTATTATTATTATTATAACTAATGATTGTGGGTTCGAGTCCTGCCTGAGGTATAAATTCTTTCTTTTTACTATCTATGTATTCTACATTTTATAGGAGGGACCTGCCGAGTCTTAGCAAGGTTTAGCCAACGTTCGAAATTTACGTGTACAAAAACTATTTTCGACATCGCATTACGAATCATTACAATAATTATTTTATTTAATAATTTATTAAAGGCAAACCAACGGCTTCTGTATACAGCATTACATAAGAATAAGTAGCAAAAACATCGGACTTACACAGTCGCCAATAATAGGTCGACCAACATTCTAAGTAATAACATTAAATAATCCAGCCTATAAACGTCCCACTGCTGGGCACAGGCCTCTTCCCATATAGAGAAGGCACGAGCATTGATCACCACGCTTGCTCACTGCGGATTGGCGACTTCAGATCCCAAATTTTGGAATCCAGGTTTCTTAACGATGTTTTCCTTCACCGTTTGTCAGAGGTGTCTTAGAATAATTAAGAAAGTACATATAACTTTGAAAAAGCCACATTAGTGGTTCGAACCTGCCGTGGTCGCAAGCAAACTCAACTCAGTCTGCTTGCGACCACGGCCGGTGTAACCCGGTCGAAACGTCAAGCCCCAAAAAGGTATTTATGCATGTACGCGCTTATTCCCGTGAATTATATTATGATATTTTTTTATTTGAAAGCTGGTGCTTCCCTTGTGGTCCCATTTTGGTCCAGTTTTGACAGTGGGATCCATATGAGACCCATATAAGACCTATTTCGAAGAAGTTTTTTTTTAATTTTTATAGTATGTACAGATAACATGTAAGTATGATCTCACCTGCGGCACACTCCTCTCCTCCGTGACAGTTCTGTGCTCGAGTCTCTCTACAGGCTCCTCCTCCCAGACCTCGGTGGGCACGAGTCGCGACTCGTTCACCCACTCCTCTTCCTCTATCGAAGGAGTTGACTCTACTTCAGTGGGGAGCTGTAGGGAGAGAAGGAGTTTAGATTGAGTGTTGCAAGTTGAAAACTGGTTTAGTGCTATTTGTTTTGCAATTATTTTAGTTGTCGTAATATGAAAAAATCTTATTATTTTTTGACAAATTGCTCGTTTGATCCCCGGACGGTTCAATGCAGAAACTCATTTCGTTGTCTCTGATTTGATAAAGCTTAATGTTACGTTGGATTCAGAACCAGTTGTCCACAATTTTTTTATTACAAGGAGTTAGGGAAATGGTATATCTATCCAAAAGGGGTGAAGAGTATTCCTGGTATAGAGCCAGTTTACAAAATTTCAGCTCAAAATGAGTACAATTATGTAACTAATTAATTTTGTGCTGAAATTTCGTAAACCTAATTCATACCAGGAGTACTTTTCAGCCCCTTAGGATTGACATACCCTTTTTGCAACCTCCTGTATACAGATATACAGGGTGTTACAAGAAGGGCTCACCTGCAGACAAGTGATCCCAGCATCTTGCAGCCTCTTGGCATGAGCCTCCAGCGCCTGCAGCTCAGCGCTGTAGGCCTGCACCTGCTCGTGCGTGTCTCTGTGCCTGGCCAGGAGTGCTGCAGCAGAGGGAGCGTCGCGGCCGCAGTCGGCAGTCGCCACCAGAGGGCGCTTCTCCTTCATCCAGGATTCCGACTCATTTGCGTCGCCGTAGAACTAAGGAAACAAAAAAAAAGAAAAAAAAATGTCAATTTCGAATAATCGCACAAATATATACTTATAATTTATATAATATATAATTTTCTACAAGTCCCGTAATCTAGGCTTATCACAAACGCTTGTAAAAATGTTACGTGTTAAAAAGATTGACCTGAAAAACGCTTATACAGGGTGTTACAAAAGGGTGTAGCAATTTAAAGGGGCCGAACAGTACTCCTTGTATAGAGTAAGTTTACAAAAGGACATCATCCACTCTCTATACATTTTTGGTCCAAATGCGAAAGTGCCGGCCAACAAAAAAAAATTTTATATTCGGACAGAGCTTGTCCTCTTCAGCATTTCTTACTATGACACCATAGCTGTAGAACCGCTGCACGTGATTTTATCCAGGGTTTAAAATTCTGAATTTTCATACATTTTTCGATCACATACCCCGATATTATCGATTAAATGAATTGCTAAGAGGACAGAGCTTGACCTCCTTAGCATTTCTTAATATGGCACCAAAGCTGTAGCACCGCTTCACGCGATTATATCTAGGGTTAAAAATTCTGAATTTTCATATTATTTTTCGATCACATGCCACGATATTATCGATAAAATGAATTACTAGGAGGACAGAGCTTGTCTTCCTAAGCATTTTTTTATATGGCACCAAAGCTGTAGCTCCACTGCATTTGATTTTATCCAGGGTTAAAAGTTCTGAATTTTCATACATTTTTCGATCAAAAACCATGATATTATCCTTTAAATGAATTACTAAACACAAATGAAATGTTCTGTTATGGATGCTAGCTCATTGTTTATGATTGGGGTAGTAATAAATTCAGGGATTTTTGTTTATAGGTTTTTAATGTATTTTATCGTCGAAAGCGTCTTGCGTAAAAATCGTATACTCTTATCCTAAAGCTGATGGTTATATTTTGTCAATGTAGTGCATAGCTCACATAATAATATGCACCTTACATTAGAACAGCACCCAATTAGCCTTTTTTCTGTGACGCATCACGCAAGTGCATTAAGAGAGAGCGATAGCTAGTCTTTTCGATAAAAGTTTGGACTACCACATTATATAATTCCGCATTTTCGACGATAAAATACATTAAAAACCTATAAACAAAAATCCCTGAATTTATTACTACCCCCAATCATTAACTATGAGCTAGCATCCATAACAGAACATTTCATTTGTGTTTAGTAATTCATTTAATGGATAATATCATGGTATTTGATCGAAAAATGTATGAAAATTCAGAATTTTTAGCCCTGAATAAAAACAAATGCAGTGGAGCTACAGCTTTGGTGCCATATAAAAAAATGCTTAGGAGGACAAGCTCTGTCCTCTTAGAAATTCATTTGATCGATATTATCGTGACATATGATCGAAAAATATATGAAAATTCAGAATTTTTAACCCTGGATAAAATCGCGTGAAGCGGTTCTACAGCTTGGGTGCCTTATTAAAAAATGCTTAGGAGGACAAGCTCTGTCCTCTTAGAAATTCATTTAATCGATAATATCGTGGCATGTGATCGAAAAATATATGAAAATTCAGAATTTTTAAACCTGGATAAAATCGCGTGCAGCGGTGCTACAGCTTTGGTGCCATATTAAGAAATAATTAGGAGGACAAGCTCTGTCAGAATATAAAATTATTTTTGGTTGGCCGGCACTTTTGAATTTGGACCAAAATGGATGATGTCCTTTCTGTCGAAATTGTAAATCAATTATTTAACTAACTCGTTTTGAGCTGAAACTTAGTAAACTGACTCTATACCAGATGTACTCTACACTCCTTTTGGATAGCTATACCCTTTCGGTAACACCCTGCATGCCCAGCAGTGGGCTTACCTGGTGAGCTTCTGCAGCGTCAGCAAGTTGCTTCTCTCGCGCGGCCGCCAGCTCTCTTAGTATCGCCCACTGCTTGTTGAGCGATGTTAAGCGACGCTCGATCTCAGCGCTTTTTGGGTGCTTAGCGTCAATGAGGCTGTAAAAAAACAATAATGTTAATCACATATCTTAATATATTATACGCAAAATAACAAAATCTATCCAGCATATAATGATTTGTTTGTGAAGTGCTACTTTGAGGCCTATATTTAATAACCTGACCTCGCTCGCGCTGCCGGCTCGTGCCTATTGTGAATGTATGCGTACTTAAAACATTTGTATGCGTGCGCGCACCGCTACATTTTTGTGTGTGTCTATTTCTACTAGTTACCTATTTAGTTTACTCAACTGAGTAGCGCTGTTATAATAAACACACGTGTGGTGAACAGGAATAATAAAATAAATGTTTTTCTTTTTTCAATATGTCGAAAGTATTATCGATTCTGAATCAGCTCTGAGAATTTGGACGGTCATTAAAAAACAACCCTTTGTAAGCAGTGACCCCCACCTCTGTCCCTTAGCCCGGTGTCGCTGCGACACGTGGTCCCTGGCGCGGAGCTCGTGCAGCAGCGCGGTGTGCTTCTGCCGCAGCGCCAGCACCGCGCGCAACTCCTTCGCCGCCACCTCCGTGCGACAGATACGCTGCTTCTCTGTTACCCAGCCTGGACGGAAAAAGGAATAGAATGTTAGACCATGAATCTAACAAAAAAACTGCATCGAATTCGGTCCAGCCGTTTAGGAGCTACGATCCTAGAGACACAGACCGGCAGGTCAAACTATTGATGCACCGATCCGATCTTTTTGATTCAAGTGTATAAAATACTGAATCGCGGTAAAAAATATTATATTTGCACTTTGTACACAGTGTAATGTAGGTATGTTAATAGTGGGTGTTCAATCAAAGTAAGATCTAGAACTTTAATTGTTTATGTTATAAATATAAACTGCATTTCGGTACATCTGTTTACTCAGAACGACTCTTTTCATCTACGAATAAAGTCACAACAGGTAAGACCAACAAATAATGGTACCCATTAAAATAAATGATACGAAAAATTGGGTATCAATTATTTAACTAACTCATATTGAGCTGAAATTTTGTAAACTGACTCTATACCAGATGTACTCTTCACCCCTTTCGGATAGATATACCCTTTCGGTAACACCCTGTATCTGTCTGCTTGCGACCACGGCCGGTGTAACTCGGTCAAAACGTCAAGCCCTATGTATTTATGCATGTACGCGCTAATCCCCGTCCTATAATATTACTATAAACATGCAGCGCGATAGTCTAAAAGTTAGTTACACCCTGTATACCATACATAGTAATAGACCTACCTTCTTCCTCGTCATGGTCTTCTAAGAACTGGTACAGGTTTCTCGCGTCTTCTAGACGAGCCTTACGGTCTTTTGCGGCGGCTACCAAGCTGTAAAAATAACAAATGTTTAGTAAATAATAATAAGATTATTGTATTGGGGAATGGCAGTTATTGATTTAGTTAACAGATATATTAGTAGCAGTAGTTTTAAGCAGTAGTTTCAATTTTTTGATTTACGTCAATTTTTCTCATTTACTTGTAACAAATTAACAGCACCATCTCCTCACCTATCATAATCATGCTCCAGCATCTCCAGCTGTCCCTCCAGCTGCTGCTTGGGCTGCGGAGCCCCCTCAGCAGCTGCTCCCTGTCGCAGCAGGCGCCGGATGCTGTCGTGCAGCGCGCCCAGCTGCAGCTCCTGCAGCGCGTGCGCTTGCAGCAGCCGCTCCACATCGACTAGGTGACGGCCGACGTCTTCGGACTGGAATTGGGTCTGGAGAGAGAATGGTGGGTTAAGTATATCATCATCATATCAGCCTGTTGCAGTCCACTGCTGGACATAGGCCTCCCCCAAGGAGCGCCACAACGCACGATCTCCCGCCCTAAGTAAGTATATATTTAAAAATAATTTTAAATAAAGCAGGCAGGAAGGTTAGGTTAGAATCGAAATGATTTACCGGCGGTTTGTCCAACATACGATATTTTTTATTCGAGATAAAATTAGCGTTTGATATATATTGTATTGAAAATCTGCTAAAAGTTCAAAATTATTCCTCAGATAAAAGTTATTTGGCGTAGGAAAAACCGGGTCTTAGGCTAGTATTTTTTAGATAGAAAAGATTTGTGTTATTTAGAGAAATAATTAGCAATAGAAGTAGGATGACAAAATGTTCTGAGCTACAGAGGTCACGGTCAGATAGTACAATTTCCACTTGTCTCACAGCTCCCGCCTGCTCCGTCCGTGCTAAATACAACACCTCCCTTCTTACGTAGGTAAAAGACAAGCTACCTTCATCTCCAGCAGCGTCTGCCCCACAGTGTCGGCCTCCCGCAGCAGCGACATGAGATGCGCCAGCTTGGCCAGCGAGCTGCGGTGGCGCTCCAGCAGCTGCAGCAGCTCCCGCCAGCGCGCCAGCACCGCCTGCTCCGTGCGGGACACGGCCGCCGCTCCGTGGTACTGTTCCCGGACCAGCTCCGATGCCATGGCAGACAGGTCTTCGAAGCGTTCCGTTCTGAGAAAATATGGTAAAAAAAGAAATTACAATTGGCCTCTCTGTGAGACGAAAATCCTAATCCCCTAATCCCCCCCCCCCCCCTAATCCCCTAGTCCTTAACTAGAAAAAAAGGCTCGGCTAAACTGCCTAGCTGTGTCAAGAAAATGCCCCTAGCCACATTTTTGTATATTTTAGTACAGTGCTTATCTAAATTATTAATTTAATTTAAAAAACCATTCTACTTAAGATTTTTTAACTTTATTCCAAAACTGTAAATAATTCGTTTTTTTTTTTTTTTGCGGACTACATCACATACATTGCTCTGAACCCAAAGTAAGTAGCTAAAGCACTTGTGTTATGGAATTCAGAAACAACGAAGGTACCACAAACACCCAACCCGAGGCAATGTAGAAAAATTGGTTTCTACATTGACCTGTCCGGGGATCGAACCCGGGACCTCAGAGCTAGCGACACCTTGAAACCGGTGCGTACGCAACTCGACCACGGAGGTCGTCAATATCGTCGTTTTACATTTAGCTTAAAGATTTACCAGAATAGATGACATTTTCCTTTTTTTTTATATTCCATCTTAGTTTTAACACTTACTTATTTAAAATTACAAAATTTTGAATATACATACCTAGCAAGTATATCAGCGGAGATGGCCTCATGTTTCTTAACGGTGGCGTCCACCTGCGCCAGGTTGGAGCCGTAGCGAGGGTCGGACAGCACCTGGATCATCTCCTTCAGGTAACCTTTGCGGAGGACCGACTGTGGAGAAAGGGGTTATGTTAGTAAGTTGATAAACAATGGTTGGTAAATATTTACATTTTGATAGCGTTTGACAATATAATAATAAAATGCTTTAATTTTATGCAGTGTACATTAATATTTTTGGAGACAGTTATAATTATGTTTTTTTTTAATGTTCTCTAGTGCTCTGTGCCATTGTGGTATCGTATAGAGAGTACCTACCTATACCATCACCTATATCATAATTAAAGAAAAAAAAGTACCATTATTACAGAATTTCGTCCAAGACGTTTCGTTAAAAACTTTGAGAAGCATAATTACTGTAATAATGCTTAGTTCACCCGTCATTCAGTTTAATGATAAATAATATCATTCATTTCCTTACCGTAATATACAGTTTATTTAATAAGAATAAGTAGTTTACTTACTTTGGTATTAAACTTGTAATTCAGTTGTTCCAATCGCTGTTGTCTCAACAACTCTGTTCTCAGCGCGATTTCACGAGCATGCTCCGCCTGTTAAAACAAAAATATCATATTTTACTCATACATATATTATATTATAGGCTTTTATGACGGTTTTTTTTGCGGGAATATTAAACTATTATGAGGTCACAACACTATCTTCTTAAATTCGTTTAATTTTCAAAAACAAGAAGCAACAATAACCTATTGTATAGGCCGCCAACGCATCTTCAATCGCTCTGTTACAGAGGTCACTTGCCATTAGGCGAAATATCTAAATAGCAAAGCCATGAAAAAGTGTATTTAAAAATACGGATATTTCACTAGTCATCATCTCCCGAGCCTTTTTTCCCAAGCTATGTTGGGGTCGGCTACCAGTCTTACCGGATTCAGCTGAATACCGTATTTTACATGGAGCGACTGTCTATCTGACCTCCACAACCCATTTTACTGGGAAACACAGTATCCCATAGTAAGACTGGTTGTCAGAATTGACTTAACGCCTGCCAAAGATGTACGTATGGCAGCCGGGACCTACGGCTTAACGTGCTTTCCGAAACACGGAGGGGTCTTGGTATGTTATAAATGGTTACCCATCCAAGGAGCAACGGCGGCGAGCGCGGTTTAACCTGTATTATCGGTCTAACCGTACGGCTTGCACTTAGCCACGAGCCCCACGGATATTTCACTAGTGAAACCATAAAATATGCATACACAAACAGGAGACTTGGAACAAACTACAAGCAGGGATCGAGTCCGCAAGATTTTTTTGCAGTCATTATTTGCTTGTACACCTGGCTCTTGCCTCTTGTACTGTATTCTAAAGGTATACCTGTTCCAGCTGCTGCCACGCTCGCTCCAGGTCCTGAGGCAGCTGGCCCTCCAGTGGCGACCACGCTTCGCCCGTCAGACTCTTCTGCATGGTGTTGATGTCGAAGTATAGAGCCTCGATCTCTGAACGCTCCTTGTATCTAAATAGAAAGAAAAATAATTATTGAATAGGATTAATTCAATCGCCTCGTTGGCCTAGTGGTTCTAAGCGCGACTGCTACGCTAGAGGTCTTGGGTTCAATTCCCAAGTCGACCAAGGTGTTATTGGGTTTTTCTATGAAATTCTCAGTAGCAGGTCGGAGTTTGGATTTGTGCCCGGTTAGTGGCAATAGGCTCGCCCCCTATTACATGGGACCTAAACATACCGGCGAACTGTGGGTGTACATTGGTACACCTCTGCCTAACCCTTCGGGGATACAGGCGTGATGGTATGTTATGTTATGTTTATATATTCATTCAATTTTTCAAATAAAGATATTTCTAAAAGTAAGAATATTTAATTAATAAGTTTTTTTCAACTATTGTGTGGACATAAATCTACATATATCTTATACATAAAAATGAATTGCTGTTCGTTAGTCTCGCTAAAACTCGAGAACGGCTGGACCGATTTGGCTAATTTTGGTATTGAATTATTTGTGGAAGTCCAGAGAAGGTTTGAAAGGTAAATAAATATGAAAAAGCTCGGCATTAAATAAAAAAAAAAAAAAACAAAAAGTGTAGGGTTTTATTTATCGATTGAGGTAGTACGAAGTCTGCCGGGTCAGCTAGTATATAGTATAAAAATGAATGATGATAAATAAATAAGCTTAAAACTCACTTAGGCGGCTTCTCAACTGTTCTATACTGCTTAAACGCCAGCAGCAGTCTCTGTATCCCGTCTAAGGAGTTGGGGAACTCCCTGCCGTTCAGGTCCTGGATCTTCAGCAGGATCCACTCCAGCAAGACGCTGAACAGCTTGCTGTACTCGCCCTTGCGGTCGTCGCAGTCCATCATTTGCCCGATTATCTAGAAAAGCAATTTTTGTATTATTTTAGTTTAGAGAATTTCTAATGGGGTGGATGCGATGTTTTTTGGTGTCTTTCAGATAGACAGATTTTACTTGATAGCAATTTAGGTATTGGCTTAGTTTATTTACTGATTTAATAGAAAAAAATACGTGTGGCACTCGGAGACTGCCGCGGTAAAGCTATTGCATAGCATTTTTTATCAACTTATGTAATTATAATTATTTATTTATTTTATTTATGCAGTATTTTTTTTATTTTTTATTTCCTTTGTTTTTCTTTGACATTGAGTCAAGTTATTAAAAGTAATAATTAGTAACGCCGATACAACCAATGCCACCTAGAGGCGCTTTGCAGAACCAAAGAGACAAGCGTGATATTTCAAAAAATCATTAAAAGTTCTGCTATTCATCGATATATGGCAAAACTAAAAAGTTTCACCGCTGTACCGGTCGGACTTAGGTTATTTTCGTTACGGAATTTCTGGATTCGGTCTCCACGCTCAAGGCCCGCGATAGAAGCTATGCAATAGCTTAATAATTCAGGCATTGTTTTGTAAAAAAGTGACATTGATTATAAAGGATCTGACTATCTTAATTTACATTTTATCGAGTACGATTAAGTCGAAATTGAGTTAGTAAATATATATATATTTTTTTTTCTTATTTGTTTAAGATTAAAAGGTACAAAACACATTTAATTTATAATCTAAGTGCAAAACAGCACAACATAAGAAACTCGTCATCTATTCTAGGCCAAGAAACCAATTCGATGCCGAATATCGAATACATGTTTAAGGCCGAATATATCTAGGCCGAAAGCCGAATACTTACATTAGCGATCCTGCGGCCACTCTTCTGTTCGTTCTTCATCCTGGCGAAGGTGTGGTAGTAGGACGCCACGTAAGTCATCACTGACTTCTCGTCTGGTCTGCTGGTGTCCACGTCTACAGGATAGAAAGGGATATACCAATGAAATAATATGTTCAATTAGCAAAATGGAGTTTTGTGGAGGCATTCACTCTGTAAGATGCAGTATTCAGCTGAATCCGGTGTCATCAATCAATCAATCATACATAGCAATATAATATCTCACCTTCAGCATCCAGCAGACGCGGGATCCCGAGATGCTTGTGCGCGACGTCGAAGGCATGGTTGAGGGTCTCCACGTGGTCAGCCGCCGGTAGCTCCGACCAGCGGAACAGGTCCGGTCTAGAAGGTAAATAATATGACAAATGGATGAACAAAATATTGGTCGTCAGGGTGTAAAGGCTCAAAATGAGTTTGATAAATATGTGATTTGATATCCAAATTACCAAAAAAAAAATACAAAAAACTGGAAATCAATTTTGTAAACTTAATCTATACCAGATGTACTCTTCACCCCTTTCGTTTAGATATACCCTTTCGGTAACACCCTGTATAATCTTGGAATCACTGTTTCCTCCGTAAATACTGTGTTAATCTCACAGCAAATAAACCCAAATGCTTAGAATTCAACACCAAACACAGAAACTTATACATTAATCTGGAAACCTACTGTATTTAATCGACAAATATTTTAATTTATTGCTTAAAATACTACTTTTTGACCGCTATATAAATAATAGCTTATAACACACCTGTGAGCATGTATAAGGGCGTTGAAGCCAAGCCCCGAGCGCCAGGAGTCGGTAAAGTTGTGGATATGGACGCCATGGTAGCCGCTCGTCTTCCGCTGACACCACAGCAGAAGCGCATCCTTGGCTGACTTCTTCTCTGATGATACGTTTTCTTCGTCCTGGAGGATTAATTGGTTAAATGAGAAATATGTTTAAAAAAAATAGTTAACCAGTATAAACAGTTGAAGTTATTACATAATTTATGAGAGTTACTTATTAAGGTTGACACAAAAAAAAAATATGTACAAAAGTAAATTGAAAGTTAATAATTATCATTATAATAGATACTATAATTAAATACAAAATACAAAATAAATGTAAAAAAAATTATCTTCTTCAATAAACTTTTATAGGAAAACTTGAAAAAACCACATCGAATACATGCAAAATAAAAAGTTGTTTCTTTCTTTTAAAATGAAACTGTCAGGCAGTCAAAATACGCAATTTCGGTTACTTAAGAGGAAAGGGGAGCGGCCATTTCTCCATACAAACGCTCTCGTCTGTTTTCTCACTGGTTTCTGAACTTAGGGCTATGATTTTTTGCAGTAATATTAATATGAACTAGATCTATGCCCCTACTTTTTCCTTTTTTAAGATAATTTTTATTTAAAGGAACTAGAACCTTCTAAAAAGTGCTTATTTTGACCGCAGTTTTCAGACGCGTTTTTTTCGAATTTGACAACACTAATCGAAAAAAGGAAAAAATAGAGGCACAGATTATTCTCTTCTCATGCAGTATATGAAATATCTTTAAAATTGGTTAAGAATTGGGGGAGAAAATAGACGAGAGCCAAACCTCGATTTTTCGTCAGTTTTTCGGTCTGAGCTGCAGTTGTCCTTATCGCACGAATTAGAGGGCGGGGGGAATTAGAGCGACAGCAATACTTTCTTAAAAAACAAATATGTGCGCTCCCCTTTCCTCTTAAATGACTTTGTGTTTTTACTAGTTATACAGAACTGAATTTAATTAAAAGACACCCGTGACAAATTCTATAAAATTCCTAATAACCTTCATAAATTAAAGTTTATATTATAAAAATGATTTCGAAGGTCCATCCTTTAGAAGCTACTATGCCGAGTGAATACACAGATAGACACGTCAAAGTAATAAAACCTTTTTGTGTTATAAATAATAACAAATATACTCACCACATCAATCTCAATCTCTTGTATCTGGAACCTCAAGATGATGGTCCATATGAGGCCGAGGATGAGGCGCGGGTTGCCGTCCACTATGTCTTCAGCGCCGATAGACTCCAGTCGGACCTGGAGAGAGAGAAATAAGGTTATTTATATAAATGCGGACAACATCACATAGATTGCTCTGAACCCAAAGTAAGTAGCTTAAGCACGCGCGTTTTGGAATCAGAGACAACGAAGGTACCACAAACACCATGACCTGAGGCAATGTAGAAAAGTTGGTTTCTACATTGACCCGTCCGGGGATCGAAGCCGGGACTCAAGAGCTAGCGACACCTTGAAAACCGGTGTGTACACCACTCGACTACGGAGGTCGTCAAATATATTTGTGGTTATATAGAACAAAAGATAGTTAAAATAATAATTATATAATAATATATAATAATATTCCGGGACAACTCACACACGGTTATCTGATCCCAAGCTAAGCAGAACTTGTGTTATGGTAACCAGACAACTGATAAACATACTTATATATTTCTAAATACATACATATTATAGATAAAATACACCCAGACACAGAACAAATGATCGTGCTCATCACACAAAGATGTGTCCTGGGTGGGAATGACCACGACCTCCGGTATAGCAGTCAGGGTCACTAACCACTAGACCAACAGGCCCGTCAAAATGTGTCTAAATCTCTTGTGTGGCTACAAATAATATTTACAAAGTAAAACAAATTCAATGTAAATAAATACCTGTAAACAGGATTACAAAATTATGTAGATAAAAAATCTGTGTTTAAAACCTTGAAAACTACTAAACAGATTTTGATACAACCCGCAGTGTTCCCTAATCTCGGATATACCGAAATCTAAAGTTGTATGCTCACAAAATCCGCAATTAAATATATCTTACGAAAATTCTGTACAAATAATTATTTTGTAATCTATACTTATAATAAATCTGTAGAAGTAAAAATTCTGTACATTGAAAATATCGAAAAAATAAATTTCGGGGGATGTTACTAGACCGACACCGAACGGAAAAGTTTGAAAAAAAAAATTGTTGTCTGTCTGTCTGTCTGTTTGTTAAGGTATCACGCAAAAACTACCGGTTCGATTAGGATGAAACTTGGTATAATTATTCTTTATTATCCTGGGCACCACACTGGGTAGTTTTAATCCCGGAAAAGTATAAACAATAAAAACAAACTTAATTTTGCGGTTAAAAACTCATTGATAACTTTCGTCATTCACGCGAACGAAGTCGCAGGCACAGCTAGTAGCAAATAAATAAACTGTCGAAAGTAGAACTTCCTCTTTGTAAGTCGGTTAAAAAATCATCTCCCGAGCCTTTTTCCCAACTATGTTGGGGTCGGCTACCAGTCTTACCGGATTCAGCTGAATACCGTATTTTACATGGAGCAACTGCCCATCTGACCTCCACAACCCTTTTTACTGGGGAACACAGTATCCCATAGTAAGACTGGTTGTCAGAATTGACTTAACGACTGCCAAAGATCTATGTATGACAGCCGGGACCTACTGTTTAACGTGCTTTCCGAAACACGAAGGGGCCTCGGTCGGTTAAAAAAAATGTTACACAAAAATACAATTCGTATGAGACCTTGTTTGCCCAACTTATTATCAATAATAATTGATGGTATTTAATTGTACATTAAAACTACTTAATTAAATAAATACATACATAGTGTAATTACAAAGAAATCGCTGGACCTACATAGCTAACAGGGCAGCCATCTAAGTGCACCACAGGGCTTCTCGCAAACCTACTCATGTTAACAAGTCTATCGTCTATGGAATCACGAGTATTGCGATTTACTATGTAGGGTATAAACAATTAATAATAATAATAATATTCCGGGACAACTCACACACGGTTATCTGATCCCAAGCTAAGCAGAGCTTGTGTTATGGTAACCAGAAAACTGATAAGCATACTTATATATTTCTAAATAGGTACATACATATTATAGATAAATTACACCCAGACACAGAACAAATGATCGTGCTCATTACACAAAGATTTGTCCTGGGTGGGAATCGAACCCACGACCTCCGGTATAGCAGTCAGGGTCACTAACCACTAGACCAACAGGCCCGTCAATTAATATTTATATTGTAAAACAGAGTTATTCTTAAAGATACAACTTTAAATATTTGGTTAAAACCTGTTTTTAACCGACTTCAAAAAAGGAGGGGGTACTCAATTCGACTGTATTCTTTTTTATGTTTGTTACCCCATAACTTTCGACTGGTTGAACTGATTTTAATGATTCTTTTGTTATTTGAAAGCTGGTGCTTCCCGTGTGGTCCCATAATTTGGTCCAGTTATGACAGTGGGATCCATAAGAAAACACGGACGGGGCCCGGACGGGGCACGGTTGAGAATCATCCCTAAGGGATGATTCTCATTAGAGCGTGCCGTGCCCGGGGCGGGGCCCGGACGGGGCACGGTTTTGATCTGTTACATATATTTTGTATGAATCAATTTATATTACACCGTGCATTATCCGTGTCGAGCGGGTCCGGACGGGACACGGATCGGAATCGGTTTTTTTGTAAGAATTATTTATCTTACAATTCATAACAACAAAGATGAGTCAATTGACGTGTTGTTTTGTCCAAATAATTTAATTGTTTTAAAATTAAGACGAAAAGTATGTACATAGTAGATTTCTCCGATTTTGAAGTCGTTGCATAGCATGTTCAGAATAATCACTTAATTAATAAATAAAAAAAAATAAAAAAAAAATGCGGACAATATCACATACATTGCTCTGAACCCAAAGTAAGCAGCTATGCACTTGTGTTATGGAATTCAGAAACAACGAAGGTACCGCAAACACCCAGACCCGAGACAATGTAGAAAAGTGAGTTTCTACATTGACCCGTCCGGGGATCGAACCCGGGACCTCAGAGCTAGCGACACCTTGAATACCGGTGCGTACGCCACTCGACCACGGAGGTCGTCTTAATAATAACAAACTTCATCAAAGTTTCACCGAAATTGATATAGTGGTTTTAGATATTAACCCCAACAGACAACATTCATTGAAAATATTATCTAAGCGGTAAATAATCTTTACTTTCTCACATATAAAAACAGATGTATTTTAAAATATATTAATTTCAAACGGAAGTTTTGTTATAATTATCATTCTTGTACATCTGGACATTTATTAATAAGTAGCAAACAGTGACAATTAGTTTATCTGTAGATAAGATAGGGTGCCGATTGTATAGGCAGCTCACATAATACAGTATGCTTCGTGTATTTGACCGTACTAAACATTTTAACCTTGACATAACATAACATACCATCACGCCTGTATCCCCGAAGGGTTAGGCAGAACCAAGTGTACCAATGTACACCCACAGTTCGCCGGTATGTTTAGGTCCCATGTAATAGGGGGCGAGCCTATTGCCACTAACCGGGCACAAATCCAAACTCCGACCTGCTACTGAGAATTTCATAGAAAAACCCAATAACACCTTGGTCGACTTGGGAATCGAACCCAAGACCTCTAGCGTAGCAGTCGCGCTTAGAACCACTAGGCCAACGAGGCAGTCTTGACCTTGACATCTATACGATATGTCAAAAATATTGATAACTGTCAAAATTCTGAACATTTATAAATTATAGTTAAGAACCATCTCGATCAAGTCATCTTTTTAACAATAAACTGATCACAATTGGTACATTCGTTTAGGAATCATCATCATCATCTCCCGAGCCTTTTCCCAACTATGTTGGGGTCGGCTACCAGTCTTACCGGATTCAGCTGAATACCGTATTTTACATGGAGCGACTGCCTATCTGACCTCCACAACCCATTTTACTGGGAAACACAGTATCCCATAGTAACACTGGGGTCGTCAGCCAGTTGTTTAAGAATATTTGTGTCCATATTTTTAGCTATACTTATAAAGGAATTTCATAATTAGTTTTAATTATTATAATCCTTTTTAATTCTATTTTGTTCATCCGATAACGATATCTTAACTTCTTATCAGTGTTATCAAGGTCGAATATATAATTTCTTGGAATTTGTGAATGAACAACAAAAAATGTAGTAAGTATCACCCTAAGTGGTAGTAGGTAGGTAGTAGGCAGGTGCTAGGTAGAAAAAATTGCATTGCAACGCATGCCGGGTACAGCTAGTAGTCTATAAATTTCCATTAGATCATCACCAGTCTACCAAGAAGCAAGTACCATATTTTGACTTAAGACTTCTTTCAACACTTCTTACGAAGAAAGCATTCGATTTCGTGCAGCAGTTTTTGATTGATGCGCAAAAAAATATACACACTAACAAAAAAAACTGATGTTCTCACATCACCGATAGAATATATTCCAATAATAAAGTAAATAACATTAATAAATTACCTTAGTATGTAAGAAACTCAAACTCTTGTTGACATTTTCAATCTTGTGTACTCTCATCCGCCCACTGTTGGGCCTGGGCAACCGCTCTCCACTGATAATCTCCAGCAGTTTGAGTAGTCTGCGGCCGTCTGCTAAGTCGACGAATAAATCGTCCACCTCCATTCGAGCCTGGAAACAAAATAAATATAATTAGTACCTACTATTAATACATTGACAGACAATATTTGGAATAAAAGCTGCCTAGAATTAAGAAAATTAAATGGTGGTGTGCATAATTCCTAGCGGGGATATACGTAGCACGGAGATCCTAAGACGAGGGAATGTTTGTAGCAAAATCAAGCAAGAGCTACGAATCGGGGACATTGTAGGACACATCATGGAAAAGTCTTCAAATTGGGGAGATTTGTAGTATCATGGAAAGGTCTACGAATAGTGACATTCGTAGAAGGCATCATGGAAAGGTCTACGAATCAAGAACATTTGTAGTATCATAGAAAGGTCTACGAATAGGGACATTCGTAGTATCATGGAAAGGTCTACGAATCGGGAACATTTGTAGTATCATGGAAAGGTCTACGAATCGGGACATTCGTAGAAGGCATCATGGAAAGGTCTAAGAATCGGGGCATTCGTAAAAGGCATCATGGAAAGGTCTACGAATCGGGGACATTCGTAGAAGGCATCATGGTGTGGTCTACGAATCGGGGACATACGTAGAAGGCATCATGGAGTGGCCTACGAATCGGGGACATTCGTAGAAGGCATCATGGAGTGGTCTACGAATCGGGGACATTCGTAGAAGGCATCATGGAATGGTCTACGAATCAGGGACATTTGTAGTATCATGGAAAGGTCTACGAATCGGGAACATTCGTAGCAGAAATCTTGGAAATTCGTAAGATATATCATGGAGAAGTCTACGAATATACAACAGGGAATGTCTTTCATATGGGGACATCCGTAGCGGGAATCCTATCTAAATCGGATTTTACGGTGACATACAGGGTGTTAAGAAAACCCTGTCCGACCCGAAAGGGTTATATAGGTTTCACAATTACATGCCCAAATAAAATATTAAATTTTGAATATTCATGATAGTAACAATAATAATGAATGAAGTTTAAAATAGCCATTTTGACGCAAAATTTCCTAAATTTGAGATTAAAACAAAGATTACGACACTATTTTCGTCGGTGTTTTTGGAGGCCTTTTGTTTGATCATATAACAGCACCTGTAACAACGGCGAAGCTTTCTGTCGATTTTGAGAAAAAAAAAAAATATAATTTATTTTTTACTTTTTTGTAATCAGATATCGATACCTAACAACGCCTTAACGGGTCGGACAGGGTTTTCTTAACACCCTGAATACATACTTTTATTAAAAGCTCGAGTATAAAAATCGAGTCCGGCCCCCCACCACATTTGTCTTCAAAAACGTTGATTACGAACTAATTTAATACATAATTTAAACAAGAAACTATTAATACGCGAATGATTCAATTGGTCCCAATTAATATCTGACATAAACAATAATATTATCTAGCATTCCCCGCCTAGCCTTGACTGGTGACATCATTATCATAACATTATTACTAATTCATTCAATATTACTAGCTTTTAACTGTCTCACTGCAGGCCTCTTATACAGAACGAGCATTCTCACAGTTTCATCAAAATCGGTTCAGCGGTTTAGCCGTAAAAGAGTAACAGACTGGCAGAAAGACAGACAAGACTTTCGCATTTATAATTTTAGTATGGATAAATAGTAAAAGCCCAGCAGTGGGATAATTACAGGACGATTTTATTAAAGATATAGTAATCTGTCTTTAATTATAATAGTTTACGACGGGCCTGTTGGTCTAGTGGTTAGTGACCCTGACTGCTATACCGGAGGTCGTGGGTTCGATTCCCACCCAGGACTAATCTTTGTCTGCTGAGCATGATCATTTGTTCTATGTCTGGGTGTAATTTATCTATAATATGTATGTATTTAGAAATATATTATTATAAGTATGTTTATCAGATGTCTGGTTACCATAACACAAGCTCTGCTTAACTTGGGATCAGATAACCGTGTGTGAGTTGTCAAGGAATATTATTATTAGAGTTTAAATAAATCTGTGAAGCTGACATCATCTTAACTTCGTTTCATCGTCTATAGAAATATCAATCATTAATACACAAAGACGCCGCTTAATCATTTTTAATTACTATAATTATGAAACACTTACTTTTGACCGCGACTCCGTTTATCAAGGTCATAATCATTTCTGATAATATCATGAATCATAACGAAAGTAATTTTAAACGGATTTTTCTTGCTACAAATATCATTTATCTATCTATACTTATAATAAATCTGTAGAAGTGAAAATTCTGTACATTGAAAATATAAAAAAAAATAAATGGCGGGGGGTGTTACTAGACCGACACCGAAACAAAAAGTGTGAAATAAAAAAAAATTGTCTGTCTCTTTGTTCAGGTATCACGCAAAAACTACCGATTCGATAACGATGAAACTTGGTATAATTATTCTTTATTATCCTGGGCACCACACTGTTAGTTTTTATCCCGGAAAAGTATAAACAATAAAAAACAAACTTAATTTTGCGGTTAAAAACTCATTGACAAGTTTCATCATCCACGCGAACGAAGTCGCAGGCACAGCTAGTTTTATATATAAACATTAATGTGGTGTAGATTCAAAAACTATATTAGTTTTTATAAATATTTCACTAAAGATAATATCGATAGTAGGTATTTAATATAATACCTTTATTTTAAAATATATAATATAAAACATATAAAGAATATGAGTGTGTTTCGTTAAAAATATAAGTTCTTTTAAATAATTTAGGTAGTGATTCTACCATTTCAATTTGGCTTTGAAATATGCTTAATACTCTTATTCCTTTAAAAAAAAATATCTATCCAAGGCAAGCTCGTTCTCTGTATGAGGCCTGCAGTGTGACAGTTACAGGCTGGTGTTATTAACAGAATCGTAATGGCACCCACAGTGGGACTCACAAACGTGGTGATCAATGCTCGTTTTATCCAGGGTGTTAAGAAAACCCTGTCCGATCCGTAAAGGTGTTGTTAGGTATCGATACCTGATACCATTAAGGTAAAAAATAATGGAAAAAGAAGAAAAAATATAACCTAAAAAAATAATTATTTTCTCAAAAGGCGAGATTGAGTTGGCGTCATCACAGGTGCTGCCAAATGATCAAACAAAAGCCCGCCAAATAATACCGACGAAAATAGTGCTGTCATTAATGTTTTAATCTAAAATTTAGGGAATTTCGCGGCCAAAAATCGTTATTTCAAAGATTATTATTATTGATACTATCATGAATATTCCAATAATATTTATTTTGGGCATGTGATTGTGAAACTCAACCTTTCGGGTCGGACAGGGTTTTCTTAACACCCTGTATGAGAGGCCTGTTCTATAACAGTTACAGTCTAGTCTTACATGTACATAATGTGTTAATAATGATATCATTATCTCCATACTGGTCACCGCATTACGAATCATTGACACATGCTTGCAAATAGATAGCTGTGTCATCCAGTACTTAGTTTGTGTTTGTTTTAGTCACGTTTTAAAGTGTTCTGGCAGTTTAGGACTGAATGTAAACTATATGCAGATGTATTTCAATCCTAAATAAGTTGAAAACAGTTGAAGAAATAAAGGTTGTTTATGATCTTGAAGAAATATTTACCTACTTCTTGTTGTAATCACAGATATTGATGCAAAATAAGCAAAATTAGAAGACCTTTTTGAAGTTGGGACTAATATTTTTAGGGTTGCGTACCCAAAAAGGAAAAATGGAACCCTTATACAATCAGGCGTGTGTTCGATCGTCTGCCACTATTGTCTCCGAAACCACATAATGATTAAATTGTTTGATACACACATGTAAAACGAAATATAGATGAATTACAATATTTATTTATCAATGAAATTTTTTAATTAGTCATTTTTGTGGTATTTACTTTTACTAACTTTAATTAGTTATAACTTTCCAAAAGACAGAATTACACATATACAACTGAAGATTTAAACCTAAATACTATTAAATAATTTATCTCTGACAAAGCATTTTTACCTAATACTTCCATACCTTTTCGAATAATTAAGCTATCGAAGACAAATCGGTGCAAAAGCTCGTTCTCTGTATGAGAGGCCTGCAGTGGGACAGTTACAGGGTGGTGTTAATAACAGCTTCGGTAAAGCCCCCACCGTGGGGCTCAAAAGCGTGGTGATCAATGCTCGTTCTGTATGAGAGGCCTGCAGTGGGACAGTCACAGGATCTTATAAGTAAAAAGTCTCACCTTCTGCAGAAAGGAATTGATCCATTTCGTGAAGGTCTTCTTCTGGATGTGCAGGCGTTCCTCCTGCAGCGCCTTGATGCGGCCCTGCTCGAACTTGAGGGCATCTTCCCGTTGTGTCATATTCGATCGTTGCTGTACAGCGGTAGCGTAACCGCCTGGCTCATACTGGGGCCCTGGTAACAAGAAGAATAATTATTTATTAAAATCTTACCACAGCTTAAAAAAGCCAAAAAGGACAACCGATATTAATGTAAGATTGTATGGAGATGAGACTAGATAATCTTATTCTTACAAAACAAAAACGACTTCAAATAAGTCTTATATTTATTACTTATGGATCCCACTGTCTAAACTGGACCAAAATCGGTTCCCCCAGTCGAAAGTTATAAGGTAACAAACATTTAAAAAAATACAGTCGAGTTTAGTACCTCCTCCTTTTTTGAAGTAGGTTGTTCACAAAAGTCGTGAGAACTTCAAAACTTTTGTAAGGAATTGACCCGAAGCAGAAACACGCAATTTTTTAAGTGATGTAGTAAAAAAAACAATGATCATGTATAAATTACATAAATTGAAAACAAGGGGTAAAGAAGGGCTGTATTCCACAATACGCAGCTCAAAACAGAACGTCTGCCTTTCCATTTCGGATCGAAGCGTATAGCCACCTGTTTCTTTCGAAACTCGTCGATCTATAAAAAATAAACCTAGTGGGAACTATTGAAGATTTACATGATGCCGTTTCGTTATAGACGATTACTATTTCAACTTACCATATTTTCTCGCCGGCTGGTAATCTTGATACGAGTAAACACTAACGTTACTCAGTTGCCGCTGCATTTTTGTGACGCGGCAACACTTAGCATATAGTTCTCATTAGGTTGGCAACACTGTTCGCCACAGATTATACACTTATTTTAATTTCGCGCCTAAAAATATTTTTATTATAAGATACTTTTGGCCTTTTCCGTTATGTTTATTAAAGTTTATGTGTATTACATCTACACTAATATTATCTACACTAATCTACACTAATATTATAAAGAGGAAAACTTTGTTTGTTTGTAATGAATAGGCTCAAAAACTACTGGACCGATTTTAAAAATTCTTTCACCATTCGAAAGCTACATTATCCACGAGTAACATAGACTAAATTTTATTTTGGAAAAATCCAAAATAAATCCAATGGTCCACGCGGGCGGAGCCGCGGGCGACCGCTAGTTACTTATATTCTACACTAATATTATAAAGAGGAAAACTTTGTTTGTTTGTAATGAATAGGCTCAAAAACTACTGGACCGATTTTAAAAATTCTTTCACCATTCGAAAGCTACATTATCCACGAGTAACATAGACTAAATTTTATTTTGGAAAAACCCAAAATAAATCCAATGGTCCACGCGGGCGGAGCCGCGGGCGACCGCTAGTTACTTATATGTTACAAAGTACGTAATTATGTTTGAATTAGTTAAAACTGACGTCGGTAAACCACAAAGCCATTCAAACGTGTGAAGTTATTAAATGACGTTTATGAACTAAACCGCAGAACATTATATTGTGCTTAAATGGTTTCATCATCAATAAAGACCTAGGCGGACGTTTCGAACCCAAATCCGGGGACGTCTTGAAGAGGCCAGGTCAAGAGTACCCTAAACCGAAGAGCATGTATGAAGGGAATATTGAAAGTGGACGAAGCGAAACAAGTGTGTAAGGATAGTAGCAAGTGGAAAGAAGTGGTCTCTGCCTACCCTACGGGAAAGAGGCGTGATTGTATGTATGTATGTATGTATTGTGTTTTTATTGTTGAAGAAGGGAAATAAATGGGTTTTGTATAACTGAGAATCTAGAAGAGCATTAAAAATAAATTGAACAGGAATTAAAGAAAAAATTTGTTTATAAATTAGTACTCTTTTGAGTGATACAAAAATATTACCACGGAAACCGTTTCCAAGTAATGATTATCCTTAAATATCTAAGATTCAATGCAACGTTCCAGATATAAGCGAATTTAAATAAAGTTTTCTGATTCATGTATGCTTATAACATTATCAAATTAAGAGCTTTTTTTAGATCTCAGAAACCAATAGTCATTTTTTTGCACTTAATAAAAACTACTACTAAATAAGCCCAACTGTCAATTATCTAATAATAAAAATATAATATATACCTAATCATGATATTTTTTAAGAAGAAACGCAGGTGAAGCCATGAAACACAGCTAGTTTATCAAATAAAGTTATTAAGACATTAATAATGCAACATATCATTACATATGTACTCATAACACATTATTACAACTGTAACCACGCTTCACCTCTCTAAACACAGATGTCGCTACAGTCGTTTCAATTACCGCGCTAATTGACATAAGCAGCCACTTCCGGTTTAAGTCAGCTCGTATTAAAGGTTGTCAACAAGACTGACGAAAATATACAAATAGCAAATAGCATTCATCACTTTCATCTTTCAATTCTAAACACACTGGGGCCCGATGCCGCTATTTTAAGTCAGTGAGTGGCGGGTTAATAAACGTTCCAGAGTACTTGTTATTGTGCCTAATTTTCGTATTCAGATAAGAACAGTCACTTGCAATCCTACAATGTCAACAGTGGCAAGAAGGTGTACATTCGTCATTAAACTAAAATTATCTGAATACGAAAATTAGGCACAATAACAAGTACACTGGAACGTTTATTAAGCCACTCACTGACTTAAAATAGCGGCATCGGGCCCCTGGTGAGTATATGATAAACATTTTGTTCTTTAAACTACTGAACAGATTTCCAGGAAACTAGGAGGTCTTGTTTAATTTATAATCTTAAATATATGTAACTCAGTAGCGTATAATTTTCGCAAGAAGTACCTAGTTAGTATTAAACCACAAATATTCGAAAAAATTATAATTAGTGAGCAGTACAACTAACTAGTTTTGGCCCTGATAGTTGTCGGTTTGCGGCAAATTGTAGCCTATATCCTTTTTTCGGCTCCAAGCTTACCTCAAACCAAGTTTCAATAAAATTGTAATAATCTATATTATCTATCTATATACAAAAAATTAATCCCTATTTCCCTTGGTCACGGTATCACGCGTGAACGGCTGGACCGATTTTGCTAATTCTTTTTTTGTTGTGTTTGTTATTGTCAGAAGGTTCTTATGAAAGAAAAAATTGGAAAATTGTACGGAAAATTAGTAAATTTAAGAATACTTAACCACCATATTAAGTAATCTTGACTTTTGTTACGATACTGATTTGTTGGATTCATTTCCGCCCCCAATAATATAAAGGCACCGGGAACGGGACCTAGGTATTCACGCGGGTGAAACCACGGGGCACAGCTAGTAATATATAAGTATGAATGTGGAACTTTCTGTCCCCTGCCCTTATCTCTTCATGCTTTTATTTACTTGAGGTTACAAGTAATACAGTATGGAAATATTAGTATAAACTGTAAACCCTAGCTACTCATGACCATGAACTGAGTAACGGAGCGGGTCGCGTGCCATTGACCACCACACTTGTGGACACGCGTTGAATAACACCATAAATTATTTACACCATAGAGGAAACAATCTAATTACGAAAATATACGTGTGAGCCATTAAATTGTTGTTTAAACATTTAAAAAAAAAACCGGCTTCAATGTAATTTGTATGGGACCTTCTCTGAAGTATGCTCTATTTATAACAAATGCTATCTAAAATTGCCGGAAATATCGCGTAACAAACTTACAGTCGAATTGAAAACCCTTTCTCCTAACTTCCTTTGTAGTCGGTTAAAAACCAAACCTAATATTTTGATGCTGTCAATATCAAAATGACAAGACAGACAATGTCAAATTTGTAATAATAATCATAATAATAATCCAGCCTATAAACGTCCCACTGCTAGACACAGGCCTCTTCACATATAGAGAAGGCACGAGCATTGATCACCACACTTGCTCTCTGCGGATTGGCGAATTCAGATCCCAAATTTTGGAATCCAGGTTTCCAAATAATAATAATAATTTAATAATGTATAATGAAATATATTTACCGGCTTCAAAAAGAGGAAGGTTCTTTACTATTGCGAAGGGATATTATGTTTGCTAATTGTGTTGGTATTCAATTCTGACTAGATTTGAGTTTAATTGTAGCAATATGTAAATACAGATGCACTCTCTATTCCTTAACTCTCATAGTCCGATGAGGCGGACGACACGACCGGAAACGGATCACACTGGCAGCTTCAAAAAAGAATGAGATATCTTAGATTACATTTCTTTGAACAAAGACCAGCGTATTATTTCGCATATCCTCATCTCCCGCCCTGATCACAATTATTTGTGGTCCGCGCAATGCGTATTCAGCTTCCATTCATCTCTACTACTCGTCTATACTATCAAATATGTCCTTAAAAACCTTAAGAAAGATTTCGCTTTTGCGATATAATAGACAATCAAACTATCCCAACGATTAACCTTGAAAAAAGTAAATTAACTTTAATCAATCAAAACTCCTATTAAACAGACTTCCTTTTTTTATTAAAACTAGTTTATTTACCCCAATGTAACGGTAATAACATCAAAAAACATATTTTAAATACTAATATTGCACGCATGCGCCGTTATGGTTCGCGCTCAGTACTTATGGTCAGTGACCAGCGATACGGCTCGCCAACCACGTATAAATACATTTAATTTTATTTGTACCGACTTTATCGCGGACTTTTCTAAAGAGGTTTTGTTGTTGTTGTTTTTTTTCTTTTTCAATTGCTGTCTGTCAAAGTCAAATGACGTTTTGTTGCTGTGGGAAAATTGCTTTATTATTCCGTTTGTTTACTTATTTTAATTGTTATTTTATTGTAATTAAATTAATAAAGACTGTTTCGCACCTGGAAAGGGTCATACGACACTATTCTTCTATTAATGGCTTGTTAAAAAACAAAGTAAATAATGTCGACTTGAAACTTTGACGCAAAATTAAAAAAGTAGCACCTTAGAGTATAGATAAGAAACTAAAGAGTGAGCCTATCAGTGTATGAACCGTGAGCACTAGTATGATCTAGTTTTATCGTAAATTTTGTATCAAGACGGAGCGCGCCGCTTTAATAAAACTATCTAAACCCTAATATTATCCTAACAATGTCGAAACCATCGATATTTTCGCATATAAGTCTGTCGTTGCGCGAAAAATAACTTTAAATCAGTAAACGAATGTACTAGATACAGACAAAAAGTGCTCTCGCTTGGCACGAAGGAAAACTAGCGATACTAGCGGTCTATAGTATATCTAAAGTCTATGAGCAGCACTCTTGAAATGTCAAATCCGCACTTCTGCGTGTAACCTTTTCCTTGTAAGAAAGTAAATAAACGTCAAACACATTCGTAGCAATAAACAGTTTTATTATATTGTTATCGGATGTCAATAACCTCGACTGCAAATATATTATGTAGAACGGATGACCCGTAAAGATACAATACGCTTTTTACATGAACGCATCGATAAAACATGACGCAAAGTTGACAGTACGAAAATAGATTTTGAACGCGACGGTTATGTGTTGCCTAATAAATAAACAGGAAATTAGGTAGTTATAAAAACTATAGGTACTCAAATTAAAAATAATAATAAGAAGTGTCAATGAATTCATCGTCATTTTTGTTAAGGCTTTAGATTTTTAGTTGTATGTAAAATATTTAAAGAACCTTATTGTAATACGTAGTAATTAATTGTTTCTTCCTAAAATTATCAGATTTTTTTTTGTTGTCAATTGCATACATACATATAATCACGCCTCTTTCCCTTGTAGGGGTAGGCAGAGACCACTTCTTTCCACTTGCTACGATCCTTACAGTTTACACACTTGTTTCGCTTCGTCCACTTTCATTATTCCCTTTATACATGCTCTTCGGTTTAGGGTACTCTTGACCTGGCCTTTTTTCATTCACACTCAATCAAGTGCATAATCTAGATTCTAGAATATAGTTAGAATTCCGTGTAACTAACTTCAATTTTATAAGTATTACTACTTAAGGCAGGTAGGTAGTTATCATATCTCTAGCAAGTAAATAATGATAACAAATATAGGTGGCCGCGCCTTGAACAGATACTAACATATAGCAAACCTACTTTTGTTAACATAACATACATTGTCAATGTTAATACCGAGGAAAATAACTAAACTTTCCTACAAACTCTTCTTCTGTCGACCGTTCTTCACAGCGCTGCCTGTTGGGGTCGGCTTCCAGGGCCTCGATTCAGCTATTTTAAATGCATGTCAGTGGTCGGCCAGTGTACTTGTCATTGTGCCTAAATTTCGTACTCAGATAAGCCTACAATAAAATCTCAATGAACTCTCGATGAGAATGATCGTAATGACCAATTAATGATCGTAATGACAGTTAGCAGAATGCCAACTATCGTAAAAATGACCAAATGAAGCAGGTCATTCGGTCAATTCAAGCAACTCTTAAATAGCTGAATCGAGGCTCAGTCTTGCCGTATACAAATAAAGAATAGTGAAATAGAAATAATTTACTATAGCGAAACTTATTTTATTTTATGAAAACGAAAAGATCTATACTTTTTAAATGACAATGACTGTTTATATGTAATACACAATTCATTTTGGAGTTACGTTATATTAAAAATACATTCAACATTATTCAAACACAAATCGATTAGTTAAGGAATGAATTGATTGACATCACTAACGACTTGAACAAGACTAGCAGCTAAATATTCAACGCTAGTGTTGGAAAGTCGAGATTAAATCGATTAGAATTGTAAAAGTGTACGTTGTCCGCATATGCGAGTAATACCGAGAGAAAGTATTGCAATTGTCTATGTGTCGTTCAGTAATGGCGCCAAAGCGACGTTTATTTTGCACATTACATTATAAATTGTAAAGTTACGACTTGTTTTTGACATATCTATGCTTTTAAAAGTAATAGATAATATTTAGATATCTTTACAAAAAAAAAGATCACCACGCTTGTAAGCCCCACGGTGGGATGTCATTGCCGAAGCTGTTATTAACACCAGCCTGTAACTGCCCCACTGCAGGCCTCTCATACAGAACGAGCATTGATCAGCACACCACGCTTGTGAGCCCCACGGTTGGGTGTCATTACCGAAGCTGTTATTAACACCAGCCTGTAACTGCCCCACTGCAGGCCTCTCATACAGAACGAGCATTGATCACCACACCACGCTTGTGTGTGAGCCCCACGGTTGGGTGTCATTACCGAAGCTGTTATTAACACCAGCCTGTAACTGTCCCACTGCAGGCCTCTCACAAAGAACGAGCATTGATCACACTTGTTCGCGACTTGACAATGACAAATTATGAAATCTAAATCTTCACGATGATTTCTTTCGCCGTTAGTATGTTTAAATTACTTAGAAAGTAAGTTAGATTGTAAGTCACATTTGTAGCTAGAAATCTGAATTACAAACGCACACAGCTATTTTAATTAATGACAAAAATGACTGCTTTAAGTTGAAATTTAACGAATTATATAAAGAGTCGTCATGGACGCTACCTAAGTGCGTGTGGTCTGCCTCGCTACCATCATTGACTGGACAATCTACTGCGTGACATGTTTATAAGACACTTTTATTGAGTTATATTTTGTATGTTTTCATTAAAACTTTTTGACATAGATATTCTTCTAAATAACTGTGTGGAGGTCAGATAGGCAGTCGCATATACAATACGGTATCAGCTGAATCCGGTAAGGCAAGAAACCGACTTCAACACAGCTTCGGAAAAAGTTACATAGTAGAAATTTTAACACATGACTCACAACTTAAAAATGATAATTAATTATGTGTAACGGAAGATCGTTTCCTTTTTGTTTTAAATCCCTTCCCGCCATTAAGGATTCTATTCTTAACTTCAAACCCAACGCCATACGGGGCGCAGATGTACCGCAAAAAACAGTCGCCATATTTAGAACGAAAATAAACCGCCAAAACTGGACGCCATGTTTTTACTCGTTTTTTTTTTGAGAATGTTTTGTGTTTGTGCACGTAATTATAATGGCGGTTTTGTTTGACATTTATCAAATCGATCGTCTACAGCGCCGGTTAGTCGAGATCATTTGCAATTCTTATTAAAGATGCGTTCAGTGTGAGATAATTATGTTTTTTATTACTTAAGTCGCTGAGATTCTTTTAATGTTGTTATTTTAAGGAGGATAACTTAAAATTATGTTTAATTTATTGTTTTCCTGCTTACTTTATATCTTAGCATCATTCAGGTACTAGCTAAAAATATAATACATGTAGAATGTCAAACGTACTAAAGCATAATTAGAAGATTGTCTAATAAATTGAAATGCACAAATCAGTAATACATTTATAATGAAAAACGTTAACAGATTAGTTTTAAAATAGAATATAAGTATACATACCAAAGAGGTTAAAACCAATACATACATAAACAACGAATAACTTTTACGATTTAATCATTAAGATTTTTGGCGCCATCTTTCCAGATTTATCTGACAACATTGCTACTTATTTTTCTGGTTTTAACCGGTTTTAACAGATGACTGATACATGATTACTCAGTGGTTTCTGAGAAAGAATGATTCTATATAGTATTTATTTTTTCTAGTCACCAACTGACGTCATTCGACAGAATGAAAAGGTCGGCTTGAATGAAGGACCATTGTTGACTTAGTTATACAGTTTACGAAGATTTGAAGGTCAAATCATTGTAAAAGTGTTTTTTTATGACGTAAATAGAGTTTTATGTCAACTTTAGTTTATGGGTATTTTAAGAGATACTCTCTCGGATATCTATAAGTTAACATTAGTAATAATAACTTAAGATATAGGTACTGTACTTATACGAAATAATAAAAAAGTTACTTATGTCATTCCTCGCATCTAATATTTAAAAAGAAGATGATTATTTGGGAACTTATTTTAAACAACGCATGTTTACGTAGGTATACAATGCAATTTCATCCTTAATTTTCCGATTATTTAATTTAATTCTATAGAAGACGCACATAGCATACAAACAACTTGAATATAAAATAAAATTTAAATCTGTTCACATTTCAAAGATAGCAAATTAAATGTTGATAAAATCCTCGTTTTTTAGGACGTTTATATATTTATATAAGCGTATATTTTACCTTAGAATACTTTTACGGATAAGATGCGGCCTTCAAGTAAACAAATGTATTATTTTTATGTAAAAATCGTGACATTTCAAATATGTAGTACGAGGTACCTACGGAGAACGAGCAGTTATTTTCTATTCACGATTCATTGTCATTCGTCATGACAAATGCAAATGCTAAATTATTATCCCAAATAACATAAGGCAAAACTTAACCACGACTTAACCACGGACTTAACTTAGAAGAAAACATTTTCCATTACGAAAGGCATCCTAAAATAAAATTATTAAATAATATCGCCAAATTAGGTTACAAATATTCATTTCCAAGAATGGCAAGAATGGCTTACAAAAGAAACGATTATGATTCAAGGTCACACCGTGTTCGAAATTCAAATTCTGAATCATACCACAATACAGGTTTGTTGAAGAAGGCTGGTTACGTAACACTTTTGCTTTTTAAATATGGTTTTTTTTTGTTTAGTCAATCTGTAAAGTTTAAATATGTACGATAACTTAAATTAACAAAGGATTGAGCTAAAAATAGTAGTAAGTTTGGAGTATTTTTAGTAATAGTATTCTAATTTAATCAAAACTAAACTATTTTAAGAAATAATAAATATTTTATTAACAAAATTTATATTTTATATTTTTACAGTTTCGTTTTTCGAAATACAATTACATCAAACGTAATCTTGACCTTCTGATTCGCAATTACTTTATCGGTAAATAAATAGCCGACGATTTAAGATGGCGGACTTATAGACTAAACGAGTTTTTTTTACAGCTTTTTTACTATTTGCATGGCGGGTACGAAGCGTAGACAAAATATTATTACCACGTGTGGTTATTCTTATTCCATTCGCGAATTAGATGACTATTTTTGGTAGCTGTGTCATTAAAACTGTCGTTATATTAGTCTGTAACTGTCTCATATGGAGCGAGCGTGTGAGCAATCTAGTGAACCCCAAGGTGGGTCCATTACCGAAGCTGTTAATAACACCAGCCTATAACTGTCTTACTGCAGGTCTCTCATACAGAGAATCAGTATAGATCTCCATGACGGGCCTGTTGGTCTCGTGGTTAGTGACCCTGACTGCTATACCAAAGGTCGTGGATTCAATTCCCACCCAGCACAAATCTTTGTGTGATGAGCACGATCATTTGTTGTATCTGGGTGTAATTTATCTATAATATGTATGTATTTAGAAATATATAAGTATGTTTATCAGTTGTCTGGTATATATCATAACACAAGCTCTGCTTAGCTTGGAATCAGTTAACCGTGTGTGAGTGAGTTGTCCTGGAATATTATTACATTATTATAATCTACTTTTTTGGAAAAAAATACCCATAAATGTAGATATATTTTCATGTATAATACTAGTTAGTTTCTTGAGCAAATCTTAGCTAAATTACGAGCTAATTACGTTTATTTATTAGTCTTGCCGGTAGCGGTACATAGCTGTAGTGGATTTTCCCACGATTCAATTGATATTAATAGTTTTTGTAAATTAAACTCGGGCTGAATCATTGTTTTCATTGCTCTCAACAATGTAACGATTAATTTAATAACCTAATCTTGTTTATGGTTTATCAATTTACTTGTTTATGGTTTCTTAATTTTGTTTGTGGGAAATATTGATAGAATAACGTTTGAAACAAACTGTGTTATATATAGTTGAAAAACAAATAAAATCAGTTAGTCCTGCTAGTCATAAATACCTATATTTATATTAATTTTCAGGTTATCTCATACTAAATAATAAGTATTTATTTACAAGTTCCATAATTTTAGAGGTTATATAACCCTTTATTTAAAAAACGCACTACAAAACGATTTGAAAAATAAATTGAGACGTGTAATATGGCGGCAAAAATCGGACATTTTATTTTTTATATATCCATTAAAAAAATATATATAATCAACCCAGTGCCTTCTCTATATGGGAAGAGGTCTGTGCCGTGGAACGTTTATAGGCTGGAATCATTATTGTTGTACCCAGTGACCACGATTCAGACAAATCTAACGATCTAATTATAAACGGCAGAGCGTGGCAAAATAATATACATAATAAATATATTCAATAATTCTTACAAAAAAAACGACTTCAAAATAAATAAATAAATGCGGACAATATCAGATACATTGCTCTGAACCCAAAGTAAGTAGCTGAAGCACTTGAAAGTTCTGAGGTTACAAACATAAAAAAAATATGTATATACAGTCGAATTGAGAACCTCCTCCTTTTTGAAGTCGGTTAAAAATCAAGCCTCCTTGGCTTGTTTCTGACAAAAAACTTTGTAAAATTGAGCAGCGCTTGCATTTAAGTAATAGACAAAGTAGCTCTTAGCGCTTGTATGTTGGAATTCCTTTTAGCATGTTGGTTAACCTGCAGATTGCATTAAACTATGCATTACATCGCTTGCCTAATCCCCGAGTTTCTCTTTAAGATTGCTATCTAATATATTATACTATCTATGTCAGTTTATCACGCTATACTATAGTCCGGCTGCTGAGAGAATACGTTCCTGACAGGTCGTGGTCAACAGGAGGATATAACTTTTATGTGGCGAAGAATTTACTAAACATAAATTACTATCGCTTATTTGTCTTAAAAACAAATAATATTATTCAAAACTCTTTCATTATGCCAGTTTACAATGAATAATATAACAGGATTTTTTATTCTTTGCCTCGTTGGCCTAGTGGTGCTAAGCGCGACGGCTACGCTAGAGGTCTTGGGTTCGATTCCCAAGTCGACCAAGGTGTTATTGGGTTTTTCTATGAAATTCTCAGTGTGCCCGGTTAGTGGAAATAGGCTCGCCCCCTATTACATGGGACCTAAAAACATACCGGCGAACTGTGGGTGTACATTGGTGCACCTCTGCCTCACCCTTCGGGGATACAGGCGTGATGGTATGTTATTATGTTTATGTTATGTTATTTTTTTTACTTCCCCATACAAATCAAGACCAACGAACCAGTGTCAGGAACGCATATTCTCTCAGCGGCCGTACTCTTCCACGACCCCCGTGGTCAAGTGGGGTACCTTTCAAGGTTCCCGAGCCCCAGACTCGTAAATGTAGAAAACTTTTCTAAATTGTCTCGGGTCTGGGTGTTTGTGGTACCTTCGTTGTCTCTGATTCCACAACACGCGTGCTTTAGTTACTTACTTTGGGTTCAGAGCAATGTATGTGATGTCGTCTACATTTATACTCCAAAGCAAGCAAATAATAGATCTGAATATTTATTTTAACTTATGTTTCAAACAATACATTGTTTCTCAACAATAGATAAATATATTGCCTCATTAAATAAGATAGCATTGTTAATTGCAAAATACTTATATGAAGAGCTGCCATTTAGATAATAAGTACCTAACACGAGTTTTGTAATAATTATGAAGCGTGAAAACAAGGAAGAAATGCTCTGTTATTAAAACTTACGTCATCATAGTTTGATACTCTTTAGAGATACATTTAATAACGTATTACCAAACTCTCATAAAATTAACCTTGTTTAAAATTATGTATAATACCATACCGGACGTAGAATTAGGTACCTAAATATATACCCATCAGATAATAAATCTTATATTTGACAATTAACTTTAAAACTAAATTCCTAACTATATGATCTACCTCTCAAATCATATTATATTAACAAAATTTATTAAAAATGGCTTCCTCTCTTCTTTCTACGTTGCCGTGCCCGACAGGGTCCATATTGTACTAAATCTTATCAATAAATATAACATCTGTATTAAACATATGCAATAAATGAATTGAGTATTGAGTAGATTACAAATTATTATTTTTATATATTAATAAACATTGTTTTGGCGCCCAAAATAAATTGATTGTAACGGATCAATTTCGCGCTTAAATATCAATTACGAAGGAAAACCGCTATTTTTACATTTGAACCGTTATTTTATTATCGTTATTAATGATTTCCTAGTATATACATTTCACGACTTGTTTATGTCTTAATAATTGGCTGTTAGTAAATTCCTTTGCCAAAAATGGACTTTGAATGTTAATCTTATGGCGTTCCCATAGACTTAAGACATACTATAGACCGCTAGTATCGCTAGTTTTCCTTTGTGCCAGGCAAGAGCACTTTTTTGGCTGTATCTAGTACATTCGTTTACTGATTTAAGTTATTTTTCGCGCAACGAAATACTTATATGCGAAAATATAGATGGTTCGACATTGTAAGGACAATTATATTAGGGTTTTAGATAGTTTTATTAAAACGGGGCGCTCCGTCTTGCAACAAAATTTACGACAAAATTAGTTCATACTAGTGCTTACGATTCACAGTTCACACCCTGATAGGCTCACTCTTTAGTTTCTCATCTATGCTCTAAGGGCGTTCCTGACTCATGACAGTTGGTCTTTTTCATGGGGAAATAAAACCGTATTATATTATTCATTGTAACTTAACATAATGATATACTTTTGAATGATTTTCCTCGTTTATAGGACAAATAAGTTGTAGTAATTTACGTATAGTAAATTCTTCGCCACATTTAAGTTATATCTTCCTGTTGACCACGAGCTGTCAGGAACGCATTCTTCTAGCGGCCATATTGTATCTATGTTATATTCTTAGGTCAGTGAATGACCTTATAAGTAAATTGGGCACTTACCATGAACTCTTATTAGATACAATTTAATTGATGACCAACTAATTAGATAGCCCGTTAATTTGTACTACAGCAGTGGTAAAAACAGTAGTATGTAGACTTTTCATTTCTTACAGATTGTCGTTTTGATTCCTTTGGCGACCTCCGTGGCCGAGTGGCGTACGCACCGGTTTTAAGGTGTCGCTAGCTCTGAGGTCCCGGGTTCGATCCCCGGACAGGTCAGTGTAGAAACCAACTTTTCTACATTGCCTCGGATCTGGGTGTTTGTGGTACCTTCGTTATTTCTGAATTCCATAACACAAGTGCTTTAGCTACTTACTTTGGGTTTAGAGCAATGTATGTGATGTTGTCCGCATTTATTTATTTATTAGATTGTATCTTTCTCTCTGGTCTGGATTTGACCGCTAAATCAACAAGATTTGCTTGCAAGAGTGATAAATGCTCGTTCGCTGTTTGTGGCCTGCAGTGGGACAGTTACAGGCTGGTGTTATTAACAGCTTCGGTAAAACACCCACCGTGGGGCTCACAAGCGTGGTTATCAATGCTCGTTCAGTATGAGAGGCCTGCATTGGGACAGTTATACGCTAAAGTTATTTATTTATATTATAATTAAACTTCCAAAGTATTTAGATCCTGGTTTTACGCAAAAATATCTATAAACGTGATTAAGAAAAGTAATACTACCTATTTTCAGTAAGTAGATAATATGATGACGTCATTCGGACTATATCTTATCTTTGCCAAGGTACGCCGTATCAGTTTGATAAAATGCCACTTAATTTAGTTTTACATGTGTTAAAAGTTATGCAACCCTTCTGTTCAATAAAAACTGTTGAAAACGACATATCGATATATTTTTCTGCGTCCATATTACAATAACATATACATATTATTATTAAAGAGAGAGTCTTTATTCAGAGGGCCAACAACATAAAAATAATGTGAAAATAATAACTTTTAAACTATCGCGCTGCATGTTTATAGTAATATTATAGAACGGGGATGAGCGCGTACATGCTTAAATACCTTTAGGGCTTGCCGTTTCGACCGGGTAACACAAGCCGTAGTCGCTAACTGCTTCTATAATAAATTCGTTCTATAATATTACTATAAATAATGTGAAAAAAGCAAGCTTAACTGTCAATCACCATCAGTGTATTATAATTCCAAATATGGGTCAGTTTGTTTGAAAATCCTATCAAATTCTTGTTGTGTTTATTTGTATTGTATAGCCTACTTCTAAATTAGTTGTAATTAAGCAATTTTATATATATTCTATTATCTTATTCCCTGTATTCCGAGTAGTAAGATACTAGTGACATACGAGTGTGAATGAAAAAAGGCCAAGTCAAGAATACCGTAAACCGAAGAGCATGTATGAAGGAAAATAAAAGTGGACGAAGCGAAACAAGTGTGTAAGGATCGTAGCAAGTGGAAAGAAGTGGTCGCTGCCTACCCCTACAAGAGAAAGAGGCGTGATTATATGTATGTACTATACTTCAGTACCTACGTCTAATTTAAAAAGATTAGAAATATACCTACGTCAATTAGAATCATCGCATTCAGCAATATTTTGACACTGACAGCGCGTTATTTTAAACCACTATGATTAATTTTCCGTATCTCTTTGTTATGTTACCCGTTTTTTAAATAACAATAAAAAGCTATTTCCCTATATTGGTATTTTTAACTCAAAACGACGGAAATGATAAGATAAGGTATTCTAGAGTCACATTCCGTATACACGAGTCAGAATGACCATAGTGTAATTGTTAAACTTTTTATTTTTTAACTGTTGTGCTTTAGACCCGAGTTTTTTTAGTATATTTTTAAAGATACAAGATTTAAAGGAAATAAATGTTAAATTGGGCTTTTTAAGCAGATGTGTAGTTGTTTTAAAAGATTTTTAATATTATTAATACATAACTGTTAATTACGTTTATTTAGAATATTTTTAAATTCTAAGACTGAGGTATAGTTAGAGGTAATTTAAATATTCTAAAATATATTTGATAGAGTCCTTTTAGTAGGTTTTCTATCACTCAAACAATAAGATATAAAAGGTCCAGAAAGGACATCGCTCAATACGCGAGTGGCAAAGAAATTACTGTCATGTCATATCGATAAATATAAAAATGAATTGCTGTACGTTATCTCGCTAAAACTCGAGAACGGCTGGACAGATTTGGCTAATTTTGGTATTGAATTATTTGTGGAAGTCCACAAAAGGTTTAAAAGGTGAATAAATATAAAAATGTTCGGAACTATATAAAAAAAAAATATGTACAAAAGTTTAGGTTCTTATTTATCGATTGAGGCAGTACGAAGTCTGCCGGGTCAGCTAGTCGATAAATAAATTGCATCGATATCAAAAATTACTGACTATTTACCTATTTACTATGTAAGTAAAATATTACTTTTTTATTGCTAAGCAAAACCTACTCTATGTGTAAATAATTATTTTCTTTGAAATCAGTAATTTCGACATTTTAACTTTAAATAATATAAACATCATTAAAATTATTCCATCTTTTTATATTCAACTGGCTGTGTCCCCCGGTTTCCTTTGCCTTGCTTGTCAATTGCAAATAAAGTGACATTAAATAGTCTATCCTAACCTGCCTCGAGGGATGTGCTATCAAATGCAAGGATTTTGACAAATTTTGACTGTTAGTTTCAGAGATTTGCGAGTTTAAACGAAAAATCAGATTAGGTTTTTTATTTTATAAGTATAGAACATAAATTTATTTAGCTTTGTTATTATATAGTATAGTTATGTTAAAGTGAAGGATAAATGACATTGTCCTTTGTCAACAATAACAGGCAAAGGAAACATACAGCCGTAGTGTTTATTCAACGAATTGTGCTAAACGATGACATCACTATGTTTTTATAAAAACCTTTTTTGGAATTTTAAATATGTTTTTATATGTTTAGCTGCAGAACAACGATTATATACAAGGATTACGTCAGCTATGTTTAAAGTATTGTTTTCAAAGGTTAATTCATAACGGAGTTTATAAAAAAAAATATGATATAGCTATGATATTGGTAATTATCAAGTATAAAATCAATCTATACGTCAAATCATCAAAATTACAAAGTTACAAAAAGAAATCAAAGTTGATAATTTTAAAATATCACGCAAAAAAGGCCAAAAGTATCCAAATAAAGGCGCAACACTATTCAATCCAATTATAAGGAGAAAGCACTGCTTGCTCACGACACGAACCACAACACTGCACTAAAACCTCACTATTTAAAAACAAATGGTCACAAATAAAAAAAAAAAAAAGAAATCACTGTTCCCGTCACCTTTGTACCAGAGATAAGATAGAACGCGAATGGCGTCCGCGCGCGGCAAAAGATAGCCGTTGACTGAATGCTTCCGTCATTCATTATAATCGCATACGTTTTTAGGGGTCCGTTTGTATTAATAATAAACGACGACGAGTTTATTTATTATAAGAATATTAATGGGTAATATTAGATGCTGTTTTTATATTGTTATATGAATATAATTGTAAAATAAATATGTGACGTTTTTTTTTTGAATGCAGCCTATGTTAAAAGTTTTAATCAATTGATTTACTATTTTTTCGAATTTTGCGGCATATAGGTAAATAATAAACCAGCCCAAACTATTTATTTGGATTACAGTTTGTTTGCTTAACATCACGTAATTTGCAATGTATGGCGCATACTTTTAAGTTTTTTTAAGAATCAGACTAAGTAAAAAGTTAAGCCTGGTGATCAAAGCTAGTAACAGCGTTAAGTTCTAAACTTTTATTGTTTCTGATATAAAAATGACATATTTACGCGACTGCCAAGAAAGGCTTATGTATTTTTATATGTAGTTATGTCAAAATTCAACTCTATATAAGGAAACCTATAAATGTATGGTATTCTTTACGTTTTTAAACTAACATATTATTTACTAGCTGTGCCTGCAACTTCGTTCGCGTGGATGACGAAGCTTATCAAAGAGTCTTTAACCATTAAGGCTGCACACGCGACGGAAGCTTAAAAAATTGAGTAACTTCTCCCGTTTTCCAAACATTTCCCTTCACTGCTCTGCTCCTATTGATTGTAGCGTGATGAAAAGTATACTATAACCTGCCCAGGAGTATGAAGAATAATTGAACCAAGTTTCATTAAAACCCGTCGAGTAGTTTTTGTTTCTATAAGGAACATACAGACAGACAGACAGACAAAAATTTTACTGATTGCATTTTTGGCATCAGTATCGATCACTAATCACCCCCTGATAGTTATTTTGAAAATATATTTAATGTACAGAATTGACCTTTCTACAGATTTATTATAAGTATAGATAAATCCGTCTTGCAGTATTTTAAACTTATTTAAGTTCTGAAGTTTTGCATATTGTAAGATCTTTTGAAGACACATGTCTTTCGACCCCTTTGCGAAAAAGTAATAATAATACGCCATTGTGTAAGTTTCTTTCTTTGCACCCTTGAACACGGGTTTGTGGGACCGGATTTAAATTTAAATAGTATTAAACTAGTTCAAGTAATAATTACAAGACGAGACATATAATAAACACTGCTTAGTCATCTCATCACGCTTGTTCATTGCGAGTTGACAAATTCACATTATTAAGTTCTAGTTTTCTACACGTTTCTTTTTCCATTTATTTGAAATATTATTATGTATATATTTGCACCTACTTGGAACGAATTATATTTCTCACCAATTATAATAAATAATCTTTATTTCTTTTTAGTATTTTTAGGTTACATTTCTACATGAATTAAGTTTTAAATGTGGGAATTTGCTATGTGCCTGTGACCATGTTCAGTACAACCTGACCGAAAAGACAAACATATAAATTACGCGATTTATAAATGAACGTTTTAATTTCAAACATACATATAATCACGCCTCTTTCCCTTGTGTAGGGGTAGGCAGAGAACACTTCTTCCCACTTGCTACGATCCCTACACACTTGTTTCGCTTCGTCCACTTTCATTATTCCCTTTATACATGCTCTTCGGTTTAGGGTACTCTTCACCTGGCCTTTTTTCATTCACACTCGCCTTATACCTACACTTTTTTCGTCAATCGTTCTTCATTCATTCTCTCGACATGGCCTTTTTAATTTCATTTCACGTAGCTAAATAAAAATAAATATATTAAAAAAGTAAAGGGTCTAAATTACTATAAGAAAATCTAGGCACACCCAAACTAGGTCCAAAAATAAGTAGCCACCAAGTTTCTAATTCGCCATTACATTGACAGACTCATACAGAATGCAAACAAGGTTATTATAAGCCAACAATGAGGTTTACAAAAGCAGGTCAATTTCACTGGCGGTGCCATGTGAGCTTGTATAAAAGTCGCACGGTCTTAGAGTATAGATAAGAAACTAAAGAGTGAGCCTATCAGTGTATGAACCGTGAGCACTAGTATGAACTAGTTTTTTCGTAAATTTTGTATCAAGACGGAGCGCGCCGTTTTAATAAAACTATCTAAAACCCTAATATTATCCTAACAATGTCGAAAACATCGATATTTTCGCATATAAGTCTGTCGTTGCGCGAAAAATAACTTTAAATCAGTAAACGAATGTACTAGATACAGAAAAAAAAGTGCTCTCGCTTGGCACGAAGGAAAACTAGCGATACTAGCGGTCTATAGTACATCTAAAGTCTTTGCGCACGGTAGTCTATGACAGGTCAGAGACAAATATGCATACGGCAAGACAAAAAAAAGTAGAGCTAGTTCACGTAAAATATTGGCGCTTATAATTCGGCCGCTGAGAGCTTTGAGAGAATGCGTTCCTGACACATGTCAGTCATAATTGGTCTTGATTTGCATGTGGAGATTCAATGCAACCTGATATTATTGAAATAAATAGTTTTGAAAGATATTATTCGTTTATAGGACAAATCAGTGACAGTAATTTATTTGTCGTAAGTTCTTCGCCACATTATAGTTACATCTCCCTGTTGACCACCACCTGTCAGGAACGCATTCTCTCAGCGGCCGGACTATAGGTACCCACTTCGTCAAAACATTAGTCATTTGAAAGTACTTAATACTGGTATTACTGCATCGGTGACGTCACGAATGATAACATTGTGTTCCAAAAAAAGTACTCTTTGTTCACAGACCATATTAAGAGCATAGAATACCTACTATATATATACTTATACTTGATACTTTTTAACCGACTTCAAAAAAGGAGGAGGTACTCAATTCGGCTCTATGTTTTTTATGATTGTTACCACAGAACTTTTGACTGGGTGAACCGATTTTGATGATTCTTTTTTTATTTGAAAGCTGGTGCTTCCCGTGTTTGAAGTCCGTTTTTTTTGTTAGAATTATCATATAGGTATATAAACAAATCACGGATCTAGTGTAACTAAACTTTTATATCAAATGCTATTTCACTTCTAATTCATAACATAATGTTTTTTACTCTTCTTCTTCTTCTTTTCGAGTCGATGGTAATCTTGTTTATTTAAAAATTAAATACGCTGCGCCCAGTAGTTGGCCACACTAACTGCAGCGTCAATGGCGAGGTTTAAGTCCTCCAAAGTGCAGGTGTCCGGACACTTTGAGCACTATAGCAGGTGTGGCATAGTCTGATCGGAAAGGCCGCACTCACACCGGATATTGGAAGGGTCTATGATCCCCCATTTGGCTAGATTGTGTTTACAGCGACCTACCTGGGTTCGCAATCAGTTGATTGCTTTCCAGGCAGGCCACTGCAGGTTGCCTCCGGGCGGCAGATGTTCGTGAGGGGGTATATAGTTGCCTGGTGGTGGGTGCTGTTCTTCCCAGATCTTGCATCGTGCTCTAGACGGTGTTTTGTTTTTTTGTTTGTTTCACTCTTGATACCGACAGTCTACCTACTGTTAAAGTTATTACAAGGAAATTACTATATGTATTTTTGTCAAAACAAGCATAGTATTGAACTTGTGAAATAATAACATTTTTCCTTCCCATTTAACGATAATTCTTCTTACCTATACTATACTGATTCCCAATATAAAACCAATAAGGATAAAAGCTACATTTGCGCAAAGGTCATCGGGCATAATCTGACCCGGTTTGTAAAAACTTGTGTACATAAACCAAACTAGATTTAAATTGTTAAGTGATACCCCACTTTTAATATTATGTACTTTTTTTGTTTTATTGCAGTATTAAACATTAGTAGGTCAAAGAACAATGTCACAATGCCGGGAAAGACCTTCCCCATATCCTTCCAGACACTCTTCACTTGCGTAACTTCGGACTATACCCACAGTAATGCAACCCATACTATCGTAAACTAGAGACATTAATCTGTCTATTTCACCTTATTTTGTTTCTACACAGCGTGGGTATAGTTTTCATACTAAGGTGCATAATTATTTGTATTCTAAGTCTTAAAATCCGCCATCTTATTTTTAACTTAGACATGTTCCTAACGACTGGCCTCATTTTTATTAATAATCATTTTTCATTAGTTTTGTAAGGCTAGTCTAGGCGCAAATATAATTAAAAAGTATAAAATATTCAAATAAAGTAATAAACACACTTCATTTTAATCAACATTAATATTTAAATATCTATTTAAAACAGCTATCTCCTTATAAACCAACTATAACAGCATTCTTTATCAAAATATACAAGTTAAAATCACAAATCAACGCGGGGGGCACCGCCTGAGCAAACAAGAAAAGGAAAATAAAAGCGTTTGACACTTAATCTAAACATAGAGACAAATGGTTCGCACGTGTTTAAACAAGCCCATGTGTCATTTAGCACGGTTCCGTAGTAAAAATAATAGTATTTCCCCGTAACTGTCTCACTGCAGGCCTCTCATACAGTACGAGCATTGATCACGCTTGTGAGCCCCGCGGTAAGGCGCCTTTACCGTTGGCAGATTTTTATTTGAAAATTCGAGATTTTAAAAGTTACGAGTTAAAATAGTGGTTTTCTGTTTTCCAAAGCGGGATATGATAAAAACGCGTACCTATATAATCGGATATTTTAACATTTTATTACTTTTATTGGATTTAAATTTCGTTTACGAAACACTAGGTAGCAACAACAGCCATAGAAAAAGTATTTCAATAAAAATATGATATTTTATACCAGATTTACCCTATCGTTAAGTAGTTGAGTCTTCTTCGTCTTCTGAATAGTAAATAATGAAAAACAAAAATAAAAGTCAAAACGTTTTATTCCGAAAAACGGGATTGACAACTCTGGGCGCCATTTTCTTTAACATTGTCATATTTACTGCATAGAAATAAGGGCTTTGTTTAAACAAAAACATGTACCAACAAGTATTAACGCATAATCATGATTACGAATTTATAATACCTGATAATAAATTGTATTAAGATATAAATAATTTAACTTATCTCTTGGTAATTCTGTATAAGTGATGCAAGCGCAGGGGCCTCATTCCGCTATTTAGAGTTGCTTGAATTGACTGAACGACCTGCTTCATTTGGTCATTTTTACGATAATTGGCATTCTGCTAACTGTCATTACGATCATTAATTGGTCTTTACGATTATTCTCTTCAAGAGTTCAATGAGATTGTATTGTAGACTTATCTGAATACGAAAATTAGGCACAATGACAAGTACACTGACCGACCATTGACTTGCATTTAAAATAGCTGAATCGAGGCCCAGGTCATTCAATGATACATCAGCTTAAAAAACACAATAAAAACTGACTACAAAGTTCATAAACGTCATTTTTATTGGAAATATTCATTTTACAGATGACGAAACGTAAATGCAGTCAGCAGTACATATGGCGAAAAACAATTCTAGGAAAATGAAAGTCGATACAAAAATGAGTCAGTGTATCCGCCATTTTGAAATATATTGTGATGTTTACAATCTCTGTGGGTCATGTAAGATCTTTGACTTTTCTAAAAAAGGTTATATAAAAATGTTTGAATAAGAAATTGATGTTTAAGACCTTAAAGATTTCGTTAATGTTGCATTTGAAATACTAAAATACCTAAATTTATTTTACGTAGGTAGGTACGAAAGAAGAATTGTCACATGTACATAAAAAAACCGACTTCAAAATAAGTCTTAAATGCATTGATATAAAAGGAGGAAGATACGTTAAGGTACGGACAGACGTGCTCATTACTAGCACGAAAGCATGCTTTTATTGAGAAAGTGCTCATTAGTAGCACGTGTGTAATGTAATGAGCATGCTTATTTAGAGCGTGCTCAAAAATCAAACGACGTTTGATTTTCGAGCATGCTACCTGAGGCGCGGGTAGGTGGGGGGCGTGCTCCGAGCACGTCTGAACATGTTTGCTTATTAGCATGCTATTATCCATTTTGTCTCGATCTGCGGCGGACGACTGTTTATGCAATTAATAAAATTGATGTAATTAATTAAAATTAAACCCGCAATATGTCGCGTTGGGGAGAAGAAAAAACTTTGCTTTTTGTGTTTATCCATTTTGTGTTCTGTTTATCCAATTACCTACGAACCCAAATTCTCCTTTTTTTTGTTTTTTTATTTTTTACCAAAATGTTCTTACACAATTCCGTTGCAAGCAATAGGATTATTTTATTAAGTTCTGTACGGATAGCACTGTCACTATATACTTGTACATCCATTTTGGCCGAGAGCCTGGTGCCAAATAGCACGTCTGTCCGTACGTTTGCTTTGAGCATGCCTATTTAGGAGTATGCTTTAAATCAAGCATGCTTATTTCTGGCAAATGTGAACAGTTTGCAGAGCATGCTAATTTTAAGCAAGCTTATTAGCATGCTTTTTTTGAGCACGTCTGTCAGTACCTTTACGCGCTAACATTGCAATCAAAAAACCTGGACTCGGTCATCACAGTCGCACACCTACAGTCACTGATAGACAAGGACAGAGTTATGAGCCGGCGCTGTCGTGCGAGCGAAATCGCATTAGCCGCCGAACGGCCAACTACGGGCAATCACTTAGTTGAGTAGGACCAGGCGCTGTGACTAAGTAACGTATCTACCGCTTTTAAATACATCAATGCTTAAATGGTTTTCCTATGGATCCCACTGTCATAACTGGACTAAATTAAAATGGGACACGGGAAGCACCACCTTTCAAATAAAAAAAAGAATCATCAAAATCAGTTCACCCAGTCGAAAGTTATGAGGTAACAAACATAAAAACAACCAGTCGAATTGAATACCTCCTCCTTTTTTAAGTTGGTTAAAAATATGGTTTATGTTATAAATATTCGTATAACAAAAGTTATTGTTTGTGATGTTTATTATAATTATTGTTACGCGAGGTTAAATATTTAATTTAACAAAAAACACCTTTATTAACATTCCTCTAATAATGCGAAAACTAAAGTAACATAATCCGGTTTGACCATAGATATAAAATATTTCTACTTATGTGTTTGACCATATAGGTTGGTAGTATTCTAAATATGTATATCTCAAAGATAGAGTTAATTTATTAAATTACATCTGAACCATATAAAACCATAATTATTGTTTTATTTCAATAGATTATGAGGAAGAGGTTGCTTTGTGTATTAACAATTTTATTTATAGAGGTCAGAAAATATTTTTTTAAGAAATTTAGTTCGGTACTCTCGCAAAATATATAATAATATAATATAATATTCCGGGACAACTCAGACACGGTTATCTGATCCCAAGCTAAGCAGAGCTTGTGTTATGGTAACCAGACAACTGATAAACATACTTATATATTTCTAAATATATACATATTATAGATAAATTACACCCAGACAACCAGAACAAATGATCATGCTCATCACACAAACATTTGTCCTGGGTGGGAATCGAACTCACGACCTCCGGTATAGCAGTCAGGGTCACTAACCACTAGACCAACAGGCCCGTCAAAAATGTGTGATCAGGGCCTCGATTCAGCTATTTAAAATGCACATCAGTGGTCGGTCAGTGAACTTAACATCGTGCCTAATTTTCGTACAGACTACAATAAAATCTCATTGAACTCTCGAAGAGAATGATCGTAATGACCAATTAATGATCGTAATGACAGTTAGCAAAATGCCAATTTTCGTAAAAATTACAATTCAAGCAACTCTTAAATAAATAGCTGAATCGAGGCCCTGGAGAATGCGTTCCTGACACGTCATATCAGTTGGTCTTGGTTTGTATGGGAAATAAAAAACCGTGTTATATTATTCATTGTAACCGGGAATATAGTTTTTAATGATACTATTCGTTTATAGGACGCATTCTTTTAGTTTCTGTATATATATGCGGACAACATCACATACATTGCTCTGAACCCAAAGTAAGTAGCTGAAGCACTTGTGTTATGGAATTCAGAAACAACGAAGGTACCACAAACACCCAGACCCGGGATAATGTAGAAAAGTTGGTTTCTACATTGACCCGTCCGGGGATCGAACCCGGGACCTCAGAGCTAGCGACACCTTGAAACCGGTGCGTACGCCACTCGACCACGGAGGTCGTCAAATGTCGTCAATAGGACTGCATAATGCTTGACGTATTAGATTATGTAAATCTTTAAATTACAATTAAAACTGATAACACATGAATAACAAATTGATATTTTAATTATAAAAAGATTAGCCATACATATGACTAATCATCTACGCAAGTTGTACACTACAGTCCGGCCACTGAGAGAATGCGTTTCTAGCAGGTTGTGGTTTTGACGACCTCCGTGGTCGAGTGGCGTACGCACCGGTTTTCAAGGTGTCGCCAGCTCTGAGGTCCGGGTTCGATCCCCGGACGGGTCAATGTAGAAAACCACTTTTCTACATTGTCCCGGGTCTGGGTGTTTGTGGTACCTTCGTTGTTTCTGAATTCCATAACACAAGTGCTTTAGCTACTTACTTTGGGTTCAGAGCAATGTATGTGATGTTGTCCGCATTTATTTATATTTATTTATTTAATTCAAAGCTTTATTGTTATGCCAGGTTACAATAAATAATAATACACAGTGTTTTATATCCCCATACAATTACATACATACATATAATCACGCCTCTTTCCCTTGTAGGGGTAGGCAGAGATCACTTCTATCCACTTGCTACGATCCTTACACACTTGTTTCGGTTCGTCCACTTTCATTATTCCCTTCATAAATGCTCATACAATTATTATACTTAAATGCAATATAATATTTGGTAGTATATTTTTTTATTTTTTTCCTTGAAAATCATAATCAAAGCAGGCGGACCCGAATTAAAACTAGTTAAAAAACTTAACACGTGAATTGTTAATAACATGTAATTTAATATTTAATGGCCGCCATTTAAATACAATTAAACATTAGATACCAGTGATTTTCCAAAGTTGCTTGTGATGACTATTTAAAGATTACACTTTTGGATTCTCTTAATCATATATTAATGTTTTTATTAATAGTTTTAACGATTAGCTCATGACTAAATAAAGACGCCACTCAATTATCAGTCTTGTTGGTTTTAATCTTAACATACCTATTATTATAATAATACCAGCCTATAAACGTCCCAGTGTTGGCCACAGGCCTCTTCCCATATAGAGAAGGCACGAGCATTGATCACCACGCTTGCTCTCTGCGGATTGGCGATTTCAGATCCTAATTTTGGAATCCAGGTTTCCTCACGATGTTTTCCTTCACCGTTTGTCAGAAGTGTCTTAAAATAATTAAGAAACTACGTACCTATCTATATATAATGGTATTGGACGTTTTAGACTTTTTCTTTTATATTTTTAGGTCTTCAAAAAAGCTATTTGTCAAAACGAATAACTGGTTACATAATCTGTGGACCGAAGAAATGTCAGATCGTTATAATAACGACTTCCATACAATAGATGCGATAGAATGATTGATCGTTATACCATTCGTATTTCCTGTATGACTTCATACTAAACTCATACATACGTCATACATGGTATGTTTGAATTATTTCCTTTAACGTTCATTTTTAATGGCTCTTTGTAGCGCTTGGAAATTAATAATTATAGTTTTTAACTATTAGAAAAAAACACAAGTTTAGAACAGACCTTACACGAAAACAGTGAAATTACTAAATAGAAGATTACTTGCCAAATCTTATATGTTTTTTGTAAGAGTTTGACTTTTTCAGTAGGAGAGTATTTTTTAGTGTATAATAATAATAGTAATAATATTCCGGGACAACTCACACACGGTTATCTGATCCCAAGCTAAGCTGAGCTTGTGTTATGGTAACCAGACAACTGATAAACATACTTACATATTTCTAAATACATACATATTATAGATAAATTACACCCAGACAACCAGAACAAATGATCGTGCTCATCACACAAACATTTGTCCTGGGTGGGAATCGAACCCACGACCTCCGGTATAGCAGTCAGGGTCACTAACCACTAGACCAACAGGCCCGTCGAATGTATGTATGTATTTTTTGGCACTCTATGTAGCCTTAGCGGCTTGATAAATTTAGGCTTGAGAGATGTCTTAATAATTGATTGATACTACTAAACAAATAAAATGGCGGCGAAAATCCGCCATTTTATTAAATGTTAGTTAGTGCGCCATATTAAATGCCCCTCAACTCCTTTTTCCGTCTAAACCTATTCGACACCACCTCCCCTTCCGAGCCTTTTCCCAATTATGTTGGGGTCGGCTACCAGTTATACCGGATTCAGCTGAATACCGTATTTTACATGGAGCGACTGCCTTTTTTTTTTTTTTTTTTTTTTTTTTTGTCAGGTGAAACTCATTTATGAGCCAGCCTTGCATCCCCAGGGGGTTGAGGATGAAAGAGTCCGGGCTTCCAGAGCCTTGAAAAAGGCTCCGACTACTCCGGCAAAACACCTGGTGCCATCCTTCGCCTAAGTGGCGGCGTTACGGGTCCAACCGAAGTCTTAGCACCATAACGCCCCCGGCGACTGCCCGCTTAGTGGCGGGCCCGACATGACCTCCGCCCTATGTAGGAAGGAGGACAGCGGGGGCAGTGCATGGCACTACACCACCCCCACCCAGCAAGGAAGGAGACGCGTGCAATGAAGGCTGAGGGACCCCCATCCCCGCCCTCTGCGTTCCCCTCTGGGCAGATCTGGCTACGGAGGTTCCCGTCCGCGCCCTACCCGCCCGCCGTCGGCGGAGCAATGGAGCGGAAGGGTCAGCCTCCCGCTCGCGCTCCGAGGTCTCTTTCTGCGAAATGACAATCTCGCAGAAATGAGACACTGCCCGCCAGACGCTATCGTCCGCGAGCATGGCATTAACCACACCCGCGAACGAAAGGTCCGGGCCAACAACCCCACGCAGGGCACGGCGCTCCGCCTCGAAGGCAGTGCAGACCTCGAGGGTGTGCTGCGCCGTGTCTTCCACCGCGCCACAATGGTGGCATGCAGAGGATTCCTCCCGCCCGATTCGGTACAGGTACGATCCGAAGCACCCGTGCCCGGACAGCACCTGCACTAGACGGAAGGTCAAGAACCCGTGGCGACGCTCCAGCCATGTCTCAAGGACCGGACCCACAGCTTCAGTAACGCGACGTCCGAAGCGGGCGTTGACGAGGTCTGACCGCCAATGGAGGACCATTTCGTCGTAGGCCTCACGCCGCACGGCGTCGCGTTCTTCTGGGGCCAAGCGCTCCCCGAGCGCTTTCCGGGCTGCCGTCTGATGATATACGGCGGCCAGGACCCTTGCCTCTAGCTCCCAGGGGGGAGTGCCGGCGAGAGTGCATGCAGCTGCATGACCCACCGTACAGTAGGCCCTCGCAATGCGTTGCGCAATTGCCCGTTGGGGCCTACGCAGGAGGGACACGTTCTCTCTTCTGTACAGGGCGTCTGCCCATATTGGGGCTCCGTAGAGCGCCATGGAGCGCAAGACTCCGGCATAGAGGCGGCGGCAGCTGACCCGTGGTCCCCCCAAGTTAGGAAGGAGCCACGAGAAGGCGTTAGCCGCTTTGAGAAGCCTTGTCGCAAGATCACGAAAGTGGGGGCCGAAATCCCACTTGGCGTCCAGGATTAGGCCCAAGTATTTCATCTGGGCCTTAACATTCACCCTGACGCCAGCCACCACAATGTGCGCGTCAGGGGATGGAGCGACTGCCTATCTGACCTCCACAACCCATTTAACTGGGAAACACAGTATCCCATAGTAAGACTGGGTGTGGTATGAAAATAAATGTTAACTTTTAAACTATCGCACATATACATTAACTAGCTGAACCGACAGACGTTGTCCTGTCTTAACTATGAATTCCGTTTCTAATTGAATTCTGTCAATTCTACTATGTCAAACGTCATAAGGTGACATTAAAAAGTTTAGGTTAGATTAGAAATAATTTTATATGGTGGTTAAATATTCTTAAATTTTCTAATTTTCCACGTATTTTTTGTTCCATAAGAACCTTCTCCTGACAATAACAAACACAACAAAAGAAAAATTAGCGAAATCGGTCCTGCCGTTCGAGCGTGATGCCGTGACTAAGGGAAATAGGCATTCATTTTTATATTTAATAATAATATACAGATAACCTGTGTACTTGTAAATGAATCTCCTATCAATCAATGAAAATATAGGCTTAATTCTTGGACAAATTTAAGATCGTTAACTAGATGAATCAATCTTAAATCTATGACAAATTGACACGCCATTTGACATTAACATTTGACCTTTTAATAAATGATTCAAGAAAGCATCTGTGGTACATTGCTCTCCAATATTTATTATTAAACTTTCTTTTGACTGCTAATTCGTCCGTATTGCTTGTCGTTATAAACTATAGGGTAGATGACTAGGTATAAAAACTCAAAATTTATTTAGTCCGCCATTTAGATAATCAAAATATAATAGACACGTATTTTTTCTTTTATCAAAACAATAAAAAAATACGAAGATAAACCGCTTGAAAGTTCAGGAGTGGGGGCTTGTGACGTCACAGTTACGTACAATTTGTGCGTAGACGTGACGTCACGCAAGCATTGTACTCGATGTATCTTCATAATTCTTTGTTTATGGGACAAAAGAAAAAATACGTGTATAATATTTTTTTATTAATTAAAAGATGGACATAAAAATAAAATTAGTCATCATCCCTATTAACTAACGAAATTATGTCATTCAACCTACACTTGAACCCAAAATTTGAGGTTAAATTTAGGGAAAATGGGTCTTTAATTTCCAATATGTTTTACGGGTAAAGCTAGCAAACGATTTTTAACAGGATACATATTGGGGATAATTTAAAACGCCATTATTTTATAATTCAGTATGCCTTTAGACGACCGTTTTACTTCTGGGCTTTACGAGTAAAGATAACATACTAATTAAAAAAGTTTTTCTACTTAAAAAACTGTTCACACATAGAGTCGTAGTTTCGGTATGGTAATATGTTAAACAGTTAATTACAAAGAAATAAGAGTACCTACTCATAATAAGTAACATGTCAAAATTAAAACAATGAATTCGAAAACCATTGTTGATATTTAGAAAGCGATATAATAACTTTTTGTTGAAACCTTTTTTGTGTAAAACGACACCGCACCATAGAGTACGATTGTTTGGCCCTCCTATTGTTGCCAGGTGAAAAAATATAAAGTATTTTGGTAGAAAATGTACCATTGTTTTTTAACCGACTTCAAAAAAGGAGGAGGTACTCAATTCGACTGTATTTTTTTTTATGTTTGTTACCGCAGAACTTTTGACTGGGTGAACCGATTTTGATGATTTTTTATTTGAAAGCTGGTGCTTCCAGAGTGGTCCATTTCATTTTGGTCCAGTTTTGACAGCGGGGTCCATAAGAAATAAAATATAAGACTTTTTTTGAAGTCGGTTATTTTGTAAGAATTATTGGGAGTTATTTTCTCAACATGTTGTTACTTTTAAGTATGTAAAACATAATGACTTGTATTGACCAATGGATAGACATGTACGCAGGATGTTGAACATTTTTATTAAATTATATAGTTACCTGTAATCATTAAGGATATCAATCCTTGGTAGACATAAAAAAAATAGTGTAACTTATTTTTATAATTACAAAATAGCGAGATCTTATTCCTTCATTTGTGATTTTGAATCACATAACACAATACTATATCTCCTCTAGTTGAATATCAAATCAAATAAACATTAGGTCACTAACTACTTTTTAGGATAACAATAAAACAACGTAAGCTTCAAATATATGCTAAGCCTTTGCCAGGACTTAAACAAAGCAGAATGAATTATACGCAAAGGAACCAATATGCATTTATATTACTACTTATAACTATAAATTAAAACAACATACATACATACATATAATCACGCCTCTTTTCCGGAGGGGTAAGCAGAGACCACTTCTTTCCACTTGCTACGATCCTTACACACTTCTTTCGCTTCGTCCACTTTCTTTATTCCCTTCATAATAAGATACACCGACAAATTTTATAAAAGAACTGGTAATTATAATATGATATTGAATGGTCAAGAAATGAAGAACAAAATGGACGTAAGTATATCAAAACATCACATCACACGAAATTTAAAAGAAAAAATACAACTTCAAAATCAGTCTTTTCATTTGAGAGCGATCTCACAGACAAACACACAGGTAGATAAAAAAAAATAGTCTTTTCAAATATCTAAATTAAAAAAATACAAGCAACTATTACGCAGTCTATTGTTTAGGTACATTCTATCTAAATCACTTATTTATTGTGTGTTCATAGTGACTAGTCAATTATTTGACATATTTAATGACTCGATAATAATACCTACATCTTTGATTATATAATGTAACCTACATATAATAATCATACAGCAATCTCCTAAATGTTATTAAATGAAATAATAAACTATAAAGAAATATTGGTACGGCTGCTGATAGAATACGTTCCTGACATTTTGCGGCCAACAGGCGAAGAATTTACTAAACATAAATTACTATCAGTTATTTGTCCTATTAACGAATATTATTATCCAAACTAAATAAACAGGTTATACTGTATAATATAAGACGGTTTTTACTTCCCCATACAAATCAAGACCAACTGACATGTGTCAGGAACGCATTCTCTCAGCGACCGAATAATAAATATAATAATTAGTCTCTTTTATGTAATTAAATCAAATAATAAACTTAAAAGAAAACTTTAATTGAACATAGCGACGCCTAGTTGCCATAGATAGACAAGTCTAGCTGTCAAATGTTTTGACATAAAGGTCCGAGACGAAACAATTTTAGATATTTATTTATATTTAGAATAATAAAAACACTTATTAACTAACTTAGCTTAGGAACAACTTTGATGCTTCAATAAAACATGTAATTTTAATGCTTAAGCTTAACTTAGTCAAACATTAAAAAAACTAGATAACAGGGTATGAAAAAAAAAAACTGACGCGTTTTTTGACATTTAACAAATCAATGAAAAATGAAAAAGTAAAAGCACTTTAAAGCTTAAAATTGGGGCTTGACTTTAATTATACAAATCTCAACAAATGCTCAATTTGTTCGCCATCCAGCCTGATACATAATTCCGCACGTTTACGTAAATTTTCCCTTAAATTATCAAGAACGAAAGAATCACTCCTAATTTTATTGAAAGCTGTCATAGTTCCCGCCTTTAAGTCCCTCTTGTCATCAAATTTCGAAGCAACATGGCGGTTAAGTTCGTCCCATAAATAATAATGTACTGGATTAAAATCATGAGATCCTACAGGCCACGGTACTGGTCCGCCCCTACCAATCCAACGCTTACCAAAATAATTATTTAAAAACGAACGAACTTCGCTCTGACTTTTCGCCGGGACTCCGTCCAATTGAAACATAAATGTGTCTTGATAAACTAACGGTACATCGTCAGCCATTTTGTTTACAACTTTTTCTATAGTGGCCAAGGAATCATCGTCTAGGGCTTTAAAGAAATAAGGTCCAAGTAAACGGTTGCCTAAAATCCCAGCCCATACGTCAACACTAATTGTTTCTTCCTCAACATCATCGTCATCATTATTTAGTAGTCTACTAATATTTGTGGAGGCCGTAAACAGAATATTTTTGTCTATATTTTTAAGCAACCATCTACAAAAGACTCTTCTCGTATGCTTGTTTCTGTCTCCAAGTTTCGGCCTTTGTTTCTTATGATAGGGATTCGACGAGTCACTTTGTAGGACACTCCATACAAAATTTCTTGATGTCCCGAAAAGTTTTCCGCAAGCTATGGTACTCGCGTTAGGGTTTTTTGCGAAATATTCCAAGATTTTTTCCTCTCTTCCTCGTTTTTTCTGCCTCCCTCCGCATTCGATTGGCGGTACAAAACTGCCATATTCTCGTAATCTATGGTTTACTAAATACATAACTCTTAGTGAAGGTGTTTTTCGATTGGGGAACCGTTCCCGATACAGTTCGATGGCTTTCCTAACATTGCTATCGGCACAAGCGTAGGTACGGACCATCTCCCAATATTCGTCGTTTGAGTAAAATTGTGTCATTTTTATTGTTAAAAAACTCAGACTAACATAAAAAACGATTTGTTTCAGATGATTTGATCCTAAATCGTGGAGCGAGCGAGGTCTTCTTTTAGCATACAATTCCTTTTTAGCAAAAGAGAGAGATAAAATATTTTTGATCAAGTCTTGTTTCTGAAGTTATCACCTGAAAGAGAAGTCCATATTTAGGCACCTATTTTTATATCTAACCACAATGAGAATAGAATCTACAAAATATGTCAAATTATCAACCAGTCAACATATTACTTAAGTCTTATTATAATGAGCTTTTGTTTAAATTGCATTAAAGCTTAAGTGAAATCTTGTAGTTTTATTTCAACTAGTGCCCTTACTCTTCAAATAATTTAAATAGTTTGAAACGCCCTTATAATTTCGTAAGCTTATTTAAATCACATAACCAAAACTTATATTCACGTTAAACTAAAAAACCAAACTTTACAATCATCTGTCAAAAAATTTGTTCTCTTTTGCATAACCACAGTTAACGTAAATGTTTCTCAGCGGCCAGTAATGTTCCCGCCAAGGCAGCAAGTGCTCGATTCAAGGTTTTATTATTACACACGATTGGAATTCAGTTATTAATCTCACGATATTTCCCGTAACTAGCTATTGGCCGTTTATTAATTCGCTATAAAGATTGTAATCGTTTGCGCTGGTATGCGACTAAGTATTATACGATGTGATTTCACAAGGAGTTTCTAGTTCAAACTTTAAACACTGTTGCTAGTATATGAGTAGTATATAACTAATTATTAAAAATATTTATCTTATATGTTTTTGATTATCAACGAACCTTTGTGCTAGCGACAATACTGCTCTGTAAAGTACTAAATAGTTGTTTTTCAGTGGTTGGTGGTTTTTCTATCTTAACTTGTTAATTTGATTGTCAACAAAATTATAAAAAATGGAGCATATGCTAATAAAAGCGTTCATTGTAGTAAAGTTATTTCTTCGTAAATATCTTAAGTTAATTGTCTTTGATTTTACATATCACATCAAGTACATATATTTTAATAGCAAACATAGTTCTTAATAATATTTTGAACAATAATTAAGTATTTGACAAGATTGACTATAAAAGCAACACTCACGACAATAAAAAAACTGGCCAAGTGCGAGCCGGACTCGCGCACGAAGGGTTCCGTACCACCGTCGTATGAGAGCCCCCCTTAAATATTCATTTTATGTGGTTTTTAGTATTTGTTGTTATAGCGGCAACGGAAATACATCATTTGTGAAAATTTTAGCTTTCTAGCTATCACGGTTTATGAGATACAGCCTGGAGACAGACAGACGGACAGACAGACAGCGGAGTCTTAGTAATAGGGTCCCGTTTTACCCTTTGGGTACGGAACCCTAAAAAGCAAATGTCACTTCAATTTACTTTTTTAGGTTAGTACAAATTTTGGCGGCAAAGGCTATCCTTGCAAAGGTATTTAAATTTATAGGTAAAACCGTTACAGGACATAGTATTTAATTGAAAATAATGAGCTAATACTCGTTATTCTTAGAACTCTACTAATACTGTATTATCTATAAATAAATATGACACAAATGCGTTTTCCTTATTTTAAAGTCATACCTAGTTTATTTAGAAACTATATTTAGTTATTAAGTTTTAATCACATAGCTATACCTCCTAAATAGAAACCAAAACGACCTCTTTTTAAATTATGGTGCCAATTGCGTTCCATTTTTTCTAATATTAAAAATGAGTTAATTTTTGTGCTTATGCTCAGCAGCTTTTGTGCTCAGCGCTTGACATGAGTTTTGCCAAATGATTACCATTTTTCGTAGAAATTAGAATGCTGAATATACATTTGTAATTAGTAAATACGCAATAAATTAAAACGAGGGGTGGACACATGTTACACAGATATGGCATGAATCTACTATTAGTAATTTATTTGGAAACCCTAGTGGATCATCACCATACGTAAATATTTGGGAGATCCATTATGATGAAATTTCCTGTTTTTAATTCCTTTAACAAACATTTAAACCTATTATCTAACTAAAAGCTATAAAATATTATCTGTAGTTAAAATTTTCTAATATTGCTGCAAATAAAACCGTCCGCGCGAAATTTGAAAATCGAAACAAAAACCGCGGGCAGTTGAAATAACGTCAGCGTATTCAAAGTTTAGCAAACTTAGAGATACAGTTACGAAACTTATTTATGGTACTTATTGCATTGAAATAAGGTACAAATTCACTTGTCAATAACTTTAAGAGGTGAAGAAATTAGTTTGTACTCTGTTATGACCGTAGATGATCTCACTATGGCGTTCGGAAAATTAATAATAATTATGGTGAAGATTGTTATTTTTTTTTGTTGTGATAATATCTTTAACGGGTTATTTTTTTAGTTTTGACGACCTCCGTGGTCGAGTGGCGTACGCACCGGTTTTAAGGTGTCGCTAGCTCTGAGGTCCCGGGTTCGATCCCCGGACGGGTCAATGTAGAAACCAACTTTTCTACATTGTCCCGGATCTGGGTGTTTGTGGTACCTTCGTTGTTTCTGAATTCCATAACACAAGTGCTTTAGCTACTTACTTTGGGTTCAGAGTAATGTATGTGATGTTGTCCGCATTTATTTATTTATTTATTAATATTCAATAAGTTAGAAAAACTAATTTTAAGTAAACGTACCACTGTGCGATAGTGATAGTTTATTTCAAATACCTAAATTTTTAATGTCTGTCTGCCCATCTGTCCTCTTAAATTACTAGTTTTCGGATTTTTATGTAGATCAGATATTACAAAGTAAATCAAAAGTAAACAAAGTAAGCCTATTTAAAAATCCCTATTTTTCTGCTTTATCCTAAAAGTTTATGCTCCCTCAATTTTTTTGATCTGTGATGTGTTATTAATAATAATAATATCCTATAATATAATAATAATATCCTGGGACAACTCACACACGGTTATCTGATCCCAAGCTAAGCAGAGCTTGTGTTATGGTAACCAGACAACTGATAAACATACTTATATATTTCTAAATACATACATATTATAGATAAATTACACCCAGACACCAGAACTAATGATCATGCTCATCACACAACATTTGTCCTGGGCGGGAATCGAACCCACGACCTCCGGTATAGCAGTCAGGGTGACTAACCACTAGACCAACAGGCCCGTCAAGTTATTCCGTCATATTTCAAAACATTTGGGTATCAGTCACATAAATATCACATATTATATATATTAATCAAATAAGTTGTCTTTAGATTATAGTAGTTGTTTTTTAGGTAATAAAACTTCTAAAATGAGTCAAATGTATTTCTCTTATTTAGGTACTATTTACGCAAAATAAAAACATTAAGACAGCCATGTTGGTTTCCGCGCATGCGCCGTGCACGTATCACGCACATTCTGTCACGATCCGTTTCACGCAGGTTGATTTACAAGCGATCTAGAATTTAGGTCGTAGAGAAAATTCACGCTTTTGCTTTACTTACATAATTTCACTTATTTATTTAGATATTGTTTCTACTAAATAGTTAATTGGTCGTATTATGCAATTACTTTAATGAGTAGCTTACGTATTTTATCAGAACAAATATAATTAATTCTTACAAAAAAAAACCGACTTCGAAATAAGTTTTATATGGATTTCTTATGGATCCCACTGTCATAACTGGACCAAATTAAAATGGGACCACACGGGAAGCACCAGCTTTCAAATAAAAAAATAATCAAAAAAATCGGTTCACCCAGTCAAAAGTTCAGACCAGTTCAGTAGTAACAAACATAAAAAAAAATTAAAAAAAAAAACAGTCGAATTGAGTACCTCCTCCTTTTTTGAAGGTGGTTAAAAATCCGTTTCCTCTCTTTATTCCTACAAAAAAAATAAGTGTAGAACTTAATAATTAAAAGCATAAAATTTAATTAAATGTAAGTTTGTGTAACCCAACCTTGAAGGGGAATAAAAGTCACATAATAATAGTCAATCAACAGGACAATAGGAAATAATATCAATAAAATAATAATACACACGTGTCATATCATTTTAATTAATGTATAATGTATATAATACATGGAATTGTTTATTTATAGGTATGATATTTTAACTATCGTTATATAGCTTCCTTCCTTTGTTTGCGGGTCAATGTTAGAATTACCTAACCTTTATTATGTTTCAACATAACGTATTAGAACTGTTAAAACGTTTGGTCGACTCTACTCGTGATCAAGGGCCCGAGACCGCTATTTTAAGTCAGTGAGTGGCGGGTTAATAAACGTTCCAGACTTCCAGTGTATTTGTTATTGTGCCTAATTTTCGTATTCAGATAAGAACAGTCCCTTGCAATCCTACAATGACAACAGTGGCAAGTAGGTGTACATTTGTCATTAAACTAAAATTATCTCAATACGACAATTAGGCATAAAAACAAGTATACTAGAACGTTTATTAACCTACCACTCATTGACTTATAATAGCGGACTCGGGCCCCAGAGCACATGAGTAGATAAACGGAACAGAGGCAAAGCTTCGAACAACCGCTCGAATCGGTTGCACGCACACAAGCGCGCGGGGCATGTGTGCGTGACCACTGGCCGCTTGTCGCATACGCGGCGATACTGGAAAAAACCAGTTTACGCTGGCACAGCCAGTGTACAATCTAAGGGTCAGTCCGACGCACGCTGTTTGTTTTGTTAGTTGCAAGTTTAAGTTTTTATAAGTTTAGTTGTAAAAACGTGGTATTATATTAATAATAATAATGGTTGTTTATTGTACCGTGTGTATGAATAATAATAGAGAAAACAAAAATATATCATACTTTAACTATCCCAAGGAGTACAATTAGGTGAGTAAATATTTGGTTATTACTTTTTCAAGCAAGTACCTTTATTTTATTGTATGATCCTTTTTATAATAAGAAGAGAGTAATTTGTACAACACGGTAGGTATTTTTTATTTTTAAAAAACAAAAATTATAAAAAGAAAATTCTTAGAGTAAGTAATTTGTAAACTATTCTATCATACTATTATATATTCTATTATACTGACTATTAAAACTATTTAAAAAACGTTTTGTTTGATTTGTCTTCACCTATTGTGACAACCCTAACAAAATAGGTAACAATTTTGCACGTTCTTAAGAAGCTTTGCCTCTGTTCCGTTTATCTACTCATGTGCCCAGAGGGCTGGTTTGTACCTTGCACAGGGAATCGGCGTAGCCATTCAACGTGACAATGCTGCCAGCCTTCTGGGCACGTTTCCCGCCATTGACAAGGATGACGATGATTTTTTTGACGCGTGTTTGTTTTATTTATTTATATAAGTTTTAAATTTGTTTTAATATTAGTATAGTTATAATACTAGATTTAAGTATTGAAAAGTTAATAAAGATTATACTTATTGCTGAACTCAAAGGTAAGAATCGTTTTAAAAGAAGAGCTTAGAAATCGGAGTTTCCCTACTTAAATCTATACTAATATTATAAAGCTGAAGAGTTTGTTTGTTTGTTTGTTTGGTTGAACGCGCTAATCTCGGGAACTACTGGTTAGAATTGAAAAAATCTTTTTGTGTTAGATAGTCCATTTATCGAGGAAGGCTTTAGGATATATAACATTACGCTGCGACCAATAGGAGCGAAGCAGCAGTGAAAAATGTCACAAAAACGGGGAAAAATATTCATACTTGAAAGCTTCCGTTGCGTGCGCTGCGTAAACGGTTCGAGTTACCCAAAATATGTGTGTGAAAGAATTGTTCCTCTTTAAATGATCTAAAAAAATGTCTGCGACAGTATATGTCTATCTTTTAAGATTGACTCACTATAACCTTTTTCAAGGGAATCATTTGGTCGAAATTAATGCATTATTGCCAATTATTTGCTACAGAGTTTTATCAACATAATATTATAACTAAAATTATCATTTACGCAGAAATACTTTTTTTTTAAACTTCTTAATCGCTGTCATAATAACAGAAATTGACGGGGACGAAGTCGCGGGGATCAGCTAGTCAATGATAAGAGACATGGTTTTTAACGGACTTCAAAAAAGGAGGAGGTACTCAATTCGAATGTTCTTTTTTATGTTTGTTACCTCAGAACTTTTGACTGGGTGAACCGATTTTGATGATTCATTTTTTATTTGAAAGCTGTTGCTTCCCGTGTGGTCTCATTTCATGTCGGTCCAGTTTTGACAGTGGGATCTATACGAAATAAATATATTACTTAATTTGAAGTCGGTTTTTTTTGTTAGAATTAATTAATTATTGGTAGTTTTGCTCAACGTTAATGGCATAAATCTTGTCCGATAGTACGGAAACTCTGACTGCGAGTCCCACTCTCACTTGGCTATTCCTTTCTGAGATTTACAAGAAAGTTAGACATTAAAATAAAACTTTTTGACTATATCGCGGTTACATGAAGGTAGAACGAGCAACATCTATTCTCAAAACGAACACCACCTCAGTCTGCCCGTGACCATGATACCTGCAAAGGCGTCGAAACGTTGGGAACAAAAGTCGCACTTGGCGGCCTTTCTTGAATTTGACGTAATTTTTCAGTGTTTTTGTTCTAAAACCGCAAAAATATCTGCGAATGTCCATAATTCATTATTTCGCAGCCTCTTAGCCGTGTCTAATCTCGACCTTGGAATGATAAGCGACTGAGATCACCTCGCGCTCTTAACGTGTAGTTTATAGCCTCAAACATTTGTATAAAATGTATAAAAACAGCAACTAACTTTAAACTATCGCGCTGCATGTTTACAGTAATATAAAACATACATACATACATATAATCACGCCTCTCTCCTTTTTAGGGGTAGGCAGATACCACTTCTTTCCACTTGCTACGATCCTTACAGACTTGTTTCGCTTCGTTAGGGTTGCCATCCGTCCGGGTTTCCCCGGATTTGTCCTAGTTTAGAGGGCATCCGGGGAGCGTCCGGGGAAGGTTTCATTTGTAGACCGGGTTTTTAAATAAAAAAATTAAAAAAAAAATTGTGTCGCCCGCGAGTCACGCACTATCGATGCTCGCACACCACGATCAACCGACGAATCAAGTACACTTCTCATCAAAAAAATCGAAACACCTCGCAGTTTATGATTTGATAAGGATTATCAGAAAAATGTGTATATTTAGGAATAAATGTAAAATGTCATTTAATAGTGAGTAGTATGTATGTGTAGTAGGTTTTTAAATCCTAATGTTAATGTTCTAAATTCAAATTAAGTCTTCATAGGTTTCGTATTTTGTATAATGAGTAATTTTTACCCTGTATGGAATATGAAGGAAATGGGTAAAACAACACGCGTAAATGAAAAAAAAATGTAAGAAACGTTTATTTAATAACTTGTATTCCCTCCGCGAGCTCTTATTACTGCTTCCATACGGTTCTTCATCGATCGGATGAGAGTCACGATCACATGTTGTGGTATATTATCCCATTCCTCTTGGATTGCATTTTGCAGCTGGCTAAGTGTTTCTGGGGCTGGATCTCTTGCTCGAATTCGTCTCTTTAATTCATCCCATAGATGTTCAATGGGATTCATGTCCGGGCTTCTTGCTGGCCATACCATAATGGAGATACCGACTTCGGTAAGATAATCTCGTACGACGCCCGCGGTGTGAGCTCTAGCATTGTCGTGCATGAATATGAAGTCGTTGCCAATAAAATGTGCATAGGGCATCACATGAGGTTCAAGACACTGTTCGATGTACCGATGAGAGTTTAGTGCAGGCAGCCGTGGCCCAGACACAAAGGCAAGTTCTGTCTTACCGTCGGCGCTGATTCCTCCCCAAACCGTCCACGAACCGCCACCATAGCTGACCTTTTCTTCAATGCAGCATTGTGCAAAGCGTTCTCCATCTCTTCTGTAGACCTTGTTCCTTCCGTCGTTACCATACAGCATAATTTTACACTCATCAGAAAACAGTACTTTGCTCCACTGAAGGTATGACTAAGTTAGGTGCTCGCGTGCAAAGTTAAGGCGCGCTCTTCGATGGTCTGCAGTTAATTTCGGCCCATTCGCTGGCTTATGCGGTGCCAATCCGCGTTCCTTCAACCTTCTTCTTATTGTAGAGTCACTAACAGCTACTCTTCGTACAACGCGAAGCTGCTGCTGCAGTTGAAAAGCGTTAAGGCGTCGATTTCGTAAAGAAGTTGTTACAATAAATCGATCATCTCGCTCAGAAGTGACCCGATTCCTGCCAGATCCTGAACGGCGCGTGAACGAACCAGTCACCCGATAGCGTTTGTAGACTCTATGAACAGATGATAAGCTTAGATGCAATCTTGCAGCCACAACACGCTGACTAAGTCCAGAATCCAGCAATGCCATCACTTGGGCGGCTTCTGCGGGCGAAGTATCCATATGTTTTAGAAAAAAAAGTTTTTTCAGACGTCCCAAAGTCACAGTAAATGAAATAAGAAACAAAAAGTTTAAAGACAAGCGCTAATTTTTAGTTTTTAAACGAGAAACGTACTCCAACCCTAAATACACATTTGTCTCAAAACAGTGATTAATTTCATTTATAGGATAAACAAATGAAATTCTAATTTCGAATTTTGATTTTTTTCTTCTTACTGTAATGACCAAACTGCCAGCTACACAATAATGTTTTTTTTTTTCATGGAATTAATTCTCTTTTGTAAAAAATTAGGACAAAAACAATAAAAACGAAAGTGTTTCGATTTTTTTGATGAGAAGTGTATATTCACCGTTCCCCCACCCCTCCCGTCGTGGTAGCCACGGTCCGCCGTTCGTTCGTTCGAATTCACGACCCGCGTCCCGGTGCTAGAATGGTCTAAGTAGGTACTTTTAAGATTTTAATTCATTAAATATATGTTTTTGTTTAATATTTTAATAAGGTTTTGTTTTCTTATTTCAAGAATTGAAAAAGCTGATTTATATTAACAATTTGTAATATGATTCTGTTTTGTTAAAATAATGAATGAGTAAAAAAGGTGTTTTATGACATTTTCAACTGTTTTTTTTTACATTGAATATGTTTAAAAGATCTTGTTGACATGTCCGGCTTTCGGACTCTAAAATCCGGGGTTTTCACGCGTTTTGTCCTGTTTTCCAAAATTTAGAGATGGCAACCCTACGCTTCGTCCACTTTCATTATTCCCTTCATACATGCTCTTCGGTTTAGGGTACTCTTCACCTGGCCTTTTTTCATTCACACTAGCCTTATACACTTTCGTCAATCGTTCTTCATTCATTCTCTCGACATGGCTAAACCATCTCAGCATACCTTTCTTAATTTTTGTCACTACATCCATCATCTGACATACTTCATCCACCTTACCATCCATTCCTCCTCTTGCATTCAACGTAGCGAAGCGTGGCTCTCCGTGGACCGCTTTTCGTGAGAAGTAATAGGTATAATACAACGGGCATTAGCGCCCTTTTTGGGCTTGACGTTTCGACCAGGTTACAAAGCTCGTGGTCGCACACATTATGCACCAAAGAGTAAAAATGTAAGTAGGTATGTGATTTTTGGCGTATAGTGAATACCTAAGCGTAAATTTCGATGTTTACAAGTCTCGTGCTGTCGTAGTGTCTGTAGATATTTGAGAACTTCTCAAGTTAAGTTGCGAAAAGAGCGGTAAAAGAAAAACTATGTATGTATATGGAATACCTAGAACTCAGAATATAAGTAAGAAATGAGCTTAAGTAGAAAGCCGTAAGTGATATTATATACATAGTTAATTAAAAATCTACTACAGAACCCGCTGTCTACAATCTCACTTAACTAACAACTTTATACAAGACAAGTAAAAAGTTCTAGATAACCTCTAAAACAATGATCTCATCTTTCCACAATCTGTAATCAACTCAAATATTTGAACAATGCCAAGGCCGCCATTTTATCTTAATTAGGCGGGAATAATGACAGTTGACGCGACACATAATGTTTTTTTTTTTTATTTGTTATGTTGTTGCTCTTCTGCCCGTCGTTTTCTAATTCGTAAATTATAAAGTTATTTCATATCTTCTAGTTCCTACCTGTAAATCTTTCCTTAGTATAAAATGAAGTCGCTTCCGCTGTCTGTTCGCTTAGATCTTTTTAACTACTCAACTGATTTCCATGCAGTTTTCAGCAATAGATGAGTGATTCAAGAGGAACGTTTATATGCATGATACATGCATATCATAGTACAGAAACGTCGAGAAATTCTGAATGGATGCAAAGCTGGGGCGGGTCGCTAATATTTTATAAGGAGTGGTTGCCTTATACCTTAACATTTCAACTCATTCACTGAGTTATACAGACTATAGGTGCACACTTGATCCTTGATTAAAAATACCTATGCTCCGGTCGCTGAGAGAATGCGTTCCTGACACATGTCAGATGGTCTTGGTTTGTGTGGGCAAATAAAAACCGTGTTATATTTTCTTTTAATATGGCATAAAGATATAGTATTGTTTTTTAAATTTTACTATTATTGATCACCCGTCGATTTAAACATCTCAGCAAATTTTAAACCTTTACTATAACTATATAATATGGGTATAACTTAGACAAAAATAAGCCTTTATTTGCTTTTTTATCCACAACCCAGTAGCTACACACAACAATTACATACGAATACGCCGTCAGTCGGTCTGTCCGCTACGACCGGTTCCTAACTGTACCGATCAGGTCAGTGGGCAGCGCCGACACCTCTGTTTGTTTACCTGCCAGATTGTTCCGCAGTTTTGCTGTGTATTACAGTGTTTTTTGATAATTATATGTAACTGCATACTGGGACGCGACGGTGGTGTGAGAATAAAAAAAAAAACTTAATTGATATGGGTAATTTGTTTTATATGTATACAAACCTTGTTCTCACACTAAGGTTATATAAAAAAAAAAACATTCAGTGCAGATTTGTCTTTCGGAAGTTTTGACTTGACAATAGGAAATCTGGATTTTCTTTTTATACAATAGAGTTAAACGGATGCATCTTATGTTTATCTTTATCTAGGCCAGTATATTATTTATTAATTACCTACATAATATGATGCTAAGAAATAAGAGGAAGATGAGAAGAAATAAAAAAGGTGCTACCGAGGGATGGAGTTTTTTTACCACTTAGGCGAAAAAAATAAGTATGGACGGGAATTAATATAATAATTAAACTTTATAGGTATATGCATTCAGTATTTTTGTTCATGAAGGTTAAACTAACATAACTAAATAGACAATATCAAAAAGTAATACTTCTATGGTATGCCCCATTTGACATTGGCTGCATTTGGTGTTGTTTAAAGTTCAGCGTAGCATGTTTCGCGCTAATTCCCGTTACGTACCTACTCTAATATAATATGAACATGCAACGCAATCGTTTTCAAGTTAGCCTATTTGCTTGCAATCTGATATTGCAATATTTTAACTTATATTTGTACTAAGTGATACTAAAAAGTAACGTTTTGATTTACTAACTTTCCTTCAAGAATATGCACGCAAAAATATAGATTATCACTGCAAAAAGTACCCATATACTTTCTTAGGCTCAATTTACACCGCGGCGGAATGGGACGGAAGCGACTTTTAGCCACGAAATTGTACACAGCATAATGAACTTTATGTCAATTGATTACGAGCCTAAAAAAATATAATTAAAAATATATTTTTTTTTTATTATATTTTTTTTATTTAATACCTTTTAGTGAACAACAAAAAAACATGACACAACAAAAAACAAATATAGTTCGGAACCTTTTGCAGGCGATTTCGACTCACACTTGACCATTTTTTAATGTCCACATAGCCTATGTCACTCGGGATAACTCAAAGCTTCCAATGATACCACAAACATTGAAATCGGTCAAGCCTTTTAGAAGTTATGGTGGAATAAAGAAACTCACAAACACATAGGTAACACTCCTTTTTGGGCAGTCGTGTAAAAATTCGATCAGCGGTTTAGTCGTGAATGCGTAAGAACCAGATAGCTAGTTACTTTTGCTATAAAATATTATTATGGATACCTACCTATGGACACTTCAAGTATCCAGTAATCTCCTTAAAACTCTTTTATTAAATATGTAGGTGTGCTTACCTCTTGAACAAAATAAGGTTAGCTGCATATAATGACATCATTCTGAATTCTGAGTCAGATTCCAGCAATGATGGCTGATGATCACATAACTGACCTTGAAATAATTGTTTATTAAATAATATTGTGTGCGCAGATTAAGCATTTATGTTATTGTTGAAATATATTGTTTTGAATCGATTCTGTCGTCGGTTTTGCGATGTTTAGATTCCTTTTGAAGGTCAAGGGAAGACAGAGAAACAGGTAGACAAACTAGAGGCTAGATTATATAAAAAAAAAAAAAACAAAGTACGTCGGACTTACGCACGATGGATTCCGTATCATTATTTTATATCAATATATGTATAACTACGGAACCTTAAAACAAAAGCTACAAATGACAAACTGCAAAGTTTGGCAAAGTAAGCTAAAAACGAGAAACTACGCATACTATTTTAAATTGATTAATAAATGAACTTAAATAACGAAGTATATTACGTGGCACATCTCGATTAAATTTCGCCATATTTTTCAACGATTGGCGCTTGGTTATTTTTTTAGACATAGTCTATACTAAAGCCAATATGGAAAGAGAATTAAACATTATTACTTATTACGTTATTATCAACTTTGACAAAATGTGTTTAAGTTCATTTTAGAATGACAAATATTACCGAAAAGGGCTTAAAAGTAATTTGAATGTGATGGAAACAGAACTATTAGTCATTGAATTAAGTTTCATAATCCCAAAGCACGTTCATTATTTCTTTAAAGTGGCTGATGTATAGGTATGTTACTATTGTAATACATTACAGCATAGAGTAAGAGATAAAATATTTGTCTAAAAGTCACGTAGTTAAAACTACCATTACATTCCTTTTAAGTTTTAACTGATAAGTAGTAGTTTCTAAAATTTTCGTATAGGTACATACAATGTAGGAAATGTATTTCAATGTAGTAAAATAAATAAAGCCGAATAAAGGAGATAGGAGGTAATATTTAAAAAATACGTAACAGATTTTTGAAACTTTGTTGTGTTTTTCGCAAATTTTCTACACTTCATGAAAGTTTGTACAAATGCAACTAAAAATTCTGCAAAAATCTGAAAATGGCGTCTTACACTTGCCAATTTACAAATTCGTACGAATGTAAGAATAACTTAAGCAATAGCAAAGTCCGAAAAGCTAAATGATAAATAATTTAATAAATAAATGCAGACAACATCACATACATTGCTCTGAACCCAAAGTAAGTTGCTAAAGCACGCGTGTTATGGAATTCGGAAACAACGAAGGTACCACAAACACCCAGACCCAGGACAATGTAGAAAAGTTGGTTTCTACATTGACCTGTCCGGGGATCGAACCCGGGACCTCAGAGCTAGCGACACCTTGAAACCGGTGCGTACGCCACTCAACCATGGAGGTCGTCATTTTAACTAAAGATTTTAAAAATGTATAACAGAAATATTATCTAAACAGAAGTTAATATTTTTTAATTACTCGTGACACTTGACCTCATTAAAAAGATATGATATTTATAATTACACTATTCATTATAATAAATTCTTGTCAAAGTAATAAATTGTGTGGAAGACAACCAACCTCCTTTGATATGGTGATAAATAAATATTTATTATCTGTTGACCACCTACTTTCTACTATTTATGGTATAATACAATGTTATTGGATGTGCTCCTTGCAATATTAAGGTATTGACGACCTCCGTGGTCGAGTGGCGTACGCACCGGTTTCAAGGTGTCGCTAGCTCTGAGGTCCCGGGTTCGATCCCCGGAGGGTCAATGTAGAAACCAATAATTTTCTACATTGCCTCGGGTCTGGGTGTTTGTGGTACCTTCGTTGTTTCTGAATTCCATAACACAAGTGCTTTAGCTACTTACTTTGGGTTCAGAGCAATGTATGTGATGTTGTCCGCATTTATTTATTTATTTATATCTTATTTAAAAAAAAAAAAAATACCTATGGTCTAGCCAGTAATTTCTCTAAGGTCTAGCCAATGAGAGAATACATTCCTGACAGGTTGTGGTCAACAAAACTTTATTGCGGTGAAGAATTGGTCAGTGGGTCGTCTTAGAGGCGGAGTGTAGGAGTTGGAGTATACGCTTAGGGGCACTATGAGCAGCAAAGGAAACAAAAAAAATATATTTTAAGTTAAACAAAAATTTTTGGGACTTACTTAGTCAATTTTTTCTTTTATTTACTTACTAAACAAAAATAACTATCACTATCTTGTTTCTTTGACCTATAAACACATAATATCATTCAAACTATATCATTATGCCGAATTACAATGAATAATATAACAGGGTTGCTTATTTTTCCATACAAATTGAGACCAACTGACATGTAGGAATGCATTCTCTGCGGCTAAATTATAGTAAATCAATTACCAAGTTTGACACACAAGGTTACAGATTTAAATCCACAGGCCTTTCTGCTATCTCCAGTTGACAACTCAAGCAACTATTATGTTCAAATTAACATTGGTGACCAGCTAGAATGTAGTAGACAAGGTTGATCAACAAAGTTAGACGACATTAAAATTTTCATTTTCATAGATTTTGTATCCAATTACCATTGTAAAAAATACCAATTTAGAAAAGTGATTTTTACAAAGTTAAAAATCACTTTTCTACATTGACTCGGGTCTGGGTGTTTGTGGTACCTTACTTGTTTCTGAATTCCATAACACAAGTGCTTTAGCTACTAACTAAGGGTTCAAGGCAATGTATGTGATGTTCTACATATTTATTTATTGTTTTATTTACCATTGCTTGACTTGTTAATTCCGATAACCAATGATCCAACAGGATATAACATAGCAATAAAATTTTTAAAGTCAGAAAATCAACTAAATTAAATAGTTTTTACTTTTCTGAATTTTTTTATCATAAATTATTATTTTTTATCTCTATGTGTAAATTAATTATAAATTCATGTAACTTGGGAAAGGCCTATGCCTGGCAGTTGATAACAACAAGGAGAGTTGATTGATTGAATTACATGTACTTTTATATTACTTTTTATTAATAGCTGAAATAAGTCACCATAACAAACACCACAGTATTATTTGTTGCAGAAAATATATCTGCTTGGAACAAATATTTTATTTAAGATACAAAATTTTCCAGATAGGTATATTAAAATTTATTAAGACCAATACATAACATTAAGTAGTACATTTTTGATGACTTTAGAAGTTTTAAGGAGACATTAGTTATTCAAGGAATGTTTGCAATTTCAGGAATAGTCAGGATAGGTTCAAGGATCTTGAATAAGGATCAATCTGTGACAAAAAACATGTAAACAAACAGGAAAATAAGTTTTCTATATTACTTAACTAGATTTAAAAATCACTGCTTAAAAGAGAAGTTCGGAGAAATAAAGTTAACATGACGCTCAAGTAACTGTATCTACACGACATACTTGGTCAATAACATGATGCAGAAACCGGCGAAGTAAGGGAAACGAGTTACTGTGTGGGCGACATAATAACGTCCATTTTAATTTATTACACCTTTTTATATAACAACGCAATCATTCAGCCAATTTTCCCGCTAAAAAAATCAAACAGGTTCCAATCCTGTACGCGGACCTCATTGTTTACCTTTACGTTAAAAAAAAATGCCGCGTGTGCGTTCTACTTTCCACCAACTTCTGCTAAGAAACTAAAAACTAGTGTAAAAGTAGCACATATACAGTTAATTGAGTAATTTAATTAAGAAATTACCTTAAACAGGGCGAAATTGGCTTCCCTCGTAGTTAAATCCGTGTAAAATATGCAAATATCCACTAAACTATGACCCACTCACAATTTAACTTTTAAACACAATTTACAACACGTAAAACACTTTAAATAACTAAATAACACATTAGATATATTGTTTAAGGCACTGTTTACTAGTTCTATGTGTAAATAAAGTTTGTTTCAACGATATTATGTCGGCATTCTAAGTTTTAACAAAGTTAAAGTTTGACAGTTCGCGTCGAATCGAAGCCTCTCGCTCGGGAGCGCTGTTGATGTTCATTCGTTTCGATAGTGAACGCGTCCGAACGGTCCGAAGCGTACTTGTATTGATTACGTTGACAGTTTCGCAACCTTGAAATTTTACGTTGCGCTGCAATCATTATTTTTAATTAAATATAAATTTTATTAAATTATTAAGTCTCGTTTAGTTAATTATTTTAAATAAGTACATAACACGCTGTGGAACACATAATGATATGCTCGTTTTTCTATGTAGACATGTTTTATAGCAACGTTTTATTAAGAAAACAGTTTATTAGAATTATTTGTTTGCCTAAAATATACTAATTACTAATACACGAATACTGTTTTCTGAGATACGTTACGCATTGGACTCCATAAACTTTAGTAAAAACTGACAATCAGTTCTTAAAGTATTTAAGATGTGTATTGACATAACAATTAAAACCCTTAGTTTTCAATGTAAAATGATGGGTACAATGTCAATAAAGCGTATAATAAGATTACTTCTTACTATGTAATGTACTAATGTAGTTTCTATAACTTTAACCGAGCATGGTAGCGTTTTTGACACTTCCAAAAGGCGCCATCTTGTAAATCTGTTCAACTCACTCCCATATTACGATTCGGACCGGGCTGGCTGTTGCCACATTCCACGCATACTTTTCCCGCCAGACAGAGTGCGCGAAACCGGTCCTACCGCGCCTACATCACCTCTCACCGTGACAACACCGCCAATTCAATATACATTGCGGGTTTTACATGTAACCTTGAAAAAGTCTGCTTGTAAAACACGCAATGTATTTAAACAAAGCAGTATTGTAGTTACAATTTTTCGTGCTACAAAGGAATTCTTAAAAAGGAAGGTTAAAAGGATTTTTGTTGGCATTTCGCGTACAAAAGGTATTTTATATAATAATGGATGCTGTAACTTCGATAATGTGTTACCAGACGTAATAAATGTGGTTTTATCGAGTTATAAAGCGGTTTACTAAAGGGCGTTGTGTTTTACTTTGATTGGTCGTTTGTAGAAAGTAGTTTTTAACAGGATTGGTAATTAAGATTCTTGATTAGCCTTAGTTGTGTGAATAATTTCTTTTCATTCGTGTACTTTTTATTTAATTAAACAGTCGGTTTAGGTGTTTATATTCCCTGCATTAATGTATTTACTACCGAAAACAAAAATGCAACATAGGTAACTCCTTTTTAAACGTCCTACTAAATAACGGAGACACTGGAGACTAGTGGAGACAGTGCAAGTGTGACATTTACTCCGCCCCTAAGACGACCCACTGACCACGAATGTTTTTCATGCTTGCGTAGAATTCGACCATTGCTGCATACTTACGTAAATTAAAAAAAAATAATATATACTTTTAAAAGAGCCTAGAAGTGCTGAATGATTTAAAAAAATGTAATGAATAGGCAATTTTAAAAGTAGGGGAAAATAAAACTTAAAAACAATTTAAAACATATTTTATTATTATCTTTGGTTTGAAATAATACAATAGGAGATTCTTGGCATTATAATCATAAGTACATTTCCATTTTTCTCATAGAATAAAAAAAAAACACGTGTCTAACACAGACCGATTAAAAGATTGCGCTTTTAGAAACAAAGGCGTTACATAAAGTAGGTACCTATTTAGGCTAAAAAAATACATACAGGTCAAACACATTACCCTCATTTTTTTGGCTGCGCCGCAATCGGGTAAAAAGTACGCAACTTTTCTTTTTTTCTACTTAATTCTAAAACTGCAGACATTTTAGATCTGACATACGCAGCTATCTTCTGACAATAGTGATCACTATTTTAATATTTTTCAATTTCATAACAAATGCATTAATTATTGTTCAAATGGCGTGAGATTCTTAAAAATAAATCATAATGCGTTTCATCCCTATTTAGCAAGTTTTTTTGGAATTTATTCATACATTAACTTTTAAACTATCGCGCTGCATGTTTATAGTAATATATTTCACGGAAATAAGCGCGTACATGCACAAATACCTTTTTTGGGGCTTGACGTTTCGACCGGGTTACACCGGCGCGGCGCGGCCGTGGTATTGGTATTTATGCATGTACGCACGGACTTTTTCTTATAGTATTTCAATATAGTATTCATAAGAATATTATAACTTCTTCACAACTGGCAAAAAGCACAGACAATGGAATTGATAATTTGATACCTCCCTTTTTTAAGTCAGTTAATAAAATATAGAAATGTCACTTTTTGGTGACATAAATGGATGAAATTCACTGGCTCGGAAATATTTAATCTTACAATCAAAATAATTCAGACTTAATTAAAATAAAGGAAAAAGCATTAAAATAAAAATAAACACAACCTAAAGGAATCACAATAATTTGTTCTTTAAATAGACAACCACCCATCTTCTTCTACACCTCGGTAACAGACGCTTAACTTAGTAATAATACTAGTACATTATGCTTATAAGCAATGATTGCCATACAACAATATTTTTTGAAAAAAATTACACAGAACGAACGAAAAACAAAAAAAAAATAATTAAGTGAAGCAGCGTTTATAAATGATATATTTTGATGGGACAATTAATATACATAGCCATTGGCTTCTTATATATTTTTTAAGTTTCAGTTTCGAACTGCCTCGTTGGCCTAGTGGTTCTAAGCGCGACTGCTACGCTAGAGGTCTTGGGTTCGATTCCCAAGTCGACCAAGGTGTTATTGGGTTTTTCCATGAAATTCTCAGTAGCAGGTCGGAGTTTGGATTTGTGCCCGGTTAGTGGCAATAGGCTCGCCCCCTATTACTTGGGACCTAAACATACCGGCGAACTGTGGGTGTACATTGGTACACCTCTGCCTAACCCTTCGGGGATACAGGCGTGATGGTATGTTATGTTTTACATAGAACGTGTGAACGTGAACATGAACGTGAACGTGTGTAAAAAAAAATTATACACATCGACTTGACAACCTCCTCATTTTTTCATCGGTTAAAAAACAACTAAATATACATTGAAATATTTGGAAGATTCATACTATTTTTAATAGTAGCACCCTAATTACTCCAACAGCCTGTAGTGCTGGGCTTCGTTCCCCAGCGTTGGGCATGATGTTCGTCCAGCAGTGGGCTCAGTGTAGCTTAGTCGGGTAACCAGTGCTGGGCTCGCCAGAGAAGACAGTAGTAACCATTGTGTGTGTTCACTGAATTTGTAGACTGAAAGAAAAAATATTATTAATAGTATTATTATTTACTAGCTGTGCCTGCGACTTCGTTCGCGTGGATGACGAAACTTATCAATGAGTTTTTAACCGCAAAATTAAGTTTGTTTTTTATTGTTTATACTTTTCCGGGATAAAAACTACCCAGTGTGGTGCCCAGGATAATAAAGAATAATTATACCAAGTTTCATCGTAATCGAACCGGTAGTTTTTGCGTGATACCTGAACAGACAGACAATTTTTTTTTCACACATTTGGGTTCGGTGTCAGTCTAGTAACACCCCCCGCCATTTTTTTTTTATATTTTCAATGTACAGAATTTTCACTTTCACAGATTTATTATAAGTATAGATATTCTACAAGATATTCGTTTCGGGAGAAAATTCAGTGAATTTTGTCTAGCAGTTAGAGGTCATTTTCACTGGTTCGACTATAGTACGCGCGTTATCATCTGAGTCGTCAGGTCATAAAACTCAAAAAAGATAGGAATGTGCAGCGCGCCGGACCCTAGTTATCGATAAACGGCTACCTGCGCACGTTCTAACGATGAGTCGCTAATGATTTGTACGATTCTGATGGGTCGGTTTCCAATGTAATTGCAGTGCGTTCAAATATTGTTTTTTTTTTTTTATTTTGTGGACAAGATACTATTTACTTTACATATACAAGATAATAATCGTTACTTATCGATAATATGTCTATAATTGTTACGCCCTTCACTAGACGACTCCATAAGACCCATAAGTGCAAGCGAGATAGATATAGAGAAATGACTTATGGCCCTAAGACTCAGATGATAACGCGCGTACTATAGTGATATTGCACCAGTCGTTATCTACCATGCAGCCTAACCAATGAAAGTCGATTGGTGCTTTAACAAAATCTCCCGCACCGCGAAAATGAAAATGAGCCAGAACACAACTAGCAGGTTCCATAAATAAGGAAATAAAAATACATAATATACAGAGTGGATATGACAGAGGGGCATTAAATTACACTACGTATACTATACGTGTTCAGTATTAATTGGATATGGTATAAAAATAAAAAGCGCCAAAAATTAGAAAATATTTTTTTCAAACAAACTAAATAGCTTACAAATTAGAATAAAACGCAACAACCCTGTGTAAATAAATTTGACTGACTTACTTACTTACTTGTGACATGCGTCAATGCTTAGACATAATTAGCTGTTAGGAAAGATACATCGTGTTGAAACGGAGCAAAATCTTAAAAAATCATTTGCGACTAAACTACTGCTCCTATTTAATTGATTTTTGGTACAGAGCTTGAAAATGGTATCTAGTATAAGCAGTTTAAAGAAAAGCCCCTCTGTCGTATCCACTTTGTATACAAATAAAATATATACCAATATTATAAATTCGATTTTGTGACTGTTATATTGATTTTGGGCTAATCTTTGGAACCACTCAACAAATTTTTTTTTGCAAAAATTGTTTAACTAGCTCATTTTGAGCTGAAATTTTGTAAACTGACTCCATACCAGATGTACTCTTCACCTCATTTGGATAGATAATATACCCTTTCGGTAACACCTTGTATGTGGGCATAATAAGCTAATCGTTGTCTGCTCAGCGCCTTAATAAAAACTATTAATATATTAGTAGTAAGCTGTTATACTCACATGCGCAGGCGCATATCTCTGTAGGAGCGGGCGATATCCGTGTCCGAAAGTCGCGATCATACCCGGGTCGCTGTCCTTGTGCGGCTGTAGGGGGATTATTACCCGGATCTAGAAGAAATGGCAAAAAATATAAGTTATTGTTGGGTTTCTTTAAGGCCTGAGATTAACAACATTTTTAAGTGCGTATCTCATAAAGGTACCATTTTTTTTTTAATTTTGATAATAGCTATATTTTTAATTTACTATAAACTAAGTAGTATAATTTAAAGTATAAAATTGAATTAAAGTTCTGTATGCAGTGCTTTGTGGATAGGTTACAAGGGGCTGTTACTTTTTCCTTTATAAATTCGAAAACATTAAAAAGTCGATCACCACTTTTATTTCTTTTACATATTAGTATCGTATTTTTTTGTAAATGTACTACTAAAAGCTGCTGCTAAATAATCCAGCCTATAAACGTCCCACTGCTGGGCACAGGCCTCTTCCCATATAGAGAAGGCACGAGCATTGATCACCACGCTTGCTCTCTGCGGTTTGGCGATTTCAGATCCCAAGTTTTGGAATCCAGGTTTCCTCACGATGTTTTCCTTCACCGTTTGTCAGAAGTGTCTTAGAATAATTAAGAAAGTACATATAATTTTAAAAAAGGCACATTGGTGCTTGCCTGGGTTCGAACCTGCAACCTTGTGCATACAAATACGTTCATTGAACCGCTAGGCCACCACGACATTTTGTTTGATTCACAATTAATACATAAAATAAAAATAATATTTTATAGTTAACAAACTCACATCCTCCTCATAGGGTCTGAAGACGGTGAGCGGTCGCAGCGAGGTGGAGTCCGCGACGATGATGCACCCCCACGCCGTGCCCACGTACAGCTCGCCGCGCAGCGTGCATAATGCCGTCACCTGGGTAGAGTGAGGGCGTTACTTGGGTGGTTGGGTGTATTGGTAAAGAAAGAAAGAAAGAAAGAAAGAGAACATTTTATTTGGACTCAGCACGACTTATTCTAAACATTAGAAGGTAGTAAAAATAACAAAAAATATAACATATAACTAAGATTTACGTATATTTGAGTATGCATCCCAGTGCTGGACCAAACAGGTACCCAGATCAGCCTAAATGCCAAGCACAATAATTGTGCTTGGCGCTGATTTTCATCTGGGACCACTGTGCTTCACGGATGTCTAATCAGTGTCCGTTTAAATCCAAATTTATTTGTAGTGTGCTATGTATGTGTGTGTAAATTATGGGAGGTGAGTACCGGTGTAGTGTAATATAAAATAAGTAGATAACAACGACAAGTAAATAAAACGGTAAGGATTTGTAAATAATAATCGAATTAAAAATTAATAATAAATAAATAATATAAAGTTACAGATATGATAATACATAATTATATCGGCCACGAGTCGAAACAAAACAAAAGGTAAGTAGCACCGCGCCTTGCACTAAGCACCCGTGACGTGGCGCATTCCGACGCCACGAACGGCGATAGGCGGTCGTATTGCAGATGCGTGTCGTTTTTGGACTCAGTCACTTTTTCTTTTACTATGGAAAAAATTCTTGGAATCAAGGAATTGTGATTGTGACCAACATACCCCCACAGTAAGTTTTTTTTTTTTTGTTGATTGTTTTGTAACTGCTCTGTTATAATAATTTTATCTAACTTTCAGTTGTGATATTATTATGTACATACCCACTCATTTTTCATTTTTATCTTTTCTATTTTTTTCTTATTTTTTTAGAGACCCGTGCATGTGTTCTATGTCGACCAGGAATACCTTAGAAAGCATTAAAGAAAAATATGCGACATGAAAATGGCGGTTTTGCTAAAACGACAGGTATTGCAAAGAAATGGGGGCGAACAAGGACAGACGGTCATCGCGCAAGTAGACCGAAACCTTGAGGTAAGAAGTGAAAGAAAACAAAACCGATTTTAAATGGGTATAATAAGCGCGTATACAATAAGGATTTGATGAAGTTTAATGTACACTTTTAGGTCTCCAATGCTGATTCATCTGTTCCTTCCACCCAGCACGCACAGCCCAGCAACACGCTCCCGCCACACACACACATCAATCGAGATTCCCACCGTCACGGCCCCTAGATTTTTAATGTGATGTAAACCAGGTAAGCCCAACACATAAGTCCTAAACAATTGATATGTCTGCGTTCACGTTACCCAATTTACACTGCGCATCTAAAAGGTATTGTCTAAGTCGCTTTCTGAATGTACTTATATTATTAATTTGCCTCAAAGGCGGTGGCAGGTTATTCCAAATTTTTGAAGCTGCATAACGGAAAGTACCCCTAAATGATGCAGATTTATGTGGCGGAATACAAAGTTGCTGAGCACACTGCCTACCCGAACATTCCCTCTGACTTGTAATCCAGCCGAGCTTACTATATAAATACGATGGTTCCCTAAATTTGATGACTCCAAAAAGCAGGCATGCCACGTGTAGCTTTCGACGCGATTTCATTTTAAGCATTGAGTGTAGGTTTAAGAAAGGTGTAACATGGGCTCTGGGCGGAACAGAAAAACAAAAACGGGCACAGGCGTTCTGTACACGTTGAATGAGACGATTCGTTCTGGCTAGTAGTCGCGGTCCATATACAGTGTCAGCATAGTTGAGTTTTGACAGAACCAATGATTCAATCAGCTGCACGCGGAGTTCCTCAGATAAGTAGGGTCTCATTCTATACAATATTTTCAAACGATAGAAACAGTTACGAACAGAATCTGCTATATGTTTCTCATACCTGAGCTCACTGTCCATGCATAGGCCAAGGTTGCGGGCCTCATTTACCCTGTCTATTTGCTGTTCTAATATTTGTACATTGAGACTCAGAGGCAATGTTTCCCGCTGGTGTTTTGTACCGAATAGCATGTACTTTGTCTTGTTTGGGTTAAGAACAAGACAGTTATTTTCAGACCATTCAGATATTCTTTTTAAGTCGTTATTAAGGTCAACTAGAGCCATTTCGTATTCATTTGGTTTGAAGGAGATGTAAACTTGTACATCATCCGCATATATGTGGTAATTACACGATTTTATACAACTTATTATATCCGCGCAATACAAAATGAACAAAATTGGAGCTAGTATGGATCCTTGCGGAACTCCCCTCCTGACATACGCTGTGTCAGATTTTCTATTGCTTCCATCACTTAGCTTTAATTCTACAAACTGTTTTCGGTGAATTAGATAGCTATGAAACCATTTCAAAGTATTTTGGTCGAAACCATAGTAACAAAGTTTGGATAGAAGTAGAGACACATCTATACAATCGAACGCTCGGGAAAAATCCAGCAGTACAAGGAGTGTACACATCCCCCCATCTTGGGCAGCCAAGATATTATCCGTTACATCAAGGAGTGCCGTAGATGTACCATGCCGCTTTCTGAATCCCGATTGCAACGCAGGAAGGATTGAGTTTTTTTCTAGATAATCGGTTAATTGTTTACATACTACTTTTTCAATTACTTTTGAGAGACATGGCAGGATACTAATCGGTCGAAGGTCTGTAACGTTTGCTGGATTAGGCTTTTTAGGTAAAGGTCTGATTGTTGCTGTTTTCCATGCGTCAGGAAATGTTGATGTGTTAAAGGAGTGATTAACTATATGAGTGACGGACGGAAGTATGCAGTCCATGGACACAGTCAACATCTGAAGTGAAATATGATCATAGCCTACAGCATCGGACTTCAGACTAAGAATAAGACGCGCAATATCTTGCTGTGACACAGGTGTTATTCTAAATACGGCGTCAGTATAAGAATGAAACTCATAGTATGTAAGTAGAGAGATAGTTGGCTTTGCTTTACCTGGAACTTTAAGAAATTCGTTATTTATATGATTAGCATCCGTAAAGTGTGATGGGAGGTCTACTTTTTGTGATGGAATAAGATCAGTTTTAATATTTTTCCATAATAATTTCGGGTTTTTAATTTTGTTATTGATGTTATGTTGGAAGTATGCACGTTTCTCCTTGTAAAGCGAGGTGATCACGAGAGATTTTAATTCTTTATAGTATAGTCTCTTAGTTTCTGACTTATCAATCCTATACATTGATAACGCTCTGTCACGTAACCTCATCATGGTTTTTATGGTATCCGTAATCCAAGGGTACAATCGTTCTTTTATTATACATGTTTTGAGAGGTGCATGAATATCGAATATCAATAACATGCATTGATTAAATGAGTCAACCATGTCATTTATGTTTTGTAAAGAAGATATATAATCCCAATTTATTTTCGCAATATCATCCTGGAAAGTACTCAAACATATATCTCTAATGGGTCTAAAGTTCACCGTAAATGGTTTAAAATAATCTCGCTTAATGCTAAATTCGCAGATGATAATGCAATGGCCCCGCATCGATCCAAAAGGTGCCACAACTGTAGATCGTTCTCTGAGATCCGTGCATACTAAATCTAACAACGTCTCACTGCTATCAGTATAGTGCGTTGGAGATGTGACTAATTGTGTAAGATTCAGATAGCCTAAGAACTCGTACACCTTTTTTGTTTTGAGCTCGTGCTTGTGCAAAAGATTTACGTTAAAATCACCCATCAATAAATAGTGTTCGCATTTACCTAGTGTGCTAAAAGTATCCGTGACGGCGTCCAAGAAGAGGTCAAGATCAAGCCAAGGCGGGCGATACGCTGTGCCTATCGCGATTTTCTTACCGTTCACCGTTAGCGTGAGCCACATTTGCTCGACAGATTCGTATCTGCTATCAACAGGGACAGTCCAGGTACGCGCACTCACACCACGCTTCAGATAAAAACCGACACCCCCACCGCGGCCCGAGCGTACGCTCGCCGGCCGCGGCGTGTGACGTAGCCTGTATCCCGGCACGACAGGCGCGCGCCCCTCCTCTCCTGGCCGCAGCCACGTTTCATTTATGGCAAAAACATCGAAGGAGTTACTTGCCATGATCGAGACGAGCTCGTCATGATTTGTCCCCAGGGATCCTGCATTTAAGAAACCAACTTTCAAATATTTGTCATTTTTAATCATTGTAAATATAAAAGATTATGTCTACGGGTTGTTCGTGCATATAATTATAGTAGATTAAATGCAGTATCGCTATGAACATGTGTGGATTTTTATATGAGCATCGACAGTATACGTATGTAAATAGTTGAGATTGTGGTTTGTATGTGAAGTTGATCCATGTAAGAAAATGTTTATAATTAGTTGAGATATTCATGTGTATATGTGTTTGTGTAAGTTGCTTGTGAATAATAAATGTGAATGTGATTCGGACATTCTGATTGTGCTGAAAAATTAGGGAAAGTGGACATTTAGCCGTCGCGGGATACATACTCTGTTGTGGATTTAACGCTACACAATAACAAAAAAATATTAATATACAATAGCAAAAAATAATTAAAAACTTAAGTTTGAACATAAATTGACAGACATTCAAATGAAATAGACTTAAAATATTAATAACTTTGTGTAACTCATGCAACCAACTAAAGTTTACCCAAAAATTGTATCTATGTCCTTTTCGTACCTAACTCTCTTGGTTTTGTGACCATCTTCTTTACGAGCCAGGATTCTACCTCCTTTAGTCCATACGTACTTCCAGTTATGAAGGCTGCCGGCCTGCCGTGTAAGATAAAAAAGTTGACGGTTCGCACGCGTCAAGCGCTCGTTTACATAGATACGGCTAGATGCCCCATGCACTTCAAGGTCAGCCGAAGTAAGACCGCGACGTACGCGGGCCGCGCTAAGTATTTGTTCGCGAGTCGCCCGGCGCGCAAAGCGCACGGAAATACATCGCGGCCGCTGCGTGGTGGGGTCGGCAGTCATTGAGCCGCTGTCGTTCACCGCCTCTACTCGATTGCGACGCGTCGATCCTACACGCTCGGCATGGACGACATCCCTTTCCTCTAAGTTGATGCCAAGTTTGATGGAGAGAACTTTAACGAGATGCATTGCGTTCTCATCTTTATTTTCTGGTATACCAGTTATCTCGACGTCGTTGAGTAGTAACTCCTGGTCCCGCTCGTTAAGCTGGCATTTCAGGTCGGCGATAGTTTGTTCGACAGGATCCATGTCAGAGGGAATCACTTTTTCAAATCTGCTTTCAAGTGCCGAGATTCTACTTTCCATAACGGAGATGGAGTCACCGTGCGATTTAAGCTCGGATTTAAACGTGGATATTTCGTCTCGATATTCACGAACTTCGCTTCGTAAGGCACTGATTTCGTTCCGAATAGAGCGAATCTCGGTGACTAAGTCAACTGTACAGTCTACTTTTTGTGATGGTGTATTGACGACAATCATATCCTGGCAAGACATAGCACCGACATCCGGACTGGAATCCGACCTTTGCTCGTCCACAGGAGAAGTCGAGTTGTTGCCCATGGAAACTTTAGCTTTGCAACTGACACATTTCCATGTCTTTTTGGCCTTAGCAGTTTCGGGAATTTGAGCGCATTGAGTATGGAAATACGCCTGACATTTGCAGCAACGCACACAGTTCGCGTTCGACAGGAATTTCCCACAGCCTCCGCATTTAGACATAGCGAATAATGCAATATTAAAGATGTTATGTGCTAAGTTTCTGTCCTGCTGCTATAGATGGCGCTAGAGTACATACAGTGCATGCGCAGCGCACAGACAGCTCCCCGTACCTTAGTGAGGTAACGCTGGGGACACGTAGTTCGCGGCTAATAATATAGATGGCGCTTTGTAACAAAAACTAGTTTATGGTGTTTGCACGACTCGCTATGGGGTAACACCAATGACAGTCACTATGCTTTTTACGGGTACGGATCCGCAGACACCAGACACTGAGGCACTGTTGGGCTTACACTTATTGTGTGATTTCACTTTATAATTAAAAAGTACAGGGTAGTTGCAGTCTTGTATTGCAACAAAATGCTATTTACAGTTTATTACACTTTTTCTGTTTCCACTACTACTGATTTTATTTTGTATGATGTATCACTTTGTAATGAAACACTTCACAATAAAGTTTTATATATTAATAACTTGTTATAATTTTAATTTTACAAAATAGTATAAAGTGTACTACAGCTGATTTGACATCCGTGACGTCACCCGTGCTTCTTGGTAATGATGTATATGTTAAGGAGTTGAGTATACAAACACTGTACGATCCGTGAAGGTATTGTTAGGGATCGATATCTATTATCTGAATTTAGTAAAAAAAATACCCCCTAAAACTTAAGGCCAAATCGCGTTTTTAAGAATCTTATATATAAAATTCTCGTGTCACAATGTTAGTTACCATACTCCTCCGAAACGGCTTGACCGATTTTTATGAAATTTTACATGCATATTCAGTAGGTCTGAGAATCGGCTACTATCTATTTTTCATACCCCTAAGTGGTAGTAGGTAGGTAGTAGGCAGGTGCTAGGTAGAAAAAATTGCATTGCAACGCATGGCCGGGTACAGCTAGTAATAATATATTTGTTGATATTGAAAACTTTTTATTTTATGAATAAAATATATCCTGGGTGACATACAACTCACACACGGCCATCTGTGATCTAATAACTATCAAGGCAGATTTTAAAATAAAAATAAATAAATCAGCAAGCTTATTTAACAGGTTTGAATAAATCTAACCATCAAACTACCATGATCAAATCATTTTATTACAGTGGCAACCCTTTTTCATTTTTGATCTTAATTTCCATCTCAGGTCAGTTCATACTTTCGATAGTTCATACCCTAACATGTACACTCTATACCTTCTCTACTCATGCACTCACCCTGCACTTATCCTCAGTGAGATGTTCATCTAGTGCAATGGACTGCAGGCTCTCTGAACACGGCACTAACTTGCTGCAGTCCAGACGGGCTGTTTGCTCCTTAGTGCGAACCGACCACTGGTATACGCAGACACCTGGAAATAATGCTTATATTAGTTGTCTTAAACCAACATTTTTATTTAACTGTCAAGTAAAAAATAAAATTCCCGCAAATCAAATTATGGAATAGTGTATTGGACAATTTATGATGTACTTTTTTCTATATTGAATAATGGAGGGAAGACCACGATCTAGTTGTTACCTATTTTGTACATAGGCATGTCTCCCGAGCCTTTTCCCAACTATGTTGGGGTCGGCTACCAGTCTTACCGGATTCAGCTGAATACCGCATTTTACATGGAGCGACTGCCTATCTGACCTCGGCAACCCATTTTACTGGGTAACACAGTATCCCATATTGAGACTGGTTGTCAGAATTGACTTAACGACTGCCAAAGATGTACGTATGACAGTCGGGACTTACGGCTTAACGTGCTATCCGAGGCACGGAGGGGTCTTGGTATGTTTAGCAATGGTCCCCCATCGACGGAGCAACCGCAGCGGGCGCAGCTTAACCTGTATTATCGGTCAAACCGTACGGCTTACACTTAGCCACGAGCCCCTCACCAGAAGAGCTCAGATGTCTTGTTTAAAATTTATTATTAAAATTGCCAAATAGGCATAAACATATTTTAATAGTAGTTTTATTTTAATATAGTATTTAATATTAAAAAATCTTCCTCTACGTTCCTAAACCAGAAGTAAATAGGCACTAAAAAAATAATAAGTAAGAAAAAAAATCTACGTTATTCCTATTTCAACGTACCCGGATCGCTATAGACGATGACGAAGGGCTCATCCTCGGCGGCGGCGAGCAGCGTGACCCGCGGCGCGGCGGCCAGGCTGTCCGCGCCGCACACGCCGCTCGCCGTGATGGAGTACGCGTACAGCCCGTCGCCGCCCGCCCACACCTCCCAACTGGGGGGGAATAAGGAAATCTATACTTATAATAAATCTGTAAAAGTGAAAATTCTGTACATTGAAAATATCAAAAAAAACAAATGGCGGGGAGTGTTCCTAGACCGACACCGAACAAAAAAGTGTGAAAAAAAAAAATTTTGTCTGTCTGTCTGTCTGTTTGTTCAGGTATCACGCAAAAACTACCGGTTCGATTACGATGAAACTTGGTATAATTATTCTTTATTATCCTGGGCACCACACTGGGTAGTTTTTATCCCGGAAAAGTATAAACAATAAAAAACAAACTTAATTTTGCGGTTAAAAACTCATAGATAAGTTTCGTCATCCACGCGAACGAAGTCGCAGGCACAGCTAGTTAAATAAATAAATTACATCTCTGTTGAAAAAGTAGTTAAATTCATCATTGTTTAAATATAGATCTGGTCTGGAAACTATACCCACGCTGTACAGAAACAAAATAAGGTGAAATAGACAGATTAATGTCTCTAGTTTACGATAGTATGTGTTGCATTACTGTGGGTATAGTCGCCCCACCATGCATCCACCCCGGCGCCAGGCAACCGACAACACGCGACGCGCCCTCCACCAGATATGAACTGACCCTAATCGCTCACCCTTCCTTGCTTTCCGAGGCACGAAGCGGTCTCGGTATGTTCATAAATAATCATTCTTTTAAGAATTTGTCTTAGTTTTAGGACGGCATTTTACAATTAAGCATACAATATACAGGGTGTTAAGAAAACCCTGTCCGATCCATGAAGGTATGGTTAGGTATCGATAACTGATTCCATTAATGTCAAAAAATTTGGAAAAAAAATTGTAAGGCAAAAAAAACAATAATCGAGCGAGAGTGTCGTCGTCACAGTAGCTGGTCAAATGATCAAACAAAAGGCCGCCTATAATACCGACGAAAATGGTGATGTAATTTTTGTTTTAACCTCAAATTTAGGGAATTTCGCATCAAAAAATGGTTATTTCAAATCATTATTATTTATATTTTGCTTGCGAGGCCTTTTTCGGAACAGAGTATTGAAATTTATAAATTTGTAAGGGGAGTGTTTTCAAGGAGGGATACGTAATTTTTTTTAGTTTTTATTTGGACGTAGGGTCTGTAGTTAGCCTGTGACCTGTAGAAGGCGCTACATTCCAACGGGGTGTCTAGTTTTAAGTTATCTTTAAGTCTTAGGATTAGATTATTTTTACTTTTGTTAATTTATTATTTTATTTATTGTGGTACTTTACGAGGCTGTCTTGGCGCACCAGCGCAAAAAACCTCATCAAATAAATGATAAAAAAAAAACATTATTATGGTCACTATCATGAATATTCAAAATTTAATATTTTATTTGGGCATGTGATTGTGACACCTAAATCACCCATCTGGGTCGGACAGGGTTTTCCTAACACCCTGTATATTGTATTAGAGTTTTTTATTGTGTACTCACCCGTGCGGCGTAAGAACAGCGGCTAGACAGCACAGCTCGGTAGCCGTGCCTAGCTCAGTCAGCACGAAGCTGCCTTCAGCCTCGGGCCGAGACGATGTCACTAGGAACAACCTGTGAAAACGTAGGCAATGTTTATGTCTCATAGAGTACAAATAGGAAAGAGAAATGGACAAAAAATAAAAAAAATTGCCTTTTCCGCAATTTTTTTAAATTTGTTGGGTGTATCTTAAATTTTTTATTTATAGTTAGGAAATTTATGTATACAAGGTGTCACCGAAAGGGTATATCTATCCAAAAGGGGTGAAGAGTACATATGGTATAGAGTCAGTTTACAAAATTTCAGCTCAAAATGAGTTAAGTACATAAGTTTTACGAACTAATTTTGAACTGAAATTTTGTAAACTGACTCTATACCAGATGTACTCTTCACCCCTTTTGTATAGATATACCCTTTCGGTGACACCTTGTTTAGCTTACCTGCCGCAGGCGAGCGCGACGGCGACTCTTGGCAGTCGCGCCAGTGGTAGTAAGGAAGCTATCCCTGAAGGCGCTCCGCCCACACTGTCTTGTACGCGGACACTCCATAGTAGAGAGCAGTTGGATGACCTAGTGCACACAATACATATTATAAATAAACGCTTATTGAAATAAAACTAGTACGTGTGCGTGCCTCGGATAGCACGTTAAGCCTTAGGTCCCCACTGTCATACGTACATCTTTGGCTGTCGTTAAGTCAATTCTGTCAACCAGTCTTACTATGGGATACTGTGTTTCCCAGTAAAATGGGTTGTGTAGGTCAGATAGGCAGTCGCTCCAACAATTACAAATGACAAACAATTCTTCAAATGCATATAAATGGCAGAAATACTCACGAGTACACGGATATCCTGCCGGCTGAGTCTCCGAGCCACATCTTGTTCCCCACTCGACATATAGCCGTCACTATTACTGGGTCTGACTTATCTAAGACAACAAAATATATTATTTAATAATTTGTCACAATTGAAACATTGCAACAATTACACTAAGCTGTAGAGAACCAGATTTAGTTAATCAAACATGACTGAAATCTCGGATTTGACTAATAAACTAAAATGCCCATTAGTTTTGTACTCTACCAAGGTTCTAGATTATAGGATAATAAGGTATGTATAAATTTTGTTTGACCTATTACGAAACTAGGCGGAGTTCTCAAGTACTTACTATCCTATTCTTAGTATTAGTGTAGTTGATAACCCGACTAGTTTAAGGAATCATAAATTCGAAATTCGGTTTTTATTTGCCATTAGTCAGGTATTTACAGTTCCATAGCATATGTATTTCTAATCCGGTACTAGCACCTAGGCCACTAGTTTCAAGCCCTAGCTTGGAACTAGTGGGGATTTCTGATTGTATATTATGACCTATGCTACATTACCTGGGGCCACTCTGATGGTGGTGTGGTGCGAGAAGCTGGTGGCGGTGGTGAGCAGCGTGTGCGCGCGCTCCGGCTCGCCGCCGCCGTACCACAGCTCCCAGCCCAAGACGCCCTCCTCTATGGAGTAGAATATACAGTATGAGTATATAAGGTGCTATAAAAACATCTGCCACGGCTTTAATGGGAGGTAGTATTGTGTTTATAGATTACAATAGTATAGATAAATTATTGATTATTTATCATATTTTTTTTCATACAAAAAAAATAACGTATAAATTTGAATTGATTTATTAGTATAAAACCATCCCGTGTCCTAAGCTGTTGCCGCTCCGCACCGAATTCACGTAATTTGTGAACCACGTTACGCAGAATAGAGTCAATGTTAATTTAACTATTTTATGTTCTCAAATTTAATTAACTGTTCCGGAGTACGAAAGTTCTTCACTATTGTAATCTATAAACACAATACTACCTCCCATTAAAGCCGTGGCAGATATTTTTATAGCACCTTATATAATAGGTCATAATAACTCAACTCTCAACAGCAAGTTTTCAACTTATGGATCAACTTTTGATTTATGCAGGTACCGCAAACTTTAAAATGGATTAACATTTTAGACATATGGAATTTTCTTTACTTCCATATTTACCGCGATTAAGTCCAAGGGGGAATTAGCTCTTGCTTATCCAGGAGAAGCTTTTATAAGTGTTATTTGTGACAGGCCCATCGAAAATGTTACCATCTGCCGGGGCGGTGTACTCGGGGGGGAGGCCACGCTCTCCAGGGCGGATGGAGGACAACGCAAGGCTCTGTACCATATAGGTACTCTTATGGCTAGATACTTAAGGGAAACTTAACTTTGAGACACCTTTCTTTGAGTATTTGAGTCTTATATCGCGAAAAACTCAAGAAAAAGTTAGGAGAAGTAACTTTTTTTTTTATCCCTAAATCACTATGGGTGTACTTTTTGTGCCAAAAAGCCTATAGGAGTTGCTTTTCATTCTAAGAAGATTATTTTTATCCACAAAAATGCCTAAAAAAGCATGTTTTTTATTTGAAAATTAACCGATATTTAACTTACCCCCAACACCTATGACAGGTGTACTAGCCGCAGCGTTCGCCGCCCTGGCCGCCGCCGCGTCCGCCAGGGCGGTGTACTCGGGGGCGGAGGCCACGCTCACGAGGGCGGCGGCCGAGGGCCGGAGCTCCGGCGAGCCCGCCCAACAGCGACGCATCGTTTCTAACATGCAGCATGGGTATTCTAGGTCCTGGAAGAAAGCTATATTTGTATACTGTCTTTTTTCAAATACAATAGGAGATTTTAATTAAAACCTGACGTGAAACTAGTCGGGCTATCTCGAGAATTCGAGTAAACCGTAATTTTTAAATAGTTAACAAAACTATATTTACAAATATCTTAAGTAATAATTACTTAATTTGTGTAAATAGTTAACTAAGCTGTAATTGAGATATTACATAATGTATTATATTAGTTACTTGATTCGTTTCATGAGAATGTCCGACTAGTTTCACTATCGACTGTAATAATTGTGAGGTATGACGTAAAACTATTGATAGATGAATTTAATTTATTTCTAATTGTAAATTATTTATCTTTTATGTATCCACAGCTCCATGGAATAGTAGACTTGAGTATTTGATATAAATTCCAGCTTGATACGGCCACGCGTTCCGAAAAAGAGTCTTGGCAGACAGACAAACGGTCGGACAACAAAGTGATCCTATAAAGGTTAGGTGTTTTCGTTTCGAGGTACGGAACCCTAAAAACCGAGTATAACCTACTATTTACCTACTATTTATTTATTTATTTACAAACACAATACACATCAATATCAACAATAAAAAAGACATAACATGTCGAATTTGTTGTTATTAATTTCCAATAGTTTATTCTTATAGTGAGGTATATTCCACTTTGTTCACCTGAGTGATGTCACCCAGGTGAACAAAGTAGGTTTTGTTGTTGCGAGGACGTTACTCACTCTCGGAGACAGTGAGGGTCTGGCTCCCTCCAGGATGGCCTCCTTCACGGCCTCGTGGCCCTCGAAGGGCTGGCGCACCGTCACGATCTCGTACAGCAGCATGCCATATGAGAAGCAGTCCACCTGGTGATAATAGTTAGATTTTAAATCTAGTAAGCAATTAGTCAACTAAATGGAAACAGGTCTCCGCATTAATAATAATATTAATATTCCGGGACATCTCAGACACGGTTATCTGATCCCAAGCTAAGCAGAGCTTGTGTTATGGTAACCAGACAACTGATAAACATACTAATATATTTCTAAATACATACATATTATAGATAAATTACACCCAGACACAGAACAAATGATCGTGCTCATCACACAAAGATTTATCCTAAATGGGAATCGAACCCACGACCTCCGGTATAGCAGTCAGGGTCACTAACCACTAGACCAACAGGCCCGTCCTCATTTTGTCACTAACGCTTTCATCAACGTTAGATAATAACGTAAGCCGGCCACACATTGGCTATCGTCCCATTAGTCCCGTACACTGCGTGGCTTATTATAAAACATTATAATAGGGTTTTTACCGAAAGCGGCGAAACCCAAAACGTTAATGTTTTATGTGTGTTTCTGTTCATATCCGCCTGTAACTACTACACCGAATTTAGTTATTGTTGCGTCATAAGATTTGACTTGATAGCACGAGTGTTTATCCAGTAAGTTTTCCTACATACAACACGAATATTCCCAATAAAGGCCATATAAAATAATCAGCAGCAGACCAAAACTGGCACAGTATGTTAAAAAAATATTTTTTTCTTTCTTCAAGAAATTGTATTAATTATGTATTTCTAAGGGCAGAAGCAGTATATCAAATATGATCAGGCATCGTAAAAGTGATAAATAAAGAAGAATCCTACCTTTTCATTATACTCCTCTTCACCGTTGTACCTCATGATCTCTGGCGCCATGAACCCCTCGGTACCACCGAAACCCTTCGTCCCTGATGGTGGCGCGAGGCGACTTATACCTGAAAATACATATGACATTACTTAACCATTTCGATGTCCCGTGAGTCATATATGAACATTTCCATTGTTTAACTATTGTGTCTACCGGCGGGACAGTTAAGTTGTTAATAAACCCATATTTACTACGGTTGGGAATTAAGAATGTCAAGTGAAGCTACGGTGTACAGCTAGTGTTCATAAAATGAATTGATTACAAATACATGTTGATAAGGATGATCTCACAATTTAAAAAAAAAAATATGGGGCCATTTTTAAATAATTGGAGAAATTCATCTCTGAGTTATACCCTAATCGATGTAATTTTATTTGTAAATAGTTCCATAATTGAGTTCTGAGGTTTACGCGAATGTTAGACATTGAAATAAAACTACTTTTACGGATTTTATCGCGGTTTGTATTTTGATTTTAGTTCCCGACGTTTCGACACCTTTGCAGGTATCATGGTCACGGGCAGACTAAGGTGGTGTTCGTCTTGACGGTTGTTGTTGCTCGTTCTACCTTCATATTTTTATTAATTATTTGTGTTCCGGCCTACGCAATATGAACTCACGGTGTCTTGAGGTCTTGCAGCGCTGCTCTTGGGTTTGATTTTGAGTTTGTTAATTATCGGATCCCAAGTAGGTGATATCTTCCAGCCGTCTTCTCTATTGAAATTAGGGTGTTTTTTAATCTCAATAGCCTCGCGAAACATCCTAGGTAGGAATTTAGGTTCTTTAGCGAGGATCTGTGGCTTATCAAATCTAATGTAATGGCTGGAGCCTTCAGCATGATCGGCGACTGCAGACTTCGTTGAGCGGCGGTGTTTCACGTCAGCTATGTGTTCTTTTACGCGGGTCCCTATACTGCGTTTTGTTTGTCCGATGTAAGAGAACGTCGGGAACTAAAATCAAAATACAAACCGCGATAAAATCCGTAAAAGTAGTTTTATTTCAAAGTTCCATAATTGATTAGAGAAATTACGTGCCAAAAATACACTCGAATTGAGTAGCCTTATCCTTTTGAAGTCGGTTGCAAAGATGCAACGCATGAGTCTTTTAATTACCAAACGATTTAGTACATTTTGTAAGATGCTTGGAGCAGACGAGTCCTAGAATGGAGACCTTGACTCGGCAAGCGTAAGGTAGGACGCCCCCCCGCCAGGTGGACTGACGACCTGAAAAAGGTCGCTGGAGGGGACTGGATGCGGAGGGCGGAGGACCGGGTGTTGTGGCGCAAATTGGGAGAGGCCTATGTCCAGCAGTGGACTATGATTGGCTAAATGATTGATTGATTGATGATTGTAAGATGCTTTCCTATTTTTTTCCAACTTTTTTATCTATGGAATACAATACAATATACTTTATTGTACAACTTTAAAATTACATAACAATAATAAAGAACAGTAATAGTGAAGCGTACAATGGCGGTATCTACGCTTACCATAGTCGCCCAACTTGACGTGTACGTTTAGCGGCGCGCCTGTCACCTCCTCGCCCGGTTTAGGCATCCGCCATACTAGCACGTTCTCAGACTAAAACAATAAATAATTTTACTATACTTATTCAATTATTTAATAATATTTATTATATTAATTATTAATACATCAATAATATATAATAAATAATAATAATTATTAATACATCAATAAATTCAGCTGAATCCTGTGAGACTGGAAGCCGACCCCAACATAGTGTGGAAAAAGCTAGCCAGATGATGATGAATAATTATACCAGCCTATAAACGTCCCACTGCTGGGCACGGCCCCTTCCCAAATAGATAGAGAGAGATAGAGAACAATGTATGACTACATAATACTTTGACAAAATTATTCAAAATTGAATTTTCCACTCTAAATTGCTGACACAATTTTTATCAAAATACTTAGGTATTTAATTTCTAATAAATAAATGAGTAAGCCAAACTGACCAAATACTTGCTAAAGGATTAAAATAATTACTAGGGCCACTAGTTTCACATCAGGTCAAACCGTCAAATTGCAACATTCACAGTGAGGTCAGTTGCTTGCCCCTCATTGGTGAATATTGACAGAGAGACCTGATGAGAAACTAGTCAGCCTAGCAGACTTTAGTTTTTTTTTTCTTTTGTTTTGGAGGAGATCTATGTAGTTAGCCTGAGCGCAGACTTTGACTGCTTCACCAGACTTTTGGTGAGGACATTAAGGTTTCCAGCCAGAGCGGACTTTTGGTTTCGCGTAGGCTATTGAAGTCGTTCAGAAGCCCTGTGTACACAACACACTTACCTTAAGGTCTCTATACACGACCCGCCTAGCGTGCAGGTACTCCAGCGCCCTCGCTACCTGCAGAGCCAGCGCCCGCGCCAGCCGCGGCCCGCAGCGTGCTCCGCACCAGCGATAGCTGCGGAGCATGCCGTCTAGCGCACCCTGTATAACAAAAACATACCTTAAAACACACCCTGTATGTTAATTCTACGTTCTATACATATTATACAACAAAGTGTCCCGCCAGTTCTGTCTGTCAGAACGTGATCAACTCTAAAATTACGAACGGTTATCCACATAATAATATGTATTTCTAAATCTCGGGCTATTTCGAAACTAGTCGCCATTAAAATATTTTGATTTTACTACGAAACTTCGGTCTAGTTAGGCTAGTCAAGACTTATGGCTTATTAGAGACAAATCCATACCCAAAGCTAGGTTGAGACTAGTCAAAACTTTTGACTAGTTCGCAACTAGTAATCTTAGAAACAACCCATTTTCTTACCTCTGGCGCCAGTGCTAGCAACAAAGCCAATGGCGCAGCACACACAGCCAGGAGTGGGAGTACATGAGGATGTCGGAGCTGGCTGAGGATGGACAGCTCCTGGCGTAGGCCGCAGTACGCGCGACACGCCGCCGCTGTAGGCTCGCGTTCCCAGCGTGATACTGCCGCCTGTGATATTCATAAAATAATTTTCTATTGTTTTTTTTATAATGCTTTCTGAAATTTATGCAATGCAGGTGTCACAGTCTGCCCGTTTCCATGATACCTGCAAAAGTCGAAACGTCGGGAACTAAAATAAAATATAAACCGCGATAAAAACCGTGAAAGTTGTTTTATTTAATTACTTTTTTAAATATTTCTAAAATCTAAAATTTGAGAGACACCATGTGGCTTACTTATGTGCGAATTAAATTAATAAAACACTTATCGGATATATTCAGTAACATCCCACTAGTTTCAAACTAGATCGAGACATTGTGATGCAGATATCGAAACTAGTCATGCCCGTACGTAGCGAGGCTATTTCCCCGCCCGCCCTGCATCACATTCACCTTGTACGCGTGGTGCACGGCGGCGTCGCTGCTGCTGGGCGGCGGCACCGGCTGCAGGGCCTTCAGGGCGACGGGCACGGTCTCCCCGCCCGCCCTCCAGCTGGCGGACAGCACGGTACCGAAGGCTCCCCGCCCAGCGACAGCGCCGCGAGTGATGTTCTCCCAGCGAGCGCGTTTTGATTCTTCGACGTCGAGGAGAAGCTAAGACAAGATTTTATTTTAGGTAAAGGAGATTGACACGGAGCAGGTCCCTTTTGTGGTATCATGAGCCTGATTGGAATAATAACTTAAAAATATTATTTATTTTTTTGTGTACAGGGTAGTTTTTATACAATTTCTTTCACCCTGGGAATAAAGTTAAAGTTAATTAATAGTTAATCATTACGTCGACATCCGTTTGATTCAATGTAGTCTGTGGTTTGATTGTTATACAAAAAAAAGTTGCCAGGTATCAAAGAATTAAATAACTAATGACGTCTTTTAATCAATTGAGTAATCGATATCAATTTAAAACGATAAATGAAACAATAAAAAAAAACATTATTTTTATTTATATTATATATCCTATTGGCAGTTTAAATCTCAACATTAAGATTAAGATCTCAACATTTGACAACTTCCACGCTACTGTGTTAGACATTTTGTTTTCACATCGATGAGGTAGAATGATGGTTATCCCTGTCCTTTTTATACATATTATTGTACCATGTAATTATCTGAAATGAGCAAAGGTAGGTGTACGCCAAATATGAGTTTATGTAAAGTATTCTTGATGACGAAAACTATTGGATAAACAAAGCTCATAGTCGATGCGAGTAAAACCGATGGAAACAATTACAAGAATAGGTTGCTTAAATTCAAAATAAGCCTATATTAATAAATAATAGATGTTCACAAAAGCAATAGACAAAAACATAATAGCCATATTTATTTATAAAACGCCTTACATAATAAAAAAATATTTTTATTGATTGATCGATAATGATTTATTAATGGATTATAAAATATTGATCTGGCAACATTTACTTCCACATGTCACAGACTTTCGTGGTTTGTTTTGTTACGTGCGTAATTGCTTTGTTTAGAAATGTTGAGTGTTGAATTCCGTAATCTTTTACTTAGTTATTATTACGATACGTGCTTTTTCTGCTACTACCGAGTTGAGCTAATAAGTTCCTCGAGTGCATTACGTTAAGTGAGATATTTGACTCTTTTTAGTGCTGTTCTTTGTGAGATATTTGTCTCTTAGTGCTATTCTTGGTGAGATATTGGACTCCCGAACCATTATTGTCAGAGCCAGAGTCTACTCCAGCTAGACCGTCTGGACTCCGTCGGACACCGCGTCTGCGTTCCCGACGCTGACGATATATTAACTGTTTGATTGTTCGCTGTATTGTGGCATTTGAGCTGGGGCCGCTTCAACAATGTAAGTGCTCCAGCTCAATTCTTGGATGCTATATTTTATGAAGAATAAAATGGTTTATTCAAGTTTTGATTTGTTTTATTTATTTTGGTACTTATACATGAACTGCTGTTAACTAATTATACATTTTTTATTATTCATATTTAAACGTCAATTCTACACCATCTATGAGTCTTTTTACTGTGCTGCTATTTTAATTACATAAAGTATACATATTCTCATCTCCATAATGATGTACAGGATAGGTTTGGTAGGTAGTATGCATACTTAACCATAAAGTAAGGAGGAAATGTCAATGTCAATTTCTAATTATAACCTAGATTTTTACAACAGAAAAACGATAATATCTCTTGAACCAGGACGAATAAATGAAAAATGGTTTCTGATTATGAAAATACTATGTTTTTACTATTATGTAAAATAACAATCTTCAGGGCACAACAATTTTCCACTGGGACCCAGCTTGCCTTACAAATCGGGCAATCTCCTTTACATTTTTAATAAAAAATATTTGTAGGTAAAGGGACTGTTGTCAAAATTGAAATGTCGAAAGGTAATCCTTATCTTAGATCTTTAGACTATAGATAATGGCGGAAACATACTTACGTGTCGTGGCGTGGCGTGGCGCGCCAGAAGCATATCGGTTTCATACATTTAATATGGTTAGAAACATACTTACGTGTCGTGTCGTGTCGCGTCGACCATATTAAATGTATGAAACCGATATGCTTCTGGCGCGTCACGCCACGCCACGACACGTAAGTATGTTTCCGCCTTAACTATAGACCGCTAGTATCGCTAGTTTTCCTTCGTGCCAAGCGAGAGCACTTTTTGTCTGTATCTAGTACATTCGTTTACTGATTTAAAGTTATTTTTCGCGCAACGACAGACTTATATGCGAAAATATCGATGGTATCGACATCGTTACGATAATATTAGGGTTTTAGATAGTTTTATTAAAACGGCATGCTCCGTCTTGATATAAAATTTACGATAAAACTAGTTCATACTAGTGCTCACGGTTCATACACTGATAGGCTCACTCTTTAGTTTCTTATCTATACTCTAAGATTAGATCACATCTCTGACCTTAAGAAGAGTCAATATAAAGCTAAGTTCAGAGTCAATCGGTAAACCAAACCAACTAGTTTCGCATCAGGTGTATCTATCATTCTCCACCTTTAAGAGATAAGCTACTGGTCTGTGATTGGTGCAAATTGACAGATAGCTCTGATGCGAGACTAGTGATTTTAATGGATTAATAATTGGCTCTAACATTTCGAACATAGACGATATGGGACCTAAAATGATTAGAATACATTTAATCATAGATCAAGAATAATATGAAGAGTTTTGTATATACAGGGTGTTTCCGAAAGGGTATATCTATCCAAAAGGGGTGAAGAGTACATCTGGTATAGAGGCAGTTTACAATATTTCAGCTTAAAATGAATTAATTTAATAATAGATACCTAACAATTTAGTGTCATAAGGAACTCATTTTGAGCTAAAATTTTGTAAACTGACTCTATACCAGATGTACTCTTCACCCCTTTTGTATAAATACACTCTTTTACCAACACTCTGTAAATGAGTAACGTTAAGCAACCGCCACCAAGGTATAGAAACAGATGGCGATTTTGACGACCTCCGTGGTCGAGTGGCATACACACCGGTTTTCAAGGTGTGGTTAGCTCCCGTTAGTGTGGTCCCGGGAACGATCCCCGGACGGGTTAGTGAAGAAACCAACTTTTCTACATTGCCTCGGGTCTGGGTGTTTGTGGTTCCTTTGTTCGTGTTTCTGTATTCCATAACACGCGTGCTTTAGCTACTTACTTTGGGTTCAGAGCAATGTATGTGATGTTGTCCGCATTTATTTATTTATAAAAAAGATGGGCTCACCGTATCGGGCGCCACCAGCCGCAGTTCGACATCAGCGTCGCTGTGCAGCGGGCAGTGCAGGCGCGAGCTGGTGCAGGCGGCGAGGATGCACTGCTCGACCGTCCATGCTGTGGCTATGCTGTAGGTCGGGTCCCGGGCCACGCCCTCGACGGAGCCAAGGCGGGAGGAGGCTGGGGGGAAACGTGATAATTTTATTACATAACACATACATTTAGTAACTATAGATTAAACAAGCGTCTAATAAATAGGTCCGTTTGTTTAGGACCCAGGATGACACAAAAAGACATTTCTTTTTTCATTTTTGCATTGCGAAGATTTCAAGCAAGCAGATTATGGCCAAAACGAAGTTTATCCCATTGCACGCGATCCACAATTTGAAAAAATTTCGCAAAAAGAGTAAAAAAATGAAGCCGGTTAAAAATTTAATAAAAGTAAAGAAGACATGTGATTCTCTTTTGCAAATCTTGAGGAGTTATTCCACTTACTGATTGCACCTAAACTACGGTTATGTTTTTTGAGTGTATATTGTATGTATTCTTTGACACGCTACGTAGCCTAATGGCTTGATAGATTATAGATTAAAAAAGAAAGTTCGTCTTAAAATAAAGTGACATCATCATCATCATCATCATCTCCCGAGCTTTTTTCCCAACTATGTTGGCGTCGGCTACCAGTCTTACCGGATTCAGCTGAATACCGTATTTTACATGGAGCGACTGCCTATCTGACCTCCACAACCCATTTTACTGGGAAACACAGTATCCCATAGTAAGACTGGTTGTCAGAATTGACTTAACGACTGCCAAAGATCTATGTATGACAGCCGGGACCTACTGTTTAACGTGCTTTCCGAAACACGGAGGGGTCTCGGTATGTTATAAATGGTCACCTATCCACGGACCAACCGCGGCGAGCGCGGCTTAACCTGTATTATCGGTCAAACCGTACGGCTTACACTTAGCCACGAGCCCCTCCCCTTAAAATAAAGTGACATGTCGTTTCAGCTTTACCACAATATTTAACAAAACAAAGGTGGTTAGTACGTTATACATTATGGACCCGGTTGAAACACTTTTTGTTACATTTATGCACTATCTACACCATAACTCATAAACACAAAGTGAGATATCTCTTTCTTTTACCATTAGACTCTGCCCCCACTCCACTGTCTCCGTCCGAGGTCCTGGACTCCTCAGACAGACGCAGCCGGCGCGGTTCTGCAGCTCCTAGCTCTAGTCTTCTGAATGCCTAGGAATATACAATATTAACTTTATAATTGTTTTGTCATTAACTATCAAAACGAAAGTAGAAAGACAGACACATGACGTGTCTAGAATGTGTATCAATTAATATCCTGGGACAACTCACACACGGTCATCTGATCCCAAACTAAGCAGAGCTTGTACTATGGTATCAAGATACTTATGTATTTCTAGATAGATACATACTATAGATAAATTACACAACGGAACTATTGATCATGCTCATCACACAAAGATACATCCTGAGTGGGAATGATCACGACCTCCTGTTATTCAAGTACTCGTAAAGACAATTTAAACAAGTCCAAACATGATGGGATTGCGTCGTTTCGTTAAAGACTTCCTATGGCCACCTTCCAGGACCTCAGAGCTGGTGACTCCTAGAAGCTGGTAGGAGCTCACCTGCTGCAGCTGGTGCTCGTGCTCCGGCGGCGGCTGCGGCGAGGCCTGACGGAGGCACTCGGGGCAGGGCACCACGCGGGTGATCAGGCACCGACCTTCAGAAGTATGGACGAAGCGGGTACCTGGTGATAAATAGTGAAGTTGAAGAAAAATTACTGAATATGTGATTATTAATAGGGAAATTTAGGAGATCCTATTATAATATGTTATGCGTCTTAGGTCAAAAGCCAAGTTAAACACTATACAATATGCTATGTTGCTATTTAAACTAGCTCATCATTTTTGTACAATTAATAATAATTCGGAGAAGAATAATGCTTTAGAAGTAAACTCACCTAGAGAAGGGTACCAGTCCTCTAGAAGTAAGTCGACGTGGTCGGACACGAGAGCTAAGATCTTGGCTAAGATCTCAGGGTTCGGTTCCAGGCTGATGCTCTGTTAGAAGTAAAAAAATATTATACATAAAGTAGAAAATAAGTAAATTGTTTAAGACGCTCGTGGTAAAAAAATACAGATTTAAAATAAATTTATATGGGGCCACCTCTAAACCTATTGATAGCAAAATCATTTTTTGAAATGGATTCACAATGGATTAAATGATTAGGCATAAGTCAATATCATTTAAGTTCGGAGGAACATGATAAAAGCTATGATTTTTTCCAATAAATAAAAAATTTACACGTATTTATTGCTATTTCAAAATATGGAAACATTCAAAAAGCTAAAGCGCACCAAAGTTCAAAAATGCACGTAATTGTGACGTAATTTACGATACGTTTCAGCAACATTTCAAATAAATGTTATTCGCGAGTTTTTGCTTAAATAAATAATTAAGTGACTGTAATATTAAAAAAACTATCTAACGGAAATTAAATCAAAAATTGACATCTACATATTTGTTTTTTTTTTTTTAATAATAATAATAATAAATGCGGACAACATCACATACATTGCTCTGAACCCAAAGTAAGTACCTAAAGCACTTGTGTTATGGAATTCAGAAACAACGAAGGTACCACAAACACCCAGACCCGAGGCAATGTAGAAAAGTTGTTTCGTCCAGGGATCGAACCCGGGACCTCAGAGCTAGTGAAACCGGTGCGTACGCCACTCGACCACGGAGGTCGTCAATATACATAACAAAACAGTCAAAATTGATAACCTCCTCCATCTCCAGTCGGTTAAAACACTTTTATTAGCTGCCTACCCACCTGGTACCCAGAAATAGGCAGTCCATCATCCCTCTTCACCACACAGACCTGCGCGGGCAGCGTGATCTCCACGCAGGCTGACGACTGCACGTCCAGCTCACACCAGCTGCCTTCCTGGCGGACGCGGAACCTGATGATGGAGAGGAATTGCACTCGCCTATATACAGGGTGTTACTGAAAGGGTATATCTATCCGAAAGGGGTGAAGACTACTCCTGGTATAGAGTCAGTTTACAAAATTTCAGCTCAAAATGTGTTAAATTAATAATTGAAAATTAAAATTAATTATAAAAATAGTTTGTAGTAAGGTCACAGTTGCACTAGTGTCACCCACTTCACGTTATGATAGTGATCAGCCGCATCATCGTCGCCGGCGGGCAGCAAGCTGTCTCTCCGCGGCGGCAGCTCCCGCAGCGCCAGCGCCGCCAGCGAGCCGCAGCACACGCGGGCTCCGCTCTGCCACAGCTTCCAGCCCCACGACAGCTCGAGGGCCCGGGCTATGCTGTCGTCCAACTCCATCTAAACATACATCAAGTATAAATTAAACCTATACAAGGAAATAACTTGAAGAGTTTCGGATTCTAACGGAGTCTAGACAGTAGTTCTTGAGTAATACCCCAGGGAACCGCGTGACCAAAAAATCGTACTAGTGATCTAATAGGGATCAACGGAAAAGTTAGAAATCTCGGTCGAGTGCGAACTATTCGGCAAAAGCGCTACAATTACCATTATGATACAAGAGAATAACTCATTACATAAATGTAAACAGAAACCGACATGAATTACATTATTATGGGGCCTCTTTGAGGAATCAATGGCAATAATAATTTCTGTAATGGGTCCAAAATTACCGGTGATATGGCGCAACCAAATAACAAAACAAAGAACAGTCAAATTGAGTCCTGAGATTCCTCCTTTTGAAGTCTATGGACAATTGGACGTCAGAAAAAAACAAAATATTGTTAAAAGAAATAGTTTCTTACCTCAGGTGGCAATTTATAGAGTGCATACGGTGCATCAGCCAGCTGAGTGTCAGCCAGCAGCCTCGCGCACAGCCGCGGCCAGAACCCGCGCGGCACGTACGACAGCAGCAGCAGCCGCCGCAGCGCTCGCCCGCCGCGCCCGGACACCGTCACCCCGCATCCTCCGCCCTCCTCTAACACGCGGGGAGAGAGCGAGACAGATGTATACACATATGTTAGGTACGACAGCAGCAGCAGCCGCCGCAGCGCTCGCCCGCCGCGCCCGGACACCGTCACCCCGCATCCTCCGCCCTCCTCTAGCACGCGGGGAGAGAGCGAGACAGATGTATACACATATGTTAGGTACGACAGCAGCAGCAGCCGCCGCAGCGCTCGCCCGCCGCGCCCGGACACCGTCACCCCGCATCCTCCGCCCTCCTCTAACACGCGGGGAGAGAGCGAGACAGATGTATACACATATGTTAGGTACGACAGCAGCAGCAGCCGCCGCAGCGCTCGCCCGCCGCGCCCGGACACCGTCACCCCGCATCCTCCGCCCTCCTCTAACACGCGGGGAGAGAGCGAGACAGATGTATACACATATGTTAGGTACGACAGCAGCAGCAGCCGCCGCAGCGCTCGCCCGCCGCGCCCGGACACCGTCACCCCGCATCCTCCGCCCTCCTCTAACACGCGGGGAGAGAGCGAGACAGATGTATACACATATGTTAGGTACGACAGCAGCAGCAGCCGCCGCAGCGCTCGCCCGCCGCGCCCGGACACCGTCACCCCGCATCCTCCGCCCTCCTCTAACACGCGGGGAGAGAGCGAGACAGATGTATACTGCCGTCATAAGAAAAAAGGGCACAACTAACATTTAAAGCAAAATTGAGTTATATACATATTTAGAATCAGAAAAAAAAGGCACATCTGCTCAATTTTTTGTAGAATTTTATCTCCAAGGAATTCGGAGATATAGTAGGCTTAAAAGGCACAAATGAGACTAATTTTCATGTTTTATAGAATGAAAAGGCACATTTATTCACTATTATATTGAAAAGGCACAAATACGTAGATGTGACTATTACTTCATACAGATTTTTACTAAAAACTACTTTGAAAAGGCACATCTACAACATAGCATAAAGAAAAGGCTCAAATGCCAGATGTGCCCTGTCTACTTAATTTATGATCCATGCATGTCTCAATTAATATACGTATAAAAGGCACAAATAACCAGTTGTGCCTTTTCTTTAAAATATTTTTGATTGGAGGTGAGGATAGGAGGGCAGGGTTTGATTTAAATGCGCCAGTTGTGCCTGCGACGTTCAGCAGCTGATCTCACAGAAATTTATGAAGACTGAAATTAAAGACTATTTTTTAAATTAATATTTTAAGTAAAACTGATTATTTAATACTTATTCTTTAAACTTTTTTTATAGTTATCTATACTTATAATAAATCTGTTGAAGTGAAAATTCTGTACATTGAAAATATCAAAAAAAAAATAAATGGCGGGGCGTGTTACTAGACCGAGACCGAACCCAAAAATGTGATTAAAAAAATTTTTGTCGGTCTGTTTGTTCAGGTATCACGTAAAAACTACCGGTTCAATTACGATGAAACTTGGTATTATTATTCTTTATTATCCTGGGCACCACACTGGGTAGTTTTTATCCCGGAAAAGTATACAATAAAAAACAAACTTAAATTTGCGGTTCGATCCCTAGACCCGATTACTGCACCAACTGCAAATAATAAGTTTGTCGTAACGTCGTAGGTAACGTCACCTTTAGGGTACAGTTATTTAGGATTATTTTTATAAGTCGTGGGTATAGATTTTAATTTTAAAGTATAGGTATTATATTTGATAGTGTACGTAGTGACCGTAGGTTATTTTATAATACTGTTAGGTAGGATTAGTCATTCGTATAGATATTAGTTTTTAGGGATTTTGCTTATTTATTGGTATATACATACAAGTGTAGGTAGGCGCTAGGTTTTAGGGCTCTTCTATAAAATAGTCTTAAAGATTTCTTTATTTTTAATACGGATATACTTATAACACGATGCCTTCCAGAAAGAGACCCTCTCTTTCTGCTACATCGAGACACGCTAGGCAAATAAGACTAGTCAGAGGTATGCTCGATATATAACGTTCTACACAAATAGCACTTTACACAAAAAAAACATTGATAAGTTTCGTCATCCACGCGAACGAAGTCGCAGGCACAGCTAGTTAGTTACCAATATATTGCAATGTGATAATTCAACCAAGTGCCATGTCATGTTTGTTATAGTTACATTTAATTTTCAAAACAATAATAATTGTATTTTATTTAATATTAAACTACGAGTGCCTTTAATAATTACGGGTGTAGCTTAATAAAGGTTCAAAACCAAAATTAATGCTCCTATTTACCTCTATTAAGAATTAAGAATATTTTGATTTATTTTTCATATTGTGATATAGTGTTAAAGTTAAGTTAGGCGTCCAAACTATTAGTAAAAAAAATATTAAGTTAAGTAATTAAGTTAGTGATAGTAATTAAGTTTAAGTATTAGCACTTTTTGTTTCTAATTTGTTAACCAAAATTGTAGGTAGATGCTTGTCCCTAATAATTTATAAATAACTATTCTATATTAAGAACTTTTTATTTTGTTTAAATTTTGGTTTCCTAGAAGATTTTTTTTTTAGTTATTTGGATAAGTTAACCAGAAATGGCATGACAATTATTATTATAAATATGTTTTATAGTTTATTAAACTTTCTTCACATGATTTTTTTTTTTTTTTTTTGTAGAAAACAAGTCAATTTACATCAAAAAGGCGCAATTAGACAAATGTGCCCTTTTTTTTTAGACTCAATTACCAATTTTGCTTGAAATTGTAAAAGAAAGGTCACATTTGGTTAACTGTGCCTTTTCTTTGTAGAAGCTGGTATATTTAAAATATTTTATTTTTAAGTTGAAAGAAATAATTTGAATTTATTTAATAATTAATTATATATTAAAACTAAAAAGTAAAAAATATAATAGTACTAACTTTCACGCATATATCATCAGTATTTTTTTTTCTTTTAAGCAATTGGTTTCCACGCTATGAAGCAGAATATGTTAAAAACTTTAATCCCAATTATCTCAGTTTGACCAAAATGATAGATGTGCCCTTCTCTCGTACGACGGCAGTATACACATATGTTAGGTACGACAGCAGCAGCAGCCGCCGCAGCGCTCGCCCGCCGCGCCCGGACACCGTCACCCCGCATCCTCCGCCCTCCTCTAACACGCGGGGAGAGAGCGAGACAGATGTATACACATATGTTAGGTACGACAGCAGCAGCAGCCGCCGCAGCGCTCGCCCGCCGCGCCCGGACACCGTCACCCCGCATCCTCCGCCCTCCTCTAACACGCGGGGAGAGAGCGAGACAGATGTATACACATATGTTAGGTACGACAGCAGCAGCAGCCGCCGCAGCGCTCGCCCGCCGCGCCCGGACACCGTCACCCCGCATCCTCCGCCCTCCTCTAACACGCGGGGAGAGAGCGAGACAGATGTATACACATATGTTAGGTACGACAGCAGCAGCAGCCGCCGCAGCGCTCGCCCGCCGCGCCCGGACACCGTCACCCCGCATCCTCCGCCCTCCTCTAACACGCGGGGAGAGAGCGAGACAGATGTATACACATATGTTAGGTACGACAGCAGCAGCAGCCGCCGCAGCGCTCGCCCGCCGCGCCCGGACACCGTCACCCCGCATCCTCCGCCCTCCTCTAACACGCGGGGAGAGAGCGAGACAGATGTATACACATATGTTAGGTACGACAGCAGCAGCAGCCGCCGCAGCGCTCGCCCGCCGCGCCCGGACACCGTCACCCCGCATCCTCCGCCCTCCTCTAACACGCGGGGAGAGAGCGAGACAGATGTATACACATATGTTAGGTACGACAGCAGCAGCAGCCGCCGCAGCGCTCGCCCGCCGCGCCCGGACACCGTCACCCCGCATCCTCCGCCCTCCTCTAACACGCGGGGAGAGAGCGAGACAGATGTATACACATATGTTAGGTACGACAGCAGCAGCAGCCGCCGCAGCGCTCGCCCGCCGCGCCCGGACACCGTCACCCCGCATCCTCCGCCCTCCTCTAACACGCGGGGAGAGAGCGAGACAGATGTATACACATATGTTAGGTACGACAGCAGCAGCAGCCGCCGCAGCGCTCGCCCGCCGCGCCCGGACACCGCCACCCCCGCATCCTCCGCCCTCCTCTAACACGCGGGGAGAGAGCGAGACAGATGTATACACATATGTTAGGTACGACAGCAGCAGCAGCCGCCGCAGCGCTCGCCCGCCGCGCCCGGACACCGTCACCCCGCATCCTCCGCCCTCCTCTAACACGCGGGGAGAGAGCGAGACAGATGTATACACATATGTTAGGTACGACAGCAGCAGCAGCCGCCGCAGCGCTCGCCCGCCGCGCCCGGACACCGTCACCCCGCATCCTCCGCCCTCCTCTAACACGCGGGGAGAGAGCGAGACAGATGTATACACATATGTTAGGTACGACAGCAGCAGCAGCCGCCGCAGCGCTCGCCCGCCGCGCCCGGACACCGTCACCCCGCATCCTCCGCCCTCCTCTAACACGCGGGGAGAGAGCGAGACAGATGTATACACACACACATATATTATACTGAATGTAAGATCTACTCACGTATAAGTGTCGGCGACTCTGTGCCCCTAGTATCGGGCAGCGGCGTGAGCTGTGCGGGCCACGCGCGACGCGGCGTGCCTCGCGCTGAGCTCGACCACATGCGAGACTTTACGGGAAGCTGTGCAGATAACATGTATATTAATATACTGGACAAGTGCAAATTACTATGGTTGGTTTTATTTTTTTGAGAGACTCTTATAAGAGCTACAAAATACAACCTCTGCTTAGTTTGTGGCTCAATGTACAATTATACTTCCCTTTGCCTATTTGGATAAAAAAAATGTTATTTTACAAGAAACTTTTATTTAAATAACATAACATAACATACCATCACGCCTGTATCCCAGAAGGCTTAGGCAGAGGTGTACCAATGTACACCCACAGTGCGCCGGTATGTTTAGGTCCCATGTAATAGGGGGCGAGCCTACTGCCACTAACCGGGCACAAATCCAAACTCCGACCTGCTACTGAGAATTTCATAGAAAAACCCAATAACACCTTGGTCGACTTGGGAATCGAACCCAAGACCTCTAGCGTAGCAGTCGCGCTTAGCACCACTAGGCCAACGAGGCAGTTATTATATATTTAAATCAGCTCGGTTTATAGTACTAATAAAGACAAAACAAACAAGTCCAAATATGATGGGATTGCGTCGTTTGATTATATATAGAGTGCTTATGGCCCCATCATAAGTCTAGCGTAGAAAAACCAAAATAATATAGTATTGTCTTGTCATCGAACTAATATAGGTTTGCAAAATTTCATCTAAAACGGATGTTAAGAATTTATTTTAATTAAGCTTGCAAGATTAAACCGAAACAAACATAGGACATTGCAATTAAAATTAAATACTTGTAAAAATGAAATATATCCTGCATCTAGAGAGGTTAAGCGACTGTAGCCGAGGTATGGAAGTGGATGGATGACCTGCGGTGTGAAGGGCTCGCTGGTCGGCAGCAGTGGCGGCACGAGCAGCTGCCGCGAGTCCCAGCAGAGAGCCAGCTCGAACTACTTATAAATCTAAAGTCAAGCAACTGTCGCCAAGGTATGGAACTGTTTGGGTGACCTGCGGTGTGGAGGGCTCGCTGGTAGGCAGCAGCGGCGGCACGAGAAGCAGTCGCGAGTCCCAGCACAGAGCCAGTTCGAACTTGTTCAGGAGTGATACTCCGAGGGAGCTGGCTTCTTCTCCTCGCGTCAGCATTGGTGATGCCTTGAAGACATGAGCTAGATCCTCGATCTTCATTATACCTGATGAACATTAAAAAAGGATAAATAAATGTGGACAACATCACATACATTGCTCTGAACCCAAAGTAAGTAGCTGAAGTACTCAGGAAAGAGACAACGAAAATACCATAAACACCCAGACCTCGCATAATTGGATATAAATTAGTAAACTAACTCATTTTGAGCTGAAATTTTGTAAACTGTCTCTATGCCAGGTGTACTCTTCACCTCATTTGGATAGATATACCCTTTCGGTAACACCCTGTATAAGATAATAAAACAAAATACTTTATACAAGGCGATTTTGTTATCAGAATGAGAATATAACCTGTATCCTAGTCAAAACATCTATATTTATGATGTTATATACTATGGTCCGGCCACTGAGATAATTTTTTCCTGACACATGTCAGTTGGTCTTGATTTGTATGGGGAATAAAAAACCGTGTTATATTATGCTCATTGAAAGTATCTAGTGTTATATTTGTAATTACATTGGCGCATTGTGTATCACAGCTCTCCGCCTATGCATCTATGTGATATAACAAACTCACCATTATTAGCAAAGGGGTTGATCTCTCTGACAGTAACGACGTGAGCTAGCACGTCGCACAGCCACTGCGGACGGAGGAAGTATAACTCTTTGAGCGTAGCGTCGTCGTAATGGAGTAGGACACCTATAACAATAATATACCTATATTATAATAACTATAAATAAAAAAAAATATAAAAAATCCTCCTGAAATTACTCATAAATTTCAAAATGCTAAAAATATCTTTGTGAATTATAGCTAAAACCATTTCGATCACGTAAGCTTTTTTTATTTTTTTACTTTTTTAATTTCTTTTCGAGCACAAACCCTTTTTTTTCGGGGCTAAAATATAACAGCATTGATATAAATAATATATGCTCATGAAAGTATAATTATATTACATACATCTAGATTTTTCCATGGGTTTGCCACGCGCGTGTCAGTTATCACGGTAAAAAGTTAGCCAATGATTAGGATTCATTCAAACTATTCCATCCAAAGTGTATCAAAATTATTTGCCTTGGAAGCGTAACAAACTGGTAGACACAGATTTCATATATCTTAGTACAACGCACACACGGTCATCTAATCCCAAGCTAGGCAACTGTACTATGGTAACCAGACAACTGATAAAAATACTCATATATTCCTAAATGACGATTGACGACCTCCGTGGTCGAGTGGCGTACGCACCGGTTTCAAGGTGTCGCTAGCTCTTAGGTCCCGGGTTCGATCCCCGGACGGGTCAATGTAGAAAATCACATTTCTACATTGTCCCGGGTCTGGGTGTTTGTGGTACCTTCGTTGTATCTGAATTCCATAACACAAGTGCTTTAGCAACTTACTTTGGGTTCAGAACAATGTATGTGATGTTGTCCGCATTTATTTATTTATTTAACTAACTACCAAAAACAAGTAAAACTCACCATTTTCATGTAGAAACATAGTAGCTTGATGCAACTCCGCTGCATCTCGAAACATGCGATGATTTTTTTGCTGCATGTACTGTGCTACCTGCAAAATAATATAATATAATAATAATAATATAATAATATTCCGGGACAATTTACACACGGTTATCTGATCCCAAGCTAAGCAAAGCTTGTGTTATGGCAACCAGATAACTGATAAACATACTTATATATATCTAAATACATACATATTATAGATAAATTACACCCAGACACAGAACAAATGATCGTGCTCATCACACAAACATTTGTCCTGGGTGGGAATCGAACCCACGACCTCCGGTATAGCAGTCAGGGTCACTAACCACTAGACCAACAGGGCTGTCAATATGAGGATAATAATTAGTTTTTTTAACAACGCGGTATGTATACGCCATAAAATATCTTGCAAACCGCCCCGGTTTCGCACTAGTAGCTAAACATTTTTTTTGACAGAATACATACATACATACATATAGTCACGCCTCTTTCCCTTGTAGGGGTAGGCAGAGACCACTTCTTTCCACTTGCTACGATCCCTACACACTTGTTTCGCTTTGTCCACTTTCATTATTCCCTTCATACATGCTGTGCGGTTTATGGTACTCTTGACCTGGCCTTTTTTTTCATTCACACTCAAGGCGAGTACATAGACTTTTTCGTCAATCGCTCTTCATTCATTCTCTCGACATGGCCAAACCATCTCAGCATACCTTTTTTAATTTTTGTCTCAACATCCATCATCTGACATACTTCATCCACCTTACCATCCATTCCTCCTCTTACATTCAACGTAGCGGAGCGGCTCTCCATGGGCCACATTTCACTCCCACGAAAAACGAGACGTGAAGGGTGGCGAACCACATCGCCGCCATTTTGGATGATTAAATTATTTGTTTGATTTGACAGAATAAAGTCCATATTAGTCGCTGATAATGTAGCTTTCTATAAAAATGTTTTTATTTGAGTTCATCCATTACAAACAAATATTATAAGGTAGAGTAGAATATAGAGTATATTCCTTTCACTAGCTCTCAAGTTAACCAAAGTTTAAATATCCGCGTTTGTCTGACGCTGTCACTTTTGACAGGTAGACATTTGAGAGCGTCTCATATATAAGAGCCTCTCACCAGCCTCTTATACTCGTCGTGTCTTAACACCGGCTCCCTCAGCTCCGCCGCCAGTGCCGTCACACACTCCTCCAGAGCGAGGTACGAGGCAGGGATCCGCTGCTCTAGTAACGGCTCCTTACTGCCTGAAAATTTAACAATAAATAATATATATTTATCGAGTTTTGAGGTTTACGCGAATGTTAGACATTGAAATAAAACTGCTTTTACGGATTTTATCGCGGTTTGTATTTAGATTTTAAGTCCCGACGTTTCGACAATAAACTAATATCTACTTATACAAACTATGGTCAGGCCGATGAGAGAATGCGTTCCAGACAGGTGGCGATTGCTTAGGGGAGTACTAACTGATCTACGACTGCCTTCGGGGCGTGATAACTGATTTACGTTTGCCTTCGGGGCGTGCTAATTGATCTACGATTTCCTTGGGGGCGTGCTATATGATCTAAAATTTTCTTCGGGGCGTACTAACTCATTTACTTATATTATTCAAAACTATTAATTAGGCCAGGTAACAATGAATAAATATAACACGGTTTTTTATTACCCATACAAATCGAGACCAACTGACCTGCGTTAGGAACGCATTCTCAGCGTCCGAACCATATTATATAAAATAACCAAAATAGATACATTTTTATACAATATACAAATATAGAGACATTGACTAGGAAATAGGTCATAATCTTAGTTTGTTAACAAAATCATCTACTATGCAGTATTTATACAGGGGGTTACGAAAAGGGTATATCCAACCAAAAGGTGTAAAGAGTACATCTGGTATAGAGTCAGTTTACAAAAATTCAGCTCAAAATGAGTTACTTAAAAATTTGATATCCAATTTTTCGCATCAAATATTTGACATTAAAATAGTGCATATCTCACAAATATTTATCCCATAGGTCTCGAACACAAGATATTTTGTTAACATAAATTCATTTCTTTGGCAGTCGTTAAGTCAATTCTGACAAGCAGTCTTACTATGGGATACTGTGTTACCCAGTAAGGTTGTGGAGGTCAGATAGACAGTCGCTCTTAAAATACGATATTCAGCTAATTCCAGTAAGACTGGAAGTCGAACCCAACACAGTTTTCGAAGAAGGCTAGGCAGATGATGAAATAATTATTTATTATTAGTTTGTAATAATTACCTGGTGGTTTAACGCTGAAAGCCACGGAGTATATAATATCAGCTAGCAATCTGATATTATGTCGAGTGCTGCATGATACCTGTATTGAAAAAACATGTATTATTCATACATATCTGCAAAAATAAGACTAAAATTACATTTATGGCATGTATACTTATCTTAAGAGTTGTTTTATCTATAAGTACTAAGTACTAATATAATTAAGTAATTTTTGTAATGCGCATATATTTGAAAATAAAAAATCAGATTTGAAAAATAGGTTTGATATCGATTTTATTGATATCCCAATACTCGAGGAAGATTATAGGTTATTTAATATACGTTCAAGCCTGGAGAGCGATGCAAAGCGAGTGAAACCGAAGGGCACAGTTGTGATCGACTCAAAATTCATTTATTTAATTTAGGCTATAAAGTATCACTTCCAAACTTCAATGTTACAAAATGGACAGCACCCTAAGGGTCGGTTCATATCCGGCGGAAAAATATCATCACATGATATTTTATGTTATAGATGTAGGCTCACCTCAACAGAGTCCAGCACTCTGGGCAGGCCTAACTTGTCAGCGTCGGGCGCGCCCATTATAGACGATCTGATCAGACGCTGCAGCACCTCCGGACTCTCGCTCTCTGGGAGGTTGCTCTGCAAAAGAAGAAAAGGGACATATAAAAATAAAACATCAGTATATATATATATACATGTTATTAAGTTAACAACTTCAAAGAAGAGTCTTTTTTTGAGAATTTGGGAAAAAAGCATGTTAAATCATCGTAAAAAATTTAAATATAACAAACTTATTTGATAAAATGTAAGTGAGAACTTAAGGGTAACCTTATAGATATAGAAATAAAAAAAAGAGACTAGTTAAGATTGTGCATCGGCAAGTATTTTGCCACAAAACTGTGGATAGCTTCTATTTATACAAAGACGCTTATGTATGTAAAACGACAAGTATACAATTTTTGATTCACTTTTATATACTTACATTTACTACTTGATCGTAATGTGTAGCTACCATAATGACAGGCGAGCCAGGGGCGCGCGCTTGTATAGATCTGAAATGAAGCAATTTATGCACATACAACTTAATACCAACCTGTGAATGAAATGACTACTAAAAATATAAAAAAAATATTTTTTCTTCAGAATACGTGCCCAACAGGGTCCACGATGTACTATATATTCTTTACTTACTACCTATTAATACCATTGTGGAAAGAAAATAAAAGTTTTGAGTTTGAGGTCCCGGTTAGATCCCTAGACGGGACAATGTAGAAAACCACTTTTCTACATTGTCCCGGGTCCGAGTGTCTTTAGTACCTTTGTTTAATTTTTTTTTTTATTACTATTGTTTATTCCATAACATGCTTTAGCTATTTCGTGTTCAGATCAATGTAAGTATATGATGTTTTTCGCATTTATTTATGATAAACATACCTAAGCCAGTTCAAAGCTCCGGCGAGTCCTTTCCTTCCATCAGTAACGCGCCACACAACCAGATACAGAGACCGCCGCGATAGGAAATACTGGTGGGTGGAGTAGTACCTGTTAACAAATATGAAACATAATAATAATTGATTGAACAAAAACGTAGAAATGTAGGTGGACTAAGGCGGTGACAGAATGGTGTCCAAGGCAAGGCAAAAGAAGCGTCGGTGGTCCGGGAGCAAGATGGGTCGACGACATAGTCGAGTCTGAATGACGCTCTGGCACAGGACCGTAGAAAATGGCACAAAAAAGGGAATTCTATGCCCAACAGTGGGAGGACAAGGGCTGTGGTCGCTGTGGATGATGATGATGAAATGTAGAAAAAACCGACACAAATGAAAAAAAGCAAAACTACTGGATTTTGATGAAATATACATGAAACCATCTCTAAGGTATACCCCATCGATGAACATATAAGTTTTTGAAGAGAAAACTTTAGCGGCGTTGTAAACTTTTTTTGTAATGGGTAAAAAAATGTTAAACTCGCGTCAGGACACGTGACCTGATCGAAAATTCGTAAGACGGATGTCATGTTTGTGTACGATAGCGCAATAAATAAATATTGTATTGTACCACATACATGATAGTAATTTTACAATGATAATTAAAGCAATTCGTGCAAAATTATTCCCTAACCATTCCAAAATATCAAAAATGCACAACGTTAATATTCAAGTTTTCACTTCTGCCGGCTCTCCCAGAGTGCAACCCGTCCTTTTTTTTTTTAAATATCTTTCCACCACCTCTTTATGAAGTCGGTTAAATATTATGACCAGATCTCTGAAGAGATGTAGCGTTAACATTTAGAAAGAGACGTAATAAAAATGTCGGCGGATGAAGTTACTCTCGAGGGGGATGAAGTTAGTCTTGAGAGGGATGAAGTTACTATTGAGGGGGATGAAGTTTCTCTTGAGGGGGATGAAGTTTCTCTTGAGGGTATAAAAATTACTTTTACTCTTGAGGGGATGAAAATTACGTTAACTCTTGAGGGAACGAAAATTACCTTAACTCTTGATGTTACTCTTGAGGGGGATGAAGTAACTCTTGAGGGGGTGAAAATTACTTAACTTTTAATCTTGAGGGTGATGAAGTTACTCTGGAGGGGAATGAAGTTACTCTCGAGGGGGTGAAAATTACTTTAACTCTTGAGGGGATGAAGTTACTCTTGAGGGGGGTGAAGTTACTCTTGAGGCGGATGAAGTTACTCTCGAGGGGGTAAAAATTACTTTTACTCTTGAGGGGGATGAAGTTACTCTTGAGGGGGATGAAATTACTCTTGAGGGGGTAAAAATTACTTTTACTCTTGAGGGGGATGAAGTTACTCTTAAAGCGGATGAAGTTACTTTCGAGGGGGTGAAAATTACTTAACTTTTAATCTTGAGGGTGATGAAGTTACTCTGGAGGGGGATGAAGTTACTCTCGAGGGGGTGAAAATTACTTTTACTCTTGAGGGGGATGAAAATTACTTTTACTCGTAAAGGGGATGAAGTTACTCTTGACGGGGTGAAAATTACTTAACTTTTAATCTTGAGGGTGATGATGTTACTCTGGAGGGGGATGAAGTTACTCTCTAAGGGGGTGAAAATTACTTTTACTCTTGAGGGGGATGAAGTTACTCTTGAGGGGGATGAAGTTACTCTCGAGGGGGTGAAAATTACTTTAACTCTTGAGGGGATGAAGTTACTCTTGAGGGGGGTGAAGTTACTCTTGAGGCGGATGAAGTTACTCTCGAGGGGGTAAAAATTACTTTTACTCTTGAGGGGGATGAAGTTACTCTTAAAGCGGATGAAGTTACTTTCGAGGGGGTTAAAATTTCTTTTACTCTTGAGGGGGATGAAGTTACTCTTGAGGGGGATGAAATTACTCTTGAGGGGGTAAAAATTACTTTTACTCTTGAGGGGGATGAAGTTACTCTTAAAGCGGATGAAGTTACTTTCGAGGGGGTTAAAATTTCTTTTACTCTTGAGGGGGATGAAGTTACTCTCGAGAGGGGGAAAAATAATTTTACCCTTGAGGGGGTGAAAATTACTTTTACTCTTGATGAGGATGAAGTTACTCTGGAGGGGGATGAAGTTACTTTTACTCTTGAGGGGGATGAAGTTACTCTCGAGGGGGTGAAAATTACTTTTACTCTTGAGGGGGATGAAAATTACTTTTACTCGTAAAGGGGATGAAGTTACTCTTGACGGGGTGAAAATTACTTAACTTTTAATCTTGAGGGTGATGAAGTTACTCTGGAGGGGGATGAAGTTACTCTCTAAGGGGGTGAAAATTACTTTTACTCTTGAGGGGGATGAAGTTACTCTTGAGGGGGATGAAGTTACTCTCGAGGGGGTGAAAATTACTTTAACTCTTGAGGGGATGAAGTTACTCTTGAGGGGGGTGAAGATACTCTTGAGGCGGATGAAGTTACTCTCGAGGGGGTAAAAATTACTTTTACTCTTGAGGGGGATGAAGTTACTCTTGAGGGGGATGAAATTACTCTTGAGGGGGTAAAAATTACTTTTACTCTTGAGGGGGATGAAGTTACTCTTAAAGCGGATGAAGTTACTTTCGAGGGGGTTAAAATTTCTTTTACTCTTGAGGGGGATGAAGTTACTCTCGAGAGGGGGAAAAATAATTTTACCCTTGAGGGGGTGAAAATTACTTTTACTCTTGATGAGGATGAAGTTACTCTGGAGGGGGATGAAGTTACTTTTACTCTTGAGGGGGATGAAGTTACTCTCGAGGGGGTGAAAATTACTTTTACCCTTGAGGGGGTGAAAATTACTTTTACTCTTGATGAGGATGAAGTTACTCTGGAGGGGGATGAAGTTACTCTCGAGGACCCGTGAAAATTACTTTTACTCTTGAGGGGGATGAAAATTACTTTTACTCTTGAGGGGGATAAAGTTACTCTCGAGGGGGTGAAAATTACTTTTACTCTTGAGGGGGATGAAGTCACTCTTGAGGGGGATGAAAATTACTTTTACTCTGGAGGGGGATGAAGTTACTCTCGAGGGGGTGAAAATTACTTTTACTCTTGAGGGGATGAAGTTACTCTTGAGGGGGGTGAAGTTACTCTTGAGGCGGATGAAGTTACTCTCGAGGGGGTAAAAATTACTTTTACTCTTGAGGGGGATGAAGTTACTCTTGAGGGGGATGAAATTACTCTTGAGGGGGTAAAAATTACTTTTACTCTTGAGGGGGATGAAGTTACTCTTGAGGCGGATGAAGTTACTCTTAAAGCGGATGAAGTTACTTTCGAGAGGGTAAAAATTTATTTTACTCTTGAGGGGGATGAAGTTACTCTCGAGGGGGTGAAAATTACTTTTACTATTGAGGGGGATGAAGTAAGTCTCGAGGGGGATGAAGTTACTCTCAAGGGGGATGAAGTTACTCTTGAGGGGGATGAAGTTACTCTCAAGGGGGTAAAAATTACTTTTACTATTGAGGGGGATGAAGTTACTCTCGAGGGGGATGAAAATTACTTTTACTCTGGAGGGGGATGAAGTTACTCTCGAGGGGGTGAAAATTACTTTTACTCTTGAGGGGGATGAAGTTACTCTCGAGGGGGTAAAAATTATTTTTACACCTGAGGGGATGATGTTACTCTTGAGGTGTATGAAAATTACTCTTGAGGGGATGAAGTTACTCTTGAGGGGGGTGAAGTTACTCTTGAGGCGGATGAAGTTACTCTCGAGGGGGTAAAAATTACTTTTACTCTTGAGGGGGATGAAGTTACTCTTGAGGGGGATGAAATTACTCGAGGGGGTAAAAATTACTTTTACTCTTGAGGGGATGAAGTTACTCTTGAGGGGGGTGAAGTTACTCTTGAGGCGGATGAAGTTACTCTCGAGGGGGATGAAGTTACTCTTGAGGGGGATGAAAATTACTTTTACTCGTAAAGGGGATGAAGTTACTCTTGACGGGGTGAAAATTACTTAACTTTTAATCTTGAGGGTGATGAAGTTACTCTGGAGGGGAATGAAGTTACTCTCGAGGGGGTGAAAATTACTTTAACTCTTGAGGGGATGAAGTTACTCTTGAGGGGGGTGAAGTTACTCTTGAGGCGGATGAAGTTACTCTCGAGGGGGTAAAAATTACTTTTACTCTTGAGGGGGATGAAGTTACTCTTGAGGGGGATGAAATTACTCTTGAGGGGGTAAAAATTACTTTTACTCTTGAGGGGGATGAAGTTACTCTTAAAGCGGATGAAGTTACTTTCGAGAAGGTGAAAATTACTTAACTTTTAATCTTGAGGGTGATGAAGTTACTCTGGAGGGGGATGAAGTTACTCTCGAGGGGGTGAAAATTACTTTTACTCTTGAGGGGGATGAAAATTACTTTTACTCGTAAAGGGGATGAAGTTACTCTTGACGGGGTGAAAATTACTTAACTTTTAATCTTGAGGGTGATGAAGTTACTCTGGAGGGGGATGAAGTTACTCTCTAAGGGGGTGAAAATTACTTTTACTCTTGAGGGGGATGAAGTTACTCTTGAGGGGGATGAAGTTACTCTCGAGGGGGATGAAGTTACTCTCGAGGGGGATGAAGTTACTCTTGAGGGGGATGAAGTTACTCTCGAGGGGGTAAAAATTACTTTTACTCTTGAGGGGGATGAAGTTACTCTTGAGGGGGATGAAAATTACTTAACTTTTAATCTTGAGGGTGATGAAGTTACTCTGGAGGGGGATGAAGTTACTCTCTAAGGGGGTGAAAATTACTTTTACTCTTGAGGGGGATGAAGTTACTCTTGAGGGGGATGAAGTTACTCTCGAGGGGGATGAAGTTACTCTCGAGGGGGATGAAGTTACTTTTGAGGGGGATGAAGTTACTCTCGAGGGGGTAAAAATTACTTTTACTCTTGAGGGGGATGAAGTTACTCTTGAGGGGGATGAAAATTACTTTTACTCTTGAGGGGGATGAAGTTACTCTCGAGGGGGTAAAAATTATTTTTACACCTGAGGGGATGAAGTTACTCTTGAGGGGGGTGAAGTTACTCTTGAGGCGGATGAAGTTACTCTCGAGGGGGTAAAAATTACTTTTACTCTTGAGGGGGATGAAGTTACTCTTGAGGGGGATGAAATTACTCGAGGGGGTAAAAATTACTTTAACTCTTGAGGGGATGAAGTTACTCTTGAGGGGGGTGAAGTTACTCTTGAGGGGGATGAAAATTACTTTTACTCGTAAAGGGGATGAAGTTACTCTTGACGGGGTGAAAATTACTTAACTTTTAATCTTGAGGGTGATGAAGTTACTCTGGAGGGGAATGAAGTTACTCTCGAGGGGGTGAAAATTACTTTAACTCTTGAGGGGATGAAGTTACTCTTGAGGGGGGTGAAGTTACTCTTGAGGCGGATGAAGTTACTCTCGAGGGGGTAAAAATTACTTTTACTCTTGAGGGGGATGAAGTTACTCTTGAGGGGGATGAAATTACTCTTGAGGGGGTAAAAATTACTTTTACTCTTGAGGGGGATGAAGTTACTCTTTAAGCGGATGAAGTTACTTTCGAGGGGGTGAAAATTACTTAACTTTTAATCTTGAGGGTGATGAAGTTACTCTGGAGGGGGATGAAGTTACTCTCGAGGGGGTGAAAATTACTTTTACTCTTGAGGGGGATGAAAATTACTTTTACTCGTAAAGGGGATGAAGTTACTCTTGACGGGGTGAAAATTACTTAACTTTTAATCTTGAGGGTGATGAAGTTACTCTGGAGGGGGATGAAGTTACTCTCTAAGGGGGTGAAAATTACTTTTACTCTTGAGGGGGATGAAGTTACTCTTGAGGGGGATGAAGTTACTCTCGAGGGGGTGAAAATTACTTTAACTCTTGAGGGGATGAAGTTACTCTCGAGGGGGATGAAGTTACTCTCGAGGGGGTGAAAATTACTTTAACTCTTGAGGGGATGAAGTTACTCTTGAGGGGGGTGAAGTTACTCTTGAGGCGGATGAAGTTACTCTCGAGGGGGATGAAGTTACTCTTGAGGGGGATGAAAATTACTTTTACTCGTAAAGGGGATGAAGTTACTCTTGACGGGGTGAAAATTACTTAACTTTTAATCTTGAGGGTGATGAAGTTCCTCTGGAGGGGGATGAAGTTACTCTCGAGGGGGTGAAAATTACTTTAACTCTTGAGGGGATGAAGTTACTCTTGAGGGGGGTGAAGATACTCTTGAGGCGGATGAAGTTACTCTCGAGGGGGTAAAAATTACTTTTACTCTTGAGGGGGATGAAGTTACTCTTGAGGGGGATGAAATTACTCTTGAGGGGGTAAAAATTACTTTTACTCTTGAGGGGGATGAAGTTACTCTTAAAGCGGATGAAGTTACTTTCGAGGGGGTTAAAATTTCTTTTACTCTTGAGGGGGATGAAGTTACTCTCGAGAGGGGGAAAAATAATTTTACCCTTGAGGGGGTGAAAATTACTTTTACTCTTGATGAGGATGAAGTTACTCTGGAGGGGGATGAAGTTACTTTTACTCTTGAGGGGGATGAAGTTACTCTCGAGGGGGTGAAAATTACTTTTACCCTTGAGGGGGTGAAAATTACTTTTACTCTTGATGAGGATGAAGTTACTCTGGAGGGGGATGAAGTTACTCTCGAGGACCCGTGAAAATTACTTTTACTCTTGAGGGGGATAAAGTTACTCTCGAGGGGGTGAAAATTACTTTTACTCTTGAGGGGGATGAAGTCACTCTTGAGGGGGATGAAAATTACTTTTACTCTGGAGGGGGATGAAGTTACTCTCGAGGGGGTGAAAATTACTTTTACTCTTGAGGGGATGAAGTTACTCTTGAGGGGGGTGAAGTTACTCTTGAGGCGGATGAAGTTACTCTCGAGGGGGTAAAAATTACTTTTACTCTTGAGGGGGATGAAGTTACTCTTGAGGGGGATGAAATTACTCTTGAGGGGGTAAAAATTACTTTTACTCTTGAGGGGGATGAAGTTACTCTTGAGGCGGATGAAGTTACTCTTAAAGCGGATGAAGTTACTTTCGAGAGGGTAAAAATTTATTTTACTCTTGAGGGGGATGAAGTTAGTCTTGAGGGGGATGAAGTTTCTCTCGAGGGGGATGAAGTTACTCTTGAGGGGGATGAAGTTACTCTTGAGGGGGATGAAGTTACTCTCAAGGGGGTAAAAATTACTTTTACTATTGAGGGGGATGAAGTTACTCTCGAGGGGGATGAAAATTACTTTTACTCTGGAGGGGGATGAAGTTACTCTCGAGGGGGTGAAAATGACTTTTACTCTTGAGGGGGATGAAGTTACTCTCGAGGGGGTAAAAATTATTTTTACACCTGAGGGGATGATGTTACTCTTGAGGTATATGAAAATTACTCTTGAGGGGATGAAGTTACTCTTGAGGGGGGTGAAGTTACTCTTGAGGCGGATGAAGTTAATCTCGAGGGGGTAAAAATTACTTTTACTCTTGAGGGGGATGAAGTTACTCTTGAGGGGGATGAAATTACTCGAGGGGGTAAAAATTACTTTTACTCTTGAGGGGGATGAAGTTACTCTTGAGGCGGATGAAGTTACTCTTAAAGCGGATGAAGTTACTTTCGAGAGGGTAAAAATTTATTTTACTCTCGAGGGGGATGAAGTTACTCTCGAGGGGGATGAAGTTACTCTTGAGGGGGATGAAGTTACTCTCAAGGGGGTAAAAATTACTTTTACTATTGAGGGGGATGAAGTTACTCTCGAGGGGGTGAAAATTACTTTTACCCTTGAGGGGGTGAAAATTACTTTTACTCTTGATGAGGATGAAGTTACTCTGGAGGGGGATGAAGTTACTCTCGAGGGGGATGAAGTTACTCTCGAGAGGTTGAAAATAACTTTTACTCTTAAGGGCGATGAAGTTACTCTTGAGGGTGATGAAGTTACTCTTGAGGGGGATGAAGTTACTCTTGAGGGGGATGAAGTTACTCTCGAGGGGGTGAAAATTACTTTTACTCTTGATTAGGATGAAGTTACTCTGGAGGGGGATGAAGTTACTCTCGAGGGGGTGGAAATTACTTTTACTCTTGAGGGGGATGAAGTTACTCTTGAGGGGGATGATGTTACTTTTGAGGGGGATGAAGTTACTCTTGAGGGGGATGAAAATTACTTTTACTCTTAAAGGGGATGAAGTTACTCTACTTTAAATCTTGAGGGGGATGAAGTTACTCTTGAGGGGGATGAAGTTACCCTCGAGGGGGTGAAAATTACTTTTACTCTTGAGGGTGATGAAGTTACTCTTGAGGGGGATGAAGTTACTCTTGAGGGGGATGAAGTTACTCTTGAGGGGGATGAAGTTACTCTTGAGGGGGATGAAGTTACTCTCGAGGGGGATGAAGTTACTCTCGAGGGGGTGAAAATTACTTTTACCCTTGAGGGGGATGAAGTTACTCTCGAGGGGGATGAAGTTACTCTCGAGGGGGATGAAGTTACTCTTGAGGGGGATGAAGTTACTCTCGAGGGGGATGAAGTTACTCTCGAGGGGGTGAAAATTACTTTTACCCTTGAGGGGGATGAAGTTACTCTTGAGGGGGATGACGTTACTTTTGAGGGGGATGAAGTTACTCTTGAGGGGGATGAAAATTACTTTTACTCTTAAAGGGGATGAAGTTACTCTACTTTAAATCTTGAGGGGGATGAAGTTACTCTTGAGGGGGATGAAGTTACCCTCGAGGGGGTGAAAATTACTTTTACTCTTGAGGGTGATGAAGTTACTCTTGAGGGGGATGAAGTTACTCTTGAGGGGGATGAAGTTACTCTTGAGGGGGATGAAGTTACTCTTGAGGGGGATGAAGTTACTCTCGAGGGGGATGAAGTTACTCTCGAGGGGGTGAAAATTACTTTTACCCTTGAGGGGGATGAAGTTACTCTCGAGGGGGATGAAGTTACTCTCGAGGGGGATGAAGTTACTCTTGAGGGGGATGAAGTTACTCTCGAGGGGGATGAAGTTACTCTCGAGGGGGATGAAGTTACTCTCGAGGGGGTGAAAATTACTTTTACCCTTGAGGGGGATGAAGTTACTCTCGAGGGGGATGAAGTTACTCTCGAGGGGGATGAAGTTACTCTTGAGGGGGATGAAGTTACTCTCGAGGGGGTAAAAATTACTTTTACTCTTGAGGGGGATGAAGTTACTCTTGAGGGGGATGAAAATTACTTTTACTCTGGAGGGGGATGAAGTTACTCTCGAGGGGGTGAAAATTACTTTTACTCTTGAGGGGGATGAAGTTACTCTTGAGGGGGATGAAGTTACTCTCGAGGGGGATGAAGTTACTCTTGAGGGGGATGAAAATTACTTTTACTCTTAAAGGGGATGAAGTTACTCTTGACAGGGTGAAAATTACTCTACTTTAAATCTTGAGGGGGATGAAGTTACTCTTGAGGGGGATGAAGTTACCCTCGAGGGGGTGAAAATTACTTTTATTCTTGAGGGTGATGAAGTTACTCTGGAGGGGGATGAAGTTACTCTCGAGGGGGTGAAAATTACTTTTACTCTTGATGAGGATGAAGTTACTTTGGAGGGGGATGAAGTTACTCTCGAGAGGTTGAAAATAACTTTTACTCTTAAGGGCGATGAAGTTACTCTTGACGGGGTGAAAATTACTTTACTTTTAATCTTGAGGGGGATGAAGTTACTCTTGAGGGAGATGAAGTTACTCTTGAGGGGGATGAAGTTACTCTTGAGGGGGATGAAGTTACTCTCGAGAGGTTGAAAATTACTTTTACTCTTGAGGGGGTGAAAATTACTTTTACTCTTGATGAGGATGAAGTTACTCAGGAGGGGGATGAAGTTACTCTCGAGGGGGTGAAAATTACTTTTACTCTTGAGGGGGATGAAGTTACTCTTGAGGGGGATGAAGTTACTTTTGAGGGGATGAAATAACTCTTTGAGGGGGATGAAGTTACTCTCGAGGGGGATGAAGTTACTCTTGAGGGGGATGAAGTTACTCTCGAGGGGGTGAAAATTACTTTTACTCTTGATGAGGATGAAGTTACTCTGGAGGGGGATGAAGTTTCTCTCGAGGGGGTGAAAATTACTTTTACTCTTGATGAGGATGAAGTTACTTTGGAGGGGGATGAAGTTACTCTCGAGAGGTTGAAAATAACTTTTACTCTTAAGGGCGATGAAGTTACTCTTGACGGGGTGAAAATTACTTTACTTTTAATCTTGAGGGTGATGAAGTTACTCTTGAGGGTGATGAAGTTACTCTTGAGGGGGATGAAGTTACTCTGGAGGGGGATAAAGTTACTCTCGAGGGGGTGAAAATTACTTTTACTCTTGAGGGGGATGAAATAACTCTTGAGGCGGATGAAGTTACTCTCGAGGGGGATGAAGTTACTCTCGAGGGGGTGAAAATTACTTTAACTCTTGAGGGGATGAAGTTACTCTTGAGGGGGGTGAAGTTACTCTTGAGGCGGATGAAGTTACTCTCGAGGGGGTAAAAATTACTTTTACTCTTGATGAGGATGAAGTTACTCTGGAGGGGGATGAAGTTACTCTCGAGGGGGTGAAAATTACTTTTACTCTTGATGAGGATGAAGTTACTTTGGAGGGGGATGAAGTTACTCTCGAGGGGGTGAAAATTACTTTTACTCTTGATGAGGATGAAGTTACTTTGGAGGGGGATGAAGCTACTCTTGAGGGGGTGAAAATTACTTTAACCCATGAGGGGGTGAAAATTACTTTTACTCTTGATGAGGATGAAGTTACTCTCGAGGGGGTGAAAATTACTTTAACCCATGAGGGGGTGAAAATTACTTTTACTCTTGATGAGGATGAAGTTACTCTCGAGGGGGTGAAAATTACTTTTACTCTTGAGGGTGATGAAGTTACTCTTGAGGGGGATGAAGTTACTCTCGAGGGGGATGAAGTTACTCTCGAGGGGGATGAAGTTACTCTTGAGGGGGATGAAGTTACTCTCGAGGGGGATGAAGTTACTCTTGAGGGGGATGAAGTTACTCTCGAGGGGGTGAAAATTACTTTTACTCTTGAGGGGGATGAAGTATCTCTCGAGGGGGTGAAAATTACTTTCACTATTGAAGGGGATGAAGCTTCTCTTGAGGGGGATGAAGTTACTCTCGAGGGGGTAAAAATTATTTTTACTCCTGAGGGGATGATGTTACTCTTGAGGTGTATGAAAATTACTCTTGAGGGGATGAAGTTACTATTGAGAGTAATTTTCATCCCCTCAAGAGTAAGGGTGAAGAGTACATCTGGTATAGAGTCAGTTTACAAAATTACAGCTCATTTTGGATAGATATACCCTTTCGGTAACACCCTGTATGGCCTAGCTCTAGAACAATCTCGAAGCATTCTACTCACTCCTGCTGCCCGCCAAAGTCCCAGGTCCGGAAGGTGATGGGTCCCCGCGTGGAGCGATGCTTCTCGTACACCCACGTGCCGATGTCCACGCCTACTGTTGACATGTTGCCGCGGCGGGAGGACTTGTTGCCCATACGTTTTGCCCAGTGCTGGGAATACAGAATTTGATCAGTACTTTGTATAATCTGCCTTTTTGGGGTCTTATCTAGCATTTTCACAAATTATGTTCAGGCCACCCATCCTCGGACCAACTCTGTTTGCTACGCTTTGAGAGCTAAACTAATAACCCGATTTTAATAAAATGTTGCATAGGACTAGCTCAAATTCCAAGAAATCCGGTATATAACGGTCAAAACCGCGGGCAGAAGCTAGTTTGTTTCTAACTTAATCGAAATTAAAGTTTATTTTATTGTTACCAGTAGTTTTAAAATACCAGTACCATAAACCGAACAGCATGTATGAAGGGAATAATGAAAGTGGACGAAGCGAAACAAGTGTGTAAGGATCGTAGCAAGTGGAAAGAAGTGGTATCTGCCTACCCCTACAATGGAAAGAGGCATAATTATATGTATGTCTGTATGTTTGTAGTTTTAAAATGTCTATATGTATATTCTACTTACTTCAGTAGGTTTCCTTCTATGCTGTATAGCTGATTCTTGTCTCAAACACTCTAGTAGACTGGTTTTGCCGATACCCTGTCAAAGAAAACAATACATTTAATATTTCAATTTACAAAATATTAATTTTAATGAGTAATATTCACGCACGCGTAATATCCGTGCCTCGGATAGCACGTTAAGCCGTAGATCCCGACTGTCATACGTTGATCTTTCGCAGTCGTTAAGTCAAGTCTGACAACCAGTCTTACCATGGGATACTGTGTTCCCCAGTAAAATGGGTTGTGGAGGTCAGATAGGCAGTCGCTCCATGTAAAATACGGTATTCAGCTGAATCCGGTAAGACTGGTAGCCGACCCCAACATAGTTGGGAAAAGGCTCGAGAGATGATGAGTAATATTCACGCAAATATTCCAAAACATTATATTATTTACGATAGAACCATTCTTATTATTCGGCCGCTGAGAGAATGCGTTCCTGACACATGTCAGTTGATCTTGATTTGTATGGGGAAATAAAAAACCGTGTTATATTATTCATTGTAACCTGACATAATGATCTTCTTTTTCTTCTCGAGTCAAAGATCCAACTTTCAAATTTTATCTGACCAAAAAGATGCAACCTGGATGGCTCGGTCGCTGGCCTACATCATGTCCTGGAGAGTGCAGCTGGTAATGCAGGACGGGCAGAACAAAAGGGCATAATGATAATAAAATAAATAAATAAATGCGGACAACATCACATACATTGCTCTGAACCCAAAGTAAGTAGCTAAAGCACTTGTGTTATGGAATTTAGAAACAACGAAGGTACCACAAACACCCAGACCCGGGACAATGTAGAAAAGTGGTTTTCTACATTGACCCGTCCGGGGATCGAACCCGGGACCTCAGAGCTGTCGACACCTTGAAAACCGGTGCGTACGCCACTCGACCACGGAGGTCGTCAAATGATGTAGTGAGAATATCATTATTGGTTTACAGGACTAATAAGTGACAGTAATTTATGTTTAGTAAATTCTTAGTTTAATACAATATGTCGATGAGTATATCTACTTGGGCCAGTTAGTATCTTTCGAAAACAGGCAAGAGTAGGAAATCGATCGTCGCATCGAAAATGCCTGGAAAAGCTACTGGTCCATGAAGACGCTAGTGAAGGGTGATCTACCGATCTCCCAGAAGCGAAAACTCATCGACATGTGTATCCTGCCTATCCTAACCTACGGTGCTCAGACCTGGTCACTTACCGATTCACAAAGGTTTCGCCTTGGAGTTTGCCAAAGAGCTATGGAACGCACCATTCTTGGTGTTAAGAGACAAGACCGAATCCGGAACACCACGCTGCGTTCCAGAACTGGGATAAGCGACGTTGGCAGAAAGGCAGCCAGGCTTAAATGGGATTGGGCGGGTCACGTCAGTCGCATGCAAAGTGACGGCTGGGCAAGGGTCTGTACACAATGGGAGCCAACAGATGGACGGCGTCGCCGAGGCCGGCCCAGAAAGAGGTGGCGGGATGACCTAGTCTCATACCGCGAGGGCTGGTTTGAGGCGGCGCGGGATAAGTTTGAATAGAAGGAATTGGGGGAGGCCTTTGCCCAGCAGTGGGGCAGTATAGGTTAGGAAAAAAAAAAAATTTTCGCCACATTAAAGTTACATCTTCCTATTGACCACCTGTCAGGAACGCATTCTCTCAGTGGCCGATTTTTTTTCATTATAACTTAACTGTTTCCTTATCTCTTCCTGTAGTATTTTCTTCATATTCTTCTATCTTCTTGTTATTGCTAGAAGTTCGCAGAAGCAACTGAGTGTGGAACCACCAACTTTGCCGATCGTACTCTCAGAACATACAGTCAAAAAATTTGATGTTACACACTCAGTTTAGGGTCCCGTAGTGGAGAGGGAAAATCCTGTTTCATGTCTTGCTTGGTCTTCGCATAATGGATGCTGCTGCTGTATTTTGAGGTAAAAATCAATAAAAAATAATATCAATGGGTAATCCATTTAAACACCAACTTAAGGAAGGCTACTTAGGCTAAACTTGGCTTTTTAAAGCATTTACCTGTAATAGCAGCTACCCATCGGAAACCCAACCTCGGCAAAGGTAGCTTAACATTAACTTAGTTGTTAATGACACTTACTTGTAACAGTAGCTCAGCCACCCATCCAAAAACCGACCGAATGAAGAGTTGGTTAACCTAAACCTACCTAATAAGTCGTTTCCAGGTAGAAAATGAGTGCTCACCCGTCCAGAAACTGACCTGGGCGAGGGTTGCTTAACCTCGTCTCGCTGTACCACCCATCCTATACCCCGCCTCGGGCGTGTCAGCTTGATCTAGCACAGTATACCTGCAGGCCGACGAGCATGAGCCGGATGCGGGCGTAGACGCGAGCCTCCTGCAGCACCGACTTGAGGTAGCCGACGATGTCCATGCTCTTGTAGCGGCCGCAACGCAGCATGGAGCGCAGCGGCTCCTGCAGCGAGCACCCCACCGTGTTCAGGTTCCACAGGCGGGAGAGGAGACCCATTTGGGGGGGGAGGTCTGTTATATCTAGAAAGAAAGATGAAATCATCGTCATCTCTCTGCCCTGTTCCCATTTATTTGGGGTCACCGCAATGCGTATTCAGCTTCCATTCATCTCTACAACTCGTCATCTCAGTATTCACTCCTTTCTCATATCATCTTTCACACAATCCATCCTTCAAGGTCTTCCTCTGCATGTATAACCATTCACAATCAAGGTCGTGAGTCGTGAAAGTCGGTAAAAATTGTGTTGATTTTAAGTGTAAAACTAACTCTATCATGTATCATGCGAGAATCGAACACATTACACAAATAACGGCGAAGAGGCGAAACGTGAGCGGAAGTTGTCGAGCAGCCTTCCCTCTCGCCGCACACGCCTCGGGTCCCGCAAGTAGGACCGCCGTAAGGCCTGGCCGCTGAGAGAATACGTTCCTGTCGGTCTGTGGCATCGTAGCACCTAAACGAATCGACCGATTGTGATGCAGTTTATTTAACGTGATTGAGATGGATCTTAGCTGTAAGTTACGTACATCACTTTAGCATTAGACACTTACCTTTATTCCCACTGATATTCAGTACAGAGAGATTGGTCAGCTCATGTATAGCGAGCGGTATAAGCTATAGAGCGCAGTAAGTTACAAGAGTTTTAAGTTTGACTTGTGGGTCTGTTCGTCTGTCGGTAGCATCGTAGCACATACCTGAATCGACCGATTTTGATGCGGTTTTTTTAAGTAGACTTAATTGAGATTTTCTTTTAATTTACGATTAAATCACTAACCTTTATTCCCACTGATATTCAGTGCAGAGAGATTAGTTAACTCATGTATGGCCATACATTACATGCCTATAGTTATATTATATTCAAGAAACGATTCGTTTTGCTTAAGGACTGCAGGTTCTTTAATCCCCGACACAAAATGAGATGAATGAGAGAATATAAATGTACACCATTTATAAGTTTGACGAGTCTGTCTGTGGCATCGTAGCGCCTAAACGAATCGACCGATTGTGATGCAGTTTTTTCGAGATGGTATGTATAATTAACGATCATATCACTTACCTTTATTCCCACTTATATTCAATACAGAGAGATTGGTCAGCTCGTGTATAGCGGGCGGTATGGCCCTCAATAAGTTGCAGGAGACGTCCAGCATTGACAGGAGAGGGAATAGCAGTCGACCCTTAAGAGGAGAACCGGTGTTCTGTAAGAGATGAGAAGAGTAACGTAATTAAAAAATTATTACTTGTTCATTTATGCAGAAAGTTAAATAGGGTAATTTTCGACCAGTAGACATCACCTGTTAGTTGAAGATTTTAATTTTTTAATAATAAATGCGGACAACATCACACACATTGCTCTGAACCCAAAGTAAGTAGCTAAAGCACTTGTGTTTTGGAATTCAGAAGCAACGAAGGTACCACAAACACCCAGACCCGAGGCAATGTAGAAAATTTTTGGTTTCTACATTGACCCGTCCGGGGACCTCAGAGCTAGCGACACCTTGAAACCGGTGCGTACGCCACTCGACCACGGAGGTCGTCTAGTTAGTAAAAAAGTAGTTAATAAAAAAATATTTCTAACCGGGAGCTTTTAATCAGCAGGCTCACAATACTAGTGAAGACAATTCCACCAGAGTTCCTCAGGCCAACTTCTGGCTCTATCATCAGACCAAATCACAATCCACATTATTGTATTATTACCGAACTTACAAACGTACAAGAATTTCATCTCAATTCGGACTTCAAAAACTGGCCAAGTGCGAGTCGGACTCGCGCACGAAGGGTTCCGTACCACCGTCGTATGAGAGCTCTCCTTAAATATTCATTTTATGTGGTTTATTTGTTGTTATAGCGGCAACGGAAATGCATCATTTGTGAAAATTTCAGCTTTCTAGCTATCACGGTTTATGAGATACAGCCTGGAGACTGACAGACGGACAGACAGACAGCGGAGTCTTAGTATTAGGGCCCGTTTGGTTTACCCTTTGGGTACGAAACCCTAAAAATGGTTTTAATTTAGCTTGAAATATTTGTCCTAAACTAACTCTCGTGACACTCGACTATAGATGTCAGGTGCATACACCCCTAAGACACGATTAATGGCTTGCGAGATGCATAAATATCACTTCAAATACTTCACTTGGTAATATATTCATCTCCCGAGCCTTTTCCCAACTATGATGGAGTCGGCTACCAGTCTTACCGGATTCAGCTGAATACCGAATTTTATTTGGAGTGACTGACTGGCCTCCACAACCCATTTTACTGGGGAACACAGTATCCCATAGTAAGACTGGTTGTCAGAATCGACTTAACGACTGCCAAAGATCAAAGTATGACAGTTGGGACCTACGGCTTAACGTGCTATCCGAGGCACGGAGGGGTCCCGGTATGTTGTAGAAATGGTCAACTATCCACGGAGCAACCGCGGCAAGCGCGGCTTAACCTGTTTTATCGGTCAAACCGTACGGCTTACACTTAGCCACGAGCTCCTCAAATTGGTAATATTATAAGGCAATATTTATTAGTGAAGATCTCACCCATTCATCATCATCATCGGTGGTGGAGTCTTCTTGCGCGGCCGACGCATACCCGTCATCATCCGTCGTCAACTGGATCCGAGTCAGCAAGTTGTTGGCTAAGATCTGAGAGAAAATAAATATATTTTTAGGTAGGTAGGCGCATACATATTTAAGAGGGGTTCGTGGCTGAAACACTGATATAATAATAAATGCGGACAACATCACATACATTACTCTAAACCCAAAGTAAGTAGCTAAAGCACTTGTGTTATGGAATTCAGAAGCAACGAAAGTACCACAAACACCCAGACCCGGGACAATGTAGGAAAGTTGATTTCTACATTGACCCGACCGGGGATCGAACCCGGGACCTCAGAGCTAGCGACACCTTGAAACCGGTGCGTACGCCACTCGACCACGGAGGTCGTCAGATGGAATATAATATGGAATGGGCTTTCTGTCTTACAGAAATCAGTTAGATATTCTTTTATTATTTGCAACTTATCATTATACGTCTCAACTCGTAACAATAAAAAGCTGGTAACAATCGACAATCCTACGGACCCTTTTGACGGGCCTGTTGGTCTAGTGGTTAGTGACCCTGACTGCTATACCGGAGGTCGTGGGTTCGATTCCCGCCCAGGACAAATGTTGTGTGATGAGCATGATCATTTGTTCTGGTGTCTGGGTGTAATTTATCTATAATATGTATGTATTTAGAAATATATAAGTATGTTTATCAGTTGCCTGGTTACCATAACACAAGCTCTGCTTAGCTTGGGATCAGATAACCGTGTTTGAGTTGTCCCAGGATATTATTATAATCCTAAAGTTACCTAAGCACGTGTGGTCTAGCTCACTACCATCATTGTCTGGACAATCTACAGCATGACTTGTATATGTGCACTGCGCACTTGCACCAGTGACGCTGGCCTGTTCCTCACTGACCCTCCTGATCTCTGTTCCTCACGGGATCCACTCACCAGGGTCCGGAGCCCCTCCAGCCGAAGATGCCTCCTGGCGGGGCAGGCCGCACTCATGAGCTGCGACCTCACTGACCCTCCTGACCGGGGCCTGGTCCTCACGTTGTTTGAGGAGTTGGGGCAGTAGCAGGCGAGGGGATCGCCTTCCGTTGATCCGAAGCTTTCAACCTAAGGAAAAGTTATAGATCAATATTTTTGTAAAATTTGAGATTCTGAAAAACCGATCAAAAAAGCAAGAAAGAGGTACCATAGAATCGTCAACGAAATTGGCTTTTTGACAGATGTAAAAAAACATGAAATATGTTAATAGGTTAGTTTATTTATTATTTCTTTTCTTAATATTGGAAGTGCCTGTCGTTCTAACGATGACTGTCCTTAACAGGAAATTTTGACAAGATTGGTTAAGTCGTTAAGCCGTCAAAGTGTAACACACATACAGACAAGATATAGTTATTTCCTTACTTGCGGTAGACTCGGCCAGCATGTGATCTCATTGTGACTCAAATCTAACTGCCGCAGACTTGTCGGGTATGAGGTCACGTACGACATCGACCTATAAATAACACAAACAAAATGTTACCATAGAATAACTCGTTTATATCGAGTATGTTGCCGTACATTGCCGTCTGTGATTGATCACTTATCACATTACAGCCGCTCGGCCCAGTAATGTAACGCAACTCGCTGATTCTGTCTTAGGGATGAATGGAAGAAAAATAAACAATGTGCTGAATTCAAATGATTGGGAATTGGGCAAATAGAAGATTAAAAAGTAAGATAACAGTTTTTGAACTTACACTTTCATATTCTTTATCTTATTAACTTAATGGAGAAGAGACGAGCAGAGGGGAATGGAGATTATTTTTAAATAACTAATAGGGGTCCGGCGCCTTCCGTTAAGTTGGTAAGACAGCGTGCTTATTCTCCACAGCCAAACAACTTAAGAAGCGGTGAACGGTGGGCAAATCAGGGTTCTGACCATTGTACTATTGACTATCGAATTTGACCTCCCATTTTGAATAAATAAGTTAATTTTATCTCTCTTTTTCTAGACTATTTTCGGTATGCCTTACCTGAGCGAGTTATAGGCCATATTAAGCCTCGTCAGATGCGGAGCCCTGCAGGCCAGCGCGCAGGGTACGCAGGTGAACTGGTTGTGCGCGAGGTTGAGCGTGGCGAGGGCGGAGGCGCCGGGGGGGGCTCCCGCCGCCGCTGCCGAGCCCTCCACCACGCCACGCCATGTGTGCGCGCGACGGGCTTCCGTACAACTAGGAGTGGACATGTCCTGTTATAACGCTAAAGGATTTTTGATGTAAAACATCTATAGCCGCACGTAAAACCGATTTCTGGTGTGGCGACGCATGCAGTGGCGCGCATGCGCGAATGTCGCGAAATCTATGTCGCGTATTTCACAGCGCCATTTATCATTATGACATATTTAGTTCCTATCGCAATCTGTTCTTTTCTGCATATTACTTTTACAAAATAATGTCGATGTTTCACATCTGCCAGGCGTCCCGTGACGGCTCACATTTTTTTAAGACAGGGCTTATTGTTAAATAGACTATGACATTCATCAAATGAGCTTTCCAATTCTCTTTTGTAATCAATTCTCTACACATATTAATTTTCATCTCCATAGGAAATACTTCGCGTTTACGTAATATACCTATTTTGAATTGATTGATATAATAAATGCGAAAAATTGGTTATAAATTATGTAATTAACTCTGAATAGAAATTTTGTAAACTGACTCTATATCAGATGTACTCTTCACCCCTTTTGTATAGATATACCCTTTCGGTAACATCTTGTATTTGGATTTTTTTCAAGCTCAGTGATCTACTTTACACATGGCTAGAGTGAAAAGAAGAAATATCACGTAACTGCTGCACAGAATATGCGCGAGAGAAGGAAATATCATAGACATTTCTTGATATAGTAACTATATACAGAAATGTCTAGCTATCTACCTATAACAAAAATGAATCGTTAAATGCGTAGCTAAGCGCAATTCTCGAGAGCAGCTGAACCGATTTCGCTCATTCTTTTTTTATAATACTTATTCTTAAAAGTTCGTGGATGGTTTTAAAGGAGAGAAAAATTGCATAAAGTCTAAAAAAAAATCTCTTCGTCTCCGCCCCGAATAGCAGGATAACTATCTAGACATATATAGAAATCGGGAACGACACTTAGGTATTTACGCGGGAGAAACCGCGGGGCACAACTAGTTTATCATAGAAATATACTCACACGGCGTTTCCCGCTCGGTTGCTGAGTACGGGCGGTGCGTCTTCATCGTCTTCCAAGATCTCTGAGTCACTGCGCTCTATTGAAGGACTGCGGGAGGCTGACTTCTAAATAAAGGCATAAAAACAATATTATTTATCTTAAAAAATAGATATATTTTCTAATACACTTAACTGATGACAATTTTGTATAAGGTAAGGCCACTTTTTTAACCGACTTCAAAAAAGGAGGAGGTGCTCAATATGTCTGTTTTTATTATGTTTGTTACCACAGAACTTTTGACTGGGTAAACCGATTTTAATTATTCTTTTTTTATTTCAAAACTGGTGCTCTCCGTGTGGTCCCATTGTGGTTCTAGTTTTGACAGTGAGATCCATAAGAGAAAAATACGAGACTTATTTTGAAGTAGGTTTTTTTTGTTAGAATTATTTTCGATATATTTTTTATTGTTTTCCTAATTTCATTTCTCATTTCAAAGCGGCATTTAAAATATAATCACGCATTTCCGTAACACCTTATATACTAAGAATAATGGGGTCGGATGTTTTATTGTGTGTTTGTTTTGGCGTTGTGCGGCTGATGGTGCGTGGTGAGGTTGCCGCCGGATATGAACCGACCCTTAAGTTCTGTCCACTTTGTAATATTGACGGTAAATAAGTGCTACTGTATAGCCTAAATTAAATTAATTAATTTGAATGTTGTTTTATTATACTTACAGACTGTGCAGCCAGCGAGAACTGCGCGCTCTGCATGGAGGGCGAGGCGCTGAGCTGCGGCGAGGACTCTGACGGTGATGCCAGCTGCAGGGGGCTCGCGCTACCTGACCCCTGATACATAATATAATATGGAGTTACTATTATAATGACGAGAAAAAAGGAAGCCAGAGAGTTTGCTATAATACGCAAAAAATCGACTGTTTTTGCGTGCCTTTTCGTTTTATACAGGGTGTTACCAAAAGGGTATATCCATCCGAAAGGGGCGAAGAGTACTCCTGGTATAGAGTCAGTTTACAAAATTTCAGCTTCCTTTCGGTAACACCCTGTAAAATTAAAAATTAAAAAAAAAAACAATGAAAGTTATAAATTTCAAAAACGGGTTAATATTACAATTCGTAGGTACATAAATAAATTAAATTTAGTACAGTATAATGAACCATGCCCCACTTGTTGAATTGCCCAAAAGTTGAAAAGTTACATTGGTACTTGCCCGGATTCGAACCTGCAACCTCGTGCATACAAATCCGTTCATTAAAACCGCTAGGCCACCGCGACATATACAATATTACATATACAATATTACACGACAAATATCGTATTACTATTGCAAAATACATTCAAAACATAGTTGTTTCTTTCATTTGCATCGCAAAAATAGACTGGATAATAAATTGATTGAATTACTAGCGGCCCGTCCCGGCTTCGCACGGGTATTTAACACATTATTAAAAAGTTAGGATTGAAGGTTTCTGTGTTATTACTACTATTACGCTCTTTATAATATTAGTATAGACACTCCCGTACCTCAGTAATGCTTAAATCGCATAGTTAGCCGAGCAGAGTGAGCGACAATCACGCGACTTTTTTCTAATTCTTATATTTTAAACTCGTGATATCTTTCGAAGGGAATGTCCAAAGTGAATAATTCAAAAAGTTACATAAAGGTATTGAAGCAGTCTTGACTATGAAGTAATTTATTTTGATAAGGATCAATACCAAGTAACAAATAAAGAGCCTTTTCTAGCGGCGTCCTTTCAATAATATTTTTTTTAATAAAATATCTCTTATTCTGACCTAACTATAATAGTTAGACATATGCTGTCGCGACATTTTTTGTAGATAATTATATGTTCTACAAAGACGTAGTACATTATTTTGTTCTATAATCAATAGTTTTCGCAGCGCACGCGATGCAAGAAAGATTTTTGGTAATTTTTTCACACCTTGGTTTACATTATTGAGGTTTTAGTATGGATGCCTAACTTTTTTGAAAATGTTATATAGCCTATGTTCACCGGAGATAGTGTAGCTTCCCAACAGTGAAAGAATTTTTCAAATCGGTCTAGTAGTTTCAGAGCCTATTCATTTCAAACAAACAAACAATCAAATCTTTCCTCTTTATAATATTAGTGTAGACAAATAACTTAATAATTTCTAAATGTGCCCCTACTATTATAGTATACTATATTTTCTGATGCAACTTTTCTAAGAACAAATGTTTGCCAATATTTTGCCACTTTTAAAGTAGATAGACAATCTATAAAAATATCACTCACCTCTTCCCCAGTCGGTAGATCCCTCAAATGATTCAAGGCCGCATTCAGATCCCTTAGGGCGGGGGCCATCCACATGGCCCCGGGCAAGGCCCTCAGCTTGTTGTTAGATACATCTAGAGTGGATAGTGCGGGCAGGCGGAAGAGAGACGGCGGGAGCTCTTCTAGGCGATTGTCCTGAAATATGAGGGATAGTTAGAGATATTGTAGAAATAGTGAACATTTAAGATTCCTTTACTTAACTTATATAGCAAAGGGATAGTAATTGGGTAGCCATGGGATTTTGAAAGTACAATGTAGGGATAGTTATGGGATAGTAATGTGAATAGTAGTGGAATGACAGGGGTTATGAAAAAGTAAAGTGAAATTAAGTGGCGGGATAGCGGAAGGATACTCGAGGGATATGCGTGAGATAGCCAAGGGATAGTCGCCTACTAAAAAGGGGGATAGTAAAGGGATAGTCCACTCACTTGGAGGTACAGCTCCTGCAGCATCGGCGCGGTATACAGCTCGGGTCTGGTCTTCTTCTTCCTCCGTCTCTTGGTGTCCAGCTCATCCTCGAAGGGATCCTGGCTGGTCGGGAGCCGTTCCAACTTGTTCTGAGCTGCGTTTAGGTATCTGGTGGAGTGGGAGTGTAAGTTTCAAAAATATTTTTTGAAATCATTCCAAAACTAAAGGAGATTTCGCGTATTAAAAAAACTATAGAATTGAAAACATCCGCCTTTTGAAGTTGGTTAAAAAACTGGTCAGCGCGTGTAGGGCCCCGCCAGCGCTGCTCGTCTCACTGGTGATGAGCACTCACCTCAGACTGAGCATAGTGAAGAGCTCGGGCGGCAACACTCTCAGCTCGTTGTTGGACACGTCGAGCCTGGTCAGCGCGTGTAGGGCTCCACCGCCGCTACTCATTTTTGAGTTGACACGGAGGGCTGCTTGACGGAGCCATGACATACTAGAAAGAAAGGAAGAAAAAATATTAAATTACAATAAGAAATCATAAAAAATATTTTTAAAACAAGCTTTTAAATCACCTAGGCTTAAAGTTAATAATAATAATATTCCGGGACAACTGACACACGGTCATCTGATCCCAAGCTAAGCAGAGCTTGTGTTATGGTAACCAGACAACTGATAAACATACTTATATATTTCTAAATACAACATATTATAGATAAATTACACCCAGACACAGAACAAATGATTGTGCTCATCACACAAAGATTTGTCCTGGGTGGGAATCGAACCCACGACCTCCGGTATAGCAGTCAGGGTCACTAACCACTAGACCAACAGGTCTAGTGAAGACGAACTAAACAAGCCCAAACACGATAGGATTGCGTCGTTTCGTTACAAAGTTCCTATGGCCACTTTCTGGTTCCATCATCAGACCAGCTCTTAAGTACCATAAAAAGTATTGCCAGCAAACTTACATATGTATGCAAAAGTTCATTATAATCGGATGTCTAGAAGTAGTTTTAATTTAGCTTGCATGATTTGACCTACACAAACATACATACATACCAACACAAATCACAAATAAAAAAACAATTAATATGCAAAACATTTAAACAAACACGAGTATAATGAAATACAACTTTAATGCCCAAATATAAGTTTCAGTTCGCACTACACTTAATATTTTTATAATTTTTTCACTAACCAGTCGAAAACAAACTTTATTGACACCCACATAAAGTTGATTTTTAAATGCAAAACATACCGTATAGTAGCCAACTGCGCGCGCAACTCTCTCCAGTTGACCATGACCGCTGTGGTCGGACATAAGGCGCTGTAAGTCAGCGCCGAGTCAGAGTCGCGGTCAGAGAATAGAGCTTCCGAGATCGTTGACTTGTTTAGCTTGTAGTCGGGGTCGGGATATGCCTAGGAAAGATACATATTTAAAATCCTGATATTAATTTGCGGATGGTATTACACGTGAGATCTTTTGTCCCGATAATAGAATAGGCAGTAGTTCATTCCTAATTTATAAACTACTGCCTATTCCATGACATACGAAAAATAGAATTAAAACTTAATAAATATTTTTTTTTAATTAAAACATTTATTTTCACCATTGACTCGCTTATTGTAAATATGGATCCAACAGTTGGAATCAGAAATCGCCCGCAATGTGTAAGCGTGGTGATCAATGCTCGTGCCTTCTCTATATGAGAAGAGGCCTATGCCCTGTGAGACTGCTATGAGCTGTGGGACTGTTATAGGTCTGATATACAGGGTGTTCCCGAAAGGGTATATCGATCCAAAAAGGGTGAAGAGTACATCTGGTATAGAGTCAGTTTACACAATTTTAGCTCAAAATGAGTTAATTTAATTATTTATATCCAATTTTTTAAGTCTTATTCGACCAGGATAAGTGAATAATATAATACATTTTTATTACCCCACACAAATCGAGACCAAAAGCCATGACATGTGTCAGGAGCGCGTTCTGTCAGCGGACCATAGGCAACCCTACCTTAGTGGCTAGCAGCTTGGCCAGCAATTCCGTGAGGCCGTGTCTCGCGCATTCTCTGACGGCGCGACAGTGGGGGTCGCTTGCCCCGTGTTGCAGCAGTATCTCTACTATTTGTACGTTTTTAGCTCTGGCTGCTATTGCTAATGCTGTCCACGGACTTTCTCCTGGAACAAAATAATATGTCTCACACATGGTCATCAGATCCCAAACTTGGCAGAGCCTGAAAACCAAACAACTGATAAAGATACAAAATCAAAATCAAAAATTATTTATTTAACTTAGGCTACAAAGTAGCACTTATCAAACGTCAATTATTATTACAATAGGACAGCACCCAAGGGGTCGGTTCATATCCGGCGGAAAAGGCAGCGCGCAACATCGGCCGCGCAACTCCAGAACGAGCAAACACACAACAAAACATCCAACCACTCACACCTGACGCACCAACGCGTCATCAGGTCAGTGTGAAAGGTTGAATGCTCCACCATGCGCCCGCCCGCCCCAGCGCCACGCGACCGACAACACGCGACGCCACCAACGCCAGACATGAACCGACCCCAAATCGCCCACCCTACACCGCTTCCTAAGTGCTTTGGCTGAGGAGAAGAAACGGCGCAACAAACTCCCCAGTAGCACGCTGTCATTACATTAAAAATAATAAATAATATCAAATAATAACAATAACGGACCGCGCAAAGTGAACAAGTGCTTAAGGTAGATGATACTTATATATTCCTAAATACATTTCTTTCTTATACTCTACAAAGCCGGTTTAGTTACACCATTTATAATACAATATGCAAACGGTCTTGACAGACGGACGGACGGACGGACAACGAAGTGATCCTATAAGGGATCCGTTTTTTCCTTTTGAGGTACGGAACCCTAAAAACTACGATCTTCGATTTGCTGAAATAGTAATCACCAAGAATAGCAGAATAACTATAAAAATAAAGTAATAATCATCATTATCATCTCCCTGCCTTGTTCCCAATTTAATTATTTGGGATCGGCGCAATGCGTATTCAGCTTCCATTCATCTCTACTACATTAAATAAAAGTGTCAAAAATGTATGTTTTTCGGGAACAGTGTCTTTACGAGTGAATCCGGGGAACAGATAGTAATATATAAAAGCTACTTACTATCAGCATTATAGTTCGCTCGTCCGGGAGATGGCGCTGACATAGCGCGGCCGCTGACGGCGGCCGACGCGCTGCGGGAGCGACGACGATCGCGCCCAGCGTCTGTGTTGCCCATCTGTATGGAAATAAGGCTTTCATTAGTAATACATAATAATATAACGAACACTAGACTAACACACAGCTCACCACATCGTTAGGCGGCAGTGCGGAGGCGTTGGCGTCAGCTCCCGCGGCCAGCAGGCGTCGCAGCAGTCGCACGACACGCGCGCATCGCACGTGCGACAACACTAGACTAACACACAGCTCACCACATCGTTAGGCGGCAGTGCGGAGGCGTTGGCGTCAGCTCCCGCGGCCAGCAGGCGTCGCAGCAGTCGCACGACACGCGCGCATCGCACGTGCGACAACACTAGACTAACACACAGCTCACCACATCGTTAGGCGGCAGTGCGGAGGCGTTGGCGTCAGCTCCCGCGGCCAGCAGGCGTCGCAGCAGTCGCACGACACGCGCGCATCGCACGTGCGACAACACTAGACTAACACACAGCTCACCACATCGTTAGGCGGCAGTGCGGAGGCGTTGGCGTCAGCTCCCGCGGCCAGCAGGCGTCGCAGCAGTCGCACGACACGCGCGCATCGCACGTGCGACAACACTAGACTAACACACAGCTCACCACATCGTTAGGCGGCAGTGCGGAGGCGTTGGCGTCAGCTCCCGCGGCCAGCAGGCGTCGCAGCAGTCGCACGACACGCGCGCATCGCACGTGCGACAACACTAGACTAACACACAGCTCACCACATCGTTAGGCGGCAGTGCGGAGGCGTTGGCGTCAGCTCCCGCGGCCAGCAGGCGTCGCAGCAGTCGCACGACACGCGCGCATCGCACGTGCGACAACACTAGACTAACACACAGCTCACCACATCGTTAGGCGGCAGTGCGGAGGCGTTGGCGTCAGCTCCCGCGGCCAGCAGGCGTCGCAGCAGTCGCACGACACGCGCGCATCGCACGTGCGACAACACTAGACTAACACACAGCTCACCACATCGTTAGGCGGCAGTGCGGAGGCGTTGGCGTCAGCTCCCGCGGCCAGCAGGCGTCGCAGCAGTCGCACGACACGCGCGCATCGCACGTGCGACAACACTAGACTAACACACAGCTCACCACATCGTTAGGCGGCAGTGCGGAGGCGTTGGCGTCAGCTCCCGCGGCCAGCAGGCGTCGCAGCAGTCGCACGTGTCCGCCGCGCGCCGCGCACGACACGCACGTGTCGCCCGCACGACCCGCCGTCAGCGATACCGGGGAGAGACGCCGGTCGGAGCGACGGTCCTGATACAAAAGTACAAACAAATACAAAACATTGTTTCGACATCAATAAGCGAGCTTATTCCCTTTTTTATTTAATTACATTATAATTTCAAGTCGTGACAAACGTGTCACCACATTGCAGCATTGTAAGAGTCAATGTCTTATTACGTCACTCAATAAATGTTAAGATACACCTCTAAAGTAGGGTACGATTCTTGGTGTCAAAAAAAAATTCTTTTTGAGCTGATATTTTATAAACTGACTCTTTATGAGAAGCACTTTTCACCCCTTTCGTATAGCTATAACCTTTTGATAACACCCTGTATAAAATAAAAAATCTATTGTTTCCAGATGGGAGCTAAAATTTTGTCATATGACTCTATACCAGATATACTCCTCAAGTAGTATAGCTATACCCTTTCGGTAACATCCTGTATCATCATCATCAGCCTATAGCAGTCCACTGCTGAACATAGGCCTCTCCAATTGAAAACCACTTAGTTCTATCCTCGGCTTCTCGCATCCAGCTCCTGCCAGCCGTCTTGCGCAAAACGTCACTCCACCTTGCCTGAGGGCCGTCCTACACTACGTTTCCCCGTACGCGGTCTCCACTCCAGAACTCGTTTACTTCAACGGTTGTCGGTTCTGCGACTATGGCCAGTCCACTGCCACGTCAGCTTATATATGCCCTGTACAATCATCATCTGCCTAGCCTGTTTCCCAAACTATGTTGGGTCGGCTACCAGTCTTACCGGATTCAGCTGAACACTGTATTTTACATGGAGCGACTACCTATCTGACCTCCACAACTCATTTTACTGGGGAACACAGTATCCCATAGTAAGACTGGTTGTCAGAATTGACTTAACGACTGCCAAAGATCTTTGTATGACAGCCGCCACAGCCGGGACCTACTGTTTAACATGCTTTCCGAAACACGGAGCTGTCTCGGTATGTTATAAATGGTCACCCATCCACGGACCAACCGCGGCGAGCGCGGCTTAACCTGAATTATCGGCCAAACCGTACGGCTTACACTTAGCCACGAGCCCCTGTACAAAACTATAATAAATAAACTTACATTGTTCGCCGACGCGCCGGTCAGCTTGCTAACTATAGCGTGTATGCCGAGCGATATGCCGCCGCGTTGTGGACTTAACACTTGTGATGGGACGGTTGTGTCTTCTTCCTGTATAAATAAAGATAATATTATGACATCAAAACAATAAAGGACATTAAAAGAATACAAATATCTGGGGTAGCTTAAAGGACAGTTAAGAAACTATAGAGTGCGGGTTGCAGGGTATGAACCGTGAGCACTTGTATGAACTGGTTTCGTCATAAAAATAATATCAAAACAGCGAATTCTTAATAAAACTATCCCAAAACATACACTAATAATATCAGAATCATCGTTATTATCGCACACACGTCTGTCGTTCCAAGGAAAATAACTCAAATCAGTAAATGAATGTACTATATACAGTCAAAAATTTGCTTTCGCTCGACGAAATGAGCTTCTAGCTATAATTGCACTCTATAGTTCAAACTTTTTTTAAACAAGGCGTCCATGACCGCGACGTTCCCCAGCGTGCACGCCACGTACAGGGCGGTCTGACCGCTCACTATTTAAGTATATATCGTCCAACTGACCGCCAGATCCTTCGCCGCTGGTAACGCTAAGACTGTATGCGCTAACAAGGCGTCCACGACCGCGACGTTCCCCAGCGTGCACGCCACGTAGAGAGCGGTCTGACCGCTAACGTCGCGAGCGTTCACGTCGAAGGCCGCGGTGTACTGCCATTGGCCCGTCGCGTCCCTGTACAAAAGGACAAGTTACACACTGCCATCTGATCCCAAACTAAGCAGAGCTTGTGCTATGGTAACCAGACAACTGATAAACATATTTACATATTTCACAATACATACATATTATAGATAAATTACACCCAGACACAGAACAAAATGATCATGCTCATCACATAAAGATTCGTCCTGGATAGTAATCGTGTCCACGACCTCCGGTATAGCAGTGAGGGTCACTAACCACTAGACCAACAGGCCAGTGGAAGGTTCTATGCATCTTAGTAGCATAATATTTGTGACAAAAAGCTACGTTGCACAAAATTATGGCATCGTGCCAAAAACTCTTTGAATCAAGTAACCTATTGAGTTTCTTGCTGGTTCGTCTCTATAGGAATGACATGTCGGAAATCATTTCACGTTTTAAAAGCGACTGAAAAGGCTCGCAAGAAAAAAAGTATTTTGATTTTGATTTGAAACAAAAACTTTTAGACTATCGCGCTGCATGTTTATAGTAATAAAATTTCTTGGGAATTAGCGCGAAACATGACCTTTTTGGGTTTAAAGTTTCGAAAAGGTTACACCGGCCGTGGTCGCAAGCAGACTAAAACATCAAGCCTAAGGAAATGCTTGTCTCGCGCTAATTCCCGTGAAATTATATTACTATTAACTTTTATTGTCACAATCTTCTGCAATAATATTTCGATTAAGTATAGACATATAATTGGGATCTGAAATCGCCAATCCGTAATAAGCAAGCGCGGTGATCAATGCTCGTGCCTTCTCTATATGGGAAGAGGCCTGTGCCCAGCAGTGGGACGTTTGTAGGCTGGAATTATTATTTAATTATTATTATAGGCACATAATAAACTCACGTATAAGTACTGAGCACGCTCTCCGGGTAAGGATACTCTAATAGTAGTGTGACTAGAGCTGAGTGCCCGCCGATGCAGGCCGCGTGGATCGGCAGCCATTTCTCTACTGTTTCTTGCTGGAAGAAAATAAGATTAAATAAAAATATTTCTCATTTTTTTAAGTTGATTAATATAGTATTAAATTCAATTCCAGATGACAAATGAATTACATGTAAACTTAAAGGACAGTAGTAGTAGTAACAGTCTGGTAGAGACACGGACAACCAAGTGATAAGCATTTTTTTGCTACGGAACCCTAAAAATATGAAGACTACAAGAGGTGATGTAGCTTGTTTTTGGGAGCTTAGTCGAGTTTTTCAATTTTATTTTTGGCATATGACACCTTTTGTAATTTTTTTAGAGGACTGGTGACTTTTTTATTATTGAACATAGTGTAGCACCATTTTGAAATTTTTGGTTAGATGTTTCTTTTTTTGACTGTGCGGCACAAACATTTACTTTTTCTGAGAAATAATTTTTCCCTATTATCTTACCTGCACAGCCTCAGGAAAGGCAGCTAGCAGCAGCTTCGCGATCTCAACATGCCCATGATAACACGCGATGTATAAAGGGCAGTACTTAGTCACTGGGTGCGCGCGCCCATCCGCGCCTGCCTCTAGGAGAGTCGACACGGCAGCTGTGAAGCCGGCTTCCGAAGCCCTGTGAAAAAAAATACTTTATATAATCTGGTCCCTGAGAGACTGCCTTCCTGACACAGTCATGTCATCATCATCTCCCGAATCTTCTTTCCAAACTATGTTGGGGTCGGCAAAAATGTTTAAAATCCGTCGACAATTGCAGTTGCCGATATCACGTAAAAAAAAATCCTTGCAGAAAATTTGAGAACATCCTCTTTTTAAAGTCGGGTGAAAAAACAGGGAATCGACACAGCCATTCAACGTGGCAATGCTGCATGCCTTCTTGGCACGTTTTCCGCCATTGACAAGGACGACGATGAATTTTTTGACGCGTGTTAATTTATTTATATTAGTTTTAATTTTAGTATAGTTGTAAGTGTTAGTTGATTTGTAAGAGTACTCACACATATAACAGCGTGTTAGCTCCACCGGGTGTCATGTTAGCGATCAGGCCCGCATTACCGCCGAGCGTGGCCATGCGTTGTTTCAGCGTCGCACAGTCGCCGCGGGAGACCAGCTCGCGGAGGGACGCGTGCTGCGACAGACGCTCCCGTTCTAGCGCGTCTGGGGACAACGAGAGACATGTTAAAGGCGATTAGCTTCGATCATTAATAACATAAGGATCGAAGGACTGCTTTCAAAACTGGTGTAGACTAAACTGTATGTTCAAGTCTATGTAGTCTTATTTCAGTGACCTATTTTAGCTGATTTTTTTACTGATCCTTAAAGCGCTGTGTAGAATTTGGAACATTTTTAACAGAACATACCATCACGCCTGTATCCCCGAAGGGTTAGACAGAGGTGTACCAATGTACACCCACAGTTCGCCGGTATGTTCAGGTCCCATGTAATAGGGGGCGAGCCTATTGCCACTAACCGGGCACAAACATTTTTTCATAAATAATTATAATATAAATACATGTCTACGTCAGTGTGTGTGAGTGGTCATAGGCGATCATTCATTTCTGGTCGCGGACGTAATTTATATCACCTGTATCATGAGCTTGTAGCCCATCTTGCATTGTATAATAATATCTCTATTTAAATCAGTAAGTAAATGTTTTCCCTAGCTTTTTTAAACTAGGTTGCGATAGGATTCTAGTCGTACCGCGTTCACACCGCGACCCCTGTATAACGTTAAGTTTGGTATTTATTTTGAAAACCCCTCGAAAATTTATATGTGACAATTAAAAGGTAAAAATCTTCAATCAACCGAAAACCTCACACTATCTGTCAGTCATTTTGATGCTAAAGGTAAAACTCATAACCCCTCTTTTTGCATCGGTTACCAACTCACCACTCTCCTTCCAAGGGTCAGCGAAGTCATCGCTGAAGTATTGCGACACATCGTACGCGTCGTCCGCGTCGGACTCCGTGACGTCACTGACGCGGGTCTGCGCCCGCGCAGCTCGTCGCGCCGCACTTCGGAATCGCTCCAACATTTTTTTAGGTTTGTTTTATATTTTTTTTGTTCACTATTTATTTTATTTTATTTACACTTTATAAATGTTAGGTTCACTTTTCATGTGATTAAATTAAAGTAAAATTTCAAATATCTAGATTTTTTTTCAATTGTTCGGTCGTGGTGGTCTAGCTGTTTAATAACTGGTTAAAATTTGAAGTAGCTATCGTGGGTAAACTAGTGGGTATTCAGCCGGTAGTATATAAAAAAAAAAACGTATCTTTCTAAAACATTGGGCTACCAAATGTAAAAAGATTTTTATAATCCGACTGCGGTATTACCCATCTCCTATTGTCCTATGATCTTTTAAACAAAAATATAGCAAAAACTGCTGTCAAAAAGGAAATTCGTGTTAGCTATAGATAATGTTAAACCAATTAACAATTTGACAACAATAATTGTTCAGACTGCGAATTTCTGACGCTATACTTTCGCAACATATATAACTAAGTCATATTTTAAGATCATAGCGCTTTTTAACAAACAACTCTAGTATACATTATAGATATACATAATTTACACAACACATAAATGTCACTATACTACGAATTAGCATACAGGTCAGTTTTTTTATGTTTATTTTTGGTTATATTTAAAACTGGTTATTTGAACATTCAAACGAGCTCTAACAAAATATGGTGTAATATATATAATGATGTAAATGCATCTTAATATTGGACATTTATTTAACTTGCATAGTATTTTAGACGGAAAAGAAGGTGGAGAGACCAACTAGACTCCTACCGAAAGGACTGGCCCATCCTAGCTTAAGACAGAAGTGCGTGGAAGAGGGAGAGCGAGGTCTTTGCCCTCTTTTTTTTGTTTTTTTTTTTGCTGGGTGAAAATCCTTATCGGATTAATCTGCAAGCCGACCCCAACATAGTTGGGAAAAGGCTCAAAAGGCGAAAATACAATATTATTGTAATTTCGAGCTGGTATGTTGAAGCCAGAAGGTGTCCATGGGAACTCTGTAACGAAAGGACGCACTGCCATCGTGTTTGGATTTGTCTTCACTAGCACAGCTAAGCTTATTACTTTTTGCGGCCTTGAGACACAGCCCCGGCAACAGAGTATATTTATATGTATAAGATACTAACTTTTGCCAGCGTTTCTGCCTGCTTGGGTATCGGATATCACGACAAAAAGTAGCCTATAACCTTTTTTGGGATCTCAAATTACCTATAAAAAAAAGTTTCATTAAAATCGTTTAAACAGTTTAGCCTTTAAAACGTAACATACATAGTTACCTTCGCATTTATAATATTATAGCATGGATAAGTTTTCTAAACCGCAATTCACTTGTTGAACTTATACACTATTTAATTTGTAGGAAACCTGTCGTATACAATATAGGAAGTAGTCCGTCGGGACCTTGCAATCGCACTAAATAGGAATATAATTTAAATCTCTTAATTCCATTTCCTTAATTTAAATAGTGTAATTATCACTTTTGACGACCTCCGTGGTCGAGTGGCGTACACACCGGTTTTCAAGGTCTCTGAGGTCCCGGGTTCGATCCCCGGACAGGTCAATGAAGAGACCAATTTTCCTACATTGCCTCGGGTTTGTGTTTGTGGTACCTTCGTTGTTTCTGAATTCCATAACACAAGTGCTTTAGCTACTTACTTTGGGTTCAGAGCAATGTATGTGATGTTGTCCGCATGTATTTATTATTACTTTAAAGAGCCTAAAGTCTACCTCGCTACCATCATTAATAATATAATAATCCAGGACAACTCACACACGGTTATCTGATCCCAAGCAAAGCAAAGCTTGTGTTATGGTAACCAGACAACTGATAAAAATCCTTATATATTTCTAAATAAATACATATTATAGATAAATTACACCCAGACACAGAACAAATGATCGTGCTCATCACACAAAGATTTGTCCTGGGTGGGAGTGACCACGACCTCCGGTATAGCAGTCAGGGTCACTAACCACTAGACCAACAGTCCCTTACATCATTGACTGGACAATATACACAAGATGATAAAACTATCACACAAAGAAAAAATACACATTGAAACCGGTTTGGCTAAACAAACATTTTTAAATTAATTTGCATAAATTAATTCTGTTGGCTACTAAAAATAGATCATACCTTATGTTGCTATGTTGAGTGAGTATGCAAAGTTATTTCAAAAGCTCGGTTTTAAGACAAGAGATAGTTCTCGAAATTATTGGTTTTTTTATAAAATATTTTCAGCACCTACCGTGGAGTGGTCTTTGCCCAGGGCCTCGATTCGGCTATTTTAAATGCATGTCAGTGGTCGGTCAGTGTACTTGTCATTGTGCCTAATTTTCGTATTCAGATAAGCCTGCAATAAAATCTCATTGAACTCTCGAAGGGAATGATCGTAATGACCAATTAATGATCGTAATGACAGTTAGCAGAATGCCAATTATCGTAAAAATTACCAAATGAAGCAGGTCATTCGGTCAATTCAAGCAACTTTTAAATAGCTGAATCGAGGTCCTACTGTGGGGTATAAATTATGTTGTATCAATCTTTATCTATACATAAAAAAGATACTGATTTCTCTTGGTCACGTACCTTCCAAACGACTGCACCAAATTGGATAATGCATTTCTTGTTTTCCTTATTGGAAGGGTGATTTTTAAAAGAATTTATTAATTATTGTTATTAATAATACATTTCAAAAGTAAGAAAACCAGGCAATTTTTTTAATGCAGATATCTTTTACAATACCTAACAGATAATCATAAATGATGGCTAAGACCTTCAACATCACATCAGCTTTGAAAAAAACCGCATGATGATTGGTTCTTTCGCTTAGGAGCTACGACGCCCCCGACATACCGACACGTCTCACTTATAAAACCCCTCTTTTTGTTTCAGGAATGAAATATAAATATTTTTTACGGGCCTGTTGGTCCAGTGGTTAGTGGCCCTGACTGCTATACCGGAGGTCGTGGGTTCGATTCCCACCCAGGACAAATGTTCGTGTGATGAGCACGATCATTTGTGCTGTGTCTGGGTGTAATTAATATATAATATTAATGTATTTAGAAATATATAAGTATATTTATCAGTTGTCTGGTTACCATAACACAAGCTCTGCTTAGCTTGGGATCAGATAACCGTGTGTGAGGTGTCCCGAAATATTTTTATTATATTATCTCACACCACCCATGCAAAGGCGGCGCGAACAACTAGTACTACATTATAGGTATCCTAGGTACTGTATATTGTACCTAAGTAACATCCGTGCAAAAACTAAATATAGGTTAAGTGCGTATAAGTATACTAACAGAGTGGTGCGGCTTCTAATCCATCAATATCGAGTTACGGAACAAGAATGCGGACAAGATATACGTATGTACGGAACATCTTTAATCTAGAATAATCTAGACATTCTAGACCAGGAAATATAATTACTAGGTAATATAGCAATAAATAAATAATAATAATAAATGCGGACAACATCACATACATTGCTCTGAACCCAAAGTAAGTAGCTAAAGCCCATAACACAGGTGTTATGGAATTCAGAAACAACGAAGGTACCACAAACACCCAGACCCGAGACAATGCAGAAAAGTTTGTTTCTACATTAACCCGTCCGGGGATCGAACCCGGGACCTCAGAGCTAGCGACACCTTGAAACCGGTGCGTACGCCACTCAACCACGGAGGTCGTCAAAAAAAAAAGATATACAATTTGACTCTTGATTAGCAGCTTACAAAGACTAACTTTAACGAATGTTGTACAGTATTACTCATAAGATTCGAAAGTAAAACACCTTTTGTTAATGGCGGTTAAGACAGGCACATTACATAACTGGTTTAATAGGCCCAATTAACAGGCCTTCGACGCATCTGCGAGACCTCTAATCTTGGAGATGTTCACTCAGCATCAGGTAAATCATTTGCATGTTTTTTTTTTTTAGGAAAGACCATTAATAATATAACACCAGCCTGTAACTGTCCCACTGCAGGCCTCTCATACAGAGAACGAGCATTGATCACCACGCTTGTGAGCCCCACGGTGGGTGCTTTACCGAAGCTGTTAATAACACCAGCCTGTAACTGTCCCACTGCAGGCCTCTCATACAGAGAACGAGCATTGATCACCACGCTTGTGAGCCCCACGGTGGGTGCTTTACCGAAGCTGTTTATAACACCAGCCTGTAACTGTCCCACTGCAGGCCTCTCATACAGAGAACGAGCATTGATCACCACGCTTGTGAGCCCCACGGTGGGTGCTTTACCGAAGCTGTTTATAACACCAGCCTGTAACTGTCCCACTGCAGGCCTCTCATACAGAGAACGAGCATTGATCACTACGCTTGTGAGCCCCACGGTGGGTGCTATGAGTGGCATAATGTCAACCTACCCATAATATGCCTAGCCTTTCCTTTACTATGTTGGGATCTATGTTGTGTTCGGTTTCCAGTCTCACCGACAGCTGAACACCGTATGTTACAGAGCGACTGTCTATCTGACCTCCACAACATATTTTACTAAGTAATACTGTATCCCATTGTAAGACTGGGTACATAATAACATAAAAAGTATGCACGATATAAAAATGCAGTATTTTATATGTAGCGTTCCATTGCGGTTTCCTCAAGGCTAAATAGTTTATTACTGCGCACAAAACTCCCGATGGATTACCTGTTTTGCGTCATAATCGTCAAATTGTTACGTACGGTAATTTTTCTTTAGTATAAGAGCGTTTTAACCGACTTCAAAAAAGGATGAGGTACTCAATTCGACTGTAGTTTTTTTTTATGTTTGTTAACACAGAACTTTTGTTGGGTGAACCGATTTTGATGATTCTTTTTTTATTTGAAAGCTGGTGCTTCCCGTGTCGTCCCATTTTAACAGTGGGATCCATAAGAAATAAATATAAACTTATTTTGATGTCGGTTTTTTTTGTTAGAATTTTATGAGATATTTAAAAAATAACTGTATTGGCATATTTTTAAGATAATAACAATATATGCCATAATTTTTCGCCTGTTTTTGCAGCCGGTATATTCCACAATGTAATCTGGGTAATTTAGTTCAAGAAGAACAAATTGCACTATTACACTTTTGTCTCTTAATTTTACCTGGATGATATGTTTTTAAGATGAAATGTGGGCACCAATTAATTGATTACACAAAAATGTAAAAAGAAACTTCAATATAATGTATGGGCCCTCTAAGGTCTAGCTTAAGGAAGACAAAAATATCAAATTAATTATTAAAAAATTGCCATAGACATCGTGAACAAACGTACAAAAATAACATAACATAACATACCATCACGCCTGTATCCCCGAAGGGTTAGGCAGAGGTGTACCAATGTACACCCACAGTTCGCCGGTATGTTTAGGTCCACTTAATAGGGGGCGAGCCTATTGCCACTAACCGGGCACAAATCCAAACTCCGACCTGCTACTGAGAATTTCATAGAATAACCCAATAACACCTTGGTCGACTTGGGAATCGAACCCAAGACCTCTAGCGTAGCAGTCGCGCTTAGAACCAATAGGCCAACGAGGCAGTTATACAAAAATAATTCTTACAAAAAAAAACGAGTTCAAAATAAGTCTTTTATTTATTTGTTATGGATCCCACTTTCGAAAATGGGACTGAGAGCACTAGCTTTTAAATAAAAAAAGAATCATCAAAATCGGTTTACCCAGTCGAAAGTTACGATAACAAACATAAAAAAATACAGTCGTATTGAGTACCTCCTTTTTTTGGAGTCGGTTAAAAACTAACAAACATACGAATTGAGAACCTCCTTCTTTTGAAGTAGGTTAAACGGACAAGTCGTTTCTTATCTATCATTATAATAATAATAATATTCCGGGACAACTCACACACGGTTATCTGATCCCAAGCTAAGCTGAGCTTGTGTTATAGTAACCAGGCAACTGATAAACATACTTATATATTTCTAAATACATACATATTATAGATAAATTACACCCAGACAACCAGAACAAATGATCGTGCTCATCACACAAACATTTGTCCTGGGTGGGAATCAACCCACGACCTCCGGTATAGCAGTCAGGGTCACTAACCACTAGACCAACAGGCCCGTCAATCCTCTAAGATATGTCCAGAATGGTTAGTAATAGCCGGATGAGTCGGCAATGGTAAAAGGTCACCGCTCATTGAGAGCACGCTTGTAGACACGTGACGTTTTTAGGGTACCGTAACAAGAAGATGTAACAACGAAAACCCTTCTTACTATTATCCTTACTAATATTATAAATGCGAAAGTTTGTTTGGATGTTTGTTACTCTTTCACGTAAAAACTACTGAATGGATTTTAATGAAACTTTACAATTGTGTAGCTTATACATCGGAATAACACATAGGCTATAATTTATAAAGATAGTGTATGAATAGTCATTCACGCGGGTAAAACCGCGGGGCACAGCTAGTAATAATATATTATATTCGGACAAAAAACATAGAGCCATCTGATCACAAACATGGCAGAACATGTAGTATGTAAGGTAGTAGGTAAGATCCCACTGCTGGGCAAAGGCCTTCCCTTTCTTCTTCCAAACCCCTGTTTTTCGCGATTTCTGCACGTGCTTATATATTTCTAATTATTATAGATCACCATATTATAGACACCCACACAGAATATGGAAATGGAACGTGGAAATCTAACTAATTATTTGAGTTATTTTATAGAATATCTTTGCATATTTTAACCTTTTTAAAAATACTTTGTTTTTATTTATTTTCAAATATTCGACTTTAAGAGAGATAAACATATTATATACAGAGTGGATATGACAGAGGGGCATTAAATTACACTATGTATACTATACGTGTTTAGTATTAATTCGATACGGTATAAAAATAAAAAGCGCCAAAAATGAAAAATTATTTTTTTCAAACAAACTAAATAGCTTGCAAATTAGAATAAAACGCAACCACCCTGTGTAAATAAATTTGACTGACTTACTTACTTACTTGTGACATGCGTCAATGCTTGACATAATCAGCTGTTAGGAAAGATACATCGTGTTGAAACGGAGCAAAATCTTCAAAAATCATTTGCGACTAAACTACTGCTCCTATTTAATTGATTTTTGGTACAGAGCTTGAAAATGGTATCTAGTATAGGCAGTTTAAAGAAAAGCCCCTCTGTCGTATCAACTTTGTATATATTTTTTAATTGAACTTTTGTCTATCTCGAAGTCAGTTTTACAGTTTTATATACGGAACCTTAATCACATTATTCCGTCTTACACTTGTCCACTTTTTATCGTTGTTTTGTCTCGATGCGTCTTTTTATCTGTTTTAGTACAAAAAAGAGTGACCAGCGCTTAATTTAAATTGGTTGCATAATATTATGATTAAAATTCTATTCGCTAATGAAATATTATATTTAAAAAAAAACTGAACTTACTACTTATATAAAAAACATTGACAACCAAATAAAAAAGAATTAAATATTTAATATCGAAAAATATAGATAGAGAACAAAAGCGGTCCAATCTTTTACGATTTACGTAGCCTTGAATAGAAACATCTTTTTTAAGAGCTTTCATTTAACATGCAATTTATATGTATATTATTATATAAAAATGAATCCCTATTTCCCTTGGTCACGGCATCACGCGTGAACGGCTGGACCGATTTCGCTAATTCTTTTTTTGTTGTCTTTGTTATTGTCAGGAGAAGGTTCTTATTAAAGAAAAAGTTTGCAAAATTGCGCTGAAAATTAGGAAATTGAAGAATACTCAACCACCAAATTAAGTAATCCTGACTTTTGTTACGATAGTGATTTGTTGGATTCATCTCCACCCCTAATAATACAAAGGCACCGGGAACGGGACCTAGGTATTCACGCGGGTGAAACCGCGGGGCACAGCTAGTATGATATATTTTATGATACATGTTTGTTTAGGTCAAATCTTGCTACCTTAATTGACATTCTTTTGTAAAATTCTTGACACTTATGTAAGTTAGGTCCCAATTCCATATTATGGTACTTTCAAGCTGGTCTGATGATGAAGGTTGCTCATATATATTTCCAGAAGCTTATAACGTAAGAAATCCCTAACAAAATTCATAGAATTATCTAAGAATTTGCTAAGAAGTTAGCTAGCTTAGAGCCATCTTACCGCATCGGGATCTGTCCAATCGTTTAGGAGCTATTAAGCAACAGACACAGAAACGGACGCATAATTTTATGACCTCTCTTTTTGTGTCGGGGGTTACAAATGTGTGTTATTAGATGATCGAATGTTGTCGAGTGTTAGTTAGGCTTCCGTATTATATTACTATACATTGCCGGCTGTCCAAGGTCGATGTTACGTAACAGACGATAAAGAGCAATGAACTGTATATTTATGTAATCAAACTAATTAGTGTCGCTGTCTAAAAGAGGTTAGTCTACCACATTTTTTACGAAAATGAAAAAAAATATTATAAAAACAGTTTTTATTTATTAAACGTGGATCAGAAGTAAAAAAAAAATTTAAAATAAAAAAAAACCCCCGACACAAAAATATAAGTTCCCTTTAAAAAGTAAAAATTAATAAAAAAAAACTCAATCTTAAAGTACCTAAGTATGTATTAATAATTCTGAAAAAAATACGTCGCGTTGGGGACCGCTCCAAACTTAACAATTTAATTACAAATAGTCTATTACAAGAAGAAGTTCAGGAGTGGGGGCTTGTGACGTCACGGGTAGGTACAATTTTTGCTTAGACGTGACGTGACGCAAGAATTGTACTCGCTGTATCTTCATAATTCTTTGTTTACGGGACAAAAGAAAAAATACGTGTCTAATATTTTTTTATTATCTAAAAGGTGGACATAAAATTAAAAATTAGCAATTGACCTATTGACGTAGATATTGCATAAAAAAATACATCAGAATTAAGAACCTCCTTATTTTGAAGTCAGTTGACAATTTAGTGTAGTTAACCAGGGACCCGAGTCCGCTATTTTAAGTCAGTGAGTGGTGGGTTAATAAACGTTCCAGTGTACTTGTTATTGTGCCTAATTTTCGTATTCAGATAATTTTAGTTTAATGACAAATGTACACCTACTTGCCACTGTTGTCATTGTAGGATTGCAAGCACTTGCAAGTGACTGTTCTTATCTGAATACGAAAATTAGGCACAAAAACAAGTACACTGGAACGTTTATTAAACCACCACTCACTGACTTAAAATAGCGGCATCGGGCCCCAGAGAGTAGGTAAGTATTTAAGCATATAGGTATATCAAACGCTCATTGCTATCGTAAGAGACTCGCAAATTGATTGATATTCCATTAAACTCAATTAAATAATAGTCGTACAGGTCAAAAGCACTAACAAACGCACATTATTAAGAACTTGATAAGATATATGAAACACTCAAATAAGTATCTATACTACATATTATTATACTACTATCTATCCTTACTAATATTATAAATGCGAAAGTTTGTTTGGATGTATGGATGTTTGTTACTCTTTCACGCAAAAACTACTCAATGGATTTAAATGAAACTTTACAATAATGTTGCTTATACATCGGAATAACACATAGGCTATAATTTATAAAGATAGTGTATGAATTATCATTCACGCGGGTGAAGCCGCGGGGCACAGCTAGTAATATTATAAATGCGAGAGTAACTCTGTTACTCTTTCACAGCTAAACTGCATAATAGATTTTGATGAGATTTGTTATGGAGTTAGCTTGAGCAATAAGTAAAGACATAGGCTACTTTTTACCGCGATAACAGTCATCCAGGTGAGCGGAGCCGCGGAATAAAGCTAGTTATATAAATTCTAGTCTTTTTGTATGTTTGTTGTATTATCACGGTTAGATGGCTAAACAGATTTTAATGAAAGTTGTGAAATAACATAGCCTAGAACTTGAAGAATAGGCTTCTTTATGTAGTACTAGCTGTGCCCCACAGTTTCACCAGAGTGAATGACAATTCATACAGTATCTTTATAAATTATAGTCTATGTGTTATTCTGATGTATAAGCTACATTATTGTAAAGTTTCATTAAAATCCATTCAGTAGTTTTTGCGTGAAAGAGTAACAAACATCCACACATCCAAACAAACGTTCGCATTTATAATATTAGTGTCTTTATGTAGTATTATAAATACGTACGTTACACATAAATAATATTAATTAAACAGCTAAACCACCACAATATCTAAATTAATAATTATTATTTATATCATACTTCACCGATTAGATTTTTTAATATTATTGAAATACACGTTTTTTTCACTATATCCATTTAAAAACACCGCTTTTCACAACACTAAGCTCTTGAATTCTCTTTTTCACATAATTATTATTACACAAAACACACTTTTCACTGAAAACAACTTTTAACTTCCATATTTAACCGACTTCAAAAGACGAGGTTCTCAATTCGAGGGTATGTTTTTTAATGTTTGTTACGCTATATCTCCGGCTATTGTGGATTGATAAATTTCTTTAGCAATCAATTATAAGTATATTATTCCACTCAAAAACATTGTCAAAACAAAGTTAAGATTTTAAACACAGTGGTACTTTTCTAGTTTATGCCTACATTTACTAAGACATACGCGCCTATATAATCTGTGTTTTGCCCTCGATTTCCCTGGGATCCCATCATCAGATCCTGATAACCATGTTACCACCTCGAAACTACACCCTTGCAAACAAAAAAGGAATCTTCAAAATCGGTCCAGACATCTTCGAGTCATCAAAAACAAACAAAAAAAAAAACATTCCAACGAATTGAATAACATACTTTTTTAAGTCATTTAAAAACTTAAAAACACTACGCTTCAAACCACAATATTATTCTTACATTTCTTATCAGATAACTTTGTTTAATTTAGTAAATAAATATTACTATCACGTCACATAGCGTCACAAACGTGCGTGCTTCGCGGCGGGCGCGCGTCAACTGAGGAGTATAAAAAATGATACCTATACGCTCAACGCTGTATGTTTCTTTAAAGGAGTTAAGAGTTAGAGCTTTTTTATGGCCTAGAACTTAGGGAATAGATAAAAAACTATAGAGTGCGCTATCAGGGTATGAATTGTAACAACTAGTATGAACTAGTTTTGTCGTAAATATAGTATCGTAATTCTAACAAATAAATCGACTTCAAAATAAGTCTTATATTTATTTCTTATGGATCTCAGTCAAAACTGGACCAAAATATGGGACCACACGGGAAGCACCAGCTTTCAAATAAAAAAAGAATCATCAAAATCGGTTCACCCAGTCAAAAGTTATGTGGTAACAAATATATAAAAAAATAAATACCGTCGAATTGAGTACCTCCTCCTTTTTGAAGTCGGTTCAAAACAGAGCGCACCGTTTTAATATAACTATCTCAAACCCTAATAATATTGAAACCATCGATATTTTCGCAAATGTCTGTCGCTGCACTGAAAATAACTTAAATCAGTAAACGAATTTACTACATACAGCCATGTGCTTACGCTCGGCGCAATGGGCCTTTAGCTATACTAACATAACATACCATCACGCCTGTATCCCCGAAGGGTTAGGCAGAGGTGTACCAATGTACACCCACAGTTCGCCGGTATGTTTAGGTCCCATGTAATAGGGGGCGAGCCTATTGCCACTAACCGGGCACAAATCCAAACTCCGACCTGCTACTGAGAATTTCATAGAAAAACCCAATAACACCTTGGTCGACTTGGGAATCGAACCCAAGACGTCTAGCGTAGCTGTCGCGCTAAGCACCACTAGGCCAACGAGGCAGTTTTTTTTTAGCTATACTAGCACTCTATATTTTTAACTTTTTAAACTCTATGACCTAAGAGCTAGGTAATACGGTCGGATTAAGAAACTATTGATCGGGAAGGTCATATGCTATTCACTTTTTTCGCAGCTAGGCATTTATTATGTTACGGTTGTCTCTGTATATGACGTAGACTTTTTTGCGGATCTCGTGTATTTTTTTCACGTATTAATCAGTTTTTTTTTCTTTACGGTCCTAATGCTGTGTCTTATCTATTTAAATAACTTTGTGTACATAAATTGTTAATTAACATCTTTGCGCTCAGTGCTGCGGACTCAATCCCCGCGTGGGTTAAGAATTGGACCTATGGACATATTATCTTTGTTCTTCACGTTTTTGAAAGTTTCGGTGGCCTGTATTTTTTTGCGTAGGTAACTTAAATGTGTGTAAAAACCACTGCGACACAAATGCTGAAGCTATTTACAAAATATATTATCTACATACCTCGAGCCTCCCTCAGCGCGTGCGCGGCGTGCCTCCAGTTGTTCCTCTCGGCCAATGAGAGCGCAGTGTTCCCCTGTGCATCCAGCACACTTAGCGATGCACCCGCAGCAAGCAATGTCTTCACATTCTCCACGTAGCCCCGCTCGGCCGCTATGTGCAGCGCTGTCTGGAAATATAGGGGACTTCAGTATAATATAATATAATAATATAATATTCCGGGACAATTCACACACGGTTATCTGATCCCAAGCTAAGCAGAGCTTGTGTTATGGTAACCAGATAACTGATAAACATACTTATATATTTCTAAATACATACATATTATAGATAAATTACACCCAGACACAGAACAAATGATCGTGCTAATCACACAACATTTGTCCTGGATGGGAATCGAACCCACGACCACCGGAATAGCAGTCAGGGTCACTCACCACTAGACCAACAGGGCCGTCAAATAAAGTATGTAGGCAGTATGCAGGAGTATTAGACTGTGTTGCTGCTGGTGTCTGCTTACCTTGCCACCAGTGGCTACGTCAGAGCAGGCGTCGAGCTGCGCACCGTGCGAGCACAGCGCGGCGAGGCAGCGACTGCGCTCGGCTAGCGCGGCGGCGTGTAGCGCTGTCCTGCTGCTCGCGTCGCGGGCGTCTGCTGAGGCACCGCTCGCGAGCAGTTCTTGCAGTAGTTCTAGGTTGTCCCATAGGGCCGCCTAGGTTGAACAAAAGATTATAAAATAATGTTCACTCATTTCATTAATATAGGCTACCGATTTATATATAACTTCATCAGCTAATTATATGTATTAATAGTTAACAACAGTTTTCATAGCCATTCACTGCTTTCCGTAGAGGACTCTTCAACAAACTTTTCAGCGATACACTGTCTCTCAGTTTACAAAACAACATATTCCGAAAACTAGTATCTTGGGTCAAACATCCAGACTGAAAGACTACCTTATTCATGAGGTAGTAGAATAAAACAAAATTGTTGCATATTATAGAGGAAAAACCATCTATTATTTTGCCAAGACAGCTCCTGATAAGACGGACATGTTACATAGTCTAAAAATAAGTCACAATGCCTTGAATTGAATGATTTGAATGTTTCTAACACTACCTACAACATAAGGACTAAATTCCTGAGTGCAGCTATTGTTTTAATAAAAAATATTACACAATGTTTTAATTGATTTTGTATTGAATCAAAATATTTCGTGTTTCGGAAAGCATGTTAAACAGAAGGTCCCGACTGTCATACATAGATCTTTGGCAGTCGTTAAGTCAATTCTGACAACCAGTGTTACTATGGGATACTGTGTTCCCCAGTAAAATGGGTTGTGGAGGTCAGATAGGCAGTCGCTCCATGTAAAATACGGTGTTCAGCTGAATCCGGTAAGACTGGTAGCCGACCCCAACATAGTTGGGAAAAAACTAGGCAGATATATATAGATATATTGAATCAAAATATTTACAATTTTGTAAAGAATAATTTATTAAGATAGTATAAACATACATTTTTTTAAGCCTTTATTTTATCTTAGAGGATTAAAAACTTGAATGTTAAATACATATGTTTGAGTTTAAGGGTTTAAAGTTAGCAGTCAAAGTAATTTTAAGTCCCGGTGATCATAAACATTGAATCATAATAGATACCTTTGGAATGTATGAATAGAAACATCAACATATGGTCAATGTTCTGTTTTCTTATTTATTATAATCTATACAGTAGACATACCTACCTATATAACTATAGTATAATAAAAATAAAACAATAATCTCATGCAATGACCATAAACAAGTATAGTATGATTGGAATTCTTATTATATTTTATATTCAGTATATGAATGATTGTTTTCTATAGCTTTTTATACAAGTCTAGATTTTAACAGTGTATTATAAAGTACTTGCGACTTATTGTTTATAGGGCAAGTAAAAATATAATGAGAAATCCAATTATTTTTTTTTCTTTTTAAATAAGAATATTTTACAACATATTTCAATGAATCTAGAGATTGTTATGTTATTTATTATAATAACAAAGACCTTGCGCGCCGTCCTACATTTAAAATACATTAGTTTTAAAGGCTGCTGTTAAGAAAACCGGGGGTGGACGTATATGGACCATACGGTACAAGTGTCGTGGGCGAATTGAATAAAACAACTTATTACAACATAATACACTCACCTGATGCAGCAAGCGGCCTTGGAAGTGGTCCTCGTCCGGGGACAAATCCATTTCGTTTGTTTTTCAATAGAAATACACAAACAGAATGTACATTTCCGGTCGAATACTCGCTCAAGCGTTGCGACAGACAAGACACAGTTTTAAAACGTTTCACACACAAATGTTTAATAAAACTACATTTAAAATTCACTGTTGCATATTCTACAGTGTCTTTCATGTCGGCATTGCGGATATAAATCGTTAATTGATATGAAATTGCAAATTTATTTTAAGAGTACATTTATTGATCGCTCACTGACAGCTGACAGGCTGACACTCTGACAGTGTATTGCTTGACAGAAAACTGCAGTGGTACGAACCAAGGCGTTTTCGCTATCGACATTGACTTCGCGAATCGAACTAAATAACATTCGAATAAGATATCTAACACCTATTAATATTGTAAATATTTTAAGTTTAATTTCATTAATAAAATTATAACATTAGTTAGTCCAGTGTTTATATACCATAATTATCAGAAATCAATATTAAAATAGACGTTTATCGCGAATTTTATATTTATTTTACACCTATTTATCTTGGTGAAATTATAATAAAACATTTTTTTACTAGAATTGAAATAAATAAAGTTTTTAATTAATCATTCATTTACATGTTTTGATTAGAAAAGTCTTAAGTTTTCGCAACGAAAAACGAAACGAAACGAATTCGACAAATACCTCTTTACCTCCAAAAGTACTTACATTTTTGCAATGATAGAATTGGTTTCGCAATTTTTTAAGTTTAATTAGGAATTCCCTTTATCTAAAAGGATGTTTAATTTGTTGTTTATTTTAAGGAAACTTGAATAATTAACTGAATCGTACCTTTACCTTATAACTTGTAAACCTAATATATTTATAAAATTATAGAACAGCGAGATTTACAGCGGGACGATTGTCATAATTAAATTTGTAAATAAACAATTATTTTTAGATAAAACAAAGTTAATAATGACATATTTATGTAACTTTAGTTAAAAATGCGAGCATTTTTGTGGATCCATTGAAACAACACAATTTTACTATTTTCATTTAAGTATTTACGCAGGTACCTACAACATTTACATTTATTTACTACAAAATTATTGAATTTTTAATATAACCATTCATTTATTAAAAAAAGCGGGTACCTACTACATACCAAAGTAGGTATATTATTTAAAACATTATTTGACTACCCACAGTACATGTCATTGACATAGATCTTACTTCAGTGTATTTGCAGACTTTGTATAAAAATGTCGCGTCCGTACAACGAACAATGGCAGCGGAGGAAGTCAATGATAATAAGAAGTCTTTTTTTCGATATGCCGGGTGAGTAGGCATGTTTATTTTTAGTATTTTTATTATTAATACTGTAACATATATGATGTTCTAGGCCTTTCTTTATACAAATATAATAATATTTCAATTTGTATCTATTGAAAACACGGCTAGGACTGCTTAGTTACAATTTTAAACTCTACTACAGCTCTTTTTCTTCCTTGTCGGGATTACTCTTGGCAGAGTGGTCGTGGTCATCACTTCAGGTGTTGGTGGCAAGCTTCACAACACGCCGCCACAGTACATAGCTTAGCGTATATCGTGTTCGTTAGTTTGGAATTTAAAATGAATTCAGCTACGCTAAATTTTTTCTATTTTATGCTTTTGTTATTTCTTATTAAAAAAAGGTAAGCAATTAGAGATGCGCCGAATAGTGGTTTCACCGAATAACCGAATACCGAATACTATTCGGTTTAACCTTTACCGAACCGGATATTCGGCCGAATTATTCGGTTTACCATTTGATTGTTTTGCCGCGTAAACAGGTTCTTACATGAGCGCTACGTGTTGCTGCTGGAGCGAGCCGTACCTCACCGCCCGCCACCCGCGCACACCGCGCTGTCACTTTGCTTCAAAACATCGCACGATTAGGTTGCAAATAAAAACAGAGGAGCTTATTATTACAAAAATATTGTCAATATTGTCGATGTTGGTTTAAAGGCACACACAGGCGCGTTATTATCGGACGATAAAATCGCATGCGGTATTGCGATAATGCGTCCCGATTCCTTGCACACAGCTGCGTTTTTATCGTCCGATATTTCTTACGAGAGAGCGCCGCGCGCCGCGCCGCGTCTTTGATAGTATTTCTTTGACTTATATTATAACATGAATCTTACATAAGAAGTTTTGACTTTTAGTTCTATACCGTGTCATGTAGCCAAGAAAATAGAAATACTCGAACCGAATATATTCGGCACCAAAACCGAATAATTCGGCTGAAAACAAATAGTGAAAAATATGCCGAATACACCGAATACCAAACGAATATTCGGCGCATCTCTATAAAAGCAATCAAAGTAGGCAATCACCTAAATTGCAAGGTTTTGATCGAGTTCAACGGAATCAACTCTAAAACGTGAACTTATTTAACAACTGCGATATTTTCAGCATTATAATTTTGATTATTTTACAGTTCTATCTCCAGTACAAGAAGAATCGTTCGAATTAGACCTTAACCAGTCTCGAGACCCTTCAGAGGCCCAAAATAGGCCATCCAGTCCTCTCCCGCCACTTATTATAGAAAAAGAACCTAACAGACACGACGATCCCGAAGAATATTACATAAAACTACTAAACAAAATCAAAAGGATCTACAAAAAACTATTTATCGAAAATCAGAGCTTAGATAGTGATGATATTAATATTACTAACTCTATTTATGAAGATGATGTGAATAATTATGAATCTGATATAGAAATGAATGTAAGAGATGATTTTAACCATAATGTTAGTATAGATTCTCATATTTCTATCAATTCTGAAGGCTATGTCGCTGATTTTGAATCGAGTAACGATTCTGTCGATAATAATTCCGATATGAATGTTAAAGAATCGAATGGTAAAATCGATGAACAACAACAAGCGAATGATGAACAAATGGATGAAGAAAATTATTTAGAATCATCTGATACAGAAAATGTCGATCAAGAATCAAATAAGGAATGTTCAAGTAACATAAGCAATAATAAAGAAACGACTGTAGCTAGTATATCAAAGGATTCTAATTGTACATCACAAGATGAAACCGCAAATACAGATATTGTTGGTCAAGAAATGGATATAACAGAACTTAATAAACCAAATGAACAAATACGTGAAGAAAATAGTTTATGTATAGACCAGGAAATGGTACATACAACTTATGATTTAAATAAAGAGATGGATTTAATTGGAGATGTAAGGATATCTGAAGAAAGGGAAGTAGCTCCTAATGATGAGCAGGCGAAGGGTGATGAAGGAATGGATGTTTGTGATGATGAAGCCGACGATACATTTGATGCAGGTATGTATGCATGCCAGAACTAGCAGACGAGGCAGGCCGAGGAGGTGGCGGGATGACATCGATAACTTTTTTGTTATTGTAAGACATTCTTTAGTAAAGATTTATTGAAATCTTATCTGTAGTAGAGAAGTAAATGATACAACTTATGATCTTCTTCCGCACGGAACACAGCAAATGGCACCCACTTTGGGGCTGACGAGCGTGGTGATTCATACTCGTTCGCTGTATGAGAGGCCTGCAGTGGGACAGTTACAGGCTGGTGTTATTAACAGCTTCGGTAATGGCACCCAGCTCGTTCTGTGTAAGAGGCCTGAGATAGTTACTATATACATTTTTTTCTAACTTCAATTTTTCTAAATCCAGGTGTCGACTACCGTCAAATCACAACAGTAGCGCTTGTTCATTTTGATGGCTCTCAACAAAATGAGGGTAGAATTAGTCCTGTGTATGAGACTCAACCAAGTCCCATACTACCCACCGGTATAGTCATAGGAGAAGAGAAAGGAGATGATGCTGTACTGGAAGAACAAGAAGGTAAGGTTTCATTATTACTTTCTCTATATGGGAAGAGGCCTGTGCCCAGCAGTGAGACGTTTATAGGCTGGTATTATTATTATTAATACACATACACACAATAATTTTATTATATTATAGACACTTGTAAAATTAAATAATTAAAAGGACAGAAGTAAGACTTTTCAAATAGAAATTAAGTTCTAACTACACAAGTTCTGACCATAGGGGTTGTCCATTACTCACGTAAGGCTTGACGGTTATAACCTTATATTAACCCCCGGTTTCTGAAATATTGATCAAGACAAAAAAATGTTAATCACCTGTCACATATCATTGTAAGCACTGTGATCGGTAGCTTATCTTTTGTTCAACCAATCACAATCTTGATCACTTGATTTGACAACATATCGCCACTTTTTACCAACTGCCACCAAAATTGCACTTGCACAGTCCCTTCTTCTTCCCATCCTCGACTATGCTGATGTTAGCTACCTAGATGTTACTGAGGTGCAACTTGATAAACTTGAGCGTCTTCAGAATTTTTGCATTAGATTCATATTTGGTCTTCGCAAATATGATCATATCTCCGATTATCGCCTCAAGCTCAAGTGGCTTCCTATTCGGTTTCGCCGGAATGCGCACATTCTCTCATTAGTGTATAATATCCTCTTTAATCCTTCAGCTCCCAACTATCTTAAAGAACGTTTCCAGTTCCTTAATGACACACATTCAAGATGCTTGAGATCATCGGAGAACTTGAGACTGAAGATGCCGCCACACTCTACAGGGTAACTTGACAAATCTTTTACTGTTCAAGGTGTGCGTTTGTGGAATAAGCTCCCTGTGTCAATAAGACAAGCTCAGACACTAAGTAATTTCAAAATACTGGTCAAGGAACATTTCTTGCAACAAAGTTAACATGTTTATTCATTACATTAATATACATTATGTATGCAAGTATTTTTTAATATTATTGTTTATACGTATGTAACAGTATATATGTGAGATATTATAAGTATGTATGTAGTTTATCTAGATAGGTAAAATATCAATATATATATATATATGTATTTAAATATTATATGAATGTATAAATATATTTGTATAAATTTGGTTATAGTGCACTTGTTACTATCATCTACCTCTATTTTCTAGTTTCTTTCCTGTCCATCCAAAGGTTGTCTGGAAGATATCGCTATTAGCCATAAGCGCCATAAGACCGCCATTGTACGCTTCACTATTACTGTTATTTTAATTATTTTTATGTAATTTTAAAGTTGTACAATAAAGTATATTCTATTCTATTCTATTCCATATTAAGTTGATCAGCCTTTCCGAAACCGGGGGTATTGCGTTGAGATTTCCCTTTATTACTACAATTTTTATGTCACTTAACAACTTTAATATGTTTTGTAAAATATTGTTGTTACAGATCCAGAGCAAACCTCATCTCTCGAAAACGATAATAACAATGAATGCATAGAAGAAATGAGAACACCTAGAACAGAATTATCCTTACAATCCAATCCTATTACTCGTTATAATTCAAACATAAGTGATCAAGGTCCAAATATGGAACCAACTACTGCACTCGAAATCGAAAATACGAATCATTCACTTGAACCAAACATATCTAATGATATCAATGATATTTTAACATCTATAATCAATGATAGTAATAGAGAATCATCATTTAATAGAAATGGGAGGAAAAGAAGGCTGTTTGAAGATATTTCTGTGCAGACAGGTAGGCAAGTGTCGTGGGAAGATGTGAAGGAAAACTTTTTTGTTGGCCCGCCAAAGATTTTTAGGTTATGTCGGTGTGTTGATCACGATTGTGGCAGCTCTATTTAAGTAGTGTGAACGAAAGAAGCTTGTGTAAATTTTAAGACATACATTAAATACCTACTGGTTTTTAACTTGGGTAGTAAAACAAATATTGTGAAATTGTCATCCCATTTGTGTTTTTTAGTGTTTTCTACCTAAAATCGTTTAAAGTTTGTTTTGTTTGTAAGATAAATGTTCGGTATAACAAAACATGCGATACTTTTTGGGCTATACAATTAATGATGAATAAATAAAATCATGATGATCAAATCAAAGTCCTGTTTACGTATGTATTAAGAGAATCACATTATCGTAAAGCTAATTTTTTTTTTTTTTCATCAATGTATGTTATTTGAAATCATGTTGAATTTAGAAATACTTGTTAGAATTTATAATAGAATAAATTATGTTATATTAATTCACTGCATTTTACTCACTCTCCTAAACAGGCTTACCATGAGCCTTTGACACTGTCTACAACGATATTCTTCAAGCATCCTAAATATTTCACATTCTAAGCTAAGTAAGCATAATATAATTATGATTCGCCGAGAAAATAATCACACAAAATTAATAAAGTAAAATTATTATTATTTTTTCAAAAAATCTCTTAAAGTGTATTGGAGTACTGCTAGGCACTACATTCGGTCCAATATTCCAACAGTGTAACTTACTAAAATTATTTATCCTTACCTTATTACAATCAACGGCAGTGGTTGTGTTTGTCAGATAGACAGTCGCTCTGTAAGATACGGTGTTCAGCTGTCGGTGAGACTGGAAGCCGACCCCAGCACAGCTTGGGTAATCTAAACATTCTGAATTTTCGTTTATGTCGCATATTTTTTTAAATAATTGTATTCTAAACATTGATGTTAACCTTTCTTTCAAATGAGTAACCTTTGGAGTTTCTTTTTGGATCTTCTCCATTGGAATGACATTTTGGAACCTGCAACTAGAGTCAGTAATTTAACGTTATAAAAGACTTAAAAAGGCCTAATTGAAAAAAAAAAATGATTTTGGTAGGTAGGTAGAGAAAAACGTCATATATTTTTTAAATTCATTTTTATTGGTGTCAAACGTTCACAGAGGTAGTTACATGTATTGCATTATAGACTCTATTGTCTTTATCTTCTAACAATCCTTACACTCGCCATAAGAGCTAAAATCGCAGTTTCTTCCAAACGATAGGTAGCTAACTGTTTTTAGAGGTATAATATTTGAAATACTCAAAACATTATGTTAGTTTAGTATTAGAAAGTTTAGTTTAAACATGCTATAATATATGACACAAAAATAAGCAAGTCACATAATTAAGTTTCCATTTTTACAAGACCACATTTTTTACTTGACCACAATTTTTTTAGTTTTACTTTTTCATTTTGAACAGAATACATAACATTTATTATAATTTTATTTAGCAAAAGTTTGCGTACATAAAGTCACAATAAATAGTGTATTATTAGACAATTTTTTAGTTTACTATTTGTAAGACCACAAAATAAGCCTGTTATTTTGTCTTGACATTTGATCACTAGCCATCGCTTGCTTTAAAGACATTCATTCTGTTTCAAAGGTTTAGCCAGCAATGTATAATGCACATATGTCAAATTAAATTATCAGGTTATTTCACATGAATATTGTGGTCTCTTTACCCCTTTTAAAGCGAAAAAGATACATGGATTTAGGGTGAGAAAATATGTACATAAAAAATACATATTTTTCAGATATTAAACCTCAAAAACCAGTTAAAAGGCTCACATATCACAACATTTAAGGTAAAATACAACACTTAGCTTCACGTTCACACTGAGCTTACTTTACGGTGCCCGCTACAGCGATACAGGGTACAGTGGCGTTAGAAAAGGTTCCTATTAGTATACTGAACGACCTGTCGATGAATAAAACTGTTCACCACGAAATAGCGTAGAAAGACTTGCACATAAATTGAAATATGTCAAACTTTGACAGGTGTCAAATTTGACACGTGTCAAACGTAAATTTTGCCGTTGAAGAGCGAATTAGTCGCTGCAAGTGAAAACCAAGATGGTGCAAGTAGAAAGTCTCGTAATGTCGCTACCTAAGTGCGTGTGGTCTACCTCGCTACCATCATTGACTGGACAATCTGCATCATGATGTTTTAAGACAGATTCACACGTTGACTAAATGAGTCTTAAGTGCTGTGCTTGTATTTTAGACCATATTGCTTTACAATAAGATTGAATTTGAAACGTGGCAAACACTTTTGTTCTACGACCGCGACAGGACGAACCTACATTTAGTAACTCGAATTTTAGCCTAAAATTTTGAAGCATGTAACGTTTCTAATTAAAAAGAAATCTCTGCGTTTTAAAATTTCCACATTTGCAACTTTGAATCTTTAATTTTAGATTTTTTTGCTATTTTCCGTTAGGCGAATCTTTTAGTAAAAATACTGTAAAAAATATTTATGAACACTATTTTATGCGTTCTGTTATTTAAATACTGCTTTTAAATCCCTTCGCTAATACAGAATTCATTCAACACTACATATTTATTTTCTCTTCAAATCGTATATTTTGTAAGATTACAAACCCAGAAAAATCTCCTACAAACGGATATTATCTTAAAACAAATCGGTTTATCATGAGAGTTCGATTAGAAATGGTCCCTTACAAATTCTGACAAACCTATTATCTACAGCACATTGTATTTGTATATAAAAACAGCTCTGTAATGTAACAAACGAAAAACGGTCTCTTTTTCTTTATAGAGCCACGTTTTACCTACTTTTTAGGTTAACTACATCGGTATCTTATATTTATTTATAACTTTGACCAAAACATGTATTCGCGAAGTGAATTAAGCAGTTTAAACGCACCCGTCTCGCGAGGGACTCATTCTGAACTTCTGCGCTTGCACACAACCGCTATATCGTTACCTCTTTATAATTAATATTTAATTTTGTCGTATAGAAAAGTTATTGCAATGACGCCATCTCGCGGCGCCTAACGCGTGCCTACTCACAAACTTTAATATAATATAATAATATGATTTAAATAAAGCGTGGTTCACGAACAACGTTGGCAACGTTATATTCTATTAAATAATTCTAATATTATATTGACACTCTTCAACAATGCAATGGCAGACGCTCTTGATTACAAACTAAACTATACTTATATTATTGCTATCTTTATTACACATACAGCGTTGGAAAAGGACGGTGGTAGATAAAAACTAGTTTACTTCTTGAATGTGTCAAACGAGGAAAAACTAAACGTATTTTTTATTATAATCTATAAGATTTAAGTAAAGTTTAGTTTGTACGTACCAGAATCCACGCCGTCAACTATAACTAGTAAAACAACGGTTATCGATTATTTAATCGACTAAAACTAAACCGAACACGATCACTTTCACATCAGTTATTCATGCAAAAATACTTTTATAATTTCCTATGTATATATAATACAGTATATACCCTTGCTTTTTACACGCACTACACTAAATATTGGACTGGATCCGTATTATAAAGATTTAGAGCGATTTTAGTTTAGCTTTAAAGCGATGAATCAATTAGTCTGTTTAGTCACATCTCTAACCAAACTAAAATGGGTCTAAATTTCCATAATACGTCGTGTACAAGCTGCAAGTGATCACACGCTACTTAATAATACTTTCTGAGCAGTTACCTCTAGAATTTGGCAATTTTTTTTTTATTATAATGAAATGGAAAAAATATGTCGTCTTTACATTTATTATACAACTTTACAAAGCTTAACAAAAATGTATTTTTATACAATTCTTTTAGATCTACTTTATTTGGGGACGTCTCAATTGACACTTATTTATGGAATTGATAAGGGACATTTAATTTTTCCAAATATAGGGAATGCGATGGCGTGTTCTACAAATATCTACACGAGACATTTTAAATATCCAACAATTTGGAAAGATAACAATTACAATTGAACTAAAAGCGAGTTTTTTATTGAACTATTGAAAAAAAAAACGGTCGAGGTTTTGCTTAATTAATTAGTGATTTCTGTTGAATAAGAAAGCTTGTGTTTATTAAGAAACTAGCTGTGCCTGCGACTTCGTTCGCGTGGATGACGAAACTTATCAATGAGTTTTTAACCGCCAAATTAAGTTTATTTTTTATTGTTTATACTTTTCCGGGATAAAAACTACCCAGTGTGGTGCCCAGGATAATAAAGAATAATTATACCAAGTTTCATCGTAATCGAACCGGTAGTTTTTGCGTATTACCCATTGCGTATATACCTGAACAAACATACAGACAGACAGACAAAAATTTTTTTTTTCACACTTTTTGTTTCGGTGTCGGTCTAGTAACACCCCCCGCCATTAATTTTTTTGATATTTTCAATGTACAGAATTTTCACTTCTACAGATTTAAAGTATAGATTTAGAAATATAATAATGACATTCATAAACATCTTTCGATTCTAATTTCAGTGCAATTTAGTTTAGTTTCGGGGTTTTAAATGCTAAGAATAAGTAACGTAAGATTAAAACTTTGTACGCCATCACATTATCTCTTGGAATTACATTTATTTTACACCTTAGACGTCTCCGAAAAACAAAATAACTCTAATCCTATTAATAATGAAGTCTGATTCCCATTTCATAACTTTAAATTAAGTTAGGTTAGAAATAACTTTGTTGAATGAACGAATGAAATGAACAACTTTAGTGAATGGTCAATTAAGTGTCAGTTTTCCCGCTTAAACGTTTGTGAAAATTGTGAATACTTTGAATGTCATTAAAACCCTAAAATGAATTTAAATTATTGTTGTTTTTTACAATGCGAAAATTAGAATGGAAAATTGAAATGTTCTGGCGCCAAAATGCAGCCCTAAATAATACAGGTCTGAGCAGTTTTTTGACATTTAGTTCAAAGCGTAATAACAAAAATTGTAACAATCTTCATTTGAGTTAAGGCCAAGGCCGCACTACGGCTAAACCGCCGCGGATTTGTAGTGTGCAGCTCGCCTAACCTTATATTTGTAACTGCACACACTAAATTATGACATTATTACACGAATTGTCGACTTGAACAGTTCTCTTTTATTTTGCCTACATCACTCCAATACATGGCGACCCTGCCAGGATAAACCGCCTGATTTTGTAAGTAAAGGAAACTAATGGAAGCGGCCGAACTGATGGTTATTTTCCGCGACTGATTTTTAACCGTAGTGCGTGCGTCTCGGGTGGTTTTGCGGTTTCACGGTTTACCGCTTGCGGAAAAAAAACCGTTGTACGGCTTTAGCCTATAGGCAGGAAATAATGTAAGGAACATCGACGAAAAGCATTTTTACTGGTTTTAAAACTTGACTTACACATATTAGTTTCTTAGGTTTAGGTTTTAAGGTGTCGAAACGTTGAGACCTAAGATCTAAAATTAAACCGCGACAAAATCCGTAAAAAGTTGTCTATTGACTTACACATTCGCAATTTGTCACTTTAATGCGTCATTAGGTATGAAATGGGAACCAAGACGTATCTTAAACCGATGGGAAGGAGTGATATGTAGCTATATTTCCGTGCTATATCTTCACAACAGTCAATATAATAATTCTCTCAACAAATAGAAGCGCTAATATTGTTTCCCTATAAGAAAGGCATTTGGTTTTAATTATCCTATGTTACTGTACAAATAAACAGTGTTTAAAAATTAGATATCTTTCTAAAACTGCTGTATTTTAAAAGACCCAAAAAAATAAGTCTATAAAAAAAAAACTTTTTTTTCAGAAGGTTATGTTATGGATCCCACTGTCAGAACTAGACCAATGTCGAAGTTCTGTGGTAACATAATACAGTCGAATTGAGTACCTACCTCCTCCTTTTCTGAAGTCGGTTAACAATGGTACTAAGATAAACAATGTGTTACCGAAAGGGTATATCTATCCAAAAGGGGTGAAGAGTACTCCTGGTATAGAGTAGGTTTAGAAAATTTTAGCTCAAAATGAGTTAATTAAATAATTGATATTTGCATCAATTAATTGAGACCACCCTATTTTATTTAGGGCACCATGTTTATTGCTTTATTTAAAATACCAGAGATTTAACTAAATATTTTTTCGGGACTTTTTATCAAAATATCAACCGATCTAAAAAATATCTAATCTAAACACCATTTTTTTGTACTACTATGTCTCTAAATTCAGTTTTCAAAGGCAGAGGCATTAGGTGCGCTATTCAATACATAATCTATAGCAATATAATAACTATAGAAAAAACGGCCTTACCACGACTGCAAAAAAAGGTATAATCTCATTTCACGGTCTAATTATTGCAATTTGAACCTTATGCTTAAGAGATAAGAGTCATAATCTTCGTGAAAGAAATATCACTAAGTTTCTTGGTGATATATAATCAATTGCTTTCTAAGAGTATTTTTTCTTCATTTAAAAGGTAATAGCGAGTAATGCAAATAAAAATGTGAAATTCAAATTAATAATAATAATATTCCGGGACAACTCACACACCGGTTATCTGATCCCAAGCTAAGCAGAGCTTGTGTTATGGTAACCAGACAACTGATAAACATACTTATATATTTTTAATACATACATATAGATAAATTACACCCAGACAACCAGAACAAATGATCGTGCTCATAACACAAACATTTGTCCTGGGCGGGAATCGAACCCACGACCTCCGGTATAGCAATCAGGGTCACTAACCACTAGACCAACAGGCGCGTCGAAATTAAAAAAATTGTGAGCCGTCACGGAACACCTGGCAGATGTGAAACATCGACATTATTTTGTAAAAGTAATATGCAGAAAAGAACAGATTGCGATAGGAACTAAATATGTCATAATGATAAAATAAAATATAACGATTTTTTTTCGCGCATGCGCGCCACGCGCCTCGCCACGGCATGCGTCGCCACGTCAGAAATCGGTTTTACGTGCGGCTATAGGTAGATGTTTCACATCAAAAAGACATGTTGAAACACGACAGCAATATTTTGTAAGCGACCTTTTTGTAATTTAATTCGAAGACACAAAATATGTCGGAAAGTTACCAAAAAACATAAATAAAATACAAAATGGCCCATTAAAATAATGGATGGCGAAAAAATCCGTTATACGTATACACCTTTGTACATTAGTTATATTTTTTTTCATAATAACATTGTGTATGTGGCTGCGAGTACATAATTAATAATTTAATAAAATATATTTCAAAATAAAAAGTGTCGAAAAAACCAAAGGAAATAAAAATAAAAGAACAAAAAAGACATTAGCAGTGCATTTAATAAAATAATACGACTGAGCACACTAAGGCGGATTGAAACGCCGACGATACGCATACGAAAACAACGAGTTGCTACACGAAAAAAAAAACAAAACAAAACCAGTAGAAAATTACATAAAATTCAAACAAGTATACACTCAATACTATTTTAAACTAGCAACACTGTTGTTCGCACACATTCTCGTACGAACGTCGCTGTATAAACATCTATCTGTTACAATGCTTTGGTAAAATGGCTAACGGAAGCCCGCATATAACGGGCCCACACAATTTTGCAAACAGCCACACCTGTCAATGTCAAACTGACAGCTGTCAACGTCACTGTCAGATCTGACAGCTGTCAGTCAAATCGGCAGTCCCGGCTCTAACAAGTGGAAAACTGAATCGAGTAAATAAAAACAGGTTTGTAACTGTCAGCGGTGACAGATGTCAACAGGCAAGCTTATAGGGTGAAAAATTAAAACAGTTACATATCCAAAGATTACAGGCATTAAAAAGTATTAAAATAGAAAAATAAAGATACAATAATAATATATAATATTGAGCAACAAAAATACAGACCGACAGTTCATTTGTTAGAAGGAGATATTTCAATTTATAAAGCTCCATCTCTTTCTAACTTCATTACATTGCTTTGTTACTTTGACACAGTTACAACAATAATCTTATAAGTAAAAACATTATTTAAAATTAATCTGCTTCAACATTAAACAAAACATGGGCAAGGTCAAGCAGCGCTTGCCGCGGTCGACTTATGGATGGGTGTCCATTATTGACAATATCCTTTTTTTAGACCGACATTAGGTAATAAATTTGTCTAATATTATAACAAATAATTAAAAGTTAATTTCCTATACACACTCTGTCGGTCAAACAGGCAAACAACCAAACATAACCAAAGTGTACGAATCAGACGAATAAAAACGAAGAAAAAAAAACTAGATTATGGTAGAAGCGTAAGTCGCGCAACAGTCGCGCAGCTATCGCGCGATCATTGCGCAATTATCGCGCAACAATTGCGCGACTGTTGCTCGCCACCTTAACGAATATAAAAAATGCACGATACATAACTAACAATACGAAGCTAAGTATTATTTAACTAAATAAATGTAAGCGGGCAGCGACGGGGGACGCGTTATATTAAAAACTAATTATATTACAATGTTTGTGTTAAATATCTTCGAAACGGCTGAACAGTTTTTGATTTGGCACACAGTTTATCCTAGATTCGGAGAAGGGATTAAAAAAACATTGGAATTAACGCGATCATGTATATTTCATTCTAGAGAAAGAATAATAATAATAAAAAAATAATTATTTACGAAAAGACGAAACCTATTTCATCCGTCAGTTAAATAACAAAAAAATAAAAAACACGTATTTTTTACTATTTCCAAATAAGAAAAAACTTAGTAGATAAATCGAATCAAAGTTCAGGAGCAAATGACGTCATGCTTACTCACATAATTGTCATAACGTCGCTGCGCGTGCGAATCCGCGTAAGAGCAATTTGTTAAAACCGCGTATTTGCTTTTTGATTATTTTACAGGAGGAAGAAAAAACTTGGTATCTCAGTGTTTTCAATTCTTATTACCGACTGAACTTAACAGCTAGTTCTTTTCAACTTTCTTTCTTGATAAATAACGTAAATTAACTCGTTTTACTCGGCTTAGATTTTGTGTAAAATCACTTACAATTTTTACAAATACAATTTTTATACGACTTTTTCGCGTTTTGCTGTTACGCGGTATTTGCAAAGTGCTCTTACGCGGATTTGTACGCGCAGCGACGATAAGACATTTCAAATCAATGTATCGTCATGAGTTTTTGGTTACGTGAAAAAAGAAAAGGTATGCTTCTAATATTTTTTATTTATCTACCTGACGGGCTAAATAAATAGCATCAACCCACATTATTAACCGACTTCAAAAAAGGAGGAGATACTCAATTCTACTGTTTTTTTTTTTTATGTTTGTTACCACAAAACTTTTGACTGGGTGAACCGATTTTGATGATTCTTTTTTTATTTGGAAGTTGGTGCTTCCCGTGTGGTCCCATTTTGGTCCAGTTTTGACAGTGGGATCCATAAGAAATAAATATAAGACTTATTTTGAAGTCGGTTTTTTTGTTGGAATTATTACTATATCAAATATCTGTAAGGGAACTATTTTATAGATAGAAATTATTATTTTTGGTCTTAATTATTTATTATTAAGTAATCTCATAATTAGTGTTGCATTGTATTCTTGAATAAACCTTCCACTTAAGTAAAAGAACTAACTATGGAGGGATTTTGCCCAGCAGTGGGCTTAGAAGTCCTGGTTTTAATTATATAGTAATTTAAATATGTAGTATTTAGCATCCCCAACCGCTACTTCCCGCAAATAAACACATATGTACATATTATTTTAATATCGAAATCCATTTATTTTGTGAAGAAATTTAAATTCTGTTGGACCGATATATTAAACACGATCAATCGAAGTTAATCTCAGTTTAACGCTAAACTGAGTTCAATGCTCTATATACTGAACGCAGTTAAGTTTAAAATAAGAAAACTACATTTGAACATATTTACAAAGAAAACTTAGTTTTTCAATGTAACTGGAGATATCGTCGCTTAGTTGAGAGTTTTTTGGTTGAAAAATAAAAAAAAAATCTTAAATTTTTCGCTACTTAAAATATATAAATATGTGTACATAGTAAGATATTATAATAAAGAACACGGGGCGGATTCACGGAAGCAATCGATCATGGCACACGGCAACGGACAGACACACTAATAATTTATAATAATACATAATAATAGACCAATTTTCTTAACTACAAATTGTATAAACGGAAAATTTTATGGATGTCTGAAATTCTGACAAGGAGTCTTACTATGGGATACTGTGTTACCCAGTAAGGTTGTGGAGGTCAGATAGACAGTCGCTCTGTAACATACGGTGTTCAGCTGTCGGTGAGACTCGAAGCCGACCACATATCTCGGAAAAGCGTATTTGTTATCCAAATACTTGTATTAAAAAGAGGTATTTTATACTTATAATGAGTGTAGAATAACTGAGTTTCCAAAAGTATTTATTTTTTATCTTTTGGTTGCATAAATGTAATGTCATTCTGTAATGTACTGTTGAAACTTTTTTAAATGACATTTTACATGAACTTAAGTAAATATAATTAAGAAAATCCGTCTATTACTAGCTAGTTAGTCTGTCCTCCACTCATACAACATAAACATAATTATTGCATTTGAATTAACAAGTATAATTAAAAAAAACCTGTATGTATTTGTGTTTCGTGTCACGATTAATTAAGGAGACTAACTTAGTTAAAATGTAATGAATTTTGGTATATAAACTGTTATTTTTATAAGACAATCTTTATAAGCCTGTAACTGTCACACTGCAGGCCTCTCATACAGAGAAAGAGCATTGATCACCACGCTTGTGAGCCCCACGGTGGGCGCCATTACCGAAGCTGTTAATAACACCAGCCTGTAACTGTCCCACAACGAATACTTAATAATGTTTTAAATTGAAATACGTATACCAAAATTCATTACATACAACCAAGTTATCAAATTTGATCGAAATTTTCAGCGGAGTAAAACAAAAAAAACTTAATGAGGCGAAAAAGAAAACGAAATTGCACTCGAAAAAAGATAAAAAGATACTCAATTATTATACTAATTTTAAAACAAAGATATATTTTAATAATCGCGCAACTGTTGGCCCACTGTCGCGCCACTATCGTTAGTAATTAATGTACTGTGATTCTGTGTTACAAGTTAAAAAAATTAAATGGAATGAAAAAAAACGCGCCATTTCCCTAAAATTTTGAGGTTATTTAAAAAACATATCACTTTTTTTAGGTATGTGGAATACATTTTTTTTAGTATGTCGTAAAAATTAACTTCATAAAAATGTTAAAACATATATTTTGACTAATATTCCTTTCTAGCAAAACTAATATAACTTCACCCGGACGCTGCCTTGACAAACACATTAAAACATAGCTAAATAACATAAAAATAATTTTAAACAAAAACCTAATTAAAAGACCTAACCTCAAAAAAACAATAATTACATTTAAATTTCGAATACTAACCGTCAAAATTTAAAATACGAACACTAAAAAGACCGTTATAATTTCGAATCCTAAAAACCGTTGCATTATCAAAACAGCGCCCTTCACGCACGGCACACAAATATTTTTAACACGACATAAAACAGATTTCACTTCAAACATTACAATCATTATACAGGATTATTATGATCCGGCCGCTGAGAGTATGCGTTCCTGACACATGTCAGTTGGTCTTGATTTGTATGGGGAAATAAAAAACCGTGTTATATTATTCATTGTTACCTGGCATAATGATCAGTTTTGAATTATATTATTCGTTTATAGAACAAATATGTGTAGGTCCCGGCTGTCATACATAGATCTTTGGCAGTCGTTAAGTCAATTCTGACAACCAGTCTTAATATGGGATACTGTGTTTCCCAGTAAAATGGGTTGTAGAGGTCAGTTAGGCAGTCGCTCCATGTAAAATACGGTGTTCAGGTGAAGAATCCGGTAAGACTGGTAGCCGACGAGATCATCATCATCTCCCGAGCCTGGAAAAGGCGCGGGAAATGATGAGAACAAATATGTGTAGTAAATTCTTCGCCACATTATATTCCAGTCAAAATAGACAAAAAAACCTTGTAAGTTTGCATAAATTCGCATAGAGTCGAAAATTGGTGGAGGTCTCAAGTACACCATTTATGCGAAAATATAGATCATCATCTTCCAACCCCTGAATACCGTATTTTACATGGAGCGACTGCCTATCTGACCTCCACAACCCATTTTACTGGGAAACACAGTATCCCATAGTAAGACTGGTTGTCAGAATTGACTTAACGACTGCCAAAGAACTATGTATGACAGCCGGGACCTACTGCTTAACGTGCTTTCCGAAACACGGAGGGGTCTCGGTGTGTTATAAATGGTCACCCATCCACGGACCAACCGCGGCCAGCGCGGCTTAACCTGTATTATCGGTCAAACCGTACGGCTTACAATTAGCCACGAGCCCCTCTATATTTTATGCGAAAATATATAGATATAGATGGTTCCAATATTATTAGGGTTTTAAACGCTCTTTTTTTAACCCAATTTTTTACTCAAGACATTTTTTACATACAAAATTCGTATATTCAAATAATCCTGTATATATGATTATTACTATACTTTCACACCGATTTTAATTTCATTATTGGAAGACTTCATCCCACGAATACCACACCTATCTGTTTGTCGAGTTAGTTTAACTAAAGCAAAATAAAAAGGGGGTAGTTTGAAATATATTGCTCTCTTTCTATTGCAGTACATGAGAAAAGGACACTAGATGTTTTTGGTCATTGAGAAAAATCGCTCTAGATGACTGTGATTGAAATTTGAGAACCTCCCCTTTTTTTGAAGTCGGTTAACATGTCTGTCCTTTTATTTAAATCGTGATATTTGTATTTAAATTGTGACCAAAACTTATTTCATTTTCAAATGCATGCAAGAAAGAGACGAGTCATTTAATGCGAGCGAGATAAAAAATCTATATAAGTATTGCTTTTCATTATTCCCCATTGCTTAGTAACTTTAATAATTATAATAATTGGTATGTTCCTAAAATATTTAAAGGTTAAAATTATGTATTTTTCTTTGACTACAAGCTTAGTACTGATTTTAAAGTTTAGTTATAACACAAAGTTGTGTACTAACCTCCGGTTATAAAACGCTGATCAACTAAATCCGTTGTCAAATCAACTGATCACGACTATGATTGGTTGACTCAAAGACTAACACATAACATACCATCACGCCTGTATACCCGAAGGGTTAGGCAGAGGTGTACCAATGTGCACCCACAGTTCGCCGGTATGTTTAGGTCCCATGTAATAAGGGGCGAGCCTATTGCCACTAACCGGGCACAAATCCAAACTCCGACCTGCTATTGAGAATTTCATAGAAAAACCCAATAACACCTTGGTCGACTTGGGAATCGAACCCAAGAACTCTAGCGTAGCAGTCGCGCTTAGCACCACTAGGCCAACGAGGCAGTCTCAACAGTCAATAACAAGACTGACAACCATCTTAAAATGAGATTTGTAATATTCGTGTTGATCAACGTAGGCGGACGTTGAGACCAAATCGAGTCTTGAAAAAAGGCCAGTTCAAGTGCCCTAAACCGAAGAGCATGTATGGAGGGAATAATGAAAGTGGACGAAGCGAAACAAGTGTGTAAGGATCGTAGCAAGTGGAAAGAAGTGGTCTCTACCTACCCCTACGCGAAAGAGGCGTGATTATATGTATGTGTGTATGATCAACGTTTCAGAAACCGGGGGTAAGTTACTAAGTGATCGCCATTTTGTTTGAAGGGATGAAAGGGGGGGGGGTGAATAGGGGTTTAATAGCGTACCAAATGCATGCCTTGCGTACTATGCCGCTCTAATACTCTGTACGGTCGATATTATTAAATTTAAATTGTTTTTCTGACCTTACTTTTCATACAATCAAAAAATTTAAAAATCTGTTATAAAGAAAAAGTACGGTCAGCAAGTGAAAAGATCAAAAAATAACTTTTTTTAAGTTCTCGTGGTACATGACTCTTACGAAAAAAAAACCTAACGCTTATTATAAGATCGCGCACACATTACAAAAGCACTTAGCGTTTAAAATAACAATTTAAAAAGAGTGTACCACGAATAACGGAAATCCAACTTTAATACGAGGAAATAAAGTTCAAAATCAAACCTACCGTCAGAGTAATATAGTAAAAAAAATACCTTATTTAATAGTTAGAATCACACGAATCGTTTCTGTATAGTAACTTAATATTAAACTATGCTATTTACAATTTCTAAGGCCCGCTTAACTAACCATTATTATTTTTAGAGTTAACTGAATCAAAGTCTGGTTAAGTCGAGGGTTCAAAACGACACGGTAACTTTTAACGATTTTTAACGGTTTAAGGGGATATAGAAATAAAAAATCTTTACATTAGTTGTTTTTAGATGCAAACGTATCAAAAATTGAAAATGACACAGCAAAACTTTTTTTTTTTTGACAAAATATGATTATAACTAGACCACCATTTTTGAACACAATTAGAATCCATAATTAGAATATTTATTTAAGATATTATTGTTTTATAGGAAATTATAAGTTATTTTTGTGAAAAAAATATTATCTGTAACTAGACCACCATTTTTGTACACAATTATGATTAATAAATTAAAATATTTTGTAGGAGAATTTGTTATTATAATGATGAAATATGAACAAGCGTAGTGATCAATGCTCGTTCTCTGTATGAGAGGCCTGCAGTGGGAGAGTTACATAGTAATGGCGCCCACCGTGGGACTATTATTGCTTACAAGCATTTTAATCATGGCTTGTTTCTTTCCTAGAATTCTTGAATTTACTGTGAGAATGAAAATCAGTTATATTTTAATGAAAAAGAAACATAACATACCATCACGCCTGTATCCCCGAAGGGTTAGGCAGAGGTGTACCAATGTTAATGAAAAAGACTAAAAAAAAATAACTATAAGTCGCTATCATTAACTCTTTGAATCAAAACTTGTTATTTATTTCTATATACCCTCAAAATCGTATAAAATCAGCTAGGTAATATAAGATATTTGTTATACACTCGTCTCACGTAGTAGACACAAATTGAGTACACTCGACACTAGTGTCTGACACAACACTTGACACACACGACACTGTTTGACATTTTAGTAGATAGAAGTGACATTTATTTTGGTAATTTAGATATTTTAATTTTTATTGACACACGTCAAATTATTAATTAAAAACTTTTCAAGGTGTCCAATTTTCTTTGTATTAATATAGAAAATAGTTTTTAACTTCAATAATAAGTCAATCGGCCATTTTAGTCACTTCTACCTAACATCAAATTACAATAAAAATAGAGATATTTCATAGTCAAAGGAAAAGTTTTAAAATGGAGTTAATAGTAACTAAAATCAAAGATTATAAAACTTATAATAATAGTTTTTTTTTCGGTGATAGTTTTAATATACTTCTGTCGCTGAGAGAATGCGTTCCTGACACATGTCAGTTGGTCTTGATTTGTATGGGGAAATAAAAAACCGTGTTATATTATTCATTTACCAAGGTACCACAAACACCCAGACACGGGTCTGGGTGTTTGTGGTACCTTCGTTGTTTCTGAATTCCATAACACAAGTGCTTTAGCAACTTACTTTGGGTTCAGAGCAATGTATGTGATGTTGTCCGCATTTATTTTTTTATTATTATTATTATTGTAACTTGGCATAATGATATAGTTTTGAATTATATTATTCGCAGACAAATAAGTGATAGTAATTTATGTTAAGTAAATTCTTCACCTTAAGGTTATATCTTCGTATTGATTTGTTAGGTTTACGCGAATGTTAGACATTGTAATAAAACTACTTTTTACGAATTATGTCGCGGTTTATTCCAGGGATGTTAAAGAGCTCCGTAACCGTAACCGAAACTATCGGATATCCGACATAAAATAATATCCATAACCGTAACCGAATCCGAAATAAAAGTTTCGGATAATATAGGATCCGAAATAATTTCATATTTCATCCGTATCCGGTATAAAAATCATTTCTATATCCGTATCCGATAATTCATATCCATAAAATCCCTAATTTATTCGCAACTGACCTGACCTAAAATCTAAAAAAAACCGCGACATAATCCGTATAAAGTAGTTTAATTTTAATTATATCTTCGTGTTGACCACGACCTGTCAGGAAGACATTCTCTCAGCGTCCGGACTGTAGTTAAAACCATAGTATGTGACAGTCAGTGATATATAGGAGATAACAGTGTGTGCGTGTGTTGTGTGTGTGTGTGAGTCACTCGGTATTGTTGAAGTACTCGGAGGCGTTGCCGCGGCAGATTGGACACGTTCGATTTGACTGGAAATAAAACACAATCATTATATTTATAACATAACATACCATCACGCCTGTATCCCCGAAGGGTTAGGCAGTTAATAATATAAATAATGGTTTGATAATATCAATTCCAAGATACCCAGCTCTTTGTTTTTCTTATATCTATGTAAAAAATTGAACTCACCCGCAACCACTTATCGACACACTTCGCATGGAACTCATGCGCACACGGCAAGACCCTCAGCGTCTGGCGGGCCTCGAACTCGCACATACACACCACGCAGCTGCTCTGCTCGCCCCGATGGGTCGCCGGGGCGAACTTGTATGAAGGCAGGTTGTCGATCTCGTGGCGGGCGAGGCCGCGGGGTTTAGCTTCGCCGAGACGTTCGGCTAGGGATAGGAGAGCTTCGTAGTTCTCGGGTTCCGTTGTGTCGTTGTCTTCCGAGCGGGCTTCGGTGTAGGGGGAGAGGGGGAACATGGCGAGGAGGTTTAGGAACACCTGTGGTGATAGAAAAAATATTAATCAGTCCACAATTGGTATTAATTGGCTTATTCCACACACATAAAGTCTGTATGACGATCTGTTACAATTAAGCGACTAAACCTATAGAAATATATTGATGAAATTTGGCATGTTTTAAAGAACGACATAGGCTCTTTTTAGCGGCGTTAACTGATATCCAAGTTGGCTAAGTCGCGTGTCACAATTAGTTATTCTATTTCGCTTTCATAACTAAACTATTGACTAAACAATTTTGATGTCATTTGGTATATAAATATGGGTTTCTGCTGTTTTTGGGTATCCGTTTTACTATAATTATATAGACCACTCATAAATCCTACATACACAATCAAGACTATTCATACTTTATAAGTCAGTCCCGACACCATAATAATCCAATTCAAGTAAAAGAGAGACACTAACCCCCGGTTTCTCAATCGTTAATCAACACAAAAATTTGTTAATCTCATTCTAAGCGCTGTGTTTGGTTGTTAGTTTTTCGTTCGACCAATCACAGTCGTCAGCAGTTTATTTGACAGCAGATTAAGTTAATAAACATAACATAACATACCATCACGCCTGTATCCCCGAAGGGTTAGGCAGAGGTGTACCAATGTACACCCACAGTTCGCCGGTATGTTTAGGTCCCATGTAATAGGGGGCGAGCCTATTGCCACTAACCGGGCACAAATCCAAACTCCGACCTGCTACTGAGAATTTCATAGAAAAACCCAATAACACCTTGGTCGACTTGGGAATCGAACCCAAGACCTCTAGCGTAGCAGTCGCGCTTAGAACCACTAGGCAAACGAGGCAGCTATTTTTTTTATTTTTTTTTTATTAAGTTAATCAGTATTTAAATTTTAAGAAACCGGGGGTTAGTCCGCCTAAAATTACCCTGCTCCCTAGCTACTTTGCTGCAACCTAGAGCGGTCAAACCAGACAATCTAATTGTCCGTTTTCGACAGACGGGACAGGCAGAGCTTCTTCATTTAAGTAGTTAAATTCGCGGTCCATTTCAAAGAGTAAATATTTTGTTTTTATAGTTTAGAAATTATTATCATTTTTTTTTTTATTAGTCAACTCACTACGAAAAAAGGGTATAATAATCCAGCCTATAAACGTCCCACTGCTGGGCACAGGCCTCTTCCCATATAGAGAAGGCACGAGCATTGATCACCACGCTTGCTCTCTGCGGATTGGCGATTTCAGATCCCAAATTTTGGAATCCACGTTTCCTCACGATGTTTTCCTTCACCGTTTGTCAGAAGTGTCTTAGAATAATTAAGAAAGTACATATAACTTTGAAAAAGCCACATTGGTACTTGCCTGGGTTCGAACCTGCAACCTCGTGCTTACAATTCCGTTCATTGAACCGCTAGGCCACCACGACATTTCAAAAAGGGTATTAGTAACATTAAACCATCCCGGTTTCAATTTTAACCTGTTTTTGTCTGTAGCATCGTATTTTTCAAACGAATTGTCAAAATTTTGATGGAGTTATTATCCTTTTTTCATCTCTTGGCCATATTAATTTGTATTTTGGCCATTTTCGTCGTTTTTTTGTTATTATCCTTATCCGTTCTGTAAGTAAATTGGTTACCTGGTGCGAGATCAGGCGGCTGGCTTGCGACATGCCTTGCAGCAGGGACTCTGCCTGCCCCGACTGTTGGAAATCGAACTTTCAGTGGCTACCCAATATTGTTTGGTCACATGCTCATAGGGGATTTTTAAATGTGGAGTAATGTAGTAAGTAGTAGAGATACCTATATGGTGTAATATTTCAAATAAATCTCTTTTCAAGTATAGGTTAGAGATGTGTATGAAGGGGTACAAAGACGAAATAAAAATATTGTATAATTTCACATAAATGTAAAAAAGAATCGACTTCAATGTTATGTGGGACCACCTCTGATGTATATCCTAACGGTGACCAAAAGTATTTTTGAAATCGACCTACTTTTGCCGGAGTTATCGCGAGACAAAATACAAAAAAAAACATACAGTTAAATTGAAAATATCCTCCGTTTGAAGTCGTTTAAAAACAGGATTTTTTATGATTTTTGGTTTGTTGGACACATCAGTAAATCACAAAATAATCGATGCATTAGGGATCTACTTACGTGTGTGAAATAATTTATTTTGTGCTGTAACTTAACGAATTACCGTACCTATTACAATATTTAATATATCACCACATACACACAGACACATTCACACAAATAATATAATTGAATGAAACGAAAATAAAAGCAATGATTAAAGTAACTTATTTTGAGTTGATACTTTGTAAACTGACTATACCAGATGTACTCTTCACCCCTTTTGGATAGTTATACCCTTTCAGCAACACCCTGTGTATGTTACATCTATACTATATTCTACAAAAACCCTGTTAATCCTTCAAAGAGCCTATATAGGCAGACCTTTTCCATAACACCCTATATATATACACCCTTGCGCTAACACCCTGTATATCTGACCTGGTAGGTAGGCGGCGGCGGCGGCAGCGACAGCGGCTGCGCGACGTGTATCTGCGCCTGCATGTGTGCTGGCAATGCTGCACTTACTAGGCCACCTCCGCCCTGGAAAAAAAAACACAATAATATTAATAATAATTAAATTCAATCATGTTCAAGCCGCTGAGAGAATGCGTTCCTGACACATGTCAGTTGGTCTTGATTTGTATGGGGAAATAAAAAACCGTTTCTTTTTACTCTGTTCAATGAATAGCTAGGACAAATAAATGCTAGTAATTTATGTTTAGTAAATTCTTCGCCACAGTGGTTTCTGCTAGGAACGCATTCTCTTGACGGCCTAAACATGTAAATTGGTCGTTAGCACGCATTCGGGGTGCGGGAGATTTTGTTAAAGCACCAACCGATGACTGTCATTGGATGCTAGCCCGCGTGCGTGTCAATCTTTGCTAGGTTATTGGCTGTTAGGCCGCGTGCGGGGCAGGCCGCATGCTGGATAATTAATGGTCCACTTTCGTTAGTCTTGGTCTCGTGTCCAGACTTCCCGCATAAGTTATAACGACCAATAAAAATGAGTGACAGTTATTAACAAAAAATATGACGTAAAATATTTATAAAAAAATGTTATGTTAACTGTCGTATTCAATGAGTCAGATATAAATTAGTGTAATAAGACATAAATGGCGAATAATGATAAAAATTTAATGTAAGATTCTTATCATTTTCTTATTCAAAAGATTTTGGATAATATACGTCTTCTATCCCAAAACTAGTTTCAAATGCTTAATCTTCATCTACTAACGTCATAATCTTTCACCCATCAATTTCCCGACCTCATCACGCGTTGCTTAACCTGTCACATTTTACCTGCGTATGTATGTGGTGTATAGGATGGTGGGGCCAGCGCGCGGCGTGGCGCACGTAGGGACGAGCTCGCGAGCCGCCGCCCACGACGCCCACGCCCACGCCGCCGCCCACGCCCACGCCTACACCGCCGCCGCTGCGACGCTAGGGGAACAAATACATATAGATTAATACAAGTTATACGTACCGAATTTAAAACCCTCACAAATATCCAAAAAAATATGGTTTGATAGAAATACAAATCTGATATTTTTTTGTTTTGTGGAAATCCAAAAAATAGCGGCCAGGGCACTTCGGAGATGTTAGGTGTTAGGGCCTCCCTTCTCTTACCAGGATCCACAAAAGAAAAGCTCTTCCCGGGGATGATTGAAAAGCATTGGAATAAAACCCGTTTCCCGATTTCCGATGGGTCGGCAATTTTGCATAATCTTATATATAAAATTCTCGTGTCACAATGTTAGTTACCATACTCCTCCGAAACGGCTTGACCGATTTTTATGAAATTTTATATGCATATTCAGTAGGTCTGAGAATCGGCTACTATCTATTTTTCATACCCCTAAGTGATAGTAGGTAGGTAGTAGGCAGGTGCTAGGTAGAAAAAATTGCATTGCAACGCATGCCGGGTACAGCTAGTAATATATAAGTTCATTGAATTACAATGCAATACTCAGCTGGTCTGATGACGAAGCCGGAAGATCTTGAGAACTTTATAGTATAATGACGTAATCCATTGAGTTCCAAAATCAAAATATCAAAATATTTTTATTATAAAAAGTGGTGATGACAATACGACAATAAATGAAAACACGGACAGTACTAGTTCATAAGAATAATCCTAAACGGTAAAAAAACCGAAGCATCAAAAATAAAAAAATAATATTTCAATCAAACTAAATCGCATAAAATTGGAAACGCAGGAGAACACCATTTTTATTTTTGATGCTACGGTTTTTTTACCGTTTAGGATTATTCTTATGAACTAGTACTGTCCGTGTTTTCATTTATTGTCGTATTGTCATCACCACTTTGTATATCAAATAGTGGAAAGGCCTATTTGAATTCTAACAAAACGTTAAATTACTGACTCTAGTTGCAGGTTCCAAAATGTCCTTCTGATGAGAAACTCCATAAAGTTTGGGCTTGTCCATTTCGTATTTACAAAGATATGTCCTAGATGTTCATATGGCAAATTAACTGATTCTTTCAACACAATCGTGTGGTTAAATAAGTAAAGTTTAAGATTTTTCTTACGTGGTGGTGGTGTGAGAGCGCGTGTCTCGCGTGGTGAGGCGCCATCAATTCTAAGGGAGCACCGCGCGCCTGCGAACAAATATATACATAACATAACATACCATCACGCCTGTATCCCCGAAGGGTTAGGCAGAGGTTTACCAATGTACACCCACAGTTCGCCGGTATGTTTAGGTCCCATGTAATAGGGGGCGAGCCTATTGCCACTAACCGGGCACAAATCCAAACTCCGACCTGCTACTGAGAATTTCATAGAAAAACCCAATAACACCTTGGTCGACTTGGAAATCGAACCCAAGACTTCTAGCGTAGCAGTCGCGCTTAGAACCACTAGGCCAACGAGGCAGTTACAAAACAAATTATTTGAATAACGTAGAGTTGCCATAAAGAGGTTACAAGAGGACCTGTAGCCTGTAGTGTACCTTAGCAAGAATAATGAAAAGAAATGTACTATTTGTACAGACAACTGGTAGGGCAGCAAAAAACTTAATTTTGTAAGATTTTAGTATACAACTTTTTTGTAATTTCTTGCATTACTTAAACTCACATAGAAAAACTGTTTACATACTTTTTGATAAAGAGGCATACGATCACGAGTTGCCCTTATTTTTTTATAAAAGGGTCAAAAGATTAAAAACAAGTTTTTTTTTTTTTTCAATTTTCTAACTTATTAGTTTTTAATAATTTCCTTATTTATCCTCTTATATAACTTACCTCAGTGGCGAGTAACAGCGGCGCGTGATGGAGGTCCGTGGTAGGCTGCAGCGGGGATAATGTACCCTCACCGCCGCCTACCATTTCTAGCCGCCCGCCTTCCGCACGCTGTATAAAAACAATTAATTTAGAATAATTTTATTTTTTGCAAAAAAAAAAACCGACTTCAAAAATCCCTAAAAGCACAAAAAAGTTAAAAATAATACTATAACCTGCCTATATTAATAAACCTAACCTAAACTACGATTAACCTAAAATATTATTTATCAATTTTTGGACTCGGTGTCTTTATTTTTATTTTATTTTTTTTTTATTTTATTTGGGAAACAAAACAATCATACATTGTATAATAAATCTAGTTACACAGTATGCTATTGGTAAATGCACGATCCACTACGTTTCCACGTATTACCAACTTATATTAGATACAGTTTTGGTAAAACTAAATAAAATCAATTTAAAACAATAACACAATAATACAGACTTTCGCTAACTTAAAAGCTAATGGTCAACTAATCCAAAAATAGTACATTTAAGATAAGTTAAAAATTTTGAGCAAGGCGCTTTACAATTTGCTTTTTAAATTTGTGTTTGGATAGAGCAAAAACGTCGATTTCGTTGAAATTATTATTGTAGGCTAGGACCAATCTTTGGAGCGGCGCTCTCTCTCCTGCATTTGTACGACAGTGAGTTGTAGCAAACAGTGGAGAAGAACGGGCATGTCTTCTCATCACAGTTCTAGGTACAATATAATATAATTTACTGATCAATTCAGGGCAATCAAACTTGTTATGTAACAGTCCATGGAGCATAATTCCTTGGAGTAACAAGCGTCTGGAACGTAATGTTAATAATCTAAACTTAATTAATGCGTTCTTGTATGATAGGAGTTCGATGCGACATCTGTACTGCATTGTACTAAGGAACTTACGCTGGACTCTCTCTATTGCAGTATCATATTTAGTATAATAAGGATCCCAAATCATACACGCATATTCAACTTGTGGACGAACTAAAGAATTAAATAAATACAGATATGTAGTTGGTCGCTTGAAATCTGACGATGCCCTCATAACAAGATTATACATTTGAAAAGCTTTGGAAATAACTTTTTCAACATGTAGATTTAAATGAAGTTTGCAATCAAGAAGAACGCCCAAGTCACAAATATTGGTTTCATTAACTAATATCTTATTGCAGAGTGAATAATCGTAGGCAACAATATTTTTATTTTTAGTGAAATTTATATATTTACACTTTGGGATACTTAGTTCTAATTTATTTTCATTACAATAATCTGATAATCTATTAAGATCTTCCTGCAAAAGGTCGCTATCAGCGGTATTTTTTATTTTTCTAAATACCTTAAGATCATCGGCGTATAACAGGAAATTACTATGTTGAAAGCATTTACAAATGTCGTTAATATATATAATGAACATCAATGGGCCCAGAATAGATCCCTGGGGAACGCCTGAAGTCGCCTGAAATGAGTCTGATTTGTAACCATTGCTCACCACTGTTTGATTACGATTGCTGATGTATGAACAAAACCAACGCAATAAGTTACCTCTAATACCATTATAAGCTATCTTATTTAACAAAATTGAATGGTCCACCCTATCAAACGCTTTTTTAAAATCTGTATAAACTGCGTCGGTCTGATAACCTGCATCCATGTTATTAAACAGGTGATCTGCAAAAATCATTAAATTGGTCACTGTAGACTTATGTTTGACAAACCCGTGTTGTTCAGATATTAAATTTGGTTTCAAAAATGGATAAATGGCTTGATGAACAAGTTTTTCTAATAGCTTTGCTATAGTACAAAGTATCGATATAGGTCTATAATTTTCTATATTTTGTCTAGATCCACTTTTATGTACTGGTATTATATTTGCTTTCTTCCATGTAGACGGAAATGTACCATTTAGAATACACCTGTTAAATAACATGGTAAGGGGCGTGCAAATTGTTTCAGCTGTCATCTTTAGAAAATATGGAGGTATACCATCAGGTCCAGGTCCCTTGTTTATATCTAATGATTTTAGTTGTTTACAAACTTCACGAACAGTGATGTTCAAAGTGCAAAGAGAGCTGTTATTAATGTTACTAAGGTCAGAATCTGGGCACCACCCGGGAGGGAGACTAGAGGGCTCGTAGACCGATTGAAAAAACTCAGAGAACAAGTTACAAATTTCGACTGGGTCACTAGAAGTTACATTCTTGTAGAACATACAAGTCGGTATACCCGATTTGCCTTGCCGATTAGCGACGTAGACCCAAAAGTGCTTAACATCCTTGGGAATACCATCCTCAACACTATTCATGTATTTCTGAAAACATTTGTGACATTCCTCTTTAAAACGGGCTCTATACAATGAAAAAACTTCGTAGTCACTTATATTACGGTACTTTTTCCACTTGGACCAGGCTTTCTTTTTATACTTAAAGATGTGGATGAGCGGTTTGGAAAACCAAACCGGGAAATGCGAGTTCGGCGGCTTCGACAGCGGTATGCGGTTTTTTATTATACCATATAGACAGTTGTAAAAATTATCTATGCTTTCCTCAGTCGAACTACTCTCCAAAGTGCCTTCCCAATCGATCTCATCGATGTCATCGTTAATGATTTTGTAATCGGCTCTCCGATAGTTATATTTCGGTGCATGTACAGGTTTAGATAAACTGATATTAATATTTAGGGATAAAAGTGTGTAAAATGGAGGATGGTGGCTGTCAGCCGGTAACAGATCTTGTGTAGGTTGCAGCACAGTACACCTAGTGTCAGAGATAAGGAGATCTAGAATACGTCCATTCGAGTTCGGGATATAATTAAATTGCTTGACATCGTGAATAATCAGAAAATCTTTTAAACGGTTACACGTCGGCGAGGTGCCTAGACAGGTCATATAGTCATGGGAAGGAATAAATTTGGCCCATTGTGCTGCGGGTATATTGTAGTCACCTAGAAGTAATACATTATCCGTTTTTATTGAGTCGATTAAGGTGTCCATATTATCAAATAGATTATTATACACAGCAAAAGGTATGTTGTGTCGGTGCGAATTGAGAACCTCCTTTTTTAGAAGTCGGTTAAAAATAAATTAAAACAGGTTATAAAACGCCATAATGTTTAGCCCAAACTTTGTGGTGGTCGGCTTCCAGTCTCACCGACAGCTGAACACCGTATGTTACAGAGCGACTGTCTATCTGACCTCCACAATTTCACTGGGTGACACAGTATCCCATAGTAAGAATTGACTTAACGACTGACAAAATCTTAATATATATAAATCTCGTGTCACAATGTTTGTCCTCAATGGACTCCTAAACCACTTAACCGATTATAATAAAATTCGCACACCATGTGCAGTTCGATCCAACTTGAGAGATAGGATAGTTTAAATCTCAAATTATAGTCGCAATTTTAAGAAATTGACGCGGACGAAGTCGCGGGAATCAGCTAGTAGTTTATAAATAGGGTGACTTTCACATCTTTGAGTTATTTATTTTCATTTAGCTTTTGCCCAATGTTGGGATTGTCTTTCAGTCTCACCGGAGTAACCTAAACATGAGAGTGACTGTCTAGCTAACCTACACAAGTTTCTCCAAAGTTGCCATAACCCTACTAGGTAAATCAGTATCAATAGGTAACACTGGTAATCAAAAATGTAATGATCTGATCACGACTTCAATTTGTATGTCCAAATGGGGAGTGCCGCTGGCAATGGCTAGGTTATAATATTATACACTCAGGGGCACAATTAACCGGCCACTTTAACATAGCTGCTGCATTCGTTGCTGGCTACGGCCAGCGTCTATAGCAGATGTTCCTGACATAAGGGCTGGTCATCCAAATCATCTCGAGGATGTCATAAGAGCCAGAGGAGACAATGCGCATCATTAAAATTTGGGTATTTCATGTAAAAAATAACTTTTAGACTGCTTAACACATCTTTGTTTTTGGTTAATTTATCGATCTACTCAAACTTTCTTAGATTGTTAAAAAAATAAAGCAATAGCAACCTTTATTTTTGTTGTCTATTATCAGAAATGAATTAAACTATAATATTGTTCACAATGATTTAACGAAGATGTAGCAGAATGTTAAAGTGACCGGTTAATTGTGCCTCTGATTGGGCTCGGCGCAAATGGGCCACAGCCACCGGTAGCCAGCGACGGCGACTTAGGCTCGGCGCAAATGGACCACCGACCACAGACACCGGTGGCCAGCGACGGCGACTTAACACACTTTTTCATATATTTTATTGCTGTAGCGCGTGGCCGCCACCGGCTACACGTGTGCGGCGCGTCTATACAAAATATATTAAAAGGTGTGTTAAGTTGCCGTCGCTGGCCACCGGTGGCTGTGGTCGGTGGCCCATTTGCGCCGAGCCTAACACACTTTTTCATATATTTTATTGCTGTAGCGCGTGGCCGCTACCGGCTACACGTGTGCGGCGCGTCTATACAAAATATATGAAAAAGTGTGTTAAGTCGCCGTCGCTGGCCACCGGTGGCTGTGGTCGGTGGCCCATTTGCGCCGAGCCTAATACAAGCAGCATCCCGCGGTCGTGTATCGTCCGCGTGTGGATCCACTCCACGATCTACTATGTTTTCATAGTTTGTTATTCGGAGACGAATCCAACAATTCAATTTCTTGACTTTCTTGGTGTAACTAACCCCTATTTTTCATATATTTAAGATATAATATCATACAAACCTGCGTATTAGCGATGTAATGTGTATGCGGATGCGGTGGCGAGGCGAAGGGTCCGCGCGGCGGGGGCGGGGGCGCGAAGCTCCCGTGGTACTGGAGGCCCGCGTACACGCCGCCCATCTGTTGCCAAGGGTGGGTTAGTACGGCGGTGGTGAGGGGATACTGTTGGGGGGTGGCGCAGTGATGTAAATATAGTGGGTAAGTTGAGAGAGAGATTGGTAGCTAAACTACTAAGTAATGGTGAAACGGTGGCTAAGTCTGAGAGGTGCAGATATCTTTACTTATTAAATTGAGAGTTGAAAAGATACATTGGCTAAAAGATTAAAAGATGGAGAGACATGTTAGCTTAAAAATTGATTTAAGGCAATTTGGATTTGTTGGTACCAATTGTATAGGGATAAATCGAGTAACTAAGTAGAGAGGGTGACTTGATTTCAAGATATGTAGGTACTTTGACTAATTTCATATTTATTCTAGAGCTATAGAAAGAAATAAAATAATTTAGAGATATATTTTCTTAGACAGAAATTAGGGAAATGAGAGAAATATCGCTTAACTGCATTCAGAGCAGTAATTAAAGTCTTAACGATCATTTAGGGATACTGTGGCTAGACAGGGTGTTAACAAAAGGGTATGTCTATCCAAAAGGGGTGAAAAGTACTTCTGGTGTAGAGCGAGTTTACGAAATTTCTGCTCAAAATGAGTTACTCAAATAAACCTAAAAAAAGACTTTGTATAGCCAAGAAAGAAGATACATTAGTTGAGTACATAGAGATTTTTATGATTATGCAAAAGAAAATTGGTACGAATTTCAATAATATCCGAGTCTTTGTCATCTCCAATGAAATTAAGTACCTAAAATCGCGAGTATAATCAACAGAAGAAAAAAATCACTGCGCCACCCATCCAAACTGTAATCCATTATAAAAATAAAAAAAGGATCAAATGTAACACGACAAAAAACATTAACATGTAAGCATTCAAGAAAAATAAACATTTACAAAAGCGTCATAACAGATAGAAATAAAATGTCCATAGCAAGTGATTTAGTGATAGCAATAGAGATTAGTCGTAATCGTGTTACATTCGATCGATACGACACTTGAATCCGGGAAAAAAGCGGTCCTCCGGCAAAAAAAAACTGGCCGTACGGTTTTTGCCGGACGTCCGGCGGAAAAATCGGATGAACGGTTTTTGTTACGGTTTTTTTGCCGGATGGACGGTTTTTTGCCCGGATTGTAGTGTTTGTTGGAAATAAAGAGGAGCCCAAGGTACCAGGGTAACATACAACAGCGGTCAGTATAATTTAAGCATAAAGGTTCTCTACTCGTCCTATCGAAAACATGACATTAATGAAAATAAATACATATACTATCACACGTGTCTTGTCACATCTATGAGAATGTATAAAAATTGTGCCAGAGTTGCTATTCACATTTTATAAAAAATTAAAATATTAATTTAATAAAAAAATATATCAAAAATAATAAAAAAAATATATAACGTGATATATAAGGAATACTACGCTACAGTGGGCAATACTATTTAACCATCTATAATTAGAAAAATACATAGATAGTCGACGAAAAAATATCGAACATAACACGAAAAAAAATGTAAAAAAAAAATATAAATATATAAAAAAAGAACGAGAGAAAATCTTATGGCCAAGTGTAGGTGACCACGGCAATGCCAAGTGTTAATCAGATGTTCACATTAAAAAGAGCATATTCGAGAAAACAGCCAAGATCTAAAATAAGCGACCAGCCAAATATTTTTTTTTAATTTTATCTCTACTGTACCAAAGCTGAGTTGCTAGCGGGCATATCCTTAACAAAGTGTTGCAAAACCGACCGGTTTCAGCCGATGTACAATATTGAATTATAAAATATTATGTACTAGCAGTCGTCATCAATAAACTTTAATACAACGCAACTTAATTTTAAGACTCTCAAATATCAACTTAGAATTAAGTTGCGCTTGATTATTCGTCCATTTGTTACCCTAGTAACATCATCTCTAACACTGACGGGAGTCAACTTTGAGGCAACTTATAAAGAAGCCTTCTGAAATCAAAAATTGTTATATAACACAAAAAAAAAAAATGAAAAAAATGCGGTTAATTTCATCTTTTATCTGTAACAGCCGCTACATTTTTGCGACAAATAACTGCTGTGAAGTTGTTTCTGACATCGCTGCTAGTACACAATAAATAAATCAATATAATAATAAATAATCACACGGGCCGAAACCTCCAAAAATACACGAAAAAACACGGCACATACACAAGGTCTCGGTAGTGAGGAAGTTAAGTATGCATGCGAAAATGTGACTGGGGTTAGTCGACAAAAAAAATATTTGGGAGGGTCACCGACGAACGGCTATGTACCCAAGCGAGGTACGCTATAGTATGCAGACTAAGGCCTGTCGTACGCGAGGCGACGGAACTCCGGTATCTAACGACTTTTAGTCTCCAACGACGCGTCGCCTCTATGAATTGGTATAATAAATAAATGCGGACAACATCACGTACATTGCTCTGAACCCAAAGTAAGTAGCTAAAGCACTTGTGTTATGTAATTCAGAAACAACGAAGGTACCGCAAACACCCAGACCCGAGGCAATGTATAAAAGTTGGTTTCTACATTGACCCGTCCGGGGATCCAACCCGAGATCTCAGCTAGCGACACCTTGAAAACCGGTGCGTACGCCACTCGACCACGGAGGTCGTCAAAAATGTATGTGTATGGCGGTTGTTAATTGGAGACTAAAGCCTTCGGGTATGTAGACTTGCGTCGCCTCGTGTGCGAACGGCGTAATTTTTGTATGTACAACATAAATGAATTGTGTGCATGCTGGGCCGACACGCACGGGTGTAGCTAAACCGTGTTCTTTGTGTTAAGATGACATACACAAAAACCATATAAGCCTAAATTAAATGTTATAATTTTGAGAATTATAGTGTCAATACATTTATAAGTACAGTTCGACAGATTGATAGTCAAGGCTATTCTTATAAACAAAAATAAACATTATTGCACAAAGTGTTAAAAAGTTTTTGTGTAGTGTAAAAAAACACAAAGAGACAAGACTTAAAACAACATTAATTAACAAAAACATAAATATTTATCTACCGCAACCCGTGTTACAATATCACGTGAACATAGCTTTGTTATTGTAATGCCCCCACACGTCTTTATAACACATAAAAAATGGACTAACTGTTATATAACAAACAAAAAAAAAATTACACAATGTTATACTCATTAAAAACGACTGAATACAACCCAAATCAAAAGGATCTGGGCAAAGCCGAGAGAAATTATCCAAAATCTTAACTAACATCCGGAAAAATATTACTAAATGTTATATAACAAAATAAAAAATCAGTGTGGGAGCATAAGAAGCGTGTATTTAGCATACACGGCTACACCCGTGTCAAACACAGCTGTCGGCGTTATGTGTCACAAGTTCGTGGGATGGATGTTACATTGACAATAGTAGGCGGGTAGATATTGTGTTGATATTTCTGTGTTCAAAATAAAATTAATTTGATGCGTAGAACATTAATGTGAATTAATAGAGTTAATTGTAATAGTTAAGCAGTTCTTTTGAATCCTAATGTTGTAAGATAAGAGACGTGTAAACATGTTTTTTGTTGCGTTAGATTTAGAAATTGTCGGAGATGAAACGCTCGTTGAATGATAAGAGATCATCTCTGGACAATATTTTGTTCTTTGAAATATATTGTGCTTGATTTCATTAGTTTTCTAAACACGCTAGTCACGAATTGTGACCAGGAGCGGGAAACGTACGAAGAAGATCAAGAAAAAGAAAAATTTACTCGAATTTGATCTTCTTAAGACCCTCATTTATATAATTTTTGAAGGAATAAATGTTCTGGGCATTGATAATTATTTACTATATATAGGCTATTTGATAAAAATCACAGAAATATCAACACCTAAATCCCTTCCCGCGCTTTTCAAGCACTGTGCGCGTCTATTGTATTATGTCACACAGGCTTAAAGGCACCACCACCTTGATATAGCTAGGTTGAACCTCAAACGACACTCCAAATTAAATGGAACAAGCATCCTCATTGGTGGAAAAGAAAACCACGCCTACAAAAAAATCTAACCAATCAGAACTCATTATTTCATCGGGCTCATTACTTAGTATATTAATCTATCGTTTCCCGATGGAATTTCAAAAATATATGTACGAAAACTTGTTATTTGACCAATGAGAGTGCTTTTCCTTTTGATGTAAATTGATAGTAACTTTAATTTGAAATGTCATTAAAAATAAACAATAGCGACGATTTAGACCGCAACAATAAACACTTGTACCATTATATAAAATAACAATAATTATAACTTAAACCTTCTTTAAAAAACTTCCTCTTAACACACCTATTAAAATTCAGTTTGTTTAAGCATTATTTTCGATTTGGTAGTGTAGTGTTAAATGTATAAATATAACCCTGCTTTCTATAGAATCGTTTATACTTATACTAGTTTTGGAAGAAAATAGCAAAAATGTAAGTTTTATCAATAATAAATATGAATAATGATACGGTGTTACTTGTCGTTCGGTCGTCCAAGCTGATCATATCACTAAGGTCGCGACCAGACATCGCTAAAACGCAACGAGCGAACAAACGAATAAACAATCAATATGTATGTAAATTGAATTCTAAGATAGCACTTACACAGTCATGTTTTTGAACAAAAGTCGTACATAAAAGTGTAGTAATGGAAGAGGGAAAAGTAATTCCGGTAATATATGGTAATTGTTTTAGCACCGAAAGTTGATTAAACTAATTTCTATGAATGCGATAGCTTACATATCAGGCATGTTGTGTTTTTCTAGCCACCAGGAGCATTAGCTTTATCTGTGTTAATAGTCTAGAAGAGAAATAAAGGTTTTGAACATTGCGATGAATTTTATCATTGAAAGGAACTGACTGATTACTGATTACTGAAAGGAAAAAACATACAGACAACTTGAGAACCTCCTCTTTTTGAAGTCGGTTCAAATGTCGTTGATTATTAGTCCTTTAAATTCTTCTATATTTGCCGTGTAAGTCTTTCATCGTGGTGTAGCGATGTCTGGTCGCGGCTTAACAGGTCATGTGCTCAGTAGCTGGCGTTGCCATACATCCGTTATTCTATTCAGGGCATATGAACTTACTCATGGACATACATTTGATGGCTTATGTTCCTTTTAGTTATGGCTAGATATTTACTTGCTTATTTTATTTTTAAAAGGACCAAAAAAGGGAATTCATTAATGATTCACAAATGCATTCTACTACTGTACTACTGGAAAAGTTTTGATAAAATAGATAAGAAATGAAATAGGGTTAAACTTTTCATGAGTGATTAGCATACCTCTGGGAAAGAATCAACAAGGGATAAATACCTTTGTACATTTTAAAATAATGCCTTAACACGGATTGGATATAGGCCACAAATACAACTGAATTTAACAAGGCTCATAATCATAAGAAAGTTTTGGAAGAGGTAGTACACAGATGGACAGACCCATTTTGACGTAAGGAACTAAAACCTCAATCAAATAAAGTAAGCAAGTATACCAATATTCAAATGACAACCATCAAATACATATCACATGAAGTAATCCCAAGCCTACCACTAGTACGAATAATAAACTGCATTGTAAGTCAATGAGGAACCTCCACAAACCCGTATTAGTACCTCCCCGCGCTACTGCGCTCAGACGATGTTTCGACTACCCACATTTTCAATTTTTAAATAAAAGTCTAATTTTGAACCCACAGTGAAAAATAATACAAAAAAAAACTTTGTAATCGTGTCAGTATAGAGAAGAGACATGAATTAAAGCTATTTATAGTTATTTGAGTGCAAAAAGTATAAAATATTATGATTTTTTTTTATGTACAATTTTACGAATTGGATCTTTACTAAAAGCAGAGAGAAATGAAATAATAAAGTAGATACAAAGATTTTAAGGACCATTGCTTTATGTTTAAAAAAAATACTCTAATTGTATGATAGGTAATAATGACACGAATTAAAAATTACGTTAAGTTAGGTAACGTTGTAGAATGCAGTCAAAATCAGACTTTATTTCAAAGACATAGAGTCGAAAAATCGTCTGGTACAAAAATTGAGTTCTTATATAATAAAGGAAACGATTGCTAAGTTAAAACTACGCGGCACAACGATACCAAGCGACAATGCGTCCAATCGTCAGCATCTTAATATAACAGACCTAAGAAAAAATATATACAGGACGACACTTTTAAATTTAAAAGTAAATTTAAACTATATAATAATAAATATCATCTCTTATTTTGCATCGCTTTGGCAGAAAGATGTGCATTAAAAATATAGACTTTAACTCGCACACTGTAGATTACACCGAATCTCTCTCTCGCATTATGAGACTTTTTTTTAAGAATATATTTTTTGTCTTTATTCTGTTTTTTTTTTTCATTAATAGAATCAGAGATCAATACCTAACAATACCTTCACGGATTAGACAGGGTTTTCTTAAGGCTCCGCGCAAACGGGCGACCGACCACGGCCACTGGTGGCCAGCGACAGCCACTTAACATACTTTTTCATACATTTTGTATAGACGCTCCTCACACGTGTAGTCGATGGCGGCCACTTGCTACAGCAGACAAACATATGAAAATGTGTGTCGCCGGCCACCGGTGGCTGTGGTCGGTGGCCTGTTTGCGTCAAGCCTAACATCCTGTATGCAATCCCGATGCTTTTTGACTTCTGTTACAAACGTGATGCGTATTCAGCTTACATTCATCTCTACTACTCGTCATAATTCAATCCTGTCTCTCTCTTTTTCCTTTATATAAAATATTCTAGTCTAACATTAGCGGAAATCTCAAAAAACTCATTAATCTATAATTTCCCGATTCTATTTTTCTTCTATATTTATCATGTCCTGTATATATTTTTTGAAAGGTCCGCACTTAACACGGAACCATCTGGGCATGCATATGTGCGGGTCGCATTCGTGGGACGTTGGTGACGAGGCGCCATTTATACACGTATTGTGAAGGTAGATGTGGATTGTAAAGTAGAATATTAGGAAGGTTTTAAATATGGCCCAAAAAAGTATTAAAAGGTGGTCTTTTGAGAAAATGATGGTGGTATTCTAAGGAAGAATTATAGGTCGAGATATAAAAAGTAACAGGCAACGTTCAGATTTTTCTCTTATAGCTGACATAAGTATTTTTCTACCTTATTCAAATTTATTGCATTTCATTTTTATTTTTTGTACAATAAACAGTTAAAAATCTTTGGGAATGTCTTTAATATCATTATTATAGATTCACAGTACCTAAAAACAGTGTAGACAAAAAGCACATATAAAAATGGAATATAATTTTAAGGCAAATCTGTGGCCTGAGCAGTTGTCCTAACTTAATCAAGTTTAAAATCCACATCTAACTCAGAATAACATGTAACAATTGGCGATTAAACCCATTCTAAGGCGAGTGCTTAACACAGATAGTTAAATACGACTATAAACAAACCAAGCGCGTGATCGGAGGCTAACCGTTATCATTAAAAGGTGATGATGCATACATATTTTATTATTAATAAAACTTAATTACAATTTTCAATTCGTTTAGTACATATTTGAGCGAGTTCAAATTGTGCGTAGGTCACCACTTCACCAGTAACCAACCAACAATGGACTTTAATATAGACAACCTTTATAATCAACTTTTAAATTATTTTTAGGTTTAGGTACCACATTTTTTAAATTAACTTGCATTATAAGTCCCTTAAAATTAAATAAAACCAGTCCATATCGATTTACAAAATCTATAACATATTAAATGACAATGTTTCATGATAAGTCCCATAAATAAAAACAAGTATGATTAATGAAGTGAATACTTCATTTATCGTTTTAAAAAATAAATCAGTTTTATTATATTCTTAACTTTTAATATGACTAGAAAAATACAAGAAAAATATCTCAGAAGTACTAAACGAATTTAGGCTCAAACTTCACTATAAATAATATATATGTATGCAACATCTTGGTGTATAGAGTATTCATATCAAACACTATGGTAACAGAGCGTCGACAAGCCGACATACCAAAACCGAAGCTTAATACCAAACCATAAACAAGTAGACTTGACACAGCAGGATACACTATTAATTAAATATAATATCTTAATTACTATTAAAAAGTAATGGAGTTTGGTACAATCAAGTTAACTTTCTACTTTTTAATTATTTAATTAATAATTTTTTTTTATGTTTATTTTCAGGCTACCGTACCTTTACAGATTAAAATACAAAATATTTTCTGTTAGAAAAAAAAACTTGTATATTGCGACCCAAATGTTCAAAATGTATAATAATAATCTCAAACAATTTAAAATTTTAACAGTTTTATACAATTAATTGGTATGTAAAAATGTCAATTTAAGTTTTATTGAACATATTATAATAGTAATAATCGTGTAAGTTTATTTCTCCCCACAAGCCAAAAAATACAAACAATATTTACACATGAGCAAACGATTTTTTAATGTAGATCGCTGGTGCCTGTGATAGGTAAAACACCTTTAATATAGGTCACCAGTTATAAATAAATAAAAAATACTACTATTAACATTTAAAACTGTATGATGATGTAAGCTTCAAAAGAAAGCATGTTCCCTCCAAACCTCTAACATAAATAACCTAACATCTAACTATACCAAACTCCACCCCTCAACTTTTACACCATTTATCTATGTATGTCCGTCTGTGTGTAAGTCTGACGTCACTATAATTACAGGTGAAGCGGGGCCGGCAGCCACTGCGCAACAAGGACCATACAAGTAGGATCAGATCCCATGTGTTGATACCAACTTTATATTTGAGTAAATGTCGATTATTATCGATACTATGTTACTGTTAAACTTGTTAAAGAGATGTCTAGGAATGGATCAGACTAATTTAAAAAATAGAAACTGAAAATGTACATTTAAATGCAGTAAAATCGAGAAAGTTACAATTTTTTTTCTTATTTTTCTGCATTGTGAATGCTTGTTTTTTTTTTCAAATTTAGTGTATCATGTATTTTCCTTTTTCTAGGGCCTACTGTTCTAGTACATTCACACTTCTTATAGGCGTTTAAGTCAAGCTTAGGATCATAAGTGCAGCTACAGTTTTCATTTCCAGATTTTTTTAATTTTCTTCAGAGACTAAATATTTATACCCCGTCCATGATTTTAACAATAAACATTCATAAAAAGACAACGAAGTTATCTCTTAAGAGAATCTTTTAATACCCATTACAAATCATCAGAATATATTTAGACTGGCCCACTCCAAGGTATCTAAAAAGTTATTAAAACTGAAAACTATACTAAAGCCAATATGGAAAAAGAATTAAACGTTATTACTAATTACGCTATTATCAACTTTGACAACATGTGTTTAAGTTCATTTTAGAATGACAAATATTACCGAGAAGGGCTTAATAGTAATTTGAATGTGATGGAAACTGAACTTTTAGTCATTGAATTAAGGTTCATAATCCCATAGCACGTTAATTATTTCTTCAAAGTGGCTAATGTATAGTATGAATTTGCTTCAACATAAAGTTGGTAAATTCGGACAATATGCTAATTGTTAGAAACATGCACGCACCCACATTTTACAGTCTCCGATATTATTTTAATGTTAATTATTAATAATTACAAATGGACTAAAATATTAAGTATCCCTGTTACATTTCTTATATAATTTATTTTTATACTACAATTAGTAATTAAAAATTGAGTTTTTTTTTAACTGAAAATGGAAAGATATTATTTGTATGATAATATCAAAATTTCTTCTACAGTAATATTATTATTAATAGGGTGTACTGTATATCTATTGCTAGTTAAAATTTGTATAGAGCAATGTGGTTATAGTTTTATACAATCATCATCTGTATCAAGTATATCACAAAAATTATGACAATGATACAGTCAAACAAGTATAAGAAATATAATGGGAATACTTATTATTACTAGAGATCAATTAACAGTTAAAATTATTCTTTGTCTATTAACCACAAAATTTTTATTTTTATTAAAATATTAATTAATTTTACTGAGCACGTGTATTTTAATTGTAATAAATATTAATTTTAAAAGCTAGATAGCACATTATTAACACATATTTTAGCAACAATAACCAATAACCCAAAAATTAACTACAAATATTAAAATAGCACGAAATTCCTTAAAGAGTGAATTATTTATATTATACAATGAAAAAATCATTAAAATGATATCGGAGACCAAAACCGTTTTTACAAGATGATGTATAAAACCTGTGCTAAACATACAATATGCGGGAACCCGCAAATAGTCTTGCGGTAGCCCGCAAAAGATAAAGTATTGAAATTAACAGACATGATATTAAAAGATAAGTGGAGAATCTCATTTTAATAATAAGAGAAAAACTCAAACTTACTTTTATTAAAATCTAATCAGAATCACCAAAAAATGTGTGTAAGAACATAAATAATTGAAAACTAATTGAAATATTTAATCAGCATATTTTAGCAAATTCTACTATTCATCTCCCGAGCCTTTTCTCAACTATGTTGGGGTCGGCCACCAGTCTTACTGGATTCAGCTGAACACCGTATTTTACATGGAGCGACTACCTATCTGACCTCCACAACCCATTTCTACTGGGAAACACAGTATCCCATAGTAAGACTGCTTGTCAGAATTAACTTAACGACTGCCAAAGATCTATGTATGACAGCCGGGACCTACTGTTCAACGTGCTTTCCGAAACACGGAGGGGTCTCGGTATGTTATAAATGGTCACCCATCCACGGACTAACCGCGGCGAGCGCGGCTTAACCTGTATTATCGGTCAAACCGTACGGCTTACACTTAGCCACGAGCCCCCTTTTTTGTGCTTACAAATAAAATAAAATAAAAATTGCTTTCTCCAACTACCTTTTATAATCTAGTCTGTCTTTCAAACTTCTATACATTTTAATACTGATTACCACAATGACTGTTACCTATGCGGGAGCCCGCATGTTGCATTAAGTGCTTAGTTGAACAATAAATATACTTTACTAAGCATGTGCTTTAGCTTAGACATATAGGAGCTTAGCTAAAGTTCATGCTCAGTATTGTCTATTTATGAAGTCATGCTAGGGTGATAATATTTAATAGTGATCATGTTCTAAACTTTGACGGGTCGAGAAAGTGAAGAAAGTGAGCCCTTAGCAACACTAAAGGGTGCACTGCTCGCTGTCTTCATCGTTATTAAAAGTACCCCCTCTCTTCCCCCCGTATACACCCTTTGTCCCCCGTCCCTAAATAATCAATCATTGATCTAGCCCTCTCTTGCTGTTTTATTGTTATGATCGTCAGCAACGAACTAAGTCGAGGTTCGAACCCCGCAGGGGGTGCCCTTAGCTTTCGTTGCCACAACCCTCTTTTAATTTGTAGCTTCTGGCTGGAGGCGTATTAGTAATGTCTCGCCAACTTAGTCCGGTAAAGCAGTAAAAGCCTCCACAAGGCTAACTGCGGCAGCTCCCCAAAAAAAAAACACCCTTTGCATCTCCCAAAGTAACATATCTTAGCTTCAAACATGACCACTATCTACCACCTCAGCTCGACCCCCACCCGCCCCCACCAACACACACATACTCGTGTAAATGCACAATGCAGTAGGTATAGTATGATCCCGCGGCGAGTACCTGGTAGCGCAGCGCGGGCAGCGCGGGCAGCACGGCGGCGGGCCACAGCTCGGCGCCCACGCCCGCGCCCACCTGTGGGCCGGGCCACGGTCAGCGGGGCTACATGTGATCTGACCCTTATAGTAGGTTTGTAGGTGGAGAGCCCAACCTGATACCTAACCCCATGAATTATTTTTCTTGGGAAAACCTTTACGACCTACTTCCGCTTAGGGGAAAGACAGTATCCAGCTAACACAACCGGAGTGCTTTTCTATTCGAAACTAAATTTATTAGAAAACATAATAGGTAATAGTATTTCTGAGAAATATAACTGCTTTGTAGTTAACTATTTGCCTAGAAATAATAAATAAATAAATAATAAATAAATATCCTTGGACAACTCACACACGGTCATCTGATCCCAAATTAAGCAGAGCTTGTACTATGGTAACCAGACAACTGATAAACATACTTATATATTTCTAAACCCATAATTATTATAGATAAATTACACCCAGACACAAAACAAATAATCATGCTCATCACACAAACATTTGTCCTGGGTGGGAATCGAACCCACGACCTCTGGTATAGCAGTCAGGGTCACTAACCACTAGACCAACAGGCCAGTCAATGATATATTGAAGTAAATATCTGTCCCTAAAATTTTATGTCTCAGGAGAAACCTTAATAAGCTTTCTTTACTTCGAGCTAGTCTTTCTTTTCTATGTATCTATATCACTCTCTATGTATCTAAGTTTTAGCTAAGTGTTCCACCAAATTCAGAAATAAAATCTAATAAAATTTCTCACCCCGTAAAAGCCACATTTACTTCCTAAACACCTAATCCCTCCCCTTTTATTTTGATCCTACAAAGCCATATAAATGTCCTACAAAATAAAAGATAAATAAAAAATTGGAACACCAGACTCTCCACCTTTCAATAATAAAAGAAAAGAATGCTCAGATCACATGCCGCCTCCACTACTCAGAAACATAAGTTTCCTCCGGTCCGTGTAACTTACAAACTAAGTACATACTAACATACAATATAGTATTACATTAATTAACAAACCACACATCATTGTCAACCAAAAACATAGAAAAATACACCTTATTTGGTACAAAATAAAGTCTGAATTGATAAACCAGTGATGTGTAGTTTATGAAATATTACCACACATCATTGGTAGCCAAAATCATAGAAAAATACACCTTATTTTTGTACGAAATAAAGTCTGAATTAAAAAACCAGTGATGTGTGATTAAATTATATAATGAGCACACGTACATCATTGGCAAACAAAATCATTCAAAAATACACCTTATTTTGTACAAAATAAAGTCTGTATTTGTCACCAGTGATGTGCAGTTAAAGCTTACTTAAAATCTATGCTATGCCCAGATTCCAACGTCTATTATACGTCAAAATAATCTATCTCTTTCTCACATTAAATATTAAAAAGAGACAGACAACTTACATAATAGAAAAGGACAGAATCCTTTCTTATAAGTTAGAAAGAGCCAGCGATATATTATAAACTAAATTTTATATATTTAAAAATAGTTTTAGATAATTTCCACAAATGTGTGTGTCTACGTGTTTCACAGACACACACATACATCCAATAAGAATACAGTACCACATGCAAATGTGGTTTTTTTATAAATTTACACATTTTAATGTGAATTTCGTGTTTTAATGTATATAAAAATCGTTTTTTTATATATTGGCATGTATGTTGGTATCATTTCTATGTATATATAACTGATACAGTTTGTATTATAAGTATAGTAGTACCACAAATAAATTATTTTTGACAGACGCGAAATTTACCGGCCTGCTATTGGCTGTTGACATGCGCCATTTTGTAAAATAAATCAATAGACCGAGTCTCAAATTATTCAAAGGTCCGGCAGCTGAGAGAATGCGTGCCTGACAGATGGTTGTCACCAGGAAGATATAACTTTAATGTGGCGAAGAATTTACTAAACATAAATTACTATCACTTATTTTTGCTATAAACGAATAATATCATTCAAAACTATATAATTATGCGAGATTACAATGAATAATATAACACGGTTATTTATTTTCCCATACAAATCAAGACCAACTGAAATGTGTCAGGAAGGCATTCTCTCAGCACCCAGAACAAAGTATTTAAAATCTTGACTCAAATCAATAAGGTCTGAATTTCATTGACAAACTTTCTATGTTGGCTTAAATCAAAGTGGTACTATTATACAAATGTTTGAACAAAACCTGGGGCCTGAATCAGCTATTTTAAAGTCAGTGACTGGCAGGTTAATAAACATTCCAGTGTACTTGTTATTGTGCCAAATTTTCGTATTCAGATATGCCTACAATGAACAGTCAGTGGCAATCCTGCAATGACAACAGTGGCAAGTAGGTGTACATTAGTCATTAAACTAAAATCATCTGAATACGAAAATTAGGTACAAACTAGAACGTTCATTAACCTGCCACCCACTGACTTTAAAATAGCGGATTTGGGCCCCTGTAGCTAACGTTTGTATGTTTGGCCAATGTTTGTGTAAGTGTCCAATGTTTGTGTTCACAAAATAAAATATATATCCCAGTAATAATCGTACCCGATTCGTTATTTTATAATTTTCTTATATAATGTGTACGACTGAAAGAAATCTTCATGATTAAGTTTATAATACGGGACACGTCTTAAGATTTTAAATAAATTGACGGAAATAAATACCTAGTATATAATGTACTCCTATTTAGATATATGTAATTGATTTATATATTACTTCAAGAAAAAATACTCTAAATTACAGTATCAGATAAAAAAAACTTGCTTTACTTAAATTATTTTAATCAATTATTTGTCACAAACATTGCCCTAAAAATAATTATTTTTAACTTCCAAAAGAATTGTTATATTCCATAAACAATAAATACTTAACCCTATTTTCCATCTTCCTCACACATATTAAACCATTCATGAGTTAAAAAGAGATAATTTAATTTGTGAGTTTTGAGACTTGAAGAAATAATTTCATTTGTTTTCTCGCTCCCACTTCACTCTTAAAACGAGACAGAGATATATAGTAAGTAGTTGACGTGTCCCGTTATTTATTAACACAATAATATTGCTAATATTATAAGATTTATTGAAATATTTTAAACAAAACTAAGTAGGAGAATGAAAATTATTTATATATCTTCAAGATAATAACATAACATACCATCACGCCTGTATCCCCGAAGGGTTAGGCAGAGGTGTACCAATGTACACCTCTGCCTAACCCTTCGGTAATGTACAAGATAATAAAACACGAATAAAATGTATAAGTATTTTTATTTTAATAATTCTTACTTTGGATATACCATATCTTGATAAGCAGCTATCATATAAAGTGTCGACAGCAAATTCAACATTACACTGTTTTACCGACACAACCCAAAAGAGTGATCTGTTTTACCGACAGTGTATATTAATGTATTTCAATCAATTCTTATAATATTAACAACATTACAGTGTATTTAAGTCGTCGCTTTTCCGCTGCTTATTATAATATCGTGGACTCGATTGATGAGTTATTTTTAATTAATATAGAAAATTGATCTTTAGAACATTCTGTGAAGGTTTTTAACTGTCTCAGAGACCATAGGAATCTTGGTCATTAATTAATTAAATAAAGTGTTAGCATTCAGTAAAAAAAATAATCTTATTTCTGGAATTGTACTTGTTACATTAAAAACTAAATATCATATCCTTGGATTCCAAAGCATAATATTACAAAGTTCAGCTTTTTTATATATATACTAGCTGTACCCGGCATGCGTTGCAATGCAATTTTTTCTACCTAGCACCTGCCTACTACCTACCTACTACCACTTAGGGGTATGAAAAATAGATAGTAGCCGATTCTCAGACCTACTGAATATGCATATAAAATTTCATAAAAATCGATCAAGCCGTTTCGGAGGAGTATGGCAACTAACATTGTGACACGAGAATTTTATATATAAGATTGAAATTCAATTTAACCATTTCAATTTTGACTCCTTATGTAATATTTTATAATGACATATAAGATCTAACTTCCCCATCAATCGAGTCCACACACATCTGTCTGTCCGTCTGTCCGTCAGCGTGGTGTGGTACATACCTGCGATCTCTGCGCGTGGTCGCGGTGATGCCAGCCGACGCCGCCCAGAGCGCCCAGCCCGCGCCCGCGGACCGACATCTATATATATATAGTTGTATAAGATAACGAAACCATAAAATAAAACATACATACATATAATCACGCCTCTCTCCCTTGTAGGGGTAGGCAGAGGCCACTTCTTCCCACTTGCTACGATCTTAACACACTTGTTTCGCTTCGTCCACTTTCATTATTCCCTTCATACATGCTTTATAAAATATATGAAAAGATATTATTCATATGTCTAAAATATCCCACTGCTGGGCAAAAGCCCTCTCTCTTCACTTGTCTCTCTCAAGAGCCATAACTGACCAGATAGAAAATAATAATAATCCCAGCCTATAAAGTCCCACTACTGCGCACAGGCCTCTTCTTATATAGAGAAGGCGCGAGCATTGATCAAAACAACGAAAAAATATAATTTAGGAACTTTAGTGTTAAAAAGTTCATATTTAGTCAAAAGTATGCTTATTTACTGATTTTACTGAGCAATACTCGATATTTTTGTGTAATATATTTTAATAACATATTAAATAATATGATTTAAATTGAAGCTTTAATTTCTCGTTTTTAATATACAAATAAATATGGACAACATCACGTGTATTGCTCTGAACCTAAAGTAGCTAAAGTACTGTGTTATAGAATTAGAGACAACGTAGGTACCACAAACACCCAGACCCGAGACAATAGATATGTGGCTTTCTACATTAACCCGTCCAGGGATTGAACCTGGGACCTCAGAGCTAGCGACCGTTGAAAGCCTTTGTGTACGCCACTCTACCACGAAGGTCGTCGACTTAGATTTTGCGCTAATAAATTAACAAATTTGACAGCTGACGCGACAGTGGCGCCACACATGTCATCTGATGTATACTAAGACCCCCTACCATAGACTTTAGATATACTATAGACCGCTAGTATCGCTAGTTTCCCTTTGTGCCAAGCGAGAGCACTTTTTTGGCTGTATCTAGTACTTCGTTTACTGATTTAAGTTATTTTTCGCGCAACGACAGACATATATGCGAAAATATCGATGGTTTCCACATTGTTAGGATAATATTAGGGTTTTAGATAGTTTTATTAAAACGGCGCGCTCCGTCTTGATACAAAATTTACGATAAAACTAGTTTATACTAGTGCTCACGGTTCATACACTGATAGGCTCACTCTTTAGTTTCTCATCTATACTCTAAGCCCCCTACACACAGATGACATAATAAAGAAATGCTGTTAAACTGAAGCTTTTCTTAACAGCGATTTAATAACTTAATACAAGTTCTGACAGTCTAACAACTATTTCTCATTTATTAGCCTCCGCACCACTAACAGCAACATACCTGGTTGATATCAAGCAGCAGCGGCGTATGATGCGGGTGCGCGTGGTGCGTGTGGTGAGCCGGGTGAGCCGGGTGAGCCGGATGGGCCGGATGAGCCGGGTGTGCCGGATGAGCCGGATGTGGCGGGTGTGGAGGGTGAGCGTGAGGCTCCATGAGACGCTCGGCCCAGGATTGTGCGCCAGCGCCCATGTAGCGCATCCGCCGGCTGAAAGAACATAGAAATATAGAAGAGCGAAATTAATATTATTTAATAAATGTAGAAGTGACCTCAATGAGCAAATAACAGAAATTAGTTGAGAGGAAATTAAGGCCCATATCCTTCAACAATACAGATAGGATGCATAGCACAATAATAAAATGACTACAGTCAGCTTACAGAGATACTCTTCACACCATAGCATGGGGCTTTTAACTGTCTCATGTTTAAAGTTTTAAAAGGTTTATCTTCTTTATGTTAAAAGGTCATTTTGGATCACTAAATTTTTATACACCACTACTCAAAATCGATTGTCATTCCATGTCATACTCCAGCTATGTTGGACATTAACCATGAGGTTTTTTAAGATTGATGATCATAGCGAACATACACATAGTATTTCAGATAATTCCCGATAGGATATTAGAAAACCCCCACCGTTGAGCTTGCACTTGCTGTCGGACACCTATTTATGTTATTAACATGGCGGTGTTATCATAAAAATATTAAGTAATGGCACCCAACCATGGGCTAAACATGGGTTAATCTTTCTAACACAAGTTCACAAATTCTTTAGCTATAAGACTTAAAATTAACATAATATACCAGACTTCATAATTGACTTATATTAGAGTTTTAGGTCAAATTTTAGTAAAATACATACGGAGGTTGGTAGTGATGTCTGGGCGTGCGCCGCTCGACGGCCGGCGCCGATACAGACACATTGCTTTCACCTGGAATACATACAAATACATACATTAATATTGATTGTAAAATAAATTCTGTAGCCTGTAATAATATGTATGGTTGGTATGTAATACCCATATTTGACCGATAATATAGGTTAAGCCGCGCTCGCCGCGGTTGGTCCGTGGATGGGTGACCATTTATAACATACCGAGACCCCTACGTGTTTCGGAAAGCACGTTAAACAGTAGGTCCCGGCTGTCATACATAGATGTTTGGCAGTCGTTAAGTCAATTCTGACAACCAGTCTTACTATGGGATACTGTTTCCCAGTAAGGCTGATTTTAGTCTCACGCTCACCGTCAGCGCTCATAGCTCAGCGCGTAGTTTGTCAGCGCTGAGGCTCAGCGTGGCTCGTTTTAGTATCGTACTGACCGCCTTACCGTACAGACGACTACCAAAATGCGGAGTGTATTAATTATTGCTGCTTTGTACCATCTATCCCAAAAAAATAAAAACCGGCGACGACGAAGACTCCATGTGCATCCCTTAATTGAGCAGAGAGCCGTTGCAGGAGACTTTGTCTTGTTATATGGCGCTTTGAGGGCTGACGAAATATTTTCGAACAATGTGTCCACAATATCCTCCCAGGCTTTGTTTCTAGCATCTTTATTTTTGTAGAGTGGGTCGGATGCATTCCACAATTTCTTCCTCTGGCGTACCTCATCGATAACTCGACCTGTATTCACTTCGCGATTCGCCATGACTGTACGCGCTGATGACGTCCACTCCGCTCGACACTAGAACGCTCACTACAAGCAGAGGCGCTCGCGTGATCGTCAGCGCCGACAGCTACGCGGGGCCGACGCGCGGCGCGTACGGCCGCGTAGCTATCAGCGCTGACCACCGTGCGCGCTGATAGCTACGTGTCAATCGAAAACGCTTCCTAGAAGTTCATATATCTCGGCCATCAGCGCTGACGGTGCGCGTGCCGTCGGCGTAAGACTAAAACCAGCCTAAGGGTTGTGGAGGTCAGATAGGCAGTCGCTCCATGTAAAATACGGTACTCAGCTGAATCCGGTAAGACTGGTAGCCGACCCTAACATAGTTGGGGAAATGCTCGGGAGATGATGACGTAATACCCATATTCTTAGACTTATCCATCAGTCTAGTCTTACAGAATCAGTTTGTTCTATTTTGCATAGCCTGTTCCCAAGCTATCTTGTCTCCAGTCCTATCTGGCTTCCAGTCTCACCGGATTCAGCTGAATACCAAACTTTGAAAGTGTGATACCTCTCCCCACAGACCATGGCTCACTTGTTGAACTGCCTAGCGTATCCCACCACCTGCACACGCGAGGACCTGTACAATGCTACTGATAACGCTGTCTGCATGACTGAGAGCTGGTCGGGACAAAATTAATTGGTGCCATTGAAGTAAGCTAGATATACAGGTAAATAGTGTTACCTGAAGACAGATGCCGGGATATACGTCTCCGCTTCCTGCTGGGACTGTCCCCGGCCTTGGAGGACAGTTCCCCGTCAGAGGAGCCCGCGCCGCTGACCATGGACTCCACGGATCCTTCCAGGGGGTTTGTGTCCTGGGGATAAAAATATAGATTATTTTTATGATAGAGACGAGAATTTTAGAATTGGGAGAGTTATTTATGGGTCCTGCCTACTTATTTTCACTGGTCGTTAGAAGGGGGCCAGATTTTCGAACACGGGATAACGACTCGTGAAATTGCGTGCGAACTATGTACATTTTTGGCGTGTGCCAATAAACGTTTTTTCCTTCTTCCTTTTTTTCATACACTATTGTACGGTCAATATAACTTGGCGCGTCTAAAGTGCCCCGTAAACGCTTAACTTGTTTGTCAAATTTTACGTGTTTGTCAAATTAATTGATAGTGTACGGCTGTGTTTGAGGCGTTTGTCAAACAATCTACGTGTTTGTCGCGTTTGATGAAGTTTGATGAAAATCTGGATTGAAGTGGAGTTTGACAAACAAGTTTGAACGTTAACGGCGGTGTTGGACAAGAAAAATCTCACTGATTTTGTTTGCGTCATGGAGGACGCTACGCCCAGTGACAAATTTGTTTGATATTTGGTTTGATGGTTTAAGCTATTGTTTGATGAAAACGTGAAGTTTGACACGCAAATTTGTCAAGCAAATTTGTACGTTAACAGGGCGCTTAAAGGAGATGAAAGATAGTTTTATTGAGATGCAATATACATTTCCTGTGTGTGAGACAGGGACGGTGACACATGGTAGTCCTTTTCAGAGGTGCCAAGTCGGCCGTACCGTACAAGTTGTTTGCTCACCATATTATGATGATGGTGCATCATGTGCGGGGGATCAGCGGAGGTCCCCGCTCCTGGACTAACTCGCACCTCTGGAAACAGAAATGACACATTAACTAAGTTATTTCGTTAAAAATACATATCTCTCCTACTTTTGCAGTGCCCACAGGGTCCATAGTGATCAAAACTTTGTAAAACTACCAAGTATACTTGTGAAAACAAATAATATACTGAGTATTGACTATATTAAATATTTTATAAATGCTTGTCATTCTTATATTGTTTAATGCATAATTTAAGGTAGTTAGCTTAGCACTAATTTAGAAAATATGCCATTTTTGGTAACATATTTTTCTCAAAGGCTGTTTGACTAACTTTTGCCGACGCGACTGGTTCACATAAAAACCACAATGAATTACACTACTTGATTTTAGAGTAATTGTTATAATGTTATTAAAGACTAGCTGTGCCTGCGACTTCGTTCGCGTGGATGACGAAACTTATCAATGAGTTTTTAACCGCAAAATTAAGTTTGTTTTTTATTGTTTATACTTTTCCGGGATAAAAACTACCCAGTGTGGTGCCCAGGATAATAAAGAATAATTATACCAAGTTTCATCGTAATCGAACCGGTAGTTTTTGCGTGATACCTGAACAAACAGACAGACAGACAGACAAAAAAATTTTTTTTCACACTTTTGGGTTCGGTTTCGGTCTAGTAACACCCCCCGCTATTTAATTTTTTTGATATTTTCAATGTACAGAATTTTCACTTCTACAGATTTATTATAAGTATAGATTTAATTCGGCTTACACTGTCTTTTTATCTACTAAGTAGGTTATGATAAATTCTCAACATATAAATAATGCTTACCAGTGCGTCTCCGTTCTGAAGGGCCGGCGGCGCGTCGTTCAGCGCGCCTCGATCCTCCAGCGCCACCACCTGACGATACATGGTATTATTAGTACTTTAAAACCAAGTCTGCCTCGTTGGCCTAGTGGTTCTAAGCGCGACTGCTACGCTAGAGGTCTTGGGTTCGATTCCCAAGTCGTCCAAGGCGTTATTGGGTTTTTCTATGAAATTCTCAGTAGCAGGTCGGAGTTTGGATTTGTGCCCGGTTAGTGGCAATAGGCTCGCCCCCTATTACATGGGACCTAAACATACCGGCGAACTGTGGGTGTACATTGGTACACCTCTGCCTAACCCTTCGGGGATACAGGCGTGACCGCGTGATGGTATGTTATTTTATAGACTAACCCCAGAATACCTTAAACAGACTTAATTCTAAGTTGGTATTTACTCTCATGCTGTCATTTTCACTTTAAGGGGTAAAGTAGCAAGATAGTAATTTAGGAATGTCTTTTAGGCAAATTGGTTTCGATTATTTAGATTTGAGAGTCTGCATGCAACCAAGTCCAAGGCAACCTAGTCGAAATGTCAAAACTAATAATAAATGCGGACATCATCACATACATTGCTCTGAACCCAAAGTAAGTTGCTAAGCACTTGTGTTATGGAATTCAGGATCAACGAAGGTACCACAAACACCCAGACCCGAGACAATGTAGAAAAGTGAGTTTCTACATTGACCCGTCCGGGGATCGAACCCGGGACCTCAGAGCTAGCGACATCTTGAAAACCGGTGCGTACGCCACTCGACCACGGAGGTCGTCATGTATAAGCTAATACAATGTTTTGTGGTAACTTCCGTTATATAAAGGTATAAGATTCATGAATACTGCTTGAAATTACCATGGGAACTCTATAATAAAGTCACACAACCCTATCGAGTTTATACTTGTTTTGTTTGAAAGATTTATGTTTTTGTACTTATGTTCTTTCCATTAATGTTTTCCCGCGATTGGTGGCTGCTACCTCATAAGCACGCTAACTCCCGCACAATAGCTCAGGGAGTAGGAATGGCTGAAAATCACCGTTGCGACGTTTTCGGAGCAACATTAGCTGAGCCATCTCCTTTTGCTACTGTTAATACTTTATTCTTCTGTAAAACTGTTCTTTGTTACTTTGTTTATTTTGTTTAGTAGCAATAAATATCATTTTTTTTTTATACTCATTTGATTCGTCTTGCCAAGAACTCTCATCTCCAACAACAAAGAACCACATTCAACAAAAAACTCTTCCTTCGTAAACCTACCTATACTAAGCGGCCTCGAGTGCTGATCATGGTGCATATGCTGCCCATGGCCATGAGGGCCGTGTCCGTGCGGGCCATGCGGGCCGTGCTGCTGGTGCGACACGTGCTGGTGGTGGTGGCGGACGTCCCGCTTGACCGGCGCCGGCGCGGGCGGGGGGGACGCCGCCACGCAAGCTTCCTTTGGACTGCCGGCGCTGCTGCCGTCACTGAAACAAGAGATTTGGTTGTTAGTACTTAAATATTATTAGTAATATAAGGCAGCTTATATCATACACAGATATTAGGTAATTTTCATATTCCGGCTTATATATCAGCCACTTTAAAGAAATAATGACCGTGCTTTGGGATTATGAACCCTGATTTAATGACTAACAGTTCAGTTTCCATCACATTCAAATTACTTTTAGGCCCTTTTCGGTAATATTTGTCATTCTAAAATGAACTTAAACACATGTTGTCAAAGTTGATAATTGCGTAATTAGTAATAACGTTTAATTCTCTTTCCAGATTGGCTTTACTATAGGTAAAGTTCCATAACTTGAAATCTTTAGTCCCATATCTAAGGCCTCTAATCTTTATTATGTTTTTACACACCCTTTACATTTCTTTTTGTTAATACTCATCGTCAAATGTCGAAAAGTAAATTATTTTTATTACGGTATCAAATTATAATAAAATGCACTTGTGTTATGGAATTCAGAAACAACGAAGGTACCACAAACACCCAGACCCGAGGCAATGTAGAAAAGTTGGCCACTCGACCACGAAGGTCGTCCTCAAATTATACAGTGTTGAATTCGACGCCGAATATTAAGAGATACTTCAAGGTATATTTTATATTAAAATTAATTAAATATATAGCCAAAGCCGTGGCCAAAGGCATAACTTAGATGATAATAGCTGCAGGTATCTCACTCCTTTTATAATTTAAATAAAAAAAAACTGGCCAAGTGCGAGTCGGACTCGCGCACGAAGGGTTCCGTACCACCGTCGTATGAGAGCCCCCCTTAAATATTCATTTTATGTGGTTTTTAGTAGGTATTTGTTGTTATAGCGGCAACGGAAATACATAATTTGTGAAAATTTCAGCTTTCTAGCTATCACGGTTTAAGAGATACAGCCTGGAGACAGACAGACAGCGGAGTCTTAGTTATAGGGTCCCGTTTTACCCTTTGGGTACGGAACCCTAAAAACTGAGTTTCTGACCTTATCATAAAAAGCGAATTTCTCAAAACAACAACATCAAGTCATATCTTATTTAATTCTTAAGCCTTTGTTCGAACCACTTAATCTTATGTAGGGACTTAGCCCTGTCAACAGCGGCCATCTTGGAAGCGTGACGTCATCAGCGGCCAAGTCAAGAAAACGTCGTATGGCTTTAATTTTACACGTGTAAGGAAACTACTAGGTTTAGTTAAGTTTTATTTGTTACATTATAGGTTTATGCTTAAGACTGTAGGTACTTAAATAGAAAAACGTTTTGAACGACTATTTTTAAGCTCTATTTGAATTACTTAGCTCTCTCTTCTAAAAATAGGAAATGTATGTCAAACTTACATATAGGCTACATTTGTTATAATAATAATATTCCGGGACAACTCACACATGGTTATCTGATCCCAAGCTAAGCAGAGCTTGTGTTATGGTAACCAGACAACTGATAAACTTACTTATATATTTCTAAATACATACATATAAATTACACCCAGACACCAGAACAAATGATCATGCTCATCACACAACATTTGTCCTGGGCGGGAATCGAACCCACGACCTCCGGTATAGCAGTCAGGGTCACTAACCACTAGACCAACAGGCCCGTCAATGGTATTGTTTATGCTTAAGACTATAGGTATTTAAATAGAAAAACGTTTTGTACGACTACTTTTAAGCTCAATTTTGATTTAGCTCTTTCTACATTTGTTATAAAATAAGTTTAAATGACTTTAATGAATAACTAATACTTTTCTATGGGGCAATAAAAAAGCGTAATTTAATAATAAATAAATAATAATAAATAATAAATCGGACAACATCACATACATTGCTCTGAACCCAAAGTAAGTAGCTATTAAGCACTTGTGTTATGGAATTCAGAAACAACGAAGGTACCACAAACACCCAGACCCGAGACAATGTAGAAAAGTTTGTTTCTACATTGACCCGTCCGGGGATCGAACCCGGGACCTCAGAGCTAGCGACACCTTTAAAACCGGTGCTTACGCCACTCGACCACGGAGGTCGTCGAAAATTTAGCCGTAAAGAATCACTATCAGGTAATTTTCAGCGTAGCCTTGTCCCGAACTACGTTCTGGTCGGCTTCCAGTCTCACTGACAGCTGTATATCGTATGTTACGGAGCGACTGTCTATCTGACCTCCTACCCCCTTATTACAAAAGATGGTCTAAGAAAAACCGAGGTTTTAGAATAGCCCCGTCTCTCTTTGTTATATGACATAAGAAAGTGATGGGTATATTTTAAACCTGGGTTTACCTTAGTCTTGGTTTAAACCATCTTTTGTAATAAGGCCCCTAAAGTTTTACAGTCTATCACTGACAACTATCCCAATAGATACAATATTCATTTTAAGCAACAAAACATACTTTCGCAGAGTTTCGCAAACCTCGGCCTGTCGGTTTAGTGGTTGGTGACTGACTGCTAAACCGGAGGTCGTGTGTTCGATTCCCACCCAGGACATATCTTTGTGTGATGAGCATGAACATTTGACCTGTTTCGAGATGTAATTTATCAGTTGTCTGGTTACCATGGCACAAGCTCTGCTTAGTTCGGGATCAGATGGCAGTGTGTGAGTTGTCCCAGGATGTAACATATTATATTATTACTAGCTGTACCCGGCATGCGTTGCAAAGCAATTTTTTCTACCTAGCACCTGCCTACTACCTACCTACTACCATCCTGCCTACTACCTACCTACTACCACTTAGGGGTATGAAAAATAGATAGTAGCCGATTCTCAGACCTACTGAATATGCATATAAAATTTCATAAAAATCGGTCAAGCCGTTTCGGAGGAGTATGGTAACTAACATTGTGACACGAGAATTTTATATATATAAGATTCTATATCCGCAATGAGCAAGCGTGGTAATCAATGCTGGTGCCTTATCTATATGGGAGAAGGCCTGTGCCCAGCAGTGCGGCCTGTAGGCTGGTATTATTATATAATCGCGCAACAGTCGCGCGACAGTGGCGCCGCAGCTACAGAAGGTGACGAGAGCGCTTGCGTCACTCAACACGCGCCGCACGCGCAGCACGTGTATAAGGGCCGGGTCGCTGTGTAAGCGAAGCGGTATAGACGCAAAATATGGAGTTATTTATATATTATGCAACTAAGTATCTAGTTTAGAGAAAAGTTCATAGTATTTAAAGGTAGAGCATGGTTAGGATGTTTCGAAACTAGTAACGACAAATTCAAATTCTTTTATTCGCGTGTGACGAGACATTATAAAAAAAAAAATACCTTTTTCGCAGAAAATGTATTTTAAGTCTTGTATCATAAAGTGTTTTTTTTTTTTGTTTAATTTTGGATTCGTATTCAAGTGGCGAGTTCAAACACAGGCTAGTGCCTACTGTACCTATATATCAGCCACATAAAAGAAATAATGACCGTGCTTTGGGATTATGAACCTTAATTCAATGACTAACAGTTCAGTTTCCATCACATTCAAACTACTTTTAGGCCCTTTTCGGTAATATTTGTCATTCTAAAATGAACTTAAACACATGTTGTCAAAGTTGATAATTGCGTAATTAGCAATAACGTTTCATTCTCTTTCCAGATTGGCTTTAGTTTAGCAATACGACTTATCCAATGTTTTTTACCATCTTAGTACTGATTAAGTAACTAGAAACTCAACGGTGTGACAGATGTATTTACCAGCAAAACGGGCAAGTAAATCTTTTTTAGATATAACAAATACAATATCAATTGAGGGGCTCGTGGCTAAGTGTAAGCCGTACGGTTTGACCGATAATACAGGTTAAGCCGCGCTCGCCGCGGTTGCTCCGTGGATGGGTGACCATTTATAACATACCGAGACCCCTCCGTGTTTCGGAAAGCACGTTAAACAGTAGGTCCCGGCTGTCATACATAGATCTTTGGCAGTCGTTAAGTAAATTCTGACAACCAGTCTTACTATGGGATACTGTGTTTCCCAGTAAAATGGGTTGTGGAGGTCAGATAGGCAGAGTGGAATTGGTCAATTCGCCGATGGACCTGGCCCCCTTCTTGAACACGGCGGATTCCGCAACTTCTCTTCGCGTTGTATTAGAGGAAATGCTCCTCAAACATGCCGCGGAGACGAAAGTTTTTGTGCGGTCATGTTTCGCGGGAATTGAGGACCGTCTCAATCCTCCCAAGATCGTTCGTCCACCCCTAGCGGCGGACAAACAACAGAAGGTGATTGGCGAGCAACCGGCCCCTAAACTCGTAAAGGGGAAAGGCGTCGGTAAAAAGTCGGCCCCTAAGGTTTCGGCGCCCTCGGCGGATCCCGAGGCCTCAGCGTCTTATGCGTTGGTGGCCTCCACGGCTGCACCTGCCAAGAGAGTAAACTCTGGACCGTCCAAGGCCAAACCGGGCCTAAAAAAGGACTCTCGCTCGAAAGCAACCACATGTAGCCCACATGAGGCCGCAAATTCAGGGCCATCAAGGCTCCCGGCGCCTGGCTGTCTAGCTGACACAGACGGCATGCTTCCCGCAACCACAGCCGCTAACGAGTGGCAGGTCGCCGGGAACAAGAGGAAAAAGGGTCATAAGAAGAAGGTGAAGGCTTCCACTACTACTGCCCCCTCATCGACGCCTAAAATAAAGTCCTCAAAAAAGGGGAAAAGTGGCAAGGCCAAAAAGACCCCTAAACTGGTTCCCCCCAAATCCGCAGCAGTGGTGTTAACCATCACGCCAGAGGCTGTGGAGAAGGGGGTCTCTTACGAGGAGGTACTGACCAAGGCCCGCCGGTCAGTTAAACCGAGAGAAATGGGCATCGAGGAGGTCAAGTGCCGGCAAACGCAGACCGGGGCTCGATTATTCGAGTTTTCGGGAGCGAGCCGTGACACAAACGCTGACCTCTTCGCGACAGCTCTACAGGCTGCAGTCTCTGGTTTGGCAGTGGTGGGCAGGCCAACCAAGTCTACGTCCTTGGTGATCTCCGAGCTTGATGACTCAGTCACCAGGGACGAGGTGGTGGAGGCGATAGCGGCTGTAGGTGGATGCAGTCCCGATGCCATTAAGGCCGGAGAGGTCCGGCCTGGCCGTCGTGGTATCGGCGAGATACGCCTATCATGCCCAGTAGCGGCTGCGGAGGCCCTTATCAAAAAAGGGCATCTGTCGATTGGGTTCAGTTCGGGTGTAGTCCGGGCACTTGAGGACCAGCCTATGCGCTGCTTCAGGTGTTTCTCACTCGGACACACTCGAGCCCGCTGCCCGTCGCCCGAGGACCGGTCGGCTCTTTGTCGCCGTTGTGGCAAAGCGGACCACAAGGCGAACGCCTGCAACAGCAAGCCGCACTGTTCCGTATGTGCGGCAAGCGGCAAGACGGCGAACCATACCATGGGAGGTGCCAAGTGCAACCCCCCTGCAAAACGAGGCATAGCACAGGTCCAGGCCAGGCCTGTCAACGCCACCACCACTAAGCCGGTGGCAGAAGGTACCCTACAAATGGAGGAGTAATGTCAAGACACAATCAGAAAATACTCCTCCAGGGGAATCTCAACCATTGTCGGGCGGCACAAGATCTGGTTGCTCAGACATTGGCCGAATGGGGTGCCGATGCGGGGGTGGTCGCGGAGCCCTACTTCGTGCCCCCGAATTGGCTCGGAGATTTGGATGGTTTGGTGGCCATAATTCCACGACCCTCTATGGACTCCCTTCCCCTGACGTCCTTGGAAAGGGGGTCGGGCTTTGTCGCTGCCGCTTGGGGAGAGAATGCGCTCTTAGGCGTATACTTCTCTCCTAACCGCTCACTGGCGGAGTTCGAGCGATTTTTGGCTGCCCTCTCGGGGGTTTTGGTGCGTTTGGCACCGAGGCAGGTGGTCGTCCTCGGCGACTTTAATGCGAAGTCAGTGGCGTGGGGCAATCCGTCCAACGACGCACGAGGCCGTGCTTTGGAGGCGTGGGCGGTTTCAGCCAACCTCTCCCTCCTCAATAGAGGGACAACGCACACGTGTGTGAGGCAGCACGGAGGGTCCGTGGTGGACTTAACCTTCGCCACCCCTGCACTTGCCGCAACCGTCGCGTCATGGCAGGTCGAGCTCATGGAGACCCTATCCGACCACCGCTACATACGGATAGGGTTCTCTTCCCAGCGAGCACAGGGCACACAAGGGTGCACACCGTTCCCGAGGTGGGCTATTACCCACCTGGACCGCCAGATGGCAGGCGAGGTCGCCTTAGTGCAGGACTGGTTCTGTCCACCAACCAGTTCTGATGTGGACGCAGCGGCCTTTCACATGCGGGACTTGTTGACCGAGGTGTGTGATGCGTCCATGCCTCGGTCTCGCCGGCCCCCGACTAGGAAGGCGGTTTACTGGTGGTCTGCAGAGTTGGCCGATCTGCGACAGGCCTGCACGGCTGCTAGAAGAAGATATCAACGCCTCCGTCGACGTCGCCAGAACCGGGATCTTCAGGGCGAGGCCCGGTACTTCCTGCAATGGCAGGAGGCGAAGAAGGCGCTGAAGGTCGCCATTGGGGCGGCGAAAGACGCCGCGAGGGAAGAGATGTTGGAGGGTCTCAACGCCGATCCTTGGGGAAGACCGTACAAAATGGTACGTGACAAGCTTCGCCCTATTGGTCCCCCACTCACGGAGACCCTCCCGACTGATCTTTTGGGCAGGGTGGTTCAGGCGTTGTTTCCGAGCGCCGCCAACGTCACTCCACCCATAATGAATCCCCCGTACGGGATGGGCCCATCGGAGGCCATTCCCCCGCTGACCTCAGAGGAGTTTGCGGACGCGGTGTCCTGCCTGAGTGGCAAAAAGACTGCCCCTGGCCCTGATGGCGTACCCGCGCGGGTTATGGAGATCGCCACTTCCCGTTTGGAGGAACGGTTTCGGGACCTCTTTAACCGGTGTCTTTCTATTGGACGGTTCCCGAAGCCGTGGAAGGAGGGCTTGTTGGTCCTCCTTCGAAAGGATGGGCGCCCGGCCGATTCCCCGTCGGGATATCGGCCTATCGTCCTTTTGGATGAGGCGGGCAAGACCTTTGAGCGGATAATCGCGGTTCGACTCAAGGATCATCTAGCGGGGACCGGCCCGGACCTATCTGAGGCCCAATTCGGGTTTCGTGAGGGTCGGTCCACCATAGACGCAATCCAGGGCCTAAAAGTCCAGTGCGCAGAGGCAAAAGAGAGAGGGCAGGGAGTGGTGGCGCTATCTTTTGATATCGCTAACGCGTTCAACTCCCTGCCTCACGCAGTAATATTGGAGGCCCTGAGGTACCACAGAGTACCACAGTACCTGGCGGCGCTTCTGGCTGACTACCTACGAGACCGCGAGGTAATGTTTAAAAGTAGGACCGGCAGCATCGAGCGCCACCGGGTGGACACCGGAGTTCCACAAGGGTCGGTCCTTGGGCCACTCCTGTGGAACATAGGTTATAACTGGGTGCTTCGGGGCGCCCTCCTCTCAGACATGGGTATCTTCTGCTATGCAGACGATACCCTAGTCACTGCCCGAGGAAGGACATATGGGGAAGCGGCGCGCCTGGCTTCTGCTGGCGGCACGCTGGTTGCCAACAGAATGGGACGTTTGGGGCTAAAAGTGGCCCTGGAAAAGACAGAGGCCATATATTTTCCGGGGCCTCGTCAGCGCAAGCCTCCTGATGCGCACGTTGTGGTAGCTGGCGTCAGGATCGATGTGAAGGCCAGGATGAAATACCTGGGCCTGATCCTGGACGCCAAGTGGGAGTTTGGCCCCCACTTTCAAGGTCTTGCTACGCGCCTCCTTAAAGCGGCTAACGCCTTTTCGTGGCTCCTTCCTAACTTGAGGGGGCCACGGACTAGTTGCCGCCGCCTCTATGCCGGAGTCTTGCGCTCTATGGCGCTTTATGGAGCGCCAATATGGGCGGACTCCCTTTTTAGAAGGGAAAACGTGGCGTTCCTGCGCAGGCCTCAACGGGCAATCGCGCAACGCATTGGGAGGGCCTACTGCACAGTGGGGCACGCAGCAGCATGCGTCCTTGCCGGTACTCCCCCCTGGGAGCTAGAAGCTAGGGTCCTGGCCGCCGTATACCACCAGACGGCGGCTCGGAAAGCGCTCGGGGAGCGCCTTGCCCCAGAAGAACGTAGTGCCGTGCGGCGCGAGGCCTACGACGAAATGGTCCTCCGTTGGCAGTTGGATCTCGCCAGCGCCCGCTACGGACGCCGCGTCACGGAAGTTGTGGGTCCGCTCTTGGACCCATGGCTGGAGCGACGCCACGGTTTCCTCACGTTCCGTTTGGTGCAGGTGCTGTCCGGGCACGGGTGCTTCGGATCGTACCTGCACCGGATTGGGCGAGAGGAGTCCCCTTCGTGCCACCATTGTGGCGCACTGGAAGACACGGCGCAGCACACACTCGAGGTCTGCACTGGCTTCGAAACTGAGCGCCGTGTCCTACGTGGAGTTGCTGGCCCGGACCTTTCGCTCGCGGGTGTGGTTAATGCCATGCTCGCGGACGATCGCGTCTGGCGGGCAGTGTCTCATTTCTGCGAGATTGTCATTTCGCAGAAAGAGACCTCGGAGCGCGAGCGGGAGGCTGACCCTTCCGCTCCATTGCTCCGCCGACGGCGGGTGGGTAGGGCGCGGACAAGAACCGCTATAGCCAGACCTGCCCTGCGGGGGACGCAGAGGGCGGGGACGGGGGTCCCTCAGCCTTCTTTGCACGCGTCTCCTGCTTTGCTGGGTGGGGGTGGTGTAGTGCCATACACTGCCCCCGCTGTCCTCCCTCCGACATAGGAGGGGGGTCATGTCGGGCCCGCCACTAAGCGGGCAGTCACCGGCGGCGTTATGGTGCAAAGACTTCGGTTGGTCCCGTAACGCCGCCACTAAGGCGAAAGATGGCACCAGGTGTTTTGCCGGAGTAGTCGGAGCCTTTTTCAAGGCTCTGGAAGCCCGGACTCTTGCATCCCCACCCCCCCATGGAGATGCAAGGCTGGCTCATAAATGAGTTTCACCTGTATAAAAAAAAAAAAAAAAAGGTCAGATAGGCAGTCGCCCCACGTAAAATACGGTATTCAGCTGAATCCGGTAAGACTGGTAGCCGACCCCAACATAGTTCGGCTCGGGAGGTGATGATGATGAAATACAATATCAAATTAATTTGAACCTTTCCCCTTAATTCTTATGGTTCAGAATGTTCAGACCAAGTGTGCATATAAAATTTACTAGAAAAAAGACAGCAAATATTTGCCTAATGTATAACAAATACGATATCAAATGAATTTGAACTTTCCCTCTTATATCTTACGGTACAAATTGTCCTACACAGGTTTACATCACAAATCCGCTATCCACCGCCCCGCTATCAGTAGTACTTGACCCTTATCGTGCTCGTGCGCAGTTTACGCAACGGTGCTCTGTGAGAAAACTAGAAAAACTAGGCGCTTTGATAAGTTAGCCTTTTTTACGCTTCAATACACTGTCGCCTAGAGGTTTGAAGTTTATTCGTATATAATATGTTGTACGTTCAATTCAAACTGACTCAAAATAAAACATTTATGTAGTTATTTGACAGATTAAAAAAGGCTTCCAAACTCGTAACTACAATACCATTAAATAACATAACATACCATCACGCCTGTATCCCCGAAGGGTTAGGCAGAGGTGTACCAATGTACACCCACAGTTCGCCGGTATGTTTAGGTCCCATGTAATAGGGGGCGAGCCTATTGCCACTAACCGGGCACAAATCCAAACTCCGACCTGCTACTGAGAATTTCATAGAAAAAACCCAATAACACCTTGGTCGACTTGGGAATCGAACCCAAGACCTCTAGCGTAGCAGTCGCGCTTAGAACCACTAGGCCAACGAGGCAGTTACCATAAAATAAAGTACTTAAAAATATAATGCTACTAACTATCAAAATACACGTACGAAAATAAACGATTTTTTTGCTTATGAGAAGACATTTTCTCTCCAAAATATTTATTATTATATAAAATTACTTACAGTTACCGATGTGTGTTCTAATTCAGATTGTATGCTATGCATTTATGCTCCTTTTATACCTATATATCACTAAGATAGCGTCTAGTAGTTTTTTGAAGTTCTCAAATTACTGTAGTTGTTATACAGTTTTGCTCCTCATATAGCTACTACTTGTTCGTCCTTTTCTATAGTTTATAGTCATGAATTAAATACTCTAAGGGCACAAAACATGCATACAGCCAGTCTCTAGTATCTATATAGAGATGTAAATCCAGCTTCCCGTACAGTCGAGCCAGTTCGCACCGAGGAGTCGCTTTCACCACGCTTTCCACGTTACGCCATCGACGGCGAACTACGAACCACTGGGTAGAGCTGAACTTGTTCAATATTAAAAACTTGCAAAAACATATGTGTAATGATTTATAATTATGTCATGAACTTAGACAATGTTAGCTAATTACGAGTTGTAAGGTAAGGTTGGTAAGGACCATTTTTTTAGCCTTTATTAGATCCCACTGCTGGACAGAGGTTTCCTCTTTCTTCTTCAAAGCCTCTGTTTTTTACGATTTAATCCGTACTATGTTCCTTATTTACTGATATTCAATAAATCTTTCTTAGGCATTAAAATAACTATTAAACAGCTATAGTTATGATGTCGTGGTGGCCTAGCGGTTCAATGAACGGATTTGTATGCACAAGGTTGCAGGTTCGAACCCAGGCAAGTACCAATGTGGCTTTTTCAAAGTTATATGTACTTTCTTAATTATTCTAAGACACTTCTGACAAACGGTGAAGGAAAACATCGTGAGGAAACCTGGATTCCAAATTGGGATCTGAAATCGCTAATCCGCAGAGAGCAAGCGTGGTGATCAGTGCTCGTGCCTTCTCTATATGGGAAGAGGCCTGTGCCCAGCAGTGGGACGTGGATTATTATTTTATTATTATTTCCTTTATTTTCCAATAAACTTATAAAATACATTTTTAAATATATACAAAAAACAATATACATTTAAAAATATAAAATATAGTGTCCAACCGGCCTCGGGACAGGGTCCAAGCTGCCGGTGGTTAGGACTCCAGAGAGAGGAACCTCCTCACAATACGCGCCGTGTCGAGAAGTACCGCTTTCTGAATCAAACCCTTGACCCAGGCGCCTAGCGCGAGCCTCTTAAGGTGTTGGTCGAGGCTCTTGGCTATTATGCCGTTGGCTGTAACGACTATCGGGACAATAATTGCTGAGTCCACCTCCCACATGTCGACAACCTCGTGCGCTAAATCCAAATATTTTAGTTGTTTTTCTTTTTCAGCTTTCACGAGGTTCTCGTCATGAGGAATAGTGATATCAACAATGATTGCCCGACGCTCCGATCGATCTATCACCACTATATCAGGCTTATTTGCTACAATAGTCCTGTCAGTGATGATAGATCGGTCCCAGTACAGTGTGACACGACCATTTTCGAGAACTGGGTCGGGCACATACCTGTAGTACGGCACCTCGGATTCCACAAGTTTGTATCTCAAAGCAAGCTGCTGGTGGATAATCCTGGCTACTTGGTTATGCCTGTGCAAGTATTCGCCGTTAGCAAGACGAGAACAACCCGAAATAATATGTCTTAAGGACTCACCGGGACAGTGACATGCCCGACATATGTCAACTGTACCGTCCTTTATGATATATTTCCGATAGTTATTCGTCATGATAACTTCGTCCATAATTGCACATACAAACCCTTCGGTTTCTCCAAAAAGATCACCGAAGCGTAGCCAGGCTACGGACGCTAAGAAATCTACATCGGACCCATGAAGGGTCCGGTAGTAGCGCCCGTGGAGCTCCTTGTTTTGCCATACATCCTTGCGGTCCTTGACGCTCAGTACGACAGGTTTGTGCCAGTTCTCTTTGCCCAAGGAGAGCGGTGTGAAGCCCTTATCCACTACCACCACATCTCGATGCATCCCCACGTCGACTTGGAGAAAATACTCCCTGAGGTTACATACCTCGCGATTATGGAGGGTCTTAGCATTTAGAAAACCTCGACCCCCGCATTTTCGCGGGATATATAACCTCATTACTGAAGAACGTGGGTGATGCATTCGATTTGCGGTTAGTAGTGTTCGGACTCTCCTATCCAAGGCGTCTAACTCAGTCTGAGTCCACTTGAGTACACCAAAGGAGTACATCAGCACTGGCATGACCCAACCATTAAAGGCACGCACCTTGTTGCCGCCTGACAAAACACTTTTTAGTACTTTGTTCAAGCGGCCAAAGAAACGTGCCTGTAATGATTGTTTCACATCAGCAACGTTGATGCCTAATGCCTCTGACATACCCAAGTATTTGTAGGTCTCCGTTGCAGAGAGAGACCTTAGGTTTATGAAATCCGAGAGCTGTATACCCTGGGATTCCACAATCCCACCTCGCTTTACATGCATGACCGCACATTTGTCAACACCGAATTCCATGCTGATGGAATTACTGAAGCCTTCAGTGATCTTCAGTAACTTCATCAGCTGCAATCCGCCGGTGGCAAAGAGCTTAAGGTCATCCATGTATAGCAAGTGGGAGATTACCCGGCTCCCTCTCCTCAACGAATAGCCCAGCCCCGAATTCTCAAGCAAAGTGCTTAGGGGATTCAAGGCCAAGCAGAACCACAGGGGACTCAGACTGTCGCCCTGGAATATTCCCCGCTCAATCCTAATTGGTTCCCCACCCTGTTGGATATCCCGACATCCTGGATAGTGAAGAACTGTACTCCATTGCCCCATACATGACATCAAGAAGGTGCGTAGAGTTGTATTAATTTTATACAACTCCAGCACCCTCATGAGCCATGTATGCGGTACCGAATCGTAAGCCTTCTTATAGTCTATCCAGCATGTCGACAGATCTTTTTTAGAGCGGCGAACCTGTTGGCATATAGCCGTGTCAATAAGGAGTAGCTCCTTAGTGCCACGGGATCCACTCCTACATCCATTTTGAGAGGCAGACATAATAGAGAAACTATCAACATGTTCGTTGATTTTTGCCCTCAAAATGGACGTAAGGAGCTTATAGACTGTTGGTAAACAAGTAATTGGTCTATAATTCTTTGGATCCGTAGCACTACCTGTTTTGTGGAGCAAATGGGTAGATCCTGTGGTCAAGAACTGTGGGAGCGAAGCTGATTCCACAGCAGACTGAAATTGAGAAGCCAAGCAACTATGTGAACTTGGAAGCCATTTTAACCAAAAATTTTGCAGTCCGTCCGGCCCTGGTGTTTTCCAGTTTACCATCGGACGGACTGCATTGGCTACGTCTTGGGGGCTGATTGTAATTGCCCCCATCTCTTGGATAGGTTCACATACTTGCTCAACCTCTCGCATCCAGTCGCCTTCGGAATGGCTGACAGGCACCGACCAGATGTTGCGCCAAAACGAATTTGTGGCATCACCATCTGGCAGGCACCCGCCATCCATGGCTGACACCGGCCGCTCCCACGCTCTATGTACCCATCTTTGATCTTTTTGGAACATGCGATTCAGGTGAAATCGTTCCACCCGCCGTTTATAGCGTCGAATACGGCTTGCCCATGCATACACTCTTTGCTTAAACAGGTCGATGCGCTCTGTAACGCGGGCAGTATATTCACTGGAACTAATATCAGTCCCAGCAAAAGCACGCCTTACAAAGCGCATCACGCGTGGTCGCGAATTTCCCTGTTTAAAAGCAATTAGTTTTGCAATGAGTGTCCTAGCCTCAGCAACACGCTGCTCGATCCTGTACTGCCAAGCTGGTACGGCTGGTTTCGGTCGTGTAGCTATGTTACTATGACAAATTGCAACATTAGCTACACGACATGCCGTAAGAGCCGCGCAGCACAAAATCGAGTGCGTGTCCCTAAGGTCTTCACTGCTCTCAAAGTAAACAGGGAGCAGTGAATCTAGGGCACCCATTATCGCTTTGTTGCGGTTATGCATGGGCAAACGAGGTAATCGAGGCCTCTGGTCGGGCGGCGATTTCCGATAATCCCGAATCGCATCCTCCAATGTACTCCTTATTAACTCACTGCACTGGGTACTTACAGTTATAGCCCCATCATCCTCTTCCCCATCACTAGGGGCGGTGGGCGGAGCACCAGAAACTGGCGTTGCCACTGGTAACGAGGTGCTGGCGGCAGGGCTATGCTGTATTTCGGAGCGCAGTCGATCAAGCGTAGAGTCATCCAACCTATGATTACGCTGGATGACCCGCACCTGATCCGACAGTCGTTGTGCCGATACGCTGACACCCGGTTCAAGAGCCTGAAACAGAGACAGCATTCTCGCACGGTACGCAGTGAGGTTAGTTCCTCCCTCTGTCGCCCCGTAGTATGCGCGCATGACGTTCTCATTTATACTCTGAGTCCATTTCATGCGCCGCACATCACCACCGGGAGCGGGAGCCCTGTTCGAGGCCGGTTGGCCTGCGGGCGCCAAGCTGGACGGTTATTATTATTATTATTAGATATTGATGGCTATATATTTGGCAACTGTTAAGCCAAGAGACGGTTGTTTCATGATGAGTCAGTGTTAATGTATTTTGGCAGTTATCATCGATTGTCGCTTTAAAATCGTTTTTTTTTTTATACCAGTTGGCAAGACAACGATTGTAAGAAATAGCGTCGTCGTTTAATGTGATTCTGAAGGTAATAAAGGTCGTATAGATTTTATAAATAAAGTATACAAGTTTTAAGTTAGAAATTATTTATAACTAGATGTGCCCCGCGGTTTCACCCGCGTGAATGACAATTCTTACACTATCTTTATAAATTATAGCCTATGTGTTATTCCGATGTATAAGCTACAATATTGGAAAGTTTCAATAAAATCCATTCAGTAGTTTTTCCGTGAAAGAGCAACAAACATCCACACATCCATTCTCACAAACTTTCACATTTATAATATTAGTAGGAAGTAGGATACAATGCAGTACTCAAAAAATGTTTTATTTTATTTATTTATTTATTTATTTAATAATTTATGTACACACACAATAGTTTATAAAACAAAAGATATTACATATTTACAAATGATGTACAAAGGTACTGCTTATTTCTTAAGAAATTTCTGCCAGCAGACCCGCGAAAGGAGATGTCGTCAATATTGGCAGTCAGTGTGCGACTCAATTTATGAAAACTACAAATTATAAACATACATATATATATAAATACACAAATACTACATACTTATAACGAATATATATATATATATATATAAATAAATATATAATAACTCAATTATAAGGAGAGATAATGCTCTTTGATACGTTTCTTAAAAATATAAAGAGATTTCGAATCACGGATGTCAGGCGGAAGCGAGTTCCAAAGTCTTACTGCGTGAACGGTAAAGGAATAGGAATAAAAGTCAGTGGAGTGGGATTGGAAATGTAACAGGGATTTTATTTGCGTTCTGCAAGGGACGGTAGGAGGTCGGTTAAAAGTAAAGCGTTCACGCAGATAAGAGGGATACGTTGGATTGTACAGGACATTGTAAAGGAGGCATAAAATGCGAGTGTTCCGGTGAAGACGGATTGGGAGCCACTTGAGCTGCTTGCGAAGGTGAGATACGTGGTCATATTTGCGCAGGCCGAATATAAAACGAATGCACAAATTTTGCAAGCGCTCAAGTTTATTAAGGAGCTCCTCGGTAGCATCCAAATAGCAAGCATCAGCATAATCGATGATGGGTTGGATTACAGATAGGGCTAGAGAGATCTTTGTTTGTAGAGGTAGGAAGTGTTGAAGGGACTTAAGAGAATGAAAGGAAAAATGGACTTTACGGCTAACTTCGGCAACTTGAGGACACCACGAAAGATTCGCATCCATTATAATTCCCAGGTCCTTTACAGTATCAGAGAAGTTTATTGGGATTCCATCAAAGTATAGGCGCGCCATCGATGAGGAGTTTAATCGACTCCGCATAGGCTTGCTACCTATGATAATGGCCTGAGACTTTGACGGATTCACCTTAAGACCATAGGAATTAGCCCAAGAACAAATGGAGGCCAGGTCTTTATTCAAGGCAGCAATGGCAGAGTCTGCTTCAGCAAGTCTGAAGTGGCGATATAGCTGCAAGTCGTCTGCGTAAAGATGGAAGTTAGAAGATATTACTCTAGTAACCGAGTTGATGAAAACAGAGAAGAGAAGAGGAGAAAGGACGCCACCCTGGGGAACACCCGCCGTGAGGTCACACCAATCAGAGTAAGACTCTTCAAGGCGAACACACTGCGAGCGACCCCGAAGATAAGAATCTAACCAGGCTAGAGATAAAGAAGAGAAATTTAAAGATTTTAGGATGCCAAGCAGCACATCAAAGTCTACCGAGTTGAAGGCGCTGCTGAAATCCAACAAGACAAGGACCGTCATCATCTTATTCTCCATTGCCCAGCGGATGTCATCAGTCACCTTCAACAGGGCAGTGACAGTGCTGTGACCGGAACGGAAGCCAGATTGGAAAAAAGAAATGAGAGAATTTGACGTCAAAAAACCAGTGATCTGCCTGTGAACAATATGCTCGAGTACCTTGGAGAGGTAAGGGAGGATGGAAATGGGTCTGAAATGAGATGGTAGAGAAGGATTGGAGATCTTGGGTAAGGGTATAATATATGCCTGTTTCCAGGCGGATGGGAAATTACAAGAATATAGGGAGTGATTAAAAATATGGGTAAGGATCGGGAGCAGACAGGGAAGGACGAGATGGATCATTCTCGAGCACACATTATCACTGCCAACTGCATTAGAAGAGATTGCAAGTAGTGATTTTTCAACGTCAGCCTCAGAAACGGGGCTAAAAGAAAAAAGGGGGCAGTTTGGTACCGGCAGGTTCATAAGTTCAGTAAGAGTATCTGTTTTGACATTTAGAGCTAAATGGATAGGTGGTAGAGAAAGTGAAAAGTTTAATTCATTTAGATTTATGTCTATACAGGAGTTAATTGACGATTTGCCGATACCAACAGATTTTAGAAATTTCCAGACCTCGGAAGAACTTTGGTTAATAAGTGATTCATGGAAGTAGCGTCTTTTGGCATCTCTACACAGACGACTGCAACGATTACGCAGAACCTTGTAATAGTCAAGGAACACATCAGACGGCCTGCCTTTGAATTTGGTTTTAGCTCTGTCTCTGCGGGCCATAAGAGCTCTAATTTCAGCAGTAATCCACGGAGCAGGCTTATGCTTGATTTTAATACGACGAACTGGTGCATGCTTGTCCATCAAACCGAGGACCAGAGAATTTAAGCAAGACACTTTTTGATCCGTGCCGGGGCTCTCAGTGATAGGTGACCAGTCAAGTGCGATGGCGTCGGCTTGCAGAGCTTCAATATCAATCGCATTGTAATTTCGCAGATTCAAATACTGTGGCTTTTGCTTAGGAGTGCGAACACGATACGAAAGGTAAATGAGATCATGGTAAGAGAAAGTTGCCGTAAGTTGACCGTGCTTAGTGACCTTGTCAGGAGAGGAGACAATCGCAAGGTCTAATAGAGAAGGAGTACAGTTAGGAGAAAAGTGAGTAGCAGATAGGGGCAAGACATGTAAATCATAGGAGGAAAGAAGAGAAGTAAGTCTGGAAGAACGAGAATCGTTCTTAATCAAACATGTATTAAAGTCGCCCATAATAATAACCTGTTTATAAGCAGGACACAGTTCACTCAGAGTGGAATCAAGAGAGCTAAAATAGTCAATACGTAAGTTAGGGGAATAGAGGACAGCAAGGAGAATCTTAGAAGATTTTAGAGAAATTTCAAGGAAAAGGAATTCAGGTGACTCGGAATATAAAGAGGGTGAGGCCAGAACAATTTTATGTGATAAATCGGCTCGCAAATATATGGCAACACCTCCACCTCCTTTCCCGGTTCTGTCATTACGAATAAGAACAAAGCCGGGAAGAGGAAATTGAGTAGAGAGGAGTGAAGGTTTGAGGAACGTTTCCGATATCAAAATCGCGTCAACATTTGCATTGCTAAAAGATGCTAGAAGGTCGGAATAGTGACTCGGAACACTCTGGGCATTAATATGCACAACGTTAAAGTTATTACGATGGTCAAAGAAAAGAGAGGAAATTTGGTCGTGTAAAGTGGGAGGAGAATTCAAGTCATCCGCACTAACATAACCGCAAGATTCAGAAGAGCATGAAAAAAAACTATCATTAAGCTCATCACGAGCATCCATAAGAGAGTTAAAATAAATAAATAATTATAAATAAATTAATATATCAATACTAATATTTACCAGTGAATTAAAAAAAAAATAATAAACAAGTAGCAATACCAACGACCACCCTCTATCGCTGGTGAATTGATAAAAATAGATACATTACAACAAACACGAAAACGACATACACTAAAAGAATTAAAAAATAAAATTACGTTTACAAAATAAACCAGAAACGCTCACGCGCAACCTTACACACGACGTTTCTAAACGCAGCAAGCAGATGTCAACTTGACATATTATGACAGCTATTACTAGGAAATAACCACAGAGTAAAGTAATCACTAAAATAACAAATAAGTGCACCGGCCTTAAAAATAATAAGAAATATAGAGAAGCAACAATCTAACATGGAATAATACACTGTGCACAACAAAATTTAAAAATACCTACAATAAGAAATGGATCAAAATGTAAAAGTAACGAAATAAAAGTTTACGTAAAGTTAACATTGAAGTACCTACATACAGAAAGCGAATGAGATTGCGCGATTGAAGCTATAACTAAAGTGCAAGAAGTTGTGGACCAAAGTGCATAATGTCTTCAGTTCCGACGCTTGGCCTTTCGCTGAACCTTGGAGGTCTCCTGGGCGACTTTAGGAGAACCAGGTTCAGAGCCGGCGGACTCGACGGCGCCAGAGGGGAAACGGGTCGTCAACACGTTGAGTTCACCTACCGTCTCGATCTTCCGCCGAGTTTTGTCAGGGCAAAGGATCACTATCCTGCCCTCAGTGGTCCAGCAATTCGTGACGCCAAAGTGTTTTCGAGCAGCAAGAAAGGCTTGATGTCGAATCTGGGTTAGGAATTCAGAAATAGTGATGCCGGAACCTTTTAATTGTTTCTTGGCCTCCCAAACAAGCTGCCGATGCTCGACTTTGAAAAATCTTACCAAGATGGGTCGAGTCTTCTGTCTGGAAGGGCCTAGGCGGTGACAAATATGCAAGGTATTGCAGTCTTTTAATTCTCCTAACATTAACTTGCTTGTCACGATGTCGCTCACCACTTCATGTAGATTCTCTTGTGGTTTCTCAGGCACCCCATGAAGCAGCAGCACTTTTCTTCTCATGAAAGTCTCATGCCTGTCAAAACCATGACCAAGCAACTCGACTTGGGCTTTCAACTTTGACAGTGCTTGCCAAACAAAGGTCTTGAAGTCCTTGAAATCGCTGCCGATGGAGGTGATGCTGACTGGTGCTGAGCCTGTTCCTGCAGAAGCTTTAACAAGCTTTTCTTCATATTCAGCCATACGGGAATGGAACAGCTGCTCCAGATCTGCCAGACTGCTTGCGAATTTGTTGTCCATTTTGTGTTATGTTGTTAATAAAATTTATTTAAAATAACAAGAGGGTGGTGCGGAGTACTTGCTAGGTGTTTTTCATTTAATTTCTTTAAATAATTGTTATAAATTAATTAATAATTAGGAGCACACTAAAACACGTCTGTTCCTTGTGACTACCCACAGAGGAAAAAAGTTATTTTATTCGCTTCTGACCTTATTGGTGGCCCAAAGTGTTCGCGATTTCTTCTTCTACTATGAGGATATATGGACAAGTATAGCGAGTTTCGTAAATCGACGACAACAAAAAAACATTTTTAACTTCCGAAATACGTACTTTCTTTCATTCTTCATTTTATTGGTTTATAGGAATCTACAGAACACAACAAGATTTGTCCTTCTCAACGATAGATCAAATTTTTTATTTAAGACTAGCTGACCCAGCAGACTTCGTACTGCCTCAATCGATTAATAAGAGCCTAAACTTTTCTATAAAATAAACTTAAAACAAATTGTTTTTTCTTTATTTAAGTAATTCCGAACATTTTTTTATTTATTCACCTTTTAAACCTTCTCTGGATTTTCACAAACAATACAATACTAAAATTAGCCACATCTGTCCAGCCGTTCTCGAGTTTTAACGAGACTAACGAACAGCAATTCATTTTTATAATATATATACTAGCTGTACCCGGCATGCGTTGCAATGCAATTTTTTCTACCTAGCACCTGCCTACTACCTACCTACTACCACTTAGGGGTATGAAAAATAGATCATAGTAGCCGATTCTCAGACCTACTGAATCTGCATATAAAATTTCATAAAAATCGGTCAAGCCGTTTCGGAGGAGTATGGTAACTAACATTGTGACACGAGAATTTTATATATAAGATAAGAAGATAGTGGCAATAACATAGAAAACTACAAATACATTGCAATCAAACAATCATCTTTTAGATGACCAGATTGTTACCAATTGTATTAAGGTAAGTATCATATTCAAAGCAGACATCAAAGCAGGCTAAATCGCAATCAAAACCTATGGAAGTACATTTTTTTTTGCGTTCTCATCGGTTCTACAGCAAAAGCCCGGCCCTGCTCGAAGGTTGAGCGCCCCACGCTTATACCTACACGCCTCCTAAATTATGCAGTGCTGCGCATGCGTCGTAATCATTGTTATATATTCTATTCCAAGTACTCAACTTTGAGTTGGTCTTAATGCGTGTCTATGGCTTCATTACTTCCTAAAGGAATAGAAGCTTAAAATTGAGTGGCAGTTGGGTATTTGACAAGGATACTCTTGATATGGCTTAATATCTCGGTTAATTCTTGGTTGACTGGCCTGTTGGTCTAGTGGTTGTAGTGACCCTGACTGCTATACCGGAGGTCGTGGGTTCGATTCCCACCCAGGACAAATGTTTGTGTGATGAGCACGATCATTTGTTCTGTGTCTGGGTGTAATATATCTATAATATGTATGTATTTAGAAATATATAATAAGTATGTTTATCAGTTGTCTGGTTACCATAACACAAGCTCTGCTTAGCTTGGGATCAGATGACCGTTTGTGAGTTGTCCCGCGGAATATTATTATATTATTATTATTATAACTGGCCTGTTGGTCTAGTGGTTAATAACCCTGACTGATATACTGGTGGTCTTGGTCATTCCCACCCAGGACACATCTTTGTGTGATGAGCATAATCATTTGTTAAGCCTGGGTGTAATTTATCTATAATATGTGTGTACATCGACTTTTATTAATGTATATCTTTTGAATGTTTGTGTACAATAAAGAATTACAATAAAGTGATATCCTATCAACGTTATTAAGAATAAGCAGATTCTGGCACTTTTATGTGGTTATACAATCTTCTGCTTGTAACCACGGTCGGTGTAACCCGGTCGAAAAGACAAGCAAAAAAAAAGGGATTTATAAATATAAACTGCCTCGTTGGCCTAGTGGTGCTAAGCACGACTGTTACGCTAGAGGTCTTGGGTTCGATTCCCAAGTCGACCAAGGTGTTATTGGGTTTTTCTATGAAATTCTCAGTAGCAGTATGTCTATTACATACAATAAAGCTCACTTCAAAACTGAACCCAATTGGCCTTGATTTAGAATTCAAATTCGAGAATACGTATTTGACATCTCACCGCGGATTCCGCTGTCGAGACATGAAAATAATGTTACAGAATAGCACTACTGGTCGGAGTTTGGATTTGTGCCCGGTTAGTGGCAATAGGCTCGCCCCCTATTACATGGGACCTAAAACATACCGGCGAACTGTGGGTGTACATTGGTACACCTCTGCCTAACCTTTCGGGGATACAGGCGTGATGGTATGTTATGTTATGCATGTACGCGATTTTCCCGTGAATTATATTACTATATAAAATCGTGGTAATGCTCGTTCTCTGTATGAGAGGCCTGCAGTGTGACAGTTACAGGCTGGTGTTATACCTACATTTTAAACGTTATTTATTATACGGCTTTCGTTATTGGCGCCCCACCGTGGGGCACAAAACCTTGCCAACAGGGAGAGAAGTGATCAATACTCGTTCTCTGTATGAGAGGACTGCAGTGGGACAGTTACATACAAACTTTTTATACCATATTGCAGATATATATATATAAAACAAAGTGTGTGTTTCGGTGTAATTTATCTATAATATGAATGTATTTAAAAATATATAAGTATGTTTATCAGTTGTCTGGTTACCATAACACAAGCTCTGCTTAGCTTGGGATCAGATAACCGTGTGCGAATTATCCCGGAATATTATATTCAAAAGTAGAGTCTTTTTAACTTAATAACGGGACCGATTATCATGATCTTTGATTTGATGGGTTCGTCTCTACCCGAATAACAGCATAACTTTAAAAATTCGGAAAATAACGACCTCACTGATGCGGGTGACACCGCAGGGCACAGCTAGTCACAAAAAAATAAAAAACCCTCCACAATTCTGTATAAAAAACAATGTAAAACCTATAAAAATGGACCTTCATATTAAAATACTCAGAAAAAGTTAGTGCACGCGAACAAAATGTCAGTCAAACAAAAGTATTACCTATATAAAATGTTTTATATAACATATATAATATTAAGTCGAAAGTCGAAGATAATAAGCGACCCTTTCGGAAACGAGTTTATAATGGCACGAACAACTTTCATGAGCGAATTTCGGTCGAAAAAGATCAGTGAACGGATTTAAAAAGGGGTCTTGAGATTTTAATGTATTATCAAACATGTTTTTTGAAAGTAGTTGTGGTAAAAATGGTCAAAAAGTAGGTAAGTATATTTTTTTTAAATACGCAAACGCATTTCTAGACAAAATTTCTCATCAAAACCTGTCAAGCTATGGAGTTTCTTGCCGGCTCTTCTCCATAGGAAGGACTTTGGAACCGAGCAACTAGAGTCAGTAATTTAACGTAACGTTTATTGAGCGCATTTTTATGGTTTATAAGAAATAAAAACATTTTGATTTCTTGACTTTGTTTTTTTTTCTAAAAGAACGAATAATCTTAACAAAAATAATGTTCCTCTATTAAGTTCAATTCAATCATAAAAACATAAATATCAAAATCGGTTCACCCATTTGAAGCAACGATATCACAGATACACGCTAGACAATTGTATCAACATTTGTTCAGTGGTTTAGCCAGGAAAGAGTCATAATCAGACAGAGTTACTCTCACAATTTGTAATGCGATAATGATAAAAATTGTTTGGAATAATTTTTGAATCTAAGAAAGAACATTGTAGGCATACTTTAATATTTCAAAACCATGAACAAAAATGACCTACTATCCAATAATTTTGTTCTACAGCACACCAAAGAGGTTTCCATACTCACACAGAAATCTAGATGGCGTTGTACACAAGGGTGAAAAAATTAAGTCCATACAAAGTTCCCTTCAAGGCAACCAACCCTCTCATTATACTACGTAAGCAGAGGCGAGGTCGTCGACCCCACATGTTTTCGGGAACCAAATATCCGACCAATCAATAACTAACCCTAACGAGAAAAGCATAAAGTGCAATGTTGCGTAACGTCGCCTATCAGAACGAACTAAGCGTCCGGTGTCATTTCGCATAAAAACTCCCATCATTGCAATTTGCACCGTAAGGTTAAGCACATAAGATCGAATGTAAAGTTAACAGCGTGTGAATAATGAAAAATCATACTTCATTGTCTAGTGGAGCAAGCAAAAAGTAGTTTTACGTAACAGGTAATAAAGTTCATTATCAAACGGACGAGAGTTTCGTTGACAAAGTTTGATGTAAACACGGGAAACGCTGAAACGTGTCGTCTGTGTCTATCGTATAGCGATTCCGGGCGAGTGAGCGAGAGGTAAACACACGTGGTGTTTCGGATAGCGTGTAGAAATAAAACTGAAGTTATTCTTTTTGTTTGCCTTTGTTTTTGTGGGTAAAACGTGAACGACTTTCGAAATGTCTGCCGTAGTATAAAATCTTACTTTACTAACATCATACATAATATATAAACTGCCTCGTTGGCCTAGTGGTTCTAAGCGCGACTGCTACGCTAGAGGTCTTGGGTTCGATTCTCAAGTCGACCAAGGTGTTATTGGGTTTTTCTATGAAATTCTCAGTAGCAGGTCGGAGTTTGGATTTGTGCCCGGTTAGTGGCAATAGGCTCGCCCCCTATTACATGGGACCTAAACATACCGGCGAACAGTGACGGATTAACCCTTAATCAAATTAAGCAATTGCCTAGGGCATCACGTCTGGGGGGGCACCAGAAGAAGCAAAAAAAAATCCGTCCTTAGGGCATCACGTCTCACTCTCACGTCACCACAAATTATACCGAAAAAATGATTGTGTCTTAGAGTGATGAGGATCGGTCAGTCAGTAAGTGAGTGACTGACAAAATTAACTAACTTTGACAAGTTATACTTCTTAAACTACTGGTTCAAAATGAAATTTGAAATACACCGTATTTATATAATGCCTGTTTGGTTAATGAAAGTTCAGGCTTCTAATTTTATCCACAACGAAGTTATAGGGGGTCGAATATGGTCTGAACTGCTTCGAGAAATGGATGGTAGGCCTAAATCTAGGGGCACGACAAGTCTAGCAAAAACAAGTGGCACGGCCGTACCATATACCAAATAAAAGATTTAAGAAACGTATTTATGTATTCATTTTACATAAAGTAGCGATTAGTGATTAAAAAACATAGGTTTAAAAAATGTAAAATTATTAAATCAGGTATCAAATTGTGCCCCCAGACCTGGTATACCTAGGTACTTCAAACGTCATTAAATTTGAACCAGTAGTTTAAGAATTATAACTAGTTCAAGTTTGTTAATTTTGTCACTCCCTACTTACTGACTGACCAATTAACAAAACTCTAAGACACAATAATTCTTAAACTACTAGTTTAAATTTAATGAAATTTTAAATATACCGTATTATGCCATTATGCCTGCTTGGTTAATGAAAGTTTAGGCTTCTAGTTTTATCCACAACTAAGTTATAGGGGGTCGAAAATAGTCTTCGGGTAAAGGATGGTACGGCCTAGCCGCTTGTTTTTTCTTGACTGGGCGGGAGCACTGCCGTGCCCCCTGATTAGGTCTACTGGAGATAACATAAACAAAACGAGCAACTTACGCACCTCATGGTGATGGGCAAATTAGTTATTTGGCCAAAAGCGTGTAGGAGTGGACTTTGTGGCGCTCATACGCTAAAACTATTGATTCTACAAAAAAAAGGTTATTACAATTAAAATATTTTAGGATATTTTCTCTAGTTTAATTTGTTAAATAACTTGTAAAAATAATCCGGAAAGGAATTGTTGTCAAAAAACTGTTTTTGAGCGCCATTTTTACCTCATGGCGCAAGCGGCAAAGATATGAGGTGGCAAAGTGAAAATTCGAAAAGAGCACGTCGTATTCTACAAAATAAAAAAATTTCAATCTCCCGGAAAACTTTCCGGAAAACTCTCTTTTTGAGCACCAAATGACTGTAGTACCTACTAGTTGACAAACGGATAGAGGAGCCCCACAGACATGGATTGCTTAGGGCATCAAGTAGTCTTAATCCGTCACTGCCGGCGAACTGTGGGTGTACATTGGTACACCTCTGCCTAACCCTTCGGGGATACAGGCGTGATGGTATGTTATGTTATGTTTATTAAATACATAATATTTGCTCGCTTCAAGCACGGAGGACTTTTGTTTGTCTTGCCCTGTAGCCAAGTGACATTTCTACAAGTATTCACGATGATAGAAATAGCTTAAATGACATTAAATGTATGGAAATTAAATATAAGTCACGTGACCTAGACTTGTTGTTTCTACATACGAGCGAAACAATCTGCGTCAACACTTGTAAAAATTTCACTTAATTTTTAGCAGTCGTTTAGTCATTTCAATTCTGACAACCAGTCTTACTATGGGATACTGTGTTACCGAGTAAGGTTGTGGAGGTCAGATAGACAGTCGCTCTGTAACATACGGTGTACAGCTGTCGGTGAGACTGGAAGCCGACCACAACACATCTCAATACTCAAATCTTTATTAGCATTCCATATGTTAAATAACAGGTGGTACGATTACTTATAGTATAGACACAATAATGAAGAACTTCTTTAAGCTGTGCCCAATCGGGTCCGATTGGGCACAGCTTAAAGAAGTTCGGCGAGAAATTTAAGAACTACTAGCTGTGCCTGCGACTTCGTTCGCGTGGATGACGAAACTTATCAATGAGTTTTTAACCGCAAAATTAAGTTTATTTTTTATTGTTTATACTTTTCCGGGATAAAAACTACCCAGTGTGGTGCCCAGGATAATAAACAATAATTATACCAAGTTTCATCGTAATCGAACCGGTAGTTTTTGGCGTGATACCTGAACAAACAGACAGATAGACAAAAATTTATTTTTCGCACTTTTTGGTTCGGTGTCGGTCTAGTAACACCCCCGCCATTTATTTTTTTTGATATTTCCAATGTACAGAATTTTCACTACTACAGATTTATTATAAAAGTATAGATAGATGTAGTCATTACAAAAATTATAATAATTATCTTGGGGAAAGGATACGCAGTGGATACAATATAAATTAAGTTAAAAATTTTCAACGCATTAATCTCTAAACCTACCAGTCGGATTAGGAAAATATTTTAATAACTTTAAGGGGCGTACATGTACGCGCTCATCCCCGTTCTATAGGAAAATCTTTTGACATATAATAGCCCAATTATAAAGGAAGGTTGGTTGACGACCTCCGTGGTCGTGTGGCGTACGCACCGGTTTCAAGGTGTCGCTAGCTCTGAGGTCCCGGGTTCGATCCCCGGACGAGTCAATGTAGAAACAAACTTTTCTACATTGCCTCGGGTCTGGGTGTTTGTGGTATCTTCGTTGTTTCTGAATTCCATAACACAAGTGCTTTAGCTACTTACTTTGGGTTCAGAGCAATGTATGTGATGTTGTCCGCGTTTATTTATTATTTATTTATTTATACGACTTTTCAACTAGTCCACAAATTATAATTCCTTTCCTATTTATGACTGGAACTAGCATGATTTTAACCTTATAACATAGACCTGTTTAGATACTATTGCGACGTCAGTCTAGGTAATTATTTAAGTCATTAAACAACATTAACTAGATATATATATTATTCTGTAATTACCATAGTTTTTGCTTCAACCAATTCATTTATCGACGCAATCATATTCGTCATTTTATTAGTTTTCGTCAGAAGTTCCATCACATACTTAATTCATACATCTTATATTTTGATAATTATAAATGTATGAATACACGAAGATTCCCAATTACTTATTCATCATCTCCCTTCCCTGTTCCCCATTATTTGGGGTCGGCGCAATGCGTATTCAGCTTCCATTCATCTCTACTGCTCGTCATCTCAGCATTCACTGCTTTCTTTTTCATATCATCTTTCAGATAATTCATCCATCTCTTTTTCGGTGTTCCTCTGCATACCGATTCACAGTCATACTCTTAACTTGTCTAGTTACATGACTTTCATAGTTTCATCCCTCCTCATAACATGTCCATACCACGGCAAATAATTACCTCTGAGTTACTTTGATTACCCCTCAATAAATAATACAAACAAAAGATAGTTAATGCTAAGAAAAACATGGTTATTAAAGTAGGATTTAATTAACTTATAATTAAATACAACTGTCTTATAAACATGTCTCGCTGTTGATTGGCCAGTCAATGACGGTGGCGAGGTAGACCACACGTAGTTAGGTAGCGACTTAGGCTCTATATCCAGCCCAAAACATTTAAAATACATTATTACTAGCTGCTCCCCGCGGCTCGGCCTGCGTGTGTGTCGGTTTTCGCGACAAAAAGGATAATCGGATAAGTAGTTTATGCGGGATTACTTAACTAACATACAGACAGACAAACTTTCGCATTTATAATTTTAGTAAGGACTAAGTATGTTCTTAAACACAAGTATATTGTGCGGTGTGCCAGTCAAAGAATTGCATTGTATATATAATTTGACTATACACGAGGCGACGCAAGTCTCCGATACCCGACGACATTAGTCTCCAACTACGCGTGCCTTCTCTATGAGTTTGTATGGCGGAATTCGCTTGGAGACGTCCGTCGCCTCGTGTACATATAATACTATTATGATTATACACCACTGACTCTGTCTGAAGGTCGTACGACAAGTCAACAAGCACGTTCCACAGTTCAATGTATCGTTTTCCTTTGTTCATGCGACAAATAACTTAAGTCTGCTGTTTCATGCCTTTGCGACATAAAAAGGGTAATGCTGCTCACACACAGATTCCTTAAAACAGTGGTACTGGAAGACTAACTCCCGGTTTTTTAAAGGATGATTAACTTATCTGCTGTCAAATAAACTGCTAACGACTGTGATTGGTCGAACGAAAGACTAACAACCAAACACAGCGCTTAGAATGAGGCTTGACCTGAGATTAACAAATTTTTGTATTGATCAACGTTCCAGAAAACGGGTTACTATAAACTTCTATGGCATAAGGACTTCTTGAAGTAGTTTGATTGCTTTTGTTTCGACTGTTTTCTAAAAGCAAGCGGGACGGGAGGCGCACCTGACGCGCGAGAGCGGTCGACAGCTCGCGCAATCCGCGTGCGGTGATCACTGACTGTGAGAGCAGTCCGTGTATGGGCTTCCTTAGTACTATCAATAAAGTGTTGGTAGCTTGTATAGTTTTTTAGGACCTCGCCAAATAAAAATAAACGGTTGAAAAGGTTATAAGTGAAATGTGGTAGCATCAATGCTTGTTCTCTGTATGAGAGGCCTGCATTGGGACAGTTACAGGCTGGTGGTAACAGCTTCGGTAATGACGCTCACCGTGGGACTCACAAGCGTGGTGATCAATGCTCGTTCTCTGTATGAGAGGCCTGCAGTGTGACAGTTACAGGCTGGTGTTATTAACAGCTTCGGTAAAGCACCCACCGTGGGTCTCACCAGCGTAGTGACCAATGCTCGTTCTGTATGAGAGGCCTGCAGTGTGACAGTTACAGGCTGGTGGTAACAGCTTCGGTAACGGCGCGTACCGTGGGGCACACAAGTGTGGTGACCAATGCTCGTTCCGTATGAGAGGCCTGCAGTGTGACAGTTACAGGCTGGTGGTAACAGCTTCGGTAACGGCGCGTACCGTGGGGCACACAAGTATGGTGACCAATGCTCGTTCTGTATGAGAGGCCTGAACCGTGGTGATCAATGCTCGTTCTCTGTATGAGAGGCCTGCAGTGAGACAGTTACAGGCTGGCTTTGTTAACAGCTTCGGTAAAGCACCCACCGTGGGTCCCACAACCGTGGTGATCAATGCTCGTTCTCTGTATGAGATGCCTGCAGTGGGACAGTTACAGGCTGATGTTAACAGTTTCGGTAATGTCACCCCAACGTAGGGCTCACAAGAGTGGTGATCAATGCTTGTTCTCCGTATGAGAGGCCTGCAATGGGGCAGATACAGGCTGGTCTTATTGACAATTGGTGTGATGTATACAAACTGTGAATGTACTCATATCAGTTAGTAGACAGGGGCGTTTCGTCGCAATCTCCGAGCGATAGTACACGAAGAGTATACACTATACATAACATGTATAAACTGTATGCTGCATAGAATCGTCGGCGTTATCACACCGCGATATGTATAGTGAAACGAATGACAGCGTACAATACTGATATAGGCTACGGTGATATATGTATAGTGAAACGAATGATAGTATACATTATTGATATACTAGCTTTGTCACTATAAAACTTCTAAGTTGAATTTTATGTAGAAAACCATGTATTTTGTAGTTTCTAAGAAAACGATTTAAATTTTTCCTTGCCCTTTCCTTATCACAATAAACTTTTATTACTATATTTCGGACGCTGAGAGAATGTGTTCCTGACAGGTAGTTCCCAACAAGAAGATATAACTTTAATGTGACGAAGAATTTAATCTTATATATAAAAAATTCTCGTGTCACAACACAATGTTAGTTACCATACTCCTCCGAAACGACTAGACCGATTTTTATGAAATTTTATATGCATATTCAGTAGGTCTGAGAATCGGCTACTATCTATTTTTCATACCCCTAAGTGGTAGTAGGTAGGTATTAGGTAGGTAGTAGGTAAGTAGTAGGCAGGTGCTAGGTAGAAAACATTGCATTGCAACGCCTGCCGGGTACAGCTAGTAAAAATATATAACTTACACTTATTTGTCATACAATCAAATAATATCTACAAAAGTATATTACTACGCCAGGTTACAATGAATAACATAACAAGGTTTATTTCTCCATACAAATCAAGATCAACTGACATGTGTCAGGAACGCATTCTGTCAGCGACCGCAACCTACAGTCTCACAGATGGCTAGAAGGCCTCACCATCCTTTCTCTCAGTCTTCTTCCTGTCATTATCCTTACTAGACATTTGTTAACAATACCTGTAGTATTTAAACCAAGGTTGCACTGGATAATTATCAAGATAATCGTTTTGATAATTATCATGGATAATTAAGAGTGTGGTCGACCGATTGCGAACCCAGGTATAACTGCCGGCAAATAACTTGGCAAGAGTCGTTAGATGCGCAGAAATCGTTTTTTAGGTCTCTTTGGTCCTTTGGTGGTCAAGCGGGACGCGGGGTATGCGGTAGCGCCGATCCGAGCGTGCGATTGGTGCGTTAGTCGACCGAGTCGCCGATCCGAGCGCGCGATTGGTGCGTTCGTCGACCGAGTCGATTAGAGATTGGTGAGTTAGGTCGAATATGCGCGGGTTTACCCCCACTACGTCAAAATCTTGCCAAGTTATTTGCCGGGAGTTATAGGTCGCTGTAAACACAATCTGGCAAAATGGGGGATCATAGACTCATCCGATATCCGGTGTGAGTGCGGCGTTTCCGACCAGGCAATGCCACACCTGCTAGAGTGCCCAAAGTGTCCGGACACCTGCACGTTGGAGGACTTGAACTTCGCCAATGACGCTGAAGTTAGTGTGGCCAACAAATGGGCGAAGCGTATTTAAACTTTAATATACAAGATTACCATCGACTTGAAAAGAAGAAGAAGAAGTGTGGTCGAGACAAGTGTCCCCACTTGTCTCGACCACACTTCTAGGCTCCGCCACCGGGAAGCACACATTCTCACACAGATTTCCTATACAAACTTAATATTTTAATATGACTTTATAGTAAAATAAAAAATACTGGTATGGGCATGTAATGAGGAGGGATGAAAGACATGTGAATAAGAGAGTGATGCATTTGGAGGTGGATGGCTGGAGAGGAAGAGGAAGGCCGAAAAAAAGGTGGCTTGACTGTGTGAGAGATAATATGAATGAAAAAGCAGTGAATGAGAGTATGACAGCTAATAGAGTGGAATGGAAGGAAAAAACATGGTGCGCCGACCCCAATTAATTTGGGAAAATGATTTTAAAATAAATAAAAAAATACAAAACAATTTTATTTCTAAGCATGACTTATTTACGTGGACGGATAATTATCTTGATAATTTTCAAACCTGATTAAAACTACAATTTTACACATAAATAATTTCCCCAAGTCTACGTTTTTACTAGCACGTAACAATTACATAGTAGGTAAGTATTATAGTTTACTGTAGTCGCGTGCGGTAATCGTGTAGAAACCGCACTTCCCTACCTAGGTATGCCGTAATAAATCAATGCTTCATAATCATTATGAAAAGGAAATATACTGTATGTGAGATATTTGTTTTGAATTTATTGAGAAAATAATTATCTTTTTTTTTTTTTGCCGTTTCTGTACCACTGCAGGGCAAAGGCCTCTCTACCCTCCTTCCATCTCTCTCTAGCTAGGGCCGTGGTCATCCACTCCTTATCAAAGGACTCCACTTCGTCCCGCCATCTCCGTCTGGGCCTACCGCGATGTCTCTTGCCATTTAGAGGGACCCATTGGGTCGTTCGTTTGGCCCATTGGTCGTGTGACATGCGGCAGATGTGGCCAGCCCAGTTCCATTTTAGCGTGGCAGCTTTCCGAGTGACGTCAGTGATTTTCGTAGTGGAACGAATAATTGTATTCCTAACCCGGTCTTTGACAAATCAACAGAGGTCCACGCTCGAGGTCTGCCAGAGAGCTATGGAACGAAGTATTCTGGGTATCAAACTCATAGACCGGGTTAGGAATTATCTTTAAAAAAAATTTTTTTTAGTAGTAACTATAGGAGGACGGTTTACATGTGTGAGTGTTGTGTATGTGATAAGTGTCGGTACTGCGCACGTTTGCCCTCAATAGAGAAGAATGGAAGTAAGGGAGGGAGGCCTTTGCCCAGCAGTGGGACAGCATGGGTTGAAAATAATATAGGAGGACCTAGGTCCCTAAACTGTACATGAGATAAGTTTTAATTGACTTCATTTAGAAAATATACTTTATTAAAAAAAGGTTATTTCGTCGCTCCTATAGGTATATTGTATTAATTCCAGCCTATAAACGTCCCACTGCTGGGCACAGGCCTCTTCCCATATAGAGAAGACACGAGCATTGATCACCACGCTTGCTCAATTGCGGATTGGCGATTTCAGATCCCAATTTTAGAATCCAGGTTTCCTCACGATGTTATCCTTCACCATTAGTCAGAAGTGTCTTAGAATAATTAAGAATGTACGTATAACTTTGAAAAGTTACATTGGTACTTGCCCGGGTTCGAACCTGCAACCTAGTGCATACAAATCCGTTCATTGAACCGCTAGGCCACCACGACATGTTGTATTGCAAAACAAAAACTAGAAAAATAATTTACAATGAAGCCAAAATAGAGATCTCAAATTGAATCGAAGTCTTTTTTTATTATTTAATTTATATTTAGGCATTACCAACAACGAGAAATAACACTATGGTATCGCTTTGTTGTCCGTCTATTTAAATAGCTAAAATTATCCCCTTGAAGCTACATAAATACTCAAAACTTTTACTTACGTTGACCCAAGTTTTTTTCTATATTTAGCTAATCCTTAGCAACATAATTATTATAATAACAGAAATGAACTTGAGTAAAGTAGGTGAGAGCGTGTAACCGAGTATAACGACTCGTCCAAGGTTATTTCTTCAAGGTTCTATTGAAGGTAACAAAGTTGCAGAACACAACCTTATAATAATACGAAAATAAATCTTAATGACCTCTATATAAAGACGCTTTTATTCTGGCAAAGTTTTAACTGTTCTGCGGTCGACTGTACGAAGTTAAAAATTATTTTTGTCGAGTTTCTGAAGAAAATTATTTTTAGTACCAACAAATTATTTCGATAAAGAAATCGTAACTTTATTGTGTTAATTAAACGGTTTTAGTACATGAGTAACAGGTTTCTAGTTGAAACCTAATGAGCTAGCTTTTCCGTGAAGTAACTTTTAATTTAGTTTAATTAAAGTAAAAATTTATTCGATTAGTCATAAAACACTATAAACTACAAATTTATATATATTACTTAAAACAAAAATAAAATTTAAATCCAAAACAAGAAAAAACGCAAGTGAAAATCGAATCACCAAGCGCCATTTTGCCCGCCAACCAAGTTTCGTTTCGAACGCCGAACGGACGAAGGCAACGCCGCATTCAGCCGAGAATCGTGACGTAACCAAATAGTTACGATACCACGCGACCCTCGCACGTGTGTGATGTTTGTAAACGCACACATGCGCAGTACCGACACTTATCACATACACAACACAGACACATGTAAAACTTCTTACTTTAAATCGTTTGTAAACGCACACATGCGCAGTACATACACTTATCTACGCTACACGCACACATATAAGACTTCGTATTTTAAAACGTTTGTATCGACTGTCATTCCTGTTGTTTACAAACGTGTCCTCCGTCTCTGTTTGACGTTGTAAGTGTGAGAGAGAAGAAACGATAGTGTCTGTATACTTGTTTAGTAAACAATCTTGGCATGTCTTTTTCGATACAATTCGTCATTCATATTTATATATAGGCGGATATATTTAACATATAGTAATGTATAACTGTACTTATTATTTTCATTAGTTACTAGGTGCACGCCGCGGTTTCGCATAGTTTTCGTCCCCGTGGAGGTATCGAAATAAAAGTATGGCATGTGTTAAAAAACTGGCCAAGTGCGAGTCGGACTCGCGCACGAAGGGTTCCGTACCACCGTCGTATGAGAGCTCCCCTTAAATATTCATTTTATGTGGTTTTTAGTATTTGTTGTTATAGCGGCAACGGAAATACATCATTTGTAAAAATTTCAGCTTTCTAGCTATCACGGTTTATGAGATACAGCCTGGAGACAGACAGACGGACAGACAGACAGCGGAGTCTTAGTAATAGGGTCCCGTTTTACCCTTTGGGAACGGAACCCTAAAAAGGGTATTAAGTAACTCACTCTGTGTAAAATTTTATCGGAATCCTTTTAGTAGTTTTAGCGTTAAAAAGTAACAAACATCCATGTATATTTACAAACCTTCCCATTATTACATTTGTATGATTATTTCATTTTTCATTATTAGCCTATTCCCAAGTTTAGGGTTAGCTTCCGGATAATGTAGCATACTTAAACTTTAGCAAAAGAATTTTTGAAATTTGTCCAGCAGTTTTCAAGTTTAAGCGTTACAAACACACAAATCATTCCTCTTTATAATATTATATTTAGTATTGACGTACATGGCGTGTCGTATAGACAATTAAACTCTCTTTCAGGCATGGTGACTGAACACACTTTCTTTGTTTCTAGGCATTGGATATTTATAAATTACACGACAAATGGACTAGATATTAAAAGCACCTTTATTGCTATACGTTTAAGGTTCAATTTTGTTGGTTAGATTTCTGTTCTCAATGACATAGGTTGGCTGGCACATAATTGAAATTAAAAATATATATGTATACTAGCTGTGCCTGCGACTTCGTTCGCGTGGATGACGAAGCTTATCAATGAGTTTTTAACCGCAAAATTAAGTTTGTTTTTTATTGTTTATACTTTTCCGGGATAAAAACTACCCAGTACCCGGTGCCCAGGATAATAAAGAATAATTATACCAAGTTTCATCGTAATCGAACCGGTAGTTTTTGCGTGATACCTGAACAAACAGACAAAAATATTTTTTTTCACCCGTTTGTGTTCGGTGTCGGTCTAGTAACACCCCCCGCCATTTATTTTTTTGATATTTTCAATGTACAGAATTTTCACTTCTACAGATTTATTATAAGTATAGATTACAGTGCATTCTTGTATCGGCATTTTGTCTAGGTTTATTTTGTTTTTCACATCAATGTTACTCTATGATAAAACGTGAGATTTAATTTTAGGGCAAAAATCGTCATTTAATGACATTTTAAAGATAATGATGATAATGATGAAAAGTACCATATTTACATGACATTCAAATTTCGTAAAAAAATATTTAACATTAAAATAATGTTGTACCTATCTAAAGTCAAAAAATTCTCATTTACAGTACTTTTTTCCAAACCCCTCTTTATCTATCATGACTATTCATGACGTCACAGAGACTGCGTAGCAGACAGGACCCCTCGTAGACCGTAGCTCTACGCGTACTACGCAGGATATCCCGTAGCATGTTTAGCACAAGGTCAGTGACGCATCGTCGAGAAACCGCGACCCAGATACAGAAGTATGTTATTTAATTTGTGGGAAGTTCGGTTTTTATTATAATGTCAAAGAAAAAATATAAAGTAGGCTGAATGAATGTTAAATAATAATAATAATAATATTCCGGGACAACTCACACACGGTTATCTGATCCCAAGCTAAGCAGAGCTTGTGTTATGGTAACCAGACAACTGATAAACATACTTATATATTTCTAAATACATACATATTATAGATAAATTACACCCAGACAACCAGAACAAATGATCGTGCTTATCACACAAACATTTGTCCTGGGTGGGAATCGAACCCACGACCTCCGGTACAGCAGTCAGGGTCACTAACCACTAGACCAACAGGCCCGTCTAAAAATAAATGGAAAATAGTATGCGGAAATTTTCGGTTTTTATTAAGATGAAAAAAGTAGGTCGAAGACCAGAACATATCTAGACGGACAAGATAATCCTGATCTTAAAAGGAAGGCGGCGATATGGTTCGCCAGTCGCCACCCATCACGTCTCGTTCCTCGCAGGGGCGAAAAGTGGCCCGCGGAGAGCAGTTTCGCTACGTTGAATGCAAGAGGAGGAATGGATGGTAAGGTGGATGAAGTATGTCAGATGACGGATGTAGTGACAAAAATTAAGAAAGGTATGCTGAGATGGTTTAACTATGTCGAGAGAATGAATGAAGAACGATTGACGAAAAAAGTGTATAAGGCGAGTGTGAATGAAAAAAGGCCAGGTCAAGAAAACCATAAACCGAACAGCATGTATGAAGGGAATAATGAAAGTGGACAAAGCGAAACAAGTGTGTAAGGATCGTAGCAAGTGGAAAGATGTGGTCTCTGCCTACCCCTACAAGGGAAAGAGGCGTGATTATATGTATGTATGATGTTTAAAGGAAGCTGGGAAAAAGATGCTAAGGGTTTTCGGGGAACATAATTATGTTGTGTTCATTTGATAGGGCCTGACCTAAGGTATTAGCCACCAAAGTTTGTCAGACTCTTTACCGGACACCCTGTATACAAGTATAGTGTTTTCGGCTCCAAATTAGTCCAAATATTTGACCGCTATACCTTATGTTGCATCTAACTGGTTTTTTAATATTTGACCATGAAAACGACATCTTACTTTTAACCTTGTGCTCCCAAATGCGGTCAGTAAACCAATGGGCCAATACAATTTCTGACCATAACGAGTGCTTATCAAAAAAACATTATATTAAATGAAGTGTCAATCGCTCAAATTTATAATAATGAGTAATCGTATATATATGTGAAAACTTATTTATAGTTTCACTTTGAAATACTAGTTAAGTTGTTCATTATTTAGGTATTTCTGTTATTCAGTTTGCATAAGTTTTATTATTTAGGTTGTATGTTGATATTAGAATTAAAATTAATATAATATCAGTAAGTAAAGTAATATAATAATATGATATCAAAAATATCAGTATGTATGTATCATATAAAACATGTAGGTACTTAGATACGGAAAACTTATTAATAAAGTGGCGAAGGAGCTAATGGTTAACACTATTCCTTGACTTTTATATAATACTAGCTGTGCCCCTCGGTTTTACCCGCGTGAATGACAATTCATACCCTATCTTTATAAATTATAGCCTATGTGCTATTCCGATGTATAAGCTACATTATTGTAAAGTTTTATTAAAATTCATTCAGTGGTTTTTGAGTGAAAGAGTAACAAACATCCATACATCCAAACAAACTTTCGCATTTATAATATTAGTAAGGATTTATTACAGTTAGTATTTCTTTCTACAACAATAAATTTTATCCACTCGTAAAATTGCAAAAAAACTACAAAAATTACATACAAAACTTTTCACCAACTCAAGTCATATTTCCTACACACAAGTACCCTTAAACAGTATCTACAAAGAACAAACCACATTTCCCATTACAGAGACAATGGCGAGCCAAGCTGCGCAGGCGCAACATACAGCCTTGTAACACTTACGACCGACCTGACACAGATACACACAAAGCATTGACCGAAAAAACGTAAAATTTAAAAAGAAATTGACAATGAGTAAAGAAAAAATGCTTGCGAAAATTTTTAAGCTTAACAAAATTTACTGTACCGAATTTGATTGTGCCAGGTTGTAAGAAGTAGCCTTGGTGTATTTAGCTTAGCAGGCGATTTTATACAATACTAGGTATGCCCCGCGGTTTTACTCGATTTGTCTTTCTCTCAAGGCTAGTAACTTGATACAAAGCTACTATGTATTACGAAGTATTTTTCACTATTAATTAGGTATATGTAATAACTTAAAAATAAATTGACAATGAGAAGGAAAAAAAATGGTTGCGAAAATTTTAAGTTTAACAAAATTGACTGTACCGAATTTGGTTGTGCTTGGTAAAAGAAGTAGCATAACATACCATCACGCCTGTATCCCCGAAGGGTTAGGCAGAGGTGTACCAAACACCCACAGTTCGCCGGTATGTTTAGGTGCCATGTAATAGGGGGCGAGCCTATTGCCACTAACCGGGCACAAATAAACTCCGACCTGCTACTGAGAATTTCATAGAAAAACCCAATAACACCTTGGTCGACTTGGGAATCGAACCCAAGACCTCTAGCGTAGCAGGCGCGCTTAGAACCACTAGGCCAACGAGGCAGCAAAAGAAGTAGCCTTCGTGTGATTTAGTTTAGAAGGCGATTTTAATACTAGCTCTGCCTTGCAGTCTCACTTGTCTAGCTTTTGTCTTACGGCAAGTGTTGTTAAGTAACCTTCCTCGAGAATTGTAAGATTCTTTTGTGAATTTTTAAACATGTAACAACTAAATATAACTGTATCTTATTTAATTTACAAATGTGTAGCAAAATTTTCTTCTTTGTTCAAGTACAAAAACTCATGGCGACAGAGAATTGAAATGTAGCATGACGTCATGATTTAGTACATAATGTGCGAATGCGGGTCTTAGGTTTATCTGCTCTAGTTTTCTTATTTTGAAAAAGCAAATTGATTTTTTTAGTATCTTGTCCAATCATCTACCTTGTGGCCTCATGCAGGGATAGAGTACGCACCATATAGTTAGTTCAAATATCACTCTCCCATTCATCATTAGCCAAGCGAACCAGTCAAAATCATTGTACCGTACCAGCGATGACTCACAAAAACTGAGCTGCAAATAACTTTCCTTTTTCCTCGACCAAGAGCGGTTCGGTACAAAATTCGGCTCAACAAATTGGAGGTTGTGAACTTGATTACAATTCGGTATTACCTAATTTTCGAAAGCTATGCTCCGGCCGCTGAGAGAATGCGTTCCTGACGGTAGTTGTCAACAGGTATTTGGGATCGGAGTAATGTGTTTTTTTTTCATTCATCCCTACTACATCATAGCATTCACTTTCATTCTTTTTATATCAAAATCAAAATATTTTTATTTTTCATAAACCAAAAAAAGGTGGTTAAGAAACGTTACGTTAAATTTACTGACTCTAGTTGCTCAGTTCCAAAGTGTCCTTCCTATGGAGAAGAGCCGGTAAGAAACTCCATAGGTTACTCTTTTAAAAAAAAGGTTAACATCGATGTTAATATTACACTGATTTTAAAATATGCGACAACAACGTAAACAGCTGAATCTATACTAATATTATAAAGCTGAAGAGTTTGTTTGTTTGGTTGAACGCGCTAATCTCGGGAACTACTGGTTAGAATTGAAAAAATCTTTTTGTGTTAGATAGTCCATTTATCGAGGAAGGCTTTAGGATATATAACATTACGCTGCGACCAATAGGAGCGAAGCAGCAGTGAAAAATGTCACAAAAACGGGGAAAAATATTCATACTTGAAAGCTTCCGTTGCGTGCGCTGCGTAAACGGTTCGAGTTACCCAAAATATATGTCTGAAAGAATTGTTCCTCTTTTTAAATGATCTAAAAAAATGTCTGCGACAGTATATGTCTATCTTTTAAGATTGACTCACTATAACCTTTTTTAAGGTAATCATTTGGTCGAAATTAATGCATAATTGCCAATTATTTGCTACAGAGTTTTATCAACATAATATTAACTAAAATTATCATTTACGCAGAAATACTTTTTTTTTAAACTTCTTAATCGCTGTCATAATAACAGAAATTGACGCGGACGAAGTCGCGGGGATCACCTAGTGTTTAGATAAATGTAAACTACTTAACACATCCAAAATGGAAGAAAAAAAAAATAGAAATCGAACATTCAACTTAATTTACATTGTCGTCACATTTACAAAGGGCGAACATATAAAGGAAAAAGAAATTATAGAAGAAGGCAAAATAAAAATATAACTTTACATACAATCAATATGTAGTCCTAATCAAATCCCTAACAGGAATGTCAAGGCATGTCAAAAGCCTTCTGAGAATAGAGGCTATGGGGCAGCTAACTGTAGTTAATAAGGTAAAACAATATTATTAGCAGACCGCCAGGGAGGCCACATATGCAGATGATACTAATTCCACGCGCGCTTATCCTCTACGTAGTCCCTAACCGTATAATACGCCTTCTTTATTAGTTTTGACTTAATGCACGTTTTAAACTTTTTATTAGGCAAACTTGTTATCTCTTCCGGTAACCTATTATAAACTCGAATAGAATTTCCTAGGAAAGATTTAGTATTAGTTTTAGTTAGTCTAAATCTTGGGACTACTAGTTTATTTTTATTTCTGGTATTTATATTGTGGTGATCACTATTAATACTAAAACTCTGTATATTTTTACGAATGTACATTATATTTTCTAAGATATAGAGAGCTGGCAACGTAGGATATTGATCTCCTTAAATGTATTCCTTAGAGACTCGCGAGGGCTCATGCAGTAGATTGCACGAATTGCTCGTTTTTGCAAAATAAATATAGACTCCATATCCGCTGGAGAGCCCCACAGCAGAATGCCGTATATATATATCCATCTTTCACCCTGTACATTCATCCCTTTTTCTGATTGTATGGAATTTGAAAGCGCAAATTTTGCAAAGAAGTGCTGTCAAGACGGTAATTAATTGTAACTATCGCCATAGTCATACAAATTATACAGCACTCATTGTAAAATTTTCGCCGTCAAATTGTTATCGTTTTGCTATCGCTTGGCTTCCGCAAGTTAGGTAATACCTGCGGTTGTTTCTCAGTAATTCATTGATGAGCTGTCGAGTGAATGTAATCTTACTTTGTTATGTACGTTTCTCTTTCAGTATAATTTGTATATACCTACTTACTTTCATGAGGCAAAACGGTTCTTACGCTAATTTCTCGGGATAGTGCACCAGTTCGGACTCGACTGGTGCCTTACGACGTGATAAATGGGAGATGAAAACCACTATCAGAAAACTTGAAATAAGAATA